>JANKKI010000267.1:0-1347281 GCA_025175665.1 Cinchona pubescens | reverse complement strand
GCAAAATATGTAGCAAAATAACTCCCAACGAAAACTAGCTGATAGCAAGAAAAAGTAATTGTCAATATTCCAACAAAAAGTATTGAGTAACTTAACTGAATCTATATAAATGCACACTTAATACCAATAGTTGACACAAATTTGATAAATAAGGAAAAACATAAAAGGATGATTATACACATTAAAGAAAATATTCGTATTGTTGATTCTTATAGATATTCAGATAATTTTATTACATTCAAAATGAGAGTAAGAAAACTTGCAATGTTGCTAACTTTCGATTGTATCAACATAATTTATGTTTGTAGATTTGATAAAAGTAACTCGAGTTTTTCTTCTTTTTGTGTGTGTATGTGTGTTTGGAATCACATGGGTGATCAATAATCATTGGTTTGCATAACAATGTAGATTTTCCTACGTTTAGTTTAGGAGCTTCCAATACCCCCCCCACTGCCGTATTCTGCCAAGTCAAATCGTAAATGTTTGTCCTAAAATTTGTGTTTGCAACTTGCAATCAGCCATTTTATACCAACCTTGAATGGTAGAAGCCCATTTCATTTTAGTTCTAACTTTTGAACTTTAGTATGTATTCTGAAGTTAAATTTCAAGGTTGTTTTTGTGTCCAGTTCGTGCTCCAATCATTTGAAGAATCATGTTGGTGTAATTTTTATTGGATTTAGTCGTGATTTAATAAGAATAAAAGAAAGTTGAAAAAATAGTCAACTCTTTCCCATCATACCATCCCTCCAATCTAATAGTTTTGGTGATAATCATTTCTCCTGTGGCAGAATGACCATTCTATTCAATGATTTCTTCTTCTTCCGCAACGCACAGTCTTCCTTATCCTGATTTTCAAGTTCATGTGCCAATAACATGTGAATTCCTTCATTTATGATGCGAACAGCCTTGAAATTGTCATCAACATTTGTAGCAAAGGCTGTGTTTCCTTCTGTACTAAAATTCACTTGGTGTGATCTTACCAAAAAAGTGATTTACAAGTTTCTTGTCTCTTACACACATCTAGAGGTGTCTTGGTTCCAGTCTTCATTCCCCAAGACTTGCCAGTTCCCAAACAAAAAAATTTGGTGAAAATCAGGCTAAAGGCTTGGTTGCTAGGGGAACATTAAGTCTGTTTCTTGGAGACAGCTTCCAAAGCACGTTCCTGTCATTTGGACACCAATTGCAACTTGTAGAGCCTCAGGTTTATGCATTTTGTTAGTTGCTTATATCTCTTCTTGGTTCTTGCAAGCCACTGTAGAAATGGGAAATGTAGGAGGACTCTTGCAAACTCTAAGGACTTTTCATCATCATAGCATATTTCAAGTTTTCAAACCTTTCTTGATAAGCAAGAATAGAAAAAGTCTGTTGAAACTTGTTGAATTCTTCAGCCACATGTTTCCTCCCCAGACTCTCCTATTCTTCTACACACTTCCAAAGGTTTTCCAAACTTGAAGATTTCTCTTATACACCCACTTAGATGTTTGGAAGAGACAGGTGTTTTTCCTCCCATGTGCATTTCGGGAAGATTCATCATTTGATCTATTGAAATTTAAAAGGTGAAATGACCTTTTCACACTTGCACACCCACTCCCTTGGTTTTATTGCATTGCAATAGGGAAATTCCAATTTTAAAAATTCAATTTTGAAGAACTTATTCTCTAAGAGACTCATATCAACTAGAATAGGGATTTCCACGGTAGATGTGTATAAGAGACTTTTAAGAACGTTTCCAAAATTTCTCTTTAAGAATTGTTGGTACTCAAGAAAGTATTGAACTGTGTAGTCATAGTTATCATGAGAGGAGTTACGAAATTATGAATTATCGGCTTCCAAAAATTTCCACATTTCATAATTATTGGGCCTCAACCAAGTTCATTAGATTCATGTTGCTGGGTTCAATGCTTCTTCCACAACTAGATCTTTCAACAACTGTCAAATTAAGAATCCCTTGAATTATAATATATTTTTTCTTAAGGTTCTCCTCGATGCTCTTCTATCGAATACCCTCTGCTGTGATGATTTTATTGATTTACAGGCTTATGATTCAAGGATTACTAACTCTGATATAATATTGTGTACTAAGTGTTATGACAACATAAACGAACACTCAAATAATAAAACTTTATTCATGTCTCTTATACACATCTAGATGTGTATAAGAGACAGTCAATAAACAACTAATTAATCAACAAAAAAAAGGGGGATTGAATAATTGGGTTCTTCTAGTGGATGACCAATCATTGGGTCCAAATGAGGATTCACTTCCAATTATGAATCAATCCCTTGACTCAACTCATAATTCCATCCCAAATCACAACATGGAGTTCAAGGATTCAACCAAAAAAACTAGTATTCAAGTAAATTCTCCATACACATCTAGATGTGCATAAGAACAGTTTAGGAACTAATACTCACTACCCGTATGTGGTACCAAAACCAACTAAGTTGGCTTAAAAAATGGCTCTATTCTCTCACCAATATATCAAAGCATTTGTTGCTACTCAAATGTCCACCAATTTCATGTTCCTCCATTTAGGATCGCCCGCACACAAGTAGAACTCACATTCTTTAGTCTCCCATAGAGATTTAACTACTCATGCTTGAATAAACAAGCAATAAAATAAAATAAAAGAACATAATACAAAGTGATAAATAAAATTGCTATTTTATGCTTGAAGCATAATCTTAACTCATACGTACATTTTAACTAAGAATGTACCTATACAAAGTGATAAATAAAAGAAGGAACAAAATCCAATCAAGAATTTAAAACAAGGAGGTTGGGCATTCAATAGGATTTTGACACATGGACTGACTTTGCAAAGTTATTTTGAAGATTTGATGTTTTAAAAGTATTTTCCATTTGGTATAGAATTCAGTTGGAAGTTGGGACTTACATTTAAGTCTCAACTAAATCTATGCTACTCACTCCACAATATGTAAATGCGTTTATATATATATATATATATATACACACACACACACACACACATAAGTGTGTGTGTATATAGGTATATATATATGTATATACGTATATACATACATACGTGTGTGTATATACATATATACACATACATATATACATATATATATATATGTATGCATGTATGTATGTATGTATGTATGTACGTACGTATATACATACATATGTGTGTGTATATACATATATATGTATATATATATAAACGTAATACATACATATATATGTATATACATATAAAAGACTATCTGAATCCAGTATAGATCCAGAAAATAGTTTAATATTACTAAAAGCAATAGTTTTCTAATATTTGATATTTTTATAGAAATTTCTTCTAGAACATTAACTAATAATAATTCAAATTGACTAATATCAAACAAATATAACGAATCAAATTGATAAAGAATAAATATAGTGATTCATTAGAATAAGACTGAAATAAAAATTTCAATTATATTTGAATGGGAAAATCGCCAAAATAGTCCCTCAACTTTTTAACTTTAGCCAAAATAGTCCCTCAACCTTTTTTTAGCCAGAATAGTCCTTCAACTTTTATTTTTTAGCCAAGAAAGTCCTTTTATGGTGGAGCCACCATAAAAACCTTTTTCTTTTTTTGATAAATTTCACGTCACCCCTTAAGTTTACTTATTTTCTATATAACCCCTATATAGTTTAAAATGAGAAAAATAAAAAAGAAATTAATTTGAATTAGGGGTTAAAAAAAAACTTCAAAACAATCTTTAAAAACAAACTTTATTTTTTATAAAAAAACTTTTAAAATCCTAATTCTTTCGGCAGGGAAAAGGAGAATATGGAAGAATTAGGATTTTAAGAACTCTAGAACGACTCCTTCAGCCACCCAAGCGCCTCCCCACGAGATACCAACTGCCGCCCATTAACGCTACTACCAGATCCCCTCAGTCAACCACTAGGCCTTTTTTTAAAAAAGTTGGCCATAAAATTTTGTAAAATTTTAAATTAGTCCAATGTAAAAAATAACTAAACCACAGGGGGTGTATGCAGAATTTATAAAAAAAAAAAGAGGAGATTTTTGTGGTGGCTCCATCACAAAAGGACTATCTTGGCTAAAAAAATAAAAGTTGAAGGACTATTCTGGCCATAAAAAAAAATTGAGTGTCTATTTCGGCTAAAGTAAAAAAGTTGAAGGACTATCTCGGCGATTTTCCCTATTTGAATTATACAAAACTAGAATACATTAAAAACTTCAACTTGAAGAGAGCAGTGAGCAAATTGTCTCAAAATTTTTAAGAAACTAACTTTACTCTGACTCTTCTCTTTTTACAAATGACTTTAAATAGGCCGATAAGGAATCTTGAATAGTTCTTTCTTTTGGTGCAATAATTTACATTGAATGGCCGACAATGGTCTTATCTTGATTTGACATAAAAATAATAATTGAAGTTAGTACAATTATTGGAGTCTTCGAGTCTTCTATAGTCACATGCTGGTGTTTGTAATCTTTTGTAGTCACATATTGGTGTTTGTGGCTTTATGAAATAGGAGATAATATTCCATATGTCTTCATCTTCATTGTCGTAATATGGATCATGTTCTTCTTCAACTTCTTTGTAGATTTTTCTTCTTCTTCTTTAGCAGAAATTTGGCTTAAGACATCTTGCAATTGTTTAAAAAGAGCTAGTCATGCTTGAAGCTATCATACTTTTGATTCTACTCTTAGTAGTAAGAAATTCAATTTGCTTGAGAATTATTGTAAGAACAACTGTCTCTATCTTTGACAGCAGTCCACCATTTAATTCTAAATTCTCTAGCTAGAACTGGGATCCACAAACACTAGATTTATTAAAAATTCCAGACCATACTATAGGGAAGTTTATTATAATGAAAGAATCGTATTGACATTAATGGATCACTCAATTCCTTTTCCCTATATCTTGGTAAAATTTTTCATAATCTTTGTAGTAATTAGGAGGTAGGATTTGAGTTGCAGTTCCAAAATCTTCCCACCACTCATAGAACCATCTTGGAAAATGAGTAACACTTTTATTAAATTGAATAAACTAGGAATGATTAAAAGGTCGGCAAAGCATGGTATTATACCAAGCTCTAATGTAATCAAAATAAGTAAAAATAGGAGGAGTCCATTGTTTAGTAAAAGAAAATGGAGGATTATAATTGGAATTAGGCCAATTGGAAGTATTGTTATGTAATATTTTTATATTTATACATATATATGTATAGTAAATCTTATTCTCCACTAAAAGCTAACGTACGTACATACATCTCATGCATCTGTCTCTTATACACATCTAGATGTGTATAAGAGACAGATGTTAAACTGAATTCATTTATCGGATATTCCTTCTAAGAGTTTCTTTGAACAAAGTAATTTTTTTAAGGGGCAAAAATATCAGTGGCTGGAGTAAAAAAGTTTCAAATAGTTCTTTAAAAGTAAGATTGTTATGTCCTTGTTCTAGATAAAGAAGAGGTTTAAGGTAATATTTTAAAACATAAGAATTCTTGTATGGAAGTAGAGAAAGGGTTGTATGATGAAGTTGTGAGGATTAATTTTGTCAGGAGTTCAATTTTGCTATCTTTGGAAGTATTGTTGTAATTTTGATACTTCAAGCTTGGCTGTAAAATTGAAAGTATTGTTTGAGTGAATTTCCTCGGACTCTTTCAATTCCTCGGACGTTCGTAGTAAATTTATTTTATCTGCATTTGAATATTAGCTGTAGGACTCGATAAAGCTGGAAAATTTGGAGGATTTTGAGTATAATATTGATAGGGTGTATTTGGTGTATTTGGCCTTGAAGGAGGATTTGGTGTGTATAATACTACAGCTCTTATTCTTCTCGATTCCAAGACCACCGTAAAAATTCTCTAGTAAGAAATTTTGGAATTGAATTTTTCTCACCTTTAATATACTTAATTTGAAACTCAAAATTTGAGAGTAATATCTGTCATCTTGCAAAAATTTGTTTAGAAAGCAAGTTTTTAACGTCTTTTTCTAAAACATCCTTTGCATCTTTACAATCAATTCAAAATAAAAATGTTTTATTTATCAAATCATCTTGAAATTTGGAAATACATAATACTATAGAAAAAATTTCCTTTTTTATGATAGAATAATTCTAAATAAATCTTTTGGGAACTAATCCATACACCTGAATGAAAACAAACAAGTTGTTCTTTATTATTAAAATTTTTGTTTTAATATTCCTTCGTAACGTGTGTCTGATGTATCGGTTCAAACTCTCATAACAATATCTGGGTAAGGATACAGGTCTAAATATCCAATTATTGATTGATGTTCCATTATATGCTTTAATGTCTCAGTATGCTCTTGAGTCCAATTAGGAAGATTTTTCTTAGTCTACGATATAAAGGTTCACATATTTATCTAAGGTTGGGTATAAAGTCATTTATATAATTTAGACATCCTAGAAATCATTGTAATTGATTCTTGTCTTTTATTTAAATCGAATATGTATATACATATATATGTATGTGTTTATATATATATACATACAAACTAATATTAGATTTTTAGGATATGACTTATATTTTGACAATCCCTCCTTCTCCTACTCCTCAACCACCTCCACTCACATCTGCACCATCTACTTTTAAGAATGTATTTAAAGGTTTAAAACGTTGATTAATAGATTCGGAACTATTAAAACATCATCTATATATACTACAGAAAAAGTAGAATAAGGATTAAATATCGTATTCATAATATTTTAGAATTCTAATGGTGCCATTTTTTAATCCTAATGACATTACATTCCATTACAAAATGTAAAGACCAATTGGAAGTGTAAAGGCTGTTTTGTATTTATCATTTTCATCAATTTGAACTTGCCAAAAACCACTTTTCATATCAAACCTTGAATAAATTACTACTTTAAAAGTTCTTTTTAATAAATCTCTTTTATTAGGAATTGGATATCTTATCCATTCTAATACTTTATTTAAGGGTTTATAATTTATAACTAAAGCTTGGAGGCTCCTCTTTCTATCTTAGCTTGAGTTAGTTTCTTAAAAATTTTGAGACAATTTGCTCACTGCTGTCTCTTAGTACACATCTAGATGTGTATCAGAGACAGCCTCCGTACAAATTTAATAAACTCCGACATTGAACGAAACTTTTTAACTTCCCTTCATTATCTAACTGGAATTTTTAAGTAAATCTAGTGAATGTCTCTTAATTATCTCAATATCTAGACGTGTATTTTCAACAGTTATTTAACCTCCAAAGTGGTATAGTTTCTATAAAGTATACATCTCAGGAGGTAATGAGAATGAATAAAGGAAAATGAAGAACTTGACCATGTATTCAGTTCTTATTCCTTCTTCATCAGTTAAAAATGGATATATTTGAGTAATAAAAGGAGTTCCTAGAATAATACCTTGAGCTAAATTATTAATTAGAATAAATGAATTTCTAAAACATATATGTTGATTACAAATATGTGCTTCAAATAACTTTATTTAATATCTAATTGTTCTCAACTTTGAACATATTCCACTCCAAAAAATTCTCTTTTAATATTAAGATTAATAGGAATATACCATTTTTGAAATTTCATTCTAGATATTACTGTGATAAAATCTTTATCCATATTTTGTTGAGGAGTAGGTATTACATATTCTCAGACCTTCTGATTGGCCTAATTCCAATTATAATCCTCCATTTTCTTTTACTAAACAATGGACTCCTCCTATTTTTACTTATTTTGATTACATTAGAGCTTGGTATAATACCATGCCTGTCTCTTATACAACATCTAGAAGAGTTTGAGACTGAATTTATACACATTTAGACTGTATTTGGACCCTGTGAGTGCAATACACATCTAGATGTGTATAAGAGACAGCACTTGGTGAGCCAATAATCTTTACAAAGTTGGTAAGTTCTTGCTCACACTAAAACTCTTTAGTTGAGCCAAGATTCTTACTGTACCTGTCTCTTATACATTGGCCAGATTGTCTCTTATACACAGTCTGATGTGCACTCAACAACACTAATACAACAAACCACTATAGTCAATTTGCATCAGACACACGTTACGGAGTTAAGTGTTTATGTCATCATCAAAATAAGGTTTAGAAAACATCAATCTCCCCCTTTTTGATGATGACAAACCTCAATTGGATATGACTAATCAATTTACATGGTATATCACATCATTGGATATCAATTATCACCATAACAACCATATCAAAGCATAACATATATCAAGGCATAATTGGATATCAACCATATCAAAGCATGACATATAACAATATAACCAATATAACTACTCCCCCTTTTACACATATATGTGTATATTGATGTTAAGCATCTTATACACATCTAGATGTGTATAAGAGACAGGTATTAAACTTGTCATAGAGATGTGTATAAGAGACAGCTCCTCAACCACCTCCACTCACATATAAATCTGTCTACTTCTGAGCCATCTAGATGTGAACCAGAGACTTTCACATATCTCCACATCTGATTTTGCTATCCCTCCTTCTCCTACTCCTCAACCACCTCTTATACACATCTAGATGTGTATAAGAGACAGAAATACCCAAAGTCAAGTGGGATACCCTTGAAGACAGAAAAATAAGTATAGTTGCATTTTAGGGCTTATACGATGCCGTCGGGTTGGCAATAAAAGATTTGTGACAAGGGTATACGAATATTAAGTTCGAGGGACGAGCAAAGTAGTTTTGGCTTAGAAACTTTTCCCTAGTCATTCTTTAACTTCTACATCTCTTCTAAGCTCAAAGCCGAGTGTCCTCAGCGGGCCATTTATCTAATGAAAAAAAGTAGGAAAAATCAGAGGGGTTTGATATATTATCAATTTTGCACTCAAATGATCTGTCTCTTATACACATCAAGATCGGTGTTGTTAACACAAGAAATTAAGGTGCGAATAGTAGGACCTAGAAGATTGGCCGTGAATTGAAGTACCATGTCATGATAAACGGTAAATCGAGATGCACTAAATGACCCCAATTTTGTTTTTCAAAGCGGGATTTGATAATCGGAAGATTATATTCATCAAAAAGCGCTAGAAGCGGGACGAGCGATAATGGATTTCGAGAAAATTGATACTTCAAGCTTGCTAGCTTGGAAGTATTGTTTGATCAATTTGGAGTGGTCTTTACTTTACTGTTCTGTCGATGATTCTCCTCTGCATTTGAACCTTCTCTTATACACATCTAGATGACGGACGGCTAGAAGGATGAGCTAGTCCGTCGAAATTCTTTCGGACGACTCAGCGTCGGAAGATTTCGAGAGTTTAAGAAAAAAGGAATATCGTTCGGACGAATATGAGTGTCAGGAGGTAGCAGATGCTTTGGACGATCAGGCGTCAGAAGGAAATGGTTCGGACGAAGGAGTGCGTCCGAACTATGAACCTATGCCAAATTTATCTGTAAAATCCTAAGCATTTTGAGTGATTCAAAGCGATCTAGAGCTAAAGGTTTTGTAAAAATATCACCAATTGATCGAAGTAGGCACATAATCAACACGAATTTCTTTTTACAACGAGGTCTCTAATGAAATGATGCTTAACATCAATGTGTTTGGTTCTAGAGTGCAAATAGGATTTTTGTGAGATTAATTGCACTAGTGTTGTCACATAATATAGGAACACAATCAAAAATTACACCAAAATCTTTTAGAGTTTGTTTCATCCAAAGAAGTTGAGCACAACAATTTTCGGCGACAATGTATTCCGCAGTAGTAGAAGAGAAATGGAATTTTGTTTTTCTTGAACCAAGACACAAGACAATTTCAGAAAATAACACATTTCAACGGTACTTTTCTATCAATTTTACACCAAAGTCGACATCGAATAGCTAATCAAATCAAAAGTAGAAGACTTTGGATACCACAGGACCAAAATCCGTTGTTCCTTTTAGATATCTAAAATTTCTTTTATTGCCATCAAATGTGATTCTTTAGGACAACATTGAAATCTAGCACATAAACAAACAGACAAACATGATATCGGTCTCTTCGTTAAGTAAAGGAGACTTCCGATCATACCTCTATAGTGTTTTTCATCAACACTATTACCTTCTTCGTCTTTATCAAGTTTGGTTGAAGTACACATTGGTGTACCAACTTGTTTGCAATCTTCCATACCATGGCTATTGGAGCACTCCTTTGTGTACTTGATTTGTGTAATAAATGTTCCTTCCTTAGGGGGAGATTGATGTTTCCCAAACCTTATTTTGATGATGACATAAACACTTAACTATGTAAAACAAGCTGTTGCAGGAACATATCTTTCGGACGCACAGGACCGTCCGAAACAGTGAAATCCTCCCTTTTGCAATAAATCCTACATTGAAATCGGCATTAATGAAGTAGTGTGGTGTCAACTATACCTCTTTTGAAACAATTTTCTATCAAGAAGCCACTTAATCTTTCATACCAAGCTCTTGGAGCTTGTTTCAAACCATATAAAGCTTTGGAAAGTTTGAAAACATAATTTGGAAGATTCTTATTTTCAAAGCCCGGAGGTTGTTCGACGAAAATTTCTTGGTCGATAAAACCGTTCAAAAAAGCACTTTTGACATCCATTTGAAATAATTTTAAATTATTGAAACATGCAAATGCAAGAAACATGTGGATGGATTCTAATCTAGCCACGGTGTAAAGAGACAGATCCAAAGTCATGGGATGTTCTTCTTGAGCGTAACCTTTTGCAACAAGTCTACTAGCTTTCTTTCTTATGATCTCACCTTTGTCATTTAATTTATTTCTATGTGTATTTAGTACCAATAACGGGATGAGAAGAAGGTCTTTCAACTAAGGTCCATACATTATTTTTCTCAAATTGACTAAGTTCATCTTGCATAGCATTAACCCAAGATTCATCACTCAAAGCAACATCTATATGTTTGGGTTCAATGATGAGAAAGTAATGCATCTTGAGGTTATTATTCGAGGATGAAAAAAATAAATGAGTATACACATCGGATAGATCACCTATGATTAAATCTTGAGGATGATTAGAGACGAATCTCCAAGCTTTCGGAAGATCGTTTTGAGCATCCTCATTCTTTTCATCATCAATTTGATGGTTGTTGATATCAACGCTTGATGTAATCTCTTGATGATCTTTATGAATAACGAGCTTTTCGAGCTCCTTTAGAATACCTGTATCTTCATGTTCACATAAGTTCTTTGAGATAACATCATTAGTTTCATCAAATGTAACATGACACAACTTCTTCAATTAAAAGCGTTCTTCTATTATAAACTCAGTATGCTTTCTTGTCACTAGAATATCTTAGAAAAATTCCTTCATCCGATTTTTTGTCAAATTTTCCAAGGTTCTCTTTGATTTTAAAATAAAGCATTTGCAACCAAAAACTTTGAAATAGCTCACAACGGGATTTCTACAAAAGATGAGTTCATAAGGAGTTTTATTTAAAGAAAATCTTAATTGCTTTGGAATCAATCTGTTATAGGCACCCATCTTTAATGTGTTATAATCTGTTTAAACTGCTATTGTAGATGATGTTATAAGAGACAACTAATGCTCTGTTTTTAGAAAGCCAATCTTCACAACTAATGCAAGAAGATGTTGAGATG
This sequence comes from Cinchona pubescens, assembly GCA_025175665.1. Lineage (NCBI taxonomy): Eukaryota > Viridiplantae > Streptophyta > Magnoliopsida > Gentianales > Rubiaceae > Cinchona > Cinchona pubescens. The sequence goes on along the minus strand of JANKKI010000267.1, from coordinate 1,335,711 downwards.
AGTATGATGGGCAAGTTGCAATTCATGAAAGGACTACAAATTCATCATTTACAAATTTTTCAAATACTTCATTTTTGTGAACAAGAAATAATACCCAAGTAAACCTAGAATAGTCATCCACGATAACAAATGCATATTTGCAACCACCTAGACTATACATATTGAGTGGGTCCAAATAAGTCTAAATGCAACAATTCTAAAGGTTTATGAGTGGACACAAATTCTTAGGTTTGAAAGAAACTTTGACCTGTTTACCAAATTGACAAGCATCACAAATTTTATTTTTCAGAAATTTCAGTTTTGGCAAGCCTTTTACCAAATCTTTCTTGGCTATTTTTTCAATCAAATCCATATTAAAATGACAAAGTCTTCTATGCCAAAGCCAAGGATCATCTATGGAAGCGGTAAGACATTTTAAATTGCTATTGCTAATTTTATCAAGATAAATCACATAAACATCATTGTGCCTAGTGCCTTTGAACAAAACAACATGATTTTTATCAAAGATAAGATATTCATGCTTGGTAAAGAAAACATATAAAATTTTGTCAACAAAGTTGACTAACACTTAATAAATTATAGTTCAAATTATCAGGTGAAGTACATTCTTAATCAAAAAGACCATTGATACCTACATCACCAATCAAGGCATATGACAAGTGACTGTTTCTTGACACATCCAAATGTGTATAAGAGACTTTTTGGATTAAGGTTTGTGAAGAGAGAGGCATCACCTGTCATGTGCCTTGAACATCCACTATCTATGAAACCACTTAGCATTGTTGGCGATGTTAAGTACCTACACAATAAATCAATTGATAACTTTTGGTACCCATATCTTTTTGGGTCCATGAGTGTTAGTGAAATTGCTTACTATCCATGCAACTTTCATTCCAAGTTTTTCATTTTTCTTGACATAACACATGTTCTTAGTATGTCCATGTTGTTGGCAATATCTACAAACAATGCTTTTATAACCATATAAGGAAGATTTTGGTTTTACAATACATAAGTCATACTTTCTAAACATGACAAAATTTTTGTTGATTGCTACATCTTCCTTTTCTATTTCTTTTCATATCAACAACATTTTCTTTCTTTCTAGCTAAGAGACCATTCAAATCATCTCTTCTTTTCTTCAAGGAGGCTTGTTCTTCCTTGACAGAACATGATCTCATGATGCATTCTTTTTGTCAAATCACGATTTTCTTGTGATAGCCTATTGTTTTTATTCACAAGTTTAGAGTTAGCATTCAATAAGGCATTTGACTTTTTTACTAACTCCTTATTTCTAGCATATGATTCTTTTAAGCTATCATGCAATTTTAAAATGAAAGCTTCAAGATCATCTTCATCATTTTCATCATTAGAGTCATAGTTAGAATTTACCTCATCATCTCCAATAGCCATAAAGGCCATTTGTGCCGACTCCATTTCTTCTTCAACTTCTCCTTCGGAGTTGCAATCGTCCCAAGTGATTTGAAAGTTGTTGAATCTTGGTTTTCTTCCTTCCTTCTTTTTCTTGGAAGGACACTCATTTGCAAAATGCCCGAGTTGACCGCATTCAATTAGTAATGAGTAAGAGGCAGTAATTTCAACTCAAAATAATCAAATATCAACTCAACTTGTGTTTGACTCGCTTCATCTAGATGTTCGTTTAATGATGTAATGTTTAAGAAATTCTTTGGTGATGAGTGCAAGATCTCCTTCATCAAGATCTTCATCTTCTAGATTGATGGAGCTGTTTTCATCTTCCTCTTGAGAGGTCTTTAGAGCAATGCCTCTTTTTGGCCTTGCTTCTTCATTATCCACAACCTTTGCCTTTAACTTGCGTTCATAAGATGTAAGAGAATTGATTAGTGACTCAATAGGCATTAAATTTAAATTCTTAGCTTCCTCTATGGTAATTGTTTTGGCATCCCATTCTTTGGATAGAGCATTCAGGATTTTTCTATAATTCTCACCCAAAGAATACTCCTGTGCTCAAGGCTACAAGATCTTTGATAATGTCATTGAACCTGCAAGTACATTTTGTCTATGTTCTCATGTGGTTCCATCTTGAAGGACTCATACTTGGACGCAACAAGTAGAGATTTCTTTTGCTCACGAACATCATCGCTCCCTTCATGAATTTCCTTCAACTTATCAAATATTTCTTTAAAGAATTGCATACCCTGTCTCTTAACACATCTTCATTTGTATAAGATATTATATAACACATTCATGGCTTTTGCATTCAACGTCAAGTTTGTCTTGTCTTGTGGAGTGAGCTCATTCCTTGTCTTTTCTCTTCTTCTATTTATGTGATCATCAATGATAGAAGCTTCAAATGGACCTTCATTGACAACATACCATAACTCATCTCTCGAAAAGATTGCAGAACTCTCTTTATCCTTGTATAGAAGAAGTAAAATTTAAACACAGAACAATACTATAAAGATTTGGAACCTTCTTAAATTCAAATGCAGGATATAATAAATTTACTAGAAAGGAAAGTAAAGAGAGAAAAATTGAACAAACAATACTTCCAAGCTAGCAAGCTTGAAGTATCAATTTTCTTGAATGCTTCACACACTTGGTGAGCCAATAATCTTTACAAAGTTGGTAAGTTCTTGCTCACACTAAAACTCTTTTAGTTGAGCCAAGATTCTTACTTACAACCACACTTTCATACAAGATTATCACTCCACTCAAAGTTGAATTGCACTCACAACTTCACACTAATACAACAAACCACTATAGTCAATTTGCACTCAAATTACTCTTGTCTTAGGCTTGTATTCAATGTAAAAGATTGAGGTAGAGTTAAGTGTTTATGTCATCATCAAAATAAAATTTGGAAAACATCAGTAATTTTATTAATAGGAGAAGAAATTTTATTTCTACATTTTCTTGTTGCAAAATTTTTATATCTTTTTAATTTAATTTATTTCAACTTGTAAATCTTGGATAGAAATATTAGAAGGTTGTTTAAATCTATTAAATATTTTGTGTTTTCTGCTTGTATTACTATGTCTTTTAGTTTTAATAAATATTCTCTTTTTGTTTCAGTATCTTCTATTTTATTTATTAAATAGAAGATGAGCAAATTCCTACACAACCGCAGTCAGAAACACTCAAATTCAAATTTATCATATTTAGATGATTATTCTTCAGGTACATTAATATCTTCTAAACAAGTATAATGCCTTACTCCAAATTATGTATTTAATATATTTAATAAAAACAATAGGCTCTGTCTCTTATACACATCTAATAAAGATATTCTTTTTCTAATATCACGAAATTTTCTTTGTATGTCGTGCCATTCCACATTTCCATCACACCAAATTAGAGGCTGATGATAACTTAGGGTTTTTTATTGACTTTTGTTGATTTAGATTTTGTGTGACGGGATGACGTAGACTTGGATTTTGATTTAGAATATGAAGGTTTATTGAAAGAAGAAGAGTATGTTCTAGATTTATATCCAAAATTTGTTTTTGACTTTGAGTATTTTTTAGAGTGTTTAACTTTACTAGATGGAGGAGATAGTTTTTCAAAACCAAGATCTTTACAGGATGACCTAGTTCTCATTCTTAGTTTGTTTATGGTCTCTCTTTTAAGTTTGAAATCAGTGCATAAAGCTAAAGCTTATGCATTAACATAATTTATTAGATCTCCATAGGTAAGTTTGGCATAAGGTATTTCTCCACCATATTTATCTCTTATTTTTTGTCTTAATTTTTCTATAGGTGTAATCCAGCTATAAATCTTTCTTTCCAATATGCATGATTACAGTCTATTCTAAAGAATACTTTATTAAGAAAAACATCTTTATACCACAATCATGTAATTTTGGACATGTAAGATTGGACAATATTTCTCAATTTTTTTCTTGGAAGTTTTGAGGTTCACCTATAAAATATTTAGTTATTACATACAATAATGTTGGAATTGCATCTTGAACTCCACTGGTGCTCGCAAGTTGAGTTGATATTTGATTATTTTGAGTTGTTATTTGATTATTACTCCCTACTAATTCTGTTACCATTGGAATAACATTTTTCATTGCTATTTGTATATAATTTCTTTCATCTTCAGTTAAATAATTATCACATCATTCTTTTAAACTACCTGTAAATTTTGCAATTAAAATATTAGTGTTTTGGCGATCTGTATTTCCTTTAGCTTCGTAGGCAGTAGCACACATTCTAATTTCTTGAATAGTATTATACATTTGATGATATGTTTGCCCATCAAGATTCCATTCACAAATCCCTTCACCGTTGTATTGAGATAAGGATGTAATATGTCTTTCTTCAAATTGCATATCTGGAAAAGATAGTTTCGAATAAAAATTTTTCTAATACCTCTTTTGGTAATTTTATTTATTTAATTTCTTCTTTTTTTGAATTTTCTTCTTGAGTTATATTGCAACTTGATTCTTTTGTTTTTTATCTACTGTCAACATTTAAACACATCTAGATGTGTATAATCTGACAGCTTAAGGGGTTCTAGATGTGTGATGCTTGTTGAAAGGCTTACAGGAGCTTTAATTTCCTTTTCTATTTCTATAAGATGAGAATATATTGTATTTAATAATTGATTTGTGTGATTGTTTTGTTTATATATTTTATCTATATCTTTTATTGTTGGATTTTTTTTCCAAAGTAATAGGATCACTTATTTGGAAACGGGATGTAGTAATTATATATCTTCTGTGTTTAAATTTTACTTCTTGTATACAAGGATAAAGAGAGTTAACTTTTCGAGAAGATGATGGGGTAAATTTCGTTTGAAGTAATTCCTAAACCTGGTTCTTATACACATCTAGATGTGTATCGGAGACTTCCTCGGACGCTTCCTCAGACACATTTAAAGAAATTTATATTCAATTTTACTCTTTCCAAATCTGTATAGTATTGTTGTCTAATTTCTTTTTGTTGATTTTCATCAAAGTTTTCAATGAACCATTTTTAGTTTTTACTATTTTCTTCGCTAAAAAAATATTTTCTTAATAAATCTTTATCTAATTTGAATTCTGAAAATCAACTCATTAATGCTAGTTCATTAAAACGCATTTGAGATCTTGTTGGTGAGGCAGGAGGACTAGAAGAATTTTCTACATTCTGATATATATGTTTAGGAATGTTTAGAGTAAAACTACATTATGCATTTCTATTTTACCAAAAGTAGCTTTGTCATTTTCATCTGCTATATATAGGTAGGAGGACTAAAAGAATTTTCTAAATTTTGATAAGAGATTTAGGAATGTTTGGAGTAAAATCCACACTATGTATTTCTATTTACCAGAAGTAAGTGTATATACGTATATACATATATACGCGTATATGTATATACGTATATACATGTTTGGAGTAAAATACATATATGTGTTTAAATATACGTATATACATGTTTGGATTAATAGAAATACATAAGTGTAGATTTTACTCAAAACATGTATATACGTATATACATGCACCAGAAGTATATGTATATACATATATACGTGTATAAGTATCTATTTACTACAGAATTGTCTCACGTTTCATCATCGGATCGACTAATTCAGGCTTGTACTTCAATAAATAGTCAAAGTCTACCAAGAAATCCTGTCACCTGACCTGCTTAGGAGAGAGCTTCTTTCGAGACTGGAAGTAACTTGTGGCAACATTATCCGTCCGTACCATGAAACAGGACCCCAATAAGTAGTGCCTCCACGTCCTTAGGCAATGGACTACTGCAGTCATCTCCTTTCCCTGCATGAGTATATCGCTTCTCAATAGATTATTTATTGCAGTAGAGATTTCCTAGGCTCGTGGAGGCACTTCTTGCATCAAAACCCCCGCCAATAGCAAAGTCAGATGCATCTATCTCTATCTCGAAGGCCTTTGAGTAGTCTGGTAAGGCGAGTATTGACTCTTGGGTCATATAGCTTCTTTCAATTTCTCAAAAACTCCTTGGCACTCCTTATCTCATTCCTATACCTTCTCTTTCTATAGCAGCTCTGTGAAGGGTGGGGTGATATTGGAGTAGTCTCGCACGAACTTTCGGTAATAGTTGTCAACCCAAAGAAATGACCGTAGTTTATACACCTGTAGGGAGTGTATAAGAGACAGGTCGAAGATATAAGCCACTCATCCATCTAAAACCGCCTCTACCCATAATGTGACCAAAGAACTACATTTTTTTAGCAAATAGGTGAACTTCTCTTTCTTCACGAAGAGTTGGCTCTCCTTAAACACCCTGATACCTCTCTCAAGTGTCTTATACTCCTCCAATGTGTGACTATAAACTACAATATCGTCAAGGTACACTACAACAAATTTGATGAGGAACTCTCAGAGTACCTTGTTCATCAACGTGCAAAAGTTTGCTGGAGCATTGGGCAAGCCGACAGGCATGACGAGAAACTCATATGCGCTAAAGTACCGAGTCTTGCACGCCATCTCTTATACACCTACCACAATGCCTACCTACCAGTACCCTGACCTCAAGTCTAACTTGAAAAACTATCGTGCACTTCCAAGTTGATCGAACAAGTCGACAATCAATGGAATAGGAAACTTGTTTTTTCACCGTCAATTTATCCAATGCCCTACAGTCCACGCATGTCCTCAAGGGACATGCGATAGGAAACCATAGCAGGCGGCTTGGCGCCTAGGAAAAACTCAATCTTGTGGTCCACTTCTCTCTTAGGAGGTAATTCCTTCGGCAGCTCAACAAGCATCACACTCTTGAACCCCTTAAGTGTCCTTATCATCCTCCTTCAGTGTCGCAAGGAAGGTTAATTCTTCTCGTTTCAATCTTTTGCATAGTTGTATAGCAGATAGGGTCTTGTGATCCCTTTCGGACTCTCTCCTAAAAGGTATCACAATGATAAATCAATTGATCCAAAATACATATGCAGTTGGCAAAGGAAGACGCACGGTCAATGAAGTTGAGTCCTATCACAAGATCTCTTATACACATCTTGACAAAGGGCAATGCAAGAGAAGACATCAGATGGCTACGTCCACATCACTTGCCACTCTATGGATCGGGACCTCTTTGGTGTTGACTATTTTCTAGAAATCCAGTGCCAATGCTTTTTCCCACTTAAAGATTGAATCTCTTAGCTGTCTCAATAGAGATAAAAAAGTTTCGGTAACTCCAATGTCAACTAGAAAGCTTAGATTTTGTCACATCTAGATGACTATTTCACAGAATCAGCTTTTGGACGCTCAGACCGTCCAGAAACCTCTGCCGGACGAAGGACCGGACGCATGCTTGGGCGTCCGACGAAGCCTCTCAACAACACTGAAAGAAGATCGGACGCTTCCTCGGACACATTCAATCCCTCTCGGACGTCCGAAACCCCAACGGCTATTCTTGTGCATTTATTACTTAGCCGTTAGGAAGTAGTTGAAACCACTATTTATTGCTCTTATAAATAGGGGCTTTAATAACCTGAAGAGATCATCTAATACATTGAATACAAGCCTAAGAAAAGAGTAATTTGAGTGTAAATTGACTATAGTGGTTTGTTGTATTAGTGTGAAGTTGTGAGTGCAATTCAACTTTGAGTGGAGTGATAATCTTGTATGAAAGTGTGGTTGAAAGTAAGAATCTTGGCTCAACCAAAAGAGTTTTAGTGTGAGCAAGAACTTCCCAACTTTGTAAAGATTATTGGCTCACCAAGTGTGTGAAACATTCAAGAAAATTGATACTTCAAAAGCTTGCTAGCTTGGAAGTATTATTTGATCGGAAAGATCACCTATGATTATAACTAGTAAATTTATTATATCTGCATTTGAATTTAAAAAGCTTACTATTTTCTGAAAGCATAATTTTTAGAAATCTAATTCACCCCCCTCTTAGGTTGCTTTGGAACCAACAATTGGTATCAGAGCCTGGTCTCATTATATTGCTTAAAGCGCTATTGAGAAAAGAACTATGGTAACCAACAATGCTCGTTTTTTGAAGGCCAATCATTACTAGGCCTCCATGGGTAGAGGCTGGTTTTAGATGGATGAGTCGAAGACTGTCTCTTATACACATCTATTGACATTCAGTTATGGTATGTACCATCAATGTCTCTTATACAATTCTAGCTTCTATCATTGATGATCACATAAATAGAAGAAGAGAAAAGACAAGGAATGAGCTCATCTCCACAAGACAAGGCAAACTTGACGTTTAATGCAAAATCCATGAATGTGTTATATGATAATGAAATGGTTCAGTATAATGAATCAAAGAGCGTGAAGGGTTGCAATTCTGCTAAAAAAATATGGGATGAGAAGAAGGTCTTTCAACTAAAGGGAGCGATGATGTTCGTGAGCAAAGAAATCTCTACTTGTTGCCAAGTATGAGTCCTTCAAGATGGAACCACATGAGAACATAGACAAAATGTCTGGACGGTCAATGACATTATAAAAGATCTTGAAGCCTTGAGTAAGGAGTACTCTTTGGGTAAGAAAAATAGAAAAATCCTGAATGCTCTATCCAAAGAATGGGATGCCAAAACAATTGCCATAGAGAAAGCTAAGAATTTAAATTTAATGCCTATTGAATCACTAATCAATACTCTCACATCTTATGAACTCAAGCTAAAGGCCAAGGTTGTGGATGATGAAGAAGCAAGGCCAAGAAGGAGCATTGCTCTAAAGACCTCTCAAGAGGAAGATGAAAACAGCTCCATCAATCTAGAAGATGAAGATCTTGATGAAGGAGATCTTGCACTCATCACCAAACTGAGGATTTCTTAAACATTACATCAACAAACGAAGAATGAGAAGAGGCGGAGCTGCAAACACAAATATATGGTAATAAAAGTATTGTTTGTAGATATTGCCAACAACATGGACATACTAAGAATATGTGTTATGTCAAGAAAAATGAAAAACTTGGAATGAAAGTTGCATGGATAGTAAGCAATTTCACTAACAAATCATGGACCCAAAAAGATACAGGTACCAAAAGTTATCAATTGATTTATTGTGTAGGTACTTAACATCGCCAACAATGTATAAGAACACAATCATAGATAGTAGAAATCTTCCAACAATATGTTTCACCAACACAATCAATTATATGTTTTCTTTACCAAGCATGAATGTCTTATTCTTGATAAAAATTATGTTATTTTGTTCAAAGGCACTAGGCACAATGATGTTTATGTGATTCATCTTGATAAAATTAGCAATAGCAATGCAAAATGTCTTACCGCTTCCATAGATGATCCTTGACTTTGGCATAGAAGACTTTGTCATTTTAATATGAATTTGATTGAAAAATTAGCCAAGAAAGATTTGGTAAGAGGCTCGCCAAAACTGAAATTTCTGAAAAATAAAATTTGTGATGCTTGTCAATTTGGTAAACAGGTCAAAGTTTCTTTCAAACCTAAGAATTTTGTGTCCACTCATAAACCTTTAGAGTTGTTGCATTTAGACTTATTTGGACTCAACTCAATATGCTAGTCTAGGTGGTTGCAAATATGCATTTGTTATCGTGGATGACTATTCTAAGTTTACTTGGGTATTATTTCTTGTTCACAAAAATGAAGTATTTGAAAAATTTGTAAAATTATTTTCCAAAATTCAAAATTTATTCGAGATACACTAAATGCATATTCTATTGTAACCTCGGTATGCATTCTGAGTTGAGTAGAATATAAGACTTTTGTGATCACAACGGTATCTTTCATGAATTTTCGGTTGTTAGAGTTCCTCAACAAAATGGTGTTGTTGAAAGGAAAAATAGGACTCTTCAAGAAACGGCTAGAACTATGATTAGTGAACAACACCTTAGCAATACTTTTGGGCGAAGCGGTTAACACGGCTTGTTATGTCATGAATCGAGACAGTATTAAGATTTTCTTTAAATAAAACTCCTTATGAACTCATTTTTTGTAGAAAACCCGTTGTGAGCTATTTCAAAATTTTTGGTTGCAAATGCTTTATTTTAAAAATCAAAGAGAATCTTGGAAAATTTGACAAAAAATCGGATGAAGAAATTTTTCTAGGATATTCTAGTGACAAGAAAGCATACCGAGTTTACAATAGAAGAACGCTTTTAATTGAAGAAGTTGTGCATGTTACACATTTGATGAAACTAATGATGTTATCTCAAAGAATTTATGTGAAGATGAAGATACAGGTATTTTAAAGTAGTTAGAAAGCTTGTTATTCATAAAGATCATCAAGAGATTACATCAAGCGTTGATATCAACAACCATCAAATTGATGATGAAAGAATGAGGATGCTCAAAACGATCTTCCAAAGTGTGGAGATTCGTCTCTAATCATCCTCAAGATTTAATCATAGGTGATCTTTCCGATGGGGTAACTACTCGTTCTCATAAACCTTTGAATAATAATTGTGCATTACTTTCTCACATTGAACCCAAACATATAGATATTGCCTTGAGTGATGAATCTTGGGTTAATGCTATGCAAGATGAACTTAGTCAATTTGAGAAAAATAATGTATGGACCTTAGTTGAAAGACCTTCTTCTCATCCCGTTATTGGTACTAAATGGGTATTTAGAAACAAATTAAATGACAAATGTGAGATCATAATAAACAAAGCAAGACTTGTTGCAGCAGCTCAAGAAAAGGTTACGCTCAAGAAGAAGGTATTGACTTTGATGAAACCTTTGCACCCGTGGCTAGATTAGAATCCATCCGCATGTTTCTTGCATTTGCATGTTTCAATAATTTAAAATTATTTCAAATGGATGCCAAAAGTGCTTTTTTAAATGGTTTTATCGATCAAGAAGTTTTCGTCGAACAACCTCCGGGCAGGATTGTTAATTGTTCAAATTTATGTTGATGATATTATTTTTGGAGCAACTAATGAAAGTTTGTGCAAGGATTTTTCACAACTAATGCAAGAAGAGTTCAGATACCAAAAAGAGATGGTTCAGAAGATGGCTCAGAAGTAGATGGTCATAGTTGTGAGGTCTGCAACATTTATTACACAAATCAAGTACACAAACAGAGATCTCAGGCATGGGATTAGACATGCAATAAAGCATTTGTATACACCTAATCATGTCTTTTAAACTGAAAGCTTGATGTTGTGCGAAGAGACAGGTTGAGGAGTGGGAGAAGGAGGGATAGCATAAGACATTTTGCATTGCTATTGCTAATTTTATCAAGCCGAATCACATAAAAATTGTTGTGCTCAACTTCTTTGGATGAAACATAATCTGAAAGATTTTGGTATAATTTTTGATTGTGTTCCTATATTGTGTGATAACACTAGTGCAATTAATCTCACAAAAAATCCTGTTTTGCACTCTAGAACCAAACACATTGATGTTAAGCATCATTTCATTAGAGACCTCGGACTGTCTTTGTAAAAAGAAAATTCGTGTTGATTATGTGCCTACTTCAGATCAATTGGCTGATCTTTTTACAAAACCTTTAGCTCTAGATCGCTTTGAATCGCTCAGAAAAGTTTAGAGATTTTACAGATAAATTTGGCATTGCTTCACAGTTCGGACGCACTCCTGAACATATGTGCTTTCCTTTTGGACGATTTAGATCGTCCGAAAGCATCTGTTACTCCTCGGACGCTCATATTCGTCCGAACAATATTCCTTTTTTCTCTTAAACTCTCTGGAAATCTTTCGGACGCACAGATTTTTTCGACTGAACTTGGATGTAAGGTTGGCTCATCTTTCGGCCGTCTGTTCTTCAGCTTTCGGAAGCTTTGTCGGACGCACTCCAAACGTTCGGCCGTCCGAACGGTACCCGCTTGATTAAAACCGTCTTTCGGACGATCTAAATCGTCCAAAAGGAAAGTTGTTCGGACGAAGGAGCTGTCTCTTATACACTCTAGATGTGTACTCTCACTATTTCCAAAATTAATTAGGTGTCATCCTACCCATAACCCTTATCACCTAAATCACATCTCATTTCCCCCATTCACCATCTCATTTCCTCAAAATCTCACAAATCTTCAAATTTTTTCAATTTTTCTCCTTTTCCATTACAATGGTGAAATCTCGTAGCGATTCCTCTGACAATTCGGGTAGAAAAACTAAAGGAAGGCTCTGCACGAGGAGAATCATCGACAAATCCTCAAGTTTCCACCACTCCAACTTTATCCAAATTTATCGATGCCAAAGCATCCGAAGCAGTATACTCTCTTCTCGGTAAATCCATCATCGTTCGGTCCCGCTTCTAATAGTCTTTTTGATGGAAACTTGAGGATTTCACCATTATCAAATCCTGTTTTGACAAACAAAATTGGGGTCATTTAGTGCATCTCGATTTACCTGTTTATCATGACATGGTGCTTCAATTCACGGCCAACGGCCAATCTTCGGAAAGGTCCTACTATTCGCACCCTCATTTCTTGTGTTAAGATAACAACACTGATCTTGAGATTTCATCGAACATAATCAACACCATTTTTGAATGTGAAATTTCAAACCCCTCTGATATTTCCTACTTCTTTTCATTAGATAAGATGGCCCGCTGAGGCTACTCTCTTTGATATAGACATCTAGAGCCATGTATAACAGACAGGTTTAAAGAGACAGGTATTGAAAACTACTTTGCTCGCCTCGAACTTAATATTCGTATACCCTTATGAGAACGAGTAGTTACCCCTTCGGATAGATCACCTAAAAATGCAACTATAGTTATTTTTCTGTGTCTTCAAGGGTATTCCTCTTGACTTTGGGTATCTTTTTTGTTCCCTATGGGAACTCTTTCTCACTGATACTCGTAAAAACATTCCTTTTGGAAAATTTCTCACCAAGGTTTTTGATTTCCTCAACGTTTCCTTTACCGGAAACAAACAATATCCTCCGTATTTTAATAAATCCTACATTAAATGAAAAGGTTTCCGATTTTTTAATGATCGTCACTAAGGCAGAGAGAGTTCCCATAGCCCACAAAAAAGATACCCAAAGTCTGTCTCTTATACAGGTCTAGATGTGTATAAGAGTTGAGAGAGGAGAATGTGATTGCCTTATACACATGAGATGTGTATAAGAGACAGCTAGAATATATCTCTAGACTATTCAAAATCTCTGATTACTCAAGTCAGTAGGTTTCAACGTAGCTAAATCGCAAGTTAAAACGACTTGAAACTCGTCAAATAATTCTCCAAGAGGCACTCAGTCTTGGCATGTCTGCATCGTCTCAAGTCCAATTTGCTGATCTTCAATCCCAACATCCACTTGAGTCATCTTCTGACAGTGATGAACCTGAAGATGAACACACACGTGAAGACAATGCAGAAGCTGCTCAAGGAGCTGCCGATGACGATGACGATGACGATGATGATGAAGATATTAACGACACATTTGAGTTTATCATGCAACGTCGTACCGGGGAGGAGGATGACAGTGAAGCCACCCTGAAGATGTTCCATCCAAACGACAAAAGCGAGAAGCGCTCCAAAAGCGCAATGACTCTCATTAGTTCTTTTACCATTGTATTTTTTTGTTTTTCAAAGAACTCGTGGCTCATCGTCATGTATTTGACTCTTGCACCATTGGAACCTTTTAGTTGACGTTCTGCATTAAACTTGTTTCATTTCTATCAAACTACCTGCATGATCTAAGGGGGAGTCTTTTTGATTGATGTCAAAAGGGGGAGTAGTTATATTGTTATGCTTTGATATGGTTGTTATGTTGATAATTGATATCCAATTATGAGATATTACAAATTGATTAGTCATATCCAATTGAGGTTTGTCATCATCAAAAGGGGGAGATTGATGTTTTCCAAACCTTATTTTGATGATGACATAAACACTTAACTCTGTAAAATAAGCTTTTGCAGGAACAGATCTAGATGTGCATAACCGACAGATGAATAAGAGACAAAACTCCTCGGACGCATTGCATCGTCCGAACAAACTGACAGAAAGAATGGGATCCTACTGCCTTTCTTTCAAACGCTCAGGACAGTCCGAAACCTCTGTCGAACGCATGCTCGAACGTCCGAACGAAGCCTCTCAACAACACTGAAAGAAGATTGGACGCTTCCTCGAACGCATTCAATCCCTCTCGGACGTCCGAAACCCCAACGGCTATTTTTTATGCATTTATTACTTAGCCGTTAGGAAGTAGTTGAAACTACTATTTATTGCTCTTATAAATAGAGGCTTTAATAACCTGAAGAGATCATCTAATACATTGAATACAAGCCTAAGAAAAGAGTAATTTGAGTGTAAATTGACTATAGTGGTTTGTTGTATTAGTGTGAAGTTGTGAGTGCAATTCAACTTTGAGTGGAGTAATAATCTTGTATGAAAGTGTGGTTGTAAGTAAGAATCTTGGCTCAACTAAAAGAATTTTAGTGTGAGCAAGAACTTCCCAACTTTGTAAAGATTATTGGCTCACCAAGTGTGTGAAACATTCAAGAAAATTGATACTTCAAACTTGCTAGCTTGGAAGTATTATTTGTTCAATTTTTCTCTCTTTACTTTACTGTTCTAGTAAATTTATTATATCTCGCATGAATTGAAGCACCATGTCATGATAAACCTAATTCGTATAGAGACAGGGCTAATTCACCCCTCTTAGGTTGCTTTGGGACCAACAGACTTATCCCCCTTACTCCTCCACCAAATTTTTTGCCACTCTTCTTAGCAATCTCCTTATCCTTTGGTTTGGAGGAACTAGACTTTTCATTTAGTGAGCTGGCTTTTCTCGTGGCTTGAACTCCAAGAGGGACTTAGCCACCGACATTGCTCTAAAAAGATCGACAACATTCCTTCTTTCCAACTCCAACCATGCCCATGGCTTTAGTCCATCCACGAACTGGAAAAGGCATCCTCATCGCTCATGCTTGAAATTTGCAGATCAATCGGGAGAATTCCCTCACATACTCCCTCACTTCACCCTTCATCTTGAGTTCGTAAAATTTAGCACGCGCATCCTACTCTGCATACTGATGCGGAGGTAGAAGTAGCTTCAGTACTCATCAACAAATTGGTCCCAAGTAGTGATGGCAGTGCCACACGGTTGTCACTCCTACGCCACCATCACAACAAAATATTATCAATCAAGTATGATGAGGCAAGACTTACCTTTTGCTCGTCTATCCCAGATTCCAACATTCCCGAAATACTGCTCCATGGACCAAAGGAAGTTGTCCACTGCCTTGGCCTCCCTTGATCCATTGAACTCCATGGGCTTAGAAGCATCTGATCGAGATGTGGGTTGCAGCATCACCGCTCCACCAACAATAGCTCATCTCAAGGCAATCACTTCTATCTTGAGTGGTTGAACTCCACTCGCATAGTAGCAACTTGGTCTAACTACGCACGTATGGCCGAAATCTCCCCTTCGACTGACATTAACTCTTCCTCCAGACTTTCGAACTTCTGGTCTAAACCATCCACTATAGCATTTGGGGCACCCTGTATTTTTCTCCTAAGGTCGTCCTTAAGTTTTTCCACACGACCAAACGGCAGCTGCCAACACATCCCTTGATATCTCCTCATGGGTCACGTTGGATGAATGACCAGCCATACTGTCTTCTTGTCAAACGCTTGTTACCAAACCAGCTTTCTCGTGTTTCCAACTCGTGCAGCACTTATATTTGCTTTCTAAGTTAGCTTTCTTCATACCCACTACAAGAGAAGAAAGAATAAGACTTTATGTATTAAATTTCTCAAGCTTAATGTATAAGACTTCTGGACCTCTGGTCTAAATCATTCACTATAGCATTTAGGGCACCCTGCATTTCTCTCCTAAGGTCGTCCTCGAGTTTTTTTCCACATGAGCAATGGTAGCTGCCAACACATCCCTTGATGTCTCCTCATGGGTCATGTTGGATGAATGACCAGCCATATTGTCTTCATGTCAAACGTTTGCTACCAAACCAACTCTGATACCACTTATCACGGGCTCATTCTTTCTCGTGTTCCCAACCCGTGCAATACTTATGTTTGCTCTCTAAGTCAGCTTTCTTCACACACCCACTACAGGAGAAGAGAGAATAAGACTTTTATGTATTAAAATTTTCAAGCTTGTGAAGTATATTACAAATGAGGGGGCCCTTTTCTATAGTTACAAGAGTGTATTCTAGAACCTACGACATTAATCACAATTTTGCAATATTCTAGAGAATATTCTAGATCACCTAGAATATTTTAGGGAATCTCTAGGAAATTTCATAGGATTCTAAAATGTTCCATAATTTCTCAAACTTGTGACGTATATTACAAGAATGTATTCTAGAACCTACGACATTATTACAATTCTACAATTTTTTAGAGAATTCTATCTTCTGGAGAATATTCTAGGCCACTTAGAATATTCTAGGGAATCCAAGGGTATTCTAGAAAATTTCATAAGAATCTAGAATGTTCCATAATCTTCTGGATAAGAGTCTGGACACTCCTTTGGGCGAACCTCTTCGTCTGAACAAGCGGACCTGTGTCATTCTCCCCCACCTATTCTAGCAACTTCCTCATTGGTATACTTTAGCGGTATGAAATGCATCAATTCATTTCTTGAACTGCAAAAGTGCCTCGGTCGACTCCCAACTGTCTCTGCTCTTTGGAAAATCTTTTCATCGTACTTTGTACTCGATCCTGAGCTTGCAATACATTTTTCATACATCTCGTACCTTCAGTATGTAGCACAATCGTAAGAGGTCTTTGTTGTCGAGAAGAGTTCGAGACACTGAAGACAGAATTGATTACCTTGAGCTGTTGTTGGTGGGACAGTGATGTTGTAACCCACACCTCGATCAGATGCCCCTAAATCCAAGGAGTTCAATGGACTTAGGGAGGCTAAGATAGTGGACAACTTCATTTGGTCCATGGAGCAATACTTTCAGAATGCTGGAATCCGAATAGACGAGCAAAAGGAAGTCTTGCCTCATCACACTTGACTGATTATGCTTTGTTGTGGTGTGGTACTGCCCTTAGATGAAAGGTGAAGTGAGGGAGTACGTGAGGAAATTCTTCCAATTGATGCTGCATTCAATTTCAAACATGAGCGAGGAGAATGCCTTTTTCCAGTTCATGAACGGACCAAAGCTGTGGGCGCAGTTAAAATGTTGACGATCTTTTTAGAGCAATGTCAATGGCTGAGTCCTTCCTAGAGTTCAAGCCATGAGAAAAGCCAAGAATTTGGTTAGGGAGTAAGTCCTCTTCTAAGAACAAGAAGAAGTCTTTCACAGCAAAAGATAAAGGAAAATGACCATCGAAATACTTTTTCTACGATGGTCCATACATGGTTCGAGAATGTCCTACGAATGCAAAGTTAGTAGCCATGGTCATGAAGGAGGAAAAAATGGAGGAAAAATAATTAGCTGTGAAAGCAGATCTTCTTGTTCTATCAAAGTGAAGAAGTCGTGGAAAAATAGGGGCTTTTGGTCATGGCCTGTCTCTTATACACATCTAGATGTGTATAAGAGACCTGTCTCTTATACCGTAGACCGGATGCCATGCCTTTTCCTTCTACTAATTGCATATGCATTTTGGATGGAGGGAACCTCAATACCAATGGTGGTTCCTTTGAGGGGGAGTTCGAAAGAGATCACAAGACCCTATCAGCCATACCATTATGCAAGGGGTTAAAATGATGAGAGTTAACCTTCCTTGAGACACTGAAGATGGATAATGGGGACACTAAAAGGGAGGTGCTTGAGCTGGTCATTGTGGTACTGGAGGAGTTCAAAAGTGTGATGCCAGTCAAGTTTCCAAAGAAACTACCTCCTAAAAGAAAAGTAGACCACAAGATTGAATTAGTCCCAAGCGTCAAGCCACCTGCTATGGTTCCCTATCATATACTAGTTACATCAGACCCTTTTGAATCTAGCAAGGTATAGTATGATTTTGGGTTCAGCAATCTATTCAATAAGATCTAAAAGAAGATCTTGTATTTTTGTAAGAACGTTGATAGTGTTTGTTTCTTTTCCTGCGATTTCGTCGGAATTGTTTGTCAAAGCATTATCATTGTGAAGTTGGTTTACATACTCTTCTGTTTCAAGTTCCATACCATTTCAGAACTTTTGTTGTCATCTTCAAGAAGAATATTTGTTATTTGACTTAGTGTTTCATCTTCTAATTTAAGGGCTCGAAATTATTTATTTAATCTACAATATTTGACAATATGTCCAGGTATAGACTAAGATTGAACTGGGATATTGTCTAAAGAAGTAAATGTTTTTTGGGTGGAAAGGAAAGTTTTTTTCTTTGGTTGTAAAAATGTTTAGTCGGTTTGTATTCAAGCTATTTTTTGAAAAATTGGGGTTTTCTTTTGTGTTTGATTTTGCAACTTGGTATGCCAGTTTGGTTAGGGAGCAAGGGGTAAGTCCTCTTCACAAAATGATCCGAGATCTTTACTTCTTTGAGTTCGGTCTTTAGCAAGTTGTCTAAGTATTTTATCCTATTTACAGACTGATAGAGCTACTTGTTGAATTTGACTAGTCAACTATCCATAGGTAATTGCTACCCATGGCACAACTTCATCATATTGTTTTCTTAGTTCATCTTTGACAAGGTCTCTGAGTGATTTGGCTGGTAATCCATCACAGAGATTTCAGGAAATTCTAGTATGGTTGAATCCACATCTAGATGTGTATCCTAGTCAGGAATGTATCTTTATACCATCTGAAATCTTTGAATATTCTTGGATCGCCAATGAATGTTTTTGTAATGGTGAAGATAAGGGTTGCCACTGCATCTGAGATTGTTTCATCATTTTGAAGTATGGGATCTCCTTCTTCATTAAGCTTAATTGCAGATAGAATGTCTTCTTTGTCATCAGGACTTAGATGTTCATCACACCATCCTTTGAGTTGTCTTGTAAATCCTGTAATAAGAATGTGAGCTGCTACCTAGTCTGTACAGCCATATGCAGTTCTGTATCCTGTTGCTACCATAGTCATTTGTTGTAGGACTGTAATCATGTTGTATTCTGATACCCTATCTATACTCCATTCGTAATTGCTAAGTTGGGTTTTTCTTCTAGAATAATGTCTGGATAGGTTGCTCTGGAATAGTAAAGTTTATTTGGATTCCTGCAATTGGATAGAATTGTTTGGTCTTGAAATTGCTGTGCGAAGTTTAGAAATTTCTGCTTCCTGATTTTCAGAGTTTGAAGAATTGTGCTCATGTTTCTCTAAAACACAGGCTTTCTGGTTGAGGATGATCCTGGTTCGTGTGACTTTTGTTTAGAAACTAGGTAGAAAATGATTGTTCAATTTTTGTTATCCTTTGTTCTAGTTGGCTGAATGGCTGTATTTGGAGCTTTTTGTGAAATTTAGTTGGTATTTCATGAGATTTAAAAATTACATTTGTTATAGTTGGGACTGATTTTGTGGAAACTGGTTTGGTGAGAAGATTTCTCCTAGGGTTTGTAGGTACTTGTTTGTAGTTATTTTGCTCATATATACCTTGTATATCCTTGGCATCAATGGAATCTTGGTTGTCTTTTTTTTTAAAGGGTGTGATTTTAATATCTATTTTTTGGTTGCTGGTGGTCATATGCTAGATAGTAATAGTTTTTGGTAGTGGTAATTCTGAACAGACATTGTTCTAGAAGAAAAATCCAACTTACTCCAAAATACTTACAATGCAAATAGCATTTACAAATGAAGTATAGATGGAATCAAGATTTTAAAGCCAACATACTGGAATCAAGATTTTAAAACCAACAGAATATATATCCCTAAATTACCAAACCATCGAAAGATCAAACTTAATTTCACAAAAATCAATTAAGAACAATACCCAAAAAAAGGTGCAACAAGCACAAATGTACACAAATTATATACCTACTAATGATAAAATTATACGGTTTCCATCTTGAATAACAAGAGAAAATCATCAACAAAAATATTTATGAACCGATCTCACTTAATGCAAAGAGTAGCTACTATAGAAGAAGACCTTTTTTCGACATCCAAATCATCTTTCCCAACAATATTGACATGCTGGCGGCTTTCATAAAGTAGGAAAGATTGAATTTATTCAACTTGGAAACTCTAGAAAATCAAGGTAGAAGAGAAGAATTTTTGGCATGATATGTGTCATTGGTATGATATGGAAACGACGTTGTGGTTACGAACAACGTCGTGTTGATCTAATGACTTAACATCGTCGTCGTCGTCATTGAGGTAGAGAAAGTTGGCTATGGAGCAAGCCAATCGACTGATACTGCTACAGCTCTTCTTTTTTTTCTGTTAGAGGATTTGAAAAGTAGATAAGCAATGGAGGTAGGAACAAATTAAGGAAAGGAGAGGTCTGATGGTGATCGAAGGTGGTTGATAGGATGGAAGTTATGTAGTTTGGAGTTTTAGTGAAGAAGGCATAATTAACTATATTGCCCCTGATCTAGCCAAACTTGAACCTTTTTATGGTGGTGCCGTCGTTCTACTAATAGAACTTGGACAATTCAATTTGATTTTATTTAATGATCAATGAACAATACATTTAGCATTTCTAGCAAATCCATGAGCCTTATTCCTTTGTGCCTTATTCCTTTGTCTATTAATCTATTGAACACTTGAGAAATCACCTCATGCACGCGGTTGTCTATTTAACCAAGGGACCAAAATTAGAAAATCTATCAACTCAGCTGACATGTCACATGTGTACTCTAATTGATGAGGCATATATATAGAAACGTGCATGAAATAGATCCACTATACTATTGAAATGTGTGAAACATTCAACCAAGAAAACACTGTTATCGTCTCTCGCTGTTACCCTGACTACAACTGCCATACTTTTTCAAATTAAGCTCATCGAACAACAATTCCATAACTGTGTGCAATTAGCTAAGCTTGAAGAGCCACCACATTAAGTTAATAAATGAAAAAAAAAAAAAAAAAGAAGAAGAAGAAAGAAAAAGTAAAGCATTAAGCTTCTCGATTAGAAGACCTTACATTGGTTGCTGAGGATTTCAAGTACTATTTCCAACTTGTCTTTGATTTGGAGTTAATTTTGTTAGCTTGCATGTATTATCCTGTTATGAATAATCGTCTAAACCATTCTTATTATTTCAAATCCACCAAATTCAAATCCATTCATTTCAAAATCCTTTATACAATTCAAATCCACCCATCCCAAACATACAGAATAAATTATAAGTTACAATCATCTACATTAAGTTACAAACGTCCCAAAATATCCATAATAACAAACTTTTAATTATCATCCTCAGAGTATTGCAATATTAATAACCAACATAATAATAATCATTTTTTAAATTAAATTACACATTTATCATCAATAACCATCAATTCTAGAATCACTAACATTTGCAAAAAATAGAACAACACTAATGACCATCAATTCTTAATTCACCAACATTGAAAAAAAAAGAAAGAAACAACACTAATGATATTTTCAATTTTGTAATTTTAATCAAACAATATAAAATCTTAATAAAAATTAACAAATTTCTCTCATTAATTTAAAATATTGAAATATAATGCTCACCTAAATACCCTTAATACTATGGATAAAGTAAATTTGTCAACATATTGTACATATATTCTAAAAATATGATTTTTATATCTTGGGCAATTTCTTTCCCATTTTTTAATTGTTTCAAAACCGAAAAAGAAAAATTAGACAAATCTAAAAATGCAAATGACTATGGTTAGAAAATTTTGCATAAAGTAAAGATATTCTTAAAGACTATGACCCACCACACACGTAATATACCAAAATCTATTCTTTAATAATTTATACAGTTTATTGACGTTATATTGTACCGACATGTTTCTAATGTACTCAAAATTTATCATTTTCATAAGACATGTCATTTTCTCTCCTCTCTTAGTTTGTGGCATAATACTTATAAACATCCTGCATTTATTAACTAAATATTTAATTCGATTTGTGAGATTAACATATATATCAAATTTTAAAAAATAATTCTCACTAGTTAAAAATGGTTGTGCAGGTCAGTTTTCTTCCGACTTTAGTAAAAATGTCGTGATCTACCAGGATATACTATCAATATGGCATTAACAGGAAAATAGATACGTTGTGCAAGTGTCCAAAAGAGTAGGTGATGAAGCAAGCTTTCACTATAAAAGAACAGAATGTCAAAGCCATATTAGATAAAGTTGTTTTAAAAAAGTAAAAAGTACATTTAACAAAAAAACTTACTTTACTATCTTTAATTTTAAACATTTCATGAAATGTTTTCGATCCGTTTCAATTGTTATTTCATTACCATCTAATACATTTTTTTTTTGTGTTTATTCGTACGAAGTATGACTTAGTTTTTTGGTGTAATTGATGCATATCCTTACTGCCTCGTGCAGCATCCCAATGGTCTTGGAGGGAAACAGTTAAAGTGAGCATAACTTTAAGACGATATTTTACAATGTAAAAGTACTTCCTTTGCATCTCGCCATACTCTATAAAAAAGTGGTGTAATTTTAACACGGCTGATATCGAACCTCTGATTAAATAATTAAAATTAGTAAAATATAAATAAAATTGACAACGCCATTTTGTACATAAGAATATTAGAATATTTAGTACCTTATTATGGTTGAGTAGTTTTGGTCTAGGATAATTAGTTTTGTAGCTGTGAGGAGATTTTCAAGCCAAGGTTTAGAGTTGAGATTGCAATATCCTTCCAATATATTATTGTCTTATTTTGTCAACAATTAGCCAATAACTATATATATTGTCTTTGTCATAAATTGTTAAAAACACTTCCGAATCTACAACTAGAAAGTGTCTCTCCAAGTTGAGTTACATGTTTCTTTCTTCTATCCGAATGAAGTGTTAGAAGCATGTCGCTATCATCTAGTGATTTAGCACATGGTGTACGCATAGATACTTCTAAAGTGAAGTGGGATTGTTCCTTCATCCGCATAGAAGAAAGAAACATGTAACTCAACTTGGAGAGACACTTTCTAGTTGTATATTGGAAGGATATTGTAATCTCAACTCTGAACCTTAGCTTGAAAATCTCTTCATGGGACAAATCTACCGTATTTTTCCTAGACCAAAACTACTCAACCATAATAAGATACCAAATATTCTAATTTTCTTATGTATAAAATGTTGTCAATTTTATTTATATTTTACTAATTTTAATTATTTAATCAGAGATTTAATATCAGCCATGTTAAAATTACACCACTTTTCTATAAAGTATGGCGAGATGCAAAGAAAGTACTTTTACATTGTAAAATGCCGTCTTAAAGTTATGCTCACTCGAACTGTTTTCTCAACAAGACCATTGGAATGTTGCACGAGACAGTAAGGATATGTATCAATTACACCAAATAACTAAGTCATGCTTCGTCCGAATAAACCCAAAAAAAAAATGTATTCAATGGTAATGAAATAACAATTGAAAGGGAGCGAAAACATTTCATGAAATGTTTAAAATTAAAGATAGTAAAGTAAATTTTTTTGTTAAATTTACAAACATTTACTTTTTAAAACAACTTTATTTAATATGGCTTCAACATTCTGTTCTTTTATAGTGAAAGCTTGCTTCATCTCACTTACTCTTTTGGACACTTGCACAAAGTATCTATTTTTCTGTTAATGCCATATTGATAGCATATCCTTGGTAGATCAATTTTTACTAAAGTCGGAAGAAAATTGACCTGCACAACCATTTTTAATTAGTGAGAATTATTTTTTTATATTTGATTATATATGTTAATCTCACAAATCGAATTAAATATTTAGTTAATGAATGCAGGATGTTTATAAGTATTATGCCACAAACTAAGAGAGGTCACTGGGAGAGAAAATGATGACATGTCCTATGAAAATGATAAATTCGAGTACATTAGAAACATGTCGATACGATATAACGTCAATAAACTGTATAAATTATTAAAAAATAGATTTTGGTATATTACATGTGTGGTGGGTCATAGTTTTTTTTGAATATCTTTAATTTTGCAAAATTTTCTTTTATGTTTATTTGCGTTTTTAGATTTGTCTAATTTTCCTTTTCGATTTTGAAACAATTAAAAAATGGGAAAGAAATTGCCCCAAGAGACAGAGAGATATAAAAATCATATTTTTAAAATATATGTACAATATGTTGACAAATTTACTTTATCCATAGTATTAAGGGTATTTAGGTGAGCATTTTTCAATATTTTAAATTAATGAGAGAAATTTGTTAATTTTTATTAAAAATTTATGTTGTTTGATATAAAATTACAAAATCATCTTTTATCATTAGTGTTGTTTCTTCTTCTTTTTTTCAATGTTGGTGAATTAAGAATTGATGGTCATTAGTGTTGTTCTATTTTTCGCAGGTGTTAGTGATTCGAGAATTGAAAATTATTGATGACAATGTGTAATTTATTTAAAAAATGATTATTATTATGTTGGTTATTAATATTGCAATGCGCTAAGGATGATAATTAAAATCCTCTTATTATCTTATACACATCTAGACTCTTATAAGATCTAGATGTGTATAAGAGACATATTGTTTAATATAAAATTACAAAATTTTAATATTTTGGATGGGTGGATTTGAAT
The DNA here is from genome assembly GCA_025175665.1 of Cinchona pubescens. Taxonomy (NCBI): domain Eukaryota; kingdom Viridiplantae; phylum Streptophyta; class Magnoliopsida; order Gentianales; family Rubiaceae; genus Cinchona; species Cinchona pubescens. The sequence goes on along the minus strand of JANKKI010000267.1, from coordinate 1,311,269 downwards.
TGTAGAAAGGATTTTGAAGATGAATGGATTTGAATTTAGTGCATTTGAAATGATAAGAAATTTGGATTTCAAATCCACTCATTTAACGATTAAAATCACATTGTCACCAGTAGGTTCATTTCAAATTCCTAACTAAATTAATTAATTTGTTTGGATAATATATAATGGATCTAGATTTCAAATACAAATCCATCCTTAGCCTTTCCAACCAAACACAATTTTAATGTTATTCTTTTGAATCGTTTAAGACTATTATTCATAGTAGGATAATGCATGTAAGCTACAAAACTAACTCCAAACCAAAAAAGCTGGAAGTAGTACTTGAGATCCTCAGCAACCAATGTAAGGCCTCTCTTAATTGGGAAACTTAATGCTTTACTTTCGTTCTTCTTTGGTTTTCATTTATTAACTTAATGTGGTGTGGGCTCTTCAAGCCATATCTATTTTTATTCAAGATTTCTAGCTAACTACGCACAGTTATGGAACAGTCGGTTGCTAGAGACAAGCTTTGCTTGCAAAAGTATATGGCAGTTGAAGTTGGGATAACAACTAAAGACGAGAACGATGTTTTATTTGTTGAATGTTCCACACGCTTCAATGGTATAGTGGATCTTCAAACCATATCTATTTTTATTTATTAACTTAATATGGTGTGGCTCTTCAAGCGATATCTATTTTTATTCAAGATTTCTAGCTAACTACGCACAATTATAGAATAGTCAGTTGTTATAGAGGAGCTTTACTTGCAAAGTATGGCAGTTGGAGTCGAGGTAACAGCTAGATACGAAAACGGTGTTTTCTTTGCTGAATGTTCCACACATTTCAATGATATAGTGGATCTGGTTCATGCATGTTTCAATGTTCCACACATCTATACAAATTTGGAGGCATGTTGTCCACTATCTTGGAGCTAGATGTAATATAAGTAATTAGAGTACACATTTGACATGTCAAATAAGTTGAGACATTTTCTAGTTTTGGTCCCTTGGTAGAAGAGTTAGTAGACAACTGCATGAATGAGATGAACTTTATCAAGTATTCAATAATTAATAGATAAAGGAATAAGGTGGGTGGCTCATAAGAAGTGAAGTATTCTCTGAATTGTATTGTCCAAGTTCTGTTAACAGATTTTCTCCGAATTAAATAAAAGGGTTAATTTTAGATTCCTTCCGTAAGGTTTAGTATAATTACAGAAATCTCCCCTCAGATATAAAAAATTACACTTACCTCCCCTACTTTTATATTTTAGGTAACAAAAAAACCCAATTTGTTTTATATTTTGGATAACAAAAAAATCCAATTTGCTGACGTAAGACAAAAAGCTAGTTGAATATCCGAAAATGCCCTTATTATTCACAAACAAAAGACTTCAAAATAATTATTTAAGTAGTTGACAGTAAAACCTTAAAACTCCCCAAATTGTCTTCTCCCGCAACGTTGATTGCCAAATTCACAAGGGCCATAACTACCGCATCTCCCATAACCCCCCAATTGCTCATCAGCCCTCTTTCTCACAAAGAAACCAACTCAAAACTGTTTCTTTCTAAGTCCTACCAAACCATAACCACTAGTAGTACATCCCACTTATCACTCAAACACTATCTCAGTTCAAGGCCACAATCAAACATGTGTCAGGATCATAAACCTTAAATCCTCTTCTAATTGTGTAGACCAAATTTTGACATCATTAAGGAAGGCACAAACAGATCAAGAGTTTTGACTTGCAAAAATTCTCTTAGTTTTTTGAATGTTGGGAGGGGCAAGGAAAATAAGACCCTAAACTTACACATCTAGATTGTATAAGAGACAGCCTCTCAACCTTAGCCACTATAAGGGCACTGTGACGGTGGTTTACAACGGCAGGTTGAGAGGAAACCAGGGAAGGAAGGGAAGGGGTTGTTCTCTCGTTTGATAAAATGGGGATGATAGGTCTTTTTTCCTTTTTATTTGTCAGGAATTGTTCTTTAATTGATATATTGAGGGCATTATAGGGTTTCAAGTAGTTAAGGGAGTATAATTTTAAATATTTGAGGGGAGGTTTTTGTGATGTTATAAGAGACCTATCTTTTTTCCTTATGACATCTACGTGTATAAGAGACAGGTGTATTTTAACTTATAATTTGTTTCAAATTTGTGGGGACTTCAATTCTATGTGACAATTATACAATCTAGATCAAATCTTATCAAGTGCTTATATGGCTGTTTATAATATTTTTTCAAGAAGTTCACTACTTTATTAAATAGTATTATTGTTCGTGAGAATTTTGTTTTAAAATATATAACTCATTTAATGCTTATTGATAGATTTTAAGATTTTTCAGTAATTGAAGTGTTAATATAAATAAAATCTAGTCAAATAATTAATTTTTATTTATTTTAAGTTCGAGTGTTACAGTTGGTATTAAAACAAAGCTCATGTGATCTCTGCATGAGGTGAAAATAAGTCAGTGGTATTAGGCCACGTTATGCTGTGTAAATATGATACAGTGGGCTGCAACTTTGGAGTTTGTGAGGGGTAAATATAATATCCCACAGCGATAGGAGTAGGTGGTGTGTGTTTGTATATCAAACTTTAACATAACTAAGATTTTAAGACTTTTTTAGTGATTAAAGTGTTAATATAACTAAAATCTAGCCAAATAACTAAGATTTGACAAGATATGCTAAATATATTGTTCTTTGTTCATAAGATATATAGTTGTTGGTTGGTAACTCCCTAGGATTGTATTATCCAAATCAAATAGCAGACTTTCTCCTACTTAAATTCAATGAAATTATTGGCTTAGTTATAAAAAGAAAAATTAATCATAATAAGGAAAAAAATCCTTTCTGCACATGCATATGGGTAAATTAAGAATTGATTAAACTTTTTTATTTATTTTTTGAAATAATAACTAAAATAGTCCTTTAATTTTTTATTAAAACTCTAATGGTCTCTAAATTTAATTTTAGCCAATTTAATTCTTCAACTATTTATTTTTATCCAATTTGGTTCTTGAGTGGTTAAGCCACCCAAAATTTAAAATTCTTTTACTTTTGACCGGTAAGACCAAGTGTATATTTGAAAATGCAAAAGAATCATCTTACTAAAAATTATTATAACTGTAGACTAACTCAACTTTTATTTGGAGCAGCAATAAAGACTATCTCTTTATTGCAACCAAACACGTCATATTCTATATCGTTATTCGATCGATCAATAGATTGTTTTGAAAGTTAAAATCAAATTTAAATTGATGAATCAATTACTTAATTACTTTCCATTTAAAGTTGAATAAGTCTGAAAAAAAAAAAACTCCCATTTGTAGCTTGTCTTGATTGAGTTTTGTCCGCCCTTAGTTGTCGATACAGAGAAAATCTCAGCCTTTCGTTATTTTATATTTTTAATTTATTCTAATAAAAGTATTTTGTATTCCTTGCTTAAATAAATCCTAGGAAAAGTAGCAGGAACAAATAAGTGGAGCAAAAGCGGATAATTTTACCACAACAAAACTAATAATTAGCCGCAATTACCACATATGTGAAAACAAGTGGATGTAACATTTCTAATACCTAAATCTATAGTAATCAATGTATTATGAATCTCTAGTTAACTATGCAAGGATGGTGACATTTTGTACAAGTGGACACATAAATCATCGGTTGAAGAATTTTTCATTTTTACTTTGGATAAAAATAAGAGATTCTTGGGTGGCTTTATTAGATTAAATACATAAAAAGATGTGTTCAGAAATACCATCCTTGCAAAGTGAAAAGATGTGTATTTACATACTAAATTAATATAGATACACTTATAAAACCTAAGTTTTGATGCATACAATTATATTAATTCTAAGATGTGTATAAGAGACAGCCCCTACTAAAAGTTGAACAAATTAGTTCCCCCAACAGATTGGTTTTTATGAGTAGACTCTTTTGCCAAAATTCAACATAGAAATATGATCTAATAGTAATAATGAAAATGCCTTCTCAATGACTGTTTGGAAACGAAGGTTTCCCCGGCCAATGCTGAAAATTAAATGTAAATTGCTGAGAATGGTGGCATGGAAATAGAACATTCCTGTTATGGTTCAATTTCAACGTGTGTCAGATAGTCACATTCCTATTTGACTTGGGCAAGAAGATGAACCAAAGGTGTTCAAGTTTTTATGAAACCAAAATACTTTTAATGAAACAAGTATGTACCAAACATCTACATTTGATTTCGGCCAATGATTTAGCACTCTAATAAAAACTTTAAACACTCCCCACATTTAATATTTTTTAATTAACTTGACAAAAATATCCATAGATTAATCTCTTTTTTAACAAACTTGACAAAAATATATATGGACAATCCCTTTAAACCTACTTCCGGAGATGAATATCTTATACACATTTTATGACCTACTGATTGAATCAATAAACTATCCTTTAAACCAATCATTGGTTGATCTACTTTCCTTTCCTTGTCGGTTCCTTCCGGTCCCGATTTAATAACTATGCCTCTAAGGCCTACACCTTGATAAACGCATGAAAAGTGGTAAAGAAAAATTCCAACACATGTTCTGGCCGATGACAATGATATCAAGACATACCAATTTTAAGAGAAATATCTTTACTCCTCTGACAGCAAAAACGGATTCGAAAGTGGCTGGTTAAATCAAGCATGGAAAGGAGTAAAACTTCAGCTACAGGTGCCCTTTGCAAGTGGGAAATTTTGCTCCTTATGCACGCAAACATTATCATTTACGCCAAAAATCACCTTAAATGACAAGAAAAGATGTGACTATGTAGATGTAGGTTAGGGAAGTCACCTGGACACCAAGCGTCTTAATGGAATAATTTGTGTAACCAAGTTAAGCAGCACACCGTTCTTTGGTTTGAGAAGATCATCTGGATATCTTTTAAGCCCCAACTGCATGAACTTCGGCGTCTTCAATTGCTTTTTGAGATAATACATTAATAGCTTGGCGGGATAAGCATTTTTTTCAGATAAGTTGCTTGTCCTACCATTTAATTGTGCTTTTTTATGTACAATCTGCTACATCCCTACCAAATTTAGAAAGAAATTTATATCAGAATTCTCCTAAGTTCAACTTTTTGGAGGGCATAAGAGAAATGAGATACAAGACGGGCAGATTGTTAATCTTTCAGAACTTCAATTCTCAAGGATTCTGCATCCAAATGATCTGACTTGTCCATATCCATTAAGATTTTTTTTTCATTTGGTCCTTTCTTGAGAATATACAAAATCATTATTAGCTTTTGGACTAGTGATAATTGTATAGAGTTAGAACTTTGAACAGGGATTGTATTCTGAAGAAGTATAGTAAATCAATAAATTACTTATACTTCAAAACCAATAGTTAATTGGCTTGATGATTCAAGCACTTAATTATGGAAAATCACATAACTTAGTTGCCATTACTAGTTAGGACATAGAAAACAAACGGAACTAAGGGCCTGCATCCTCAAGACTTCCGTTTAAGCATCAAGGAAGATGCAGAAGGGTTGGAATTGAAGTGGAAGGAACCTTCGAAGTTGATGCCTTTTAAAAAGAAGAAAGCACGTGGTGAGCACATAACTATTTCAAGCCAAATTATAACAGAAGTTGGGTTCAGGGATCAAAATGGTGCGACTTAAATTGGTAAGGAACAATTTTATATTATTTTGAAAGAGGGGAACTAAAAAAGTCTAAACGTTAAAATGTGATAAACCATTAGTATCGTTTTATTAAAAACATGAAAATCATGTGATGAGCACGTGATTTTATCCAAGAAGGTATGGGGAGAGATTCAGACCATAATGTTATTAATTTTTTTGTCGAGTGTTGAAATTGTTCCAACAATTGAATATTTGCACGTAACTCAATAAAATATGTAATTTTTCTCTGGAAAACTAAATGTGAAGCACTTAGTGTATACATCATCTCATGTGTATAATAGAACAGAATTACTACGTACAATAGAAGTAGCCAACCAATTGATAAAATCCCCTTCTATCAAATTGATCTACCTTTCACTGGATTCAAATTGTTGTGTCTGCCTGATGCAAATGGCTAAAATTTCGTCTGCTTTATATGATTATCAATCAAATAAAAAGTTATTTTATGTATCAATTAAATCTCTTTACATCTCCTATTAGTGGCGGAGTGACAGTTAGTTTTGGTATGTTGGGTGATATCATTATTGCCGAACCCAATGCCTACATTGTATTTGCGCGTCACAGAGTAATTGAACAAACATTGAATACAACAGTACCCGAAGGTTCGCAAGTGGCTGAATATTTATTCCAAAAGGGTTTATTCGATGAGAAACTATTAGCATCATTTTTTCTAAAAACATGAAATCATGTGATAAGCACGTGATTTTATCCAAGAAGGTATAAAGAGATTCAGACCATAATTTTTTTAACTTTTGAATTGTTCCAACAATTTGATATTTGCACGTAACTCAATAAAATATGTAGTTTTTATCCGATGGGAGGGGGGTAGAGAAAATTGTGAAGCAGTACATCAGTTCATGGGATAACATACAATATAATTATTAAGTATGTGATAGAAGTCGCCAACAATTGATAATAGCCCCTTCTATCAAATTGATCTACCCTCTCTCACTGGATTCAAATTGTTGTGATCATTTATTATCAAGATGAGTAAACAATGAAAGTGAAGTCTCATTCTTCAAGAAAAACCTTAAACTCTTGATCTGCTCTTTTTGCTTCAAAAAAGATGATTATTTTATCTTAGATGTCTCGAGTTGATATGCTTATCGCCAACTCATTCCCTATTTTACAGGTTTTGTCTAATATTCATATCTTCAGCAAAACTATACTAACAAGAAACAAGAAAGAAGAATTATTAGCTTTCTATCAACACAAACTTAATCAACTAAAGCAATGAAAATGAAATTTAAACGGCTAAACTGAACACTATTAAACAAAGACAGAGGTTTTCTAATATGCAAACCTGATTCTTCAAGAATTATTCCTGCAAAGCCAGCTTAATATGTCCCTTCACAGTTCTCTTGACATTTATGGCATGACCATATATCCATTATTTCCATCCCCAATGACAGGTATGGATACAGCTTGGGTAATTTGCTCTCCTTGATCCACCATTTCCCCATAAGAAATTATAGTCCCATATCTGGCAGTCCCAACCGAGCAGCTGATATCCCAAAGCCTTGTGAAAGCATGAAATCCATTAGTACTTCTTCTAATTAGCAAGAAAGTACAGCAAGCTGATGTTATAGGACCTAATCAACATGATCTATTTTGTATAATAAAGCTTTTTTGACGATACATATCGAAACTGAATATCACTAACAGTCATCAAGAAAGCATCAACTAATCTAGTATGCCATAAATAGCCTCTTCTAACTGTTAAAAGAGAGACACACCTATTGTTCATTGTCTGGCTCCGGAAACTGGAATTACCCTTCTTTAACAATAATTTCAAGGATCAACGCAATTTGTCTTTTAAAGCATTCTCCCAAACCAAATCTTAGGGCAACACAAATTGGTCAAATTTCCAAATTTGGAACCAATTCATAATCTAGATGTCCTATATTGAGACAGTAACATCAGCCTCTTCTAACTGTGTATAAGAGACAGGTGTTTAGTTGGATTTTGTAAATTTGTGTAGGGATGTAGCCTGTCTCTGATAACATCACCTTTGTGTATAAGAGACAGTAAAGATTGTCTTTTAAAGCATTCTCCCAAACCAAATCTTGGGGCAACACAAATTGGTCAAATTTCCAAACCTGGAACCAATTCAATTCAGGCAACTACTTTTGCATTTCATTTAACATGCTACACTTCTTAAAGCTAAGTTTTCTATCAATTTAGTGAAATTATTAGGAATCAAAGTCTGGTTCTCCATTGACCAAACAACTCTTTGTTTATAGAAAATTTTGAAGAAGAAAGGTGAATTTTCAACTTTGAAATCTCTACACAAATTACAAAATCCAACTAAACACAACGCTTTAAAACAAATATAATTCAGTAAGAGGGAAAAGATTCCGAGACTGGAAACACGCTCTAATGTTTAGAAATTGAAATTAACTATGTACACCATGGCCCTTCTCCTACAATTCAGACTCCAATAGAATACAGAAACTCCTCTCTGTTTCACCAAAAGGTAGAAATCTGAGATTAGAAAAATTTTCACATTGCATCAAAAGAATTTTGATCTTTTTTCCCACAAGAATACGATGTATAACAAAGAGAAAAGTTGGCAGAAACGAACACATAAACTTCTCCATACATTTGTAGTTACCAAGTTTGTCTTTTATTGTAGGAGCTTCAAATGAGTATCTATACCAACAAACCGAGGTCCCATTAGCTGAAAGAAATTTTGATTTACACCTTGTTCAACCTCGGTTCAATTGTCTACTTCAACAACACTGAGCAAATCCTGCGCTACTGTATTTTCTACGTATTGATTACTCACTTTGCAAAGGTGACTAGTAACATCCCAAAAGAACTTTCTTTTAGCTGAAAAATTTGATAGGTGAAGTCAGGTGGAATTTTAATTGACATCCCCTCTCTATAGTGTTTATAAGGCTACTTCAAAATTATGTAAACAAATTGTTCTACATTATACAATAATCTGAGTTTTTCCTGCTAAAATGAACATCCTAGAGGTAGGTCTTTTTGATTCGCACTTACAAAAACCAAAAAATCATATCCCAAAAGCTAAAAGGGTATTGCTCTTCGTAATTATAGAGCAAAGTACTCCCCCCTCCCCCCTCTCCCACCCCCTCCCCCTGCAGTGTAGTACACTAGGCTATAATAGTTGTACCTTGTGTGGCATTAAATACAGAACAGAAATTCATTCCTCAAAAATAACAAAACAAAAGAAACCTGATAAAATTAATCAAAAAATTGCAAGAAAATTATCAGAAAAAGACCCAAATACCAGTAGTGAAGCAGAAATCAAAGCCAGCTTTCTCCACTAGCTTAGCACTGAAAGCATAAAAACAAGCCGGCCCCAGATGAATTACGGAGAACCTAGCAGTTTTCTCGGCTTTTTGGCTTGAGAGGAAGGAGAAGAAGTGTTGTTATTGTCATCATCGCCTTTGGACACTATAGTTGACCCTCCAAAGATTGCAAAACATATTTAGATTCAAATTTAGAATTTAGCAACAGAAATTAAATTTAATAAAAACATTGTTTGTCTGGGAAATGAATTAATGAAACTTAGACAAATCTAGAAAGTGGGCAGGAGACAGATGTGAGTGTCTCTTATTTATGCTGGGTAGGAAAAGTAGCCGTTGTAGGGGATCTGGGTTGGAAAAGTAGCCGTTGGAGGGGGTGAAGAGATGTAGCTCAAATCCCATTGGGTTGTTTATGGCACTTGGATGTGAAATTGGAAATGAAGTGTTGAATTTGGGTATTACTCTATAATAAAGGGTTAATAACACTTTGCTCCTCTAAACTATGAGGGCAATTACACTTTGCCCTCCTATACTATGAAAATATACACTTTACTCCTCACTCACATTATTCATTTTTTAAAAATTTTGAAATATCAAGAAAATTTAGTTAAATGACTGAAATACCCTTAACATTATGTTTTGATTTTTCATGTATTTAATTGATTTTCGATATATATAAAAGAATTAACAAAAAAAATAATATAATAATACATTAATATCTTTGACTTTAAGGAGTAAAAATGTGATTAGAGGTAAAATGCCGAATTATATTTTATTAGACATTGTAATTTGCACAAGTTAAGCCAAATATTAAATGTGTAAAATATTAAGATATATCAAAAAAATCACAAATAGATTATAGAAAATATATTTTCATACAATACATTTAAAGAAAAAAAATTCTCAATATAAAATAAATCTATTTAGAAATTATTCTACCATTACAGATAAACATTCAAATTCAAAATAATATAAAATGAAATCTAAAAATTTTATCAATTTGACCAAGAAATATACACATCTAGATGTGTATTAGAAATATTGTATATAGTTTAGTTTTAATAAATAATTATTTTTCTATATCAAAATTTAAATATAAAAATATACTGTCTCTTATACACATTAGATCATTTAACTAGATTATCTTAATAATTTTAATATTGATAACAGATGAACAGGATCAATAGGGGGCAAAGTGTATATTTCAATAGTTTAAGGAGACAAAGTATAAGGAAAAAATGTAATTTTAACCCTCAAAGTTTGGGTTGTGGTCCATCTTGATCCCCAAAATTTTAGGCAAAACACATTTAATCCTCAAACCTTCCAACTTCAACCAATTTAGGTAAAAATTTGAAAATTCCATCAATTATAAATGGAATGTTAAATCTTAAGTTTCAAACTTGAGAAAAACGCAAGTTGAGTCCTCAAAGTTTGGGTCATAGTTTATTTTTACTCCCTAAAGTTCCAAACAAAACAATTTAATTCTCAAACTTATCAATTTCTACAATATAGGACAAGTTTGAAAATTCTACTAATTATAGACGAAAAAAGTGATCTGCATTGCACAAATTGTTATGTATTTGGGTATATAACACTTTCCAATCGACTTCAACCCATCTAACCAAATTTCTACTTTTTCCTCTAACTATTATACGCATAACCATTCATCATTTTTGTCTATATTATAACACTTTTCATGCACATGACTGTTAAATCTTACTGGGTTGTAATACCTCCCAATCAATTCCAACCCATTTAATAGCATGTGTTAGAAAAGTTATATGCAAACAAAGGACAATAATAACATAATAATAATTGATTAATAAATTAAAATAATAATTTAATTCGAGACTAATCTTTGAGGTATAATACAACTATAATAATTCACTTTTATAGAATAATGAAACTCATTTATTGAGGTTAATTTTTGGAATATTTGCTGAATTTGGTTTTGTAAATGAAAGGTCCATGTTTAGTGGCAAATGTTGAACAAGATTAAATAATTAATATATTAGTTCAAAGTTGTACTAAGTAACATAAGTTATAATATTTTTAAATTAGTGACAGATTTTTCCGTCATTAATATTTTAAAATATTAATTACTAACGAAATTTTTCGTCGCAACTGTTATTCTTAATAACGGAATTTTTGGTTGCTAAATTTACTAAAAAAAAGCTGTCGCTAATTTAAGGTTTTCACAATATTTCAAAACCAAATTTAGTAATTGATTTGTTGATGGAAAAATTTGTCGCTAAAATTCTGACAGTAGAACACATTACATTTTACCAAAGAGGCATTTTTTCACAGATGGATTCTATCAGCAAATCCATCAGTAAATCGTTTAGCTGTGGTTTTTTTGGCAAAAATCCATTACTAAATCCGTAGTTCAACAATTTAAAATTGGTTGGAAAGTATTACAATATAGACAAGAATGGTGAATGGTTAGACATTGATAATCCTAGAGAAAGTGAAAATATGGTTAAATGGCTTGAAATTGCTTGGGCAGTGTTATATTCCAAAATAGATTTAAAAGCCACGTGCAATACAGTGACTTTTTCTATCCCTAATTGACAAAATTTTTAAATTTGTCCTAACTTGGTAGAAATTAAAAAAAATTAAGGATTAAATGTGTTTTGTTTAGAAATTTGGGGACCAAAATAAACTATGACCCAAACTTTGATGGCTAAAATTGTATTTTTTTCACATTTGGAACTTGGGATTTAACAATCACGTGCATCACGTGCTTTGCACGTGACTTTTTCCGTTTGTAATTGATAATATAAAATTTTTAAATTTGTCCTAAATTGCTAGAAATTAGAAAGTTTGAGAACTAAATATGTTTTGCGTGAAACTTTGAGAACCAAAATAGACTACAACCCAAAGTTTCAGAGATAAAATTATATTTTTCCCTAGGTCCCCAAAGTATAATTATCATTAGTTTAGGGAGCAAAGTGTTATTAACCCTATAATAAATTACCACTGGGTACATTTTATACCATTAGATTTGGCCTAATTATCATAAGACTCCCTCACATAATAATAGTATTTGGTAAAGAGTTAATTACATTTACCTCCCTTGAGGTTTGTCCATATTACCAAACAAACTTTCTAGTTTGGCCAAATTACAAATAACACCCCTATCACTAACTTTTATTAACAGAAGGCGTAAAAAGACTAAACTATCCTTGTTATTTTTAAAGACAAAAACAATAAAATAATTACAAATGACTAAATTACCCTTTATTGCTTTAGGTATTTGCCCCAACCTTTCTCTCCCCTTTGCCACTGCCGCTTCTCATATTGGCAAGGTAAAGTCAGAGTTTATTCATTTCTTTGACATTGTCTCAAATCTAATTAGTGGTTCAAAAATCAATTAGTTTCTAATCAAATATCATTGTCATTTTCTCTCTCATTATTTAAATTATCAATAAATTTGTCACCAATTTGGATAACCATTAAATTTTCCATGTTTCTCATATGGTCCAAAAACTTGCTTCTAAGCAAATTTCATTGAAATGTTTTAGAAACAATTTTAGCTTCCTATATATACCAACACAAAACCACCATCTGTTGGTATGGAAAGGGTGGCCTATACTTTTATCCCAAAGATTTGCACAATTATTCTAAGATGTGATAGTATAATCACTTTCCTTTATACTTAATTTGTCTCTCTCAAAACCTTTTTGTTTGGATGCAAAGAGATATGGCAAATTTCCTTTAGGATACAATGGAATACACTAAAATAGTTTTGCACAATTTTATTCTAGCCACTTGACAAACAAAGCAAAAACGTCAGAAAAATATTAGTATTCAAGTTCATTTGCGCAATAAGAACATGAATACTTGACTATGAGAGTACTAGTTTGTTTCAAATGTGGAAATGAAATCTGCAAAATTGTAATAAAAAAAATGTTATTAAAATGAAAAGAATGATTTTTATTTATAGTGAATGAAGTGTTCAAATTCGATTGAACTCTGTCTTTTATTCAAAACAAAGCATCTTTTGGTGCAACAATACAACCTATGTAAAAATAACTATTTTCAAAAATCAGGATCGATTTGATGATCAATCGCAACTTCAATCATAAACCAGGATTGATTTGGCGATCAATGCCCATTTCAATCTAAGAAAAAAAATAATTATAAATCAATAGTTATTTTGAAAATTCTCTAACGTCCCCACCATTTTCAAAATAATCTTTGAAATTATTTTTGAAAATACTCTCACATTCTTATAATTATAGAAATTTCATGTTGTCAATAAAGGTATCTTGTGATTTGAATCTTTATTTAGTATGCATTCGTGGTTTCACTCATCCTAAATAGAAATGGTGGACAACCTTTGAACCATCTATTCATTTGACCAAGTGTGCACAAACATACACATCAAGCTTCAATGCTATCTTATGTCATTGATTAACATTTGACACATTTATAGCCTTGTGTCCCATATTCTTTTCTTGAGTAATTATGAGTCAAGTTCGAGACTCTTTGAAGCGACCTCACTTTATATTCATATAGGTAGACTCTATCATAAATGCCCCATAATAAGCATTCCAGCAAATGTATGCTATAGATCTATTAAGAGCAAATGCACAACCTTCCAATTTCTTTTATGCTACAAAGCTTTCTGAAACTTGGGATTATGCGAACACTTGCAATCACACTAATGGTATACTTGAATTACTCATTGAGCCCAAGACTTGGTATTACTTATTGAGCCGAAGACTTGATGTTAACCAAGTGTGGGTTGAGGTTCGACCATTGGCGATCAATGACTTCACTGAACTTAGCCCCGTTATTTTTGATCATGTTTTACGTACCACATACCTTGCCAATCCTTTCGTTAAAAGATCTGCACGATTAAGTTCTAACCAAAGAAAATTATTGTGATCACATCCCTTGTTACTAAATCCTTCATATAGCTATGTCTTAAGCCTATGTGTCTTAACTTTCTATTATACACCTGGCTATATGCCTCCAACATAATTGATTGACTATCATATTGTATAGATATTGGCGCCATTGGTTTTGGCCATATTGGAATTTCATATAACAATTTTCTTAGCCACTCGACTTCTTTGCTAGTTGCAGCAAGTGCCACAAATTCAGTTGCCATGATAGAGTCGACAATATACGTTTGTTTCTTTGATCCCCAGAAAACTGCATCCTCACCAATTGTGAAGATCCATCCACTTGTTGAAACATGATCTTCATTATAACTTATCCAAGTGGAATTTGAGAATCCTTCTAAAATCGAAGGTCTCCCACTATATGACAAACTATAATCCATAGTACTTTTCAAATATTTGAATAGGTTCTATGGATTGCTTGGCAGTGCTCTCTATTTGGATTGCTTGTGTACTAACAACTTTCCCACTATATATGCAATGTCGGGTCTTGTACAGGTCATGGTATATATCAAGCATCCAACAATTTTTGCACATTCAAGTTGTGTAATCGAACAACCTTTATTTCATACTATTGGGATCAAAAGAGTACTTACGGGATGACAACCCAAGTGTTTGAATTTATTCAACACTTTCTCTATATAGTGAGATTATGATAGTTCAAAACTATTTCGACCTCTTACTATCCTTATACCAAGGATCACATTCGCTTCTCCCATGTCTTTCATGTCAAAATTACTAGATAGAAACTTTTTAGTTATTTTTACCTTTTCCAAATCAATACCAAAGATAAGAATGTCATCTACATATAAACAAATTATGACACATTTTCCATTATGCAATTTGCTATAAATGCATTTGTCAAATTCATTTATATTAAATCTATTAACAAGGATTACTTCATCAAAGTTTTGAATGTCACTGGTTAAGGATTTGTTTAAGTCCATATAGAGACTTATACTTGTTTACACACTCTGTTTTCTTGTCCAGGAGCCACAAACCCTTGGGGTTGCTTCTGAACATCTCCTTCTCTATGTGAGGCAAGTTAAGAATGTGATTCTTATACATATTTGAGGTGTCTTAGAGACATATCTAGGAGGCTAGTGCTATTAGAGACAGGATTGTTGCTGTTGGTCACACCAAAGGCAACCTAAGAGGGGGGGGGGTGAATTAGGTTGTTTCAAAAAATAAACATTTTAAAGTGCTTAATAAAAATGCAAACTTTGTGCAACAAATGAACACTTAAACACAAATGATCAAAGATAAATATTTAACAATTGAAGCTTAACGAACAAATAGAGATAATAAGATAAAGAATATCAAACTGAACTACCAAACTCCTCAAGTTGGAGTACATCAACTAGTAGTGTCTCTTCAACAGAAGGTGAGGCAATGACCTTCTGTACACAAAGTAGGCTCACCCTTGTATCAACTAAGTTTAAGATTCCTACAGTCTAGCCAAAGGGTTTTACATTATAACCTCACTTTTGTACACTTGTTATCTCTCCATTCTTACACTTGAAGATCACTCACTAGTCTATTCTTGCTCACACTAATTTTCTCTAGTTGAGCCAAGAGAACTATACTACCCAAACCAATACAACCTATAATATTTTAGCCTATTTCTCCCCAAATAGGTCTTACAAGTGTTTGTATTGAATGTAGTAGTTTTCACACATCATTTGGATGTCCTTGGGTTATTTATAGATAAAAGATGTGCTGAAATTTGAGATCCAACAGTCAGAAAACTAGCTGTTAAAAACTAGCCGTTAAAAACTAACCATTAGGGGTTCAGACGGTGGTTTGGACATCCTATCATGTGTCCTATAACTTGATGAACAGTGTATCAGGCGGTCATATGCGTCCTACAGCTTTGACAAAAAATTTCTTCATTTCAAGCTCATTTCTTCGGACAATATCCGATTCTTTTGTCTTTCAAATTCCTTGTCTCCTAGAGGACGGTTGTCCGAAGCACTTTCTTCGAACAGTTATCCACGTCCAAAATATGTGTTCTTCTTCGGTGTTGTCTGGTCATGTTTTAGACGCTCCCTTGCGTCCAAGCTCCTTTCTTTCAGATGCTATTCATCATCCGTAAGGTGTTGTTCAACTTTTGATTGTTTTTCTTGATTGTGTTTGGATTCGAGCCTTCTTGTTTTTCTGCACACTTGTTTTCAAGCCGTTAGTACAATTTGATCATCATCAAAACATGATTATCATAACTAGGGTCCAACAACCTCTCCCTTTTTTATGATGACAAATCAATTGGACAATTCTAAAAACAACCAAAACATACAAAGCATAAGACAAGAGGTTTTGTTCCTTATTTTCTCTCCCTTTTGGCATCATCAAAATATAAGAGTAAAAATAATTTATACACACAATCTCTCCCTTAAACAATGCATGCAATTCAACTATATAAAGGATAAGTCAAATTCAAAACAATTCTTCCCTTAAAGAATATAAAAGTGATCAAATAGAAATGAGGAAATCTATGCAAAGGATTAACATCAAGGCATTTATCACTCATTCCTTACCAAAAAGGATCATCCAAACAATAAAGTATATGTGATGCAATTGTAAATTAATTTCTAATGAATAAACCATTTAGAAATGAGAATGCTCCCCCTTTATTTTGCAAGGGATACTCATACCCAAGCATTTTAAACAAATTCAATCACACAGTTCACTAATATTCAAGAGATCATAGTTCACATTAACATATTCTCAAAAAAAAAAAAAATTAAATGTTACCCAATTCAATGTCATCTTAGTTTATAACTCTCTATTGATAATCCATCTTGAATCCTTTGGTGCTCTCCAAGCATACCTACATACAAAATTAAGCAACAACTTTTGGTACCCAAATTTTCATGGGTCCAATTGGGTTAGTAGCATGTTTGATCACCCAAATTGCCTTCATTCCAAATTTCTTATTTTGTTTAACATAGCAATCATTTTTCACATGTCCACTTAGTAGATCTTGATGACAATAATTGCAAATAATATTCTTATTGTCAAAAAAAGAAGATTTAGATTTTACAAAGTATAAACCATCCTTTCTAAATGTGACAAAATTTTTGTTGATATGCATAATTCTAATTCTTTTCTTTTCAAAAACATTATCTTTTTTCTTTTGCAAAAATACATCAAGATCATCTAATCTCTTCTGTAATGAAGCTTGTTCTTCTTTGATCTTGATTTTCACATCAATCCTTTTTTCAAGAATCATTTTCTTTTGTCGACAAATTATTTTCATGCACAAGTTTTGAGTTAGCACTCAATAAAGTATTAATCTTGATTTTTTGCTCCTTGTTCATAGCATATGATTCTTTCAAACATTCATGTATTTTAAAAATAAATGAATCAATATCATCATCACCATCATAGGAATCATAACTAGAGGATACCTCATTATTTTCAAGAGCCATAAAAACCATTTGATCTGCCTCATGTTCTTCTTCAACTTCTCCATCCGAATTGCAAGCTAAGTCACCCCACGTGATTTGGAAGTTGTTAAAGCGAGATTTCTGAGTTAACAATCATTTGCAAGGTGTCCTAATTTACCATATTCATAGCATTTTTCACTTGGCTTTTGGCTTGTATATTTTTGTAAGTACTTCAATGCTATGCCTCTTTTTGCCCTTGTCTCTTCATCATCTTGTACCTTATATTTCAATTTCAATTCAAAAGAGGTTAGTGAATTAATCAAAAACTCAATAGGCATAGAATTTAAAGTTTTAGATTCTTCTATGTCAATGGAATTCCTTAGGTAAAGCATTCCAAATCTTTCTATTTTTTTCACCCAAAGAATATTCTTTACCTAAACCCTCCAAATCCTTAACAATATTATTGAACCTACAACACATCTTGTCAATATTCTCATGAGGTTCCATTATGAAGAATTCATATTTAGTCACAACAAAATGACTTCTTTTGCTCTCTAATATCTTCACTTCCTTCATGGATTTCTTTCAATTTGTCCCATATTTCCTTGGCCGATTTGCAACCTTTCACTTTAGAAGACTCATCTGCATCCAAAGTATTATACGAAATATTCATGGCTTTAGCATTTAAAGATAAATTTACTCTATCCTGTGCATTTAACTCATATCTAATATTAGATCTTAATCTAAATGTATTTTCATCAAGAATATTAGCCTCAAAAGGACTTTCATCAACAATGTACCACAAATCAATATCAATGGATTGTATGAAAATTTGCATTCTTTCCCTCCAAATAATAAAATTAATGCCATTAAACATAGGAGATCTAGTAATGGAATGCCCCTCCAAAAATAAAGTATTATTGATTGCCATAATGATCTTTACTCTAAAATGATTAAACCAAAACAGGAAGAGACTAAGCTCTGATACCAATTGTTGGTCCCAAAAGCAACCTAATAGGGGGATGAATTAGGTTGTTTCAAAAAATAAACCTTTTGAAGTGCTTAATGAAAATGCAAACTTTGTGCAACAAATGAACACTTAAACACAAATGATCTCAAAAGATAAATATTTAACAATTGAAGCTTAACGAACAAATAAAGAAAATAAGATAAAGAATATCAAACCAAACTCCCAAACTCCTCAAGCTTGGAGTACATCAACTAGTAGTGCCTCTTCAAAGAAGGTGAGGCAATAACCTTCTGTACACAAAGTAGGCTCACCCTTGCGACATCTAAGTTCCTCTAGTTGAGCCCAAGGGTTTAACATTACAACCTCACTTTTGTACACTTGCTATCCCTACACTCTTACACTTGAAGATCACTCACTAGTCTACTCTTACTCACACTAATTTCCTCTAGTTGAGCCAAGAGAACTATACTACCCAAACCTATACAACCCATAATATTTTAGTCTATTTCTCACCAAATAGTTCTTACAAGTGTTTGTATTGAATGTGGTAGTTTTCACACATCATTTGGATGTCCTTGGGTTATTTATAGATGAAAGATGTGCTGAAATTTGAGCTCCAACGGTCAAAAAACTAGCTGTTAAAAATTAAGCGGTTAGGGGTTCGGACGTCCGATCCTGCATCCTACAGCATCATGAACATTGTCTCGGATGATCATATGCGTCATACATCTTGATGAATAATGTCTCGGACGGTCATATGCGTCCTACAGTTTTGATAGAAAATTTCTTCATTTCAAGCTCAATTCTTCGGATGGTCTTCAACATTCGAATCTTTTGTCTTTCGGATTCCTTGTCTCAAACTGTTATCTATGTTCAAAAGATGTGTTCTTCTTCGGTGTTGTCTGGTCATGTTTTGGACGCTCCCTTACTTCCGAGCTCTTTTCTTTCGGACGCTATTCATCGTCCGTATTGTGTTGTTCAACTTTTGGTTGTTTTTCTTGATTGTGTTCGAATCCGAGCCTTCCTGTTTTTCTACACACTTTTTTTCAAGCCATTAGTACATTTTGGTCATCATCAAAACATGATTATTATAATTGGGGTCCAATAGTAGCTATTCTTGTCACTAGTGCATATGTATAATAATAATTCACTCCTCCTTTTTATATAAACCTCTTAACAACTAATCTTACTTAAATTTGTTTAATGTTCCATCGACTTTCATTTTCTTTTTGAAGATCCACTTACAGTCGATTGGCTTGGAACTTGGTGGTAGATCAAATTATTTCCAAGTTTTATTTGCCATTTATAATGTCCATTTCATCTAGCATGGCTTCCTTCCAAAAAGTCACATCTTATGATTTCATAGCTTCTTCATAGGTTTGAAGATCACCTCTGTATTATACCATAATAGGAAATGACTCTCTATTGAGTCCCTTGTTCTTTCTACAAGAAACATAATAAAATCCGCTCCAAATAGTTATTGCTTTTTTAGCTCTTTTGTTTATTCGTGGTTCTAACTCCGCTAATGTATCATTATTAAAGACATTATTTTCTGGAGTATGTTCATCTAGGTGAACATCATTTTGAATTTTAGGAATGGGTATGAATCTATACTCTTGAAAGATTGCATCCCTTGGGTCAACAATTGTATTGATTGATAGGATAAGAGTCATTTTACTCTATCACAAGGAACTTTTATGCTTTACTATTTTCATCATAACCCAAGAACACACATTCAATTCTTCTTTTATCCAATTTCTTTCTTTGGGGTCTAGGATGTGTACTAAGAGACAACCCCATACCTTAAAATATTTAAGAGTAGCCTTCTTTTCTTCCAGAGCTTATATGGGGTTTTCTTGTTCATTTTATTTGGAACTCTATTCAAAATGTGACAAGCCATTAATATGACTTCAACCTAAAACCACTTGATAGATCAAAGGATGATAACATAGAATTCATTATTTCCACCAACACCCTATTTTTTCTTTTAGCAATTCCATTTTGTTATGGAGTATATGGTGCTATGATTTGGTGTATAATGTCGGTGGACTCAAAATAACGTGGTTCATAATATTCTCCACCTCTATCAGATCTTAGACATTTTATAAATATCTCTTGTTGGAATTCAGCTTCAATTTTGAACACTTTTAAACGTTCCAGCCACATTTCATCTTTTGAATATATCAAATACACATAACAAAATCTAGTACAATCATCAATGAATATAACAAAATATTTCTTATTTCCTACAGTAGGCCATCCATGCAAGTCATAAACATTAGAATGAATCAATTCTAATACTTTAGAACTTCTTTCAACTTTAGAAAATGAATTCCTAGTTATCTTGATGAGCATGCATGCAGTATAAGAATCATTAGTTCTTTTTGCATGTGGTATAAGTTCATATTTCATGATGTCATTTAATTTTCTAAAATTCACATGACCTAGTCTATAATGTCATAAATCAAAAGAGTCAACAATATAAATAGAACCACATATATTATTATTATTATTGTCATTACAAATTACATTAAGCTTGAACATATTAGTACAAACATAACCCTTTCCCACAAAAGTATCTCCTATGGATACAATGCCTTTGTCACCCTCAAACATAGATTTAAAACCATGTTTATTTAGCATGGTTACAGAGACAAGATTCTTCCTACAATTCGGTAAATAATAAACATCATTAAGAGTTAAAACTTTCCCAGATGTAAACTTTCGTTCCATGGATCCTTTACCTTTGACTTTGGCAGTGGATGAATTCTCCATGTACATGATAGGCCCATCACTTTCTTTGAGTGATTTGAAAATAGCCTTGCTATTATACACATGGCGAGTAGCATCGGAGTTTATCCACCATGCCTTGTCATCATCATCTACCAAGTTGAGTTCAAAAATCATAGCAACAAGGTCCTTTGAATTTGAATAAGAACTTTTCTCTTTCTTTTTCTTTTTGAAGAGTTGACACTCAACTTTGTAGTGTCCAGCCTTACCACAAAAGATATAATTACCTTTCTTCTTTTTTTTGGCTGCCTTGTTCTTGTTTGAGTTGTTAGAGTGGTGACTTCTTTTCTTGTGAGATTTGGTCTTGCCATCCTCCATTATATAGACACCCTTTTGAACATTGTCCTTAGTATCTTCTTGATTTTGATACTCTTATTCTAAATGAAGTTTATGATCTAATTGCTCAAGACTCATGTCCTCATTTTTGTATTTGAGACTTCTTTTAAGGTCTTTTCATGAAGGAGGCAGTTCATCAATAATAGAAGAGACAATAATAGTTTTATCCATATTCATTTTGTATTGCTTGAAGTTATTTAACAACTTTTCTATTTCATATAGTTGTTCCATGGTAGGCTTACCATCTACCATTTTATAGTTATTAAAATGAGAGACAAGAAATTTCTTACTTATTGCATCCTCTCACATATACCTTGCCTCGTATTTTCCAAATATCCTTTTCAGAAATTGCATCTTAATTTGTGTCAAAAAGTCCATACGACATGCCATTCAAAATGTGACCCATGCAGATGAATTCATCATTGTCCCATTTCTACCTTGCACGAGTTTGTTCCAAAGTCTCTCCTTCAATCTCCTTTGGCCTTTTGGTTGTGAGCACATATGCAATATGCAATGTTGTAAGAAGGATTTTCTTCTCTTCTCTTTGCCATCGAAGAAAGTTTCCTCCTTCAAACATTAACAACTTAGTAAAATTAGTAGATAACTCCATGATGGTTGAAGTTGCCATTGCCACAAGATCAATACAAAAATTAAGCCTAAAGATTGTTAGTATGGAGAGGGCAGCCTGCACTTTTATCCCAAATATTTGCGCAATTATTCCAAGGCGTGATGGTATAATCACTTTCCTTTAGGCTTAATTTGACTCTCCTAAAACCTTTTTGTTTGGAAGCAAATAGATATGGCAAATTTTCTTTAGGATACAATGGAAGACACTAAAATAGTTTGCACAAACTTATTCTAGCCACTAAAGAAAGATAGCAACAGAAAAACAATAGTATTCAAGTTTCTTTGCGCGATAAGAACATGAATACTTGAATATGAGAGTATAAATTTGTTTTAAATGTGCAAATGAAAGTCTGCAAAATTATAATAAAAATGTTGTTAAAATAACAAGAATGTTGTTTATTTATAGTGAATGTAGTTCTTTAGCGCTCAAATTCGTTTGAACACTTCCTTTCACTTATAGAAAGATCCTTTAGTGAAACAATGCAACCCATGTAAAAACAATTGTTTCTAGAAGTCAAGATTAATTTGGCGATTGATTGTGACTTCAATCGCAAACCAGGATTGATTTGGCAACCCTATCGACACTCGCTCTCTGTTGGGGAGAACAAGCCATGAGAGAGCCCGCCAAAATAGGCCTAATGCATAAGGTGGTACCCAATCTTGACCTAAAAGATTAAGCGGCAGGTTTTGGGCTCAACTTATATATTAAGTAGTATTTATTCATCTCTCAAATCAATGTGGAACAACTTAAACCTACCTACGAACCCAACACTCTTTTCAAATCAAAATCCTACTGGTGCTCCGATGATGTTAGTGGTAGCAAGGGGACTCTGGAGTATTTTTGTGTTCTGCAATGAAAGAAGATAGGCAAAGGTAGTGTTGAGAGGTTTTTAGGTAGCTGGTATTGAGAGATAGGATCAGCTAATCTGATTTTTGGCGTCTAGTTTTCTAATGGAAGAAATAGATAAAAGGGTTGACCTATGTAAGACGAGGGAGAGAAAGGAGTTCACCTTGTAACTGGACGGTAGGTTTTGGAGGCGAGAAAGGGCATATTGGTGCTAGAGTAGAAATGGTAAATGAAATGTGCCTAGCAGAGGGAAAGAGCAGAATCTGGGAATTCTAGTGACTGGAGAAGTAAAGGATTTGAAGAGAGAGAAAGAGAGTTCAGACGGAAAGGGAATAAAGAAATAAGAGAGGGAAGATTTTGTGTGTGTCATGTGTGGATGCAGCCTTGTCGATGTGTGAGAGAAAGCACCTACGAATCCTTTTCAGTGTGTGAGAAAGCACTCTAACGACGCAATGTAGTACAGCCACATTTGAGAGCCAGGGTGTATAACAAATAAGAAGTGTTATCATTTCTTCTCTAAATATTGTTTTGGCCCCAAAATTGTCCTATGGCCAATCAACTCCAAAAGTTTGGTACCGAAAGGGTAAACTCTTTAAAAGAAAAAATTAATTCCGAATCTTAAAGGGTATTTTTGACCTCCGACTCTAACTATGTGCTGACAACAGCATCATCTAGGGATGGCAATGAGTAGTCCCATATCAAGTGAGACTCATTTCTTATGGTGTAGTGTTGTGAGCCTGTTTCTTATCGTATCGTGTTTGTGTCATATTCGTATCTGACTCGTTTAACGCGTTTACTTTTACCAGAGATATACAAGCCTATTTGACTAGTTAAATAATTTGTGACCCACTTGAATTAAAATATCAAATTTTAATTATTCAATAATTTAAATAATTATTAATACTAACCTTATTCTCATAGCAATTTAGAACATACTATTAAAAATATTTTGAATTTTTTAGATAATATTTAAATTAATGAGTATGTCTGATTTAAGAATCTTACATTCTAACTATTATTTACTATATCTTAAATTATGCTATATTAAATTATAATAAGTTAACAATTTAACAAAATCTATTCATCTAGTAATACACTTAGTGGGTTATCATATTGATCCAACTCAACCCGTTTATTCTCATATCGTAAACAGACTGACCCAATAATTACTCGATAAAATTTGGATTATATCATAACTTGTTAATTTTGTTCGTGTTCGTATTCTATCATCGTGTCGTTTCAGAAATAGTTAGCCATGCTACAACATTTTATAACTTAAGAAGGTATATTTTAAATACTTGGACAATTAAGGGAGTTGGCTATAATTTAAACAAATCACAAGGTTAGTATGGTAAATGGTCAAATCTAAGAGGAGGTAAATGTAATTAACTCTTTGGTAAATTATGTCAAATGTTTCTTGTAAAACTATGTTAGAAAAGTCGGAAATGACCAAGGTATTCTTATTGACATGTTGATTAAGATATGTGAAAGAAAAACAAATTTGAAAGGTTATACGGACATTGCGGATAACGATGGCAGAGTGCGCGGAAAGAAAGATGGGGTCGATAGAGTAATAATTTAGTTCTAAAAGTTTAAATTATTCTCGGCGTAAAAAAATATTTGACATTAAAACATATCCTATATTTGTGTTCCTAGAAAAAAAAAATGGATAAACATTTTGGAAAGTTACATAGACTACTAAAAATATAACTAAAATAATGTTACACGCCTTGATTCTCTTTCAACCAACATAACAAAATATTTTTAATTTACAAGCAAATTATCAATATCCCCCGGTATTTTGGACCAAAAAATTAAGGATAGATTACCATAAACCCTGTGTGGTATATCTCTTTAATTCACAATCCCTATATATTTTAAAAATATATATTAAACCTCATGTGGTATATCTTTTTAATAAATAACTCCTATATATTTTAAAAATATACCATAAACCTCATGTTGTAAATCTTTTTAACTCTTAACCCCTATATGATTCAAAGACTCAGCCATGACCGAATCGTATTCAGAATGATTCTTTATGATATAATACTGATATGCGGTTTTTGTCTATATATATTTTCTAAAATATGAACTGGAATTGCATTATAAAGGCAATTTAACTAGTTAATTCTTTAAAATTAATCTATCAGTAATTATTTGTGATTTCTAACTTATCATAACTGAAGTGGGATCACCGCGACCCATACCGCTTCAGTGCATCTACCAAAATCATCGACACGTCATGCGTGGATGAAGTGTGTCAACTATTTACGTCAGTAATTATTTGTGATTTCTAACTTATCATAACTGAAGTGGGATCACCGCAACCCATACCGCTTCAGTGCATCTACCAAAATCATCGACACGTCATGCGTGGGTGAAGTGTGTCAACTATTTACGTCAGCCGAATGCTGAAAATCGCATGTTTTGGATTGAGGAACCTGAGCCCCCAACTATCTCCAAAAAAAATGAAGCTTTAGTCCTTTAGCTTTTTTATTGTTTTCTCTTTTAACTTATTTTCTGATTAATAATATTCTCTTATTTAACCCATGTAATTTATTTGAATGTTTTCTATTAGATCCTTATTTTTAAAGGTTGAGATTATATTAATTAATATTCAAGTGAAGGCTTATTTAAACAAGATTGACTCGTTATCACATTTGATTTAAATTCGTTACTTTATTTGTTATAATTAGTTTTTTTTTTTTTTTTTGAAATTTATATAAGTCATATGAGACGTGTGATTATTTACTATTATTTTTCTTCTCTATTTTAATATATTTTTTGCAAAATGTGACATATGTGATATAACATGTAGTTCATTAGGAAGCCTTTCAAAATGTGACATATGTGATAACATGTAGTTCATTAGGAAGCCTTTCCAATAGAATTTCAAGTTTAATTTGGCTCCATTTGAAAGGTTGTGTTTTTTACATTATTCTGTAAATAGTATTTCAATTTTTATCCAAAAAAATATATATATACTGACGAAAAAAACCATGTTCCTTTCATGGTTGCGTATTTGTTTCAATCATTTTTCATTCGATAAGAAGATTAGTAAAACACATATAAATAAATTGTGAAATTGTCTAAAATGCTGTACATTTTGTATTAAACATTGTACATATAGAAACACAATTAATATGCATAATACATTAGTTTGTTGAAATACGGGACAAACTATACATGTAATGTAATCAAGTTTATGTAATGCTATGTGTCACGCCCCAAAAACGGGACCGTAACACGCAGCGCTAATGGTACACCGGACCAAAGCGCAAGGCACAAACGAACAGAGCAACAAACTTAACCGTAATGTAATAGAACCATCAAGCCATTTCTCAACTATAAAACCAAATATTTCATTTTACACAAAAATACGAATTACAAAATTCCTTCTTAGTACAAAAGATGCTACAACGAAAATAAAGTTCATCAATACAAAACTTTATCTAATAGCATCTTTGGGAGCACCGGGGCCAAGCATTGCGATAAAAGAAAACATAAAGATAATAACATTTGTGAAAACCATAGTTATGAAGCAGTTTCTAAAATGTCTCATGCCATTTAAAAGTCAATAAACCATAATCATAAGTAGTTTCTAAAATGTATCATGCCATTTAAACGTCAGGCATGTCCAAAACATAGTCAAAAAGATCCAATCATTTCAAAACATAGTATGCTAAAGCATAGCGAACAAATCCAAGTACAGTTTCAAATCCAGAATATAATAAAATAGCATGAGTATCTTTTAGGCTCAAAGACACCTATGAGCCAAAACAGTCATAAAATGCTTTCATATCAAAAGAGTTTGCAAATATATCAATTGATTAACATAAAATAGCTTGGTCCCGATTTCATATATAATAATTCCAAAACTTGGTAAAAGTGCAGTTCCAAACATCATACACATTTTACCATCCGAGGCTTTGTACGGTTTTTCCAGAAAAAATCGAAAAACTTCGCTCTCCCTAGGCTATAAGTAGGTTATCCTTCCTGCCAACAAAATCCAATTCCAAGGTATTCAAGGGACCTTGGTTACAACCCAACTCAAAACAACATATTCAACCAACAAAAATCCAATTCCAAGGTATTCAAGTCTAAATTCCTATCCAAACTAACCTTAAAACACTCTTAAAACATCATTACAAGCATAGACATAAGCATTCATAGCATAACATTCTAGGCTCATATGGAAGACAAAACCCTAACTCATAATCTTAAAATTTGTAATCTAACCATGGAAAGTTGTTAAAAATCAACCCCAATCACTTCCCAACCTCCAAAACACTAAAAACAACCCATAACATACATAAATCACAACTTATAAGGCTGCAAAGAGGGTTTTCTCAGCCATAAATAATCCTACAAAACTTGAAATTAAAGCTTAAATCATAAAGCCCATAAGCCATAAATGCTAAAATACATAAAATCTTACCTCTCCAAGTGATTCCTACTTGAAAAGTTTTGTATTGATTTGGTTATACACATCTAGAGTTCATAAGTGCTTATAGAAAATGAGGAAGTCTCTTATACAAGATCTAGACTTAAAAAGAAATTCCAAGGTTGACCAAATAGTCAATTCGGCAAATTTTTCGATTTACGCGATTTCGGTACCCAAAAACTACATGTTATCACATCTGTCTCTTATACACATCTAAAAAGTATAAGAGACAGCATTATTGGTCCACTTGAGTCACTATTTACTCGACTCTAAGTATTTAGACGAGTCTAACAATAATTATTAGCGTAAATCGAAAAATTTGCCGAATTGAAAACGAATAAGTTGAAGTACTTTATGACTAAAAATAATATGAAAAACATTTTAAACCAGTTAAAATCAAAGAACAAGGCTATTAAAATACTGGGTTTCACACTATGCCAGACTTCTCCTATATTTATAAGTGTTTTATTCTTCTGTACCAATTGTGTTTGCTAGTCATCAGTTACACTCCTAAAATTACTTTGAGAGTCATAATTATTAGTATCAAATAAAAGTTTTTGCAAGACCCTAAGAATATAAACGTAAAAAAAAACTTAGTTAAGAGAAGTTTTATTTTAAACTTGAAATAATTACTTGACAAGTCTAATAATTATTGTTAGACTCGTCTAAATACTTAGAGTCGAGTAAATAGACCTCAAGTGGACCAATAAAGGGGCCTACTTATAAAGTCCAGTTTCTTATTTTATTTAGTCTATTAGACCAGATTTATTCAAATTTTTAAAGTTAAAACTTAAGATATAATAAATTAAAGGGAAAATCGTCAAAATAGTCTCTCAATTTTTTTACTTTAATCAAAATAGTCCTTCAACTTTTTTTTTGGCCAGAATAGTCCTTCAACTTTTATTTTTTAGCCAAGAAAGTCCTTTTATGGTGGAGCCACCATAAAAACCTTTTTATTTTTTTGATAAATTTCACAAACACACCCTTAAGTTTACTTATTTTCTACATAACCCCTATAGTATAGTTTAAAATGGAAAAAATAAGAAAGAAATTAATTTGAAGGGGTGAAAAAAAACTTCAAAACAATTTTTTAAAAAATGAAACTTTATTTTTTATCAAAAAAAAAAATCTTAAAATCCTAATTCTTCCCTCTTCTCCTTTTCCTAACCAAAACTATCACCCACTTAACTCTAGAACCATCCCTTTAGCTACCCAAGCGCCTCCCCCCACCCAGGAGATACCAACTGTCACCCACTAACGCTACTGCCAGATCCCCTCAGTCAACCACTAAGCCTTCTTTTTTTAAAAAGTTGGCCATAAAATTTTGTAAAATTTTAAATTAGTCCAATATGAAAAATAACTAAACCACAAGGGGTGTATATAGAATTTATCCAAAAAGAAAGAGATTTTTGTGGTGGCTCCACCATAAAAGGACTATCTTGGCTAAAAAATAAAAGTTGAAGGACCATTCTGGCTACAAAAAAAGTTGAGGGACTATTTCGACTAAAATAAAAAAGTTGAAGGACTATTTCGGCAATCATTCTCTCATGTGAGAAAGACAGAGAGACATTTAGGGGTATGTAGTCTACTACTGTTTGATACGAGTCGAGTAGATGGAATGGAAATCTAAGAGCAAAGGACCATTGTTGTAATTTCATGAATTAAAAAATGTAACAGTTATCAAAAATCAAGGTTCTCAGAGGTGTGAAAGAGCAATCGAAATAGATCTAGAGCAAAATTGTCATTAAGGATGAGAGAACAGATAGTAGCATTTTCTAGTACCAATCGTATTTTACTGACAGTTAGAATAACTATATAAGTTTTGTCATACAATAATGTGTCCAAGATACAGTTTATATTCAATTAGATTCACAATGCCAACAAAATTATGTAGAATATTAAAATCTATACTAAATAAAGCACAAGTTTAAGGTATTTAAATATAAATCCATGAATTGGCGTTAGCAATTGGAGATTACACATTTATATTACCAATCTATTGGAGATAGAGAAATTGCTCAAAAGATATGGAAATAACAGTGTTTGGCCTTATCAATTCACTATTATGAAGTTGGATGCCAAGATATTTTGAAAAAAAAAAAAACTATATACTCTCTCCATCCCATTTTATTTGTCCTATTTCTATTTTAATTTGTTCCAAATTATTTGTCACTCCTTAAAATGGCAATAAATAAATGTCAATATGCCTAATTTACCCTTCATGCAAGTTCCAAAAAAAAAAGAGCATTATTGTCATGTTTTAACATTAATTACTCTCATAAACCATTTCAAATTTTGAAAACCAAAATCAACAAATTTTGATTTTTAATTGAGGGACAATAATGAAAAAACTATTATACTAGTTGGTTAAATATCAACTATTCTTAAATTGTGTGAAAGATTGATTATGCCATTTAAAGGCAGGATCAATCTAAGAGTACAGAACACCTGCTTATAGATTCTCTTATAACATTGTGAATAATGATCAAAAGATGTAAAAATAACAATTAAAGCAGTTATTTACCTTTACAAATGTATACCCAAACCATATTTTTGTCAATAGTAATGGAGCACTTTCATATTCTTTGGTCTATGGACTACCAAACAAATGTAAAGATAATGACAAGTAAAACAACTTCTATCCCAATGAACTATTATTGGAATTTAGTGAATTTAAGCAATCTCAAACTTAATGTAAACATTTTTTATCCAAACACTATAATAAATTATACATTACCAAGATCAATCGCCCTATGTGTATATGCTACTGAAAAAAAAGGCCATCAACAACGCTCATGATGTAAGATGATTTATAATTTTATATGCAATTCATGAATAAAAAAATTAACTAATTTCTCTCATTAATTTAAAATCTTGGAAAATACATATAAACACAAATATTGGTTATAAATCAAAGTCAAGATAGAAAGTTAACGCATAACCCTTTGTATTTGGGTAAGACTTAATATTTGGAAAATATCACACATATGTCCTGGAAACATAATTTTCATATCATTGCTCATTACTTCACTGGATATAAACTGTGTCAAAACTAAAGAATGGAAAATTTAGACAAATCAAAAAATGCTAATACATATATATATATATATATATATATCTCTATATATATATATTGTAAAGTTAAAATACCTAAAAGAGACTATAACCTACGACATATGTAATACCAAAATTACCTTCGATAGAAATTTTCCTAGTTAGGATCATTGTAATGCATAGAAACATTTTTAATATAATTGAATTTATCCTTTTTAGCAGATATATAATAATTTCTTCTACTAGCCCCAACTTCTGTGACAGTATGCTCATAGACAACGACATTGCATTAATTAAACATTTAAATTTGAAAAATTAGATTAACATAAATGATCAAACAATCAAAATTAATTCTCACAGTTTTGAAATGGTCCGGCAGGCTACAACACATTCAACTTATTTAACTTGTTATTTACTGAACATCTTGCAATTACCATGGCATTGATGAGTAAATAAACATTGTGTCAGCGTCCATTCACTATAAGAATACGGAATGTTAAAGTCATATCCAAATAAATTTGTTGCAAGAACTAAAAAATTGAATCAAATAAATTTGTTGCAAGAACTAAAAAAATTGAATCACCCTGCAGTTCTGGAGTGGCAACTAAACAAGAAAGATAGCGAGACTAACTACCAATGCAAGAATAGGTTGACTTTCTTCCATTTTGGCAATGGAAAGTGAAAGTCGTTTCATTTTGTATGAGAATAAAAGCTTGCATCACTATATCTTCTTTTAAAATCTTCATGAAGTGCTTATGCTCTACATTAATTGTCATTGCTTTACCATCGAAGGTACTTTTTGTGGGTTTACCCAAACGAAACATGTCTTTTATTAGTTGGTGTAACTAAAATGTATATCTGTCTCATGCAATATTATAATTGCAATGTTCATAATGAAGGGTTCGAGTGAGTACAACTTTTACATGGTCTTTTATTATGTTAAAGTACTTTCTTTGCATCTTTCTATACTATATGGAAATAGGGTATAGTTTTATCACTGTAGGAATTAAATCTCTAATCAAATAATTAAAATTAGTAAAATAGTTTTAAATAAAATTGGCAACATTTTTGTACATTAAAATATTACGTACCAAACTATGTTTGAGTGATTTGCATTTCAAGATAAGTCGAAGTTTTGTCCTTGGGAGATTTCTAGTCCAAGGGTCATTGTTTAGATTGCAATATTCTTCCCGTATATTGTTTGTTTGCTTCACGTTCAACCAGAGTTGCATATGATAGTAGTGATAGACTGATCCAAAATTGTTAGAAATGTGCGACTTGGAAGTGTCTTCTACTTTCATTTCCATGTTCCAATCTTCTATTCGAAAAAAGGAACAATCCCACTGAAATCTAGAAGGATTTATCCGTGAACCTTGTTCTAAGTCGATTTCATCGACCGGATTAATTGATAAAAATGTCTTCCCATTCTGTCTGTAAAATGAAATCAAAACTGAGTTGTTCGTCCACCTTTATACTATAAAATGCTAGAATATTTATAATACAAAAATAAATACCTTTAATTCGGATAGTTGAAATTGCCACCATAAAATTGTAGAGTATTTCTTGATTATGGTGGCAAGTTTAACTTTCTGAATTAAATATGCTTTTTTGTTTGTATTATAACTATTCTAACAATTTATAGTATAAAGATTACTGAACAACTCAGGTTTGATTTAATTTTACAGAAAGAAGGGAAAACACTTTTATTCATTAATCCGGTCAAGGAAAGTAATTAGTGTTTTTAGATTTGTCTAATTTTGTTAGTTTTGAAACTATTTTTATCTAGTGAAGAAATGACCAACGATATGAAAATTATGTCCTGTATATCTTTATGATATTTTCCACAGATTTAGTCTTACCCACATACGAAGGGTATTGGGATAAGTCTTTATATTAACTTTTATTTATAACCAATATTCATGTATGTATGTATTTCCAACATTTTAAATTAATAAGAGAAATTAGTTAATTACTTGTTCAAAATTTATGGCAGAAATTATCTTGATTTGATATAATACTTAAATTACAAATCATCTTATATGATTAGTGAGAGTTGTTTCTTCGTTTCTTTTTTTTTTTTTTCTAAAGGTTATTTTTTATGGGGCGACTGATTTTGATAATGTGTAATTTATTTGGATGATAATTGTCTTTATTGGTTGTTTTGGATAAGTGCAATGATTCTAAGGATGGATGATTGAAATTATTTATTGTCAAGGATTGAAATTTATTGTAGTTTGATAATTTAAATAGCATTATTTTGGATGGTTGGTTATTGGGTTAATTACACAACTACCATCAGCAAAATGAAATCGAGACTCATAAAAAATATTAAGGGAAAAAATGCCATGACTTAATAATAGTACATCACCCAAAAAAATCCACCATTAAATATATCCAACCAACCATAAAAAAATCTCATAGATTTACACCCGTTTTACAATTTATGATTTTATTCGCCTAAGACAGAAACCCTAACTCCATATAGATTCAACTTTGCTTCCCAACACCAAAATCTATTATAACAACTATTCATTTAATTTTGAACAAATTATCAGATTGTTATTGCCATCTTCACATGGTTGTGGAAGATATCTGAGAGGGAGAAGGAATCCAAAAATGTTGGGGGACAATCAAATTAAGTTGGGAAAGGGAAGTGAGTGTCTGCAAGATTAAGGGAGGAGGCAGAGGGAAAGGGTTCGGTTTGAGCTGGTTGAGGGTGAGATGGAGGGAAAAGTGGTGGATGAGAAGGAGAAAAAGTGAGAAAATGACGGTCAGGGAAAAGAGGGAAGATAGGGAGTTTGAGATTGGGTTTGTGTTGGTGTTTTAGATTTTTTGCTGAAGTTATCCTCTTTATCAAATTTAAGGACTAATATATATCCAAAATTGAAGATCTTTTTAAAAAATTGTTGAGCCTATTTATGTAATATCATATTGTTCTCTTATTTTAGAAATACAATTTCTATCAAAGTAAGTTTTCTTAATTTTATCAGGAACACTTCAAAAATTATCAATTATGATATCTTATTTTAGCAGAAAGATATTTGATTAGAATGAAGGGTTCGAGTGAATACAACTTTTACACAGTCTTTTACAATGTAAAAGTACTTTCTTTGCATTTCTCTGTACTCCATGGAAATATTGCATAATGTTATCACAACAGGAACTAATTCCGTAACTACATAATTAAAATTAGTAAAATAATTTTAAATAAAATTTAATAACATTTTTATACAGTGAAATATTAAAATATCACATACCTAATTATGTTTGAGTAGTTTGGATTTAAAGATATGCCGAAATTTTGTCATTGGAAGAGATTTCTAGTCCATGGTTCACTATTTAGAATGCAATATTCTTCTAGTGTATTATCTATTTGTTCTATGACCAACCAGAGTTGCATTTGATAGTAGTGATAGACTGATCCAAAAACTGTTATAAATTCTTCGGAATGTGTGACTTAGTAGTGTCTTCTATATTCATTTTCATATTTCAATCTTCTATTCATATAAGGGAATAATCCAACTGAAATCTAGTTAAGAAGGATTTATCTGTGAATCGTGTCCTAAATCGCTTTCATAGATCGAATTAATCAAAAAAAGTATTTTACCTTTAGTCTGTAAAATGAAATTAAGAGTCAAACCTAAATTGTTCAATAATCTTTATACTATAAAATGTTTTAACAATTATAATACAAATAAAAAATATACTTTAATTCGGATAGTTGAACTTGCCACCATAATCAAGAAATACATTGTAATTTTAATGAATAAAAACAAGTCAAAAAGAGAGGGCAAAAGGTTCTTTATTTACTATAGTAAAAAAAGATTTGGTGCTATAACATATTCTAACATGGCTTTTACAGGCTTGTAGATAAAGATCATGTCTTACTAATGAAGCCACCACTACATACATACATATACAACTCGACTGAGTTGGAAATCGTGTGGGCTCGAATTCGAGTTAGGCTTTGGACTCGTCTTTCTCACCAGAATATTCCTTTACTTTTTAAGTACTGACAATATGTATTTCACCATGATTAAACTTGTTGCTTGAATCTGTACATGTTCTTAAATGTAGTGGTTGGAAAAAGCTTCATTTGCAGACGTAACTAGATACAGCATTCCATTGGCGCAAACCCTTAAGATATTTTGTTTTAATCAAATATCAAAATATATTATTGGTAAGAAAAATACATAGTTATAGGATAACTACTTGCTACCATGCCATAGGGGAAAAAACTCCTTTCTCTCGATGCAATAATACAAGTTTATGGCAAATTTATCCAAATCATGATTAGTAAAATTTCACCAAATCATGAAAAAAGAGTTTGTGAAACTAGTGCTAAGCTCTAATAAATTCTCCAAGATAGTGCCTAAGGAAGAGTGATTCTAGATTCTTTTCCAACATAAGGGATTTGCAATAACTCTGAACAATCAATAGTTGGACGCTCATATTTATAGCTTTTTGCTTTGTTTGATTAAACTATTTCAGCATTACGAAACACGTTTAAGGGGATTGCCCATTTAGCTGTGATGTCACGTTTGGTCATCTTGCTACTATTATTTGACCCGTTTGTTTCTTTGCTGAATCAATTGCTGCAAATATAATTGATGAAAATGAAGTCCTTCAGAAGGGGATTCCAAGTTCTCTGAAAGGCTGAGCTATTTCTACCCTCCTCGTAATTTCACTTGATCCCCTCTTTGCTTCGTTAAATTCAACCCATCCATTAAGTGTTTTTCTCCGTAGCTACAATTTCTTCCTTTGTTGAGCCACTGAAAACTTCATCATTCTTGCTTTTCCTAATCTTCCACAAAAGGTTTGATGTGGATTCCATGCGATCCACTCTTTGGTCTCTACTTGTGGCTTCCATTAGGTCTTCCCATCATTTCCAGAATCTCCATTTGTCTTGTTGCTAGCCTTCTTACCAGATTGGGAATGTTTTCCAAAAGTAATTCACTTTTAGGCAAAAGAACAAAAGGTGTTCAAAATGAAGTGCAAGATTTCTGACTCTCAGGGTGTGTATGGTTGGGCTGAAAATATCTTTACAGGAAGGGTGTGTTCGTTTGGATTGAAAATATTTTCTTCCTTGGAAAATATTTTACATGAAAAAATCTATTTTTCATACAATTTTCCCGTGTTCAGTTGACAAAATGAAAATATTTTGAAATAAAAAATTTTAACTGTTTTATCTTTAATTTTATGAATACAAGTTAAAAAAACTTATAACAATTTTCATAATAAATATCTTACAAGTAATTGTGATTAATAAAAAATTGATTTTGTTCAAAATTAAATGATAGTACAATATAGTAGTAAAATATAATTATACATAGTTATATGTTTATGTGACCCATACTATTATCAGAGAAATTACGAATGAAAAAGAATTAAAAACGAAAATAAGTATGGCAAACTAGATGTGTATAAGAGACAAATTCAAGAGTGACAAAATCTAAATACTTGTATACACAGACAGGAACAATATACATTAGGTTTTAAATTAACCAATGTTCCAATCAATGCAAAATATTTTCCGGTGTTTGGCACCAAAAAATTTTCTGAAAAATTTATATTTTCCTGAAAATATTTTCAATCCAAACGAATACACCCGAAATATTCTTGAATTTTCCTTGATGCCATACATCGGAAAATGTTTTCCTATGTAAAATATTTTTCAGTTTCCTTCCTCTAACTGAAAATAACTTACAGAATTATTGAATATAAGTTATTTTTTGAATTTTTTAAGAGTAACATTAAGTTTGAAATACCTACATTTATAAGTTCAATTAATAAACTTAATTTGGTTTTTCTTCATTCATTTTCTCTTTGATTGTGGATCCACAAGGATATTACTATCTGTAGACAATGAAATTTTATTTCATATTAAAATTATCATTTGTCTATAAATTAATTTAATTGGCATATTTAGGGTCCAATTAAATAATGCCATATGTCACATATATTTTGGAACATTGGTTAATTTAAAACCAATTATATTGTTCCACATGTCAAAATGAGGTAGTTCGACCAATTAAATGTATTTGTGTCGCTCTTCCAATTAAATTTTGCCATGTCACATCAACTTTGTCTGCAAGACTTGGCCAATAAGGATATATGTACTCTAGTATTTATCTCTTTGTTAATAAATTAAAATAAGGAGATAATATCAAAGTAGAATGTATTAATATCTCTTATGTGTGTAAAGAGATAAGAATTTGTTTCTTGGTATGCAAGTAAGAAGTTATACATGCACTACAAGTCTTCTACCTTATAAGAGACAGACTGTGGATTGTAATCTTTTCATTTCATATATTCATATTTTTATCATTATATTTCCTGTTTGTTCAATTTTTACAGACTCAAAATATTTTGTTGCGCACACTATCATTATGAATATATATTACTATCAATATGAGTATTTTATCACTACAGCACCTAATAATTTAATCTTAAATAAAATAAATATTTTATTGATCACAATTAGTTGTTAGATATTTATTACAATTGTTACAAATATTTTTTAACCCATACAGATAAAATCAAAAACTAAAAACATTAAAAAACTATATTCCAAGATATTTTTATTCTGACATCCAAGTATCGAAACTTATGTGAAAAATAGATTTTTTTATGTAAAGTATTTTTCTAGAAAATATTTTATATCCAACCAAATGGACCTGCAGTTGTATGGTTGCTTTAATTGGCAGAATGCTATGTAGACATCTACAAATGAAGTTCAAGATCTTGTCTTCATGTTTAGGTTCCAAAACATCTTCCAGATTGGTACTTATGAGACATATTTTGCTTTGTCGTTCTAAGAGCTGTTGCTTCAACTAATTCGGCATCATGAACTATGTGTAAGGGGACTGCCTTCTCAGTGCAGTCAGTGGATTGAGTTTGTTAAAATTTGTTATCTCGGTTGTGATTTTAAAGAATTCTTGAACTACTGTTAATGTGAAATTTTGGCCACTATTATGAGGGTAATTTTGGTGTGCCTATGATGCGTGCTGCTAACATAATATTATACGCGTTCGTTTGATTTACAATTTTCTACAGAAGGCATACATTTTTTTCCTCGAGCATGCGGTTTCAATTTGGTGAGGAAACCTTATTTCTGTAATTTGCGTGGAATTCAAAAAAGGTTTCAATCAGCTACTCCATGTAGTGGTGGGAATAAGGTTTGTTCTTGATATTGTTCTTGTTGGCTAAATTTAGCAAGATTTTAAATCGCATGAATGGATAATGCATATCTACTAGTTCGTGTGGTTTACCTTGAGATTAATTATCTTCTATGTTTAGTCGATTTATAATTGGTTAATTTTGGGGCCAGTGAAGGATTCTTCCATAAGCCAAGTAATGTGAATGGAATTAGCAAATCCTTTCAATTTATCTACCACTAATGAAGCTTCTTGTAGAATCTTAAATTTATAGAGTTCTTTGATACTAGCCATAAAATTAGAAATTGAACGAATAAAATAATTACACACAAAAAAATGGAAAGAAAAAATAATTTTATTAATAGTTTAAAAAGACAAACTCTCAATAAATGTTTTTCATGCTTTCTCAAAAAAATACTCCAACATGTACCCTATATGGTTAGACTCCTAAACTTGGCTAAGAAGAAACAATCGAATAATAATTTCTCCCTCCGCCCCATTTTATTTGGCATAATTAATCTTGCACACAGTTTATGAATAGTTGACCTTTGACCAACTAGTAGAATAGTTTTTTCATTGTCGTCCCTCAATTAAAATTCAAAATTAGTTAATTGGTTTTTTATTTTTAAAATTTGAAATGGTTTATGAGATAGTAATTAATATTGAAACATGATATTAATGCTCTTTTTTGGAATTTGTGTGAAGGGTAAATTAGGCAAACTAGCATTTATTTATTTGCTATTTTAAGGGGTGACAAATAAGTTGGGACAAACTAAAATAGACAACATGACAAATAAAATGGGACGGAGGGAGTACGAAATAATTCTCAACCTCTAAAATAATTAAACCACTAAAAACTAATTGCAATAAAAATACTAAAACTAAATAAGAAACTTCTAGGTTTGGTTTAGGTTTCTAACATTGCTTTCCTTAACCTAAACTCTTCGGAACATCTCTAATTCTATCACGAGCATAAATCTCCAATGAAATTTCTATCGTTGTATAAATGACATGCAATTTAATCTTGTGTAGAGTCTCCATCTTCATTTTTTCACATGGTAGTGGACGAATTTTGTATTTCGAATATAATTTAACAACTAACTCAGCTTGATCGAAAAATTCAAATATATTTACCCATTCATCTTTGCAACATTCCCAATCAAAACAATCTATATATTTTTCAGAATCCAAAAATTCATACCTTTCTTTCTTACAAAAATTTGTACCATCAAATAAGTCAATGAACCTACCACAAATACTGGAAACATTAATCACCCCAAGAATAAAAATTTTAAACAATTTATAACTCTTTTCTCAAATAATTTTTGTATACTAATAAAGTCCACATTGTCATCCAATAAAAAAAAATCATCAATCAAAGAGTCTTCAATAACGATCCCAACATTTTCAATTTTATAATTCATCAAACCCACATCACTAAAAACAAATTTTGTTTCATCATGAAAAAATCCAAGACATTCAAAATATTTTCAATTATAATTTCTTCTTTTCTACCAATGTAACAATTTCCCCCTCCTTATTAATAAATTCACCATTAATAATTTCTTTTTTCTCTACCAAATTAAATTTTCTTTTTCTTTGACAAATTCATCATCTCCAATGATTTGAAATAAAATATGCAAATCAAAATTTTCAACCTTGTCTATAAAAATT
This sequence comes from Cinchona pubescens, assembly GCA_025175665.1. Taxonomy (NCBI): domain Eukaryota; kingdom Viridiplantae; phylum Streptophyta; class Magnoliopsida; order Gentianales; family Rubiaceae; genus Cinchona; species Cinchona pubescens. The sequence continues at coordinate 1,272,150 of JANKKI010000267.1, read as the reverse complement.
TCATAACTTTCCATATCGTCAAGAGATTTATGTGTCTCCAAATCTACCAACCATCTACAATCAATTCCTAGTTTCTAAACGTAATTTAATTCAACTCCTTGCAAAACATAATAAGTATCCTTCCAAAGTATCCAAGGTATACTAGAATGGTGAATAAATTTTTTAAAAGACATTCAGATATTATTTTACTCATAATCTGAAAAAATATAATTTGTCTTTTCTCTTCTAACTTTTTTTGGTAAAGAATCTGCAATACAATAATAGAGAATCATCTAAATTATATTATTTAAGACATTCTTCCACTCTTAAAAACCAATTCAGCTAATTTTCAGGACTTTTGCCTTTGGGAGTTAATATTAAATACTTTGACCATCAACCAAAAATATAAACTCCTCTTCCATCACAATTCAATAATTTATGTACCCAAAAAAAAAATTTACCTCTTGCAATTTATGTACCTCAAACCCTTTAATTTCGTAATTTTACAATAATATATATATTCCGATAGGATTTTTTTTTTATATCTATCTTGACACTCATAGTCAATTTGATAACTCGGGACCAATTTTATGGCCTTGCTTCACAATTGAGTACTTCATGACCAACCTTTGTAATCTAACTCTAACAACTGAATACTCCCGGACAAACTTTATGCCATAATTCTAACAAATGAAAAACTCCAATACTTACTTCATAACCTAACTCTTGATACTAATTGTAGAACCCTAAATTTATAGAGTTCTCCGATACTAACCACAGAATTAGAAATTGAAGGTATAAAATAATCACATACAAAAAATATGGGAGGAAAAATAATTTTATTAATACCTTAAACATACAAACTCTCAATAATTTTTTTTAAACTGTCCAAGGAAAATACTCTAATTGTACCCTTTATCACTAAATAAACTCCTAAACTTGTCTAACAAGAAATAACTGGATAATAATTACCAAATAATTATTGACTCCTAAAATAATTAAACTAGTAAAAACCCAACAAAAATACGCTAACACTGTGTTTGAATAGAGGGATTTGGGTAAATTTGATTTGAAATCCTAATCTATGATAAGTTATCCAAACAAGTTAATTAATTTAGATGTAAATTTCAAATTCACCAACCATTGGGAGTGTGATTTTATTGGTTAAATAAAAAAATTTGAAATTCACCTAAATTTCATATTATTTCAAATCCACCCAATTCAAATTTATTCATTTCAAGTATTTCTTTTCAATTCAAATCCACCCATCCAACACAACCTAAATTAAATAAGAAACTCTTAGTTTGGTTTAGTCTTCCAACACTACTTCTTCCATTTCACTTTTCCAAAATCTCGAATTTTTTATTTTTTATTTTTACGAGGAAATCAAATGACTCCTTTTCTAGAAAGGTAATAGAGAGTACTATAAAGCTTTTAACAGGCGTTTGTAGTATGAAGTCCGTGAGAGCCAACTTTTATCCGGGTGGTGACCGGCGACTGAAAATTTGGGCCTTGGGTCTTCAAGTTAAAAGGACATAAAAAAGAAATGGTTTTCTGCTTAGGATATCTAATGGGCTGTACAATATTTAAGATCCAAATGTGGGCTTAGATTTGTACATATTGATGAGTCCACAAACTACACCTGGCCTATTTTTAATGGACATTTGAATTTAGGGAAAATCGCTGAAATAGTCCTTCAACTTTTTTACTTTAGCAAAAATAGTTTCTCAAATTTTTTTGTAGCCAGAATGGTCCTTCAACTTTTGTTTTTTAGTCAAGATAGTCATTTTGTGGTGGAGCCACCACAAAAATATCCTTCTTTTTTGATAAATTCTACATACACCCCCTATGGTTTAGTTATTTTTCATATTGGATTAATTTAAAATTTTACAAAACTTTTTTTAAAAAAAAAAAAGCCTAGTGGTTGATTGAGGGGATCTGGCAGTAGCGTTAGTGGGTGGCAGTTGGTATCTAGTGGGTGGGGGGAGGCGCTTGGGTGGTTGAATGGGTGGTTCTAGAGTTGGGTAAATGATAGTTTCGGCTGAGAAAAGAGAGAAGAGTGAAGAATTAAAATTTTAAGATTTTTTTTGGTAAAAAATAAAATTTCATTTTTGTAAAATTGTTTTGAAATTCTTTTTTCACCCTTTCAAATTAATTTCTTTTTTATTTTTCCTATTTTAAACTATATAGGGGTTATGTAGAAAATAAGTAAACTTAAAGGAGTATTTTTGAAATTTATCAAATAAAAGAAAAAAAGATTTTTATGGTGACTCCACCGTAAAAGGACTTTCTTGGCTAAATAATAAAAGTTGAAAGATTATTCTGACTAAAAAAAATTGAGGAACTATTTTGGTTAAAGTAAAAAAATTGAGGGACTATTTTGGCGATTTTCCCTTCTCACATTTATACAACTTCTCAATTTGTCGCTCTCCTTCAAACTCTTTGTATCTTTCTTTCATATCCCCTTTTCCCCTTTATTTTGTGTCTCATGGAGTAATCTACTCTACTTCATCTATGGTCACCAGCCCTCTTAATTTTTCCCTCTTTTTCTTTTCTCTTCACCTTCATTTCTATGAATGACATCATCATGGAAAAAATAGAGGTCTTTTGTAGTGGATAATTCAGCTTTTCTAGTAAATAGCTTTTTTGTTGTAATTCTTCTCTTTAATATGGAATTCTTTTTAAGATCTTTTTTTTGTTTTTTGTTTTTTCATCCTATTCAGTTTTAGGATCTTTTATAGCCCTCATGCATCTTCAAGGTAAGAAACCATACATTTGATATATTCATTGGAGAGTTGTATTCTCTCGTAACCATTCAAGTCTTTATAAATTTCAAGTCTTTGCACCATTTAAACTAAATTTCCTGGAGAGTCTATTTGGTTTCTTGCTTGTATTCCCTGTCTATCATCTGCATTTGCCGAATTTTCTAATAGCATTCTAAAAATGGCTATAACAATTTTTGAGTCGTTGAACACTATGAAATTTCCATTTTTTCATTCCTCTCTGTTATAACACGACTACACCATGCTTTGAAATTGTCCTGTTTTGTGAATGCAATATGTATGTATGAAAACGAGATGTTGGTTGTGTTTGGTTGCTTAGATTTTTGGGTTGTGAACTTCTATGGAGTGTCCTGGGTTGACTTCTTTGTGATGTGCTCCTTAACACTTCCCAATGAAATTTAAACTCCCAAATGATGTATTTCACTCATTTCTTGGATTTTTACTAACTTTTATTATTGCCAAAAGGTTTAATCACGTAAAAGTTTATAGTGATTGTTGAGCAATTGAACACTATAAAATCCTTTGTCCCTTTCTCCTCTCTGTTTTACTACAGTTGTATTATGTTTTGAATTTGTTTGTTTGTGAATTGAATTAGATAATTTGTACAAGATATTCGCTGTATTTTATTACATACAAGTTTTGGGTCATGAAATTCTTTGAATTGACGTGAAAGGATGACTTCTCAGTATGTCTACCATATATTCGATAAAATGCCTTAATGAGAATTAAACACCCAAATATTATAGTTCACTTGTCTGATGGATTTTTGCTGGATTTTTAGATTTCGGAAAATTCTAGTCAGATTCTAAAAATGGCTATGATGATTCTTGACTCAGTAATATGGAGTTTAAGAATAAAAATGATGCAAATTGTTCTACTGTGGCTCTCGGGTCCTTGACTTTATTTCATACATACTTGATGTTTCTTATATAATGGTCAGTTAATTGTTTGCCTACCCCGTGAGCATTATTTTGATGTATTTTGTTGTATTATTATTCTAATCACAACTAAAGGTTTCAGTGTTTTAGAGATGCTTTATTTTGTTCTTTGCATGAACTATGAGAAAGTATATTGCTAATTTTGTATACGACTTTAAACAATTGATTTAGTTTATGAATTTGGTTGTGTGATTTTTACTCTAAAATGGCAAATAATAATTTGTTAGAAATTGATTTGAGTTAATAATGAGATAAATATACTACTCCTTGCATATGCGACTCTACTACCAGTACTTTGTGTGTTCGGTGATACACTAACATGAGTATATCACATATAGTGTGCTTTATATATGTTAAAATAAATAAATAAATAAACAAATATATATATATATATATAAGCTTTATTTGAAGCTTTTTTTTCTCGACTCCTTAGTGAATCAAACATATAACCAATAAATCATAAAAGAAATATCTTATTGCTTAAACTGCATTTCATTGTCACTTCATTTGAAACTCTTTCATGATATTTTGGTTTCTATTCCGAGGATGTAAGTCTTCGAGTTGATATTCATTTTTGGTGCTCTTGAGTGTAACTGAGAGTTTGCTGATTGATGTCGAAGAATAAACTAAGAGGAGAGTATTTCTTGATCACCAATTTGATTTGAAAAGCAAAAAAAATTCCTAAACAAGTAATAGAATTTGAGATTTGGACAGTGGGTTTTCGAGAGGGTTCTTAAGGCTTTTGGTACTACCTGGGAAAAGAAATGAACTAGCAATTATGGAGCACAAGACTTTGAGAGGAAGTCTTTTAAAGTTTATCAAATTTACACTTTAGTCCCTCAGTTTTTGTAAAATTACACTTTGACCCCACAAATTTTTGAAAATGTTAAAATAGAGTAAAACGATTATCTAATACTTGAAAACAATAGTTACTAATAGTTAAAGAGATATGATAAAGTACAAAAATACATGACAGGATGCAACAGAAATCCGTTCCCTATTTTGACATTTAAAGCTCAATCTTGTCATAGTCTAGCTAAAGAAAAGGGACAGAAATTCGTTCCCTATTTCGACACTTAAAGCTCAATCTTGTCATAGTCTATTCTAAAAAAGACTGTGTTTAATTTTGCTTTATTTTAGACTAAAATACACTATTTTTCTGTCTTAACAGCATAATTATTTTTGAGCTTTATTAATGACAAAGTCTAAAAGTCAGAAAGATCTTTAATTTTAGTGAGATTATGTTTAATTTAGTTTTTTAAAGGTCTGTTAGTAAGTATGCCCTATAAAAATGCTATTTTGATGGTTGTCGGTGCTCAACAAATTCTTAGAATCAAAAGGGATAAAGCTGAATAAAGGAAAATAAAAAAAATTGGCTAAGTATGGAAAAGCGGTCATGTCATCCCAAACTTAATAAATGACCGCGGTCACCAATGCTGAGGATTCGTCGACCGCGGTCGCCATTTTGAAAGAGGAATTTTGATGACCACGGTCAGAAGTTGGAATTGCAAATAGTTTGATTCATTTAAGACTGCGGTCGTGGGAATTAACACATGAAGTGAGGACCACGGTCATAAACTTCTCAGCACTAGAAGACCACGATCACTAGACGTTAAAGTTCAAATGTCTAAATCACCCAGGAATGAGGTAGCCACCGATTACTCATTAACAAGCGACCGCGGCATTGATACTATCTTTCTTACTTTTTGGAAGATTTGCTTTAAGATGTTAGAAATTTAGGCTAAAAATAGAGAGAATAAGAGCAAAAACTAGATGTTGCTTAAAAAGATTTAATTGCCGTTTTAAGTTAGACGATAGTACTTGTCGATTTAAAAATATTTACATTAACTGATAGGCAACTTTCATTGAATTGGAAAAAAGAATTAGTTGTAAGATATGATTAATAAGTTAGACATGAGATAAATATTATTTAAAAAAAATATTAGTTGTTTGTTACAATCAAAGTAGATAAAGACAGAGTTATACATGACATTGATGCCAAGGCTGTGTTTGGCTTAGCTCACTCTTTTGGAATTGGGTCTAACTTGGAAGTTAAAACCTAAGCATTGTGTCATGGCTTATCCCTTTGCTTTGCTTAAGGCTTCATAGAGATGGAGATTGGAGATTGAAATGGATAATGAGGTTCCTCTCTGTATGGTCACTGGTCAGTCCTCACGACCTTAGATGTTTTTGGTCTTATTCAGCTAAATAGACTTGGCATCTCTTCTTTTAGGGTTGGTCGCATCTGACTATGTGTCTCATTGGATGTTTTAATTTGGTCTTGTCCATCACTATCTATTTCTTCTCATTAATTTTAATAAAACAGGTGTGAGGCTTTGTACCGCAGTATTGGTGGTTTCAACCAATTCTGTTTAAAAATTTAAAACTCAAACTTGACTCAAAAAATTAATGAATCAATTATATACAAAAACTCAATTGAATTTTATCGAGTTAAAAATTAAAAACTCAAAATTATAAACAATGTGCATTTATTATTTCATCTGTTAAAAATAAAATTATACTCACAATTAGGTTAAGTATTTAAAATTTTAGGTTTCTTATATAATTCTTTTACATATTATTCAATTTTACTTCAGAAAGTTTTAGTTTGAAAAACTTTGTTAACAATTTATCAATTTTTGAGTATTAAATGAATTCTTAGAACAAAAACTCGTGATTACTAGGTGAATTTATCGGATTTAACGTAAAACTCCATATTCATCGAGTTTTTCATCGAGTCGCATATAATTTTTCAAAGCGAGTTAACTCGACACAACTTGGCCAAGTATTTTTGAATTTTTAATTGGATAAAGTAAAACGGACCAAAGTCTTTTTCAAGACATATATTCGTAATATTTATTTCTTTGAAATGAAAAAAGCCATCAGCAGTGATTACTCTTAATAATCGGATAAAGTTACCGTAAGTGGTTTCAATATGGCAAAAAAAAATTTGCAAAATTTATATATTTTTTAGTAGTGCTGCATTATTATATAGATGTTATCTAAATACTCAGATTGATATTTGTATTTTGTTCTAAAATCATTTTAGGAAATAGATTATATAAAGGTAGTAAATAAAAGTCTCGTAGCCTGTTGTTTAACATCTCTTTTGCTAACTTAATAATACAGATATAGATATAGTGTTTCGAGGGAAATTAAGTCATTTAAAGAAAGTGAGGTGGTTTCAATACTCAATCTATTGAATTCAAGATGAGTAAAATGAAGGTAGGCGGCCTGACTTTTAATTAATATAAACTTTCCTAGCATTCTCTCTCACACACATATGCACACACAAACACACACATCTAGATCCTGTCAATTATACAGCTTTTAATGTATTTTGTATCCCTCTAACTTTCTTTTTACTTATCCAATTTTCAAGCTTGATATTATCCTCGCTCAATTTGTAAGTTGTAATCATGCAATTTTCCTTGAACATAATCCATTCTTTCAAGTGATGAAAAGCAATGAAGCCCCATTGAGTTTCATATATATTACCGAAGATTTGAATGGGGTTCTTGATTCAAAATATTAGATTAGACAAGGATCTTCTTGACAAATACGAACAAAAATAGCTTTAAAATGTTGAAAATCTAATTGGTCTTTTAGTGAATCGTTCGATTATGAAATATTTGTACAGTACAATTGATGTACTTTAAAAGCTTCTGTGGTTCATTTAGAATTTCTAAAGGTTGCATTTGGATAGTTGGATTTGAATTATCTTAGGACACATTGAAATGAATATATTTGAATTGGATTACAAATTCTAAATGAACCATTTGAAGCTTTGAAATTCATTCATGTAATTGTACAAAATCACAGTTTCACTAGTTTGTAGATTTTCTTATTCTTTTTCTAAATCAATTAACTTGTTTAAATAATACATCATTGATGGATCTTAAATTTTAAATCCAAAAATCCACAGAATTTTCTCTATCCAAATTGAAACAAACTATCAATGATACACATATGCATTTGTGTACACTTGTCATTATTTGATGTAGCATCAATAGTAGCGAGAGAAGTTGTAATATTTATGCACTTTTGATTTTTCATAACATGCTTTAAGAAATTATTTTCTAACTAGTTTTTCATCCGTGCAGAATGCTTGCAGAATGCACGGGATCATTTTGCTTTGAAAACTACCATTGAATGTTGAAAAATAAATCTTAGAAGATTTTAAAAATAATGTAAATTAGTCTATATAAAATATTTATGCTGTTAAAAAGTATTCAAATTTAGTCTAATATATCGATAAAATGATACAGTATATCTAAAATTAGGAATGCAGGTTCAGGAAGGACATTAAAGAAAAACTGTTCTAATTATTCTAATGTGTATTAGAATGATAAACTATGAAATTTCCTAAATACAATAAACATTAGTTTCAAACAAAATCTAAAGTTATATTGATAAAAACAATCAACAAAATTAAAATGACAACTATTGGTTTCAGCAGCATAGTAATTCCTTTACTAAACAAAATTTTTTAAAAAAAAAAAAAAAAACAGAAAGAAGAGATAAGAGAAATTGGAAATGAAGGTTAAGGAAGAATACTGAAGAAAAAGTGTTAAATATACATCCTGAAGTTAAAATGATAATACAATCAATAAAACTTAAAAAATAAGAAGAAGAAAATTTGAATGACCAAAATTTGAAAAAAAAAATAAAAATTGAAACATCGTAATTCCTGTAATGAACAAAATTTGAAAAAAAAAAAAAAATCACAAAACAAAACCTGCAAGAAAGAAATGAAACCAAAATGAGAATCAATCCATGAAAGAAAAAAAATTAAGTGAAAGTAATAAATAAAATCATTAAAAACTAAATTGAAATAGTTTGGTCAATAAAACACACAACATTAAATGTTAAGGCGATTGGTAAAGACTCACAGAATATAGAGCCAAGAACTGTAGAAAAAAATCAAGAAAAAAAAAATTGATACACATCAATGATGGATCCTAATAAAATAAACACACCTTTGCACTATGTAAAGCAAATCATATTATACGGATTTGTAATAGAATCCCTTTTTTGTTGTATTGATAAGGATTGACAAAGAAAGTTTAAATAAAAAAAGGATAACCGTGATCGTTAGATAGAATAGAAAAGTGCAAAGAAAAATATGCATAGAATGCATATCATTCAGGTCACATTAATCCCTCTAAAAAAAACTTGTAGGAGTTTAAACAGTTTAGAATTTTGAATTCAAAAATAAATTGAGGATTTTCAAATAACAAATGTTTGAAATTGTTAATATATTGATAGTTTGTTATGCATACAATTCAAAAATTTCTACATATACTTAAAAAGCATTTAACACATGGCAAAAAAGTAACACATCCAGCTCAACAGAATACATATATATATGTCTGTGTTAGAAAATTAATGTGGTGCATAATTCAACATGGGTATAGTAGAAATACATAAAAGATTTATAATTTATAAGTTGAACTAATACTTTTTTACTAGTATATGAAGAGAGCGGTTTTTCCGCAACTCTATCATAGTTGCATGCAAGTGAGTACATTTTTTGCGGTCATTCATAAAAGTTCAGTTGAACAAATTGGTCTCTTTTTATTTTTTCAAAACAGTACACAATGATATAAGAAAGAGAGAATAGACAGGGAAGGGGACATGAATGTTGGATTTTACAAGCAGTGGACTTAAACCAAAAATATTGCAAATAGCAGATTGAGAAATAGCAAGAACAATTAATTACTCAATCAACTAAAACCGTGGGACACTTTGTTAGCATACTAACTCAAAACTTATCACTCCAAAAGGATTTGACACCAATGACACCTATTTGAACTTTAGAGACCAAGGGCTAATTCCGTTGGCTTTGCAACCAACCTAGACCCCTATTTATACTTTGTTATTGCCAATTAAGAACTTCACAAAAGTTACTAGAAGTGGTAAAGAATCTAGTTGGTGATTGCAAGTTGCCAAGTTTGGCTAACTAGATTTCTCTAGAATTACCACTTGGAAGAACTATTTAGGGTATTCTAGAGTAATTAGTGATCTTAACACTTGTCTCACTAATTACTCTCTTTAACCCTTGATGCTGGAATATTTTCTTCCTTGTCTTGTTTCCATTGTATCTCTTTGATTCTCCCTTCAAGGTATTGCTTCTTTTTCAATAGCAGCATTCTTATATCCCCAATTGGGCTTCTTCTCACAAGTTGTTCTTTGAATTTGTGTATATGTATCTTTTTCCATCTTGTCGAATTGGCTTGGTCAAACCTCAATAACCTCAACTCGTTTACCTATTTTCCAAGAGCTCTAAGGTTTTTCTTGTATAAGATGTGTGGATGCTCTTCGTTAACTTTATCATCTAGTACTTCTTCAATTTGATTTAGATTGAACTTATCTTCCAATTTTCTTTTACCTTCATTTATCTCCTTTCGAATTTAGTACTCCTATCAATGTCACGATATTGAAAATCATGTCATTTTTTATATCCACATAACCTTCTTAGACAAATGCATACATTGCCTCTAGTCATCACCTTTCCATGATTGGATCGCCTATGACTTCCAAGTTGTAAGATACTCTCACGTTATCTAACTGGAATGACATTTTCTTGCCATCACCATCAACGACTCCTCTTCAGGTATAATGACAAAGGACTCCTCCTCTAATTCTTTAAGTTTATGTGATGCTTCAATGTTCCACTCATCACTTTGGTCATGTCCCAATTCAATATTGTTGGCTCTTCTCTAAGAACTGCACACCAATATTCCTCTACCTCTTCGATGGTAGTAAATGCTTCAGTATTCCATTCTCTCTCAAATACAGGAGAAATATAGAAGTCTTGCTTTTCTCGGCTGCAAGTAAAGTTTATCATTTCCCACTCTTGACCACTTTCATCCTCGTAGTTCGTAGATGTTAACACATTGCCTTCTTCACACTCATACAGGCAATTTACGTACAAAGTGTCCTTTTGTTCCACAATTGAAGCATTGATCATTTCGTCTTCAATCCCTCATATTATAGTCTTCACCATCATCATCTTCACTTGTATCTCGGTCGTTTGCTCACCTTTCTAGGAACTTTTCCACTGCCTCTTCCTTCAACCTGGTTGACTACTTTTTTCTCCCTCGTCCTTGAATCTCCCAACTCTTCAATTTTATCCTCTCGTTTTAGCAAAGAAAGCTTGGTCCTCCTCTTTAATTGTGATTTTGGATATTTTATCACCCAAAGTTTCTTCACTCACCAATAAATTTTCCAACTCCTCTAGAGTTGGTTGTATAGCCCATACACAAATTGTAGTGACAAGACCCTTGAACTTTGATCTCAGACTGTGAATGAGAATTCTTCTCCTTCTTGCTTCACTAACCTCATTTTTTGGATCCAATTTTGAAATGTCCTCATATAAATATTTTACTTTGGAAAAATACTGACTTACAATGAGGTTCCTCTACGATATTGATACTCAAAGAGTTCACTCTCGAGCCGCTGGAGTTTGGCTTCATTTCGTTTTGCAAACGTGAATGCCAAGGGATCCCACGCTTGTTTTGGTGTCTTAACCAACTTGATCTGTTGTAGTTACTCATCCTTCATAGCATGTCAAAGCCTATATGGTGTGCTTTAGGATCACTTGGTAGCATAGTTTTATTATCACAAACAAGGTCTCACAAACCTTGATCAACTAGAAAATATATCATATAGGTTCTCTAATTCATGTAATTGTTGTTGTTGAGCCTCTTAACAATGCTCATTGACGTAGCAAAATCTGTCATCTCCTCTTGGTGTGTCCCGTACTAACCAAGTAAAGTTGTGCCAGACCAATGCATTTCAACGATCCTCGACCGTTCACTTTAGCATAGTAACGACTTATTGGTCTCTGACCGAATCACCTGCACAAAAAGCTCCTCAAAAGCAAATAATGATCACGGATTATCTTGCTCTGATAACACTTGATGAATTTTCAAGTGGTGATGACTTAAACTAAAAATATTACAAATAGCTATTTGAGAAATAACAAGATCAATTGAATTACTCAATCAAACAAAATCTCGGGACTCTTTGTTAGTGTACTAACTCAAAACTTATCACTCTAGAAGGATTTGACACCGAAAACACCTATTAGAGCTTTGGAAACCAATGACTAATTCCCTTTGTTTTACAACCAACCTAGACCCCTATTTACACTTTGTCATTGTCGGTTAAAAGCTTCACAAAACTCACTAGAAGAATATGATTGGTGATTGCAAGTTGCCAAGTTTGGCTAAGGGGGTGTTTGTTAATGCTGAATACTGAATTCTGAATTCTGAAGTCTGAATTATAAGTTCTAAAAGTATTAATTGTTGAATTAATAAATTTATTTCTATTTGATAATCAACTGAATTCAATCTCTGAATTAAATATGTCACTTCATACATATATTAGTTTATTATAAATAATTGTCATATATGCGTAGAGAAGAAAATGAATAATTAAGGATAGTATAAATATTTCCATGAGAGAATGTGTGTGATAGGGTATGTATGTGTGTGAGAGAGAATTTGTGCTTGATAGAGTGTGTGTATGTGAGTGAGAGATAATATGCATGTGTGTGAGTGTGTGTGAATAAGAGTATGAAAAAGTACAAGAGAGAATGTGTGTGAGAGATTAAGTGTGTATGTGTGTGTGAGAGAGACAATGTATATATGTGAGGAAGTGTGTGTTTTTGTATGTGAGAGAGTATATGTTTGTGTGAGAGTATGTGTGCAAGTGAGAGAAAGTATGTGTGAATATGTGTGAGAGAGAGTATGTGTGTGTTAGACTATGTGTTTCTACATTTATTTAAAATTCAGCAGATTAAGTGAAAATATTTTTACTTAAAATTTTGAATACAAATTAAGCAGTGCTTAATGTATTAAATGATAAGAGAATTCTGTTATCAAACATGCTAAATTCAAAAATCTCTTAATCAATTAATTTTCTAGCATTAAGTTGAGTTATCAAACAGACCCTAACTAGATTACTTCTCTAGAATAATTACTTGGAAGAACTCTCTAGGATATTCTTGAGTAATTGTTGATCTTAACAATGAATTCATAGCTCATAAAATAAGATGGTTTTTAATATTATTGATGAGGTAGTTGCAAGGATTTTGTTTTCTTTTTTTATGATGAGAAACCATATGCATCATAAAATGATTTGATTTTAGTCGAAGGGTGTTGAGAACATTAATATTGTTGTCTCTTATTCTCATCTAAATATGTATAAGAGACAGATTTTTAATCTTGTTTATAGAAAGTTTGAATGTAGATGTGTAAATCACATAAAATAAATGACATAAGCTCATTTTAGCAAGATTTTATAAAGTTTAATTCATATCACAACATCTACAGAGACATAAAACTAATAGGGGTACTTATACATTTTGTGTATAAGAGACAGATTTATCGAATGACCCAATACTTTAAGTTCGGAGTTAATGTGGGCATTCAACACCTTTTGTTCAACTATATATAAACTCCCCTATTTAACATCAAACATTTCCAATTTCTTCTCTTTTTCTATACACCTATAGTAAAGCCGACTTAAGCTATATTACCAAATTTGACTTTTGCCTGTCTCTTATACTTATTGTTATTGTTCAAGAGAAAAATCTTATGACATCAAATTTCTTTACTATGGAAGCAAGTCAAACTATCAAAATTATAGATTTATAAGAGAACAATACTATTCCAACAATTTATATTGTAGTATATATTAGGGAAAATCATCTTAATAGTCCCTCACATTTGATATTTGTATTTTTTTAGTTCCTCACATTCAAAATTATGTATTTTAGTCCCTTAAAAATGAAAAACGTACCATTTTAGTCCCTCGACTCAAATACAAGCATATTTTGACCTGAAATACCCACATGCATATCGAATATAACATATTTGAGTGCAAAATTGACAATACATAATTTTAAATGCTAAATGATCCTAAAAAAAAGAGGATTAGGGTTGTTAGAGTAGGGGTAGTGGAGGAAAAGCAATGAGAAAAGGAAATACAGTGTGGTGATGGTAGATGAGAATTTTGGGAATGTAGTGGAAGATATTTTAAATAGTGTTGTTTAACATTTAAAATTTATGTATTGTCAATTTTACCGATGAAAAATATAGTATTCAATACGCATGTGAGTATTTTAAGCTAAAATATGCCCGTAATTTTGTATAAGGGACCAAAATGGTGCATTTTGAATTTGCAAGGGACTAAAATGCATCATTTGGAATGTGAGGGACTAAAAAAGTACAAAAGTGAAATGTGATGGACTATTAGGTTTGTTTTTCCTACATATTAATAACAACTCAAATTTCATTTTATGTAACAGGGAAAATGCAAAGGAATTTATTTGATTAATTCAGTCGATGATAGAAATTTAGCACATGGTTTACATATAGATACTTCTAGAATTAGTGCTGTAAATGAACTCAAACTATTCGATACTCGAATCGAAATCAGCTTTGTAAGAGCTCTATCGAGTTTGGTTCATCAATAATCAAGCCAAACTTGAACGATCTTTCAATTTGGTGTTTGTTAATCTTTTTAGTTCAACTCAAACGCGGCTGTATAAGTTAAAATTTTTAAATTTACACGTAAAAATTCCAAACTATTCAAGTTTGACACGAGTTCGACTCGATAAAAGTTCATTTGAATTTGGCTTGAAAGATAAACAAATCAAACTTGAACAAAATTTTAAACTCATTAACATAATCAAACAAGGTTAAAGGCTAGAGTATCCAACTTATTTATATTCATTTACATCCCTATCTGGAATAGACTGGGACTATTCCTTTATTCGCATAGAAGAAAGGAACATGCAACTCAACTTGGAGAGACACTTACAATTCATCGATTCGGAAGAGTTTTTAACAATTTATGGTTTTATTTATGATAAAGACATATGCAGCATCAACTAATAGTGGACAAAATAGACAATACATTAGAAGGATATTGAAATCTTAGCCTTGAACCTTGGCCTAGAAATCTCTTCACAAATATGGTTGTAAATGAAATCAAGCTACACGATACTCACATCAAACTCGGTTCGGTAAGATCTTGTTCGAGCTTGGTTCATTAATAATAAAGTCAAATTTGAACAAAATTTAGTAGTCGTTAATTTTTTATGTTTGGATCAAACATGACTCGATAAGCTAAAATTTTTAATTTTACATATAAAAATTCCAACCTACTTGAGTTTGGTTCGATAAAAGCCTGCTTAAGTTTGGCTCAAAAGATAAACAAGGCAAGTTTGAACAAAATTTGAAATTTATTAAAATAAACAAGTTTGAATACTAAAGTGTCCGCTTGTTTACATTCATTTACACCCCTATTCACGGGACACACCTATCATTTTTCCGAACCCAAAACTGTTCGACCATAATAAAGTACCAAATATTACAATACTCTTGTGTATAAAATATCAAATTTATTATATTTTATTAATTTTAATTATTTAATTAGGGATTTAATATTAGCAGTGTTAAAATTGTACCTCTCTTCCATATAGTACTACAATGTGCAAACTGAAAGTACTTCCACATTATAGAAGACAATATTAACGTTATACTAACTCGAACTGGTCCTCTACATGACCCTTGAGACGTTGTACGAGGTAGTGATAGATATAATTTTTGTCAAATAATAAAAGGCATTTTTTGTCCGAATAAGCCCAAAAAATGTATTCGATGATAACTAAATGACAATTGATACAGAATAAAAAGATTTCGTGAAATATTTAAAAATGGCGATAGTAACGAAAGTTTTTCGTTAAATTTAAACTTTTTACTTGTTTGGCAACAACTTTATTTAATATGGTTTTCACATTCTGTTTTTAATTGAAAGTTTGTTTTATCACCCACTTTCTTATATACTAACAAAACGTTTTTATTTTCCTATCAATGCTATGTTAAAGTCATATCCTTTAGTAGATCAATTTTTACTAAAGTTGAAAGAGAACTAACTTGCATAACCATTTTTTACTATTGAGAATTAATTTGATATATTTGATTATTTATGTTAATCTCACAAATCAACGAATATTTAATTAACGAATGCAAATAATTATAGATATTGTACCATAAAGAAAGTGATCAGTGGGAGAGAATATGTATGTCTAGGGTTTAAATAAATGTAAATAAGTCGGAAACTCTAATTCAAACTTGTTTGATTATTTTAATGAATTTGAAATTTTGTTGATGTTTGGCATGTTTATTTTTCAAGCCCAACTTAAACAAACTTTTATTTAGCTGACTCGATCGAGCTTGAGTAACTTACAATTTTTACATATAAATTTAAAAATATTAGCTTACCGAATTAAATATCAAGCCTGAGTAGGTTGAATTTTTTACGTGTAAATTTAAAAAATTTTACATGCAATTCAACTTGGACAGACTTTCAATTTGCAGATTCGAAAGAGGTTTTAACAATTTATAGTTTTGTTTATTATAAAGATAACATGCAGCATCAGTTAATAGTGGATAGAATAGACAATGCATTGGAAGAATATTACAATTTTAACTTGAAACTTGGCTTAAACATAACTATAAGTGAGGTCATGTTATTCGATACTTGAATCGAACTCAACTTGATAAGAGCTCATTTGAGGTTTGTTCGTAATAATCAAGTTAAACTTGAACAAAATTTAGCATTTAATATGTTTTGTATTCGGCTCAAACTCACCTCGATAAGCTAAATTTTTAGATTTATATGTAAAAATTCCAAGCTATTCGATCTCAGCTTAATAAATGCTCATTTAATTTTGGCTCAAAAGATAAACAAGACAAAATTAAACTCATTAAAATAATCAAACAAGTTTTAATACTAGAGTGTTCAACTTGTACACCTTTATCCACAGGACAAACCTACCACATTTTCCTAGACCAAAATTACTCAATCATAATAAAGTACCAAATATTATTATATTCTTATGTATAAAATGTTGTCAATTTTATTTATATTTTACTAATTTTAACTATTTAAATAGGGATTTAATATCAATAGTGTTAAAATTACACCACTCTATAGAGTATGATAAGATGCAATTCCTAGAAAATTACTTCTACACTGTAGAAGATTGTCTTAAAGTTATACTTAATCGAACCACTCTCCTCCATGACTTTGGGGATGTTGCATGAGGCAGTGATACATATCATTTACGCCAAATAATAAAGCAAATTTTCATTCGAATGAGTCCAAAAAAATGTATTCGATGGCAATAAAATAATAATTGATACAAAGCGAAAAGATTTCGTGAAATATTTAAAAATGAAGATGGTAACATAATTTTTTTAAAAAAAAAATTTAACTTTTAACTTTTTGGCAACAACTTTATTTAATATGGCTTTGACATTTGTTTTTTATAGTGAAAACTTGCTTTTATCATTCACTGTTTTGGACACTGACAGAATGTTTCTATTTTCCTATCAATGCCATGTCGATGGCCTATCCATCAGTAGATCAATTTTACTAAAGTCGAAAGAGAACTGGCCTGCACAACCATTTTTGACTAGTGAGAATTAATTTTATATATTTCATTATTTATGTTAATCTAAAAAATTGCAATTAAATATTTAATTAATGAAGATAGACGTTTATAGGTATTGTGCGATAAAGAAAGTGGTTAGTAAGAGAGAATATGGTATGCTACGGGTGTAAATGAACGTAAATAAATCGAACACTCTAGTATTCAAACTTGTTTGATTATTTAACAAATTTGAAATTTTATTCAAATTTGGCTTGTTTATCTTTCAAGCCTAACTTAAACAAGCTTTTATCAAGCCGAGCTTGAATGAGCTCAAGTGGCTTGGAATTTTTATATGTAAATGTAAAAATACTAGCTTATTGAATTAAATATTGAGCTCGAGCATTTGAAATTTTTACTATAAATTTAAAAAATTTAACTTATCGATCCATGTTTGAGTCGAACACAAAAAATTAATGAATGTTAAATTTTGTTCAAACTTGGCTTCATTATTAACA
Source organism: Cinchona pubescens (assembly GCA_025175665.1). Lineage (NCBI taxonomy): Eukaryota > Viridiplantae > Streptophyta > Magnoliopsida > Gentianales > Rubiaceae > Cinchona > Cinchona pubescens. Next base: position 1,254,482 of record JANKKI010000267.1, on the reverse strand, counting down.
AACCAAATTCGAACGAGCTCTTATCGAGCCAAGTTTGATTTAAGTATCGAGTTGCTTGGTTCATTTACCGCTTTCAATATTTCCTCTGGAAAGGATAAATTCGAGTATAATAGAAATATGTCGGTGCATTACTAAAACAATAAACTGCATAAATTAGTAAAAAAAAATTTTGCTATTACGTGTAGTAGGTCATAGTCTCTCTTTGGTTTCTTAATTTTGCAACAAAAAAAAAAAATTTATTTATTTATTTTGATTTATTTTTAGATGTGTCTAATTTTTTTTTTTACGATTTTGAAATAGTTAAAAGACGGGGAAGAAATTTCTGAGGATATAGAAATTATTTTTTCAAGATATCTGTGCAATATTTTCGACAAATTTACTCTATCTCTATCCTCACTATTAATGGTATTGGTTGTAGTATTTTTCCAATATTTTAAATACATGAGAGGAATTGTTAATTTTAATTCAAAATTATGGTGTATCATATAATGGATTTGATATAAATCTACAAAAATCATCTTACATCATTAGCGTTATTACTTTTTTTTTTTTTTTGGCAGTCCTTGGTGAATTGAGGATTGATAGTTATTGATGATAAATATGTAATTTATTTAGAGAATGATTTGGTTATTATTGCAATATTATAAGGATAATAATTGCAAGTTTATTATTATGGATAAGATGGGATGTATGTTACTTGATGTGGATAAATGTAATTTATAATGGATATTTTGAAATATTCGTAACTTTAGCATGGATGATTGTAATTTGTATTTTATTATGGATGAAGGATTTTAATGTTATTATTTTGAATGATTTAGATGATTGTTCATAGCAGGATAATGTAAACAATTCACTCCTAACCCGAGAAGCTGGAAGTAGTACTTGAGATCCTTAGCAACCAGTTTGGATAATGATTGTTCTTATGTTGATTGTTTTTGCATAAGTGCAATGATTCTAAGAATGGATGATTGAAATTGTTTATCATCATGGATTGTAATTCATTGTGGTTTGATGATTTTAATGTCATTATTTTGGATGGTTTGGATGATTGTTTTGGATGGTTGGCTATTGGGTTAATTATATTTACCTTCCCTGTAGGTTTCTCTATATTACCTATTGAACTATGTGGTTTGACAAAATTACAGATTTTCTCTCCTCACTAACTTCTGTTAATGGAGCATACGAAAAGACTGGATTGCCCTTATCACATATTGCTTAATTAATTCCTCAAATTTTCTAAAGTCAACAATAGTTCTCAAAATTTTTTCATTTGTCAATTTAGTCCCAAACAAATTTCTCTACAACTTCTTGTCACCTCTCTCCAGTCTTAACTTGTAGTCTCCCACTCTCATATCTTTCTATCTTTTTTTTCTCTTCTAGGCTTTTTTACATAGCTCTGGTAAGATAGCTCTCCTTAAACTAGCACTCCATTGCCATCTACTTCCAATTTGCCTCCTGTACCACCACAACCTCTACTCACAACTGTCATCAGTAAAATGAAATCGAGACCCATAACCACTAGTAAATAATACATCACCCAAAAAAATCCCAGAAAAATACATCTAGCCACCCATAACAGAATCTTATAGATTTACACCTGTTTCACAGGATTTCTATTCTTATTCACCTTTGACACAAAACCTAGCTCCACTTATTATTATTGTAGTAATTACTGCGAGGGAGAGAGAGCAACTGAGTAAGGGAAGCAAAGAATATATACTTCACACCTGAGGTAGGGGAAGATGGAGAGGCGGGGGGTTGGAAGAGAAAGAAAGGGTTGGTGGCGGGGGTTATAAGGGGCTTGTCATGGGGTTGGAGAGTGGTGGTCTTATGATGAAGGTGGTGGCAGTTGTTTTAAAGGTAGATTGATCTAGAAGGGGTATTCCGATCATAAAAGGAAGGGTTTTAGAGGGAAAACGATATTTTTGGTTAAAGACTCGCATATATGGCGTTTGTATGTCACACTCCATCAAATTAGATAGTTTTTACCTACTTTACCACCTAAAGCAAACTGTAAAGATGTTTAACGTATATTTATAAAACACATGGGGCTATATGGATTAGAAGGTCATACCAATAGGGGTTTACAGTAATTTACCATATTATTGTTCATGAGATTTATTGATACAAAGTTTGCAACTCTATTGAATAGTATTATTGTCTATGAATGTGACACTCTAATCGGACCTCTAATAGTCAAACTAAATATACTAGTGTAGAAATAGAATTTCATTCACCATATCTCCACTACAAATTAAAACTTATAGGGCGCAAATCTATAATACAATCTATCTTAGCTATAAAATTTTAAACCAAATACAAGAACTACAATCTACAAAATGATGAACGTTCTAGAATGTATTCTTGTCCTCAATTCTCATACTCTTAATCCTTCTCACATACAGAAAACAATATAAAACAAAATACGAGAGTTTATGCTCAGTAAGGTTTTAAGTTCAAAAATACATTTTATAGAAAGTGTCTAATAAGTTTCGATATTGAAAATTCAACTCAACAATTAGATAATCTATAGCATAATTCTTCATAGCATTCAATACAACTATAAAATAGTTAAATACACAAGTTTAAACACAAATAAAAAAGATACGAATGGATAAAAGTTTATTTAACACAAATAAAAATAACTTGACCTAGCAATATTTGGATTTTTTCCAAAAACAAATGAATCACAACTCACTCATTAGATAGATGACTACGGAAAATATATCAATCTCTAACTCTGAGTCTCTGTCAATTATACAATCAAACTTCAAGTGGCCACAACAATGGGGAAAATTTTCGAGACTCCCAAAATAATTATCACGAACACACAAGCTGATGATCATCTCATCCAAAGCAAATTGGTTGCATAGCCATGGTATTAAACTATTTTACCATGATCCAGTACCGGCCCGGCATATCCAATCTACACATGCCAGTGCCGAGTACTCTCCAGCGCGATAAAGTACACAATCAAATTTACAAACATGCACAAGTAATTCATGAATATAGTATCAAATTCTCCACAATAAAATATAGCACAAGATTCTTTATCTCCAACAACATAGAGAACATTTTACTTGTGATAGAATATACAAAATGAATTAAGTATTCATAAACAAGTTCAAACAAACAAGTATTAAAGCAATATAACACCACTATAACTTACTAAAAATTTCAATGCAAGAATTATATCATTTCAGTTTACTAATTAAAAGATATTTGAAAAAAGGAAAAGATAAAAAGAGATGGTAAACTTACAAATCTAAATCTATCAATGTCATCAAACGAAAGTATCATCATGTGTATATAAGTTTGAAAAGTACAAGATCAAGAACACTGACAACTATGTTGCAAAGTTACATAATTCTTCATGTGAAATAATAGACAGTTATATGCAATATTTGGCTTATAAATAGCCTCATTATACATAAAATCATCGTAAGTTTATAAACTCAATATTTTAAAAATCGAATTGGAAGTTGACCCGGTTAAGTTTCTAGTTCAAAGTTCAATCAGTTGAACTCGTTGAACCGCCTGGGTCATTCGATTTTTCTTTTTTTTAATTTTTCCTTTAGCATACTAATATATTTATAATAAAAGTTAGAAAATCTGATTTCTAAGATAGTTTGGCTAAGTGGTTTGGAATCCTTTTACAAGTTGGAGAACTTGGGATCAAAACTCTTCTCACACATTTTCGATACCCTTTTTTTTGCTCAAAAACCCAAGTTCCTATAAAACATAAAAATTCCTCTTCAACCGTAACTATCCCAATTTCCTCTGTCTCTCCATTTTTGCTCCAACAATTTCTTCCCTTTCCTATTTTTTGCTTCAACAAGGAAAAAAACAAAAAACTTCCTCCCTTCTCCCATCTCACCATCGCCCTTCTCCTCCTTCCCTGTGGTGGTACAGGACATCAAATTGTCCAAAAGAATCATCCAAACCATCCAAAATAATGACATTAAAATCATCAAACCACTGAATTACAACCTCCACCTAAACCATTTCTGCCTCCCCTTCTCCCTTCTCAGAAGGGAGTTGGCCACAATCCTTTTCCCTCACCATCCATCCGTCTTTTCTGTCCCTTAGAGACATCAATGAAGAACCATGAGTTCTCCCCTAGATTTTTTTTTTCTCCATTCCTTTCCCCTCTCTAGTTGGGATCTAACTTTTTTTTTAAATTGGATTTTTTCCTTGTCCATGGATCTGATTTGGTTGAAATGGTCTTAGATTTGGTGACCATTGTGGTGGCTTTGGTAAAATTGGTAACTGATTTCTCGGGAAATTTGTGGATTTCATCCGGATTATATAAAAGAATTCAAAATCAAATGTAAACAGTTTAGCCAGTTTTTTACCCGTTTACTAGGTTTTACTAGTTTTAGCTAGTTTATTTTAATTTCCGGATTTAATACTCAACCAAACCAGCAGCCATCCTGGCTCCCAGTTTAACCGGTCGAATCGATTAGATTTAAAAGCACTACATAAACTAATTTTTAGATTAGAAAGAGTTCACTAAAACCTCATCTTGAGTTATATAACTCCAAAAATCATGTTCTTCCTGCTCCTGTAAACTTAACTTGATATACTAAACTCTTATGGATGAATCTTTCTTGAATTCATAATATTAAATTCTCAAAATGATCGCTCACTAATGTAGAGTATCCATCACAAACATCACTATGAATTTTTAGGTTATACACTTTCATAACATACACATATCTAAAGATAGGAAATTCCATAACTATAATTCTTGAGAATTAGAAAACTATACTCATTGTCCTAAAATTTTCTTGAAGAAAATATTCTCAAAGTATTTCTATAATCTGCCCAAATCTGTCCACAAAGTGAGAAATCATATAGAATAACACAATGAACTTCAAATTTGGGTAGTTGTACTTAAATCATCATAGCATGAGATATATAACTTAAATAACCATAATTCTTAAACATTTAGAAACTAGTTTTAACATACTAAAATTATTATGTGGAATTGATTACCGAATTAAATTGTGAATAGCTCAAAACTACCATGAAAGTAAAATCAGTTTTATGAAAACATTTGCCACAAGCTAATCATCTAGTGACATCAAATCATAATATCATAAGATCTATAACTTATATAACTAAGATCTTTATACATATAAAAAATATAATCAAAGCACTAATACGTAACTATTATAAAGTAATTATCCCCTGTATCAAATTATAAGTTAATTGAAAATAGCTCCAAAATCAGAACAATATCAAATAAAATCTGATCATCACTGGTAGAGCTAATTTTTTGCTAATTTTAAAGATTCATTGTGATCAGTACATAATAAACTGGATCACGAGTTTTATACCAAATTAAAGATCTAGGAGTTTCCAAAACAACAAATAGAGATCAATTTGGAATTTTCTACATCAAACTATAGCTTTTGAAAATTCACCACTCAAAACTGTCTAAAATTCTGCAATTTTGGGAGTTTTGATTTCAAAGTTTATAAATGGATTTCATGCATCTAAGTCACTTCCAAATCATATTTATTTAATCACAAACTCTCATACTAGTGTTTGAATACAAAAACATGTCATATATTTTAGAAAACAATAAGAAAATCCTCACCTGAAAGTTGAAGAACATGGTAACATCAAGCTGCCCCATTCTTCTTCATTTTCTTTCTTCATTTCTTCTGCTGTTTCCTTTCATGGCTGTAGCAAGAAGTAGTAGCAAAAAGAAGAGAAACATTAGGAGAAGAGTAATTGATGATAAATTCTCCCTTTTCCTAATACCTTCTCTCTGCACCTTTTCTTTTTATTTTCCTTTTGTTGGCTTTCTTTTAGTTCCTATCCAAGTAGTTGTACTTACAAGAATAAATTGTTAGAAAACTGATTTAGGTGGCTTCATTGACTTGAAGGCTTAGCTTAGAAAGTAGCTAATAATATTTCCTATTTGTGATGTTGTTTGGCTGGAATGAAGAGATATAGACATCTTATGCTTCTTAGTCCAACAGATAGAAATTATTCTTTTCTACACAAACTTTTAATAAAGCACTTAATTAAGTCCTCAATAAGTTTGAAATGTGAAAGGACCCTATGAATTGGTCTAAATTTGTTCCAATTCAATTCTAATTTCATAATAACAGGATGCTTAATCATATGTCCCCAAGTTAACTTCAAGATAATCACTAACAATCAAACTCAATAAAATTTAAAATCATAAAATTAGGGGTCGTCACAATGAGAATTTAATTTTAAAATGTACATCTAGAAATTATAAGCTTACTGATATTTCCATAATTCTTTGGAATTTTAAGATTTTTTTGTACTTAAAGTTAACAATTAATTTTTTTCCTAGAATTTCTGCAATCCTATTTTAGAGTACAAATTTTGCACTTCAATTGAGTTAAAAAAAGTCATCACACATGTTAGAGTTAATGTTTGTGCAATTTTCAGCCCTAATTTATTTATTCAGTTGCAATAGTATTTATATAATGTGAAATTGATAATGGGTTTATTGACTATCATTAACAAAATAAAAGCATTATACAACTGAGAAGAATAAAGGAGAATATCAATTGTTTCATTTGACTCACGACAAACTAAGATTAGTTGTGATAATGCTGATAGACATCAAGATAAATATAAGAAAAACGTCATTTTTCTTCATTTGGCACCATTAGCTTAAGATGACTTCAATTCAATATGTAGAAAATGCTTAATTCAATTAGAAAGAATTTGATATTGTCCTTTAAACATCAAAGTTAAGACCATTTCTACCAAATGATCTAATTTGAACTCATGGTTCTTCATTTTGATAGTGGTGACAGGAATATTGTTCTCTATTATAAAGAAACAAAATAACACTGAACTTCTTGTTGGAGAAAAGTAGTATAAAAACTTGAAATAAAGAACAAAATAGAAGAATTCAATGCAAATATTCTCTATCCTTAAATTATTATTTGCCTCCAATATTAAGTACTTGTTGAAAGGATTCAAGCAAATAGGAGATTTGCTTAAAGGGGACTAACATTTGCTTAACAATGTAAGTGTTCTTCTCTTAAACACTCAAGAACAAGTATGGGATTTTATGAAAAAGAAGAAGAGTATAATTCATTATAACGTTGTTGTGCCTTTAATGGAGTCTCATGTTTGTAGAAACTTTACCAAAAGTTGTCCTAATTGATTAGCAACCCCATAAATTAACCTTTAAGATGAAATGTTCAAGACATTTCAGCAAAATTCAAATGAAGAAAGGCACATTTTCATTTAAATTTGTTCCAATTCATCACGAAAGATATTTTTAAATATTTAAAACTAGATAAAACACTTAAATACGTGTTAAACAATTTCCAAACAAGTTGTACATTAGTTTTATAAACTACCATAGGAAATAAGTAAGAGACACTATTTGAAACGTCATAGTTCATGCAACAGAGGTTTTTGTCAAGGCCAAAATCACTTTGACCATTGCCAAAGTGCTCATAGAAGTTTCGATTGATTTGATGTATACAGTGTTCATGGTGGCCGCACTTAGCTTAATTGTAGCGGATCCCCAAGTTTCTAACAAATTCCATCATCTTTCTACTATTATATCTACTACTACTAAATTTACACTTGGAAAAAATAAGAGAGAAATATAGTATTAGGTTAGGTTTATCTCTAACTCTAATAGTGTAGATTGGAGTAGATTATTGTGGAAAAATATTGGACCATGGTATGACCTAGAGGCTGTTGAACCCCAGTTATGTTAATCATGTTTTGATGATGACCAAATCACACTAATGGTTTGAAAACAAGTGTGCAGAAAAATAGGTGTCTTCGGACGCAAATGATCGTCCGAACAAAACAACCAGAATACTCCATGGACACAAATGACTCTTAAAGAAAGATTTTCGGACGATGGTAATCGTCAGGTCCGAACATGCGTCCGATCGAAGCAAAGTCTTCTGGAACAATGATCGATCATATTTCCAGAAGACTTTGCTTCGATCGGACGCATGTTCGGACGCATCCTTGGACGTCCGAACGAATATCCTCAGAGACAGGTATATGGAAAGTTAAAAATCTAACATAACGGTCCAACGGCTAGTTCGTTCGGACGCATACTTGCTGCATGGGCCGTCCGAAAGGTCCAACGACTAGTTTTTCACTAAACAGAAAATAGCCGTTGGAAGCAGATTTTGGGCAACTATAAATATCCCTAAGCCTGAATTAAATAAAGAGAGACTTCTACATTGATTACTGCAAATAATACTTGAGTTATTTGGGAGAAATAGTGGGTACAAGTGTTGTAAAAGTGTAGGTTATTTTGTGAAAAGAGCTTAGAAGTGTAAGAGTTCTTCAAGTGTAATAGTGGAGAGATAACAATTGTAACAAAGGGAGGTTGTGAGTGTAAAACTCTTGGCTCAACTAAAGGAAATTAGTGTGAGCAAGAGTGATCCTCATTTGTGTACAAGAGGTTATTGTCTCACCTACTTTGAAGAGACTCTTAGTGGCTAAACTTCAAGTTGTGAACTTGGTAGTTGCCTTTAAGTAAGCCAAGCTCTTGTAAAGAACAAGCTTCTCAAGCTTGGGAGTTTGGTTTGATTCTCTTAATCTCAATATTCTTGTTTGTTCTTTAAGCTTAAATAGTTGAATATCTATTGTATTCATTTGTGCTTAAGTTTTTATTTGGTGCATAAAGTTTGAATTTCTATTAAGCACATAAAAAGGATTGTTTTAGGTACAACCTAATTCACCCCCCTCTTAGGTTAAGAATGCTCTTTGGGACCAACAGAGGCAACATGCTAAGACCTACTAAATTAAAAAATTAAATTTGTCAGGGCATAAATCGTTTTAAAGAGAATGACATAATACGCAACTCAACCCAAGCATATTATTTGAACGATGCAAAATAGTACTAACATTGTACATTTTTCATGTGATATTGAGGTAAATATTTTATTGTTTATTTTTCATTCAAAATTGTGGGGAAAATAACTTGAATTAATATTTTTTAGAGCAGAACCAACCGCTTGTAATTTAGGAGAACTCTAACAAATTATTTTTTAACACATTACATCTTAGATCCTTTCTTTAATTGGCTTGTCCCAATCAGCTATGTCATATTATAATGTCTCATATTAAAAAGTATCTATCTATGCAAAATTGACCAATTTAGCATGCTACTAGATAGAACAATTCTCCAAATTCATGAACACTATGACACATAAACAATATTTTGTCAAGTTTTGAAAACGTAAATGACTAAATATGTCTCTTTTCAATTTTTCCTTGTGTAAATCTCCAAAATTGAACATCATTTGTGAAAGTGTTTTTTCATATATTGAGCCAGTGTTATAGTCATATGATGTATCTCATGAAATAGGTATTTTTCATATTTAGTTCACATATACAATATAATATCATGGTTTTCTATATTTTATCTTGACAAAATGACTAACAGGTCACTAGATCTGTTAAAAAAATAAAAAATAAAAAATGAACGAACTAAATATCTAAAATTAAGAGTCGGTGACAGTGGCGCAACCAGGAATTTTGGTGGGGGCAATTTCTTTTTTGGCTAGGGCAAAGTTATAATGAGTATAATTTTAATTTAGTTCGCATTTTTTTTTACTGATTTTTATATGTTATATGTCATACATATTGGCTTAATTTTGCCCTTGCTTAATTTTGCCCTTTAAAATTTATTTTCATCCAAAAATAGTTATATATTGATTAAAGGTGAACTATTCATATTAAACGTGTACAAGTTTTATCACATGTTCTCTCTATACACATTCAGTAATATTATCATAGTTAAAATTTTTAATTAATTGAACAAAATTTGAAATTTTTTTGTATGTTTATTTTAAACCTTTTGGTCTAAAACATCTTGAGTTTCTATATAGTAATTTATGCTAAATTTTTTTACTATTTTTCAAATATTTATTTTGAGAAAGCAAAATAATTCAAAGTGAATTGTTAATTATACAAAATATGTTTACTACAAAAGACAAGTTTATAGGACTACCAATAAAAAGAGTGATGATTTTGTTTTCTCGACAAGTTATAATTACCTAATATATCATATCTCCATCGTTATCAATCAATGTAAAGCTTTTATCACCTCTCACTAAAAAATAAAACATGATAAAAGGCATTTTTCTCAATTGAAATTCTTCATTCTATAATAATACAAATAAGCATAATAATATTTCAAGTGGCAACTTGTGATTATTATAAAATTAGAAATAAACTATAATCTTAGGCAATTATTTTTCTTTTAAAATATTTATAAGAGATTTAACCTTAATTTTCAATTAGATTTATAAAACTAACTACAATATTGCCTTTCTTTATATATAGGAAAGTAGAGATCTTGTCTAACTACTCTTGAAAAGAAAAAATTTGGTTTAAAACTTTTGGGGGCAATGGTAGAATTTAATAGCTTTTAGGAGGGCAAGAAGGGAATTTATGAGAAAATAATTGGAAATTCATAGGATCAATTTCAAGTTTTCAAAAAGGCCGCCCCCTCTACCATTAGTTGGTGACATTATAGAATTTGTCACAAGAAATGAAATCCAACTAAATATCTAAAATCAACAGTTGGTGATTTGATAGAATTTCACCATGTGAATTGGTCTTGGCAAGTGGTTTTGAATTTTAGTTTTGTAAATAAGGATTTGTGGTTTTGTACATAATTTTTGGTCGGTGATTTAATATAATTTTGCCATGTGAATTGGTCTTGGCAAATGGTTTTGAATTGTAATTTTGTAAATAATTTTTCTAAATATATATATATATATATATATGTATATAAAATTTACTATTTTAGTCAATATCTTTAGAATAAATTGGAATACTTTGTGGTCTGGCTAGTATTTAGATTACCCATATGGTGTATAAATCTACAATTCACCTTTTATGATTTTAGGTTAAATGAAACCGTTAAATATTTCTTTCAGTGACCATTAGGAGATTAAAAAAAATTTATTTAAAGGGTTATTTTAGTCATTTTAATTCTCTAATCAAGGTTAGTTATGCATTTTAATATAAAATACAACATTTCTTATGGATAGTGGAAGGGTATTAGGCTTATGGATATTTTTTACTTTTTGCACAAATATGTTAGATTTTTAACTTTCCATATACTTTACAAAAAATTCCAAATACAAGGAGGCGGATTGTAAGTTTATAAACCATAAGGGGAAATCTAAACATTAGCCAAACTACAAGAGATCCCTTTTAATTTACCAATATTTTCAATAGAATCCTAAATCCGACTACAACCACATGGTTTTCAAAATCAAGATCGCCACGTAAAATCGATTTGAGGTTGTCAAAATCAAATTGTAGATTCGTAAAATCCAACCAAAAATGTTTAAAATAGTTAAATTAATAATTTGTAAGTTAATAAAACACAAAATCCATGATAGAAATTATAACAAATGTGAATTAAACATAAAAAAAGTAGTATAAAATATTTTAACCTTTTTCATAACATGCAAGTATACTAAATTAGGCCACTATAGTCTACAGAAAGAAAGTATTTTCATTAATGATGCTCATATTTGAAAATTCATACAAAATTTTTTAAACACTTTAGTTTATAAATAAAATATTTGTATAACTATGAGGAGACAAATTCATGTGCATCAAACTTAAATTATACCAGAAATTTCACATATTGCAATTGTCAAAACCCAAATAAAATTTTTTTTCATGCCTAAATGAATTAAGTGGGTGCTTGTTTGGAGGGTTTTGGAGTCTGGAATGGGTAACATTCCAATTCATGGTATTACATTTCTATTGCAATAGAGGAGGTTATTTTGGAATCATTTCTAAAAATTTGGGACTTAATGATACCTGAGCAAATTAGAAGGTTTTGTCATAACCCAAATTTAATTCCAAGATTTGAACCAAAAATCTAAATTCTTTTTGTTAGTCTCTAATATCTCATTTGCATTGTCACCCAAAACCACTCTTTTCCTCCATCACCCACCTCCTCCTTTACACCCACTGCCTACCATTAACCTCCTCCCCTATCCTTATTGTCCTACTACCAACTCAATCCATATATCTCCCCAAACCCCTACCTCTGCTGCAACAAAGTGGCCATCATGAATTTGAGGTTTGGATATTTTGTTTTCATTTGGATCTTTTACCAATTAAGCATAGCCGCCTAGAGAATAGGGACTTTTTTCCAATTGAAAGGCTTGTGGGTTACGGAATTGTGACTGGAACCGAGGAAAGGAGGGAAGGAAGAGATGGTGGTTAGTTTGGAAGGAAGATGGTCTTAAAATAATAATAAAAAAGAAATTTATTTTTGAACTGACAGGTCTTATGCCTAAGCATATTTTACCAATCACCATTCATTTAAATGATTCTACTATGCAAAATCTAATACTATATTTCATATATGAATCCAATTGTAATTTCAAAACATAATCCAAGCATCTTGTAATTATGTGTTAAGTTTTTGCACTTTTTAAATTGAATTAATTTTAGTTCATAAAATTCGTCTAGTTAATACTTATTATAAGTAGTTGGAATCTAAATTCTTCAATTATATTCTTCGAGATTGAGTAGATTTTTATTTACACGAGATATTTATGTTTTAAGTGCCTAAACTAGAATTTTATTCTTAATCCTGTATTTGTTTTTCAGAAAGAAATATATTTTAGGATTTACTTTAATACGTTTAAAACTAAATATGCAAAGGACTCTCTTTAATAGAATGTAAGTGCTCAATTCATAATTGGTCAATTAGTAGGCTCATTTCCTACTAGATGCATGCCAATACTTTCTGTACTTTTTTCCCAACTCAAGCTGAAGGTATTGATCTTGAAAATGGAGTATATGAATCCAAAAATTTAACAACTAAAATAGATTCATATAATAAAAGCATAAGACTCCAATGTAAGTATTCAAATATAATTATCAATATTATTAGCATTTTTTGATTTTTTAAAAATATATTTAAAATTAGAGAAGATTTGATGATATGTGCCTCATTCTATGAAAAATATTATAGGCTTTGCACAATAAAAATATAGACCTTTAGGCTTCAAGTAGAAGATATATAAAATTGGATCAATATGGACATAAATAAATTGTTTTACAACCAATTGATTTAGAAATTTTAAACATTCAACAAACGAAATCCAAAAGGCATAAAAGGCATAAAAAATTTATTTTATGTAGGATCATACAATTGGATAATATCGTAAGATTCTAAAATCACACTAAGAGAAATTATGATCTTATCTGATTTAATATTCTACCTGGGATCCAAATCATTTTGGTCACTTAGGATTGTAGGACCATAGGATCATATGATCCTAAGATTCCAAGATCAGGATTTTAACAACTATGACTAAGGTGGTTCATGGTTTTCAATCAATCTTTTAGAGAGCTGGAGTTAGAAGCCACTAATTTGACCATAAATCGAAATCAATCGAGGATAATATTAGGTTTACTAGATTATATTTCTAAGGAGAACGATCAAACAGAAATAAAAGTTCCCCTCAATCGGTAGAAAAAGAAGTTGATGCTATCCAATCTAACAAGAAGGATAGATCAAACTTAACCTTATGGTGGCAGTGGGTCGAGCCAACCCGTTGACCCAGCCCATTTTTTAACTGGCCCGGCCTGGTCCGGTAATTACTGTAGCAACCCGAGCCTAGCCCGACACCAGGAGTAGGGCCGATCCTAGGCTAAGGAGTTCCAACTCACGGCCTGGCCTGGCGTTTGAACCGTGACCAGCCCGCGGTCAACGGTTTGGCCAGTCAACGATTCAACCTGTTGACCTGGACCAAACCTCCATCGGGCTCAGCTCGCGGGTCAAACCCGTCAGACAGACCGATTGGGGGGGGGGCGACCCTTGCAAAATATTTTTTTCTTTTAAAAAGCTATTAATGACAATTTTACCCCTTATACAGCTATAAAACGGCTAGTTTTGGGGGGTAATATTGGAAAAAATTTCTATAAATACCACACAATTTTTCTAACAAATCACAATAATAATATGGAGAAACTTTCTCTTATTTCCATCTAGATCTGTCTCTCTAACTCTATCACCAAGTGCTATTATAATTTCTTTCATACTACTTAAATTATAGTATATAGTATTTTAGAAATTTAAAATTGCTCTTAAGTTGAGAACTCAATTGAAGATTTGGATATTTATCCAAAATTCAAGTAGTGAAGTGCTCAAGTGGAGTTCAAGTACTCAAGTGTATAAATTGAAATTCAACATTTCAATTTTCAAGTTGATTTTTTCATACTTTTTAATTTATTAATTGTCTTTAAAACTCTCTTATTTTTTTTCTTTATTATTGTTTTGTTATATTCTTTTATTTGAAAAATTAGTAGCTTGCATCTTTAGTTTTCATAATACCATTTTATTAGTTTTTTTATTTAAAAAAATTTTCCATTACAAGAAAATGGAACAAGGATCACAAGCACCTACTAAACAACCCACTACTACTAAAATAAAATGTCTCGTTTGGGAATTTTTTGAAAGAGATGAAGAAAATGAGACTGCTACTTGTAAATTATGTGTTCCACCTATATCATTTAAGCACAAAAAAGGGGGAGAACCGGAACACTTAATAAGCACATTAGTAAAAAATATAGTGAAGCTCAAGAAAAATAAAAAATGGTTCAAACACAAATTCACACCACACAAAGTATGGTAATGGGCAATTTTAAATATTCACATGAAAAAAAATAAAGAGGAAATGGCTAAATGGATAGCTAGAGATGAATTGCTTTTTATTTTGAGTGAAAGTTCCAATTTAGAATAATACATGCACCAAGCCGTGTACCCACAATTTAAAAAGGTTCCTAGAAGTACTTTGAGAAGTGATATTAAAAGAATGTATAGGGAAAATAAAAATGAATTGATAGCTAATATTGTATTGACTAATTGTAAAGTTGCCTTTACTTCCGATTTTTGGAAAGCAATCACAAATGAAAATTATTTTTGTATCACCGCACATTAGATAGATATAGATTGGCATTTATAAAAGCGAATTATTAGTTTTCAAATTTTTGAACACCCTCACAATGCCCCCAAATTACAAGGTTGATTACTAATTGTGCCCGTGAATATAGTTTGCTTGAAAAAGTTATGTTCATTTCTTTTAATAATGTCTCAAATAATACTGCAAGGGTGCCTATGTTAAAAGATGTTTTCAAACCTGTTTTAGGCGGTGAATTATTTCATAATAGATGTGCATGTCATGTACTTATTATTTGTGTTCAAGATGGTTTAAAAATGGTTGAACATATTATTAGTCCAAGAGAAGTTTATTTATAGAATC
Source organism: Cinchona pubescens (assembly GCA_025175665.1). NCBI lineage: Eukaryota > Viridiplantae > Streptophyta > Magnoliopsida > Gentianales > Rubiaceae > Cinchona > Cinchona pubescens. The sequence goes on along the minus strand of JANKKI010000267.1, from coordinate 1,239,189 downwards.
TGTCAATTTATACACATCTACAAGATTTTTAAACGACTTTGTTTAGAAAATGGCATTAATTCCTGAAACCTAAACATTTTCCAATAGATGTGCCCACTAGGTGGAATACTACTTGTCATATGTTATCAAGTACTTTTGGTTATGAAAAATTACTTTCCGTATTTTATAACGACCACATTGGTTCAGTTAATGTAACTTATTTGGGCGAGGAAGATTTTAATCGAGCAAAAACAATGGTAGAAATTTTAAAGCAATTTGAGTATACTACAAACTTGTTTTCGGCTACTTATAGACCTTCCTCTCATGTTGTTTTACCTGACTAAGTGTTATTAAAGTTGTTTTTTTAATCATAAAATGAATGAGTTTTTTGATGATATAATTAACGCAATGGAAGAAAAATTTGACAAGTATTATGAAAATATTCTATTGTTACATTATTTGGCATGTGTTATTGATCCACGTCATAAATTGTATAAGTTAAATGCTTTCATTGAATATTTTAATAATCATAGTACCACAAATACCATAAACAAACAGTTATCATAGAAACTACTAAAAAATTTTTTCTTCTAATGAATTATATGAAATTTACAAACAAAACTGCCCCACGCAACAAGGTGCATCTTCTAGTTCATCCAAATTAGATTCACAATATGCTATGCGTCATTTAAATGTTAGAACACATTTTGATCCTTAGCAACTATTCTTTGCTTCAAAAAGATCGATAATTGAAAATACTAATGAAATAACTCAATATTTAAGTGATCCATTACATACAGGAGATGACGAGTTCAATCCCAATTTTGATATTCTTTCTTGATGGCGAAAGTATAAACGTCAATATCCTATTGTTTCTCAAATTGCTCGGGATTTGTTAACAATTTCGGTTTCTACGGTTGTATCGAAAAGTGCTTTTAGTGCAGGTAGAAGAGTTTTAGATGATAGAAAAGTTCGAATGACACCTGTAACTTTGGAAATGTTGGTGTGCTTAAAGGATTGGTTAAACGCTGAAGAAAGAATTAATGATGCAAGATATCGACGAAGATGAAGGTAGTAGTAGTAGTTCACCAAATTGGAAGAATATATAGTACACATAGGGTTTTAATGTTTAATATTTTTTTGTTTGGAGGTAAGGTTCTATGTCCCTCCTCCTTATGTATGTAGTTATTAATTTTATTTAAATTTTTAGATTAGTTTTGTAACGTGTAATGATTGGAGGTAAGGTTCAATGCCCCCTCCTTGTACCTTTTTTTCATAATGTTAATATACATGGTAGGGGTCTATGCCAAACCCCCCACCATCTCAAGGTGATTTTTTTTCTAATTAAATATTTTTACTATATGATTAACGAATAATAAATTATAATAATAAGTATTGACTTATACAACCAAGAAATAACTTGGTCAAATAAGTACTAATCTGGAATAATAAAGTACTAATAACTAATTTCGAACTTTGGTTTTTGAATATTAACTAAGAACTTTAGTTTCGAATAATAAATATTAGTTTGGACTTGAACTTTAATTATTAATAAGTTGGTCTAAAATATAAGTACCAATTTTGATTAATAAAGTACTTTAACTAGTACTAGTAGTAATTCGAATAATTCATGTTATAATATAATAAATCTAATGAATAGTAAGTAAATGATTGTCTTAAATTCATAAGCCCTTAATTTTATTCGTAATAATTAATAAGTAATAATTTACAATTATATAAATTATTAACAAGTAAAAATTTAAATTTCTTGAAAAAATAATTTTAATTTAAGTAAAAACTTAAATTGGAGGACTAGTTTGGGGGCTAGCTTGTGGGCCAACTCGCCCTGGCTCGCCCCGACTAACTAGGGGCCGGTTATGGGCCACCCCTTCCTTGCATCGGTCGGCTCGGAAGCTTGCCACAGAATCTCCCGTGACAAGCTATCACGGGCTTGAACCAGTGGGTTCGGCCCCGCCTGGCCCAACTCGACTAATTTTTCCAATAAAAAACATAAGCTACTTTCTCAACAAATTGTTTAAAAATAGTAAAATCCTTTGAGCTATTGCTGTCAAGATAGATCGAACTCAACCTAAATCGAAGATTGCACCTTAGAAATGCGCTAATAATCTCAAAATTATTAGTTAATGGAAGTTTTTAGTTTGACTTTGAGCTCTTGCCATTCCATCAGGTCTTGCTGGGAAATCTTGTTTATAAAAAAATAGGTGATAAAAAATATCTAATCAAACTTTCTTTGGTCTCACTAGATGCTGTTTCTGTTTACTAAGCATCTAAATCTGAAACCGCATATAGAAAAGAGATCACGAACTGGACTCGAATCCAACTTCTATAGCTTAACAAGTACCTTAGGACACTTTTTTTTTTTCTAAAGTCGGGTGTGAGTTTTACTGAGTCAACTTAGTTTCAACTTGTCATTCGCAATTCTTACTTTGATTTAACTGAACAAATTGACCGAACCAAATTATTTTGGTGATCAATATTCGTACAATCAGTGTTTGGATAAATCAAATAATAATAATAATAATAAAAGATATTGGTTATATGGTTTGGATTTAATTATTCTAAATTAATAACCGACTAATAGAATAACAAAACTTTTAGTTTTATTACTTTTTAATTTTTTTAGTTTTTATTAACAAATCCTAGATTTCCCTTCATTCGCACTTTGAGATTGTTTTTAGTTTTAGCTTTGTTAGTGTTAGGTTTTTGGTTATTAATTTTATTAGTTTTGTATTTAATTTTATACTTAATTTTTCAAATAACTTGTGAATTTCAATTAATTGAATAATCGAAATTTAAAATAGAAAAATGATTTAGATAACCAATTGACTGAAAAATCCAAACTTTCTTAACCAAATAACCAGAAACTTACTGGTGGACACCCATATAACTACAACTAAAAAACGATCCTACGGAAATTGAAACTATAATCCAAAACAAAACCCCAAATTTGTGGTCTCATCAACCCCTCCCACAGCCAACGAGCAGTAACTCTAGAAAGGTGTATACCTTTGTTTGGCTAAAAAATCTCACTCAAAAATTTTTCATTTTTAAGGAAACAAACAAAATAAATTTACACTTCAATTTTGCGGCTCCGCTCTGCAGTCTGCACTGCACGTGCACATAGTCACACACTAACAAGCAGCCTTTTCACCTTTCTTTCTTCTTCTGACTAAACTGAACTATCTTTCTGTCTCTCTCTTTCATTCATGTGGATCGCAACAGCAGCAATAGCTTCCTCCTCAATCTACGTTGGTAACTACCCTCTATTTTGTCTTAAGACTCAATTTTTTTGGTTTTTTCCCCTTATTTTTTTCTTTTGTGTTTTCTCTGTTTTTCATTTTTCAAGAATAATTAAAATAGGCCTTCTGAGAGAACCCTTTTGTGTATGAATTCTTTTCAACTTAAAGGAATGTGCATTTGAATGATATTCTTTTAGTGGGTTTTGAATGTTGAGTTTTAATGTTACATAGAAATACATATATGGTATAGAGTTGGGCAATATAATCTCTTTTCTTGTTTATTTATATTTTTATTTGACATAAAGTTGTCACCTTCTTCTTCTTTTTTTATTTTTTTGAAGGAATTGTTGGTTCGGATTATAGAACTGAAACCAATTACAAGAGTGATTTTATATACAAGGGAAGATTCTAGATTCCCTTTAGGGAATTAGGTGCTTTAAAAACTTGTAAAGTGCATAATGGGATGGTTCCCTATTGAAACTCTAGAATTTTGCATAAACAAGATAAATGATTTTGGAGAATTGTACAGTCCCGTTAAAGAAACATTCCTTTGGCTTTAAGAACTTGTACAGTACAAGTTTTTAAAGTACATATTGTTGTACTGTACAAACCCTTAAAGCACAAGGGAATGGTTCCCTTAAGGGGACTATAGAATTTCCCAATGATTTTTTGCTACATTATGACATAATAATAGATTAACTTTGTAAATAACAAAAATATGGTTTGTACTCATAAAGTTATGGTAATTAACCTTTTGATCAATCATAGTACTTACTGACTAAAAAGTCCTTATTCATAGAACAGCAATAGTTAGCATAAAATGCATGAAATTGAATTTACTTTCTCTTAAACATTTTCTTGAATGTGTCTAAGAGACATCACAGTACAACAATTATGTCAAAGAGCTTTAACACATTAGATGTATTAGTAAAGTTATTAGTTAAACATTCGATGCTATTCCAGGGTAAAATGTTGAGAGAGTAAATTCACTATGTTTATCTGTCAAGAGGCCCACATATAGAATGAGCAGTGTTCTGGAAGATTATTGGGCTTTTACAATCATTAATGTCAAATTTGGAGCGGGATGGGACAAAGGTTGAGCCATTAGGGTGTTTTGTTTAGTGTTGCGATTCAGAATTGGAAATATTTTGATATTGTATATCATTGGACTATGGTGGCTTCTTTGGTTGTTGCTCCATAAATAGTTAACAGGCTACCCCTATTGGTAAGTAGTTGCATGAAGTGGGTATACGAATAGGAAGTTGGGTTTTTATTTTTATTTTTATTTTTTTTTTTTTGGGTGACATTTGGGAGAATAGTGTAACTTTCCAATTCTTTTGTATGGTTGATTCTGTAGCTTGATTTCATTTTTTTTATTTCCCAAAATTGTTATGGAACAAAGGCAGACGGTTTCTCTATACTTGTTAAAACTCATGAACATCTAATGGGAAACAATTTGCGATGTGGTGGAAACTTTGGTGTGTTAGATATAACTCTTTTGTATACATTATAAACTTTTTTTCTTTTGTTTTTTTTGGAATTCTGTATGTAGCAACAGTTAATATTGACTAACAAAGGACTATTCAGACACAGCATAACCAAAGATGCTAATTTGAAAATTGATTATGAGAAATAGTAACAAGTTAATTCTTTGCAAAAGCTCTAAATGCATTGGTTGATTGACGGGAAATGGTTGTTGGAACGGGAATGACATTTTTAATAATATTTTTATTGGAATTTAGAGTCACAAGATCCTATAGCTTTGGATGCTGAAAAAGAATGGCTGACAATGAATACAAGATTACACTAATAGGCAAAATAGCTTTGATCAAAATATCATTTTCAGAAGAAAAGGTAACATCTTTTATTTAATGTCGTTGTCACGGCAGGATGAGATTGGAAGCAAAGAATTTCATTAAATATAGCAATAAAAAAAGAGGGTAAACAATGTTGCAACGCATAACTTAGGAGAAGCTTCACACCTTGTTGCATCATGCTCTTGCAATCTCTAAAGTTCGTTGAGGCTGAAAGAGTTGGAAACAATGTTGCAGCGTACCTTGTTGCATCATTCTCTTGCAATCTATAAGGTTTATGGTGGCTGAATGAGTTGAGCATGCAAAGGCTTAAAGTTCATTATGATGTTGGAAATGTACTGGAAAAGTGTTTGGAATGTCTCATTAATACAGAAAGAGATTGGGTCTGGAATTTTAATTAATACAAAATATGTAACACTCTAATGTCTCGTTTACATAAAAGCAAAACTTACTTGTCTGGAGACAAAATATATTGTTGGCTCTTACATAGGATTTATTTCTCTCTTCTAAACTCGTATACTTTTCGACATGCATATGTACATATACTTGCAATTTTCTCTCTTTTATTACATAGTTTGTGTTAAGATTTAGGCATATATTTATCCAGTGATATAGATATTTCTACACTGATTGGTATTCACTAAATTATCTTAAAAGATCGATTTTGATGATGGCATAGGGTGATGATTTAATAATAGGGACGTGTTTTTATTGTTGGATTCCCAAGGTTAGGAAGTACATTACTGCCTGGAAATAGGATTTGAAGTCCTAGAACTTTATCAATAAGTTCCTAGTTTTGGGGAATCTTTTACTTACGATGCAAGATAAATTAAAATTTAATGAACACTAGAATATATTGGGGAAAGTATTTAGAGCAAGATGACTCTGGTAAACTAGCAGCTGTGACCAAGTTGTTTTTGTAGAATATCTAAATTAGAGTTCTATTTTGATAGTTTATTATATTTTAGGTTATCACATCAGAATTTGCTAGATCCTGGCATTCCTTGGTTAACAAATTTACTTTGTGAGAGCACCTCCCAAGCTATTCTGGGCTGTGAAAAAAAACTTAACAAAGAATGTTGTCGTCCTCTCAAGTGACTAGGGAATGATAAAAGACTAGTTAATTGCTGAACCAGCACAATCATTTGGTTTCTGAAACTAGAGATCCAAAACCTCAAGTTACTTTAAATTTTGGGAAGTTAAATGACTTATAAGTAACAGTAATATTTTCCTGAGATGATTTTAATCAGCGTAAAGTTTTGAACAAACATGTAGAAGTATTTGGTATTTGCAAAATGTTCATTCTGTTTGAGGGATATTATTTTTGCTCATATATTTTTAAAGAAGCCTATCCCATCATACAACGTATTATGATGATTATTGGCAACCCATAATCCTGATCTTTTTCCATGACCTTGGCAATCCATTTTCTGTGTAGCATAGCATTTCATGACTTAACAAGCTGGGATACTTATTCTAAAGGTTGGAAGGTGGGTGGCTGAGGAAATTGAAAAGTCAGATAGGCTGTAAAGCATTTAAACTTTTTGCTTGCATGAAGATGACTATGTTAAAACTTATAGCAGAAAAAATCATTTTGGTTCAAACTCTTGAACCCTTGCTAAGGAGAAGTTATACACGGTATAAGTAAAACATGAGTAAACCAGTCGGAAACATGAGGTTTGCTATTTCCTTGAACTGTTTATAGGTCGTTCCCTGGTAGCCAAAAAAAAATCGAGAATACCGAGATCTTCATAACTAGCTTACGTATTTCTTTGTTGAGGACCTTATACTTCGTTTTTTACAATTTGTATTTTTCTTTATATATATATATATATAATTTAAATTACGAAGACATGTTACTTTAGCTCTTATCATGTTGATAGATATATATTTACATGGATCAAACCTGCTTTGAACATGACTGGAGTCCTACTTTAACTTAAACATGACAAGATAAAGAATTCACAACTTTCTTTTTATAAGAATAGAACAATTAGTACATGTCCTTGGCAGTTAGGGTTGTAACTTGAATCTTGAATGCATTTTTGTGTTTGTGGGTGCACTTATTCGTACTCGAAAATATCAACTGTATACCAATGGCCATTTTTTTGATACCAAGATTGATCTTTTCCATTCATAAGTACTTGGAAATCCCTTCACTCATGTTTTTCCCCTGGCTTTTTGCTTGGTTGTGTTTCAGGTCCTTCCAGCTGCCATTATTGTACTTCTGAAGGAATTTGTTGCTCAACATCATATGGAATAACCAGCAGTTGGATGAAATCACTTTCTGACATTCAAAGAATTTCTGATCAATCAGGTTTAAGGTGTATATCTTGATAATAATTTGCATAATACTGTCAGTTTCAATATATCATAAGAATAACGGTTAAAGTTAAACGCTCCATAATTTATCCACTAGTGTTTCAGACTTTGTTGATAAGCATGGAAGGCTGACTGACTATTACCTTTTATTCAATTATGCATTCATTTACGGTTCTTTTTGACCTGCCACCACCAACAACTTAGAGCTTTAGACTTCAACAGTTATGTTGTATTTGTGTTAGTGGAGTCTCAAGGAGCAATTTGACTCAGCCTGAAACATAGAATGAATTGCGTGTGAAATTAAATGGCATTCTGGTGTGCATCATAATGGAAAGAAATTTCTGCGATCTGGCTTTTTTTTATTATTTTTCTCTACCTTTTCCTTCACTTTCACTAGATTCTCTGTTAGTGATGCCTTTTCCCTTCAGTTTAATTTGTGGTTAATTTAGTTCCTTCACCTTCCTTAAGAGGATGGTGTTGCGGATTACAAGTTTGGGAGCGTGGAATATGGATGATTTCATAATAGGTTTACTTGTGTAATGATTTCATATTAGGTTCTTTTTGACCTGCCAACAGTAACAACATAGAGCTTTAGACTTCAACATGTTATGCTGTATTTGTCTTAGTAAACTCTCAAGGAACAATTTGACTGCCTGAAACATAGAATGAATTGCGTGTGAAATTAAATGGCATTCTGGTGTGCATCATAATGGAAAGAAATTTCTGTGATCTGGCTTTTTTTTTTTTTTTTTCTCTACCTTTTCCTTCGCTTTCCTTCTAGATTCTCCGTTAGTGATGCCTTTTCCCTTCAGTTTAATTTGTGGTTAATTTAGTTCAGGAGGAGGGGGGTTGGGGATTACAAGTTTGGGAGCGTGGAATATGGGTGATTTCATAATAGGTTTACTTGTGTAATTCTCTTATTTTTACCATCTCTATCAATTTGTTTTCAGTTTAAAAAGGTGTGAACATCCTTTCTTTGGAGTTACACAATTCAACTGGTTGCCTAATAGACATCAGAATTGTCATTCAAGGGTTTCAGTTGCTGCTGATTACTCAGATTCACTTCCTGAGTCCTCTAGTTGTGTTGGTAACAATGGTTATCATCCGCTTGAAGAACTAAGAGAATGTAGAAGAATTCGGGTCACTAAGCTCACAGATGCTGAAATTGCAAGGACAACTGTTGAGGTTTTCTCTCTTTAAACCTTTAGTTTTAAGAGATTTGTACTAAATTTTCTTGACCGTTAGTTATCAATGTGTGAAATACACTTACAATGTTATTGAGTGTGCTTGTTATGTCTTAAAAGTGGCTGGAGCTTTATAATTTCATCTTTGAAGAGGACGTGAGATCTAACTTTGGTTTTCATTTTAGGCTTACAACAGAACTTTGTTGTTATTTCCTGGTAGCGTACACTGCGAACCTCATGAACAAGTCTCATGGGCCGAATTTCAGTATATTATTGATGATTTCGGAGGTTTGGCTTCCCACTTTTGAAGTGTCAACTTTTTGCTCATAGCCTAGGTTTTAGATACTTGGATTTTTATGACAATCAAAATGCAGATATATTTGTTGAGATCTATGATGAAGAGAATATCTTGCAAGATCGTGAAACAAATAACTTTGTGGTGAGGATTTTTCTCTTTGCTGGATAGCATTTATCCTCTTTTGTGGTGCACTGTACAGTCCCTGTATTATTCCGTGTTAGAATTCAATATTCAATGAAATTTCATGGAGTGCATTGTCCTCTGGATTTTTGTAGTATCTTGGTCTTTCCTTCTCTTTCTATGTTGTTGTTTGTTTGAATCGGACTTTTTGTAACGTGCTCATGCCTTAGTGATGGAATATCTCTTAATTCGTCATCCTTTCAAGTTCAAAGACCTCAGATTATGAAATACTTCTGAGGGTGTTCCTTTGGTGGACTGATGCTTATCCAAACTCCAATTTTTAAAGAGAACTTTGTATGAGATAGTTTCCATTCTGGCTGGACATAGAATAGCATGTTTGCTAGTGGATGTTTTAAATCGAGTCATCAGAAGTAGTCTGTGTAATGGTCTTAACTGCACATCTTGTCTTACTGGCTCAATGACATGGCCATTGGTATAAAGCCAAACTAAGGCAGGGATTGGTTGCTTGGTAGTACTGTTGGAGACGAAATTTAACTTCTAGCTTGATTGTACTGTTGGACAAAAAATTTAATTTCTCCTTTATCAATCCTTCTTTCATATGTTAGTCTAAATGAGATTTAACTATATGGCGTTTTATACATGTCTGATTTGAATAACCATGCCAATATCATTATACACATGCATAAAGACCAGTATGCAGGATTCTTCTGATTCTTGTTCTTTCAGAAAACAATATTCAGAAGGATAGATACTTTTGACAACAGCATTTTAGAGAGTGGTTATAATGATGATATAACTTATCCTGAAGATTACTTTGAGGTGAATTAACTTAATACTATTTACTATGAGGTCCTCCTCTTTTGGTTACAACTCTTGCTCAAGTAATCCGTGCTGTTAACTAGTTTGAGGATTCTGAGATGTTGGGTGTAAGAGTGGACTGGGGAATGCCAGATAATTCCAGCTGGGTTCATCCAATTCATTTCGCCAAGTGCTTGACAAAGGTGGTTATTGCTTCTTTTGGTAACTTGAATACTAGGTAACTGTTTTCTGAAGCTGTTTCCGATCACAGAAATAAGCAAGACTTGGTTGATGCATTAACTATCATATTAAGGAATTCTATTTCTTCACTATCTTTTGCTTGTTCATATCTTAGTAAACAACCTCAGTGCGGGTAGAAGTGTAGGGCTGAACTGATGAGGAGTCTTGTTCTACATGTGGTCTTATTATGTAACAATAACTTGTTCTTTCATTTCCTGAAAATAATTTTCCTTTTTGGGGAGTATTGCTCTACTATCATCCATTTTTCTTAGAAAATAGTTGTTTCTGTTTGCTGTTGTGGCTATATTGTGCTGATAGTGGCAATGGCAAAAGTAGAGGTGGCGCAATTATAATTGGAAGCATCGTAAATTCCTCATTGCTGGTAAGAAGTTGTAATTACAACCCCCTACCAAGCTTCATAACCTAATCTATGCAACTTTTCTAATCTTCTAATTTTACTTGACCCTTCTGCATCACTTTTACAAATGCGAAACATTAGTGCAAGGTCTTGAATTAGTTAGCCTACTAACTTGTGACTCTTGTGGTGTTATAACTTAGTTTTCTCCATTGGCTTAATTCCCTCGTCCATTTTTCATGTTTAGAAATATGAATTTTGGCTTCCCTACCTATTTCATTTTACATGAAGCAAGCCAAATAACTCAGCAACTATTTCGCTAAAAAAAAATCTGCAACTCTTTCAGGATAGGTGTATCTATTGTTACACTGCTTGTTTTAAAATACAAAATGCACTTCATGTTCTTGTGAAATTGTTTTATGCAGTTAAAAGACACAATAGAATTTGTTAGCAATGGTGCTGGACCATTTTTTCTTGTCAGTGGTTGAACTCAAAATAACACCCTTGTAGAGTAATATTAAGTATGAGGCTGATCAAAAAAAGAATAGAGAATCAAAAAAGAAGGAACTACATGTGATAATATCTAGAAAGCATAAGATTATTTAACCACATAACATTTAATACTGATGAGTAATAAACTTCTAGACTGATTTGGATTTCTTGCAAATTAGCTGTGTTCAAAGATGAATGCAACCAATTTTATTGTCTGTTTTATCACCTTGGGAACTTCAAATGAAGCTTAGAAATCAAATGGAAAAAATCACATGAACTCAAAGCATCTACATTTTATCACAAAATTTCAGACTTCACTGGTATATGATTAATTAACTGCAGAGCAACAATCCATATGAAGTACATCATTTGTCTTTCTTTGGGAGTAAGTTGTTTGAGCTTGAAAGTAACTCTTATAGAAGAAATACAATATGTAAAGAGAAATATTCAAACTGGTTTCTTATGCCATTCTCCATGATAGTTCTGTTCTTCATAATTATGAATTGCAGGTGTCCAGTGAGTAGATCTTGTGAATGAACTTAAAATTAATGCTTGGTTGATTTTGGTGCTTAGGCTGTAAATGCGGAACACCTTAAAAGGATGGACCATCCTTCAAATGGTGTTTCAGTTTGGGGATACCTCAAGCCTGCCTACATCGATGAAGAATTATATCTACGTAGGTTTTTTGAAGAAAAAAATAACAATGGCTACACCTTGGGCTGGACAGGTATTCTGAATCCCTTGTCATTTCACAATATAGATGTATCTTTCTTTCAGACATTACTTTCTGTATCTTCCATGCCCCTATTTGTGCATACCATTGTAAAGTGGGTTCCAACATTTGCATGGTTATTGTAAAGGCATCTAATTTATTTACAAAAAGAGGCATCTAATTTGTAATGGGGACTTGTAGTTTGTTGCAACAGTCTCACCATTTCTGAATAGGGCTTGTTCTTCTTCTTAAAGTTGAGCAATTTGGAAACTGTGCATGACGGAGGTGAAATCTCATATGTAAAAAAAGAAACCAGCTTCTAATTACGAATAAGTTAAAAAACCACAGGAAGAAGTTGAGCTCCCTATTTTGGTCCTCTTAGGCTACAAATGCACGAGGCAAAGGCAACTAAACTCCATATTTTGTCAAAGTAGGGCATCCATTTTGAAACTTAGTGACTACTTGCTTATCCTATTAGTACCTCTAGTGCTTCATGAAATCCTACAACAAGAGCTAACTGAAAATATAGTGTCCTTAGAACCTTTCCATTATCTCCTTGTAGCTTATAGATGACAGAATAATCTCTAGTAGAAAACTTGTCAAATTGTTATTTGTCTCTTCTTATCCTTTGATCCAAAAAACTCTAAAATTAACATATTATCAGGCTACTAAGGTTCCGGAAGGGTTTCGCCAAAGATTCTAAACAACTGATGCTGGCGGAAGTGTGAGAGGAGGGAATACCACTTTGATCCATGACCACAGATTTGGTTTTTAGGAAAAACCGGTAGAAAAAATGTCATCCATGACCAAAGATTCGGTTTTTAGGAAAAACCAGTAGAAAAACCTTGACAGGGGCTTATTCAGCACACATCCTTAAACAGTTCCAGTAGAAGAACTTAAAGAAATGATAGTTTATAAATGTCAAAAGCTATCTTGAATACATAGAAAATCTATAGTATTTATAGAAGTCTAGCACATATCCAAATCTAACTCATACTTATCCTAATCCTTAGAAGTCTTATCCTACTAAAATACTAATATGATGAGTACCTATCCTTAGAACTTATCTTTATCCTATTTCACTAGAATCTGTCCTGCTTGTATCAAATTCTCCTTGGGTTGGAAAAAACTTGTTAAATTTTAAATTTTAGCTTTCCACGATCAAATGGATTCCAGCCAAGCCCCTCCGCCTTTTCTTTGTTTGCCACTTCCGGCAGCAGGCATGTTTAATTGAGTGTTTAGAATAATTTGCTACTGCAAAACATCTTTTATATGTAAAACCCCATAAACACGAGAATTCAAGATTTGGATTGGGAACAAGATAACTAAGAAGAGATTTTTCCAATAGCATTGTAGTTTGCATTTTATCACAACCCATTGCTTCACTTATTGTGAGAGCTTTCCGAACAAAATCTGGTCCATTGTTGACAGAAAGGATAGCAATAGAAAGAACAGATTTGTCCTTTAATTTTAGTTTATCCCAACAGATTGCAAAACCATCAAATTGCTTGGTAGTGTCTAAAAATAATTTGTTTGCTTGAAGTTCCAGAGATGTAGATAGAGAAATACGATAAACAACATCATCTTCATCAGGATAGCATGTATTGACATAGAATGTCGGTAAGTTCACATCTATAATGTGTCCCAAAGATCAACCTCCAATTCCTCTGAAAATAATATATGTCCATTACTACCTTCCGGTGCGTTCGAAGACTTGGGGTTGTCATCTTGAATCTCCTCATTAACTTACAAATTTTCCTGATTCATGAGTTGATCAAGCCTCTTGGACAACCATTCAAGCTGTTACTTGATTTCTTCTAATTCCCACTGCCATGTTAAGGACTGCATTTAGTTCTGATAACAAATGATGTCGGCGGAAGCACGAAAGACGGGAATATCACTTTTATCCATGACCATGACCAAAGATTAGGTTTTTAGGAAAAACCAGTAGAAAAGCCTTGACAGGAGGTTATTCTGCACACACTTAAACAGTTCCAGTAGAAGAATTTAAAGAAACAATATTTTAATACATGCCAAAAGCTGTCTTGAATACATAGAAAATCAGTAATATTTATAGAAGTCTAGCATATATCCAAATCTAACTCCTTATCCTATTCCTTGGAAGTCTTATTCTACTAAAATACTAATATGATGAGTACCTATCATTTGAACTTATCGTTTTCCTATTTCACTAGAATCTGTCCTGCACCATAAACCATGACCTCGGGCCACTCCACCATTACCATTTTTCTTAAGTGGAATGTTGAGGTTGTCTAACATAGAAGACGTGTAAGTGGATAAAAGGGCTTTCTTGTCAAAGGCATACCTCAAGGAAAGGAGACTTATATTTTGAAAAGCTTTATACCCGAGCCGGCTGTTGGACCAGAATTTGGGTCTGTTGCCAAAACCCAAACATGATACGCCTCTGAAATTCAACATCGTGATATGCTATGACTGGTTCTTATGTTTATTTCCCTGTGTTCTAAGAGACACGTCACATTATCATTCTCTTTCAAAGTTTCTGTTCTTCACCTGCATTCCTTTATGACTGTTCTTTTAACAAACTGCTTTTAAGCAGCATATTCTTCAATCCTTTACAGTCTGCCTGAGAACATATTGTGTGAATATGAACATTTTCTCCAGACTTTATGTTTTTTCCTTTTTCCTAGAAAAGTTGTTATTTTAAAAGTTGAGCAATTTATCTAGGGAAGTCAATTGTTCATTCATTTCCCGTTTTCAGATGACGAAAGTTTTAGCTTCAGTTCAAGTGACAATGAAAGTCGCAAGGGATCAACTATCTATAGATTGGAAATCATGAAAATTGAACTGTTCTCTGTCTACGGTGATCAGGCATGTACATTCTACTCTTCAGCTGTATACATCTTGCATATTCTTGGTGGACTTTTGCTATGAATGATCTCTATTCCATAGAAAATGTACTTACCAGAAACCATGTATCATTATTCTGGGGGTTTTGATAACACTTTGAGATGTACTTCACAGTTTCCCACCATAATTGTATGAGAATTTCAACATTGTACAAAGCCCAATATAGTGCTGCTGAAATAGAATTGAATTTCTGAATATAAGATTAGCATGTTATTTAGGTTACTTATGTCCTAAAAATTGATAAGTTTTTTATTTTTTATTTTTTTTGGTATGAAATATTAACATAATGCTCAAGCCTCCTATGGGTAACTAAATCTGTCAAAAATACAAGTTATTCCTCTTGTTTAATTTCTGACTAACCAACATTTGTTTTCTTTTGTGAACAAAACATTAATGTGCTCATTGTATCTGGATCTTGGTTACCAGTCACTAAATTTTGGTGGATCAATTAAAGCTTTTGATACAATGGTCTGTCCAGAGCATCAAAAGAATTTCTGAATTTAGTGTGCTGTAGTATATAAAAATGACTTCTATTCTGAACCATAACTGCCAACCTCTTTATACAAGACATGATTTTATTAATTGTAAAATCTGACACTCCCTCAATGTCTGAAATGTTGGGATTTTACGTTTGAGCATTTTCTGGAAAGACTCCCTTATCGTTGAATTCATTCTTATTCAGTATGTTTCTTCTCTTTTATTTAGACAATGTTGTGGAAGCCACGATTTGCAAGGAAGTTATTTTTAGGAGGAAAAAACGGAGCCGGTCTTTAAGAAACTTTGTTGCATGCATTATGTTCTTCTACTTCTTTTTACCATTCTTTTTGCTCTTTGCAGTTGGCTATCAGCTTAGAAGATTTTCAGGAGGCTCAGCCTGATATTCTTGTACACTCATCACCAGATGTGTATAAGAGACAGAGTTAAACAAGGTGACGATCCATCAAATCAATCAGAGCTCTTTGTAAAAAGAAGGGACTCCTTGTTGAGGTAGTAGTCTCTTCTTGTTATTAAATGTTTGTCTCAGGAAAATGACCACTTTTTTTCACGTGAAACATAATTTGAGATAAATTGTAGAACTCCCCCAAGAGATCAGTCAAGCTGGGAATGCTTCACGGTTTCTGACTTGCACCATCCAAAATAGCAAGTTTCTTTCGAAAATTGATTTTTCCTACGTCATGTACACTAAATGATGGTTGTTACTGTCCTCTCCACCTTTATTTAACTACAACTTCCACGATAGATTCTTCTTGTCTAGCTAGTATATGGATACTTTGTCACATAGAAATACTCTTGGTGAAGAAACTTAGTGGACTTGACTTCCATTTATTTGAACTTGACAAATATAATTGTCATTTTGTCGGATGCCAAGAGGAAGTTATAGTAGTGTTGGACATATATAGTTGAGGAGTTCAAAAGTTTCTTCACCTCGAATTGCAAGATGACAAACTAAAGAATCCTGATACCCTTGTATATAATACCCTTTTTTTTTTTAATTTTGAAAACGTCGACCAAAAATGAGAAGTCTCTGATTTTTCAATGTGCATCCTAAATATAGTTTTAGTGTAATGTGCATCATATGAAAAAAGGACTTGTGTTGGTTTCACTCAGGATTGGTGTCTCTTTCTTATGAGGGATATCAAGAGGATTATTGGGCATCTAAAAGCAAAGGATTGCCCTACTGGAATGGTGCAGTTATTTTTTTTGAGAGATCTTCACCTCTTAATACTGTTTTTGGAAAATTTTGTATAAATGTGACTTTGAGATTCCTAAGTGAGTATCTATCTTTTGCCATGTACCCTGTAACAAAAATTTAAGATGCTCTAGTGGGAAGCGGGATCCACCAATACATGCTGGATTATTCTAATGCACTTAGCTATCGCCTATAACTAGATTTTCATGATTTCACCAGAAAAAGGTTTAGTAGCCTGCCGCCAGCTTATCCGCCTCTCTTTTCTGTGATATGTTAAAGATGCTGGATATTAATATATGTTCTATGTATAGTATGTTGTATTCTGCACCGTACTGATAAAAATTCTGTTTCTCCACCTATTTAGGGGGCAAAATTGATTGGAGTTGACAGTCTTGGCATGGATGTAAGAGTCTTCTCAGGATCAGAAGTGCTGACCCATCGTTTTCCATTTAAAGTCAGGGTAAGGAAGCTGCCATCTGAACTATAAAGTTGAAAAAGCAACTAATGATATAGGAAGTATCGACTTTTCAAGGCTAATAAATGGAGAAGATTATGTCTTAGTCCTTCAGTTTTTCTATTCCTACAGGAATGGTATCTCTGCCTGCATAATCCAAAAACCAAAATGCTGCTGTGATTAGTTAATTGGATTGTTTTCCGAAATTAACAGAGATCAAATTATACTTTGTAGGGATTTCAATTAAAACAAATTGATCACAGCAGCTAAATTGAACATGAAGCTAAATTGATCACAGAAGCTGCAACCTTTGGCAGCAGAAGATACGCGTGGGATAATCCCTTTCTTAGTTGTTATCCATTATCACTTAAAAATGACTACTTTAGCTTCTACTTGAGAAGAGGATGTTAAACATAATCCTTGGACCTAAAGTTGATTTTCTTTAGAGAATTCTGTTCTGACAGTCATCCCGTAAGGCCACCTGCTACACTCACTAATTTCTTTCTTTCATCTTTAAATCCAAAAAATTATGAAAACTTTCGGTTATTCGAG
Organism: Cinchona pubescens; assembly: GCA_025175665.1. NCBI lineage: Eukaryota > Viridiplantae > Streptophyta > Magnoliopsida > Gentianales > Rubiaceae > Cinchona > Cinchona pubescens. The sequence goes on along the minus strand of JANKKI010000267.1, from coordinate 1,222,009 downwards.
ATCTGCTGGGAAGAACAATAGTTATGGTCATAATTTCTGTCCTAAATGTTACGAAGATTGACAGAATAACTTTCCCATGTGTACAGCACATAGTACTCTGTAACCCCCAGCAGGGCGGTCTTTTATGGTAAACATACTTGTAAATGAAGTTGGTGTTTGTACGACTTGAATTTACATGTGGTCTCTATGTATCCACAGGCAACGTCACAGAGTGCAGCAGACAAGCAGATCCAACAACTTCTGTTTCCAAGGTCGCACAGAAAAAAATTTAGGGCTCTCGAGAAACTTGGGGATATAGATTCGTTTTGATTCTTCTGACTTGGGTGTTCTGCCAATAAACATCTATGAATGAACTTCAGCCTAAAGTTAATATTGTTTTACTAATTTTACGCTTTAGTTCGATGTCCTATACTTTTTCTCCTCCTGTATTTGTTGATGCTCCAGTTTAGCTCATGGAAGTTTCTCTCGGAATGCCTAACCTTAAAACTAGAAAATAAAATGCAACTATTGTAAATAGAAGAAAACTTCTTGGACACTGTAAATTTTCCTCCACTCTTGATCATTACATTAGTTAGTTTTGATAGCTCAGTTTTTTTTTTCTTCTTTTATTTTGTGTTGTAAGTAGGCAGTCTTACAAAGTGAACTTTTGTACTTGTGAGGGAGCAGTTATTGGATATTCAGAAGGAAAAACCTGTGGAAAGAGGCTGTGATTTCTGATTAGTTAAATTGAAATGACAAATTGGGTTGAAGCGCTTGTTCAATAAGCAAGAATTGGAGATTCTTTGAGACTGCAAGATCTCAAAGATGTTCTTTTTATCAAAATTGCCATAGTTTTAACTGAATTATAAAATCCCTCAATATTATATTATGTTAGTATGACGAAATAGTGTCCTTGAAATTCTTACGGTTGCTGACGCGGTCTTGGTTTGAGTTGATCTATCACCTCTGTATGCCTATTTGATTGACATGTGAAAATTCTCCATTTCATTTTTTCATATTTTTGGTGCTGGTCGACTTTTCCAACTTGTAGGGTTTTTTTTTTTTTTTGTTTTGTTTTGTTTCTGTTTTGTTGTTGTTGTGTCTCACATACTTAGTGAAATTTGTGGCAACACGGGGTTTGTAGAAATCATTGTGTACCGGTATTAGTTTTGAAAGGGCATTCTTTCAGGTGTTCGTATTTCGGAAACACGAATGAAACTTAACTCGTATTTAGTAAATGCGAGTTAATTCAAAATTTTGAATTTTTTTTTTTAAATTTCTTAATTCGTATTTCGGAAATATGATCCAAGGTTTAGTTTTTATTTCTAAAAAATGAATGTTGGAATTATTTATTATAAAAAAAAAAAAAAAAATTTGTTTGTTCTAAAGCTTAGTTTGTATTGTAAGAATACAAACTAAAACTAACTTCGTATTTGTGTTTGAATTTAAAAACCTTTCTTCCTTTTTCATCAGTTAGTCACATACCAAAGGCAAAAAAACAAAAAACAAAAACAAAAAAAACACGCAAATATTCCCTCCCAAATCCCTCAATCATAAAATCCTCCACCACCACCACTAGCAAATCTCATTCATTTTTCACCATCTTCTTCGCCTCACAACCACCATTGTCCACCATTTTTAGATTTTTTTTTTCTCAATTTCAGTTTTTTCATTTTGTTACTTTGTACTTAACATTTCAATGTTAGTTTTCAAAGCCATTTTCAGTTTATTATTTTTTTAGTTTTTACCTAACATTTCAATGTTAGTTCTTAAAGCCATTTTAAAATTTTTTTTTTTTAATTTGTATTTAACATTTCAATGTTAATTTTTAAAGTCATTTTTAGTTTTATTATTATTGTGATTTTGTGATTTAATTTACGAAAACCAGTAGTTTGGTTGAAATTTAGTTACAGTAACTTGGATATCACAACATTAGCTAGTTCCAAGTTGGTTATATTAACGGACTATCTCCGTATGTTGTAGATGTTGACTGGAGTTAAATCTATCCCAATTTTGCTGTCTCATTTAGTTTTTGATATTATTACGTTAACAAAATGCGAACTCGCATTAACTTGCATTTGAAAAGTACGAGTCATCTCTAAGTAAAAAATTTGAATTCATTTGGAGAGAACAAAATCTAAGATGATTATATTTAAAAGATTAAAAGAATTCATAACTGCTATCGAATTCCTTAGTTTGCTTCATTAGATTTGTTTAATCTTGTAGGTTAGGAAAATGAACACTAATTCTTCAACGTAAGTTTCTTTAACCTCCCAAATTTTGTTTAAAAGTTTTAAAATACTCAATAATGGGATTTAAATATGTTCATGTATATAAGCACATGACGTTTGACAGACCCCCCAATCATATTTCCCTATTTTGGGGAGGTAAAATAGTTGACAAAAATGGGACTATTTGTTACCATCCGACGAGGAGCAATAAGATATTTCGATTCCATCATAGGATTGGATTTAATGAGTCGGTTGACAATATCTATGAGTTCATGGAGGTTGATAAAGGCCAGTTCAAGTTGAATATCATGTTCAAACTTCCATGCGGTAGCTTTACTATTGCATTGAAGGATGATGAAAGCATGGAGAACATATTTGTTATATTTCCAGACTTCCAGCCTGGTTCTGAGGGTCCCGGCGTTACTCTTACTCAAGAGCAGTCTACCAAAGTACATGACACATCACAATTTTATGTTTGCCGATCAAAGAAGATACACAAACCGAAGGATTGTGACACTAGTGGGAAACTTGGGGGTATAGACATTGATTATTGTAGTATAACTAGGGATGACTTGTGTTATTGATTATTGTACTACTAGTTATGTTATTGATTATTGTACTATTAGGGTAAATTTGTCTTCTTTTGTCTATACGTGTTGCCTTTGTTGGATTTTTTATTTATATTGATAACCCTAATAGACATTACCTATCTCTTGCTACACATCTAGATGTGTATAAGAAACAGGAAAAATTTTGTCAAAAATTATTAAAAAAAATAATGATTAAATGAAAGATTATATTACTACTATAACTCAAACTTTTTTATTTCTAAATTAATTTCACAAGTATTGATTATATAATATTATTAACTAGCAACACTTTTCTCATAACATATAGTAGTTGAACGTCAAAATCAACATTAAAAAAATCTCTAAATATGTACATATTGCACTTCGATGTTATTGTTTTTCGACACTTTAAGATTTTTGAGTTAGTTTAAAGTATGAGATTTAAGACTTATTGTCCAATGCTTTCACTTCAACTAAAGAATGATTAGTGCTTCAACTAAAGAAGGAAGTCAGCCTAAAGAAGGAATAGTGCTTCAACTGAAGCTTAGTTCGTATTCATTGAATACAAAATCCTACATTTTGTTAAAAATTCTATACAAACATCCTAGCATTTTATTAAAAAAAAAATTATGCAAAGATTTGGGTTAGTTTGTATTTTTTTTTTTTTTTTTAAATAATTATACAAAATTTGGACCTATGTGAATCCTAGAAAATGTGAATTACGTATAATTTGTATTACAAAATCACACCGGTACAGAACACTTTCGACAAATGACACTGTTCTTGGAAATTTCTTCACATTCCTAGAATAGAAAACTCTGGATTATAAATGTGCTACCTGATGACTTGTTATGATCACATATTTCATTCTACCAAAAGGAATAATTATCTATTCTCTTAACGCTTATCCATTACATTCCTGTCTTTGGAGTTCATGGTAATTGCACAAGCTTCCCCTTCTCTTTCCTATAGCATTATTGGGAACTGAATGAATCGCATAGCTTTCACTATGAAAAGTCCTTGCGTATCTCTGTAGCATTTACTTTATCTCTCTGTCATTTGGGCCATGATATTTATAAATCTAAGTTTCAAATTTTGTTTTAATATAAAAGAAGTGTAAATACCTTTGGCATAAACAAAACGATTCAGATCACATTGATGGTTAATAAATAACATCTGATAACTTCAATAATTCTTAACAAATAATCATAACTTATAAGAACCAATTGCCAAGATTCAGTAGGTGTTGTCATTTTCCTCATATCCAATCAATTATCGGCTGTATAACCATTAGACTCAAGAAATCCATGAAACTATCTGATTGCTTGACTAATCTTATACAACATCTAGATGTGTATAAGAGACTGTCTCCGGTGCCTTCGCAATTTTAGTCCCATGCATTTTCCATGTGTCTCCGCAAGACATGAAAAAAAAAAAACAATTACTACAAAAAACAATTAGAAAAATACTGGAAAAGAGAAGGTTAAAACTTTTATAGCTTATATTTTAGAGACTCTTTTCATTCATGCAACTTTGATGCCCCTCTGCTTGTGTACACTTTCTTGCCAATCTTAATAAAAGCAATAAGAAAGTGATAACCAAAAAAATTAATAACAATAATAAGGTTTGAAAAATAAAAATCCAGATGCAGAATAATAAGCTAGCCTGTCCAATTCCATTTCAATATGTATAACATATGTTTGCCGTTGAAGGAGGATCAAGTTGTGTATATATCCAAGAGTAGTGCAAACAAACCAGCAAAACAAAATCAATTCACAAAGTGATGGAGCAAAACAACCAATTTATTGGTCCAAAACAAGGGTCCTGTTGCATTCGATTTGCAACATTGATTTTAAAATCATTCTGACATCAATTAGTGCAAGTAGTATAATCTTATGTTATGTCGTGCATTTTCCCCATATTATACGCTGACAACATTGTTCTTCAAAGCAGAAACTGGTAGCACAAACTGCACATCTTTTTGGAAACTAGAAAACCAATTTACCATGGCACGGGAAGATTACATATGAAAGCATTACATGTCAAATCATAATTTGGTTTCCATGATGAGATCTATTTCAGATTGTTTTGCAGCAAATAAAGTAAAAAGTGTTGGCTATGTTTGAAGTCATTAGTTACAAAATCACAAAGATTATTGTAGGATGTCTCACCATTCATTCCAAAGACCCTCCTCTCATGCATATAAGCTTTTCTTTTCTACCACAACAAATACAACCACGGTTCTACCCATGACTACTTAGCCTTGATTCGGAAGCTTTATGTAACCCAATACGAGTACCAACCACAGATACATAACGAAACAAAATTTAAAAAAATAAAAATAAAAATAAAGAAGTACATACTCTATTACAATTCAAACTAGATATTCCAAACCTAAATAGGCAAAGCCAACTTTCGAAACTAAGTAAACATTATTGGCATGTTCCACTTAGACAAACAGTCTTAAAGACATTTTGCCAGCCTGCAGTAATCCCCACATTTCTCTCATTAACTCACCTAGTTGACACCCAGTCTGTTCTTTGACAATAAGCTAGATTATTCACCAGAAAAAAAGAAAAGAAGAAATGACACTAGGCTAGATTCCAATATCAATAGTAATGCAAGTTCTTCTAAAAATCTTTTTAACTGAATAATTGGCAAGATTATGCATCTCCGATTTCAACATGTTGTTTAACTGGCAAAGACAAATAGTGTATCAAGGAGGGGTACATGAAGCAAGAATGCTATATGTAGAAGATGAACATTGCTCATGTATATAGGCTGAAATAATCCATGAGATGCAAGCCGCCATTATAGGAATCATACCCATAACTAAGAAACATCCGAGCAAGATATGACCATGGTAAGTCAAAAACTAACAAAAGTCATTTGCTCTCAAAGCAAACAGACAATTCTTCCTTGTACAATTTCAAGGATGCATACACAAATCAATGCATTGACAAGATCAATTACTTATTCTAAACGAACCAAATCCAGTATTATACATGACTAACATAAAGTAATTTATGCTCCACACTTTAGCAACTTCCTTTGGAAGGGCAAAAGAAACTCTAATTTACACAGCCATCACTCCCTGAATGGCTGTAAGGATTCAAATCAAGCTCTGTGTTATAAAAAACCATTACTTCACTAAAGGTCCTTAAATTCCACTATTCCATATCTAGGCCAGCTTTCTCTACCATTAAAAGTACATGCATGCATTATACATTACCAGAATTTTATGTAAATTTGATGGGCTGCACGTAGGTCTAGACCACCTATGGATGACTTAAAGAAGCATCTGCGCAAACAAGGAGCCTAGGAGGATATATTACTTGATTTTATAACCAGCACGCCATCATGCATGACGTGGTAAGCAAGCCCAATCAGCTCAGTCCCCTAGTTTGCAGTTAGTCAAGTGCAATTTAATAAATGCAACTCAGATGCAGTCAACCAACTAAGCTCGAACTAGCACACAAGCCTTGAATTGATTGGAGCTCACCCACTCTTATAGTAATGAGGTGGTTGTATATCAGAGACATTTGTTTTTATTTGGGGTACCAGATAGTTTATCTAGATGTGTACCTATTAGACAGTTACTTGTATAGAAGCATTATGACATATGCTTATAAATTATTTCTGGTAGCATCCTATTTTCTACTAGATACATGTAACTTGCATAGAAAAAATGCTCCCTCGTTATTGCCAAATGAAATGCTGCCATAAGTTGTCACTACTTACTCCTCAAGACAGTTACCGGATTACAAGTGCGTCATAAACCTAGAGTAGAAGTGGCAAATGGGCATGATGTATTTGGGACTTTTAAATATGAGCTCATGCCCATGGAGGCCCATATTTTTAAGCAGTACTAATGATTAAAGCCAATAATGGTCTTGCGCAGATACAATATTATCATGTGTTAGTCATTAACTAATTTCGGTGTAACACATGACATTCACAGCAGTAGCAGCCATCTGGTGTCGCCAAGTTCAAAGACAACAGTTAATGAGTAAATAATTCTTTCAAAGTCATGGATTTGAGTCACCAAGTGGTAGGTGGCAATCCATTGTAAATCTGTTTAAAGTGAATAAAATAAAAATTAAAAACTCTTTCAAAGTCAGAATTTATAACAAGTGAAATTATTCACTAGATTTGCCAATGTGCACCCAAAAAAATTTAGTACAGTTTATGTCTACTTGATGGATTAAAAAGAGAAGAAATGTAATGGTAATATTTCATCCCTTCTCTTTTGCCTTGCATGCTTCAACACACTCAAATCCTAATTGTAAATGTTATATTGCTAATTAAACACAATGATCATGCTAGATACTCCCACCGTTTCAAAATAATTGTCACATTTGAAATGAATTGTTGGTGCACACGGATTAAGGAAACTATTAAATTGCATCAATTTTACAAAAAGATAGTTCAAAGTGACTACATTACCCTTTTATATTGGGAAAACATCATTTAATACTTCCTTAATTTTCTAAAGTAACAGATAATTTGAAACAAGACAATTTGTCTAAAGCGACAATTATTTTGAAACGGAGGGAGTACTTGATAAAGTGAGTAGTTGCATATTATGTGTCCGCTTATTTTTGTATTATTAGGCATATTATGTCCCTAAATGTATGCCTTTTTCCCCTTTTTTTTTTTTCACTAATGGAGGTTGAATTTCAGTTCTTGAGGAGATGAAAGTTTTAATCCCCTTATCTTGGGGATTGATGTTGTTGGTGAAGCCACCACATGTACTACGAAATGGGATATTTTTGTTTGATTTTGATGTTTATTGTGAAAGATTTAAATGCTACATCAAAAGAGGAGTGCGAACATGTGTCTATTCTAATGGGTGATTGCTATTGTGTCAATGAGTTCGCAGAGGCAATTTAGGGTTTTAGAGGAAGGACACAGGAGAAGAAGGAAAAGTGGAGCACAAAAGGGAAGAGTAGCAAAAAATAACATATCTACTCTGGTACCCGATGAATTTAGGATAAAGCCTAAATTTACATGATCTAAAATTAGTTTTGCATATCCTATCCTGTTTTGGCCCACATCGTAAACTGCCGGACGGGCATGGGTAGGGGAATAGAATGTGGGAGTAACTGCCTGATCTAACAGAGAGCAAAACTACAAATTAAACCCCTCTGTGGTATCTCCCTCACTTTGATTGCTCTTTCTAAAGCCACGTAGAGCGTTGATCCAGCAAAAGCAAACCACTCAGCAATTAAAGAGAGTCTATTATTCTATCATTTCTCTCATATGTCTCCACAAAATAATACTAATATTATTCAAAAAATACTTTCTAATTTAGAGGAAAATTCATAATTCTTTCTGTGATGTCATATTCAGTAACAATTGGTGTGCATCTAAAAGTAGTACGTAATGGACCAAAATTCATGCCCATAACAACAGAATATACCTTTACACCCAAACCCCACAAATTTCCTAATTCCCACACGAAAAGAAATCAGTAAAGAACTAAGTTAGTAAAGAGAACAGAACCGGTAAATAACCATGTTAACTTTTAGGGAGTAATTAGTGTTAAAAAGAAAAGAAAATAAGAAGGCAAGACTACCTCTGCCTAAGGATTCAAAGGAGCTCCTATTGTTGTAGACACAGAAGATGCAGATTCTTGGCGAAGCTCCTTAACAACAGCAGCTAGTGCCTCAGGGTTGAGACCCATTTCACAAAGGGCAATGAGAATTGAAAGCGTATGTCGGTCCAGCCCGGTTTCAAGAATGTTTGACATGTGAAATGCTAGGTCCAGAGAGTCTCGTGCAGTTCTTGCAACCTCTGGATCCATCTAGAAAATTAGAATCATCTATTTGAAAAGGAAAGACAAAAATTGATTAGTATTAATTCATATTCAAGTTCAAAAAGCTACCAAACACAATTTTGAAAGTTAAATCAGGGAATGATGGGCTCCAAAAGGAAAGAGAGTTTGTAAGGAAACCCAATAGAAAAAGATTTTGATTGCTTTCCCAAAATAAGATAATGGTTTTTTATCTGTCTCTTATACACATCTAGATGTGTATAAGAGACAGGAACAAAGCTTAAGTGACTTTATTTTGATTTCTTTCTAGGATATGATAAAAGTTGGGAAGGACGAATATAACGAGCTAATACGTTAAAATGAACTAAGCTAGAGGGATAATAAATCAAAATAAAGTCACTTAAGCTTTGTTCTACACTGTTGCTTGGTTTATAAGAGAACCACGAATTTTATTAAAGGAAATATTTCTTCCTTATACCCGCTGTAAGCTTATTTACTAATCCTTTTAGATTTCATTTCAATCAAGGGAAAATTAAAAGAAAGTGCAGTAAACACAGCTATGACAGTCTTTCGTATTTGAGTATACAATAAAGCTACTTAGATAATAGGCATCAATTTGCTTATTAACCAAATCTTTCTATTACAAGTAAAATACCAGGCCAGGATTCATGGATGCATCAAAATCCTTGCATCAGTTCCAACTATCTATTTTCATTTCACTCAAGCTCTCCCATTTTAAAATTCCTAACTCAATAAAGCTAATCTGGGCATCGACTTACCATCCAAATCTTCAAAATAAATATTCTGGCAAAAGCAAAAAATTCATGTCTTTAAAAAAGAAAAAAACCTTTCCTCCATGCAATGTAGCACAAGCTTGCGGATTACTAAGCAGTCTATGTAATTATTGGCTAACTTCTAATTTCACCACGTCAAACGCTCCGCAAAAGAATTCAGATAACAGCATATCCTTAATACAGTAGTTATTACCAGCTTCACTAAAATATTTTCCAGATGATCTCAACAAATATAAATCATTATCACGTAACATGAGGCCTTTAACATATCTTTCACATGAAATTATAGTGAATTCCCAATTTCAATTACCAAGAGCAGCAAGAAGCAACCAGCAAGATACCATTATCCCATGAACTTTCAATTAAAGCCAAAATTAAATAGAGAAAAACCATTGAATTCAATGATAACACAGAAATTTCAGCTGAACACACATGCCAGGTACTAGCTCTAATTTATAAGATCAAAATCTGCTGTTTCCAATGCTTCCAGAAAATGGGTTTTCTCCAAAATCTTTAAAGGTGGCTAAATGTGCTGAAAATCTGTACTTTCAAACAAGAAATTTACTGGGACACCCAAAAAAAAAAAAAAAAAACCTGAGAAAAATAATTTAATGTGTTTTGTCCCAATTAAAAAATGAACAAAATATGAATGGAAAGGTAATTAATCTAGTAGTATCAATTTTACAATTTAGCCAATTTTTTTCCTTTCAAATCTGGACGAAAAAACTCAAGAATATTACAAAGTTGAAGAGAAATCGAACTGACCCACCTACTGCTGAAGTGAATATACAAGGTGAGGATCCCCTGGAGGAGGAGGAGGAGGAGGAGGGCGAGGGGAGGGCATGGGTATATTCAGCGGTGCCGGACTGGACAGAGAAGGCTTGCGGTGATGCGGCTGACAAGACTTGGAATTAGAGGGTAATTTTGTCACTTACGGCAATATCATTTGCCCCGTTTTTTCAGGGCCAGTGGTGATAAAGTACATTGGAAATTTCATTATTACCGCTACTTTTTCTTTATTACTACTACTGTATAAATTTTTTATTAATTTAATCACAATTTTTTGTTCGTAAATATTTTCATTGCAAGTAACTATCATGAACTAATTCAAAAAATATATATATAACACTACTCATCACTTTTTATTTTTCTTCAGTTTATTTATTTAAAAGTTAAAATTTATTTACAATTATATACAACTAACAAAAAAGGCAAAAACTAATCTATAAATTATTTTATTGTTATCTATATAGTGTAAAGTAAATATTTAAAAAATAGCTTATAAACATTTTTTCATTACTGACTTTTGGTATGCCTTTATCATGGATGAAGATCAAATTATACAAGACAAAGAAACCAAAATATTTTATTTTTTTCACACATAGTAATCCTATACTTTAAGGGAAATTTTACGTCCGTTTTAAAAAATCATTCCCTCGATTATAAAAATTTATATAATATAAATTTTTTAAATAAATAATGTTATATTATAAGTATTTAAAATATAAAAAAATAATTTTTCAAAAAAACAATAGAATTTATAAGAGCTTTTAAGTTCTGTTAACATGATTTCATCTTGACCAGAGCTAGATTTGTACAGCACCAAAGACATTTTCTAATTTTGACTTTTACTTCGTCTGGACAGCAATATGATATTTTTCACACACCCCAATGCCGAATCCCAAAGCACCCTCTCACTCTGACAATTCACAGATGCTCATTCACTCATTTTGTCAGTGAATCTCACTTCATTTGCTCTCCTGAAACTTGCCACTGCTAACCACCTCATAAACCTCAAAAAAAAAATGGCAACTATTTTACCACTTTTCAAAATTCTATTGCTAACTATTTTCTGCTCCCTCTCCTATTTCCTTTCATTGGAACCTACACAAAATCCACCCCCATCATTTCACCTTCTCCAGAGACAGTTCTTGCGAACTGTGAATTTCAGCTCAAAACTACTAATCCAAACACAACGCACAAAAATGTTCAAGAACCACTTAACTTTGAACCAAACCACACACTTCCTCTCCCACTTGAAATTCATCAGCAGCCCTTTCCAAACTGCCCCAAGAACTACACAAATTACTGCCCCTGTCAAGACCCAAACAAGGAAAAGTTGTTTCCCATTGATCGAAGGTTTCACAGAGAGCGGCATTGCCCCGAAAAAGGCGAGGCGTTGAGGTGTTTGGTGCAGAAGCCAGTGGGGTATAGGAGGCCATTTCCATGGCCTAAGAGTAGAGATTATGCTTGGTTCAAGAATGTGCCTTTTAAGAGATTAATAGAGTATAAGAAGAGCCAGAATTGGGTAAAACTTGTAGGCGGCGACCGGCTCTTTTTCCCGGGAGGAGGGACTTCTTTTCCGAAAGGTGGTTCGGGGATATATTGATGAAATGAAGCGTGTTGTGCCACTCAGCTCTGGGGCCATTAGGACAGCGCTTGATGTTGGATGTGGGGTGAGTATAAATCTTTGATTTTTTTAAATCTAAGTCTCTTAGCTTTTATATTCAATGAGCTGGAATGTTAATGTGTTAGCTCTCAATTTTGAGGATGTTGGATTTCTGGCCTAAATGACATTAAGGGAATTGTTTAGAGAAAGTTTGTTTGATATTTAGAATGCACATTTTGCATACACATTTTTGCAATTGTTTCTTATAGATAATGATTTTAGCTTCCCCACCTAAGTTAGATGCATCTAGTTCAACTCATGAGTTTGTATATTCAGATACAGCTTACTAAAGCTGTGAGGAATAGGGGAATAAGTAGTATGATTACCTCCAGTCTATAGAAGTAAGTTTTTCCTTTAGTATTTTTTGGCTTGTATAGGAATACATTCTTGACTCCTCTGGAATCCAAAGAAAGTGGTTTTGCTTTTCAAGTTAAACAAATCCTCTTGTGGAAGTGGATTGAGATATTTGAAATTGTGCTTGAAATAAGCAACTCAATCTTTAGTTGGCAACTTTAAAGGGTTAGTCGGTGAATTTCCCCAAATAATGAAGCTAACTATTTGATTTTGTCAATCTTATGAGATGAATCCACTATGATATTGCGCTAATGTTAGGGCGTTCTCGTAAGCGACGCGTCGCATTGCCCGAGTGCTGTGAATAGTGAGCAAGGGCCGCTACATTTCCATGGGGGTTCAGGTGTAGTGAAAAATATGCTAGGGTCCTCGCAAAATAGAGGGAGGGTAGTGGGGAAGAAAAATGTTCTGGAGAATAGGATTAGAATAGGAATTTGGAATATTGGAATTCTTACTGGTAAATCAATGGAAGTGGTAGATACAATGATTAGGAGAATAATTAATAATTTGTGTTTACAAGAGACAAAATGGATAGGAGAAAAAGCTAAACTATTAGATAATTCAGGATTTAAACTTTGATATTCAGCTGAAGAGTAAACAAGACTAAAAATGGGGTAGGTATTATTGTCGATGGATCGTTGAAGGACGATGTAGTGCAGGTGACTTGGAAAGGAGATAGGATTTTGTCTCTCAAACTAATTATAGGACGTGAATCTGTTAATATCTTTAGTATCTATGCACCTCAAGTAGGGCTAGATGAGTTCATTAAGGCTAAGTTTTGGGAGGATTTAGATGAGATGATGGGTAGTGTCCCCCAAGGTGAGCAAATTTTTATGGGAGGTAATCTAAATGGACATGTGGGAAGAGATAACGAGGATTATGAAGAAGTGCATGGTGGATATGGTTATGGGAGAAGAAACAAAGAAGGAAAATCAATCTTGGAGTTTAGAATGGCATTCGACCTTTGCATTCTCAGTACTTTTTTCAAGAAGAGGGAGGAACATTAGTTACCTTCAAAAGTGGTTCAACAAAGTCACAGATTGACTTTCTTCTCACAAGAAAGAGAGATAGAAGGGTTTGTAGAGATTGTAAAATCATACCTGGAGAAAGTTTAACCTCACAACATAGGCTTTTGGTGGTGGACTTGAGGTCTAAACATCACGTTAGGTGAAGGAACCTACCTAGATCACCTAGAATTAAGTGGAGGAATTTAAAGAAGGAAAAAGAAGAAATTTTAGGAATGAGTTGTTAGGGCAAAGTATCTGGGACTTAAAAGGAGAATATGACACTTTATGGAATGACATGGCAACTAGATTGAGAACAATGCCTAAAAAGATTTTGGAGAGTATAAGAGGTTATACTCCTTCGAACAAGGAATCTTGGTTTAGCATAAAGACGTATCGATAAAATGTCTCTTAAGATTTCTAATTGTTATAAGGGGGTATATAGTTGTAGAAGTGACGAAAATATTGAGAAGTATAAACTTGCTAAATAGGAGGCAAAAAAGGCTTTAAGTGAAGCGAGGGATAGGGCTTTTGAAGATTTTTACCAAAAATTAGAATCTAAGGAAGGGGAGCGATAAAATTGCTAAAGCAAGATGTTAGCCCATAGGACGAAGGACTTAACCCAAGTCAAGTGCATCAAGGATGAAAATAATAAGGTGCTATAAGAGATAAGGAAATTAAGAAAAGGTGGGAGAGATACTTCCATCAACTATTCAATGAAGACAACAGGATTATATCATTTTAGGAGAGTTAGATAAGTCTAGGAGTATAGAAACGTAATTATCGAATGATTCAAGAATCAGAGGTGGAGGAGGTTTTGAAGAAGATGAAGAAAGGAAAAGCAGTTGGCCCCGATGACATTCCAATTGAGGTATGGAAATGCTTAGGAAAGAAGGACATAAGTTGGCTTACCAATCTTTTCAATAAAATATTGAAGAGTAGAAAGATGTCTGACCAATGGAAAAGAGTACTCTCATACCCATATTCAAGAACCAAGGGGATATACAAAATTGTGCGAGTTATAGAGATATTAAGCTAATGAGCCATACGATGAAACTTTGGGAGAGGGTGATAGAAAGAAGATTAAGAAACAAGACTTGAAGGTGTCAAATAATCAATTTGGTTTCATGGCAGGAAGATCGACTACTGAAGCCATACATCTCTTAAGGAGACTTACGGAGAGATACCGTGATAACGAAAAAGATCTACATATGATTTTTATTGACTTGAAAGGCATACGATAGAGTCCCTAGAGAAGTATTGTGGAGTTTTAGAACAAAGAGGAATTAGAGTAGCATATATAGAATCAATAAAGGAGATGTATAGGATGTGGTTACAAGTGTGAGAACACCGGGAGGGTTGACATGAGGGCTTCTTATAAACATAGATTTACACTAAAGTTCAGCTCTAAGTCATTATTTATTTGCATTGGACATAGATGAACTTACAAGACACATACAAGGGGAAATACCATGGTGTATATTATTTGTAGATGATATTATTTTTGTAGATGACATAAAAGACGAGGTTAATGCTAAACTCAAGATTTGGAAAGAGAGACTCTTGAGGCAAAATAGTTTAGAATTAGTAGATAAAAAACATATATACATGGAATTTAAGTTTAGTAAGAGTGTACGTAGGAATAGAATAGAGGTTAGTGTCGGAGATCAAGAGATATCCATAAGTGACAATTTTAAGTATTTGGGATCAGTTCTTTAGAGTGATGATGATATAGATCGAGATGTTACACATCGGATACAAGTAGGTTGGACTAAATAGAGAATGGCATCGGGAATATTATGCGACCGCAAAATTCCTTTACGACTTAAGGGTAAATTTTATAGAACGGCAATTAGGCCAGCGATACTTTATGGGTCAGTGTTGGGCAGTGACTTACACACATGAGCAAAAGATGAGAGTAGTAGAAATGCGAATGTTAAGATGGATGTGTGGGTACACTGAAATGGACAAGATACGCATTGAGCATATTCGTGAGAAGATTGGAGTAGCACCTATTGAAGAGAAGATGAGAGAAACACGTTTAAGGTGGTCAAGTCATGTGTTAAGACGTCCAGTAGAAATGCCTGTCAAACGAGTAGATTTCAAGTAGAGAGAATAGACATCATGAGAAGGGTAGGGGAAGATCGAAAAAACTTGGTGGGTAACTTGTAAAAAAGATAAAGCCCATCTAGGAATTGAGGAGGATATGGTCTATGACAGAGTGCAATGGCGTAGCAGGATTCATGCAGCCAACCCTACTTAGTGGGATATAAGGCTTGGTTTGTTGTTTAGTTTATTTCATATCTAATAATCTTGGAATAATTCAGATCGTTGCAAAATATTATCACAGTCATACCTCGTATTTTCGGACAATGACTAGTTGGAAGTTTTCATAGGCATGATATCTTTTCCTTAACCTGCATGGGGTTGTCTGAGAAGATACTAAGAACTATTCAAAATGTCTCTTATACTGGTTCCTCCTGTTGGACAGTTTTGGAAAACAAATGCTGTGCTTCAGTATATTTTAACCCAATTAGATGAAATAATTAAGTTATTGTGTAATGGACTTTCTTTCCTAAATCTTCATCCTTTGAGCAATGAATTAATGCTGAGAAAAGATTAATACATATATCAGTTTTAGTAGCTCAAGATATGAAATAGAGATTTTTCTTCCTGTTTGAAGTAATTTAAGATACACAGAAAGAGAAGCGTCACTCAGGGAAGAATGAAGCTGATTTGTTGTCATCTTCCATTGGTTGATGCACATTCTTATATTGGTTTGGCCTTTTACAACATTGAAATTGTGATTGTCACATACCCACAATCACAATGTCCTTGTTTTGGATTTAAATTCAGTGCCTCTTTCTTTCCAGTGCCAAGATAAAGAAGCTACACAGCTTGGTTTAGTCTGCATTTTCTCACTGCAATGTGATTATTAATTAACAATTCTGGTTGCTGCCAAAGTTCTGTTTTTTACATATCTGCAGAAGCACAACAAAAGAAATAAGGGACCATGTTTTCTGGTGATCATTGATTGACTCGTGCTTCTGTCTTTAGCTGCATGAACTTATTTTGGCAGATCCAAAAGAACAACATTAGCAGGAGTGATGGTTGTAAAGAGTTATTATCCTGGAAGAAGATGTTTTCCTTTCTCTTTTATTATTATTATTTTTTATTATTATTAGCTTGTACTTTGTTTCCTGCCTCCTTCCAATCACTATTTGCAGATTCTAGTTATCTATAATCTGAGTACAGAACAAAATTTATAGTCTGTCCTAAGTCATCTAGATGTGTATAAGTGAGATGGTTTTCTCAGGTTGCAAGTTTTGGAGCCTCCTTGATGGACTATAACATAATGACAATGTCCATTGCTCCAAGAGACATACATGAAGCTCAAGTACAATTTGCACTCGAGAGAGGACTAAGCCATCCTTGGAGTACTTAGCACATATAATTGCCATTCCCATCAAGATGTCATTGATATGGTTCATTGTTCTCGCTGCCTGGTCCAGTGGACTGATTATGGTACTCATACCAATTTCTCAGCTTTCATAGAGTAGTTTACTGATAGTTATTATAAGAACATTCGTCCACATTCACTCCTGAAATGCAGATGCACCTTTTACAATATGGAGTTAATTGTACACATTTTTGGTTGTTTGTGTTTTGTTTAAATGAATTGCCAAAACTGAATCATGCATCAGAATTGTTTCAGTTGTAGAATATGTTGTTTTATGATTGATAGAAATGAATACCCTGACAAGTTGACCTTTGATGAACTATGAATGCAAAGTATATCTCTTGTTTACTTGTTGATAACTAGTTTATGACAAACAAAAAAAAAATGTTCTCCCTCTCTCAAAATTTCAGGTGGACTATACCTAATGGAAATTGACCGAGTGCTGCGTCCTGGTGGTTACTGGGTATTATCTGGACCGCCTATCGGTTGGAGAATTAGCTACAAGGGTTGGGAAAGAAACGCCAGTGATCTAGAAATGGAGCAAAATAATTTAGAAGATCTTGCCAGAAAATTGTGCTGGAAAAAGGTTCGAGAGAGTGGTCCAATTGCAGTGTGGCAAAAACCTACTAATCACATTCACTGTGCCCAAAAGTTGAAGACTTGGAAAACTCCCAAATTCTGTTCTGATGACTTTCCCGATCATGGGTGGTATGTTAGTTATGAATTTTTCAATCTAGTCTATAAACAAGAATAACAACTTAGTGGTGTTTCAGTGTTTGTGTACTGGATGAATGCATTTGCTGGAAACTATTGTAGTTTCTAGTGTTTCATGACATTTTAGAGATGATGCAATGATAACCAATTCTTGAAGATTGTCACCTATTTGTTTCTCTTATACACATCAGAATGTGTGTTATGCATTCAGAATGTGAGGTTCCAATAGGGTAGGATCCAAATCCATGAATTTAGCATTAACCTCGTCTTTATACTACATCCTGTCTCTTATACACATCTAGATCTGTATTAATTTCCATTCTGAAGACAAGTGAATGCAACCCTGGACCTGTTCTATGTATCTTGCTATACCATCAATTGATTGGCTCTTGTTTCCTACCCTATTGGAACCTGCAGTCCATTCTGATGATAAGCGTGTCCAAAAAGTATATGATATATCTATTTTCATATACCATGTAGAAAATTTTTTCCTTTAGAAAGCTCTAAAATTTAGAAACAAATCAATGTGTCATATAAAGGTTGGAAGACTGAATCTACTCATGGAGGACCAGTTGGAAATAAGATTTTGTTCAGATCTTGATTTGGAACTGCAGTTTCAACCTATTGAGAATGGAATATAGCAGGGTCTAGTTTCCTGTCATAGAACGTTAGTTAGATTCCCTACTCTTCATTCCTCCCTCCCCCCTCCCCACTCCTGAGTCCTGAAAAAATAGTTATCTTTGACTTGAAAATCTAATTGATCTACATGTAGAAATTCTGAATGTTATGACTTGCCACACCTTTTTTACTATCTTTTATATTTATGGGTCTCTTTTAGCTGACATAAAGAAGTGTAAAAGTTTTCACCTAGTTTATTTTAAATGAGTCCTGGAGTAGCGAGTAGCAATGTAGATGAGCTTCTGCAGTGTAGGATTTTTTTTTATTTTAAATTTCATTCTTTTTATATATTGGAGGAAAAGGTTTTGGAACATGAACTTGGTGGATTACTAGAGGCAGCAGAGAATGGAATGAAAAAGTTCCTTTTCCAATTAGTTTTAGGAGATGCGTATTGATATGGCTGTTCTTGTTTTCTGCATATAAACTGCCTTCTTATTGTCAAAACTTTATATTTCCGCAACCAATCAATGTATAGGCAGAGTCTTTATCTTATGCATATGGCCCCACTGCATGACAATCTTTATACGTTTTTCATATTGTTATTACAAGTTCCTTAAAAGGGCAAAGCAATTAAGAAATTGATCATCTCAGGTACAAGAAGATGGATGCATGCATTACTCCTCTCCCAAAGGTGGAACATGTACGCAGTACATCTGGAGGGTCCCTTGAGAAGTGGCCTAAAAGATTAAAAACTGCTCCTCCAAGGATTAGAAGTGCAACAATTGAAGGGGTTACTGTCAGAACCTTTAATGAGGATAATCAGCTCTGGAAAAGGAGGATTTTGTACTAGGTGGGAGTGTTCTAAAATTTCCCTTTGATGGGAGATATAGAAACATTATGGACATGAATTCAGATTTAGGAGGTTTCGCTGCTGCTCTTTCTGAGTATCCAGTATGGGTTATGAATGTGGTTCCTTATGATGCAAAGAACAACACACTTGGTACACATCTACGAACGTGGCTTAATTGGAACCTACATGGACTGGTAAGACTGAACAAAGATGTGTCAATTTAGTTTTCTATCCGTTGTACCAGTATAAAAGCTATTTGGTCTTTTTGTTTTGCTTTGCCAATCTGTATTTTTTTTTTTTTTTTGGTGGAGGGGTGGGGTTGTTGATGATAAAGGTAGCCTAGTAACTTTAGGTGTTGAATCCTCTTATATGTAAATTTGATGCTTCCACGCCTCAGCCTTTAATAACACAAATAGGATTAGGAGTTTTTGACAGTTCAAAACCAGTTGAAGTCAGATTTTTTGCAATCTCATACTTGCCACCATCTTGGAGGTACTTGTCCCAAACACGTCATTGAATATGGAAACTCTGCTTTTCTGAACTTGTTTCAGTCCTTGCTTTAAGATAGAAGTTGATACATCTTCTTTTCTTCTCTTTTTCTGCCATGAGTTCAACTTTTTAAGAGATGCAGCAAGACTCCTTATATGAGTTTCAAACTGTTATTTAATTTGGGTTTCCTTTATCAGATGATAAGTTTGTCAGTTATATGTCAGTTTTGTATGATTCAAGAATCATATCTTTGAAGAGACTCCAATAGAGAGAGAAATTAATGACCTTGGTTTCCTTTATATTCTAAGGTATCACTTGATTCAGAAACAATTCTTGATAAGAAGGTGTGATCAACTTTGTATGCATATCCAAGAACTTATGATCTGTATGTATCTAGATCATGTTCTACATGGACTGAAAGGTATAAGATCAATTTTTCTGATTCATTGTCCATGCAGTTCAGAATCCTAGATGTACTGCTAAAAATATCAAGCAGATTCTAATGAAATCTTGATAAATTAGAATGATGAATTACAGTTTGAAATTTAGTCTTAACATGGCGGCCTCCAATATTAGGTGGCCTTTTTCAATTCAATCCAAGTAGGAGTCATCTTTTGAAATCATTCTCAAACTGTAAATTCACATTCATGGGATGCATTCTTAAAATTGAGAATGTATTACTGATATTTTTTTTGGTTACATCTAGGATTCTGAACTGCTGCACTAGAACTACAGAAAAAGATGCTTAACAGTAATAGAAGGATTGTATAAGAGACAACTTAATACCAGTAGACAACACATTTGACAAATTTGAACTTAAGAAGTCATTTATCTAATATGATCTCCGTAATTTGGGAATGGAAAATAACCAACCATTTCACGCTTAGCTTTTAAATAACCAAAGAATTAGAAGAAGATCAGTCTCTTATACAGTTTAGAATTCAGTTGAAAAATCTTTGTTTATGACTTATAAGTGACTCCTTTTTTTTGTAAGTAATGAGCGACTCCTTTTAAATGTAAGAACTGCTTATTTAATGCATTGAACAATCAATATTGTTCTAAAATTGCAATATTTGCACGATGATTTAAATCATTTAGAGTGCTTCTCAGAATTGCTCCACTAGCATATATTGCATGATAAGGTAAATCTAAGTTAAATTTCTGAATTAGCCTTTGAAGCAAACTCCATAATACTCAAAAATGCATGAGAAAGTCAAGTACTGATGCAATATCCTAAAAGGTTAAAATGAAGAATTTCCACAGATTAGCTTACAAATGCTTGGATGTGTTTGTACAACCTCTTGCACCGGATGCAGCAATTTTACCACTGAAGCTTTTACAGATGCTAGTTTCCCCTTTTTAAGTCAATATGTTGTCTTTGCTTAATTGTTTCAAGTTCTGCATTCTGTAGATGTTAGGAGATTTGTGAGAACCTGTGCAGTTGTAAAATTTTGTGATCTTACCGATGTCAGTTTTTATCTTCAAATGCACAGGTGTGACATTCTTGACATTCTTTTCGAGATGTACAGGATTCTTCGCCCAGAAGGGGCCATTGTTATAAGAGATCATGTTGATATCATCGTAAGAATAAAAGAAATCACAGATAGAATGAGATGGAACAGTAAGATGTCACACAATGAAATCAGCCCTTTCCATTCTAGAAGATACTATTTATTGATAACTCTCCACACATTTACATGTCTGTTAATTCTATTGCTCCTCTGTTATACAATATGCAACATCTTGATGAAGTTGAGAATATTGCATTATCATTCTTAGTGATTTTCGTAGTGGAATATAATTTCCAAGAGGACATTTCTGACTATGGTAGCAAGGACAGCACACGTCAACTAACTTCCAGTTATCAGTTTTGACTGAGAATTCACTTTCATTCAAGATTAAATGATGCAGCTGTAAGCGTGTAGGAAGTATAACTGAAAGTGTGGGAAAAAACACAGAAGCCAGGAAAAGGGAGAGCGTCACGCCTCGAGCCCGCTTTAACTAGAACGTCACATTCACCGTACTATCATAATACTAATAATAGATAGTCTCAAGAATGACAGAATTCAAATTAATGTAGAAAATGAAATTAAATTCAATTTGCCCATTTAAGGAACAGTTTATTAGTCTCTTAAAATGGATCTAAATTAAATACAAGAGACAGGTTTGCGAATTATATATTTTCAATATTTAAAATTTTAATAAAATTTTGATAAAAAATTTCAGGGACCTCTCTAATAATTACCAACCTCCATTGTTTTCGATCTCCTCGTAAAAGTACTCATACTCACTTTCGTCTACATAAAAAATTTTAATATATGGGGTGAGCGAAAGATGTACTGCGTACATGTTATACCCTTCATAGATAAAACATACATGTATGTATTATATATATATATACACACATAGAAGAGTTATGTTGCAACATTCATATTTCATGAAATATGCATATAGCTAAGATGAAAATAGTATGTATTTGATCAAAAACATATATATAACAAATAGGCATGTCACGACTTTCTAGAAAAAAAATCATAGAAAAATTTTGGCTCCTATACAGTTATTAATTTTCCTGCCTTAACTAGCACTGGAGCACATTGACGTAATGGATTAATTACATTAATATAGATAAATTCGTTGATGAACTACTTAACGCTGTATAAGCCAAAGAACATAAGCAAGCGGATGATGGAAACTTGGGATGAAAGGATCAATGGAATCCTGGCAGCTTACGCTGAATATACTCGTATTGTATGCTTTGATCCTCGCCCCAATATGACTTCTTGGATGGCTCATGAGAGAAATTGGTACTTTTTCAAGGAGAGGATAATGGATAGTGATATGAATCCAGTAAAGGGGGAAGGCGCCCACTGCCCCGTATCTTATTGCCTACACCATTAATGATGAAAAAGATGATGATGATGGCATACAGGGCATACACAACTGGAAGTTCAACTAGTTTTGAGTTATTGATGAGTAGAATGAAACACAAGATTAATCGAACAACACGGCAAGATCCGCATGATGGCTTAGATCATTGCTTCCCATCACTTCAAGGAGCCTTCTGTACCCTCTTATTGAGGATATTAGCCTTCTCAGTCTTTGTACCATGGATTTCTTAGTCAAAGTTGCATACCCATGCATATCAGGTTATGGCAAGTTCACAATTTCCTTTACCATGACGAAAAATGATATTTCATATACGCTGGGAGCCGCTATCCCTTTGACTTATGAAGATGGTAATTTAATTCCTATGAGTGATGTCTATTCTCAAATATCTCGATATATGAATAAGTATTCAGAAATCTACGAGGGTGATTATGTAGACAGATTCCAGCTGAAGCTCTGTTGATGGCCCTTTGGTTATGTTACATTCATTGTCTCGTATATTCCTGTCTCTTATACACATCTAGATGTGTATAAGAGACAGGTCATGCTGATTTATGTTTAGCACATGCAATCTTAACATTTGAAATTTTATGATTTAGTCAGTTCATTCTATCTGCAAGTTCTGAAAGGCAGTAAGAATTCACCCAATACTTAGGAAACTCGAAATGTCGAAAGTACGTTAAATCTGAGCCTGACTTTTGTCTCTTAAATACCACAAATAATAAACGATTACTTATAAAATTTAAACACTTTAGTTCCTGGGCATCAAAAAAATTCTCGAGACTAGTCTTGACGAAAGCATTTATAGCTTAACGAAAATCTGGACATAAATCCGAAATAAAACACAAAACTCTTCAAGTTGTGCACTGACTAAATACATTCACGTTTCTTATTGGGTCTATTGACTAAAAAAAAATCAGCAAAGATGAGATACAATTATAATTGTTCACCTTTGATACTCAGACTACTAAAATAAATAAAAGGGTTAAATATATTTAAACCCCTTAAAGTTTGAGCCATTTTGCACTAAATTCTCTAACATTATTTTTTTCTCACTTTGTTCTTTCTGTCAGCAATTTGACTATTAAAAAGTCAAAAAACATTTTTATCCCTAGACACTACAAGAATATATAAAATTAAGTCCTTAAAGTTTATTATATTTTTCACTTTAGTCCCTAATTCTTGTTTTATATCAATTAACCTACTTTAGTCAATAATCAATATAAAAATATTGTCAAAACAGCTAAAATATAATGATGTCTACCAACACTAGTGGTTCTTTAAAAATACTTGTGAAAAAAATTTAAATATAAAAATTTCCTACTATTATCAATATTTTTTTGTTTTTTTATTATATTTTATTTTCATGTAAAAATAAATTTTTAAATATACGAGACTTATAACCATCTATCAAAGTTATATCAGTCTATTTTCTTTTTGCTTTTCTTTATGTTTATTAAAATGATTTTCTTCTTATTTTTTTCTTTGTTAATATAATTTAACTAATACCTAAATTATACAAAGTAACTTTATCACATAAATAAAAACTTAATATTAAAATAACTTAGATGAAATACCTTTAATAATTCACCAAAAATTTTAAAATTAATTATTTCACCAAAATTTAAAATTTTAAATATTGAAAATTATATAATTCTAGAATTAGAATATTAGTAATTAATTTTAAGCATATTTATGATTTTTAACAATATTGGTAACATTTCCATCTTTTTATATCCTGTTACAATACTTATCGGAGAGGGTAAACTGAAATTTTGCTTAAACTTTAAGGGGTTTACTGCAATTGATCTTTAGGGGTAAATTTGTCTTTTTGAAAAAATTAACGGCGGAGTTATAATTGATCGTTAGTCAAAGGGGTAAAGTGAGAAAAAAATAACGTTAGGAGATTTAGTGCAAAATAATCCAAACTTTAAGAGGTTTATTGTATTTAACACAAATTTTAATAACTATAGAACTATCCAATGTTTATATAATCTTGTCTCCAAAAGTTATATTATATCCTTGATTTTAATAATCTAGATGTGTATAAGAGACAGAGATTAAATTTTACACTATATAAAATGAAGAGGAAAAATTATAATACATCTAATGTGTATATCAATATAATCTTGCTACTCAAAGATTCAACAACTCTTGCGTCCATTCAAAAGGAACTGTTTGAAAGTAACAGTTTCCAAGATTAATGTTTTGGCTCAAAGAAGAATGAAGAATGAAGAATGAAGAATGTAAAGCCAATAAGTTACATCCGTTGTCCAATGGCTCAGCTTATGCTGAATCTTTGTTGACGACCACATTTGATTAGATAAGGGAAATCATTTAGTCTTCCCTTGAATCATTGGTTGTCTCTTATACATAGATGTGTATCGGTGACATTAGATTGCAAAACGCAATTTTGAAAACCAAAAGTAGAATTAAAGCAACTTGTAAGTAAAGTTTTGTTGGCAGCAAGATTGATCATATCATTCAATTAAAATTTCGCACCCTCTCCGTTTATAACCAATTCTAACAGCTTCAGCTGGAATGGATAGATTTAAACTCTATCTAATTAACTAAAAAATTCTTGACAGAGTGAGTATTATATACAATTAAATAATAAAAAAGTGTGAAAATTCCCGTACTGTAGGCCTATCACCCGTCCCCAAAAGTTCAATAATACTGGATTTTGACCCCTTAAAATTTTGAGATTTTCTAAAATGTTCTTTCGTTAAATTTAGATATACATTTAATAGTCGGATAAGGGCCAAAGCTGTATATTATACACATTAGATTTTTTTTTTGCGTGTATGAATGTAAACATTGTTCCACCCGACCCCCGTTAACAATGTAAAAAGTTACGTGTCCTCTAATATAATTTTGATATGAGAAAATGGAAGATACTTACTTGAGGATCAAGGGAAGGAGTATAGATTAAAAAAAAAAAATGTAAAATAGTTTATTGGAGTATAGGCCTTAAAAAATGAAAATTTTTACATGGATTGGCTATGTTAAGCCACATCATCCAATAGGGTGATGTTAAAATAATACTGAATGATATGGCTTAACACGTATGGCATTATGCCATGGACCAAATTCATGCAAGAATTTTTCGAAAAAAACTCTAGGATCCAATTTAGAAAGATAATAATTATGGAGTAAGGGAGCTAATATATAAGTCAATAACCAAAAAGAGAGAGAGAGAGATTTTAGGCCTAAAATAATTAGAGAAGAAGCTTTATTAGGATTGGCCGGGTGGGAAAGGAACAAGAAATTATGTTGGATTAAAAATATTAGATTGCCTAAATTTTACTAAAGGTCAACATAACGGTGATAAATTTAATTAAGGAATTTACAAACGACCTGAATATCTACAATATTAATATTAGGAATTAGTTTAATAAAAAAAACTGCAATTAGGTATTCGTTTAATAAAAAAATAAAAACTGCAATTATTTCTTCAAATCCAGCCAGAGGTTTGAGAATGGGTGAGTCTAACACTTACCTATAATTAAGTTGTTCATAGTTTAGTTTAACTAATTTAATTAAATTCTTCTTCAGATAATTAATGTTCAGTTAAATCGAATAAAAATCAAATAAGGATATTAATTTTACAATTTGGATTTAGTTTTTGAAAATTAAAAATAATTAAAGTTTTGCTTTTGTTTGTGTTAATTTTTAGTAAACCATTCATATTTTCATTCATAACAAAGTATCATTTTTAATTTTTAAATGAAGCTTTGTTTGCTAGTTTTAGGTGTATATGTTTATCAGTTTTATTAGGAGTCTTAGTTTTTTGCTTAATTTTTCAACTAACTACTAAATTTCAGTCAAGAGATAGTCTCGAGAAAAGTTTTGAAGGATATAGTTAAATTTTTCTTCACAAGTATTTGTAAAGAATACTTGTATCTAGATGTGTATAAGAGACAGCAACATGAAATATATTGAAACTGAAACAAATAAGCAAATTTTAAAATTTGCTTGCAAGAACGTCCATCACTCACACTACGAAAAAGAACAAAAAAAAAAGATTTATGCTTAAGAATGCCACCAAAAAGTCTAATAATCACTTTTCCTTCGCTAGAAAAATATTCTACCACTTTCATAATTTCGATGAATATATAAAATTAGAGGAAAAACCAAAAAATCAAAGGGCATATGCCAGATAACATGTATTTAATAAACTGGACCATGCAAAACCCTTAACAGCAGCAGGCCCGGCTGCGTTCTTGGGATGATCACGGTCGCCATCGTCGTGGCGGTGGTGGTAGTAGTAGTGGTGGAAGTATGGAGAGTGCTCATACTGGATAACCGTAGCGACTAACACCAAAAGAATTGCTAGCGGGAAGATACCTGAACGATTTTTTTTTTCCTAAATTCCCAATTAATATAATCTTCGGAAATTTTTTACAGAAAACTTTTAGGGTTATAATCAAGCAAGTAGGCGTAACGAGGATAAATTAGGTATATAACAAGTGATCAGAAAACTTATACGATAAATAAATCCCGGAATAATAAGGAAATTACCATATAATATCAGTTCAGGTAAGGAATACTAAAGTAATTTAATTGGTGTAGCTGCATCCATAATCTACACCAAAAACGAAATTAATTCTAATTTTAATTTTTTGCTACTGTAATTATTTAGCACGAATTTTGACCTATAATCATATAGAAAATAAATATTTCATTTATAAGGTTTCAATGACACAATTTTCTAAAGTGATAGACCAAACAAACAATGAAAGTTCCATGTATATTAGGTAAACCAAAAGTGATAATTAAGAAGTTAAAAGCGTCGGAATTAGGAAATTATCATATACCAAAAATTCAGGTTAGGAATACTTCAACCTTTTAATTGGTCTAGTTTCATAATTATTACACCAATCACTGAAATTCTATTTTTAACTTTTTTAAACATAAAACATGCTTGTAAAAGGGTTAATTATATTTTGCCCCTCAATAATATAGACTTTGTCTCGCCTTCCCCGTAAAAATTTTATAGTCACTTTGTGTCCCTAATAGTAACCGAAAGGGGTTAGTTTGAGAATTAGTCAACTAGGAAAAACAAATTAAAATAACCTTTAATATATAGTTGATTATTTTTACCATTACTCAAATCTATTAAAAGAAAAATTAACTTTTGCTTGGCATGTGAAATTAACCAAAAAGAAAAAGAAGGATTTAATTTGTCATACATAAGAGGAAAAACTAAATTTAAAAAAAAAAAAATAGAAAGCTCAAATTAAGTAATTGGTTAGCACCTTGCTACTGCTTTAGCATAAGATATTGGAGGTAAAAATTATATGTATAAATGCATGCCTATTTTATCATTTTTGAAGTACGAACTATTGTTTAAACCCTTTTGTATTTATGCTTTGTAAGCTACAGTTCACTTTGTTTTTTTCCTAGAGAGCATCTTTTTTTAAGTTGCATGTCATAGCATGTCAATCTATCTCCTATAGAGTGATAATAATAAAACAAGAATGCTTTTTTTCCTTTAAAATATTAAATATATAATCTATCAATTAAATATTAAAAATTATTTTAGTCATTTATTGCTATTACTTAAAGGTTAAACTAACTATTTCTTTTTGATTGTTAGTGATAGGGATAAAGTGAGATTAAATTCTTATAAAGGTGAAGTGAGACAAATTCCATACTCCATATTACAAGAAGGGCAAAGCATAATTGACCCCTTGTAATATCGAGAAAATTGTGACACGGGAGAATGATTATTTACCGATGCGAACCAATGGGGTCTAATAACTTTCAAGCTGTCTCTTATACGCAATCTATTTAATTTCTTGGACTAATTTTATTGTGTATTCCTCAATTTATATTTAATTTTCATTTGATATTTTGAATTTTATTTTTGGACATTTTGTATTCTTAAATCTGAAATTTGTTCTACTTTAACCCCTTTTTTATTCCCTTCAATAAAGTAAACGGAATCTTTATTTTTACATGCAAAAAATTATTGTACATCCTACTGAATTTGTTGTATACATGAAAAATTTTCGTTAGTGTTTTAGACGGAGTTAAAAAAAGGGTTGTAGTAGGACAAATTTGAAAGTTAAGTACATAGTGTCCAAAACTAAAATTTTAGGATGCAAAATTAAAATCAAGTTTAAGTTAAAGGATACAAAATGAAATTAGTCCTAATTTCTTCTTCCAAGGTTTGTACAATATTTATGGCAAAATAGATTCTTTTCTATCATTTTTCCTCGATCGGTGTGAAAACAGGTTTTCATTATCCTGCAACAAGATTTTGTTAGGAAACATATTAATTTACATTTGATGAAGGTGGTCACATTGCTTTGAACGTGCTTATTTTTGTATATTGCATCTAATTAAATTTCTTCAAAGATACATAAATAAATGTTGGACCAAATGATCTGTAATGTAATAAGATATTGTTATCATGCAGTTATGGCTTTAGATCATGTGTGAGTTTGATTTTGGTGATTTGTTTTTCTCGCTAGGTAAATGTCCACATTTATACATTTCTTGTCTCGATTCTCTCATTCCTCAAATTGTAATTCTGCATTTCTTGATTAATTCTTTGAGCTTTAAGTTAGGAGATCTCCACTGTTTATTTGCATTGTTAGAATAAGAGCCGTGGTTCGCGAGAAACATGACAAGAGAATACTAGATCTCAAGATATTAAGACACTAGAAGGGAGTATGAAAACTTCTACTTAAAAAAAATATAAAACTCTTCCAAATTGTTTTTCATTTTCCTTCATCAAAGGAACAATTTAAAAGGAGATGGTGGCCTTAAAATCTTTTGTTTATAAGCTTATTCTCAGAGGCCACAAATTGAAGTGAATGAATCAACAAACTTCAATTTTCACCAGCTTTGAGTTTCCCAAATTTTTGGTGATTTTAGAGGGTGGGTCTAGATGAGCATGATTATGATTTGAAGCAAGGTCGAAACCAATATCCAATACTTAGGGGGCCACAGTCTAGTTACATATACATGTGTAAAAAGAATTTTTAAAATTTAAATAATGTATATGTATCATATATTTAAATTCAATGATATAAAATGCACGTAGTAGTGAAACAAAATGTACAAAATCACAGCAAGGTAAAAGCATTGGCAGCTATGCTCTTGCGAGGTAAAGTCCTTCAATGACACCAAATATACATGAGAAGTAAATTGACAGGAAGTTCATAAACTGGAGAATACGTGAAGGTTTTCATGTCCTGCAGATTTGGAAAATTTTTATTAGTTTATGTAGATAATTTCTAAATAATAGAATATATAAAAGTTTGTCTGGCTGATCCGCACATATTTATATAGATAATTTCTAGATAATAGAACAGTTAAAAAGTGTGTCCGGTTAATCCGTATCGTATAGGTATTTCTAAGAGCCAATCACGTGTCAAAATTTGTAATTATGCTTATACTCTTTGATTCTTGGTTTTTATACGTGCGGCAGTGCCTTTTTCCCCTAAGTCTCCTTGCCAAAAAAAAAAAAAAAAAAAAGTATGTCTATTTTTTCATCTTTCTAAAGATAGATCTCTCGATGTGTTAATGATCTCCATGGGGGTATTTATTCCAATTTTGGCAAATCGGGTTGTTGAATATTAGCCTGGGATGATGTTTTGCTCTGCTATGGTTACTGATTCTTTAGCAGTGGTAGTATTTTGTTATGGTTTTTGGGGTTCTTCTACTATTGTCTTGATGTCGCGGAAGAGACGAGCTTTCCTATGATTGGCCGGGGATTGCCGGCGCCGCATAGAGGTTTTGAGTAGGATTGAGGCTAGTTTAATCATGGTACATTATTATATACTGTAACTTCTAAAAATTTTAATGTAGAAGGTGTTAGTATTTATTCGAAAATTTTGTCATAGTCCATAGTACATTAAATTTTGAATTAATTAAATATTTCTAACTTTCTAAAATAGTTTGAACGGCCATCATTAAAATAAGAATATCTCTTTCATTGTGTTTGGATATGTGTGTTGGAAGAAATATTTGAAATTTACTAGTTTATTAGAGATATTTGTAAAGTTAAAATAGATAAATTTTAAATTTATTTAAATTAAAAAATTGTTTGAAATAGATTTGTTTTACAGACAGAATTAAGGTTATTTGAAATAATTCATTTCAATCTAACAAATCATTCCTAAAATAGGTAGGTTTCAAATCTTTTCTCAAATCTCAAAGATCCAAACCTACAGTTTATGTATTTTTAATTCCGTATGAAAAGACGAACCCATAATTACCTTAATTAAATTTGATTCAATAAATTAATTCGGAATTTATTACATTTAATTAATAAAAAAGCCAAAACATTTTAGATGTTTGTAATTAACACATAAATTATTTGGTTCAAAGTTTAGTCAATAAATTAAGAATTTCAAATTTATATTTAAAACAAATCTAAATCTTATTTGATTTAGTTTCGAAAAATAAACAAGTTAAATTTTAATAAATATAATAATCAAATAAATTTAACATTAAAATATTTCATTTATAAGTAGGGGTAAATGAACCCATTCACTATTTTGAAAAGAAAAATTTTTCTTCAAAACAAAAATTCACTATTACACTGAAAAATGATTTGAAATATTAAATTATAAAAAAATTTATCACTTAAATTGTAATTCATTATTATATACGCTAAGTTTGTACACTAAGATTTTTAAATGTTAGCAAGCCATCCCGAAATCCAATGTGAACTTTTACCACAAAATTGCAATCCGATTGAATTTATATTTGGGGTGAAAATTGAAATTGGCTATTCGGCTGGCAGGAAGAGACAGTGGACAAAGATGACTTTGGTAAATTACAAAATACTAAATTTAAATGAGAGCTTATGAGAAGCCCTGAATTCAGAACAGAGTCATCAAATTTATAAGCATTGTTTAATTGTTAAAATATTAGATCAACCTCAGTACAAATCTAGATGTGTCTAGGTCATATATAATTATATGAAAATAATTTTATTAATTCTTTACATTTTATATTTATATTTTTTTTAATTTTTATATTTAAAATGATATATTTTAGTCCCTTACAAATTAAAAATATACTATTTTGGTCCCTAAGACACAATTATCAACATATTCATAATTTGAAATACTCACATGTGTATTAAACACATTTTTTTATGGGTAAAATTAGCAATTGCTAATTTTACCCATTAAACGACACTAATTCAAAATGCACTATCTTGGCTACCTCAAGATTCTCACGAATCATTTTGACCACCACTATTCCCTCCCTCGTGACTTTTTCTCTACCGACTTTATTACATCAATTTCAATTCTCTTATTTTTGAGACAATTTATTGTTTAAACTTGTGTATTATCAATTTTACAATTGAATATATTACATTTTATACGCATGTAAATATTTCAAGTCAAAATATATCCGTAATTGTGTTGAGTAACCAAAATAGTGCATTTTGAATTTGTGAAGGACTAAAATGCATTATTTTGAATGTGAGGAACTAAAAAAAATACAAATATGAAATATGAAGAATTATTAAAATTATTTTCACTAATTATATAGTCGATTGATCAACAATTACAACTTTTGTCACTTCGTAGAAGTTAAGGTTACTTGTAATGATGAGATTTTATGATGATTTTAATAAGAAATGCCAGTTCTTAATAATTACCAATTAATCTGCATATTTAGTTTAAACTTTAAGGGAAAGGTTAATTAAAATGGAAACATGAACTCTATGAGCATGATTAGTGTTTATTTTAGCTACAAACAAGAAATAGACACAATTAGAAGCACAGTATATATAAAGAGTTGATCAGGTGAATGCTTTTTTGAGCAAAGAGAAACATTCACTTCTTGATATTACGTAGGACAACATGTGGGAGACCTTAATTGTTTTATGGGTTAAATACAATAACCTTCTTTAAGGTTTAGATTGTCTGTACTAAATCTTTTAATATAATTTTTTTTTTCATTTTATCTCTTTAATTAGTAGTTAAATGTAATTCTGTCATTAGTCTTTTTAAAAAGACAAATTTACTCTTCAAGATTAACTGCGACAAACTATCTTAAACTTTAAGTGAGATTTCACTTTAATCCCTATGTAAGTTTTGTATCGTTTAATGCTTTGGGATAAAATAAAACAAATAATGCTGTCAATTTGTTAAAAATATAATTACGTTCTAAATTAATTAATATTTTAATTCTACACATTATAGATTTTTTAATATTTAAAACTTAAAAACATGGTGAAATAACTAATTTAAAAAATTTTGATGAATTATTAAAGTTAACTCCTCTAAATTATTTTAATTTGAATTTTAGTTCATATGTATAAAGTTCATTTCATATAATTTAGGTGATAGTTGAATTATATTAACAAGGGAAAAAAATAAGAAGAAAATCATTTTAAATAATATAAAGAAAAGAGAATGATAGAACTTTAATAAATGATTATGGGTCTCGTATATTTAAAAATGTGTTTTTACATGAAAATAAAATATGATAAAAAAACTGAAAAAATACTGATAGTTTTAAGAAATTTTTGTATTTAAATTTTTTTCACAACACAAGTATTTTTTTTTAAAAAAAAAACACTGGTGTTAGTAGGCATCATCATACTTCTAGTTGTTTTGAAAATATTTTTATATTGATTAAAGATTAAAGTAGGTAAATTGACACAAAACTAAAATTAAGTACTAACATGACAAATATAATAAATTTTAAGGGGTTAATTTTATTTATTTATGTATAAGAGACGTACATTTTAAGTGATAAACTATTATAAAGTTTAAATAAAAAAATACATGATTTAATAATTTGACTAATGAAAAATGACTTAAGATAAAAAAAAAATAACGTTAGGGAGTATAATGTAAAACAACCCATCTGATATGGGTTTATTATATTCAACCTTTTTTTGTTTTTTGAATAAATGTTCCATTTGTGATAAAAAAAAACATATTCTTTTACCGGGTCAAACATGTTATATTAATTATACTACTTTATTCTTCTTATAAATCTAGATGTGAATTTAGATTCATCCTTACATATCATAATTTGAGGGGGCGGATTTAGAAATTAAACTTTAAGAGGGCAAAAATTATAGATACATATTCTTGGAGAGACAATTTTATAATTTTGGTAAAATTTTACTGAATAAAGTCTAATTTTTTTAAAGGGAGTTATTGAAATTTTTAAAAAATATTAAGAAAAATAAAATATTTTTGAAACTCTTGGAGAATAAGATTGTATAAATACACACGTAGGAAATACATTTTATATTCTCTAAAATTTTGGTAGGGTCAAAGTCTAATTTTTATAATAATATAATAATAATATAAACAATTTTAAAGTGTAAAAGCATAATTTTACGAATCTTGAGGGCGGCTCCCTACCCCTCTATGATCCGTCCTGATAATCTGTACCGCATAAAAAATTATGCTTGTACAAAACTCATGTCGAGGGCATAATCAGACTCCTGTTACTCATTCTAAATATTGCTGAGATCTGTTAATTCATTCTGTAATTACATTGCTTAAGACACCATTTATATTCTTGCATGAATCAGGAAAATCTAAGTCTTATTT
The DNA here is from genome assembly GCA_025175665.1 of Cinchona pubescens. Lineage (NCBI taxonomy): Eukaryota > Viridiplantae > Streptophyta > Magnoliopsida > Gentianales > Rubiaceae > Cinchona > Cinchona pubescens. Next base: position 1,188,287 of record JANKKI010000267.1, on the reverse strand, counting down.
TTTCGTTCCCCAAATAAAAGAGAAGATAACCACAAAATAATAATAATAATAATAAAGAATGTGATGTTCAGAGCAAAGACAGAATAGAGAATCATTCGTTTAGTAAGTTCTTTATTAGTCGCTTTCAAGGTCTTTTTATAAAATAAGGAAATTATGATAAGTGAGAATATTGAACCTTATTTTATAAAGATAGTGTTACAATATTAATTAGTGTAGTAATTATGGATTTGTATCTCCATACGAAATTGTTCAAAAATGTTGCACAGCTAGGTTAAACCAACTTACTGAAAACACTAAGTGATAATCCAACACTTGATACACTTGAACATTATTTTTTTTTAAAAGAAAAAATAGTGTATTTATACAAACTGATAAAACCAATGATGTGTCACTATATCTGAAAAAGAAGAAACGAAATATGACTAAATATATAAAATTAGAAGTTGGTGATTCACTGTGATGTTGTTATGTAAAGTGAATTTAATAATAAATTAACTCATAAGTATCTCATACTTATTAAAATCATTTTAATCCCGAATTAATTATCCTTACGTGTATGACCCTTTAGATTCCCAATCACGTTGGCAATAAGTATAAATTATAACATAAATTAATTAGGATTAGATAAATTAAACACCTTTAATTTATCATTAATTTTCCAATTAATTAATTTGCACTTATAAATCAAGATTGGCTTCTAACAAAGTATCATGACCATCTAAGTGTTGTTTTGAATTGAATGTAGTAGTTGTCTCCTTCATTTTGATGTCCTCTAGCTATTTATAGATGAAATCTCTAGATGTACCGTTGCCAAATTAAATGGAATCCTTACTCATAAGAGAAAAATATAATAGCGATATTGTTGTCGGTACATTCCGTTAAATATATTGTACATTATCACACTAGTAGTACTTTTTGTTTCAACTGTTGTACTCAAGAGGCATGCGTTGGGGTAACCTTAAAAAAGAAGAAGAATTGAATCATAAATTAGTCACATTTGATTTATTTTCACTCAAATAACTTGTTTGAAAGAGTTTAAATTATTTTAATTTAGAGGAAATAACAGATGTGTATAAGATATGGGGTAAGCTTGAATTTGATGGGCTTTATGCAAACTTGCTGACTGATGGGCCATGATGCCATCACTGTATTGGACATTTTGACACCTTGATGGGCTTTTGTGAATTTGTCTTATACACATCTAGATGTGTATAAGTCATTGAAAATTTGAAAAATATATTTGTAATATTGTTTGGGCCATTCAGATAAAAATTCATTGCAAATCGTAACATTGACTTCTTACCTAGGCAGAACTTTGATCATCAACCAAATTTGTATGCATCAATGACTTTTCTGAAATATTCACAAGATGAATAGTTTGAATTTTGAAAGGTTTATATTGTGATTCTATTCGGTAAAGGGTTCGGTCATATTGGTTTAAAACTTGGAAGATTAAAGCAAATATGATTGTTTCAGAAGTCCATTTTCATGTGAAATCATAAACAAGAACTCCAAAGGGAATGAATTAATGAAACTCTATTAATTAAATGGTGTAATAGCTATTTTGATTGTAATTTTTAAAGTTACACACATGCTATAAATACGCACTACTTTTGACTTTAAAATTTAAAATTTTGATTTTACCCATAAGTGATTAAAAAATAAGAAATAAATTTTGTTTAAAATTGTTAATAATAATTTAAAATTAATTGAGAGTTATACTCTTGTGGAACTCACCCTTTACACAATTTGGAAGGAGTCTTTCAACTCTCTCTTAAGAAGTGTTCCTGATTCCAACAATTCTCAAAATTAGGAACGTTATTCACAATACCATGAGACTAACTAACTCACATAACAATATCAGAAAATCAGGGAATAGATGAGGGGATAACGTTAATAATTTCTAACCTCCAACTTCTATTTTTCTATGTCCTAAAACACTATAAATAGAAGAGTTCCCCTCCAAGAAAAATAATCCAAAAAAATACACCACCCCAAAATTCTATTACGTTACTTCTTTCATATTCATATTCCTATAATATTTCTACAATCACAGAAATAAATTATGATATGTGTCTTAACACAGTACATGGGTAACAGACAGTTCGTGGGTATTGTTTTGCTGTATCAAAACATACTTGGAGGTCGTTGTATCTTGGGAAAGGAACGCCACATCAATCCAGTGCAGTAGGGGTGTATCACTCCTAAGGAGAGCGTTAATTAGCGTGCCTCGACCATAAACAGACTATTTCTTATCATTGAATTTATTATTGTTATTAATTTATTGTTGAATTATTATTATGTGATGATTTTTCTATCTTGGGATATAAACTTTCCAACAATCTTAGGAGTGATAAAATTAATTTATTTCAATTTTTTTTTAAAAAAAATTATATGATAAGGTAGACGAATGATTCTCTATTCTGTTTTAATTAAGGCCATGTTTTCTATTATGCCTAGAGAACCTCTCAATCATATCCTTTTGATATAAGTATTGTGGTCTCTCTCAATCTCTAGGTTAAAATTGATGAAAGTACATTGTTATTTGAAATTAAAAAGCATTGTTATGCTCTTAAATGTTGTATGTCTTCACGGCTTATGCTTCGAAGGAATAAGGAAAATTAAAGATAATATGTCAAAGTTTGTGAATCAACCCCTATACAATGTGAACACTTGTAATTTCTGAAATCTAAAATAATGATGGCATACTCTTAAATTTGCTATATAACTTCTTATGAATGTAGTTCATAAGTGAGTGAGATACTTTGATGAATGCTTTTGCCAGCCGGTGCCAAGCTGTGACTATTTGTTTTAGGCATTTTCTTTCTAGTCCTTCGGTTTGAATGCATAGTCAAGACTAAAGACTGGTACTTCGTACTCGATGAGTTTAACAGGTAAGCAAGCATTAAAATAGAAGGAAAATGTGCTTATTTTTAAGGCAAAGAATATAATTATGGTGATCCCAAAATAATCAAGAAATTATTAGTGTACTAACTCTCTTAATTTTTTTTTTCTTTATCTATGTTACATGGTAAATTTACATTTTTGCTTTACCGAGTTTTCCAATGAACCATATATACTGTCATCAAGTGTTTTTGTTGATAGATGACCTTACACTGCCATTTTCTTCATTATATACCAATGCTGCTATTTGTGAATGGTTTGACTGGTCAAACAATAGCTTGACATAATAGTCAACAAATTTAAATAAAGATTTACTTGATGTAATGATTATGAATTACACATTTTTGGTATTTTAAATGATTTTTTTTTTTAATGTTTAGGATAATCATTTGTTCACTATAATGTGACAACTTTACAAATAGGTCAAAATTTTATTATATGCAAAAATTTTCTAAACTTAATCTAATGATTAAGTAGCAGTACTCATTTATAGTTTCCTTCTTGAAAATAAAATGTTACTTCCTTCACATTTGATACATACTAATTAACCTAGTATATGTACATATAGTCAACATGGCTGTGTTGATTTGTTTTGATATTCAATACTCTTTTCTGAATATAAGTTAACCTTCTTTATTGTGCATAACTAAATTATAGTATGTCATATCTTTAATTTCATTTTGTATAAAAATTCAGATAGAGCACCTTATGCATATTAAAAAAAAAAAGAGCTAATTTAAATTATCTTAAAATGTGGGGGTGATTAGTAAATTTAATAGTACCGGTCTAATTCATTGCCTATCTGATTTATAGTTGAATATGGACATGAAATGAATTGGCTGGTTGGTACATACATGTGTATAAGAACAGATTTCATGAATTCAATATCTTGATCCTTCGTAGCTATGCATAATAACTATTACTAATTCTTCTATCCCTATAAAGGTTCGAATATTGCAGATTGGGTCACAAATTCTAATGAATTTAAATCCAGAAGTGATTATATTTTTACGCAAGGTGGTGATTCAATTTCTTAGAAATTTAATAAATAATCTTTGATTTCTATATCACAAAGGATGTTGAATTTATTTCTTTAAATTTGCTATCTATGTAGTAAAGTTCAATGCGTAAAATCCTTATTGTCTGATTTGCCATTGCTTAAATGCCTATTCCTGCTGTATATATTCATTGTGATAATCAAGTTGCAATATCTAAAGTAAAGAATGCCAATTTCAATGAGAAAATGAGGCATATCAAAGTAAGATACAACTCCGTCAAACAATTGTTGTCTTAATTTGTAATCATACTTAACTTTGTGAACTTAGAAAATAATTTAGCAGATCTATTTACAAAATGTTTAGCTCAAAAGCTAATCACTAGAACATCGAGGAGAATGGGACTGAAGCCTAGAAGTAGTCATCGCAGTGGATACCTAACCTCTGTGATTGGAGATCCCATGAATGAGGTTCAATAGGTAAAAATGAAATTGTAGGGTCTGACTCGAATAGCACATTAGATATGTATAATGACAGTTTTACTCTGATCATTGTTATGTGAGGAATAGTTAGTGTCATGGTATGTCTCTTATACACATCTAGATCTGTATAAGAGACATCAGTAATTATATTATGGGTTAATGATCTTCAGATACACATTAGAGGTGTACAATTAGATAAGTGTAGTAAGCACAGTGCATTTGTCTATTTTTAGTTATCTGGAAACACTTATGAAAATAAGATACGTGCGCAAGAGTCTAATGGAATTCATTGCCCATACTGTGTGTGCAGTAGTTAAAGTTTGGTTCAAAGGATCTAGTTTAAGAATTTTTAATTCACTATGCTCCTTCAAAGTAAAACTTATTGTGACTAAGTGTAGGTTCAAGTCCAGAAGACACTGCACCTATTACACAGTATAAAAAAAATTACTCAATAATAAATTTTAAATTGTATAAGATTGTTAATAATAATTTAAAATTAATTTGAGTGTGACTCTTGTGGAAAGACCCTTTTACACAATTTGGAAGGAGTCTTTCAACTAGAGTCCCCCTTAATTAGTGTTCTGATTATAACAACTCTCAAAATCAGGAACTTGTTACACAATATCAAGAGACTAACTGACTCACATAACAATATCAGAAACATCAGGGAACAGATCAGGGGAGTAACGTTAATAATCTCTAACCTCTAACTTCTATTTTATATGTCCTAAAACACTATAAATAGGAGACTTCTCCTCTAGGAAAAATAATCCGAAAAATACACCACCCTAAAATTCTATTACGTTGCTCCCTTCATATTCATATTCCTATAATATTTCTACAATTACACAAATAAATTATATATCCAAATAAGTTGAATACAAGGGTAACATCAGTTCGTGGGTATTGTTTTGCTGTATCAAAACATACTTGGAGGTCGTTGTATTTTGGAAAATGAACACCACATCAATCCAGTGCAATAGGGGCCGTATCACTCTTAAGGAGAGCACTAATTAGCGTGCCTCGACCATAAACAAACTATTTCTTATCCTTGAATTTATTATTGTTATTAATTTATTTCTGAATTATTATTATGTGATTATTTTTCTGTCATGCGATATAAACTTTCCAACAAAAATATAGAAATAAGAGAGGGTATATATAACTGTGAAATGTGAGATTACGTACTCTACATCTGTATAAGAACCTTTTTGATAATAGATTTTATGTACATATAGGAGAAATGGATTAGCCAATAGTTTATGGTCTACATAAGCTTCTTTTAGTGCTCTGTTTAAGAGTGATACGGCCCCTATTGCACTGGATTGATGCTGTCTCTTATACACATCTAGATGTGTATAAGAGACAGATGCGGTTAGCGGGAAGCGACATTTAAAGGAGAAAGAGAAATGATTTACATGCTCAATTTTTTTTTGATGCACAAGTTTTCTTGTTCTTTATTATATGAAAACATTAAATTAATACCCTAAATTGCTGCAGTATTGCTCAACTTTTTTTTGAAAATTTATTAGCTGATTTTTGAAAATAAAAAAATTACTTTTGAAAAAGCAGGTGTAGACTTTCTTTTGAAAATAACTTTAACTTTTTTAAACATGAAAAAAAATTTAGCTTTTGTCGACAAATTATTTTAAATAATTATTTTTCAATTTCAAAAAAACTATAAGTTTTAATAAGATGTTAAGAGACAGACTTAGGGCTGTCTCTTATACACATCTAGATGTGTATAAGAGACAGTCCCAAGATATAGAATTCAAAAATTCATTGTATGTAATCCAGTAATCAATTGAATACCTCATTGCAGTAAAAATATAATACACATCTAGATGTGTATAAGAGACAGCCCTTTCCCAAACTCTGCAATCGGTATCTTTATAGCTCCAATTTTTCCATCTTGCATACAAGGAGGGTCATGGAACTAGTGAGAAAGGACATGGATATGGTGCATGGATAATTGGAGAGGTTACTTGACTTTAGTAATAGTTATTATGCATAGCTACGATGTGATAAGAGATTGAATTCAAACAACAAACACAACCTAGTTTCATGCTAGACTCGGAGAGGAGGAAAACCAATACAATTCTGGGACTTAGAAATAAATAGAGAGAGTTTTGCGATAATGATCTAGAAATTGAGGAAATTATTACATCATATTCCGGGGAGTTTGGTTTTAATAATCGAGTCCGTCGGAGAAGGCTCTGAATGCAGAAATAGATAGGGTCTATGGTCTTGTTTTCCCGGAGATTCATGGCTACATAGAACAAGTATTATTTCCCTGTCTCTTATCCACATCTAGGCATGCTCTGGACAACAATTATATTGTGTTCTACGCATTTTGCGATCTATCAAGGGTACCCCTTTCATGGTCTTCCATTTTTGGCTTCCTAGTCAAGTAACCTTTCCAATTACTGTCTCTTATACACATCTTATCTTCAGTTGATCACGAGGCAGAGTCTGTCTCTTATACACATCTAGATGTGTATAAGAGACAGGTATTTATGAATTAAATATTATGCACTCATAAACACTGCTGGAGCTTGATATCTTATTCGATGATATTGTTGTGCCATTTATAGACTTTATAGACTCCAAATAACTAAAAATAACCAAATGCACTAAAGACTTGGTAAACAGTAGAAAATAAGGAAACAAACAAAACAACTTAAATGAAGACTCTGTCAACACTTAAACAAACTTATTTGACTCCAACAGCTAAAAGCAACATTTTGAATCAATTCCAACACTTCCCCTTAATTCAAAATCACAGACACCAAGTTGACCCATAAAGTAATTGATGCTTATGCTTGTGGAAGTTCCTTGGTGAGAATAAGACAACCTGTTCTTCAGTGCTACACTGCTCTAGCTTAATCAACTCTCTTGCAACAAGCTCATGAATGAGATGATGGCATGTATCTATGTGTTTTGGTTTTCCATGAAACACTGGATTTTTAGCCATTGCTATAGCTGATAAATTATCACAGAAAATTCTAGTTGCTCCATTCTGCTCTTGGTAAAGATCAGCAAACAATTTTCTCAGCCACAATGCTTCACATGTTGATGATGCTACTACTACATACTTATGCTTCAGATTTTTGTCTCTTATACACATCTCAGAAGATTATCTGAAAAACCAAATAAAGTGAATTTACATTTATGTGAATACCATAGCCCAAAAATTGCAGTTCCAGCAACATAGCTCAAGATTCTCTTGGCTGCTCCAAGTTGATGCTTTATAGGGTTATGCATGAACCTTGAAACAACTCCAACAGAAAAAGCTATGTGTAGTCAAGTCTGTTAAAAGAATAAGATGCTCCAATTAAGCTTCGAAAATAACTCCCATATGTTTTTTTAGTACCATTAGCAACCTGTAACTTCTCATTCACATTTGTAGGAGTTCTAACTACTTTGTAATTAAGCATGTTAAATCTTTTAAGAAGATCGACAACATATTTTTTTGCGAAATGAAAATTCCATCTTCTTCTTGCTACACTTCTATTCCAAGAAAGTAGTGGAGTAAACCTAAGTCTGTCATTTCAATCTTGGTCATCATGCAAGATCTAAACTCACATATAAATGAGTAAGAGGAACCCATGTACTATCATACCATCAACATACAAACAAACAATTAATAAATCATGTTGACATTTTTTCACATACATAGTAGGTTCATTCTTACTTCTTTCAAAGCCATTTTTCCTGAAATACGAGTCTACCTTGTTGTACCATGCTCGCAGAGCTTGTTTGAACCCATAGAGTTCTTTGTTCAGCTTGTACACTTTTTCTTCTGCTCCTTTCACCACAAAACCATCTGGTTGATTGACGTATACTTTTTCTTCCAAGTCAGCATTTAGAAAGGCTGACTTTATGTCAAACTGATAAACTTTCCACTTCAATTGCGCAGCCATTGCCAATATAGTTTTCAGTATTTCAAAATGAGCAATTGGAGATAAAGTCTCGTCAAAGTCGATACCCTGTTGTTGTGAATATCCTCTTGCTACTAGTCTGAATTTGTATTTCTGCACACTACAATCCGTATCGTATTTAGTCTTAAACACTCATTTCAAGCCAATAACATTTTTACCTTCTAGTAAATCCACTACAAGTTCCATGTTTCATTTTTCCTTATTGTTGTTATCTCTTCTTCCATTGCATCTCGCCATTCCTCTTTTTTTTTTTTTTTTTTTTTTTTTTTGCAGCCTCCTTAAAGAAAATTGGATTTGCACCAAATAGAGAAAAATTACAAGTTTCATAAATTCAAATAGAGAAAAATTACAAGTTTCATAAATTTCTGCAAGAGATCTGAATTTGCGTGTAGGAGTCTCATATGAATCTTTTGAGTCAGGTATAATCAGACAATGGACAAATGCTACTGCATGGGCTTGAAGTACCATTTGTGTTGCTATTATTTGAATGATTTGTTACAACACAAGATGGCTGATTCACTGCTTCATCTGGAGCTTCTTCCTCCAATAATTTTGTTGAGCTACTGTCGCTCTCCCACTTCCAGCATAAGCCTTCTTCACATTCCATATATCTCCTAACAATGATCTTTCCAGTTTTGGGATTATGCAAACGAAATTCTTTGGATTGTGAGTAATAACCAATAAATATCTACACTTTTCAATCTTTCCATCAAGCTTATGAAGCTGTTGAGAATTTATCAGTGCATAAGCTATACAACCAAAAATTCTTAAATGACTTACCGATGGCTTTCTACCTTTCCAAGCTTCAAAAGGTGTTTCATTTATAATGGCTCTAGTTGGAGAAATATTCAACAAATAGACTGCAGTACTAATTGCCTCAGCCCAAAATTGATTTGGAAGATTTTGACTCCTTTACATGCTTCTGGTCATTTCTACTACAGTCCAATTCTTCCGTTCTGCAATCCCATTTTGCTCTGGAGTGTGAGGTGCTGTTAACTCCCTGTAAATACCATTTACTTCACAAAATAGATTAAACTCTTGAGATAAAAATTCTCCACCTCTGTCTGTGTGAAGGACTTTTACTTTATTACCACTTTGAGTTTCTACCAAAGCTTTGAATTTTTTAAAATTTTCAAAAGTTTCCGATTTAAACTTAACAAAATGTACCCAATTCATACAACTATAATCATCACATTATAAACTGCAGAAAACATCGACTCCCACCAAGTGATTCTGTATGCATAGGACCATACAAGTCTGCGTGAGTTAGCTCAAGACAACTATAGTCTCTCCAAGACTTTCCTGCGTGAGTTAGCCATAAAAGATCTTCTATGCAACTTGCCAAATATACAACCTTCACACACCTTATCAACAAACTCTAATTTTGGCAACCAACAACCATCTCATTTTGACTTAACAGTCTTAATCCAGACATGTTCAAATGCCCATAGCGTAAATGCCACAGCTTAGACTCATCAACATTCTTTTGACTAACAACCAAAGCATGTTCAATATTTGAAGTTTCAAGAGGAAACATTTTGTTTGGTGTCGTACGAATATTAACTAAAACATGACTTGTTTTTTTGTTCTTGATAACACACATCCCATTATCAAACAAGACAGAGAATCCACTATCAAGCAATTGTCCAACACTCAGCAAGTAATGTGCCAAACTAGGGGTGAACAAAACATTTTGAATGTGAATTTTATTTTAGCTTGACTAGTATGGACAGTAACAGTACATTCGCCTTCTACTTGTATTTGCTTGCTATCACCAAGCCAAATCTGCTTCCTTTTGGTCTCATCCAGATTCTTTAGTCATATGATGGAAGCAACCACCGTCCACGAACCATACATTAGCTACTCTTTTGGCATCTCCAAACCCAGCCATAAAAAGTATACCATCTTCTTATTTTTTTTCCTCTGCATATCCAGCTTGATTGTCTTTGTCCCAGCGATTTGCTTCTATATGGCCAAACTTGTGACATCTAATGTGTATTGTACTCCACTTCTACCTCGTCCACGTCCTCTCCTTCTATCACTTTCTCTGCCTTGGAAAGTTCCTCTGCCAATCCTTGTCTCTTTGCCTCGATTGCTTCTTACCCTGAATAACTTGGAAGGCTTTTTCTTCATTGGTATCTAGCGACATTAATTATTGTCTCATGAGCTTGCAAGGAACCCATTAATTCATCAAACGAAAACATAGATAAATCTTTTGACTCTTCAATGGCAGCTACAACATGATCAAATTTGGGGGACAAACTCCTTAACACTTTAGCTACAATAAGTTGATCAGTAACATCTTCTCCATAGGACGTCATTTGACTCACAATTTCAGTAACTCGTGATAAATATTTTTGCACCAATTCATTATTTTTCAAGGATGAAGTTTCAAAATCCCGACGAAGAGTTTGTAATTTCACAGTAATTACCTTTGAAGTACCTTGAAATTCCTTCTTCGAAGTGTCCCATGCCTCTTTTGAAGCGCTTGCTGTGACAATACAGGAAAAGATAGACTCATGCACTGATCGTTGAATGTAGAACAAAGCCTTGGAGTCCATCTTTTTGGTTTCCCATAGCCTCTATTCTTCCTCTTGACCTGGGTCAATCAAATCAATAGACCCAAACTCAATCAATTCCCACAGATCTTGAGACTTGAATAGGGTTTTCATCTTGATACTCCAAAACTCATACTTGTCTCCATTGAAGATGGGTATGCGCCCAGTGGTGATGAAGTTGACGAAATCGCAAAAGATGAAATTGCGGAATTTGCTACTGCCATTGCTAAACACTATCACCCTTTGTCTTTCCTCTTTCACTTGTTTGTTCCACTCAATTTAAGAAGTCAAATTGATCGAAGTAATGGCTCCGATACCATAATGTTATGGAAAATTTCTATATCTATGCCTATTTTGAAATCTGTTCTATATGTATGCCTATATGAAATGGTGTTTCAGTGGAACTCGCATTCTCGAATGCGAGTTCCACGTTGACCGACCTCGTATTCGACGAATGCGAGGTCCGAGGCTCAATGCCTCGCGAAGATCAATTTCCCCCAAGTCCCCAAGTCCCCGCCTCCTCCTTCCTCCTCCTTCACTCCTCCTCGTGGTCCTCCTCCTCCTCCCCCCACCACCATCTATTTCCTTGACTCTACAACAATCACCATCTACATTCCACCAAAATATTTGTACATTTAATTTTTTTATGGAGTCAATAATTTGAGTAATAGTCAAGGAGACAGAGCACTTAAATAAGCTAATACACATATATATATTGTTTTGTACAATATATATATAGTCACTATGTAGCTATAACCAAAAAAAAAAAAAAAAAAAAACCTAAATTCATTACAACGGAATTTTTGTGAATGCGAGGTCATTATAGACCTCGCATTCAACCTCGCATTTGAATGATCGAACTCGCATTAACTCCTCGAACAGCAATGATTCGAGTCACCCAAATAGTCAAAGTTAGAAAAATGGCATATTTTTAGAATTTTCTCATAATGTTATAGATAAAGGAATAGAGAATATGCACTCATAAACACTCCTGGAGCTTGATATCTTATTCGATGATATTGTTGTGCCTTTTATAGGCTTTGTAGACTCCAAATAACTAAAAAATAACCAAATGCACTAAAGACTCGGTAAAAAGGAGAAAATAAGGAAACAAACAAAACAACCTTGAAGACTCTATCAACACTTAAACAAACTTATTTGACTCCAACAGCTAAAAATAACATTTTGAATCATGTATTTCCAACAAATCTCTAGAGTCTATTTAGGCCCATAACTTTATGCAATGTGGAACATAATCAAGCCTCTAAATCTCTTGCTAATCATATCAGTGGTTTCATGTCTTCAATTGTTTTCAAATTTTAGTCGGCGTTTGTTCCCGGTAGACCAATCACAGATAATGTACTGGTTGTTTATGAAATCCACCACTATTTGAAGTGTAAGGGTAAGGGAAGGGAGGGGCTCATGTCAATTAAATTATACATGAGCAAAACTTATGACTGTGTAGATTGGAAATCCCTTTGTAGAATGCTCGATAAACTTGGGCTTTCATAGAGGATTTATGGATCGAGTTTTTATATGCATTTTGACAATGTCTTATTCTTTCTTGGTTAATAGTTCAGAATTTAGAGAGGTTCATCTTAGTCGTGGGATTAGACAAGGAGACCCTCTTTTACCCTATTTGTTCTTGTTGTGTTAGAGGAATTTTCACGTCTTTTCCAATGGGCCCAAAGATATGAGTAGGCTAAAAGATATGTCGATTGGAGGAAATGCGCCTCTTGTCTCACATTTTCTTTTTGTGGATAATGCACTTTTGTCTGGAGTTGTAAATCTAGAGGAGGCACAAAATTTTATGGATTTGGTTGGTTTGCACGAGAATGCATAACAAATTTGGAGAAATTTGTAGTAAGTTTAGCAACCGTGTGCCACAAGAATTGAGATCTATGATTACAAATGTTCTGAATGTTCCTGAAGTGCGATCGAATGATAAGTACTGGGGGCTTCCTACAATTGTTGGCAAATCTAAAGTTGAAGTATTCAATTCTATAAAAGAGAGGGTGAGAAACAGGGTTAATGGATAGAAAGAGTAAACGTTATCTAGCTCGGGTAAGAATGTTCTTTTCAAGGCAATAATTTAGGCTATTAATAGTTATGCAATGTCATAGCTTTGATATACCAGCACAAGTTTTAAATAACATCAAATCTATGACATTAACTGTTGGTGGGGGTAGGAAAGGGAAGGTCATAATATTCATTACGTACAATGCTTGCTAAACAAGCCTGGAAGATCTTAACACAACTGAAGTCTCTTATGTCGAAAATTATTGATGCTAAATATTACCTTGGTGGGGGTGTACTAGAAGATTACATAGGATATATGCCTTTCTTTACATGTCAGGGATTACATTCGATGCCAGCAGTAATTAAGATGGGGGATAGGTTATGAGTTGGTTCTGGAAGCAATAGCAAGATTTGGCATAGTCCATAGATCCTATACCGTCAAACTTCAGAATCATATGATGTTCGATTGTGTTGTGGCTGTTCAATCTGGGGCTTTATTCTTTATGTTGAGTCAGGTTCAGGAGTTCTACCAGAAACATGTAGCTGGTTGGGCCAATTCCAAGCTACTATATCTGCTTTAGGAAGAGGCATCATAAATCCCTGCCATGCAAAATTATTGAGCCTTCAATTAACAATTGATTTGGCGAGGAAGTTGGGTTTTTGGAGAGGTTATATATGAAGCATCTTCTGTTTGAGGGACAATATTCAAGTGATTAAGCACATACAGGAGATTAAGGAGGATTTATCTCAGTTCGGCACGCTAGTTAAGGAAATTAGGAATAGTTTAAAATCTTTTAAAGAGAGTGAGGTCAATTGGGTACAGAGGGTTAGGAATGGGGTTGCTCGTGATTTGCTCATGATTTAACTAAGTATGCATGTACTGTTTCTTTAGAGTATCTAATTTGGAGGACTAGTCGTCCATCATTTTCACTGGACTCTTTGGCAGCAGACATTGCTGGCTTAAGTTGAATGAAATTGATTGTTTTTGAAAAAAAAGGGATCCTGAATCTGATCTAAAGAATTTCTCTAAAATCACACATCTTTTTAACGCTTGTTGCAAAACTTCTAGATATTACTACATAGTAAAATTCTTAGAGAAATTCTTCACATCGTAGTGCTCAACTTCAATTTAGGCTAAACACTTACTTTGGCCTTGGTTTAATCTAGGCTATCGAGAATTTCTGGAAGAGCTCCATTTGTGTTTTGGATAATTCCCTACAGAAAAAAACTTTAATATAGAAAAAGACTACTCGATATTTTATTAATTTTTGTACATAATTCTTCCTTTATGATCTTTATCCTAAGAAGGAAAAGATGCTTCACTAAACAAAATACAACCATGAACATAAAGTTTAATATGATCTAGATGTTTAATTAGTTAAATTACATCTTCAACTATATAACTTCAAGTTTTTGACATACAAAACTCCTTCTAATTTTTCCGACAGTACCTAAACTAGCTGGGAGTCTAATTTTAGATGCTTTCCGTGGTGTTCCAATGCAAGAACCTAGGGCAAATTGTTCAAAAATAATTTGAGAATCAAATTCACCGATAAAAAATTAAACGTTATATAAATCATGTATCATATCTTAATTGGTTTGAAGTTTTAAATAAAATCTCAATAAAACTTTATTGAAATTTTATTATTGCTCTAATTTTTAAAATTATTTATAAATGGATTTCTTAAATTCCACATTTGATTCAAAAAGCATGAAATGCTTTGTAAGAGACAGATCTATTTTCGTCTATTTCAGTATGTGAAATGAAACGTAACAAAATCTATACGTGAGATGCAACTGTAGAAGTTTTGTGTAAGAAATTCAGTAAATCCAAAGATCTTGCATGTATGCACACGCACTGTAGATCAAACCCATAAAATATATTTAATTGATTGGGTTAGCAAACATACTCTGGAGATGATATAATAAACTAGATGAAAACAATTCCTTGAGAATATGGTAGATAATGTGATAATTGAGAATATAAGAAGTTAAGAGGTACGGTTGCACAAAAAGTAGAAAAGCAAAGGGTATCATGTCAAAAGAAATTTAATTGGGTTGTTATGCAAAACATGACTTGGGGAAAAGTAAAAATAATTAACTTTATTGTGAAAATATATTGTAATATATTTTATGCTTTGACAAATTGATTACAATATTTTAAACCACATATATCAAGAAAAGATTAAATAAATGATCTTTAATCTAATGTATTAGTTGCGTCTCAATGTCCAGAAGAACCCATATTTTGGTAATGTTACTTAATATGTACTCAACATTGTAGTTGCATAGTCAGTCACACATATTAAAAAATTTATGAACTATTTAATTATGGTAATACTAGAGGAGTTTTTGTTAGAATTATTTGGAATTTCTCATATTTGATTTTTAACTAAATATTGTTCATGTATAATAAAGTAGTGATAAAATTGTTAATTTACTTTTTTCTTTATAAAAAATTGTTGGATTAATCATATAACGGGTTCAAGTGAAACTTTTTACCTTGAGGGTCGCATGTATATGGAATATAATAGATTTTATTTTTGATGAAACTTGGGAGGGAAAAAGTGCTAGAATGCAACAGAGTTAAGAAAGATGCATACAGAAGTTCAAAATTTTGTGACTTTCATTTCCAGAAGTTGTTCCCAATGAAATCACAGGGAACATGCTGTTTAAGGATGGTACTTCGTTCAATAGTTGAGCAGAAATTTGTTGCATTGTCGGCCTCAACTAAGGATTGGGATTTGTACATGACAATGCAAGCTTTGCGACCAACACAACTTTTACTGTCTCTTTCTTACTTGTCTATGAGAGTCGGGGATCCACAATGTCTTTCAATAAAATATCGAAATTTGTTGATGCAGATGCTAATGATGATAATGCCATCAACATTGATTAAATGAAATCGCCTAGATGCTTCCCGATGATCACTTCCAAACCAAGCACTCCAAAGTTATTAACATCGCATTTTTCATCCAGTTCCATTGTATAAGCATGCTCTACAATTTAAAATAAACACCATTACTCATATATTATTGATAGTGATGGATGACTTACTTAAATTATAGTGGAAAGTATTTTACTTAAAGTTTGCATAAAAAAAATTTAAAAACTAAAGACAAATGAAAGTCAAAATAAGTGAACAAATTGACCAAAAAACAAGTGAAGTTGCACTAAAATACATACCTAGAGCAGCATATCCATAAGTTCCAGCAAATGATTAATCCAATTAGATGAAGAGAGTTGTAGTGCCAAAGTCAGAATTGTGAGCTGGATGATTAGAATCTAACAAAATGTTTTTGCTTAATATATCTCAGTGAATTATAGTTGATAAACAACCATGATGAATATAAAATAATGCATTTGCTACATCTTTAACAATGTTTACCCTCTTGATCCATTCAAACCTTCCATCTATTTCATTATTGCTCAGTACATGTATCGGGCTTCCTCCTTCTAGAAATTCATAAACCAAGAATGTGTGATGTGTGTGTGAAAAAAATCCATGGAGCTTCACAATGTTATACACGATGTAGAATTTTCTAGTCAATTCCTTTGTCTTATTTTTCACTTGTCTTGTTAATATGTTGCACTAATAAAAATAACCACAAGCACAATCAAAAGAAACATTGTTCCTAGTATTGGAAGAACAATACGGATAATGAATCTTTTGCTTGTCACCCTGTGAGTTTTCTTATCTCCAATTGGTAAAGTGCAAGGCTTCAAGCCAACTACGTTCCCACATAAACATTTATTGTCTTTTAGGGCAACAAATAGAGCATTTTGGAATGCTGAGATTTTGGGAAGAGGACCTTCTAATAGATTGGAGGATACATCAGTAGAATTCCAACTTATGCAATGGACAAAACTGGAGAGAATGGAGCCTGATATCATATTATGTGAAAGATTTATCATCTCAATGCTTTTCAAATCACCTAACTCAGTTGGAATTTCACATGTTAACCTATTTTGTCTAAGATCAAAAGTTCCAAGAGAATGCATATTTCCTATAAGAGAAGGAATGCATCCACTGAGTGCACAATTTATGCTCAAGTTTAAGTCCAATAATTGTGTGCAATTGCCAATTTGTTCAGGAATTGATCCATTTAGATTATTTGTAAACAAACTGAGATTTAACATTTTGTACATCTTACCAATTTCTATTGGTATATATCCCGAAAGTTTGTTTTCATCTGACTTAACTTCAAGTTTGTTTCATCTAACTTAATTTCAAGCAATGAGGTCAACTTCCCTAAACTTCTGGGAATCCATCCATGTAATTGATTGAAGAGAGATGAAGCCTTTGTAATTTAGCCCTACCAAGCCCAGGTGGTATATTTCACGAAGGTTATTGTTGGAGATTTTCAAGCTGGTTAAATTTGAAAATTTTTCCTTCTTCCAAAACAACTCACCATAAAACATATTATTACTTAAATCAATATACTCCAAATGTGGGTTCATTCCAAAATCATCAGATATGTTTCCTGATAGATGGTTTCTTTGGACCCTAACATTTTGTAGGTTGGAGCACTTTTTCAAACTTCTATGGAATAGTCAAAATTGTTGTCAAAATTTGAGAACCACTCTAACAACCTACCATTGCAAATATTTTGTGGTGAATTACTAGTAAGATAGTTTTTTGATATTTGTAGATATTGTAGACGGGTGATATTATTTGATTCAATAAGAAGGATGGCATTAAGTTGGTTTATGAAGAGTCTCAGATTAACTAGTGACTTCAACTTTCCCAACTCTAGCAGGATAGCCCGAAATAATTTGTTTTGATTAAGCATTAACCATCTCAAACTTGTTAAGTTTCCTATCAAGGAAGGAATATGTCCTGTAAGACTATTTTTATTAAGGTATAAGGAACTTAACTTCCTCAAATTTCTAGTCGATTAAGGAATTTGATTAGTGAGGTAGTTATTTGATAGTTCTAGATTCTGAAGAGATGTGAGTTTCCCAATTCCTTCTAAGATGTGTCTTGAAAGAAAATTGTTATAAAGATATAAAGTAGTTAAATTTCCTAAATTCCCAATCATCAGGCAGAAGTCATCTGATTGGTGTGATAGTTATCTGATAGATCCAGATTCTTAAGAAATGTGAGCTTTCAAATTTCTTCTGGAATAGGTCTTAAAAGATAATTATTGTCAAAATATAAGGTATCATAATTTTCAAATTTCCAATCGATCGAGGAATCTGATTGATGAATTGTTATGTGATAGTTATAGATTCTCAAGAGATAAATTGTCTTTCATATTTCTTCTGGAATGGGTTCAAAAAAATTATTATGGAACTACAAGGTAGCCACCTGTCCAAATTCCTAATTGATTGAGGAATCTGATTCATGAGTTGGATATGTGATTATTGCAAATTCTCGAGAGACGTGAGCTTCCCAATTTCTTTAAGAATTGGACCAAATAGTCGATTTCTCTACCAAGATAGTATTTTTAGTTTTGTCAAATTTCCAATTGACAATGGAATCTATCCGGAAATTTTATTTTGTAATAGGTAACAATTTATTAGGTTGCTAAGATTTCCAATAGAAGTGGGAATTGATGGATCCCACCCAGTGAACTCATTTTCTTCCAAAAAGAGTTCGAAAAGAGAACTTAAAAGCCCAATTTCTTGTGGGATTGAGCCATGGAAAGAGTTACTAAAACGGATTAAGTGTCTAAGAGTATCAATTTATTAATATCATTCTACCTCGTGATCATAATGAATGTATTGACTTTTCTGAAACATTCATGAGATGAATAGTTTGAACTTTGAACTTTGAAAGGTTTAGGTTCTGATTCCATTCGATAAAGGGTTCGGTGCAAATGATTTAAAACATGGAGGATTAATCAAAAAAATTTATATGATTGTTTTAGAAGTCCATAATTTTCATGTGAAATCACAAACAAGAATTCCAACTGAATGAATTAATGAAACTCTATTATATCAATTAAATGTTGTGATAGTTGTTTTGACTATAATTTCTGATAATAGATTGGATGTACATAGAGGAGAAATTGATTAGCAACTATCTACTTAAGGTTTCTTCTATTTCTTAGGAGGTGTTTGGCTTTGGTGTTATCGGTATGAGGGATAGGAATAGAATCAAGATTAATCAAGATTAATGGAATCAATATTATTTGGCTAATCACTATGCGAATCATTATATAAGAATAAAAGTGTTAGAAAATGACCACTTTCATTTTCCACTTGTAACTTGGGTTTCAATTTAATTAACTTATATGCATCATGAAAGTCAAACCTTATTCAAAACCAAACAAATAAGGGAAAAGGATACAAACTCATAGTCACAGAGGATTTTATGATTCCAATTTCGATTCTGATTTGCGATATAATCAAACATCTCTTTACTTCCACGTCATCTATCTCTAGGTCCTCAACTGTGTGGATGG
Source organism: Cinchona pubescens (assembly GCA_025175665.1). Lineage (NCBI taxonomy): Eukaryota > Viridiplantae > Streptophyta > Magnoliopsida > Gentianales > Rubiaceae > Cinchona > Cinchona pubescens. Next base: position 1,168,978 of record JANKKI010000267.1, on the reverse strand, counting down.
CACGTACTAGCTTCGGGATATTAGTAGCAGGGAAGCAAATTTTAAAGGAAAAATACAAATGATTAATACACTCAATTTTTTTGATGCACACACTTTGTTTCGTTTTTCTTTATTAGATAAAAACACTAAAATTAAAACCCTAAATTGCTACAGTGTCTTTAAATGTTTACACGTGAAAAGTTAGTAGTTGATTTTTAAAAATGAAAAAAGTACATTCGAAAAAGAATGTATTGTGTTTCTTTTAAAAACAACATTTACCTTTTCTAAACATTGTTTTAAAAAATATTTTTTCAACTTTTATCACCAAATTCTTTTTAAAAAGTTATTTTTCAATTTCAGAAGATGTATAAAAATTAGTAAGATGTTGAAAACAAACCCTAAATCCATAAGTTTACCTATTCAAAATAATAAGTAATTTTTTAGTCTTTTCAAATAATATAAAACAAAAAAATCTTTAATGTATACATCCAAAAATGAAGTGCACAAATCATTACACATTGAAAAAAAAGGGGAACAAAAAGACCGTTCATTTGAAGAATTTCTCTTAAATCACACATATGCTCAGCTTGCTGTGCACAACAAAATATTTTGAGTCTGCAAAAATTAATAAGACAAGAAAATAATGAATATAATTTATTTGTATAAAAAAGGAATGAGTCATAATCTCTAAGATCTCTTCCGATTCTCACATTTTCAATTGTTGATTGGAGGGCTTGATCTCGAGATTTGATATGATCGTGGGTCTCATGGCTTGATTCCAAACTTGGAGTCGGTCGAGGGTTTGACAGTTTGATCTCGAACTTGGAGTTGATCGACGGCTTGGTAGCTTGATCTCGAACTTGGAGTTGATCGAGGGCTTCACAACTTAATTTCAAACTTAGAGTTGATTGAGGGTCTCATAGCTTGTTTTCAAACTTGGACTTGATTGAGGGCCTCACGGCTTGATCCTAAACTTAGACTTGATTGAGGGCCTCATGGCTTGATCTCGAATTTTGACTTGAGGGCTTCAGAGCTTGATGTCGAATCGAACTTTGACTTCTTCAACTCTTGATATGGAAGACTTGAAGAATACTTGATGAAGATTTTCAAATCTTGATATATAGAAGACTTGAAGAGAGATTTTGAAGACTTGGTAGAGAATTTAAGGAACTTTTATAACTTGTAGAGAGCTTCCAAGAATACGTGTTGTGTGTACGACGTCGTCATGCCTAGGGGTGATTTCCTATTTATAAATGTAGGATGAGAGGGGTTAGAGTGGTTTGGCTTAATCCTACTCCTAACTTTCCTTATAAGGAATATGAAGTATAAAACAATTACACCACGTATGTATCATCTTTATCCCCTAAAAAGATAAAATTATAAGAGAACTAGTCTCTCTAAAGTATTATCTCCTAAAGTAATATAAATACATATGGAATTTAATTACCTACATACTATCCCTTTATTTATTTTTATTTGTTTATAATAAAGAGATAAATATTAAGATATACATCTTTATGACATGGTTCAATTTAATTAGGATACCACACCAAGATAGTAATGTAGGAATTTCAATTATATTAAAATTTCGACACCTAGAAGATGTGTTGAAAGAGAGACATCTCAAAAGTGAGAATCTTAAAGTGATCACTAAGTCTCAAAATATGAACCTGTTCATCAATTTATAGATATGTTTGTCCAAAGAGAATCAGACGAGAGAATATGTTCTTTTTTTTTATATGATATGACTGAACTTGGAGTTAACTTCCAAACTAGCTATGTACCCTTTTAGGAATCAAGTCAAACGTAGTTTAGTTAAACATACGAGACAGTTTTTACTCATGCCAAGAAGCCTTGGATTATTGACAGTTTATTATCATGTCAAGGAGTTTTGACCATGAACATGTAGATAGTTTATTTTTGTATAAAGGAGTATTAGATCTAATATACGTAGACAGTTTATTCTCGTGTCGAGAAGTCTTGGATTTGAACTATGTAGACAGTTTATTCTCGTGTCAAGAAACATATGACATATACGTCTATATAGTTTATTCTCGTGTCAAGGAGCATATGTAGATATTTTAGACTCATATCAAGGAGTTCTTCATATCAATACTTGAATATTTGTACAGAATTTTAACTTGCGTCAAGGAGTTATCTTTGTTACAAATTAAGGAGCATACTCCTTCATTTATATGTAAGTGTCTCCTTCTTGGGTGAATGAATGATACATATAAATTTGTTACTTTAGAAAATCTGCATGGTTCATAATGGCTCCTTGATTAACACTTTCTTTCTCTTCTTCAAGTGGAACTCAAGATTTCTTAAGCTAACGTCATTACTCTATCCTTGAAGATAAAACAACTTTCGGTAGGATGCCCAATTAAATGATGATACTTGCAGTAATTTATTCAAGTGTCAATATGCCCTGATTCTTTAGGTCGCTTCATCTCAAGAAAGTCTATAAGACTTTCTTCTAGAACATTATTAAATATGTACAGCACATTGGAATCGAGAAACGGATACGCCTTGTCTTGCATGTCCTTAAAAGTTGCTTGCTTTCTTGCGAGTGGTTTAACTTTTCATTTACCTACCTTAAAATTTTGACAGGTTCAATGCTAGTTGTCATTGACTCTTTATTCTCAAAATTTGAGACGCCTATCATGTTGACTTCATGTGGTTGTTCGATGGGTGGACTTGGTTTCTATGAGCAGTAATACTCAACTCTATGTCGTTGGCATACGAGTGGACAATTCGTTCAAAGATTTTGGAAGTATCCCTTGTAGAATATAACTTAGGTTCCAATGCTTGCCTTGAGTACGCATCTTGATAGAGGAACTTTCAGAAAGTCGATCTTTGTAGTTTAGACTAAGATCTCTCCATCTATCAATGTAGTCAATGATGGGTTCATTCTTCCATTGACCAGTTGATGTCAATTCCATCATGCTAACCACGTGGCGTGTGCTATAGAAGCGATCAAAATATTCTTCTTTAATTAGATTCTAATTGTTGATGGAGTTAGGCTTGAGGTCAGTGTACCAATCAAACGCATTCTCCTTTAATGATTGAACAAACTATTTGATGAGAAGATTACCATCAGTTCTCGCATTCTTGCAAGTTTTGACGAAGTGAGGTATAAAGTTTTTTGCATAAGGGAACGAATATTTCTTTACCCCTTCATACTTATCTTTGATTGCGCCTTCGATGAACTCTTTTAATTGATGAACATCAATCATCCCGTCCTAAGAAATTTAAATCCTCGTCATCTTTGTTTGTGATTTTGAAGGCTCTCCACTTTTATCGTGGCCTACTAGTTGTTTGGAGTCCACTCAACTTGTTTCTTTGTACCACCAGTCTGGTTGATAACTTGAGCAATTTTGACATCTTGATCTTGATTGTATTTTGTAAATCCTTCAACAACTCTGGTCAATGTCTGTTGAAGAACAACTATTGAATTTCTTTGTCCCTATTGAAGAAGAAGATGTGCTTTCTTGTGCAGGCCAACCAACGATTTTTGCAAATCATGTCTTCACGTCTTGATGAACATGATTTGAGACAATTTCAATGATAGTAGATTTGTGATCGTCAACCTCTAAGTGAATGGCCTTTAAATTGTGCCTTTTGGAGCCATCAATGAAATTTGAATATATATTTGATGAAATTAGGAGATGGGAAGCAGAGATGGGCCAATTGGGCATCTCAAAATTGTGCACAACAAAAATTGTGAATCTGCAAAAATTAACAGCACAAGAAAATAAATAATATAATTTATTTATATAAAAAAAGAATGAGTTACAATCTCTATAAAGATCTCCTCCGATTCTTCTCTTCAATTGTTCTAGAGGGCTTCACGGCTTGATATCGAGATTTGATATGATCGAGGATCTCACGGCTTGATCCTAAACTTGGAGTCGGTCGAAGGCTTGACAACTTTTTCTCAAATTTGGAGTTGAAGCCTCGAGGGCTTGACAGCTTGATCTCGAACTTAGAGTTGATCGATGGCCTTACGGCTTAATCCCAAACTTAGAGTTGATTGAGGGTTTGAAAGCTTGATCTTGAACTTGGAGTTGATTGAGGGCTTCATAGCTCGATCCCGAACTTGGAGTCGATCGAGAGCCTCACAACTTGATCCCGAACTTGGACTTGATCGAGGGCCTCACGGCTTGATCCTGAACTTAGACTTGATTGAGGGCCTCACGGTTTGATGCTGTACTTTGACTCGAAGGCTTCACAGCTTGATCTCGAATCGAACTTTGACTTCTTGAATTGTTCATATGGAAGACTTGAAGTGCACTTGCTGAAGATTTCAAATCTTCATATATGATTAAACTTGAAGATAGAATTCTGAATACTTGATGGAGAATTTAGAGAGTTCTTATAACTTATGGAGAGCTTCCAAGAATATGTGTTGTGTGTCCTCAAGTTTAGGGGCGACCCCCTATTTATACATGTAGAATGAGAAGGGTTGGGAGTAGTTTGGCATAATTTTACTCTTAACTTTTCTTGCAAGAAACATGAATTGTAAAACAATTACACTACTTATATATCATTGTTATCCCTTAAAAAGATAAAATTACAAGAGAACTAGTTTCTCCAAAATGTTATCTCCTAAAATAAAATAAATACATAAGGAATTTAATGACCTATAATACTATCCTTTTATTTATTTTTTTTTATTTTTTTGAATAAAGATATAAATATTAAGGTATACATCTTTATGCATGGTGCAAATTAATTAGGATACCACTCCAAGATAGTAATGTAGGAATTTCACTTATATTAAAATTTCGAAACCTACATTCACATTGTAAAACTTCCAGATTTTTAGAGAAATTCTTTATATTGTAGTGCTCAACTTCAATATAGTAAAATACTGATGAATATTTTACTATGATTCTCATAATTTTTCATTTATGACATTTATCCAAGCAAGGAAGAGATACTTCACAAAACAAAATACAACTATGAATATAATAACTCTAGTACGAGAAACCTTAATTAGCTAAATTACATTTTCAGTTATATTAGATCAATTAATCATGTACAATGGCATTATAGGAGCTTTTTCTTATAAATAACTAGTCCAATTTTAAAAGAGACAGTGTTGCTACAATGCGAGAGCTTCTTATAGCTCTTTAAAAGCAATTTAAGAATCATATTCACCAATAAAATTAAGATAAGACATTATACAATTCATATACCATAATTTGTTTAAAGTTCTAAAAAAGGAAAGATCACTCTCTTAGTCTCTCACATTATACATTGTCGGAAATTTCGATGCGGAAGCAATATAACTATTTGAGGAAACAAGTACACAATTTAATGAAAATAGGAACAACACCAATAGCAAGGCATAGAGTGACACAAACAATTTAACGTTGTTCGACTTAATTACCAAACCTACGTCTATGGAGAGAAAACAAAATTCTTTATTATGATAGAAAAAACAAATAAAAGAATACAACTTGTATGTCAAGTCCAACCCCTTGTATTGCATTCAATCTCTCACTCCCCAGAACCCCTTTTTGTGAATTCTCTTGCTCTCTTGTTTCTATAGTACAATGCCAATTCACCTATTTATAGAGAGCATTACTTTGTCATCAATCAAGTACTAACTTGCCTTACACATCAAACCCAACAAATTAGGAAGTTATTTGGCTACTACTCCAAGCAATTAGAATGTCAATAAATTAATTTTTTATAACTCAATGAAACTTGATTGAAGAAAAAGTAAGCCTGTTTGGAACATATATTTATATTTATTTAGTCCGTCACTTTTAAAATAATGACTTTTAGTCCCTTAGAATTGTAAAACGTTGAATTTTGGTCCCTAAATTAAATCCCAAATACTTTTTGACCTGAATTTGTCTTATATTTTTCACACAACATACTTTTTTAGGGCAAATTTGAAAATTCATCTATGAATAGAATGTTCCATGGATGTTAAGGATATGAAGTAAGTTATTGATTAGCAACGGGTTTGTATTTTGTTTGTTTTATCCTAAGAACGGACTTGTGGTATTTTTTCCTAAATTTTACAACAGGATCTGATGCCCGTACTTTATGTAAAGAAGGAAAAACAGAGTTTTCGAACTTCTTATACACATTTTTATCATGTGAACAGTACATGACTAATTCAAGTCAAAAAATGCTCGGGATTTGGTCAATGGAACGAAATGCAATATTTTACATTTGTGAGGAGACTAAAAATCATCATTTCAAAAGTAAAGGACTAAATAAATACAAGTAGGCAATGTGAGGGACTAATAGAAGAGTTTTCCTTCTAAAAAAATCTTAGTAAAACATTAGTGAAGTTTTATGCTCTTTCTCTAATTTTTATAGTTATCAATAAATGAATTTCTTAACATTTCATATTTAATTCAAGCATGAAATGCTTTATAAGAGATGATCTTTATTCATGTATTTTCATAGCTGTCTAATCACATAGATACATATAACAAGATCTATATGTAAGAAGCAAATATAGAAATTTACTATAAGAGATTCAATGAAACTACAGTCGATCTTGCATGTAAGGAACACCTACTCTAGAATAAATCCATAAAATACATTTAATTGACTGACTTTCAAATATACTCTAAAGATATAATATACTAGACGAAAAATAATTCCTTTTAGACTATGGTAGATAATGTAGTAATTGATAATAAAAGAAGTTAAGAGGTAAAAAAAAAATGGAAAAGCAAAAGATATCATGTTAGGAGAAACTTATTTAATTGGATTGTTATGCAACACATGTGCTTGCAGAGAGGTAAAAGTAATTAACCTTATTGTAAAAATATATTATACTTTATTTTATGCTTTGGCAAATTGATTACAATGTTTTAAAACCACAAATATCAACAGGAGATAGATAAATGATCTATAAACTAAATTTGTTATATCTAAATGATCGAAAGAACATATATTTTGGTAATATTACATAATATGTACTCAATTATACACATAGTTGGCCATACATAGTAAGAAATTTATGAACTATTTAATTATGGTCCAAGATTAGAGGATCTTTTTGTTAGATTTATGTGCAATTTCTGCTATTGTATTTTTTAACTAAAGATTATTAATATACATTCCCGCTTTCCCATTTATATTGTCACACTTTCTATATTGGGATGTCCCAATATAAATGTCACCTTACTTAAAATGAATGGTTTACATTGTTTAAATTTCAAATTTACCCTTCTAAAAATTCAAAATATTCTCAATCCTAACAACTAGTGGACCTAACAATCAATTTATCATCACTTACTCCTCTCTTCTCTCTCCTCTATCCTCTCAAATATTTGTCAATTAATGTGAAGTCAATGCAAATCCAATAAGGGTATTTTTAACCATTTGGTAAAAATATTAAAGTTGCCTAAAACTTTGTACAAATATATAAGGTGACAAATACATTAAATACTTAAGAAGTAATAAAGTAGTGATAGAATTATTGAGAAATTCTACAGTTCCTTTTATAGGACTTTTCTCTTGTCTTTAAAAGTTTGTACACTATAATGTTTTTAAAACACATGGTGTTGTATTGTACAAGTATTTAAAGTACAAGAAAATGGTTCCCTAGAAGAGACTGTAGAATTTTCCAAAATTGTTAATTTACTTTCTTCTTTATAGACACTATTGGATTAGTAAGATAACAAGTTCAATTGAAACTTTTTGGCTTGAGGGTCTTAGACTTTTATTTATTTTTATCACAAATATGATCAGACGAAAAAGATGAGTATAAGATGAAAATATTATATAGAACATACTATATTAAATTTTTTTGGGACTACAGCGAAAGGGAGAGCTAGAATGCAATAGAGTTAATAAAAATAAATACACAAACTCAAAATTTTGTGACTTCCAATTCCAAAAGTTGTCCAATTGAAATCACAGAGAACATGCTGCCTAGAGATGGTATTTCTTTCAATAGTTGGACAGAAATTTTTTCCATTGTTGGCCTCAACTGAGGGTTGGGATCTATACATGACAATGCAAGTTTAGCCACCAGCACCACTTTTTCTGCCTCTTGCTACATACTTGGAAATGAGAGTCGGGGATCTATAATGTCTTTTAGTAATATATCAAAATTTGTAGATGCAAATGATGATGATAATGCCATCAGCATTGATGAAATGAAGTCGCCTGGATGCTTCCCCATGATCACTTCTAAAGCTAGCACTTCAAAGCTATATATATCACATCAAGAGTTTACTTCCATTGTATAAGCAAGCTCTGCAATTTAAAATAAACAGTATCACTCGTATATTATTGATAGTGATAAATGACTTTCTTGAATTATAGTGGAAAGTTTTGCTTGTGTGCATGCAAAAATCTTGAAAGTTGAAGACTAATAAAAGTTAAAATAAGTGAACCAAATTGACCAAGTAACAAGTGAAACTGCATTATAATATATACCTGGAGCAGCATATCCATATGTTCCAGCAAATAAATTCCAATTAGATGAATCAGGCCTCAAGAAAATTGCCGTGCCAAAATCAGAAATGTGTGCCTGATGATCAGAATCTAACAAAATATTTTTGCTCCGTGATATATCTCGGTGAATTATGGGAGGTACACAACCATGATGCATATAGGATAATGCATTTGCCACATCTTTAACAATGTTTACCCTCTTGATCCATTCAAACTTTATAGATAATTTATCATTGCTCAGAGCATTCATCAGGCTTCCTCCTTCCAAGAATTCATAAACTAAGAACGTGTGGTATGTGTGTGAACAATATCCGTAGAGCTTGACAATGTTACATTGTCGTATTCTTGTTAATGCCTGGATTTCAATGGTAAAATCTTTTGGACTACTCACTGAAGCACTTATCACTTGCTGAAATGTTTATAAGATTTGAATTTACCATTTGGCAATTCAGCTCTGAAAATTACAGCATCCAAACTGCTCCATCCAATGCAATACTTAGGGTCAAAATTTTCTGTCGCATCAATGATAAAAGGTATACCATTTTTCCATCAAAGCTCCAAATAGTGAACAATTTTTCAGTCAATTCCTTTGTTTTATTTTCCACCTGTCTTGTAAATGACCTTGCACTAATAAAAATGCTCACACCCACAATAAAAAAAAATATTGTTCCTAGTATTGGAAGAACAATTTGGATAATTAATTTTATGTTTGCCATCATATGAGTTCTCTTATCTCTAGTTGGTAGAATACAAGGCTTCAAACCAACAATGTTGCCGCATAAACCTTTATTTTCTCTTAGGGAATCAAATGGAGCAGTTTGAAATGCTGTAATGTTGGGAAGAGGACCTTCCAATAGATTGAATGATATATCAATAGAATTCAAACTCATGCAATGGTCAAAACTAGAGGGAATAGAGCCCGATATCCTATTATGTGAAAGATTCATGTTCTGAATGCTTTTCAATTCACCTAGTTCAATTGGCATTTCACATGTCAGCATATTTTGGCTAAGATCAAGAGTTTCAAGAGACTTCATATTTCTTATAAGAGAAGGAATGCATCCACTTAGTGCATTTATGCTCAAGTTTAAGTCCAATAGCTGTGCGCAATTGCCAATTTGCTCAGAATTGAATTGATCCACTTAGATTATTTGCAGACAAACTAAGATTTAACAGTTTGGACATCTTACCAATTTCTATTGGTATATCTCCAGAAAGCTTGTTGTCATCTAACTTAAGCTCAAGCAATAAGTTCAACTTCCCTAAACTTCTCGGAATCCTCCCATGTAATTGATTTGAAGAGAGATGAAGCTTTTGTAATTTAGATGCCCTACCAAGCCCATGTGGTATATTTCCACAAAGTTTATTGTTGGAGATTTTCAAGCAGGTTAAATTTACAAAATTTTCCCACTGCCAAAACAACTCACCGTAAAACTTATTATCACTTAAATCAATATACTTCAAATATGGATAGATGCCAAAATCATCATATATGTTTCCTGATAGATAGTTTTGTTGGGCCTTAACAATTTGTAGGCTAGAGCAGTTTTTCAAACTTCTTGGCATTTTACCTACAAAATTATTAGTATAGATTGAGAACCATATTAATGACCTCCCACTGCAAATATTTTAGGTGGCAAATGACCAGTAAGATTGTTCTCAGATATTTCTAGATACTGTAGATGTGTGATATTATTGAATTCAATCGGAAGTAGACCACTAAGTTGGTTGGTGAAGAGCCTCAAATCAATTAGTGACTTCAACTTTCCAAACTCCAACGGAATAACCCCATATAAGTGGTTTTGATCAAGCTGCAATTCTCTTAAACTTGTTAAGTTCCCAATGGAGGAAGGAACACGTCCTGTAAGATTATTCTCATAGAGGTACAAAGTACGTAACTTCCTCAAATTCCCAATAGAAAATGGGATCTGATTGATGAGATTATTACTTGATAGTTCCAGATCCTCAAGAGATGTGAGATTCCCAATTTCTTCTGGAATGGATCCGAAAAGAGAATCATTGTGAAGATACAAGGTAATCAAGTTTTTCAAATTCCCAATCGATCGAGGAATCTGATTGGTAAGATTGTTATTTGATAGTGCCAGATTCTGAAGAGATGTGAGCTTCCCAATTCCTTCTGGAAAGTCTGGATCCCGAAAGAGAATTATTGTGAAGATACAAGGTAATCAAGTGGTTCAAATTTCCAATCGATCGTGGAATTTGATTGTTGAGATTATTACTTGATAGTTCCAGATCCTTAAGAGATGTGAGATTCCCAATTTCTTCTGGAATGGATCCGGAAAGAAAATTATTGTGAAGATACAAGGTAATCAAGTTTTTCAAATTCCCAATCGATCGAGGAATCTGATTGGTGAGATTGTTGTTTCAATGCATGAACATTGGTGAGATTGTTGTTTGATAGTGCCAGATTCTGAAGAGATGTGAGATTCCCAATTTCTTCTGGAATGGATCCCGAAAGAGAATTATTGTGAAGATACAAGGTAATCAAGTGGTTCAAATTCCCAATCGATCGAGGAATTTGATTGTTGAGATTATTACTTGATAGTTCCAGATCCTTAAGAGATGTGAGATTCCCAATTTCTTCTGGAATGGATCCCGAAAGAGAATTATTGTGAAGATACAAGGTAATCAAGTGGTTCAAATTCCCAATCGATCGAGGAATTTGATTGTTGAGATTATTACTTGATAGTTCCAGATCCTTAAGAGATGTGAGATTCCCAATTTCTTCTGGAATGGATCCGGAAAGAAAATTATCGTGAAGATACAAGGTAATCAAGTTTTTCAAATTCCCAATCGATCGAGAAATCTGATTGGTGAGATTGTTGTTTGATAGTGCTAGATCTTTAAGAGATGTGAGATTCCCAATTTCTTCTGGAATGGATCAGAACCGAAAGAGAATTATTGTGAAGATATAAGGTAATCAAGTGGTTCAAATTTCCAATCGATCGAGGAATTTGATTGTTGAGATTATTACTTGATAGTTCCAGATCCTTAAGAGATGTGAGATTCCCATAAGAAATTGGGATTGGACCATATAGTCTATTCTCGTATAGATATAGTTTGTTTAGTTTTGTCAAATTTCCAACTGACAACGGAATTGGTCCTGAAAGTTTATTCGTTGATAGGAACAAATCTGTTAGGTTACTAAGTTTTCCAATAGAAGCGGGGATTGATCCTGTAAACTCATTTTTTGCCAAATCGAGATGGACAAGAGAACTTAAAAGCCCAATATCTTGTGGGATGGAGCCATGGAAAGAGTTATTAAAAAGGTTTAAGTGTCTGAGAATGGTCAATTTGCAAATTTCAATTGGAAACACTCCAGATAAATGATTCCAAGGCAAATTAAGATAGATGAGTCTAGAAAGGTTACCAATGTTTGGGGGAATAGATAAACATTACCATAGAGTGCATTATCAAAAAGTTCCATTGTAGTTAGATGGGAAAGGGATGAGAAATATTGATGATCAAGTGTACAGGATACCAAAGCTAGTGATGTTGATTACCGCTACTCTTCCAGCCTTGTTACACTGAATTCCATCCCAATTACTACAAGGGTTGCTTAAAACCGACCAAGAAGACAATTGCAGCTGGCTATTATTATCAAGACTGGCTTTCCATGCTAAAAGAGCTTTTGCTTCATCTCCACCAGCATTTGCGTGCATTTTAGAAGCAGCAGCATTTGTAATTTGGAAAGTAGAAAGAAAGTGTACTAGTAGGATTGCTATGGCTATCATATTTACTGAATTTCAAGAGTAAATTTTCTTTAGTTATGGCCTATGTATGTCAGAAATGTTCAGGTATTTGTAGATCAAAAGATTTATTGGCTTGACAGAAGGTTAGTTAGACTTTTTTTTGGGTAGTTTAATATATAATATATTAAGACTTTTATTTCTCTTCATGCAAAATTATGCAGAGTCTTAACGGGAGTGTATTCAACGTCCATGAAGTTCACTATTCATAGGTTTTTAACTAACTGGAATTTAATAGTTATTTTTTACTCAACAATTCGAGTAGTTCTAATTGGATGATTATTAATTCTTTGAGAGTGATATGAGGACCCAATCTGACAAGTCATTAATTTGTACTGTTATGTGGATGATTATTAATTCTTTGAGAGGGATATCAGACTCAATCTGACAAGTCATTAATTTGTACTGTTATGCGGATGATTATTAACTCTCTGCTTTATCTAGAAGTCACTGCACATCAATTCCAACGACAAGCTATGTGTCGTCTCATTAAGATTAAATTCTCTTCTATTCTTGAATTTTGTCAATTATGAAATAAATCAATTACTAAACAGGCAGCTCTTTTAATTCTTTTTATGATCCTATCACAAAAAATTACTCAAAAAAAAAAATAATAATAATTGTTCCATACATATCATAAAGATTTAACAAATGATTGTCGTATCTTACTCATCTTTTTATTAATTTAATCCTGTAAATTAATTTCATTATGTTCCATGTCTTTGTTTTTGTGTGTACTTTTATTGATAACTTATATATCATTAATATAAAAAAAAAACACAATAATTTTAAAACTTAAATTGCTAAAGCTAATTAGTCTGAATCGAATAGGTCTCAAGCTTAGAAGAATAACAAGTTTAGACAGGTTCATATTATATCCACAGCTTACCTCTTTCATGCACTTAGAAAAAGATTAACTTATTGCAATATCTTACAAATCCTTTCATTAATATTCCATATATAATAACTTCTTTATTTCGCACGTATACTATATCCATATTAGAACTTTCTTGTTAGTAACCAATGATTTTGTCTTAAGACACATCTAGATTTATAAGAAGTTAAAATATCAATGTTAATTTACTACACGTATAAATACTAGGTTGTTATCTTTTCTACTAGGGACAATCTTGCTGCCATCAGTTTCAATCCAATTTCACTTTGGTGTTATTGCTGTCCATAAAAATAGAGGAGACGTTTACCAACAAAATATCAAGTCTAGGGTCTTACATGCTCATGTCTACTTTAAAGTCAAGTCTGGAGTTTGATGTTAAAGGAGCGAATATTTTTGATATTTTGTGAAACGAAAAATAACTCTATTAGTCTCTTGAAATACGTATTTATTATTTAGTTCATCATTTATGAAATGCTAACTTTTAATTACTCGCAATGTAAATCGTTATATTTCTACACCTAGACTAAATTTCGACAATTTTTTGTTCTAAATTAGTTATGTATTGCTCATATAATATATTATTCGAGGAAAATTTGAAAACTTATTTCCTTCCCAATGTAAAGTACAAGTATCAGATCGGATCGTAAATTTTTTTTCTTAAAAAAATTGAGTTTATGAACATATTCTAATTGAATAAGGCATATATTAATTGTAAAGCATAAAATTCCCAAATTGTTATGGATCGAAGGCTTCATTTTTGTGTCATGACAAGTTAGCAAAATTGAAGTGGACTGATGAGAATCACAGTAGAATATTCTATAGGTGTGAAGAATATGAAATAAGTTATTGATTAACAATGTGTTTTTCTTTTGTTTGTATTTAAGATTATTTCAAGAACTAAATTGTAATATTTTCTCCCAAATTTTACGACCAATCTGATGCTCGTAAATTGTATTGAGAGGGAAGAGCGAGTTTCTGAATTTGCCTACGAAAATTATGTCATGTGAACAATACGTGACTAATTTAGGTAAAAAAGTGTTCAAAATTTGGTCCAGTAAACAAAATAGACGTTTTACATTTATAAGAATTAGAAGTCATCATTTCAAAAGTAAAGAAGTAAATAAATACAGATGTATAATGTAATTAACTAATAAAGTAAAATAGTTTCCCTTTTGAAACTTTAGTTACTTAATACTCCATCTTTATACACACCACATATTGAGTACAAAGTCATAGATTTTTAGCTGATTATTAACTTTCTGAGAATGATATCTGCGAGGACCACTCTGACAATAAATTTATCCGTGGTTGATATTATGAACTTTGTACTCTTACGTGCGTAGACTTGCTCGATCTATAGAAGTCTTTGCATCGATTGTCCATGAAAGTAACTGTGTTTTCTTTTTTGTTGTGTTTGGATGGGTGGATTTGAATTAACAAATGATTTAAAATGCATAAATTTAAATTGGGTGGATTTAAAATAATATAAAATTTGAATGAATTTTAAATCCACTCATTTAATCATTAAAATCACACTCCTACTTGTTAGTGGATTTCAAATATCCAACTAAATCAATTAATTTATTTGGATAACTTATTATAGATTTGGATTTTGAATCAAATCCATCTAAATCCCTTCATCCAAGCACAATGATTCTGTAGATCCAAGAATGTATGCTCATTTTTAATATTTTTTGGCTATTACAGTTTTTTTTTTTTTTTTTTTTCAAGATGTATATCAATTTCAAAGACAATCATTATGCCCCATTTAGGTATCTTCATGATTCACTTCTTTAATTTTTTGTCAATTATGAAATAAATCAATTATAAAACAAGCAATTCTTTTCTTTTCTTTTTTCTTCAAAATGATCTCCTATTAAAGATTTTATTGAGATTGCAGTTTTAATTAGTGTTTTTAAACTTGGACTAGACCGGCCGGTTCGATCGGTTAAACCAAAAACTAGATAAGGCCTTGGTCCGATTCAATGACATAACCGAAAATGATAAAAAGTCGGTGAAAATCCGAAAACCGGTAAAAAAAGGTGAACCGGAGACCGGCGGTTTTGTTAACCAAACCAAATCCTCCATGAAAATACAAATACTAGATGCCTTATGATTAATAAATTGCACTCATATATCAATAACAAATCAGTAAAATTATTCTTATCTTTGGCCAGAAAACTGAAATTTGGTGGATTTTTTTCATAGGTTTTAGTAGTAATAATGTTTTTGATTTCTTTAACCCAAAAAAAATGTTTTTGTCTTGCTTTTGGTGATGGTGCTATTGACGGCTTTTGATTAGGAGGGTAGGAAGAGTGCAAGGTAGGGAGTGGGAGGCAGAAGATAAGGGTGAGGGGAAAGAAAGGCGGGAGGAGAAGATGCGGGAAGAAGAAGAGACAGGAGGGTGGAGGCGGAGTCTAGATGGGGCATAGAGTGGACGAGGAGGTGGGGTGATATGGGAGAAAGAAGGGGGAGGGGAAGGAAGAGACAGAGATGAAGGAAAGGGGAGAGGGTTGACTATAGAGAAAGAGAAAATTAGGTATAGTAATTTTGTTTTATATGGAAGTTTTTTAAAACCTGCATCCTTGATATTAAAGATCAAAAGCTCTATCAACTGGGCTCATGCACCAGATCTGAATATTTTTATTTACTTTAATATATAAAATTATTGAATCGGTCGGTTAAACCGGTTGAACTAGTTGACCTAATTACACAAGCTCTGTGTATTCACTGGCCGGTTCTAATTTAAAATAGTATACCTGTCGAATTAATCCCAAACTATGGGTAGTATGCAAAATTAGTCCCTAATCTATTTGCAAAATTATAGTTCTAGTCCCCAATCTATCAAATAATCACATAAATAGGACAAATAACCACAGTATTAGTCCCCCAATCTATTCAAAATTTCCTTTATTTTGATAGATTGGAGACTAAAACTATAATTTTGAATAAATTGGAGTCCAATTTTGTGCATTACCCTTAATTATAAGGACCAAAACTGCAATTCCCAAAATTTTAAGTACTGAATTACAATTCAAGAAGTTCTTTTAATTCTTTTATTGATCTTCTCGTAAACAATTACTCAAATTAAAAGAAATGTTTGTTCCTGCGTATCACAAATACTTAATAATTGACTGTATCTTACTTCTCCTTTTATTGATAACATGATCGTTGTGTTATTGAGTATTGTGTCTGTATTTTTATTGATAACATCTCATTAACCCAAAAAAAAAAAAAAAACAATAATTAATTTTTATTTTGCATTTATGTTATATACTTATGGGTACTTTCTCTACCAATGATTTTCAAGACAATTAATGTAAATATGAATTAAGGGAAACTTCAGCATTAATTGACTACATACTTGATAGAGTATTAAAATTAGGGACTTAAATGACAATTTTAGACATGTTATCCAATTTCAAGGTGTTATTGCTCTCCATAAATATATAGAGACGTTTACCAACAAAATATCAAGTCTGCGGTCTTTACATGCTCAAGTCTATTTTCAAGTTTGGAGTCTGCTATTAATGGAGCGAACTTTTTGGACAGTTTTTTAAATTATAGTGGCAAACTCAGACTTAACTGTGCCTCCCCACAAAATCCCTCAGATATTTTGTTACTGGAAAAAAGAAAGACTCATTCCAGAAATTATTTTAAAAAAAATAATCAAGTAAAAAATTTTAATCAATGGTGTACAAATGCATTTCCTTTTATTAGAATTTATAGGTAAAAATTCGTATCTTGTTGCAATAAAAGGTTCAATGCAGAATTGATATGGATAAGATCAACATTAAGAAAGGTATTTATATCATTGCACATAACAAATGGTGTATAAGAGAGATTAGAGAGAATAAGCACAAAAATAATAAAAAAGTCTAATGTTACAGATAATGCAAAGCCCAATTTCCAATTCGGTGACCATATCTATGGAGTTTATTGTTGATTTATTGAAATCTAGTGTGCAATTCGTGTTTCTAAAGAAAATTAATTTCGTTTTAGTCTTAGGGGTTTATGAACTGATGTACAACTAAAAGAGTGCCTATTAGTGATTTAAAGGATTTAATTTAATTCGTATTCATATTTCAATTTTGTACATATTACACCCCAAATTCTTAGATTTTTTTATTTCAGTCCAATTTTAAAAAGTTCTTAGAATTGATCGATGCTAGTTAGGTATTTGCAATACCACACACTAATTTAAGGGCGTATTATACTAGTTTAGGAGGTAGTCATGACTAATTACACTTTGCAACATTAACTTATAAGCAATTCTAGATGTGCACTCACAAATCTAAATTTTAGACACACAGTACTCCTAACTTTTAGATTTATGCACCTACTTTGGTCTAGTTTTTAATAGTATCAAAATTTTTTGACAAATATTCCACTTTATGTGTATGGTGTGCACGGTCAGAATATCTGTTAACTTTAGTGAATGTGTTAAAAGTTATTTTAAAATAAGATAATTTAAGAGTACAGGTTGTAGTATGTGAAGTAAAATGAGAATCTTATAAGTTATAAGGTATAAAGTGAAGTAAATCATAATTTAAATAGTGATCATCTTATATATAAACAAAGTTGAGGTGTTCAGAGGTATCACTGTGTTCGGATCTTCTACCATTTTCAGTGGTCTCTCTCTCAAATTCGGAGATTCAGCAACATAAGTAGCCATAGCCACAAGGTTTAGTGCTGCTAGCTTAGGACTACTTAAAAAGAACTCAGCAATAAGTGATTTTCCAATTGATACACTTGGAATATCTCTTCAGTTCGTTTTGCTTATCACGATTGGTTTGAAGCCGACATATTAAGCAATATTAAAACTTAGACACGCATAGAGATCGAATAGCCTACCCAAGCAAAATTTCAATAACACGTATTCTAATTTTCATTCATATACACCTCTAATTTTGAAATGGAAGCATTAAAAATGAACATATTTTTCACCTTTTAAAGAAAAAAATGAAATTAATTAATAACTAGAAAGATCCCCGTTAATTTTGGGATAAATTGACTTATAAATTATTGTGAATTATTTAATTGGGGATAGGTACTCTTCTTTCTTATTATGAACCTTGTTTACTGAATGAGACATGAGTTAAACTATTGAGAAGTTCTATAATTTTGTTAAGTTATTATATTTTAAAATTCGTATTCTACCAATATTCGAAACATGACAGAAGCATACAATTTTTCCAAGCTATTATCGCTTAAACAACCTTTTGAATGAGTCAAATTATTTTGTCTGACTACTTGCAAAGACTTAATAAGACATGGTGGCCTTCTTGAATTTGATGGGCTTTTATGGATTTGCTGAAATTATGTCCTATAAATAAATGATCATTTAAAATTAAATAAACCAGTCTTTGATGTTGAAACATCATAAATTCTTATTTAGCTGAAGATTTTTCTCCATTGGGGAATCACTTTGTAGGCTTCGACATATATAGATGCCAAAAAGTCATAAGAATTATAGAAATTGCGTCTAAATACTAGGCAAGTCTCTTGAGAAATAATATTCAAAATTTATCAGATTTTTATCCAAGAAACTATCCATAATTTTCAAGTAATACATAGGTGAATTTAATTTTTGATATTTATTTAAAATTAATTCTATAAGCAAAACCTTTAAAATCAGTGATGTATTAAGTGAATTTCATCATATTGCAGTGCTCAACTTCAATAAAGTAAAAGACGGTTTAAATTGCTTTTTTATTAAATTTTACATAATTCTCATAATTCTTCTTTTATGCATTTATCCCAAGCAAGGAACAAATACTTCACCAATCAAAATACAACCATGAACATATATAAGATCTACTACAAGCAAGCTTAGAGATTGACTAAATTACATCTTCAACCGTACCACTTTAATTTTTTAATGTATAAAACTCCTTCAAAATTTTCCAGTAACACTAACTAGTAGTCCACTTTTAGATACTTCCTGTGTTGCTCTGATCGGGGACGGAGCCAGGAATCTGTAGTCAATGAGGGTAAATTTTTTTTCAATAGACAGAGAAAGCAAAATTATGTTGATGATAAATACAGATACAACTAAATAAATTTGATAACTTTGTAATTAATTAAATTATGGTAAAACAAGTTTTAATAAATGTATAATTATGGTAACTATATATTATGAATATCATTTTCATGATCTAAGTAACATTTTTCGCATATGAAATATTTGTAATGTTGCAATTTTACCAAAGTTGGGGGCAATTGCACCCCTTCCCCTCTTCAACTACACAGCTCCGCTAGTGACTCCAACGTTTTCCGTGTTGTGATTCAAAATAATTTAAGAATCAGATTCACAAATTGAATTAAAATTAGTGATTATATAGACGAAAATCATGTACCATATTATGATTTGTTTAAAGATTTAAATAAAATCTTAGTAAAACTTTATTGAAATTTTACTCGTGCTTTATTTTTTGCAAGGATCAACTAATGAATTTCTTAATACTCCACTTCTAAATCGAGTATGATGGAATCTATTTTTATCTCTTTCTAGAGTTGTTTAATCAAAGAGATGTAAGTAACATGATATGTATATAAGATGCAAGAAAATACTTTAAAAAATCACTTTTTAAAACTAATTCACGTGTCAAAATCCTATTGAATATGCAGTTCTCTAATTTTAGATTTTTGGTCAGATTTCACTCCTTTTTTAGTTATAATGACACATAGTGGTTTTTGTTTATCACTTTATATTTGTTACTTTGTATATATGCACTCTAAGATGCAATTGTAGAAGTTTTCTATAAGAAAATCATTAAAACTAAAGATCTTACATGTTTACATACATGTTCTAGATCAAACCCATAAAATACATTTTATTGATTGGGCTACCAAACATACTCTAAGACGATAAAATAAAGGAGTGAAAAAAATTCCGTGAGACTATGGTTGATAATGTAGTAATTGAGAATAGAAGTAGTTAAGGAGTAAGGTACGTTGTATGCAAAAATGGAAAAGCTAAGGATATTATCTCAAGAGAAACTTAATTAATCGTGTTATCATGCAAAACGTGTATTTGCGGAGAGGTAAAAATAATTAACCTTATCGTGAAAAATATGATATAGTACTGTATTTTATGCTTAACAAATTGATTATAATATTTTAAAACCATATATCTCGGTAGGAGAAAAGATAAATTATCTATAAACTAAATTAGTTACATCTCAATGTCCCAGAGCACATATATTTTGATAATATTACTTAATATGTACTCATGGTTGTAGTTACATTATTGGTCACACATATTATGAAATTTATGAATTAATTTAATTATGTTAATACTAGAGGTTTTTTTTTTTAGATTTATTTAGAATGTCTTCTAATTTGATTTTTTAACATCTAAAGATTGTTAATGTATAATAAAGTAGTAATAAAATTGTTAATTACTATCTTTTTTTCTTTATAGAGAATATGTTGGATTAGTCATATAAGATGTCCAAGTGAAACTTTTTACCTTAAGGATCTACTTTAAGTAAAATATGATCCAATAAACAAAGATGAGCAGAAAATGAAAATATTATATAGAATGTAGTGGATTTTTTTGGTGGGATATGTAGAATGCAAGAGTTAAGAAAGATACATACAAAAGCTCAAAAACTTGTTACTTCTAGTTCCAGAAGCTGTCCAACTGAAATCACAAGGAACATGCTACCTAGAGATGGTATTTCTTTCAATAGTTGGGTAGAAATTGGTTCCATTGTTGGCCTTAACTGAGCATTGGGATATATACATAACAATGCAAGCTTCGCCACCAGCACCACTTTTTCTGCCTTTTGCTTACTTGGAGATGAGAGTTGGGAATCAATAATGTCTTTTAGTAATATATCAAAATTTTTGTCAATGGTATGCCTGGATTTCATTGTTAAAATCTTTTGGACTGTTTACTGCACTAGCTGTTCCATGACATTTCTTGACAGCAACAATTTGACCATTTGACAATTCAACTCTAAAAATACGTCCAAATCGACCCATACCAATGCAATACTTGGGTCGAAATTTTCTCTTGCTTCAATAATGTTTTCATATATCATTTTTCCATCAAAGTTGCATATATACAAACTTGTATTTGTTTCTCTTTGCTTATTTTCAACCTGTCTTACACGTGATCTTGCAAAATAAAAATGGCCGCATCTACAAGCAAAATAAACATGATTCCTAGTATTGCAAAAATAATACAAAAAATAATTCTTTTGCTTGTTGTCGTTCTCTGAGTTCGCATTCCATTTGATTGAGTGCAAGGTTTCAAGCCAGCAATTCTATCGCGTAGACCTTTATTATTTCCCAAAGCATCAAAAGGAACTTTTTGAAATGTTGCAATGCTGGCAAAGGACCTTCCAATTGATTGGAGGACAATATGTCATAGAATTCTAGATGAAGTAATGGTTAAAGGTGGAGGGAATGATGCCTGATATTCTATTACGGGAAAGTTTCATCTTCTCAATACTTTGTAACTCACCCAATGCTATTGGCATTTTGCATTGAACATGTTTATATACAGATTAAGAGTTCCAAGAGCAACCAAATTCTTTACCATGGAAGGAATACATTTACTGAGTGCATTTTGGCTTAAATTCAAGTTCACTAATTGTGTGCAATTGCCAATTTGTTCAGGAATTGGGCCACTAAGATTATTAGTAGATAAATCCAGATTTAGAAGTCCAGACATTTGATCAGTTTCAGGTGGTGTGATGCCTAAAAGTTTGTTGTCGTCCAGCTTAAGCACAAGAAATAAAACCAATTTCCCAAACTTTTTGGAATCGTCCCATATAAATTATTTGAAGAAAAATCAAGTATTTGCAATTGAGACGCCTCTCCAAGCTTAGTTGGTAGTTTTCCAAAAAGATTATTGTTGGAGATATATCTTCAGGCATGTCAAATTCATATGTGTACCTTAATTCTAAGACAGCTCACAATAAAATTTGTTATGGGTTAAATCAATATATCCAAGTGTGGATACATGTCGAATTCTTTAGATCTGTTCATTAATAGTTACTTTTTTTGAACCTTGACAAATCGTAAGCTAGAACAATTTTTCAAGCATCTTGGTATATTTCCCACAAAATTATTATCGTAGATTGAGAACTCCGCCAATGATCCACTAGTGCAAATATTATGGGGTAAATAGCTAGTAAGATAGTTTTCAAATATGACTAGGCTTTGTAAATGTGTAATATTATTGAACTCAATAGGGAGGAGACCACTTAGTTGATTTATGCAAAGCCTAAGATCAACTAGGGACTTCAACTTTCTAAACTCTGGCAGGATAGCCAATTTAATTTGTTTTCACAAAGAAAAAATTCTCTCAAATTTGTTAAGTTTCTAATGGAGGAAGGAATATGTCCTGTAAGATTATTTTCATCAAAATAAGGGTAAAAAACTTAACTTCCTCAAATTTCTAATCAATCGAGGAATTTGAATGGTGAGATTGTTATTCGATAAATCAAAATTATGAAGAATGTGAGCTTCTCAATTTCTTCTGAAATAGGTCCTGAAAGATAATTATTGTCAAGATACAAGGTAGTCAAGTATCCTAAATTCCCAATCAATTGAGGAATTTAATTGGTGAGTTGGCTATTTGATAGTTCCAGATCCTTGAGAGATGTGAACTTCCCAATTTCTTTTGGAATGGATCCTGAAAGATAATTATTGTAAAGATATAAGGTAGTTAAGTCGCCCAAATTCCCAATAGATCAAGGAATCTGATTGGTAAGTTGATTATGTGATAGTTCCAAATCCTCGAGAGATGTGAGTTTCCCAATATGAATGGGTCCTGAAAAATTATTATTGAAATGCTACAAGATAGTTAGATTACCCAAATTCCCATTCGATCAAGAAATCTGATTGGTTAGATTGTTATTTGATAGTTCTAGATCCCTTTAAGAGATATGAGCTTTCCAATTTTATTTGGGATTGGACCATATAGATTATTTTCGTATAGATATAATGTTTTTTATTTTGTCAAATTTCCAATTGACAACGGAATCCATCTTGAAGGTTTATTCGTTCATAGGTACAAATGTGTTAAGTTACTAAATTTTCCAATAGAAGCAATGATTGATCCAATGAAGCCATTTTCTCCCAAATCGAGTTTGGCAAAAGAACTTAAAAGCACAATATCTTGTAGGATCTCATGGAAAGATCTATGTGTAAAGGTTTAAGTGTTTAAGGGTTTAATTTGTAAATCTTATAATTAGAAATACTCCACATAAATCATTCCAAGGCAAGTTAAGATAGACGAGTCTAGAAAGGTTCCCAATATATGGGGAAATAGATCCATAGATTGCACTATCATAAAGATCAATGGTTCTTTTATGGTGGAGGATGTGAAATTGAGATGATCAAGTGTACATTTTATACTAAAGTTATTGATGTTTCAAAACATCTTCTAGCATTGTTCCATTAAATTCCATTGCAATTATGGAAGCACTACTGACAGACAATCGGGACCGACTATCATTATCAAGACTGGCTTTCTATGCTAAAAGAGCTTCCCTTCATCTCTAACAATATTTGCATGCTGTAGACACCTAATTTTTTACTTTTTTGTTTTAATAAAAAGTACAAATAAATATATTTATGT
The DNA here is from genome assembly GCA_025175665.1 of Cinchona pubescens. Taxonomy (NCBI): domain Eukaryota; kingdom Viridiplantae; phylum Streptophyta; class Magnoliopsida; order Gentianales; family Rubiaceae; genus Cinchona; species Cinchona pubescens. The sequence continues at coordinate 1,145,295 of JANKKI010000267.1, read as the reverse complement.
TCTTTATATTTATCATAATCCTATCAATATCTCTATCACTTTATTCTACTCTATCATTATCTTTCTGTTCTCTATCTCTATCATTATCATATCCATCCCTATCTTCTCCTCTATCCCTATTCTATTCTAACTCTATCTCTAGTTCTCAAAACTCCTATAAATACCCCACACTCCTCCCTACTTGATTCACCATTGACATACTCATTCTCAATATCATTCTCACTCCCTCACAATCACACAACTCATATACTAGTGAAATTCTGTTAGAAGAATACAACACAATTTTCGTGAGGAAAAGAAGGGCCTAGTCTCTCTACATAGTCATAATTATCATAATCGGAGTCTAGATCTCGTCATTCCCACTTTCTAAATTCGTCAAAAGTTTGTAAGCCTTTATTTACTTTTTGTAAAATGTTATGATATGAGACAAAATCATTGTTTATTTATGTGACTTCATATGATTCTTGGCCTATTCTAAATTCTCCTACAAATATGTTCTTCGTATATTTGAATGAGTTCATGAATTTACAAAAAACTTAGTTTAATTTTGACTAATGTATTTTATTCTTTTATTTATTTGATTTTTTTCATTCTCTCTTTTAGAATTCATGTGAGACCATTATTGGGACATAGGACTATGCATTTTTTTACTCCATTATTTATTTTAATTGTCTAGCAACAATCAATGAAAAGATGGTCCTTAATTAAAAGATAGAATTAAACTCGCAACCGCTTTCAACGAAAGTGAAAAGGTACCTAGGTTACCTATAGAGTAGTCTAACCTTCTTTTTCCTCAATAGGACACTCAAACTCAAATCTCTAGTTGTTTTGAATAGGAGTGATCTAGGTAAGGGTTTAAATGTATAAGAATGATTCAATCTTGTTGATTTGGTACACTGAAAATCCAATATCAAGTGGTGACTCCTATTTTTAGAAAAATCCTTTTTCTTTGATTTATTTAATTGGGCCTACTGTCGCATTTTTTCTCAACCATGCTTCCCTTTCTTTTATTTCCTTTATTTAATTTTTTTTATTATACTTATTTTTGTTAAAAAATAGGGCGCGATAGTTTGGCAACTCCACTAGGGACATTAGAGCGTTCGATCATTGTTTATTTTTATTTTTTGTTGTTAAGGCCTCCTAAGTTGATTTTCTTTTCTTTTCTTTTTTCTCCTTGCTATTCTTCTTGCTTTATGTTTTATTTCTATGTTTATTTGTTTAGTTAAATATTTTTCTTTTGTCAGCTTTATTAATTTTTTTTTGTAAATATCTCATTTGAATAATTTTAATTCCTCTATTTTAAGGGGAACATATCATGCATCACTTATCTACATAACTCCTAGTAGGCATTGACCCACTTCCTTTTTAGGATTTGGAACTCACGTAGGTGCACAAGTATAGGTTGCGATGCTCTTATACTGGTGTTGAATGGGTCCAACTCGAACCACTGATATAGGACCCTTAGAATTGATGGAAATGCTACTTTTTGGGTCTCTTAGTCTGAAGGTTCGGGAACCAAAACCAACCGAGTCTGGAATTAATGCATTAGTAAACCCTGACCTCATGGTCCATGTTACTTTTTACACACATGTTACATTTGAGTGAAGTCAAATGAGGTTTTCTTTATTTTTCCTTTTGCTTACTTTTTTTTTTTTTTTTTTTTTGTTTAAAAAATAAATAAAAAATTACTTTTTGAAAAATAGTAGAAGTCATAACAGTATTACTTTAATTTTCTTTTTGTATACAAATTTTTTTTTGCATGTTTCTTAAAAAAAAAAAAATTTAAAAAATCATTTTTTTGTTATGTTTTGTAAATACGTTTGTCAAATAATTTTTTCATGATTTGTTTTAAAACAACTCAAGTTCTACCTCTTATATTTGAGTATGTATTGTTTAGGAATTATGAGTTTTCTAGAATCTCCTACAAAAAAAAACTAATGACTCTATGTCATTTCTTTTTTAGTTGTATAAAAAATAAAACCTACTCTAGCAGGACATGTATTTGATTTTATTGATGAGTTAGTAACTCATTTTTTTATTATTTTAGTAACTCATTTTTTTATTATTTATTTTTACTTTTTATGCATTGCATCATAGCTACATGATCATATCTTTTATTTCAATAAATTCTGATATCTTCTACTGTTTTATTTTTTTCAAAATTCAGCCCATTTTCAAGATAGCTCTTCGTAAGCAAGTTTTTCCAAATCGTGATCCGATCCTTATTCAATCAAGAGCTAAGCAAACAATGACCACTGAACCAACCAACCAAAGTTTCTCTATTGGTCAAACACCTGAATCCCAAATTGCTCAAGAGACAGTTTCTAGGATTGAGTTTATTTTGATGCAACAAAAATGAATAACATGGCTACTAAAATGGAAAACTTTATGAATATGACAGGTCTCTACCTTTCAATGGGCCCTCAACCTACAAATTTTGAAGTCTCCATTGGCCAAAATTCACTTCTAACTACTAATCCTGCTACTTCTACTTCTGTCCCACTCGTTCAAGACACAAATCCTAATTGCCTAAATTTGAAATCCACTCCTGTCATGCCAACTGCCCAAATACTAACCCCTAGCAATCAAATTCTTTTACATCAATACTACACCTATTTCCCCGATTATAACCAAGAATGCCATGGTAGGTGAGACCAACTTAGTCCAATTTGAAGAAGCCAAAGTATTGAGTTTGAAATTGCAATCATTGGAGGAATCTTTTCACTCTATGAAGGGTTTTAATTCATATGTGAAGACTCATGTTTCAGACTTGATCTTGTTCCCTAGTTTACAATACCCTGAAAAATTCAAAATGTCAGAGTTCAAGAAATATAATGGTACCAGTAACTCTTACATGCATTTGAGAATTTATACTCTAATGACCTAGGGGCTTATGCTGGAGACGAGCAATTGCAAGTGCAACTATTTTAGAAAAGTTTGTCTGATAGTGCACTAGAATGATACATGAGGATAAGATTCTCTGGTATCAAAACTCCTAGTATAATTGGTCTTTCTATTACATCCTAGCATAGTCTCCCTTTCGCTTCACAAGGATGGAAAGTAAGGATGTTTGATTTTAGGAAAGCCAAAAAAGGTGAGTGCCCCTACGCGAGCCTTATTGAAAAGGTCCCTTACTATAGAAAGGGTGTTAGCACTATTTTTTTATTGCAGGGGCAAGAAGGAACGGATCGCTTAAAAATAGTCATTTTAGCTCGAGCTAGAAAAGAGATCTGCTACGGTAATGGTGTTACAAATATCCCTCTTACCCTTCCCGTTCTTTAAAAATTTTGTTCCTGGGATGATATTGCTACTTGTTTCATGAGTCAATACAAACACAACATAGACAATGCTCCAGACAAGCTTGAGTTGTCTGTTTTCATTACTCAAGAAACCAAGCAAAACCTTCAAAGTTTATTCTTAGAGGCAGAGGGACAAGACTGCTCAAGTTCACTCTCCTATGGAAGAATCTGAAACGGTGAAACTTTTTATCCGTGCTCTATGACACCAATATTACAAGGAATTTATGACTATGTAGGGGTGTCCATTTGCTAAAGTGATTAGTAATGGTATTTTGATTGAAGATGGAATCTAATCTAGATAAATTATTGTAAATTCTGAATGCACAAACTCTCCTAATGGCAACAAATGAATCTTTTCAAAGAAAAAAGAAGGCGAGACTATTGTGGTAAATGATCAATTCACCCCTCAGAATGCTGAATTTACTTTTTCAAACTAGATTCCTTACCCTCTTGCTTTTAATCCAAACATATCATTTGCTTTTCTTATACAATCTAGATGACCAAGAGATAATATCAGTGGTTCACTTATCATGTTAACTAGATTCAAGGATCTCCCAATCTTCATTCTCAAAATTTTCCTTCACAACAGCGTTTTTCCCTACTCAACAATAAGCTCCTTGGAGACTGCCAGGAAACTTCACTTCTCGACCTATGCCTTGGTCACAGATTTATCAAGGTATGTTGGCTCAAAGAAAGATATCTCCTATATCTGCACTTGGAGAAAAAGATCAAAGAAACTATAATGCCAATGAAACCTGTGTTTATCATTCTAGAGGAGTTGGGCATTTTACTAATAAATGATATTAGTTCAAACAGAAGATTCAAGATATGATAGATACCAATCAGTTGGTGTTTAAGGGGAGCCGAGCAACCCAATGTTAACAACAATCCACTCCCTAATCATGTCCATAATGCTATAAGGGAAAATTAGTTGAGAGATATCCCAGCCTTCTAAATGAACTTGATTTCCTTGTGATTGCTTTTGTTTTTGTTTTAGTAAACATTTATTCTTATTATTATTTTCAAATAGAAAGCTCCCCCCAAAGACCAGTGAAACACAAGACGATCCGGTACTCTTCGTAAGAGGCCGAAGAATAGTGCATTGACAAGCGCTATTCCTTGGCTTGCATCTCGCCATTCCTCAACTGAGCTAAAAGAAGTTGAAACCTTTGAGAGGGAAGCCCGCTCCTTATGAGACAAATGGATTCAATACCTAAGCTTATGGAGAAGAACTCTACCCAGTCGATCATTTCTTTCATAGGTAAACTGAGGAAGCGAAACTTAGTAAGAATAACCAGTAATGTCACGAATGGATGAAGCAAGCACTTTTAGATGGTATCAATCTGAGCCAAAACATTTATTATTATTGTTATTATTATTATTTTATTTCAAGAAATCTTGTTTGGTTTCAAGTAAATGTAAAATCATAAACTTTTATCTCATAAGTGTATTGAATACAATAGTGGGACAAGAATTCTTATGATAATTTTTTCTAAAGGATGATAGAAAGAAGAGTGAACATCGTTTCTACTATCCAAATACTATTTATCCTTTGCTAACCCCCTTGAGCCTTCAAAAGGATTTTTCATTTCACAAAATCCGTCTTGATGATCACACCCCACACTAGGAAAATTTTGAGAGAATTTAGAACCCCGCGCTGAGGCAAGTTTTGTAGGTCATTTTTTATTCATACTATGGAAACTTTTTTTAATGTCATTTTTAGTATAGAAACCTTCACAGGGACAAAATTTTTGTGCCCCACATTGGTGCAAATTTAGAGGTCACATTACTTTTAGTAGAGTAGCCCGAACTGGGAGGATTATATCAGTTTATTTTGCAATTCATATTGGGGCAAATATCCCTTGATGTCAGTTAAGTTAGTTTGAGTGAGAAATTGATTGCAAGAAAAAAAAATTGTAAATACAATAATTTTTTAGTCAAGTTGTAAGTCAACCCGACATCAAAGTTGGGTATTCTTCTTTTAAGAAAAGAAGAAAAAAAAAAAGAGGAAAAAAAGAAAAAAAAAAAGGAAATAAAAAAGTTTTTGCAAAATAAATAAATAAGCAAAAAAAAGGAAAAAAAAGAGTTTTTATGTATTTTGCCTAGTGTGTGTCTTTCTAGGAAAGTGATCACAAGATTTTTTCACCTCACTTAGTAAATTTTAAGCCTTTATATCATTTTTTTCGTTTCCCTAAAACACCAAGCTATGTTACAACTTATAGTCTACTCTAACTGGAAAAGAAATCATCTGACTTGTTAGAATTCAAATATTGAATAGGGGTAAGCCCCAATTTTCAAGGTGTATTTAGTGTCTTGAAGTTATTCGCAATAATGAGTTTACTATTTCTTAAAATAAAAATACGATTTTTCTTAATAAAGCCACATGATTGATACAGTTGATTGGAATGATCATGAAAGAGATTTTAGAAGGGCGATAACATTTGAAGTAAATGTTGTAGCTCGAAATTGATTTTGAAAAGGGATAAAGTGCAAATTGGGGCAAGCCCAAGTCTATCAAGTTTGGGGAACAACTTTCTAAACACTCATTTCAGCCTTATTCAAAAGTCCAAGGCCATCATTTTCTGTTAATTCAAAGCATCTCTTGATCCGAGGGGACTGGATATAGAAAAAAAAATGCATGTGCATCACATTTTGCATGAAGAGTATGTTTCGTGAATTTTATTATTGCTAGATCTATGAAGAAGATCTTTGGCACATTGTTCATGTTCAATCAAAATCAAACAAGTTTTGTCAATGTAAGATTGACCAGTATCATTTACTTTTCAAAACTTTGTTTAGTCGAGCTATCAATTATGGTACTTAATATGGATTCATTGTCCATTAGGAGAACAGTATCTCTCGTCCATTGGGAGGACAGTATTCCATATCACATTTTTTATTTGGAGTTTCTGATTAAGAAACTCATGGTTGAGTTTCATCATGATTAAGGGGTCATCTTTGAGTTGAACCACGATTAAAGGATTCATTATTTAGTCGAGCTACCTATTAAGGTGATTAATATGGAGTCTTTTGTCTATTGGAAGGGCAGTTCTCTTGTTCTTCGAGAGGACAATATCCCAAATCATTTTTTTTTAATTTGAAGTTTCCAATTAAGGAACTCATTATTAAATGCGTTGAGCCACGACTAAGGAACTCAATTTTTAGTCGAACCGGGATAAGCGGTTCATTTGTTTAGTCAAGTTACCAATTAAGGTGCTCAATATGAAACCATTTGTCTATTGGGAGGACAGTATCCCTCGCCCATTGAGAGGATAGTATTCCAAATCAATTGACAATTTCAATACATATTTGTTAAGGCGAAAAACATATGAAAGAAGATTTGTCTGTAAAATAAATCAAACTGTGTATACCTTCTCATCGATCATCCTTGCAATTGACTTTGTCCCAACATTAGTTGGAGTTCAACATCCTGCACAATTTTCTGATTTCTTGCACTTTGATCCTTTTAAAAAAAAAAAACCAGATTTGAAAGGACATATACAGACAGAATTGTGTCATTACATAGAAACATGGTCATAACTTAAAACCAGTAAACTTTTTTTATAATAGAATCACTTCAAAATCTATTTAAGGTTGATGCCTTGACTATGATGAAAACTCTCTTTTCTTAATTTAAATAACATAGATTAATTTACACAAATAGATCCATCTTTCACAAATCTATGATCTATCATTCAAAATTGCAAACTTCATACTTATATCCTATGAAAGTATGAACTCATAGAAAAATAGAAAATAAAAGAAATTAAGGTTTTAGGATCTAGTGATTTAATACCTTGAAATCTTTAGAGTCAAATTCCTCGCATAATTTAATCCACGCCTGTTTATCAAAACCCTCAGGAACATGCTTCATTGCCTCTTCTTTTGATGGATACTTCTGAAAGCGCTGGTGAATACGTTTCTTTACTTCTGCACTTTGTCCAACATCATATTGTTGCTACATTTACAAAAATCATGAAAATTAAATGGATCTTCTTTGTCTATTAAGATCTCATTATGTCATAATAGTTGAACTAATTATCAAAGAATCAATACCGTGCATTGTTGTATATGTCATTCTTTAACTCTCGAGGAGATAAGTTTACGAACAATACATCCACTCTCACTTATGAAATGCTGAGCATCATCCCCAACTATCCTTCCAGATATTCTTCATCTATACAAATAGACAAAGGTGAGCTTTTCCTCCTTCTATTGGCCAATTTGATATTCCTTGTAGGACCTCCCCTCTTTGCCAATAGAATTGTTCATTTATTATAAGACACATAAATAGTTAGTATTGGAACACTTTAGGGTACTGACATATAAGAAATGCATGTAATAATTGCATTGTATAGAAATAAAATTCATGAATTTGAGAAGTCAGTACCCGAACCATATAATATTCTTGTTCTGTTCATTGCCCTAAGAAAGAAAGAAAGCAAGGCCCAAAGCAAGAAATAATAATATAATGCATTCTTGGCTCCCTATCTTAAGTAAAAATAGAAACTGAGGAAACAAAGAAAAATGCAACCGACTCGATAAAAGGAAAATTGAACCCAACCCAAAGAAGAAAAGAAAAAGTAGAAATGATTAAAGTAGTTGAGTATAGGTGAAGGAAATGTTTGCTTATCCAATAAACAAAAGAGCCGGATCACTGGAGGAGATGTTTGCTTATTCCACATTTTCTTCATTATTTTTTTGGTGTTTTTTTTTTTTCTTCATTTTTCTCATGATGGTTGTGCCCATCTTCTTCATCATTTTGCCTTAGCAAACATCTCCTCCAGGTGAGGTATGAGAGGTTGCTCGGCACAATGTGTCTGGGCTGTCAAATTTAAAGATTGCAAAATGTAGAACTTTTGCCTATATTTCTTATTGAAGCTGGCTGCTCTGGTTCATTTTCTGATTCATTCGTAAGATCAAAAGTAGTGGTGACCTTGTTAGGTGTAAGGCGTGCACTTCGTCTGGGAGAAGATTGCACAATTGGACTTTTCTTCGGACGTGGATCAACTGTACTCTTACTTAATGGAGCTCGAGCAGTACTTGAACCTGCCTCACTATTCACTCCTGCAGGTCGATTGGCATTTGGAACTGTTGCTTTCTTTCTTAGTCCTTTTCTTCCAGGTCCAACCATCTGCAATAAGTAACAAAGGGTCAGACTATCCTAAGTATTATCGTCAGTTTAATTGAGTAAGTTGTAAATACTACTAGAAAAGAACAAAAGATGAAATAATATGTAAAAAAAAAAAAATTGATAGCAACTTAAGTATACAAATTAAGATGTTGCACATAAACTAGTAAACAACTAGAAAAAAAAAATGCAAAGCACCAATTTGCAAAACACTAGTCATTAGGCCACAAGTCTTCATTTTCATCGTGAGAGATTGATTGATTTCCATTAATGTCATCATCATTGATAAAGTCATCATCATGAACTAGAGGGACCCTTGACGAACCCTTCATTTCATTGGTGTGAACTGAATTAGAAGGCAACATCTGCAAAGACAAAGTGCCCCTTGCAAGAGATGGTGTCGAAGTTCAAATCAACGACTCTTGAGGTTTATGCTTGGTCCTTCGTCTTGATAAAGTTCTTCAAATAGCCCTTTGTCTATCCGTTGTGGAACATAGATACGAGTTACGAGGACTAAACCTTTGTACAACATGCCAATTTTTACCTAATCTAAGATCATTCAAATAAAATAAACTTGGTGAATTTGATCCGCTAGAATATAAGGCTGATCATTATACCATGTTTTAGAAAAATTAACACTATAAATATTCCCTTCTTTATCAATATGTAATCCATTCCTATCTCTAGTGTTCCACCATTTACATTTAAATATCAACACCTTCTTCTTTCCTACTAAGTATTCAACTTCAATAATATCCTCCAATACCCCAAAAAAATCAACAATGTTATTTCCATGCTCTCCCTTTACCACAACCCCACTATTTTGAGTTTTTCTACCATTTTCCCTGCTCGTTGTATGAAATCGGTAGTCATTTACCATACAACTAGTGTACCGACTAACTCTATTATTTGGTCCCAATGCCAAAGATCTTATTTCATCATTACAGGTTTCAGGACAAGATAAAACCTACATATAGTAGAACAACAAATTAATGAGTAATTTATGAATTTTAAATTTTGTAACAAAACAAGGTACTTTTTTGGTCTCTTACACGTTGACGAAACCATGAAGCAAAAATTGCTTATCATGACGTTGATCCACATTTGCATTACTTTCTACTACAGGCTTTTCTTTGTGCTCCGTAAATGAATGAAAGTATTATAATGTAATCCTTCGGCCTAAAAGTATACGATATTTTGATCCTAAAATTCTGAAGCGCATAATGTTGTAAACAAATTAGAGAAAAAACTTACTGTATGTGTTGTTCTATTCATCACAATTGTTCAGTACAAATGTATGAAACATCTTCAGTTCAGAACTTATAAAACACCTACTTTATATCCACCAAATGGACAACCCTTTCCCAAAAAAATAGATAATACACTTGATACTTCTGTCAATTCATTATTACGGTTAACTCTATTGAAAATTGTGTCAACATCATGCAAGTACATACTACAAAAAGTTAGGCACTTCTTGTCTATGTACTCCTCGGCAATGCAACCTTCTGGGCGAGCTTTACCATTTTCCTGTACATACTTAAAAAGTTTAGCTTTTAATTGCATATTTTGTGTGAAAAGCACATTTATAAAACTAATATGTCATTGGTTAGCTCTCGAATGGAAACATCTAACGATATTGCGATGGACCAACAATTTTTGATTCATATGGTAAGTGAACCATAAGATGTATCATTATGTCAAAGAAGGAAGGTGAAAAAATTCGTTCCAAATTGCACAGAATGAGAGCAATGTTCCTCTCTTCTTCCTGTAGAAAATCTAAAAAAGAAGTTTTTGAACACAACTTCTTGAAGAATTCACTGAGCTCAAATAAAACTTATTGAACTTCTTTTGTCAAACATCCTCTAATTGAAATTGTGAGAATCCGTTGTATGAAAACATAAAAATCATGACTTTTCATTCCGGACAATTGAAACTCTTCACCTTTTATGTAGCGAGAGACATTTGAAGGAAAACCATCAGGGAACTTAATTGATGTCATGAATTGAAGCACCTTCCTCTTTTCCTCCTTGGTTAGATGGTAGCAAGCCATCGGCATGGTGAAAGAATCTCCATTTTGTTTCAAGTGCAACTCATTTTCCTTTTTCAAATTCAACTGCATTAAATCCTTACGTGACTTCCACGTGTCCTTGGAATTTCCATTAATATCCATTAAGGTAGCTAATAAGCTCTCAGTAACATTTTTGACAACATGCATGATGTCTAGGTTGTGCCGTAATTTAAGGTCTACCCAATAAGGAAGATTGAAAAACACACTTTTGTTGGTCCAATATAACCCATCGGCATTGCGCTTTCTCTTTCTTAGATGCACCTGTTATGAAGATTTACCAAAAAAGTTCATGGTATCATTCAACATTTGAACCTCATTTAAAATTTCATATCCAGATTTAGGCATAACAGGGCCCCGAATTTCTATTTTGCCATTGAAAATTTTCTTATCCTTTCTCCAGTGATGGTTAGAGGATAGAAATCTACGATGCCCCAAGTAACATATTTTCCTACTAAAAGGTAAGTATTCAGAAAATATATCATTCATGCAAACAGGGCATGCAAAATGTCCTTTGGTGCTCCACCCAGATAAAATAAATGACTTTGCATAAGCTGGAAAGTCATTTATAGCCCATAAAAGCAGTTACTTGGGGCTTGAATTTTTCTCCCTTGTGTGCATGATAAGCCTCTACACCTTCCCATAACTCATTCAATTCATCAATCAAAGGTTGAAAATACACATATATATCCTTTCCTGGTGATTTAGGTCCTGGAATTAACATTGACATAATGATAAAAGGATCTCTCATGCACTTCCAAGGGGGCAGGTCAAATAAGGGACAAGAAAAACAGGCCATATACTATAAGCATTACTAAGATTACCAAATGGGTTGAATCCATCAGTTGCAAGACATAACCTAACACTTCTTGGGTCATGAGCAAAGGAAGGATGAACTCTATCAAAATGTTTCCATGCTTCACTGTCAGCTGGATGCCTCATGATGTTATTATCATCAACACGCATACTCCTTGTGCCATCTCATATCATTTGCTATCTCATCATTGACAAACAATCTCTGCAACCTTGGTTTTAGAGGAAAGTAGGGAAGAACTTTTCAATTCTAGGCACCTTGTGACCTTCTTCCTTAAAATGTGGCTCTTTGCATTTATCATTAGGACAGGTGGTATTGGATGCATATTCTTTACGAAAGAGAACACAATGATTCACGCATTCATGAATTTTTTCATATTTGAACCCCAAATCTCGAATGATCTTTTTGCATTCATAGAAAGATTTAGGCACAGAAGCACTATTTGGAAGAGTTTTTATGAAAATTTCAAGCAAACCATCAAATGATTTGATAGTCCAACCACTCATGGTCTTTAGATGAAGTAGAGAGACGATGAATGACAATTTAGAGAATGACTTGCACCCCGGGTAAAGGTGTTGTTTAGCATCATCTAACAATCTTAATTACGCATCTGCTTTGCAATACAGATCACTTAAAGAACAACCAATATCCTACCAACCCTCCCCACAATTAGCACGAGAAAGGTCATTTAACATGTCATCCAGGTCATCATCCTCATCTTCATCATGGAACCCTTCATGCAGTACATGCTCTTCATGTTACAATCATCATGATATGACTCACCACGATATACCCATGTAACATAATCTTTACTAATTCCATGCACCATCAAATGATGCTCCACAATTCCTTTTGATTGATTACGAAAGTTTGCAAGGACATGAAATTTTAGTGGACTGATCTTTATTAGAATATGCAAATTTTAAAAACCCCTGAACACCCAATGCATATCGTTCGTCCCTCCTATTGTCAATTATCATCCAACTCTTGTCCATATTGTAAATATGATTTTCTTAAAAATTAGACAACTTACTAAAATCAACCACTAAATATGCAGTATCAGCCACTAAACTAATTAAAAAACTTATTTTCATTCCAACACTTCGAAACAGAAAATTTTTTTTGTATAAGTTCAATAACTTCAAAATTAATGAAGTCAAACATTCAATAACCAATAAAGACGAAAAATGGCACTTTCACAAATTGATGGAAAATCATCACTAAAACATGTTTACATCTTTCCATGGAAATCTTCATAATATAACATACTCAAAAAAACTTAACTAAATTCCTATCATCAACTCATGTTTTGTTGTAAAATAATCAATTACTTGCTAAAAATTTGGTATAATTATAAAGGTACTAAATAGCACATACAATGTTATTTTGTGTAGAAGCTACTTGTCATGAATTCACAAACTCTAGCAGTCACAAAGAGTTCCTCCAATAATGGGCATCATTATCTGTAATTAGTAAATATTCACCAGGAGGTTCAGGAAATATATTACCACAACACTTGCTAGAAAAACTTTTTATTGCTTGTTTTGACATTTTAATTACTATTGAACAACAAGATACACCATTCCCAAATCTACAAGCCTATGCCAGAAATACACAGAATCTGCCCAATCACATGAATTAGAACCACACATCCTACTACCTTAGTCATGCATGAAGTGATCACATCCTACTATATTAATTTTAGCTTTCCCAGGGTGCTGCATATCGCCTCCACAAAACAAAATTACAAGCATCCAATTTTAAGGCGAATCGCGATGGTCAATTTTACAACTTCCACTTACATATAACTAGATCAGTAAAACAAATGCAAAATTACCATATCGATCTTAGCATAAAACAAAAACTAATATTTTTTACATGAATTTAACAACCACCACACAAATTCTCCAAGTATAGGTAACAAATCAACACAACAAAAACTAGGATTCTGACGACAAATTACAAATAGTACACAATATTTCCCTAAAAATCATAACTTGAATAAATGTATTTATTAGATTCTTTAGATTTATGGAAAAATTTTCTTGATAGCAAATTAAATAAATTCATTTCACATCTTGATTCAAGAAATTTATGAATTTTAGCCCAGTTAAACTAACAGATGTGAATCAAAGACATTTCACAACAATTTTCACTGATTAAAATATCACAACAAATAAAAAATAAATTAATCTTAATTTATTAAAATAGATATTAAATTAATTAACATTGAAGAATACTAACCTCGAGAAGAAATTATAGAGGGAGATTTTTTTTTTAATTATTTTTCTTTGGATAGATATTTAGGTGAGATCTGTTTGCAGCTTGCTTTGGTTGTGGCTGCAGCTTTTGGTTTCATCAAAGGTCGACTTTGGCGTTATAAAAGAGGTGGCCTACGTGGAAGGTCGTCCACGGAGCTTGTCCAATTGTTTTTTGACACGTAATGGATTATTCAGAATTAAATGTACTCCACATCCTTCACGATTTTTTTTTTGGGCCCATTTGATCAGATTTTTGTTGTGATTCTAGAAAACTGAGTGGAATTAGAATTGGTCACCCAAATTAATAAATTCTCATTTCTCACAACTTAAAAATCAGAAATATCTTTGGAGAATTGTAAATCCTTAACAAGAGTCATTTTTTATATTTTAAAAAAATTATACAATACAATATTATATATTAACTTTCCGAGACCACAGCCCGGGGGACACCCCCGGGATGTGTATCTGTAGTGGCAATATATCGTAGGGAAATACAGATACTCTTAGTATTTTTTGTGAATGTAGCAATGGTGGTCTTCATTGCATCTACCATTGCTACGATATCCAGTAGCCTACTTAGGCTACTTGAAAGATGCCAATGTGCATCATTCGGTTTGTGAGTTAATAAAACAAAAATATTAAGTTTATTGTACTAAATACTTGCAAAAATAGTAAATAAGTAGTTATAAGTCAACTGAATACTTATTGTTTAATAAAAATATGTTTTTCTGAGTTAATAAAACAAAAATATTATAATAATAACAGTACTAATTGTTAATGAAGTACTAAAATTTTGTTGGTAAATCATTGTATATGTAAAAGTTTGTTTATGTGAAATTAAGGAATAAAATACTTATTGTTATCTTTCTTAGAAAGTATCAAATTAACAAGTCAAAAAAGAAACACGTTGTTTTTAGATTAAACTGGGAACTTGCAATTATTTTAAATTAATAGTTATTACTCAAATTAGAACATATTGTTAAATAATGATCTACTAACAAATTAATTAGCAAACCAAAAAGAATTATGAAAATCATTCTAACATTAGTATAATTTATAATGCACTTCATTGACCCAGAAATAAATATCATGCATTAATTAAATTTTTAGGACAAAAGGTTGAATAATTAAGAGTCAAAGAAAATTGATTAAACGGAAGTATCACATTATAAATTTATGAACCACCAAATTAAGCTTATATGGAAACCATCTTAAGATAATAATATCTATAGACTTTTAATTGGGCTACCAAGTACCAAGCCCAATTAGTTACATTATGTATCCTAATTTGTTATTTAATGGGTCAATATATATATATCTTAATGTGTTATCTACCCATTTGGGCTACAACATACTACCACAAATCAACTAAATGGCCTATTTGTCTCGTACATGCATACATTGGCATGTTATGTAGCAACAAATTGTTTGGGCTTTTTTATATATAGTTGGACTTTCGAATTAGAATTAATTTCCTTGATGGGTAAGCATCCAATAAGGTAGTCTAATTAATTAAACACCTCATTTGGGCCATCATACTGATTGTTACAAAATATTAATTAATTTCTTTAATATTTAGTTTATTTAATGGGGCCATTATATTAGCGAAAAGACAAAATTTTTCCCCTTCAATTACAAATGTTGGATTAGAATTTACAGTAATAAAATTTTTAATCTTTACAAATATATAATTTAAAAATATATATCATAAACAATATAATTTTTTTTATTTTTCCTTAACTCAATATTTATTTTATTATTTTCATTTAAAATAACACATCTAAATTCTTTAATTCCTATAATCCAAAATTAATATCTAAAAAAATAATTACACAAACTAGCTAACTTTTTTCAACACAATCCAGCAAAACCCACATAGAAAAATTTTCAAACATTTACTTTCTATATGTAAAGTCAGTACTGATAACTAAAACCAATAACTAATACTAAAAATATCAATGATGAATAATCGTCACTAAATCCTAGAATACTCTTAAAATATTAGCGACAATGAAACATCGTCACTAACACTGAAAATATTAGTGACAATAAAATATCGTAACTAAATCCTAGATATTTCAACGCAATTTGATTTCAGCCTAATCTTTAGTGATGACGTAATGACTATTTAGTGACGACTTTTTGTATTTCGTCACTAAAAGACAAATCCTTCCATTATGTAGTGACCAAGTCAAAACTCGTCACTAATAACACCCTTTATTGACGAGATTTCGTGTCGTCACTGTACTTTTCGTCACTAAAGCCTCATTTTCCTGTAGTGACTTCCGAACCCAAATTTCTAATTTTTCAAAAGGTCATGACTCATCTAGATAAGGGTTTAAATCTATGAGAATGATCCAATCTTGGTGAGTCGGTACACTGAAAATTTAATACCGAGTGACGACTCCTATTTTTAAACTTTTTTTTCAAATTTATTTAATTGGGCTTACTATCGCATTTTTCCTCAACCCCATTTTAGACCCCTTCCCTTTCTCTTTTATTTTCTTTATTTAGTTTTTTATTAAACTTGTAGATGTTAAAAAAAAAGGGTGCGACACGTGCAATTCAGAAGCAGCATCATTTTTAATTTGGAAAGTAGAATGAAGTAAGTGCACTTGTAGGTTTGCTATGGCCATCATATTTGCTGAATTTCAAGAGTAAATTTTCTTTTGTTATGGCGTATGTCAGATTTGTTCAGGTATTTATAAATCAAAAGATTCATTGGAAGGCTGCGCATGAATTGTGGTCTATTTAATTCTATTATTTATGGGCCATTACGGTGTTTTTTTCCCTGCCAGAAGTTCATCTATCAATTCCAAGACAAGTTATATGTCGTCCGATTTAGGTTAAATTCTTTTTTATTCTTTGATTTTGTCAATTATTAAATAAATCAATTACCAAACATGCAGTTCTTTTAATTCATTTTATGATCCTCTTATAAAAAATTACTCAAAAAAATAAGATTGTTCCATACGTATCACAAATACAATATTTAATAAATAATCCTGTAAATTAATTTCGTTATGTTCCATGTCTTTATTTTTGTCTGTATATTTCAATTGATAACTCTTCTCTCTCTATATATAAATACAGTAATTTCAAATTATTTAAATTGATAAAACTAATTAGTCGAATCGAATAAGCTCAATCTTGAAAGTATGACAACACAGTAATTTTATAACTTAAATTGCTGAAATTAATTAATCGAATAGAATAGGGCTCAATCTAAGAAGAATGACAGGTTTAGACAGGTCTCTCCCCCTTCTGCTACGGCAATCTCGATGTTGTCAATTTCAATCAATTTTAAGGTGCTATGCTGGTATCAAAGAAACTTTGGCCAGGAGCAATTATTATCCAGCTAGAGTGAGTTTTCTTTATATCTCAAAATTACCCTTCGACGCATAAACTCAATCGCTCTTGTTGTGTCCCAAACTCCCACTATTGTCTCTTCTTCACCGCAACAAGTATATAGTTGGATTTAATCAGTGGTCTTGAAAGGCCGAGAACTCAGTGGGCGATTGTACTAATTGAACAACTTGCTCCAGAGAATGGTGAAGGAAAGCAGCAGTTGGTGGAGGAAAAATTGATGATCGATGGTATTCAATGATTTTAATTATGAAAATTATCTCACTCAAAAAGAAAAACAAATTATTGGAAAATCAAATTTAAAAGATGGAATAATTAATTATAAAAAGAAGAAGAGGTCGGGTTGTAGTGTATAGTGTATGATTGATGAATTGATAAAAGTAGTACGGGAATTAAGGTGGGAGAGAGGGAGTAACATAGCAAGTAAGAGAAGAGAACCGTGAGAATGAAGTGAAGGAGACGATTGAGGTGGAAGGTAGTGGTGGTGGTGTTGCCTTTCGAAATGTTAAAGGATTTTTTCTCTCACTTGTTGTCTTCACATTACTAATAAATTGTTAATTATTTCACTAAAATTTATAATTATATTTAAAACTAATTCTCATATTTTATTAGATAATGAAATTAGAAAAACAAAAAAACAAAAAATATAAGAGATCTTTTTTGATAGATAGTTTTGGCATAAAGATAAAATTTGCTCAGGCTTGAATATTTTAGTCAAATTAGCTTGTGCAATTTGCGATTGATAGAAAGGTAATTATGACTCAAACTAAAAGACATAACATATTCTTTGGTTTGGGGTCATAGGTGTAGTATACCCATTGAGATGTGATTCCTCTGTTCCAAGATCCCCTTGTCTATATGTAATTTAATTTTTTTTACAATGTATTATGAAAAAATTAGTAAATAAAAGCAATATCTTACAAATCCTTAATTTGTTAAATTTTCTATATATAATACTAGCTTCTTTATTCTACATGTATGTTATATCCATATAGTTCTTTTGTATTAGGGTTTATTCTGAATAGTTTTTTGAAAACTATTTATAGATCTTTAAAATTTATTTTTATAACAGAATTTCTGGATAAAAATTGAAAAATACTTTTTTATTTTTCATGCTAAATAAGTTGAAAGTTATTTTCAAGAACAAATTTGCACGTTTTCTATTTAAAAAATAAAAAAAAGCAACAATAAGATAAAAGATAAATGTTAAGAGACTACACTAACACCAGACAATTTAAATAATTTCTTAATTTTTCTATGCAGGAGACATACACATCGTAATCGAGTCTGAGTCATTATAAGCTCAAGTCAACTTAAAAGTCCAGTCTGCTTTTGATATTTGGGATGTCGTTACTTCAATCGTTATATTAATATATAGACATTTTGTTTCTTCTTGCAATTTTTACTGGTCCTCGTTGCATTGATTTCTTCTTTCTAGGATCTATTAAATTTATTATATTCTTTCGTAACAAACACGGAATAAACTGTACCTTTCCGTTAAATATCATTCCTTAATATCCTAACACGCCTCTAATTTTTTATCCTCTCCAGGGACCATAATTAACGTCCCTCTCCTTTTCCAATGACTTGCCTACTTTTAATCTGCCAAAACATCATTTCAAAATCAAAGATAAATTCATCAGCAATAAAAGTTTTTTAAAATTATGTTATTCTCCTCTTAAAATTCTTTAAAGTATTATTATATTTTTATAATAATTAGACTTTGCTCTTAAAATTTTTTAGAAATTATAAAAATAATTTCCTATATATCTTACTCTCCAAGTATAGAGTTTAAAAAATTATTATTTCTCTTGATATTTAAAATTTTCAATAACATCCTAAAAAATTGGATTTTTACCCTTAAAATTTTGTAAAAATTATAAAACTTTCTCACCAAAAGTTTCAAAATTCAATTTCTGAATCCGACACTGATTGATAATTTTTCAATTATTTTCTGTAGATTGAATCTCCAAGTCACTGATGCAGCAAGAGAGAATTATAATAGGTTTTCGTATTTTCTTTAGTTATGGAAAATATTTTTTTGGACACTTTTTTAAGTGTATATCGATATAGTAACTAATTCTGTCTAGCTACGTTGAATAAAATTTAGTTGTTTTGTTAGTCTAAATTATAAAAGATTTTTCTTTCTTTGTATTGTTTGCCTTAACTTTTTTTTTAATAAATTGAACAGTTTGTGGCAACTCAAAGAAAAGAAAGTGGGTCATCATTGTCCTAATACAAGCGGTAAAAACAGTGAAGAAAGTACCAAATTCGGAGATTAGATGCAATCTGTTATACTTTTTAGTATTATATTTGTGTTATCTTTTAATATTATACTATGTGATGAAATGACATTTATTTTCTATTTAATATTTTTTCACATTAAAAATACATATTTCATATTGTCACTCTATTATATTGTATAGTATAAAAGAAGTATTATAAAAAAATCCAAAGCCGCCAATTCCTTGTGGAGCAATGCAACAAGGAATTTTTTAGATGACTGAAATCTGTACAGTCTGATTTTTGTAATAGGTAATATTTTGAGATTCTTTTATGATTGTTAACTATATCCAAGATAATTTAAAGATCCAGGCCCAACGGTTCGTCACAAATTTGACTCAAGTTTTATGGATCTTAGGAATATTTGACGTTTTTTTCCTTAATCAATATCGTTCAAAGTTTAGAAAATTAATATTTTGAGTAGAATCATTATTTAATAGCCAAATTAGATACAATTATTTAGTTAAGAAATTAATTAAATTAAAATCTAAGTTAGAAGGACCTTTCCTATTAAAATTTTTAATGAAATAGTCGAAAAATTATTTAGGTAATTTTCTCATTAATTATTATACTATAACACACAATAAAATCAAGGACATGTTCCCCTTTCCAATTTTCACACACATACACCTCTAATAGTAAAGGTCAGCAGCCACCCAGCACAAATGTGAGACAATCGTCGGAACTTATATAGATTTTTGAATTTCCTTCTGTTTTAATTTTAGGATGTAAGTATTTTTCAAGGAAAACTACTTTAATAATTTTTCACATTTTATATTTATATATATTTTTTAATTAGTTTAACAAATTTAAAATGATATATTTTTGTCCTTTATAAATTCAAAATGAACATTTTTTTGTCTTTCGAAACAATTTTAAGCGTATTTTGATCTAAAATAATCATGCGAATCACGTATTACAATTTTTTAAAACAAAATTGATAAAATACAAATTTTAAAAACTAAACAATACACTACTTCAAAACCTCCCCTAACCACGGACCAAAAACCTCTTCCTCCACTGTCCATCACCACGCTATTCCTTTCTCTTCCTCTAGTTCCCACCCTATCCCGTAAGCACTTCCTCTCCCGTTTTGCATCCCACAACCATAAGAGACAGGGGTAGACAGATAGCTGTCTCCCCAGTCCCCTCTAGATGTCGCAAGGCGCAACCCAGGGGACCCTCTTGCTGCCCCAGTCCAACTCCCTGTAGATGATCTTAAAGTTTGTTCACTGAAATATGAATGAGAGAAGAAATTATAAAACAATGGAATTGCGTAAGTTTTAAATATTTATTTTTAATGAGACAAAATATAGGACATAGAGTTTTAAGAAGTTTTACAGGGAGTTGGTCGCATTTTTTTTTACTCGTCACTTTGATTTTGCATCTATTACTAATTAGATTTATTTAAAATTATCTTATTGACGCAAAGACAGACCTTTAACGGCCTTCCAAACAAAACTCTAAGGTTGTGTTTCGATGGATGGGTTTGAATGGAAGGAAGAATTTGAAAGCAATGATTTAAATTAAGTGGAATTTGAAATGACATTAAATTTAGATAAATTTTAAATTCATTTATTTAATCATTAAAATCATACGCTCATTTGTTGGTAAATTTCAAATGTACAACTAAATCAATTAACTTGTTTCAATAACTTATTATAAATTAGGATTTCAAATCAAATCCATCCAAATCCCTCTATCTAAACACAATGTAAGATATTTTGTTTTATGGAAAAAGAAAGACTAGTTCCATAAAAGAAAATGATTTACAAATCACAAATTGAGAATTATTTGTCAAATTCACTCCACATGATAAGATTATATTGAATTACCAATCCTTGATTATAGATATTTAGTCGAATTTCGTTCCATCTTTATTGAATCTACTGACATATCAGTGACTTTATGCCTTTGTATAGATGCAATATTCTAAAAATAATACAAAAATTCAAATTAAAAAAAGTTAGTCAATGGTGCACAAACCTATTCCTTTCACTTAGAATTTATAAGTACAAATTCGTATCTTTTTGCAATTACAAAAATTACATTACACAGAATTCAAATGGAGTCCATCAACAGTAAGAAAGGTATTTAATTCATTGCACATAACAAATAAGAGAGATTAAAAGAATAAACTCCAAAGCAACAAAAATCTGATTATATAACTATAAAAGACATTTAATGTGTATAAGAGACACTTTTAGAGATTTAAATTGATATTACAGATTATGCAAAGCCCAATTTCCAATCTCGGTGACCCTATCTATGGAGCTTATTGTTGATTTATTGAAATCCATTACGCAATTCGTCATTTCTAATGAAAATTAATGTAGTTTTAATCTTAGATTTGTTAAGAGATGGTCAACTAAAAGAGTGCCTATTAGTAATTTAAAGGACTCACTTTACTTTGCACTCTCTAATTTGCAGTTAATCCATACTTTAATTTTGAACATATTTCATTTCAAAATTTTCAGATTTATTCTACTTCAGTCCAATTTTTGAAAATATTACTAGAATTGATGGGTTTTAGATATGTGCAATATAACACACTAGTTTAGGGGGATATTGTACCACTGGAGATACTCATGACTAATTACAATTTGCACATAACTTATGATCAATTCTCACTATGCATCCACAATTCTAAATTTTAGATGCATTGCACTCATAACTCTTAGATCGAATCCAGTTTGGTCTAGTATAATTAATAGTAATAAAAATTTACAAATATTCTACATTAGGTGTATTGTGTGCACAGTTAGAATATCTCTTTAACTTTGATAAGAGTGTTAAAAATTGGATTGAAAAAAGATAAATCTCAAACTTTGGATTGTAATATTTCTAAAATTTAAAGTATAAGATGCAAAAAAACAATAACCTATAAATTAGAGTATGCAAATTTTAGTAAGTCCTAAAGATCATCTTGGATATAAACCGAAAGTTTATGCGTTCAGAGGCTGCACTATGTTCGGAGATTTTTTAATCCAAACAGGAGTGAAGTTTAATGATGATGATAAAAATAGGAGTCTTCTTCGTCTCTCTCCGATTACAAATTTGGAGATTCATTTGGATAATATATTATAAATTAGAATTTTAAATTAAATTTATCCATCCAAATATAATGCTTAAGAAACACTCAGCAATAAATAATCTTCCATTTCATACACTTGGAACATATTTTTCAATTCTTTACTTATCACGATTGGTTTGAAGCCGACATGTTAAGCAATATTTAAACATAAACGCGCAAAGAAATAGCCTACTCGAGCTAAATTTCAATAGCAAGCATTATAATTTTCATTCATATACACCTCTAGTTTTGAAACGAAATCATTAAAAACGAACATATTTGTCACCATTTAAAGAATGCCTCAATGAAATTAATTAATAACTAGAAAAATTAACCGATAATTTTGGGACAGATTGACTCATAAATTATTGGGGATTATAATTAATTGGGGGTAATGCCCGAACTTAGTTCACCGAATGAGGCATGAGTTGAATTATTGGAAAATTATATGGTCTCATTAGAGTATCACATATCATTATTATTTTAAAATTTATATTGTATAAATTTTTAAAATACAACGATATGATAGTCTAACGAGACCATAAAATTTTTCTAAGTTATTATCACTTAAACAACCTTTTGAATGAGTCAAAATTATATTTGCCTGACTACTTGCAAAAGATTTAAATAGACATGGTGGCCTTCTTGAATTTGATGGGCATTGGTGGATTTGCTGAAATGATGTCCAATGCCTTTGAATGATTTGTCTTGTTAAATTAAATAAACCAATCTTTGAAGTTGAAACATCATAAAGTCTTATTTTACTGAAGAATGTTCTCCATCTAGGAATCACTTTGTAGGCTTCCACATATATAGATGCCAAAAAGTCATAAGAATTATACAAATTGTGTCTAAATACTTGGCAGTTCTCTTGAGAAATAGTATTCGAAATTTATCGGATTTTTGTCCATGAAACTACCCATCATTTTCAGGTAATACATAGGTCAATTTGATTATTGATATTTATTTAAAATTGATTCTGATTAGCAAAACTTTTAAAATCGGTGGTGTACTAAGTGAATTTCTTCATGTCGTAGTGCTCAACTTCAATATAGCAAATGATGATACCAAAATAATACATTCAATGACAATATTACACGTGGCTTCGAGTCCGGGTCTACTAGGGATATGTTAGTAATTTTATCCTTGTACTTCAAATATGCCAAATTGGGTCAAGTATTATATATTCGACCCACGGATGGATCCGACCCATCGATTTCAGGTATAAATATTAAAGTGACAGGTTAGATTCAATTAATTACTTCCCTAATTATTCAATATTGAATATTTTCTCTGAAATTACATTCTTATCGAAATACCGATTTAAGCGTCGGAATCTACCTTAGGAACAAAGCCCCGCCCACTTTATCTTTAGGTAATCAGAACGTGGGTACTACATGCGGTGCTTAACCTTACTTTGGACGATAATGCACACGGGCTAACCCTAGCTCAAATTTTTCGTATCAACATTTGGCACCGTTTGTGGCTAACCCTCGGACTGTACACAAGACTCTTCCTTAGTTAGAGAGCTTGTGGTGATGTAAAGCGGAGGGATCAAAGATCTCACATTAGTTGATAGTTAAAAAAAAAAAATCTAGCTTATAGGGTGGGGGGTCACCCTTCTCATGTGAGGCGCATTTTTAAGGGCAAAACCCTGAAACTT
The DNA here is from genome assembly GCA_025175665.1 of Cinchona pubescens. NCBI lineage: Eukaryota > Viridiplantae > Streptophyta > Magnoliopsida > Gentianales > Rubiaceae > Cinchona > Cinchona pubescens. The sequence goes on along the minus strand of JANKKI010000267.1, from coordinate 1,121,337 downwards.
TGGTCAAAGCAGACAATACCTCACATGATCTAATATGTGCTGGTTGAAGTGCATGAAGGAATTTATAGATACCACGTTGTTTATCAATCAAAAAAAGTCAAAAATAAAATTGAGGTTTAATCCTATTGACATAATAAATCATGTGCAAAACTCTATTCAAAGTACAGAACGTAAGCAGGCCAAGCGTAACAAAAATCTTATTGCCACAGCTATTTCTGTTGAAATACTGAAATTGTCCACAACAAGGTCAATAATTCATTGGTGGGCGCATAGAAACAACATATTGAGAAGGTAATAAGTAGTAGGGTTTGATAATCATAATTTGAAATACATAATCACTTGTGAGATAAGTTGAACCGTTCAATATCTAACGAAAAAATGAAAAATTAGTCACCATAAATAGAAAAACCATTAAAAGAATTAAACAGAAAACTATTCACAGTTAGTTAATTAGTTGTGCAATTATTTTTTTATTTCTAAACAGGTCTAACAACTAATACGTATTTATTATTTTCATTCCAAATAGTTATTTTAAAATATTATTTCGTATCCAAATAATTATTCTATTATTACAAAAGTAAACATCATTTTTAAAAATCACTAAAGACAAAAAATAAATATCATTTACCAAATAACACTGTATTATTTGCAATCCAAATGGACCCACGTTACCCTCCCTTCTCATAAAGCGTGTAAACCTCAGATCTAAGCTCTTTCTTTCAGCATGAAACCTATTTTCAATGCCAAGCCTGAAAGATAGTACAAGATCATAAGAGATGGTTTTTTTTTTTTTTTTTTTAAGGAGCAAAATTATAACATGAGCACTCTGTATTGTATTTAGTTCTGTTTATTCAATAGGGGCCAAATGTCGTGGATTTGGTTCAACATCTCATGGATCTGCAGTGAAAATCTACGGTTTTATTGCTGGGTATATATATATATATATTGGTTTCATATTTGAGTAAATGAATTACGTTTACTAATTTCTAAGGGAGTGGGAAGAAAATTCATTCACCACCACTGCAGCCTTCATCTTTTCTTCATTCATATTTGCAGTGCTGGCATTGGCATATTTGCAGTGGTGGCGATGAATTTTTTTTTTTTTTTTTGTTGAGAAGATGTTTGAACGGAGACACTTTTAACTGTTCTATTATCTAGAATTCTGCTTGAGCCGGGCATGCTGTTGAGGGGTTTTCTTGGATGGTCCAGTTTATTAATTACTATGTGTTAAGAGACAGCTTATGCTCTTTGATTCTCTAGATTTTTATATGAGAGAATATTTGGTGTTTATAAGAGTAAATGAGTATTAGACTCATTTTATGTTATTTTAAGCGTCAAGCCTATTTCTTTTGCTTTTCGTAGTAACAATTCATTAACACGTTCTGTCTCTTTTAAAATCTTGAATGAACCTAATGTTCATTTCTACAAACTAAAGCAAAAGAGATAGAATCATTAAAATATAAAATTATACACATTAGAAAAAGAGAATACAACTACTCAATTTCTTGATAATCGAATTGAATTCAATTCGTTAAAGTTCGTTTCTGATTAGTTGTCAATAATCATCTTAGTTTGAACAAGATTTAATCTTTATTAACTTTCTATATTCAATTTGAATTCGAACTTAATAAATTTTAAATTTTAAATTTATCTGTAAAAATAAAAGCAATTGACTTTGACTTGATAAACTCTAATCTTTAAGCATGATAATCAAATAAATTTAAATACTAACTTGTTTATATTTATTTACACTCTTATGTATATAGCGTCATATTCTCCCTTTCTCAAACAACTAGTTTTTTATCCATTCTTGAATGGGAAAAAATATAGAATTGATGTTTTTCATTGTTAATTTTGCAAGAAAAAGAGAAAACTTACTAAACTGCACTATTAATGGAGTTTTTGTCAGTAACGAGGAAAGAATATGCGAACGAACTTAAGGAATTTAAAGTCTAGCTTCATAATTATTACACCAATCACTGAAATTCTATTTTTAATTTTCTTAAACATACAACATGCTTGTAAAAGGGTTAATTATATTTTGTCCCTCTATAATATGGACTTTGCTTCACCTTACCTCACATAAAAATTTTATAATCACTTTGCGTCCCTAATAGCCACCAGCAAGAGTTAGTTTGAGAATTAATCAACTCGGAAAAAGAAAGATTAAAAAAATCTCTAATACATAGTTGATTATTTTTATCATTTTTGTGCCTAAAAGAAATATTTATCTTTCATTATTACTCGTCTGTTGGAAGAAAAATAAACTTTGTGCATGGCATGTGAATTTAACCCAAAAAAAAGAAGGATTTAATTTGTCATACACAAGAGGAAAAACTAAATTTAAAATAAAAAAATAAATATGCTTTGAAAGCTCAAATTAAGTAATTGGTCAGCACCTTGCTATACTGCTTTATTATTAAATAGTGGAGATTATAAATGCATGCCTATTTTATTATTTTTGAAGCACAAACTATTGTTTAATCCCTTTTCTATTTATGCTTTGTTAGCTATTTTTTTCTTTCACTTCGGTTTTTTCCTGTATCTCTTTTTAAGTTGCATGTCACATTTAATCACTCTATTTCTAATAGAGTAACAATAATAAAACAAGAATCCTTTTTTTCCCCTAAAATATTAAATATATAATCTATCAATTAAATATTAGAATTATTTTAGTCATTTATTACTATTACCTAAAGGTTAAACTAACTATTTCTTTTGATTGTTAGTCATAAGGGAGAAAATGATGATTAAACTCTTATAAAGGTGAAGTGAGACAATTTGACATCTATATAGGCCAGAAAAGCGGGTTTGTCTGACGTATCAGACAAGAAATCCTGTGCGTCTATTGTCTCATTCTTTTTGTGAACCGTTAGATGAGTGGTTTGTTAGTTCCAAAGAAACAGTAAGAAAAACGAAGGGGAACCGGTTAGCTATGTCTAAATCACCAAAGGATATAAAAAGAGGGCAAATACTTACGTAGATCCGGTATTTGTCATCACTTGTAGATCCTATAATATGAATTAAATCTTATAAAATCTATGATATCAGCTGATGTAAGTAAAATTTTTTAAGATTTAGGGTTTTTCTTAAACACTTAATCTCACACACACATTCTCTCTTGTATTTTTTCATACTCTTATTCACACACACTCACACACATGCATATTTTCTCTCACTCACATACACACTCTATCACACAAATTCTTTCTCACACACATACATACCCTATCACACACATTCTCTCTCATATATATTTGTACTATTCTTAATTATTCATTTTCTTTTCTACGCATATATGACAATTATTTATAATAAATTAATATATGTATGAAGTGACATATTTAATTCAGAAATTGAATTCAATTGATTATCAAATAGAAATAAATTTATTAATTCAACAATTAATACTTTCAGAATTTATAATTCAGATTTCAGAATTCAAAATTCAGTATTCAGCATTCAGCATTAACAAATACCCCTTTAATCTTGATTACAAGATTTACAGGTAAGGTTAAGTATGCACTTATGAGTTGGATGTGTATAAGAGACAGCAGCCAAATAGTTTAGGCGGAGTTGAAAGTTTTGCATGAGGCGAAATTAATCAGGAAATTTCTAAATCCGCCGCCAAACTAATTTCGCCTCGCAAATTTTCAACTCCGCCATAAAACTATTTGGCTGCATTCATAATTTAAACTTCTAGTTTCGGGAAATAGATACTTAAACAAAGTTGTGCCAATTGGACGATGAAATTTGATTTGACAGTCAGTTTAGACTTTATTCTTTTAATGTTTAGAGCTCTTATCATTTCTAGTTGTTATAACAGACAGGTTTTTAGTTACCACATATAAAAAGCAAGAATATACACATCTAGATAAAGTAATAAGACGCTAAACGTTAAGAATGTAAAGTAAAATTAACCCTTTAAATAACTAAAATACTCTTTTGTAAATGTTATCGTATGAATACTATGACAAGTTTTAATCTTTTAAATTAATAGTACAGTGTGACAAATTTTAATTTTTGAAATTCATAGCACTAAACTTGTCCTTATAACATACTATTTCATTGTCATGAAATTTTTTATATAGTATTTAAAATAATTATTATATTTGATTTAATAGTTTTATATTAAGGTTGTGTTTCGTTCGATGAATTTAAAGAAATATTTAAAATTTACTAATTTGTTTAGCTTTAAAATTAATTCATTTTAACTCTATAAATAATTTATATTTTCATATGGTATTCAGATCGTGTCATTCATAATTGTTCTTGTCTAGATCCAAATCTTAGGATCTTATCATCCTTTGGATCCTAGGAGACCATAAAGATTGAGATTGTAGATAGAATTTTAAATCAAGTCAGATCAGATAGGGATATAGAATGTGAATGTGAGATCGTAGTATCTTATGTACTGACTTGATCCAAACCTAAGTTCTAACATTGCCGGATTGTGAGTATTTTTAAATTTCAATACGATATTACATTTTTACAATCCAATCCTCCAATTGGATTCTAGAAACTCCAAATCGATCCTAAGAAAAATCATGAATCAGAAAATTATTCCCCACATTTGGTACACAAAAATGGCCTAGTGTGCAATCTTGTTTGTGTTTTATGTGACATTTCTAAATTAGGATTGGTCATTCTAGCATAATCCTAAAACTGTAGTTCTTTAAAAAGATTTCGAATATTTTATGTGACACTTTTAAGAGTAAAATGCATTTTTTGCCCCGATTGTTTGCGGTGCAAAATAAGTTAGTCTCCAAATTTCTGGACAGAATAAATTTGCTCTCGTTATTTTCAAATTTTAGACAACATAGGGAAGATTGATGAAACAATAGAGAATTTTGATAAAAAAAAAATGGTCATGTGCAAGTTACATGTAGGCATGAGTATCGATTAACCAATCGGTCAAATATTTCAGTCAAAATTTAAAAGTGACTCTATAAATTATTAATCAATTTTAATTTTGAATTAAATTCAAAATGAAATCTGGTTAACTAAACGTAAATTCGGTAATCACTCAAATTCAATTAACCTCATTCGCCAATTGAACCATTAAAGTTAGATTAAAACTCTTTATAAAAAAGTTTAAATACCTATCAAATACATAACCCAAATAGCGACAAAATAATCCATAATTCCATATTAATAAAACTATATTATACTTGAATATATGCAATGTTCATTTTATATAATAATAATAGTCTCTCTCTCTCTCTCTCTCTCTCTCTCTAGATATATATATATATATATATATATATGATAATTAAAGCAAATTCCCTTTTCATGAGGAGTATTTAAAATGCCATTGAGTTTTTTTTAACTATTCTTATTTAATTGTATTCTAACTAATTAAAAATAATTACTATTACAATTAGCCATAATAAACTCAATAAATTTTAAATATTCAAAATATTGATTTTATCTCACAATTATCAAGTAATTTTTTTACAACTAATAAATACAAACTAATTAAGGCTGAAAATACTTCTTAATTATTGTATTTGTTTGACTATTTATAATTACCAAGTTTAGTTCGTTAACATTTTTTTAAAAAATTGAGTTTATTATCATTTGTATACCTGTTTATGTATATAAAAAAATTTAAGCTCATTCATAGTTTGTAAAACATGCAAGCTCATCTATGGATCAAGTAGATGCAAGTTTTTGAAAAAAAAAATAAAAATTTATATATCCAACTCATAAGTGCATACTTAACAACAATTCCTTTAATTTTTTTTTTTTTAATTTTTAGTTCTTCACGCTGTAAATCTTATTAATACACTACTCTTTTTGTCCCAATTATTTTGCCACAATTGACTTTTTTTTTTTTTTTTTTTGTGGTCGAAGTGATTTGAGTCTTCAAAGCTGAATTTTGGTATGATTCCCTAACTAATTTTTAATTTTCTGTGTTGTAGTATTTCACATACATATCATTTTTGTTGAAGAAAATTTCATTAAAAAATCAAATAAATAGATACAATTTATTCATTAAAAATATATGTTTGACTGAAAAATGTCTCTTTGATAAAATAAATGGAACAAATGAAGTATTACTATGTAAATTTAAATTACATAAATAATATACACAGTCTTAGTTTAATTATTAGTCCCGAAAAGAGACAGTTTAAATTATGAATTTCCATTTATAACTAACTAAAACAATACTATGTGTGATAGAGTGTGTATGTGACTTAGAATATTCAAAAACTTTCATTTTATCTTCATCTTATCAAGAAATCTTTGGACAGAAAAATAAACCATAAACATTAATTAAGGCTTAATTCATTAGCTTTTGAATATTCAAAAATTTTGATTTATTTTAATATTATCAATTAATCTTTAAATAGTAAAAATAGATATCAATACACCTTAATTAAGGACATTATCATTATAATTACCAATTAATTATTGCTAAAAGTAAATATATATCAAGCATATTTGATTAGCAAAAATAAATACAAGTACTCTTTAAATATAGTGACCAATATTTCTTAAATGTTGTTTGCATTGACAATTTATATATGCAAAATTTTTAATTTTCTATGTAGTAGTATTTCACATATATCCCACTTTTGTTGAAGAAAATTTCATCAAAAATCAAATAAATAGATACAATTTGTTCATTAAAAAAATATATGTTTGACTAAAAATGTCAACTTTGTGTTGTTTTTATTTGGTTTATAACTAAAGTTTTATGCCATTATCATTATTTCACTATATTGTTAGTTAAGATACACATCTAATGTAACTATAAAGAATACTATAATAACACTATAAACTATCTTTATAACTTTTGAATATTCAAAAGATTTAATAAGATCTTAGTGTTATTAAGTGATCTTTGGACAAAAAAATACATGACCATAAACATTAATTAAGGATTAATTCATTAACTTTTGAATATTCAAAAACTTTTATTTACCTTAATATTTTCAATTAATCTTCAAATAGTAAAAATATATCGATACTCCTTAATTAAGGACTTTATCATTATAATTATCAATTAATTATTGAGAAGAGTAAATATATATCAAGTATAATTGATTAACATAAATATAAGTATAATTGATTAACATAAATATAAGTAGTCTTTAAAAATAGTGACCAATGCTTCTTAATTTTTGTTTGCATTGACAATTTATATCTATAAAATTAACTTAATTTGTACTAAATAAAATAATACTTCTAAATTATAGTTTTTTATTGAACATTTATTATTAAAAACTATACTTATTCAAATTTAGCAAAATGAGTTTTGTCACATATTTTTGCAGGGAACTTGGTGTAAGTAAGTTTTTAATGCAGTCATATATCCAAATCATGGTAATATATAAATATCTAATTTAATTTCAACTAATAATTAAGTTGTATATTTAATTTTCATTTACATTTATATGACAAAAAATATAAATATTTTGAATGCGTACTTCCTAAATATATTTTTTAAGGTTATTATTTTTATTTTCTAATTAGCAAACTTTATAGATATTATTACTTAGTTTTGTTTGTCCTTGTATGGTTAATTACTGAAGCTTTTATCTCGTCACTAACATTTTACTAATATCATTTTATAATAGAATTAAATATATAAGGTTCTCCCGTGCATTGCACTGGATACTCAACTAGTAATAATAATTATAATTAAATTTATAATATTAGTTTGTAAGACCATATTATATAAAAGAATAATATTATTAATTTAAGAAGATGTATTAAGAGACAAGTTAAGTACTAAAGATTATCCTTGAAAGCACTTGAGTTTGTCAAATATTGAATTGAATTCGAAAATCGATTAATTATGAATTCAAAACTTAGTTTTGATTTTGTAACCAATTTTTGATCTCAAAATTTAGTCAAACCAATTTATTTAACTTAAATTTCAATTAACCTGTTTTGAAATTTTAAACTAAAAGTTAAACCACATCACGAATTCAATTAATTAGATTCATACTAATCACATGGACGTTGAGTGAATAAAATTTAAAACAATAATTTACTTTCTAATAGAATTAATTGTCATTATTTTTGCTAAAAATTGATGCATTCAGGACTCAATTTGTTTGTTTGAAATATTGGGGATAACTTTGAATGCCCCAAATAATACGGACAAAAAATGCATTTTACTTTATGTTTTAACGTTGTATTGAATGCTGGCTTTCATTTATAGTGGCAGTGAGTCGAGTCGAGTCGTGTCGTGTCATTATTGTATTATATCAAGTATGATCTATTTCTTATTGTGTCGTGTTCATGTGGTGTCATGTAAGGTTTGTTTCCTATCATGTTGTGTTCATATCTAATCTCCTATCATATCGTGTTCATATCTAACCTATTCATGTTCATGCTATATGCGTATTTGACCTATTTAATTATTCAGAGAAAGTAACAACTTATTTGACAAATTAAATAACTTGCGACCCATTTAAATTAAAATCTCAAATTTTAATTTTTGAACAATTAAAACAATTATTAGTATTAACTTGTTCTTATAGCAACTTAGAACCTATAATTAAAATTTGTGAAATTTGTTATATATTATCTAAAATGATTATTATATTTTATTTAATAATTTTATATTAAAGTTACTATTCACGACCTTAAAACATATTATATTTAATTATAATTGGTGTAACAGTTCAATAAAATCTGTTTATTCAATAATTTAATGAATCGTCATGTCAATTCTTGAGTTGACCCAACTCAATTAATTTACTTTCATGGTCATAAATAAATTGATTTAATAAAATTCGAGTCATGTAATAATTTATTAATTTGATATCATATTTGTGTTGTGTTGTGTCATGTCAGAAATTACTAACCCTACTTTCACTTCAATCATCGGGTACAACGCGTGAACGCCACTAAATATCAACTCTATTGCTGACCATCCCCTACAGTACCATATTCAACCACGTGGATCTACCCCTTGAAAGCTTTTTTGCCGCTTAGATAACCTATAACACATGGATCAACCAGTGTTGATCCGCCAATTAGAGGGACGAGATGAGTGGATTGTGGGGTGAGCTTCCGGTGTTGATCGGAGAAGAGAGTGAGCCTCGAGAGGAGGAGACGAAAGGAGAACGACGAAAAAAATATCAATGAGATAGGGTTTTCTGCAAAGAAGAGTTTTTATTACTTTTCTCTTAATTTTATTTTAACCGAAAATTTTGCAATCAGTCTTAATCAACCCCAAAATTTTGTGAGAAACCATATTTTGTGAACGCAAAAATTAATTATAACACTTTGAGGGTATATTTGACCTCCCACACTAATTTAATATTGACATCGGCAGTAACATTAACGGTAAGGGACTATTTGTTAAACATTTAAATATTCAAAGGGGATGACCGTAATTTTACCAAACCACAGGGTGTGTTTGGTAATTTGGTCTTATAAACTTCAAGGGAGGTAAATGTAATTAACACCAAATATATTGGGACAGAAGAAATATCATTTTTCCTCGATCAGTGTGAAACCAGGTTTTCAGTTATCCTGCAACAATATTTTATTTGGAAACATATTAATTTACATTTGATGAAGCTGGTCTCATTACTTTTAAGGTGCTTATTTTTGTACTAGAATTGGCTGACTATGCTACGCACAGTCTACGCCCATCCAAACACTTTGTTCTAGTATGTAGGTATAGTATCGTATTTAATTATTACAACTGAAAGTGAAGACAATTTCAAGTATTAATAATAATAATTGCATAATATTATCTTGTGCTAGTGGTGTAAACAAAAAATATTATAAAACAAACATAAAGCTGTTAAAATTTAACCAAAGAATGGACTACGGGATATAAATTAAGTAACCAACTTCATAATTTTACTCTTTTTATATACGTTTCATTACAATTCTAAAAAATAAGTTCTCCTCAACAATTAATCGAAAATTGAAATTATAACTCCTTTTATTATTTTAACATTCTAAATCTTATAAAGTACAAAACACAGTAGATAAATGCATAGGTCAATGCATGATTTTGACTTTTGTATGAACTATTTTTCAAATTATATGTTCTATATTTTAAATTACAGGTTCGCATTTTTTCTAATACATCATCACAAAACACAAAACCTAATTTGCTGGAAAGCAAGAATTCAACATTTTGACCAATTGCATGTACAATTTATGGAACTAAAATAAGTGATTTTTGTAATTTTATTCTAAAGTAAAGAATAGAAAGCAAGAATTTAAACATAATACAATTTTTCTATGAAAATTTAACATAAAAAAAGGCATTCTCTATCAAAAGTTTCACTGATTTCATGGTGAAAAATGAAGTAAAATACAGATTAAACACATACCTGAGAAAGAAGAGGACAAAGCAGAATTAGAATAGTTGTATTCCACAACTTTCGTATATTTATACAATCTATCTACACCATATAAGTCATGAAAGTCTCATTTTGCTTTAATATCTCTCCATTATTATAGGAAGCCAAAGGTTGAGAAGTCCAAACGATTGGAGGAAGAAATATAATTGTTGGTTTCTACATCTCTTTGTCAAAACAGACATTTGGAAATTCCAAAGGCTTGAGGAATGAATTTCAGTTTGCCGACAATTATTCAATTTAGTGCTTCAACTTTGGGCTAAGCAAATGTGTTTAAATTCAGCTTAAGCCAACGTTTTGTGAATATTAATTCAAGTTGAAGTTTGCATTAGGCTTGCAATAAACATAAGCTCATATACTCCAATTTAATTTACTACTTCAACTTTGGGCTAAGCAAATGTGTTTAAGTTCAACTTAAGCCAACATTTTGTAAATATTAATTTGGGTCAGAGTTAGCATTGGACTTGCAATAAACATAAGCTCATATATTCCAAAAAATTGGCCTCATGGAATTTCCTGTAGTCACTTAATAAATTCAGCCCAAAAAAATTTTCAAATCCTATTGTCACAAATATTGGAGTTGGTTGGGTTTTAGTTGATCCAATAAATATCTCAAACTTTTAGCCCAATGCACTACATGGAAATTGTCAAAGTTCTCAATTGAGGAGTATCAATTGTCAACACCATAAGTTGCTACAATTTTTAGATTGTTTTCTTCTATTATAGGTAGATATTGCATCTAATTAAATTTATTCAAAGACAAATAAATAAAGTTGGTAATGGACCAAATGATCTGTAAAGTAATCGGTATTGTTATCATGCAGTTGACGGCTTTAGATCATGTGTGAGTATGATTTTGGCGATTTGTTTTTCTCTCTCTGTAAATTTCCACAATTATACATTGTCTTGATTCTCTCAATGAAGGCTCATCTCATTCCTGAAATTGTAATTCTGCGTTTTTTGATTAATTCTAAGTTTAAACTTAAACTCTAAGTTATTTGCAATGTTTTGAAAACAGGTATGAGTGTGTAGTATACTTTAAAATATATTTCTATGAAATCTAAAATAGAAGATAAGCACTATTTTTTGAGAACTCTATTCTTAATATCCAAAAATATTAATCAAATTTCTAATAAGAAAAATCAAACTTGTAATGCACAAAAACTATAAAAAAGATTAAAAAAAAATAACATAATAGTTTAGGTGTTGGTGTGTTCATTGCCTTGCTATTTTGGAGTTTATTTCATGATTTTTGATTTTTTTTCTTTATTAAAATCATTTTTTATTCTGAAAGAGACAGGGCCAGCACCTCCCTTTTAAATTCTTCCTTCTATTCGATTAAACCTCTTTCTCTTTCAAGTTGTTTTTCATTTTGCTTCATCGGATATATAAATGGACGGGACCAGTGGTCCGACCTGTTCAGTCCAGTCCGATTTTCAAAATATTAGTTATTTGCATCATCAGTATAAAAGCCCTGGTTCGCGAGAAACATGAAAAGAGAATACTAGATCTCAAGATATTAAGACATTAGAAGAGAGTATGAAGTAAGAGCTTTGATGAAGCAAAATGAAAAACAATTTGAAAGAGAAAGAGGTTTAATGGAATAGAAGGAAGAATTTAAAAGGGAGGTGCTGGCCTTAAAATCTTTTTTTTTTTTAAGCTTATTCTCAGAGGCCATAAATTGAAGTGAATGAATCAACAAACTTCAATTTTCACCAGCTTTGAGTTTTCCAAAATTTTGGTAATGATTTTAGAGGGTGGATCTAGAAGTGTGATTATGATTTGAAGCAGGGTCAAAACCAAGATCCAGTACTTAGGTTCAACGGGTCAAGATACATGATACATGTGTAAAAATAACTTTTGAAATTTAAACAATGTACATGTGCTATATATGTAAATCCAATAATATAAAAATTTTCGTACACCAATAATGCATGATATATATGTGTGTGTATTCCATGAAATAACATTTTTCAATTGAAGTAACGAGCAAAAAAGCACTTAGTCTGAAACAAAATGTACAAAATCATAGCAAGGTGAAATTGGCAGCTAGGTGATGCTCTTGGGAGGTAAAGTCCTTCAATGACACCAAATATACATGAGAAGTAAATTGACAGGAAGTTCCTAACTTGGAGGAATACGTGAAGGTTTTCATGTCGTGCAGATTTGAAAATTTTTTATTAGTTTATGTAGATAATTTATAGATAATAGAATGGCTAAAAGTTTGTCTGGTTGATCCGCACACTACAAAAATTATTCACCTTTTGTAATTTGTATAATTTTAATAGTTACAAATATAACTATTTTGTGACATGAAAAGTCACAAAAACTTAGTATTCTAAGTTACAAATGATAATATGACTTCCATTTATTAGTCATAAATAATTTTTGTGACTTTGTAGACATTGATCATCATTTGAGAGTTATAAACTAAAATGCAAGTCACATTTGAGTTTTGTGACTCTCAAATGATGGTCACCATCTACAAAGTCACAAAAAGTATTTGTGACTAGCAAATGAATGTCATATTATTATTTGTGACTTGAAATTATTAAATTTGACCATTGTGACTTTTAGTGTCGCAAAGTGATTACATTTGTAACGTACAAAATAATATAAGTTACAAATGATCATTTTTCTTATAGTGCCACATATTTATATAGATAATTTGTAGATAATATAACAAGTGTGTCCGGTTGATCCGTACGTACAGACACATCTAAGGCCAATCACATGTCCAAATTTGTAATTATATTTGATAAAATATTTGAGTGGAATATACACGAGTAGGAGATTAATCCCCTAATAATACAAGTCATGATGCAGTACTGAGTCTCTAGTTCTCTTCTAAATTTTTTGTTTTTTCTTATCAATGAAAGATTTATCTTGGCTCAAAGAAGAATGAATGTAAAGCCAATAAGTTTCATCTGTTGTCCTATCGCTGAGCTTATGTTGAATCTTGTTGGCGACCACATTTGATTAGAAAGAGAACCAATCATTTGATCTTCCCTTAATCGCTAAACCAATTTCAAGTAAAATTAATAACGGGTTTCAATGAAATTAGATTCGCCAGACGCAATTTGAAAAACATTATTGGCTAATTTCTTGCACGATATGAAAACTATATTCTTTTCTACTACCATTTTCCCTTGGTGTGAAAACTGGTTTTCAGTTTTCCTGCAGCAATCTTTTGTTTGAAAACATATATATTACTACATTACTATTAAGGGTTAATCATGTTGGATTCATTACTTTGAAGGTGATTATTTTACAATTAGGATTAGTCATGTTGGCCTTATTAGTTTGAAGTTGCATAATTTTGTAAAATGAATATAAAATTCTTTCGAAGACGATTATTTGAACTCCGGGTGGAAGTTGTAAGTGGCTCGTGGATCATACTTACCGAATACGTGATATTCGGTAATGCGTGGTACGGGTATCAAAATATAGTACGCAATTTTTTTGCAAAAAAATATATATGTATATAGTGTACCTGTACCCGATACAATGTATGGATACACACCAATTGATACACAATACGAAAAGTTATCCAGTAAATCCGATTATTATGTCTTGCGATGAACAGAAGAACGAAACTATAGCATTTTTCTTTTTGATGCATATTTTTTCTTATTAACAAAATTGAATGATTTCATTCGTAATTGATGTGTGTGACTATGTGCGCGCGTATGTGTGTGTGTATATATATATATATATATATATATATATATATATATATATTAGGAAAAATTATTCTGTTAGTCCTTCACATTAACTATTTGTATTTATTTAGTCCCTCACTTTTAAAATAATGATTTTTATCCCTCAATTTTGAGTATTTTTTGGCCTGAATTAGTCATGTGTTGTTCACATGACATATTTTTTTAATAAAATTTAGAAACTCGTTTTTCCTTTCCAACACAAAGTTCGAGCATCAGATTGGGTCATAAATTTTGGAAAAAAATACCACAAGTCAATTATTGAAATAATTTTAAATATAAACAAATTGCTAATCAATCACTTACTTCATATCTTTCGCACTCATAGAACAAATTGCTAATCAATCACTTATTTCATATCTAAATTCGCACTCATATCATTCTACTCAAATGAATTTATGAATTTATCCTCGAAAAATATGTCATGTGAATAACACATGACGAATTTAGGCAAAAAATACTCGACATTTGATTCAGGTCTCTTATTTAACGTTTTACACATGTGAAGGACATGACAAATTTAAGCCAAAATGTTCGGGATTTGATTCGGGGACCAAAATTCAAACTTTTACATTTGTTAGGGATTAAAATTCATCATTTTAAAAATGAAGGACACAATAAATACAAATGTGTAATGTGAAGAATAAAAATTTATCATTTTAAAAGTTAGACTAAATAAATATAAATACTTAATGTGAAGGGCATATGGTGATTTTCCCAATGTATTATAACCCAAATATTTTTTAAAAAAAAATATTTAAGTACATTCGGTGTTTGACCCAATTTATATATCTTATGAGATCTTACGAAAACTTTACGATCCCGTAATAGAAATACCATGTGCCTAAAAATTTCCCTAAATTTTATTAATATCTTGCCTAAATTAGCTGATACCACTTATTCAATACTGTTTAATCCACATTGGCGTTTGACTAAATATTTCCCGCCAAAGACACCGAGACGGTTAGGCCATTCCTAACTAACTGAGCAAGGCGGTGTGCAGCTGCAAGCTGTAGGCAACCGCAAAACTGACTTCACATATCAGCGATGAAATCTAACGAAATTCCCATTTCCCCCTAGCGCCTATCCTCTCCACTTCAACGCCAGAGATTCAATCCAATTTGAAATTAAAAAAAAAAAAAAAACCAATGAAATGTTTCTTGATATACGAGCGTCTTTAGACAATAATCTCAAGCTCAAAGTCCATCAAGAAAAAAGAATGTCTATTAGGGGGATTATCAACTCTCTGAAGCTCTGTTTCCTGTGTCTTGGCCGCAAAAATCCTCGGGCAAAGCCAAATTCTGAGCTGGAAACAAGAAGAACAAATGCTGCAGCAGCGTCAGATTCAGAAAACCCATTATTATTGTCTTTGCCTGATGAGACAGCAGATCATCTACGAAATCCTGTCGATGCTTCCAGTGAAATCCCTCCTGAGGTTCCAGTGCGTTTCTAAATCATATAAGAGACATAATCTCAAGTCCCCATTTCATCATGATCTCATCTACATTTTTAGATGATCATTAAGAGAACCAACGCATTCTTTTAATGTTCATAGGACTAGATAATCATCCCGTAAACTGTTCTGTTGACCGTCTGTTGTATAAACAGCCCATTGATGCAATTCCAACTAATTTTCCCACCTTGGCATTGCGGGGCGAATTCGCAGTTATGGGATGTTGTGATGGGATGATGATCTGCTCTTCCCTGATCAAAAGGTGTTACTTCTTGTGGAATCCATCCACCAGAAAATGCAAGGAATTGCCACATTTAGGCATTGAATCTGATGAATTGGAAAACAAATGCGATGTTTTTCTTGGTTTGGGGTATGATGAGACTAATGATGATTACAAAGTCGTGGGAATCGTCTGCTTGTTTGGTCGTAATTTGAAGAACCTTGTTATGTGAAGATTAAGGTTTATACCACGAGGAGTGAAAGTTGGAGGACGATTGAGGAGGATTTTCCAGGGGACTATATTTTGCAGGAGAATAGTTCTAGTAAGTTTCTCAATGGGAAGCTCCATTGGGTAGTAAAAAAAGATCAACATCACAAATCTATTTTTAATGTTGATCTTGAAACAGAGAGATATGTAGAGTTTCAGGGGCCTGATTGTATCCATTACACGATGGCGATATTGGAGATTTTAAAAGGAGTAACACTAGATACATATTGCAATATTTTGTTGTCATCAGAAATAATATACCGGATTTATGATAGGAATATGGGGTCAAAGAATCTTGGACTAAGGTGCTCACTATCCCGTGTCTTAGACATATTCAAGATGGCGTATCTATAAACTGTTTGGGGCATCAGAGAATGGTGAAGTTTTACTGGATAGTGGAGGGAGTTTGGTACTTTATAATGCAAAAGATCGATCATTCAAAAATTCTTTCACAGCTGATGGCATTGTTTATGTTGAGAGCTTGGTTTCGCCGTATGCTAATGATGCACCAGAGAAGGAACTGCAACAAGAAAACCAGGATGGGATAGGTGAATATCTTCCACGCTAACCATTTATAGGTATTTACCTTTCCTTATCTTTTTGAAATGAACAAATTAGAGTAGTTAGTTATTTTGCTGATCAGTATAGTTCTGCATTTACCTGAATAATTGATGAGTTTGGATGCTGTGACGGAGTTCCTAATTGCTCCTTTGCCAATTTTAGGAGGAAACTTGTAGAGTTTTAGTAAATGACTTGAATAATTACACTGTAATATAAACCTCTTTTCAACTTGGTACTATAATTACTAATTTGAAAAATAGTTATAGAATATGTAGTATTCTCTGTATATGATATGGGTAACGAAACGTCACTTCTCTGAAAAAATACATTATGCGTAATATTCTGTACGTGGTACAATATGCAGTAGGTTATTCAGTGAATTTGATAGCTGTGATTTGAAACAGCTTTATTAATGTACTCCTGCTAGTTGGTGATCGATGCTTGAGATGTCATTCAGTTGTATAAGTCTATATATTCTTTACACTGAATTAGGACAGGAACGATAGGGAAATAAAATTCTGGGAGATTAATTCAACAATTTTCCTGATTTTCTAGCTAATCGTGCTCTCATTCTTGTATGAAATACCAAGTGTATTTAGACAACCATGCTTGGAAATTCTACAGAATAACTTTTTATATCTAGATGGCAAATTGCAACTTCCTTATAACAATCATTGATATTGGCCTTGTGTGAGGTGGTCATATCTGCAGTTGCTTGCTTCTGGTGGCTTGTAATAGATATTTTACTGAATTAAACATATGCTGATGCCCCAAGTATAGAACTGAAAATGGGATTACCAAGAATGATTTGGTTGGTAAAGTATGTTTTCTCTTTATCCCTATAGGCTCATAATTACCGAATACGTAATACTCTATATATATGTGGTACGAGCTACGCGCGAATTGGTACGCGGTATAGAGGATTACCCAATGCATCTAGTAATTATGATTTGTGGTTCACCACTCTGATTACTATCTGTCATTTACATCTTTTGCGTAATTTTATCATGGTTCTTGTGTCTCTGTTTTAGTTTAATTGTGCCTGCTTGTGAAATCTTAAAACATAACAATAGTTTGATTGTTGCAAACATTCAAGGCAGGTTACTGAAGGAGAAAACTCAAAGATCATCTCTTCTAATGTGTTTGCAGGCACCGTACATGAAGTCAAACGCAGAACAAGAGGACCCGTTTGAACATTTCTGAATATGTAATGCTTGTTTCTGTGAGCCTAATGTCCTGGAAAGTAGACTACTTTTGCCAAGTTTGCTTTTTAGTAGTAGGAAGTTTTTGGTAATTGCTGTTACTCTAGCTATCAGTCTCTTGCTGCTTATTTTGAACCCTGAAATCTATGTAGACCTGGACTTGTTTGAGGTCCCAAATTGTCAAGTTGTTCTTTTTATGTAGTAGTACAACTAGTGGCTGGGTTGTTCTCCACAAAATATTACTTGACACAATAGATGTTTATAAGTGATACTGAATACTTCTTTTCTAGTTACTCCGCATATTAGATATGTATAAGAGATTGAATAAGCACTTTCGAAGTAGTGATACTTTTTCATTACAATTCATATATGGTATGTTTTATGTAGAGAACAAATGAACTCTTATACACATCTAAAATAGAGAAAACCAGTTTTCACACCAAGGAAAATGATAGAAAAGAAATCTAGTTTTCTTATTATGCAAGAAATTGGTCTCTTGTATCAATTTTGGTGAATAATTATGAAGCTAGACCAATTTAATTGGTTAAAGTATTCCCTATTTCAAGGCTATTAACTTTCTTGGCACTTTTGATTTACCTAATGTACATACGTTTTTCTTTGAAATTTCGTGTTTGGTGTAAATTATGCAGCTGGACCAATTAATTTTGTTAAGTATTCCTTATCTGAATTTCCGGTATACGGTAATTTCCTTATAATTAAATTGGTATATGTTTATATACCTAATTGATCATCCGTTTTAGTACTTAATTGAATCATTCAACACTTATAAATAGCATACTTGTTTAATTATGAATCTAAAATTCTCTAAAAATTTCTAGAAATTAATTGGGACAAGAAGAAAAAATGGACAAGACCTTCCTACTAGCAATTGTACTAGTGTTACTCTTGGTCACACCCTCCATGCGTTATTCAGCTGCCGAAGAATTAGATACAGTTAACCCTGGTGTGCACGGCCAAGGCCAACACATCCACCACTATGACCATCACCACCGCCACCACGGTTATCGCAAGAACGCAGCCGGGCATGTTGTTGAGGGTTTTCTTGGACGGTCCAGTTTATTAATTACTATATGTTATCTAGCTTATGCTCTTTGATTCTTGGTTTTTATATGTGGTGTAATATTTGGTGTTTTAGTGAAGGGAAAGATTATTAGACTTATTTTATGGTGTTTTACAATAAGCGTGAAGCCTATTTCTTTTGCTTAAGCATTTTTTTCGCCCCTGAATTTGCTTATTGTTCAGTTTCAACAAACTAATGTTGTTGAGAGAAAGAATTATCCCAAATATACAAATAGCGCAGAAAAGTGAATAAAACTACTAAATTTCTTGATAATTCAACTGAACTCGATTTGTTAAAGTTCGTTCGTGATTAGTTTGTCAATAATCAAATTAGTTTGAATAAAATTTAATCTTTGTTAACTTTTTGTATTCGATTTGAATTCGGGGCTCAATAAATTTAAAAATTTATTTGTAAAAAAATAAAAGCAATTGACTTTGACTTGATAAACTCTTTTAAGTACGATTTGAATAGTAAACAATCATGCTTGAATGAAATTATAAATTTATTAAAATAATTAAACAAATTTAGACACTAACTTATTTATATTTATTTACATCCTTATGTATATAGAGTCCTCGTGTTCTCCCTTTTCTCAAACCACTATTTTTTAACTTGTTTATATATTTATTTAGTCCCTTATGTATATAGGGCCATATTCTCCCCTTTCTCAAAGCACTAGTTTTTAACTCATTCTTGAACAGGAATAGATATAGAATTAATGCTTTTCATAGTTAAATTTTAAGAAAAAATTTACTTTACAATATACTTTATTTATATTTTAAAAAGTAATGATATGTATGACCCAACTTTTGTATTAATAAACTATTACCACATAGGTGGGCAATTTCACGTCTTGGACATGCTTATTTGGAAACTCTCACGTTATAATGATTTTCTAAAAATTGAATATTCTGTTTTTTATTTTTGGGGAGAGTTTTTAAGGAATATATATTTGAAAGGTTTATGTAGGAAGATTCCTACTCCAATTCAACATTCTTTTCAATTCCTTAATTTCTGTTCTCATATTCTTTTCTTGTTACTGGAAAAAACTCCATTAATAGTGTAGTTTAGTAAGCTTTGTTTTTTTTTTATCCCCAATAAAATTGACAATGGAAAATTAACTCTTAAAATGCAATTCATATAAATGGTGAAATTATTTCTAATGAAGCTAAAACTCTGACGGTTGAGGTAAGTATGAAGTCTACAATTATTTACTTTATATCCGCAAAAAGAAAAAGAAAAGACATTTTATATTGAATTTTATACTGTCATATAAAGTCAAGTTAATTTTTTATTTTGCTATTTGGTATGGGATGGATATGTCTATTGATCTAATTTATCAATGTTTGCCGGGTAGGAGATGAAAGCGGAAATTAAGGAATTAATAATCTAGATATGTAATTGGAGTAGGAATCTTCCTACATAAAACCTTCCATATGTGAATCTTTTAAAAACAGTTTCCTAAAATTAAAAAGCAAAATATTCAATTTTAAAAATTATTATGTTGTGAGAATTTTCAAATAAGTATACACAAAAATGATGTGGTACTGTCCACACATATGTGGCGATAGTTTGATGATACATATATAAGTTAATGATACATATCATTAATCTATTTTAAAAGACTGAACTCCAACTATATTACTACTTATTTTTGTACTCAAAATTTTAAAATTCGTTGTTTGTTGCAAGAATAAAAATTAATAATTATATAAGTAGCCAAAATTCGAATATTTGTTCCAATCACAAAATAAATAAATAAAAAACATAGTAAATAATACTAGAGAAAAATATTTTATTATTTTGGAACTTCTTTTCCCTCTTCGTCTAATTTTTTTCAAACTCCATGTGTAATCATGCACGCATATCAACATAAAGTTGTTCTCTATTTTCATTGCATAACAACATAAGAGAAAGTTAGGTATATAAGAGGTTCGAAAAAGTAGTACTCGATATGCTTGAAATAATGTTATATCTAAGAATATTCAATCTACCTTCTCAAACAAATTTTCTTATGAGGATTTTGCTCTTAAAAGCCAATTTTAATGTTCAGGTCACATGGCAGCCATGAAAATCCAAACAATTATCATATCCAATTCCCATGTCTATGAATTCAAAATGGAGAAAAAAAAAAACAGGAACAAAAAAAACAGAGTTTAATAGTGTCTCCTGAGGGGGTTTATTAGCAGCCCTTTGGTCAAGAATCGGAAGTTAGGAAATTAAAAAGTTATACTAAAAAAGAAAAGTTTGAGCCTACGTATTAATTTATTGCTTTAGTGTATAAGTTGAACCAAACAAAGAATACAATAATTCAATTAAGAATGTATGGATGTTATGCAAAAACTTCAGCAAGCTTAGAGAATGAATGATGATTCAGCTATCCTTGTAAAGGATATGTAATGTTGACTATAACATTAGTTTGAACATGTAACAATTCTCACTGAATAATAAATCATATGTTGTACAATAGACTTATAAACTACAAATTCATATTGAGTTTCTTCAACTGCTTTTTTCCTTAGCATTTCTGGCAACCTCAATGCCTTGATCTCTGTTGTTGTTTTCCCAATTTTTTGTCCTTGTCTATGAAGAGCAACAAAAACAAAAACCAAAACCGCTTTAATATGATCTAGTATAAAAATCATAGAACAAAAATGATTTTTAGGTAATGAAGTATTTGTCCAATTATCTCGATTGAAGATTTTGTTTAGGTATTGAATGTCTTTACCTTTGGTAAAGAAAGATGGAAAGAAAGAAATTCAGTCCTTCACTTTAAATGTTGATAACCTTCAATCAAAAGATCAAAACTTTATTAACAATCCATAAAAAAGAAAAAGAAAAAAAAAAGAATAACTAAAGAGAAAATAAATTTCCAATTGGTATGCTCAATTAAAAAATTAAATACTTTATTCAAATCAACAAAAAAATAAAGGCTAGTCTTTAATTAATATTGAGCAAGATACCTACAACTCTCAACATTTGACCAAAGTTTCTATTACGAACCTAAAAATAATAATAAGCATCCATCAACTTGAAATTGCTTTGATGTTGTACTTGTCAAATAGCATTGATACTAATAGACTAAACGTGACACCTAAATCAAAAGCAAATAGAGAAATCAAGTCAATCAGTTAATAAGTTACCAAAGTCACCCTTGTAAATCCAAGTCCAATTAATTATGTAAAGAGAAAATCACAAATATATATGTGCTTCTGCTCTCTCACTCCGAAAAGTTAAATAAAATAATTAAACTTGAGAATCGAAATAGACAACTTACCGGGCAAGGAAATTAAATATAAATGTTGCTTGTGATGAAAATAAAAAGAAAAAGAATGGAAACTGCAACACTATAGAAGACTCACGTGAGTTTAACGTGGTAGTTACATGAAAAAATAGTTATTTGAAAATTATTAATTCTAATAAACGATAAAGTGAGGATTAGATACCATAAGGTTTTGTTTTAGGAATTCAATTTTCAAAAAAGATAAGATAGATATCAATTTGTTAGAAAAAATTTAGAGTTTTGATAGAGTTTATTTAGGGTCCAATTCTTTTCCCATATTCGTTATTTTCAAATTCTCTTAAATTAACTATACCAAGTAGAGAAAAAACTAATTTGGTAAAAAGTGAAAAAGCTTTTGACTGTACAAATATTTTAACAAACAAAATATAATGCTGTCTTGTTAGATGATAAATCAATTAGTTGATATTGTTTAAAAGTTAAAAAACGTAAAATTCAAGTCAATACTTGATGATAAAAAATTTGTACCGTAGAAAATTTTGGTGCTAAAGGTTTGAGATTTCAAATTTCAATAAGAGACAGCTATGCTTTTTAATAACATATTGATTGAGATTAGTTATTTGAATTTAATAACATATTTTTGTAATAACATTTTGTTAAATTTAGTTACATACAAAATTTGAAAAAATTGACGTGGCAAAAGAAGAATACGTACACATGGCAAAAGGGGAACTCATCCATGTCGGTGACTATCAAAGTCAGGCCATGGACATTGTTCTAATATATATATATATATATATAATATTAGTTGAATTCCCATGCTATGCATAAGAGTACTAATATTTATATTTAATTTTCTATAACAAAATAATATTAATAAAATAATTATGACAGCATAAACCTTTACTAATTAAATTATACCCTGTCTCATAATTACATCTAATTAATCAAATCTATTTTCTTTTTTAAAAAAAAATGCTGTCACGCATCTTTTATACTTTTTAGTGACTCGAACCTATGGCTAATAGATCATATATCTATATTACCACCTAAACTATATTTAGTCATTAATTAAGTAATAATATCTATAAATTTACTAATTACAAATAAATATAAAAATATCATTGTTAAGTGTGCGTTTAAAATGTTTCTAATTTTGACATATCAAAGTAATTTAAAAGTAACTATATAACTTAAATTTTAGTTGAAGCCTTTTGGCTTGTATTTTTTAGAAAAATAGTAACGATATTCTTATAATCATTTTCAAAACTTATGTCTACTATTTTTCATGGAAAATAAATGCTAAAAAATATTTTTAAAAGGAAAACTCGTCCACATGGCAAAAGGAGAACTCGTCCATGTCTCTGATATCAAAGTTGTATAATACATATCTATATATATATATATATATATATATATATATATATATAGATATGTATTAGATATGACTTGATATCGAACTAATTTTCTAATTTTTTTATATTAAAGTAATAACTAACTTAGTATTGTACGTAAATATTCGTGTCGTTAATAAATTCCTTAATTAAATTCATCATTGTTGGGTTGACCTTCAGTAAAATTTAGAACATTAGAATTAATATTTCTTACACCCGTGTTGTAGAAAATTATTTACACCATTTGATATAGAAGTATGTCACATAATTATTTTTTAAATCTTAAATATCAAGTTTGCACATGTGACATACATCAATATCCGATAGTGTAAGTAAGTTTTTACACTGTCAGTGTAGGAAAGATTATCTCAAATTCTTTTCCTACCCGCCAATCCTAAGACAGTTTCTTGTCTAATTATTTTAGGCCTAAAATATCTCTCTCTATCTCTCAGCCTCTGTCTTTTTTTATTGAATATAGAGAGAGAGGGAGAGAGAGAGAGTAAAGGAGTTGTTTGTGAGAAACTCTACTACCTTTATATTCAGATAAGTGACAAATATTGGTAAATCCACATTTTAATAGTAGAAGTAAAAAAAAATTAATTTACTGAAGTCAAATTAATTACCTAAATCTTATCTTAACTACTTTTATTTGCTCAGTGCCCTTACATTATGTAACACTAGTACGAAAGGCACACCCATTTTTTTTTTTTTTAAAAAAAAGAAAATCACAATTTTTTTTTTAAAAAAGGTAGTGGAAATGCTAGTAAAAATTTTAAAAGAATAATAAGGAAGTAGATAGTGAAAGGTGAGAAGAAAATTATGAACAGTTAATGAATAGATAATAAAGGTAGTGAGAGAGTAAATTTGGCAAATTATAAAATAACGGACACCAAAATCATACCTCATGCTTTATATAATATATATACGTCTTATAATTTATTTTTTCCAAAAAGATTTACAATACTAAATATTATGAATCATTACATAAGTATCAATAATTTATGATACATGACAAATATAAAATGATATTATTTATAACAAATTAGAAATAAAAAAATACTTTGCATATATAATGTTTAATGGATTATTCTTAATAAATTTGAAAAAATATGTGACATATTTACATATGATTAATTTCATTCTTGCAACACAAATATAATATTTTATCAAAAAATTAAGAAGAGAGAATTATAAATTTAATACTTAAACCATTTTTAAAATCTCATGGAGATCCCTCAAATTATTTTTAAAATTTTTTTATCTTAAACTATTTTTAATTGCATAGAAGTCCGCCAAACTTTTAAACTTTTTTGTCCCTCAAGTACTTTTATAATCCACTGATATACTCTTTATTTTTTATTTAACAATTTTGTCCCTTGAGCTTTTTGTTTTTATTATCATGGTTAGATGACTACTTTGATTGAAACCAACAAAACAAAACAAAAAAAACATTTGAGCGACCTCCGTGAGATTGCGAAAATAGTTAAGGATAAAAAAATTTTAATAAAATTTAGGGGACTAAATTTACAATTCTCTCAACTGATAATTGTGCACTGTATCACAGAAAAGAAACAAATTTTGAATATTAATTTTTTCTTTGCATCTCGTTCCAACATTATGTTCATTAATAATTAATTGTTGATAGATGTTATTATTAAATGAGGATGTAAACCTATTCACTTAAAAAGTAATTTCAATATTGTGTCTTTTCTACTTTTTGGTAACTTTTTCATATCATCACATTTACAAGTATGCTTTGTGTAATTATATGCTTATGAGTAAATCAATTATTAGAAGTGCTTTTTTTTTTCCCTTCCTTTTTCATCTAGATAATAATTACACTTTCTTTCTTTATTTATTTTTTAAAACCCACCTCTCTTCCTACTGCATAGTGACTCGAGCCCATGACTAATAAGTTATAAGGTTACCACATAAATAGCACTTTGTTGTCCTTACACTATCTTTTATACGCCATAGAAGTATGACATATTAATTTTGAGTTATTTTGATAAAATTATTTACTTATTCAAATTTTTTTTCGTCTTGAAAATTAATATGTAACCTTTCAAAAGGTTGCTTGTTTTTTTTTTTTAACAAATCTTATGAATTATGTAAAGATTGTCATATATATGAAAGTAACATTTTTGATTAATTAAGTATAATTATGTACATAACAATACACATACTAAATGTTTATTGTGAGAGATCATCTATAGGAAGGGCTAAGAAGTTTATTACCAAAAACTTCCCCTTTTGCCAGGTTACGTACTAATCTCTTATCTTATACACATCTAGATGTGTATAAGAGACAGGAGTAGGAGTACTGAGAATTAGAGTAGGAATCATTATTTTATTAATATTAGAAAATATATTTATATTATATATATAATACAACATTATCAACTGACTAATGTAGGTGGGACATTCTACTAAGGTTTTGAACCTATAGTATACATATTCTGTCTCTTATACACATCTGTAAAAATATAGGACTAATTTAATTTTGCGCCTTTCAACGTATATTCAATTTTTATTTTACACCCCCAATTTTAGTTCTTGATTGTTTGTACCTTAACTTTGAAATCTATCATATCTTAATCTATTTTTAATATTGTCAGACATCTTTATTAATACTCCCAAAATATTGTGCAACATTGTTGTATATCCTACTGAATCTGTTGTACACACAAAAAGATTCAGTTAATTTTAGTGACAGTGTTAAAAATTAAAGTGAAATTGGACGAATTTGAAAAATAGGGTGCAAAGTTTCTGAAATTGAAATTGGGGTAAAAAATAAATATTGTTAAATATAGGCCATATTTAGTATTTTGTCTTTAAAGTTGATTAAGAACAAGAATGCATGTACATTTAAAAAAATATGTAAGCATAAAAGTTAAATATTTAAGTTACTATAAAATATAAATCTCATATAGATAATGCTTATTTCTTATAATTGGTTTTCGATATCTTTACAGGATTGAAGTTTGAGAGATTTTTAAGAGTGTGTTTGAGAATTGTGTTGTTTTTATCTATTTTTTTAGTTTATGGTGTTATAGAACCTAATAATATTAAGATTCTATTCGAATAACATAAATTATTTATTATTCTTCAAATAATATTTTATAACCATTCATGGTAGGTTTTCTAACTTCTTTTTAATCTCACATATATCAAATATAAAAAATATGTTACAGTAATTATTTTAAATAATATCACGAAAAATAGCTATCTAAACATAGCCGAATTTTGATTTAATTATTAAAAACTTTATATATCGAATTTACACATTTGACATTTAAAATTTGAAAAAATTCTACAGTCCATTTCAAGGAACCATTCCCTTGTGCTTTAAGGACTTGTACAGTACAACACTGTGTTTTAAAAACTTGTATTATACAAGTACTTAAAGCTAAGGGAATGGTTCTCTCAACAGGACTGTAGAATTCTCCTTAAATTTCATATATATATAAATATATATATATATATGTATGTATGTATGTATGTATGTATGTATGTATGTATGTATGTATGTATGTATGTATGACATATATGGCAGGCATACCCTAACTTAACGTGGATAGGTTATTTGTGTGCTATGCATACAAAATCGGCTAATTTGGATGAGTTTTCTTTCCACCATGTGTGTGTATATATATACATATATATATATATATATATATATTGAAATTTATATCTAACCAAACTTATCAAGTGATAATTTGAAAATCCATTTCACATTTATAAGGAGTAAAAATAGTGAAAAACTTTGTATCTAATAAAATTATCAAGATAGTGATAATTTTACAAATCTATCTTATCTAATAATAAATTAAAAATACTTGAAAGAGATTTGTTCTGTCTTTATCTTATCTTAGATTGGTTGTTTATTCAAATTCTATCTCTAAAATTATTCTTGCATTCATATTTTCTTAGCTATCTTACTACCTAAGTTACACTTCGCTGTCTCTTTTAAAGATAACTATTATAAGTGAATCATAATTATTTTAGGTACGTTTATATTGATAATAGAACATAGGATTTTTACTATACAATCAATTCTTAATAACGCTACTTCACTACAAACTTCATTGAGGTTATATTTCCTTTTTCATATAATCTATATATTTTCTACAACTATATTTGTATAGTTTGAGTAACTTGTCATGGTTACCCCAACTCTTCTGTTGTTCGATGTAAATTAAATTTTTAGAATTTTGGTTTATTAATGTTAGCCTTTAGTTTGAGAACTTTTTACACTATAAGAGATATGTTCATAGAATATCTTAATTTGTTCCTCTAATCCTTTCTTCCTTCCTACTCAAATTTTTACCCAAGTTTTGCACTTGGTTGTGAACAGATTTCATATCATCATTTCCTTAGATTGTCTATATAATAATCTTCCTAGTTTGTTCCCCTGACATTCTCTCCTATCTTCCTCTTCTCCCTCTTCTCCCTTATCCTTATCCGAGAAAAGAGAAGATTGCCACAGAGCCTACTAATTAGGAATATGAACTCTCAAAACTCTACTTCTTTTGTCTTTTCTTTTCCTTTTCTCTTTCCTACTCTTATTCTCAGTACTCCTACTCACCTAGGCCCGTAAACGGGTCAGATTTGGTTTGAAATCAGTGATTCCAAATCTAGATCCGATTAAGAATCTAGAATTTGAATCCGATCCGATTACCCGACGAATCTCAAATTGCAGACCTTCTCTGAGTTCGATTGGATCCGGATCGAATACACAATGCTACTTGGTGTAAACATTTCAATCCATCCAAACTTTAATCTTAAATCATTAGTAAAACAACAATTCAAGCACTCCAATTCCATACACAAATAGCAAACACATTACAATAGCTTTTCAGAAGTCGCATGCAAATTACAAAATGATACAATAAGTAACTTCCAACTCCAGCTCTTCACGGCCAGAATCTTCATTCCTTATCTCAATAGGGCTCTTTTACCTTTGAAGTAAAATGTTAAATATAGAAGCCTTCAATGAATTGGAACAAAACAAACATTACTAAGAAGCAGAAAGCTAAGAAATTGAATACCTTAACAAATATATCCAAATATATCCAAGAAAATCAACAAATATATTCAAGAAAATCAAGAAATTGAAGACCTTAGCAACAAATATATCCAAGAAATAAGTCTTTGGTATGTAGAATTTTAAGAGGGGTCTAAGAATATAACAAATTAGCCCTATGATAGATGATTTGAAGGATTTCCAGATCTAAACCACTAGATCGAGTCTAGATCTGAGGTATCATAAAACAAGAATAGTAGTTAAAGGAAATGGAGAGAGATGAAGTACATGGATAACTAAGGTTGATCTAATTGACAAGAGTGATGACTGGCGACGAGCGGAGACAACCAAAAGTGAGAGCGAGATGAAGACGAGAGAGGGAGATGAAGTAGGATGGAAAGAGGGAGGGAAAGATAAAAAAGTATGTGACAACTGTTGAAATAATAGGAAAAATAGACTACTCTAAAGTCTAACCTAACTCTCTCTCTCTCTCTCTATATATATATATATATATATATATAGGATTCACGTCTTAAATGGATAGAAACTGATAAACATGTATCCTATTTATTTATATAATAGCCTAATCAAGTCGATCAAATCCAGATAAATGGGATTACACTAAATTCCATACCAGATAAATGGGTTGGAACCGGATTAGATCAAGTCCAGACCTAGTTCGTTGACAAGCTTATACTCACATTTTCCACCCTTCCTTTTCTTTTCTCTTTTCTACTCTGATTCTTAATACTCCTATTATATTCACCCCTTTCAAATTATTTATAACTCTATTATATAAGTTATTTTGCTCTTACTACCTATGAGATTTTGACTATATTAGTCCCATTCAGAGTGATTTTGTGCATTTTAGTATAGATTTCATACTTAATTATGATTTGTAGGAACTTAGATGTATATTAGGAATCTTTTTGGTATAGATATGCATTAATTTGGACATAATTGACAATTATAACATTAGATGCATTTTAATTTATGGATTGTGGTGTGTTTTGTAGGTAATTTTAAAGATTGGATGCTAATTGAAGAAGTGGCAGAAGCCAAGGATTTTTGTGCAAATAGCTGAATGAATCAAAGTCCAGTCAATTACTTCAAAATCGTGGTCAAGAATTACAAGCTGTGAAGATCAATACCGCAGTTTCCAACTCTTCAAACTCAAAGTGCAACAACCACGGTCAAAGAATCAGACAAGTAAATTTGATAACCGCGGTCTTCAAGCAGGAAACATAGAGCCTCCTAAAACTACGGTCACCACATTTGTATAAATAAAAGGTTGGCTACGGTTGTCAAGAAAAAGTCAGTATTTTGACCAGGTTCAAAACTTGAAATACTAACACATAGTAGTTGGTGTAGTTAGTAGCCACTACTAGTTAGAATAGAATAGTCTTGTCAAGTACTCTTTTACACTTTCAAGTCTTCCAGTTTAATCTTAACCTAATTCTAGTTGTAAAATTTTAATCTTGTAGTTGTAAATTATTTGGCTTTCCTTTCTCTTTAATTTGACATCCATTTTAAGTGCTTTTAATATCTCTTTCTTGCATTTTCATCTTAACTTTAACTAGTTTCTAAAAGTTGTGTAAATCTTCATTATAGTGGCTAATCTTGCATCCAACCTAGTATTTTCTTCATTTCTAAGTTTAAATTAGAAGTGAGTTTGCATTTAATGTCATTCTCTTTGCTTAATCGTTAACCTAGACTTAGAAATATTACATTTAAATTCCTTTCCAAAATAGTAAAAATTGAAGAACAATCTAGCCTTTAGTGGAGGATTTTTCATTTCTAGTATAGTTTTTTATCTCTTAATCTAGATTCCAATCATTAGCTAGTACACTTTTAAGATGCTTTCCTAGTACAGTAATTAATGTAGTTTAAGATTGCTAAATTCAATGCTCTTTCTTCAAGGTTAGTACATCTCTCCATTCCAATTATATTGTCACACTTCTCATTTTGGGATGTACCAATAAAATGTCACATTACCTAAAATGGATGATTTTCTTTGTTGAAATTTCAAATTTATCCTTTGAAACATTCAAAATATTTCCAATTTCAATAATTAATGAGTCTAATAATTAATTCATCATCTCTCTTTTCTACCTTCTCTCTCATCTCTCCTCCTAATTAATGCTCTCTAATTTCAAATATTTGTCATTTAATAATGTATAGTCAATTCAACTTAATAAGGGCATATGTAGATATTTGATAAAAATTTATTGTTACCTAAAAATTTGTACAAAATTCTAATATGACAATTATATTGGGACAGAGGGAGTAATAGTTTTCTTGCTCTTTAAATGATAGAATAGTCTAGTTATAACTCTAGTTTAGTTGGTTATTTGTATAGTTCTATTTACCTCCTAGTTTTATAATTGAAATTGCTTACTTAGTGATATTCTCTCTATTACCATTTAATTATATTAATAAATTAGTATAATATTTGGTTCTCATTAGTTTTACTTTCTAATTGCATTGTTATAATTCATGCCTCAGTTTAGCATAATTTACTCTTTTATATCCTTATACTTGCCTAATTTGCCTACCTGTAGTTTTAATTGCTCCGTAGTTTAACTTAACATTTACTCACGTGTACATCTTTAATTGTTTTAGTAGAGTAGATAAATCATCCTTTTTATTTGTCTAACTAGCTCATAGATTCGCATAGCGTAGTAATTACCTATCAATTCCATGTGAGAACGATACCTACTAGCCAAAGACACAAACCTACTTCATATACTTGTGAGTGTATCTTAGTTAGGTGTAGTGGAGTATAATTTATCATTTGTAATGCGTTTGTAAATTGATAAATTCAATATTTACTTCTAAATTATCCAAAAGCATCTTTATTAATATTTCAACAGTTGTATTAGATAAAGTCCCTTCCAACTTTACCCTCATTCCCACTATTATTGGTTAATGCCTTTTGATCCTCCCACTTTCATCCAAGTCCGAAACTAGTTCCTTTTTTTGTTTCTGCATATTTCTATCACTATAATTTTTTCCCTATGCACAATGATTCTTTGATAATAGACATGAGGTATGGCACTTTTCATATTTAGATGCAACCCACCCATCAATTGAAAGCCTAACCATATTTCCTCTAAGCAAATGTTTTTATATTTCATCATCTACTAGGATTTTCTACCCTACATTCCTCCCGTCTCAGGAACAACTCTCAATTACTTTCCCTTCTTTGCAGATCCAGTGAATTGAAATATTCAAAACCTAAACCCACATGAGTAATTATTTAAAATCCTTCCCATCCTGTTCATCATCTTTTTCCATTTTGCCACCACTAGCAGTTGATTGTCAAAGACTTAGGGTCTTTCTCTCAGAACCCTTTCAACCTCATGTCTATTATCAAAGAAAAAAAATGAAAATAATTAATTCCCTGCTATATTACCTTGAGGTTTTTTACATAGTTCTAAAGACATATGGTTTAGGAACTTCTTCATCCCCGTGAAGTTGATTGTTTTTTCTCTAAAGTCCAATCAACCTCCCAACCAAATTATATTCGCACTCTTTAAACCCCAACTCACATGACTCTATCCAACTACACCCCCTAACCCTTATTCGGTTTTGGATTTTCTGTGACACTACACCATTTAGATGAGTACCACATGTTACCCTAAGGACATATATCCCTCATCTAAGTAGTGTCACACCAAAAAGTGTCACAAGAGATCCACAACCTCCTTATTCTAACAAGTCAAATCTTTGGAATACCTTTAACCTATCCTACGTGGATTCTGATGAAGTTATCAAGCAACAATTTTCTCATCAATCCCACTTCAAAAGGGAGCACCTTCCAGATCTGTTATGAAAGAAACAATAAAGAAACTAAATGTTTTCAAAAATAAAACTAACAAGCAAAAATTCAAGCAATTGGTATGCACAATAAAGCAAAGATAGAATAAATAAAAAACACAGAACATAGTTTTAATGCTCTTCTTGGAATCAAATCAAGAAATACCTCTTTAAATCTATACTTTCGACATGGCTAAGGTGATGACCCATAGTAGGCATTACACAAACAAAGAAAGGAAGAAAACGAAAGAGAAGAAACGAAGTGAGAAAAGAAAAGGAAAAAGGACAATAAAAATACAGCCAAAAGGAACTAATATTCAGCTATTAAATGCTCTTAAAAAGAGAAATAGACGCTAACTAAGAGAGTTGGACAATAATGAAAGCAAAAGCATACACCTCCTAAACTAGGAGGGATTACTCTTTCTTAGAGAGATAAAGTTTGAGCTGACTAGATGTCAGGGACGAACTTAATGATGGGAAATTTTGAAATAGAAATTTCATTGCAAGAAATTGTAAAAGAGTTATTTATTTATTTATTTTTTGGTAGTGGAAAACTAAGTTGGAATTTTACGTAGTAAAAGTGTTTAAAATAGTTAAATTAATAAGTTTTAAGTTAAGGGTTAATTTTACTTTAGCTTATCCTCTTAAGTTTAGAGTTACTATCACTTTAGTTTATAACGTTATTTTTTAAATACTTAAGTCCTTCTGTTAAATTCAACTAAATATTACCACTCATTTTAACAAAAATACCCTTATTTTGTTTAAATAAAATATTATCTTTCTACAAATATCATTGTCTATTTTTTCTTCACATTTTTACTGATTCATTTTCTCTTTTTTACTCATTTTGTTGCATGATTCAACAATTATTTGTGGAAATTTTAGGATAAAAAGGTTATTTTAGCTAAAAAATTTGACACCGTTAGATTTAACTATTAGTCTAGGGATTTTAGAGTCTAAAAATAACGTTAAGAATTAAAATGATAGTAACTCTAAACGTTAAGGGGGTAAAGAAAAATTAACCCTTAAGTTAATAAAACACAAAACTATGATAAAAATAATAATACATGTGAATTAAATATAAAAACTATAACATCTTGACCTATTTCATGACATATAAGTATAAAGCATTTTCATTAGTGATCGCTCAAATTTAGGTGTTTACATAGATTTTCCCCAAAAAAAAAAAAAAAAAAAACTTAAGCAAACAAATAAGGTATCTATTTAACTGTTGTAAAATTTTAAGACAAATTATGTTCAAAAAACTTAAATGCACCCAAAAAACTTAAATGCACCCAAAATTTTACATATTCCAATTTATGAAACCCAATGAAAACATATGTTTTCATACCTAAATGAATTAATTTCTCCCAAATTTTTGTACTTCTGAAATAAATTACTTCAGTTTTTTTCCCCTTAATTTGTAATTAATCTTTAAGGTACTCAACTGAGTTCTGAAATTTTTAATTATAATTCTCCAAGATTGAATCTTCTATTTACACACAGTATTACCCTCAACCTCTCATTTTTTTTTATAGCTATATTTATTCTTAAGAAAATTGATATATTTTGGGATCCACTTTAATACTTTTATTTAAAGTATTAAATATGAATAAAAAAATTTAAGAACTAAAATAAACTTATATAAAAAAAATTCAAGGACTCAATCAACATACTTAATCAAATTAGTTTATTAAATATTACCAAAGACTTTTGTTTTTTGTTTTTTTTAATTTTATGACATGAACTCAAAAAAATTATAAGTTTTGTATAGTAGAATTAGAAACCTTTAGATTTTAGGTGAAAATTATATAAAACTATACCAATATTTACAATGTAGATGAGCAAACAAATTGATTTAAAAGTTTTTAAACATTCAACAAAACATATGAAATAATACCCATGAAAATTCCTTTTCTGTACAATAGTAAAAATGAATGGATAAAATCATATCCTCGTCTGATATATTCGATCCTTACTTCATATTATTTATATATTCGATCCAATCTGACTAGTCACTAGAATTGTTGGATGGGTATAATTTGGAATTTGACAAGATGATTTGGAACCCCAGTAGTCTACAGTTTGAGAGTGAGGGAGTCCAAGAAAGCTTTAAAATATGAGTGAGAAATATTTAGGTAGACTTAGTTTTTTATCTCATTTATAAATTTTTTGGTTGTGTAAATTAAATGTTATGAAATACATGACATTAGCTAATGTAAGAAAGATTTTATAAAATTTAATTTTTACCGTAGGGTGTACAGGTAGGGCCAAAGACCTGGTCTATGTAAGTCTTTTCCTTTATATATCTTATATAAGGGACTAATTGTATAAGAGACAGGTAATGTGGTTAGATGTGTATAAGAGACAGCATCCAAGAAGCCTGCCATAGCTAATGTCTGTCTCTTATAACATTTAGATGTGTCTCTTATACAATCTAGATGTGTAAAGAGATTGGACTTTGCTAACTCTCAATACCTGTCTCTTATCATCTAGATGAATCTTTAGACAGTCTTATGGGAGAATGAGTAAGGGGTTCATCAAAAATGCTCTATCCATTTCACTTCTCCGCTCATTCTCCCAAAACTCACTCTTTTTCTCCCTCAAATTCTTCACCAGAACCATCACCACAGGCAATAATCTTAATTCATTTACAGACCCAGATTGCAATTTTCAAGAATCTCAATCAAAGTCTCCAGCCAGTTCATTTTCAATCCACAAGAATTTTCCTTTTTGAGGGACTCGTTGGTGGGGTCTGGAAATGAAACTAGTCCAAAAGCTGAGAATTTTGAGGCCGGTAAGTGTTCAAATGACGCTGTTTTGATTCTGAATGCTATAAAGATTGATAATGATGGAGTTGGGGATAGAACCCAGAAATTTCTTAGGCAATTTAGGCAGAAATTGGATGAAAATTTGGTTGTTCATGTGTTAAAGAATGTACAGAATGTTGAATTTGGTGTTAAGTTTTTCATGTGGGCCGGTAGACAAATCGGATATACTCTTAGTTACAGCTGTTTATGATGCTTTGTTAGATTTGTTCAAAGAATGTGCAAATGTTCCCCATAAACTAGAAGGGGGACATAAAATTCATTGGTTCAGGTGTTTCTGAGTGTATATAAGTTGGATACCTGTGATTTGGTTCACAGGGAGATGTTGGATTTGGGATTTAAGATGGATGCGCATACACTGGGGCATTTTGCACGTTCTTTGTGTAAGGAAGGTAAGTGGAGAGAAGCCCTTGATTTAATTGAAAAGGAAGAGTTTGTACCAGATACGGTGATGTATACTAGCATGATATCGGGATTGTGTGAAGCTTCGCTTTTTGAAGAAGCTATGAATTTTTGAACATAGTGCGGTGTAATTCGTGCATTCCTAATGATGTAACATATGAAACTCTACTTTGTGGTTGTTTGAATAAGAGAAAACTGGGTAGGTGCAAGAGATTGCTAAGTATGATGATTACCGAACACTGCTATCCTCGTCCTAAGATATTTAATTCTCTTGGCAACTCCTCATTGCTACAAACCAGCCAGGTTATGTGGTTTACAACATATTGATTGGTGGTATTTGTAGCAATGAGGATTGCCAAGTCCGAATGTTCTAGAAATTGCTGAAAAATCTTATGCTGAAATGCTTGATCAGGGTGTTGTTCTAAACAAAGTCAATGTCAGCAATTTAACCGAGTACCTCTGTGCGGTTGGAAAATTTGAAAAAGCTTTTAATGTGATTCGTGAAATGATGAACAAGGGCTTTATACCCGATGTTAGTACATACTCAAAAGTTATTAGTTTTCTTTGTAATGCCTCCAAACTAGACAAGGCATTGTTATTGTTCCAGGAAATGAAAGGCAATCATATTGTTCCTGATATTTACACTTACACAATGCTCATTGACAATTTTTCTAAATTGTATAGGCCTTATTCAACAGGCACATAGTTTGTTTGATGAAATGATAAGGGAGGGCTGTATGCCCAATGTGGTGACATATACTGCTCTTATTCATTCTTACCTTAAAGCAAGGAAAATGTACTAATGCAAATGACCTATTTGAGTTGATGTTGACAGAAGGATGCATGCCAAATGTTGTTACCTTCACTGCTTTGATTGATGGTCATTGCAAAGCTGGAGATGTGGAAAAGGCTTGCCAAATCTATGCAAGAATGATGGGAAATAAAAACATTCCAGATGTGGACCTCTATTTCCAGGGTACTGATGAGAGCGCTAAGGAGGTGAATGTTGTTACATATGGTGCTCTGGTGGATGGTTTATGCAAAGTACATAAGGTAAAGGAGGCCCGCAATCTTTTGGATGTCATGTCAACAGAAGGGTGTGAGCCAAATCATATTGTATATGATGCTCTTATTGATGGATTTTGCAAAGCTGGGAAGCTAGATGAAGCACAAGATATGTATGCTAAGATGTTGGAACATGGGTACATAAGAGTCTTTATACTTATAGCTCCTTTATTGACAGGTTGTTTAAGGATAAACGCCTTGATCTTGCTATTAAAGTATTGGCTAAGATGCTTCGAAAATTCTTGCGCTCCTAATGTTGTCATATACACAGAGATGGTTGATGGCCTTTGTAAAGCTGGGAAGACAGATGAAGCTTATAAACTTATGTTAATGATGGAAGAAAAGGGTTGCCATCCAAATGTTGTGACTTATACTGCCATGATAGATGGATTCGGTAGAGTTGGTAAATGTGGATAAATGCATTGAGCTATTTCAGAAAATGGGTACGAACGGTTGCGCACCAAACCACATTACCTATGCAGTACTAATTAAGCATTATTCTATGGCAGGCTTCTTGGATGAAGCATACCAGCTCCTGGAGGAAATGAAAAATACATATTGGCCTATACATATGGAAAGCTACCGTAAGGTCATTGAAGGATTCAACAAAGAGTTTATGATGAACCTTGGCCTCTTGAATGAAATAAGTGAGAGTGATCCTGTTCCAGTTCTTCCAGCTTACAAACTTCTCATTGATAGCTTTAGCAAAGCCGGAAGACTGGAGGTAGCTCTTGAGAATCCTGCTCCATAAACAGATCTCCTCTTCTATGTTGTCTCCGACTACCATGAGGAACTTGTATTCTTCTTTGATTGAGGGTCTATGCCAATCAAACAAAGTTGAGAAAGCATTTGAGCTATATGTGGACATGATAAACAGAGGTTCAGTTCCTGAGCTTGGCATCTTTGTCAATCTCATTAAAGGGCTTATCAATGTCAATAGGTTGGAGAATGCCCTTCATCTTTCTGAGAGTTTATGTTACATGGTAAGTAACTATTCACTTCCACTCTGCCTGCTTAAGTACATGTCTTTGATTCTTGATTTGTTGGTTGTCATGATATCGATATTTCCTATAGTTCTAGTTTCTTCAAACTCCTAAAAACAAAATTATTCCACGCAAAGAGAAAACAAAAGGTAATGCAAGGAAATGGTAATAACAAAATATAGCAGCTAACCACTTTATCTTTATCAATGGTACTCTTAGTTGGTCATTACCTGCTTTTGCTGAAATGAATTCACTGAGATCTACATGGACATTGAAGAGAGTTTTTGATTAAGTAGACAATGTATATGTCCTTTCGTTGTCTATGTTCAATTCTGATAGAGGTTTTCAAGCTTGACTAAAAGAATAGGGGCACATAATTGTATTCTTTCTTAATTTGCTATAACATTTTGAGTGTTAACTAGAGCCTTATCTGAAAGTGAGTAACTTACTTATAGATGCCCAAAGAAGACAATTAAGACACCTTCTTTGGTCCAAGAACTCAAGTGAGGTAACTTATAGATCCCCAAAGTTGGTTACATATTGTTTTACTGGAATGGAGTTTATGCATCAAAACAAATGGGACAATCTGATGTATTATGCCTATTATTTCTTGTTCTCCCATGCCTTGCTATCAAGTACAAAAACTAAGAACTTAAATTTGCATTTTTTTGGTCTTTTGATTTCCTCTTCAAGTAATACAGAGAGTAGTACTAAGTGAGGGATAATTTATTAGTGCTGCAAGAAATGCCACTGGTGGACAGAATGATTCTTTGTATTTGGTGTGCTTGTCAATTTAATTAGCTACCGGTGAAAGTCCTAGTCAGATTGGTAGCAAGAGAAATATTTTGGAAGTTTACATATCTATTAAAGTTTTTGTATAATTCTAACTGTTTACTCAGTTGCATGCAATTTTATTTGAATTATGATGTGTTTTGTGATTCATTTTCTGGCTTAGAGGCAAATCCAGCAACCACCATTCCGCATCTAAAATAAGCTGTTTTAGCCTTCGATTCCCATTCTTCTGCTGTCTATTGAAGCAAATTGTTCTTCTCACTTATGGAATTTATAGCAACACTAGTTAGATATATTGTGATGTATAAACCCACTTATTTTTTGGTAAGTGTCAAATGTCTTCCTTTCAAATGTGATCATGCTATAAGAGCATTAGGCTAATCATAAGGAGATTCCTTTCTCTTTATTTGATCTATGAGTGGCTAAGCATTAACAGGCAGGACATTTTATCCTAAAAGCATACAAATATCATTATCCTTCCAAGATTATGTTTTTCAGCTTTTAGCAACTGAAATTGGATATGACAAAAAGTCAGCACAGTCCTCGAGTCCATGATACTCTTCCTACTTCTGCACTCGGTGCATATAAGAGTTGTGGTGGAAATTTTAGCTTGCTCTCTCTTTCCTTTGTACCATTTGTGTTATGTTAGAAACATTTAAAGGCTTTTGGATATGTCCTAGCAATATATTGCAATATAGGAGAATCACCACACTGTGCCTATTGAATCGGCATATTTGAACAGCTATAGGATGTTGAATTTGTCATAGCAGAATAGTTTATCATTGCAACGTCTGAGAATCACTCGATTTTACCGATTGAATTAACTTAATTGAAAGTCAAAGGAAAAGCATCATTTCTCCGCACATAAAATTGTCATTCTATTATCATCTGTTTATCTGTGTTTTTATTCTCTTGCTTATGGAAGTAAACATTTCTAGCTTCTACAAGAGCCTGTTGATAAGACTTCTTTCCATTATCTTTAGTGATCATCTAAAATTCGTTAACCTCAACGTTTCTGTAATGAGGTTGTGATAGCATGCAATGATAACTGTGAATGCCACTAGCGATTTTAGTTCATGTAAGTTTTGGACTCATTGGATTCATTATCTGACGGGCTGCATTTTTTAAACATGTTCTTTATTTAGATAGACATTGTTTTAGTTATTGTTAACAAAACTTATCACTAAATTCTCAACTGTGCAGGATATTCAATGGGTGCCCTGCGATAACACTGGAGGAGTCACCTAGAATTTGTAGGTTCGGTTGATCAAAGTTTTGCTCATTTTATGCCCCATTGGAATGCATTACTTTATTAGGATGTGTTAAGAAATGATAATGAAGCCCAGCCGCTGATGAACTCATGCGAGTGAAGACTCTTACCAGCTCTTTTGCTTCTTGCTCGTCACAACCAAAGTGGATGAAAGTATTGCAATTTACAAGCAGGGTTCACGGCTTAAAGAAAAGATCTGCCCTGGACTGTCTTTGACAACTTCATTCCAGACAGAATCAACATATCTTCTTGCAGGTCCAATGTCATTTTAGTGGCATTTCAGATATGGTTTGGCGAGTCATGATGAATATGTATTCTTCCTTGATTGAGAGACTATCACATTCACACAAAGTTGAGGAAGAATTTGAGTTATATGTGGACATGATAAACAAAGGTTCTGTTCCCAAGCTTGGCATCTTTGTTAATCTTTTTAAAGGGGTTACCAAGATAAATAGATCAGAAAATGCATTTCCATCTTTCAGAGAGTTTACCTCACATGGTACGTAAATCTTCTACTCTTGCCTGCTTAAGTAAATGTTGCTTGGGTTTTTTTTAATTGTTGTTGCTGATGATGTCAAGCCTTTGCTATGTCTGCTAATTTCTAAAGCATATTTGTTAGTCACCCATAGGGCATTATAGCGCAAAGGTCCCCATGGGGCTATAGAAGAGAAGCACAGTTTTCGCTGAAGACCTAAATTTTCTTGTCTCATGTAATTCTAAAATAATGCACTATATGTGCATTCTTGTAGTCTAATAATGTATTGATTAGTCTACCAATTTTTCTAAGCATACGAGCAGGTAAATGAGAAGACAAAATAACACATGCATATGCAAGTCAAATGGGTATAAAGAAATTTTTAGAAAGTAATCATCTTCATCTTCATCATCATTGATTGACAGAAAGAGAGGGTTGAGAGATGAAGCTGTATTTGTCCTTCAGTTTGCCGCAGATGTGACAGCTCTTTTGTTTATAATGGTAATAGTTTTACTGCAATATGACTGGGTTCACATTAATGCAGAATAATGATGTAGAACCAGTTGATTTAACTGTTAGATTAAGAATCCACAATAATCATATCCCCTAAATTAAACATCTCCAAAACTTCAGAAACCATGCTGTTCTAGTGCAATTTGCTATGCACTTTGGTGTGCATAACGCACTATTGGAAAGTCGCTATGCTATACTTTTAATATAGCTGTAAACTTCTTCTGGGACTGCAGTACACACTGTTACATTAAAACGCTATGTTCTAATGACAAAATAATTCAAAAACAGAAAGTAACGT
The DNA here is from genome assembly GCA_025175665.1 of Cinchona pubescens. Taxonomy (NCBI): domain Eukaryota; kingdom Viridiplantae; phylum Streptophyta; class Magnoliopsida; order Gentianales; family Rubiaceae; genus Cinchona; species Cinchona pubescens. The sequence continues at coordinate 1,080,385 of JANKKI010000267.1, read as the reverse complement.
TGAAGATGATAATAACTTGGAGAATACAGAATATGGCAACAAATGGGCATGTCTTTTCCCTTTGTTAAATGTAGAAGATCCGTTGTTATTGAGGTATTCAATTCTGCCGAAAGGGAGTCACTTAAAACGTGGCAGAGAGTTTTTGGGCAAGCAGACACAGTATATCTCCTTTCCATGGTTAACTTTCTAAAGAGAGAGTAGTTTGCATTCTTAAAATGTAACCAAAACTGTCTTAATTTGACCATTACCTGAATGTTTAGTTACAACTAGTTATGTAAACATCGATTGTTTATATCTGAAAATTGAGTAGATGGATTGAGCCTGATTTGTGTATCAGATTCTTTAAGCATGTTTGTTGTATATCATGTCAAGTCAAGCATTCTCTCAGAGTTTGTTAGCAGAACTATCAGGAGCCTCCTGAGAAGTCTCACTGAGCTCAATTTGCTTTTTTTTAACTGTTTAGACTCATGGTTCTAGGAAGATCTTCAATCGATATAAAAGTTTCATGAAAGTGTTTCTTTTGCTTTGTCTTGCAGGAAAAAATATATTATGTCACACCAAGCAAATAAAGGTTGGATGATATGGAGTTACTTTAGTTGGGGTCAAGCAGAGACAAGAGAAAGATGTATTATAATTAAGGGAAGATGCTGAAATTCAAGGTAGCAGATTCTACAAGGAAATATTAAAAGAAGAAATTAAAAAGTTGATTATGAAAAGCAATCTACAAGGAAATATTAAAGAAGAATTTAAAAGTTGATTATGAAATGCAATCCAGAGCTGATTTTGCCGAACAGCTTTTACTTTTCTGAATTCCCTTTACAAAAATATCCGTTCAATTCAATTTATTTTTTTCAGCAATCACCATTTTTAAGAAAAACTTATCTCTGTTGAGGATTCACAACCTAAGTAGGTTGTACAAAGTATTGAGCTGACACTCCTAAAGCTTTACAGCAATATTATACTGTATGCATTCTCCACTTCATTCAAGAAAGCTGGACTGAAGTAATCACCGTGCTGTTAAGTAAAGAAGAATCATGACTTGTGTAATTTAACACCAATATGCTTGAATTTTTTTTTTTTTTTTTTTTTTTTTTGAACAAGCTGCCAAAAGTGCACATAAGGTAACATGCTCGACTAGCTATAAATTTAAGTCGGAAAAAGCATCATTACAATACTCCTAAAGCTTTAATTCCATTATGATCCTGTGGAGGAAGCATTTGTCCATTATCTTTATATAATTATGTTTTGCTGCACTTTTTAGTATACTTGTAAAAGCTTGAACTTTTGCTGATTAAAGCTAACCTAAGAACGTTAATAGGAAGTTGTGGTCCTTTTTTTGTGCTTTTTATTGCTTCTGTTATGAGATTGAGATAGGCTGCAATTACAAGAAGTAGGGCTACTGATGATTTCCTATCTTGAACTGACTTAACTTCTAACATCTTATGTTTCTTATTCAGTAGACCTTATTTTAATTTCATTAACAAATATTATAACTAAAATTCTTGGCCAAGCAGGATGTTCATTGACAGTCCATTGATAAACCACTTAAAGCGTGGGCTTGGTTGATCAAAATTTGTCTCCGTCTATGTCCCATTGCTACGTGTTCCTCTATATGGTGTGTTAAGAGAATCAGTTGGTGATGAAAAATGAATCATTGAGAAAGGAGCTCAATTTGTGAAAGCAGGCCCCTTCTTAGGTCTTGGTGCTTTATCAATGAAGAGTATGTTTCTTCTTTCTTATGACAATCAAACTAAGCGAACCTTAACAAGCATGATTCTTGGCTTGAAGAAAATGAAGATCTACAGTGGACTGTCGTTGACTAAGCTTTTTTCGGTATCCATGTATCGTCCTGCAGGTCCTGTGTCACCTTAGCAACATTCATGATATGGTCTTGGGGGCAGTTCATGTGTCTAAAGCTCGCAATGTGGCAGTTAAGAAATGACCACCTCAACATTGGTATTGTATGCTTTTCTCTTTCAAATCAGGGCAATATCTATATGCTTTTATCTTGGTTAAGTATGCTGCTAAAAGAAATTAGTTTCATTTGACAAAACCTCTTTTCTCTGAATAATTGCAAATTTGAAATACATCATCAGCTTAGGGAAAGATATTCTTTTGAGCTTGTTCCATAATACTTGTAACTGTTTCAGCTTATTTTGAAAGTGGAAGATATGCTTTTGAGCTTAGTATTCATGTTTCCAGGTTTTGGGGTCTGTGCTAGATTCATTAATGGCGGGAGCAGGACTCTATATTTGTTTCTGCATTCGTCTCAATTTGATGCCTCTCGACCTCCATTTTCTTTCAGCAAGATTTTTGGTCGGAATAACTTGGGATTAGCTTGCTTTATCTTCAAATCTCTGAGGCCTTTCTAGTTCTTCATTAGTGGATATCATCTAGTACTTCTATACAAGTTATACAAAGCATTAGAGACACAGAGAGAATGAAGAGCATCAGATCTTCTATTTCTAGTTATAACAAGCAGATTTCACCCTATGAGAGAGTTCCCATGATGTATCCATTAGATTAGCAACTCAATTATGATGTTGGCAGTTAGCAAATTGATGATCTGGTCCAGTTGCTTCCACCAAATATTATTACTTGAAGCAGGTGGTGTAAATGTAGAATTTTGGCTTGCAATGCTTTGTTTAATACCATGGCAGTGTTGTTAGTAAGGTGTTGAAATCATTCTAGTCCATGTCCTTTGAGATGTCTGAGTCTTTGACCCGAAGAGATTTTGATGTGTTGCAACTGTCTAATGTGTCTTTCTATCAAAAGTGTTTAGACCAATGGTCAACAAATAACGATATCACGTTTGTTGGCAAGAATGATTTCTTTAATTTGGAATTTTGGCTAAATGAACAGATATACTCATAAGTTAATAAATTTTGAATTAATTGTTATTCTTTAAAATGATTTGGACCAACTTAAATGAAAAATATTTTTGATAGAAGAAAGAAAAGTGCTAGTTTTGGTAGTGGTATTGGTAGTGGTGGGATGAGGAGAAATGGAAGTTAAAAAATAAAAAATTGATTAGAGATAAAATGATGAAAATGTTGAGCTAGCGGACAAAATAAGATGCTTAATAGATCGCGTTAGAAATTAAAATATAAGTGGTACTAAAAAAAAGTACGTGTTTCAAATGTGTAACACTTTTAATTTATTGAAAATTTTTATTTTCTAAAAAATAAATGAATAATCAGTAAAAGATATAAGTATGAAAATTTTAACTATTGAGTTTTTTATACAAGATTTATATATTTTAAACATATTTTTAATATCTTTGCTCTTTTCATTGTAATTATTTTCACCTATATATATATATATTTATTTATTTATTTTTCAATATTGTTTGTTATTTGTTACAAAATTATATATAAATTCATTTTTCTTAAAATTAAATAAATTCTCTCTTTTATGAGAACAATGTATGATAATTGCATTTTTTTTATATTTCTCTTCTAGGTGCCTAGGTTATAATTTCATATAGCATCACAAACCTAAATTAATTAAACAATTAAAGATTAATATATTTTCTATAGTATTGAATTTTTTAAATATATTTGCATATTCTTTGTCATTATAAAAGAAAAAATAATATCATTATCAAGTACCACACATTATATAGATGAAGTATTTTAAAATTCTATTAGTAGCAAAAATATTAACAGGTAATCAAATGATATATGGATAATAATTACAAAAAAAATGATTAATAAAAATTTCAAAAAATAAGAAAGAAAATGAATCTAATTAAAATATAAAGAACATAAAAATCAAACAAAAAGAAAATGAATCTAATTAAAATATAAAGAACATAAAAATCAAATGGAACTATGTCTTATGTATAGACATACTATACAGTCAATAAGATACAGATTATAATAATATAACAGTATAATATAATGTACATTAAATTATGTGAATTATTGAAATATAAATTTCACTTTAATTATTTCAACTTGTTTAATAAGCACTTTACCCCTTTGAAATACTTGCTTCTTCATATTTTTAATTGAGACAAAATTATTTCTTACTATTTTAATAATTTTGTTTTTCTATTTTTTTCTTCTTACTAATATATTTATTATCTCTCTCATATTTTTTCTTTTATCTTCTTACCTATTTTTTCTTACTAACACTAAATTATTATAACTAGTAATTAGTTAGTTAAAAACTATAATTTTTTTTCATGTTTATAAATAATTTATAGAATAAATAAGTTTTTTAATATAAGCAACATATATTTTAATAGTATAATATGGATTTTATGAGTTTTACTAATACTATAATTATACAAATATAGATGTGTATTGAAAAAATTAAAGCATTAGTAAAAAAATTAAAATATATATATTCTATATATACAAACAAATTTTTTTTGTGCCATATCATTCGCACGTCATATTTTGGTTGAATTTACCATAACTCAAGAAACCCTTATATTAGGCAGCCCTAATATTTTTTAACTATATATATATATTTTTGATATAATACCTCAAATAAAATGTTGTACACGTTTTTTCATTATATAATTTTATTTGTATACTATAAATTTTTTAATTTCCTCTAACTCAAAAATTTTATTTTTTATTTGTTAATTTTATTATTAATAGTTAATCACAAATTTTATATTACAATAAGGTATATTTATTGTATTAAAGCATGATTAATATATAAATTAAATTGTTTAGATACATGTGAAACGTTAGAACTTTAATTAATTAGTTAGTAAAAGTAATGTAATTGTCTAATATCAACATCTAGAATATTGAAAAAAAAGAAAATACACATCTATATATGGCTAACAGACACAACTTTTATTTTATGAACAGTTAACATGGTATTTTCTTTACTTTCGTTGCTTAGTTAATTTTCTTTTCTTCATGTAGGGTAGCAAAAAACAAGTCTAAATTAATCGTATCACAGGCTTAAAAAAATAAGAAAATAGTTTTATATATTTCACTATTTTTTCACTTTATATAATTTTAATTTTTTATTTGCATGATTATTAATTTTGTGATTTTTGGAACAAACTCAAAAATTCTCTCTCCTGTTAACCAAAATTTCAAGTTAAAAGAAGACACTATAATCAAGAATTGTGAAACCATTATAATTGACTGTTAGTAAAGAAAAGTTGTGTAATGTTAGCCATATTTATCATCTTTTTCAATTAATTCCGGCTAAAAAGGATAGGAAAAATGTCAAATTCAACTTCATATTTTCATCAAATTCTACATGAATCAAATATTTTCTTTATGGAAAGTTTGTTCCTCAGACAAAATTAAACAAAACAATAAGGGTTAAATATAATGAGGGTAAAATGGTCAACATATTAAGTTGATGTAACAAAATATGGGCTTTACCGGTTAAAAGATAATGTTAGATATTAAATTATCAATAACATTAAAAAAGGTGTAAAGTATAATTAACTCTATATATAAAGTACGCAGAGAGAATGATCTAATTAAGTTTCCCAGACTGCGCATTCTTGAATGAACAATTAAATAAAAGAAAATAATTGCAGTAAATTTGGAATTTTTATAATAGTTATATAAGATTGTTTTTATTATGAATAAAAAATAGAAACAATTTGTACATATATTACAGTTACAAAATATAATATTTTTATTTTATTCTTTGCTTAAATGTAAATGATTTACTCTACTATTAGAATTTTACATTTTTATTATTTATTTATGCGCAATTTAGTAATAAGTTAAGGAAGAAATAATTTATTTCATTAGCATTTCGTGCATTTAGAATAAGATCAAGGATATTTCATGAACGTTTGATACATTTTAAAGAAAGATAAAATAACGGATTATTATTTCAATTTTTATAATGAATTTAATATACTATGTTATCTAAATTCGTAATATGGAGAATATATTAGTTTAATCTATTTAATTTTTTTATAAATAAGATATAATTTTTTTTGATTAATTTAATCTTTACATTTAATTAGATTCATTTTTTTTATTTTTTTTTTGAAATTTTAATTGTAATAAATATTTTTATACAATTAAAAATCTTCCATCTTATTATGTATTTTTGCCAAAATAGGTGATTGTATCCAAAAAAAAAAAAGGTAGAATAGATGATGAGTACTTTAATTATATTTTCCTATTGAGAATTAGATATTGTATGATTCATTTTTTATTTTTTGAAATTTTAATTGTAATAAATATTTTTATATAATTAAAAATCTTCCATCTTATTTATGTATTTATACCAAAATAAGTGGTTGTATCATAAAAAAATAGGTAGAATAGATGATGAGTAATTTCATTATATTTTTCATTGGCAATTGGAATTATATTTCATTCAGGGTGAGTAATTTAGGTATTACAAAAAAAGTAGAAAAACACTTAAATATGTTTTCCTATTGGGAATTAGAAATTATATTTCATTAAGAACAAACATTTTAAACATCACAAAAAAGAGAGAAACAATTATATATGTTTTCTGTTAGGAATTGGTAATTGTATTTCATCAGGACGGATATTTTAGGTATTACAAAAAAGAAAAAAAATAAAAATTAAAAGAAATAGCTCACATACATATAATAGCATAGATAGATTAAAATTTAATTAACCTATTGTATATTTATCCATTTCTCAAGCGGTTACAACAGACCATTAGTCCAGGGCTTTAATGGTCAAAAAACACCATTAGGAACTAACTAAAGTGTTAATAGCGCTTTAACCCTACAATTTATTATGGTTTAACAAGTTAACAAAGGGATCAATAGCGTGCATTTAAAAATGAATCAACGAAAGCCTCTTTATTGTTGCATAATATTTTTTCTGTTCTCTTTTTTAGAGACGGCAACGGAATTGCAGAATATTTGTCAATTGTCAGCCATCCAAAAAAGGTAGTAATAATTTAAAAGGCACATCTATTTTTGCTAAAAAAAGTACTTTCTCCATGAAGAAAATGTGTAAAAAAAAAAAAAAAAAACTACAGAAATAATGAAATTGTTATGGCAAACTGTGGCATATAATTATAGGCGTCCGTGTACATGAAACAAATACCATGTTAACAATATATATACCAAAAGTATGTTTGTGCATCATAAAATAACATTCAAAAATAAGTGTCCACTATTACTCATGTTTTATTCCTTGTTTTCAACATTTTAAAGTCAGCTTCCTCATGCAGCCCTAATTCCATGGCAGTTTACGGAAGTAAATTATTCACAAGGACCCCATAATTGAAATACGACTCCGAAAACCCCCCAACCAAGAGAGAGATAACCCAGCAGAGAGGAATCATTTGCCATCATTGTCACCACCATATTGCGTAGAATTCCCGTTCCAGAAGGCATTTCTGTCGCTGAACCGACTGTCATCTTCATCATGTTTTAGAGTGTGGATATTACTTCCAAAAGCAGATGATCTTTTACGCACATTCCTGCTATTGCTACTTTGGCTGGTTGCATCTGTACCTGCGTCGGATGAGGATCTTCCAGTGCCTTGGAGATCATTCTGAAGTGAAGGGTTTGGACCTAAAGCACAGAAAACAATAAAATAACCAGATAAAAAGAAAGTAGATCTATATCCATAACGAAATACAAAAACAAAATTTACCACAGGAAAGCATATTCCTAGTTTCTCAAGGAGGAACTACAAAAGAGCCAGGTGGAGGGAACAGAATAGTTATAAATTAATGTCCCCCAATTTTCCAAGAAATATAAAAATTTTCACTAAGGTCCCCTTTCAAATTTCATCCAGAGACGATTAAAACGCATGAAAATGATTTATGACTGATTTAGTTAGATAACAATTTAAATTTCTAGTTGGATAAAGCTTCTCTCTGTAAAAAAGGTTCAAAGACTGCAATGAGTAAACAACATCTTTCCATCTGATAACAGTTATAATGGCATATGGAAACATGCAGAAAATAAAAAGAGCCAACCAGTGTGCACAGAAAGTTGTTATAATAGGTGACAAATCAAATCAAGTTCCAACTCATAATGAGATTGTAGTAAGAGGATTTTACGCCCCAGTCATGATGTAGACTAATCTTTAAAGAAACTATCAAGAAAAGTTGAACAAACTCACTATACTGCCACGTGCTGTTTTGAGATTGTTGTGCAGTAGTATTCTGTGGATTGGCACTCCCGCCCAGGTAGGAGAAAGGATTCATGTAAGACAATACTCTTCTCATGTATGCCCAGTATCCATCATTGCCACCATTAGAAGAATCATTTCTGGTAAGATTAGTTTGATCACCCGAAGACGATCCTCCTTTAGGATGCCAGTTAGAACGATGATGCAGAATCACTATTAATGTTTGTCTGCCAAACAAATCCAAATCCTGTAGTGTCTTGCTCAAATCTGTCAACACCCAAAATAGAAGATTCATTAAGCTTATGAGGTCAGAATCTCTGCAGTTCAATAGGAGCCATAAATTTCGACATGCAAAACGATGAAATCTAACTGAACGTTATGTTATCTATGACAGGAAATAGCATTAGTGTTCATACAGTTGGCTTTTCTCCAACACCAACTTTGACATGGGAGATTTCTTTTGCAAATAAACATCTTTCTTATTGGAGAATGCTCAACAGATGTCAACCCACTTCTATTCATCTAGTTTTATACAAGATCACCTTAGTGAATAATGCAAATTTCAAGGTAGCTTTGGTACAAAACCAATAAGTCAGAGAAGCACAAGCCTTACCTACAGAGGAGATTAAAGAATCCTGGAAGTCGAAGATTATACTAGTTTTGCATAAGTAAATCTAGCTCTGGAAGATATTTTAAGATTATGCTTTATATTACGTAGGATTTATTTATACAAAAATTATGTCCGTATATCCTGATGAGTCGAGTAATTCAATTGCTTGGAAATTTCTATTCCTTGGACGTTTATTGTGTTAAGATAAATGTACTAGAAAGAGTTAGGTTCTTAGAGAGATTCAAATTTTTAGACACCTATGGAGTCTGAATACCAATGTTGTCTCGCAAATCTTGATTCGCTATGGACTTCCTCAATTTTAGGTAATTAGAGTTATTTTCTTGATATAACAGAAAATTTAACAATTCAAGGTTAATCAACCTCCTGGCCACAATAATTTGGGTACTGGATTCCCCTTTCAAGAAACAAAGGTGCATGCATAGATCATCTCACCTCCCTCCCAACGTAAAGACTCTGAGTCTTACCACAGTCTAGATTGTCACCATAGCCAGAGAATGTGACGAAAAAGTGTATCATGCACTAAAAATTGTGAGCAGAGAAGAAAGTTAATAAGTTACAATTTTTGTCCTTCTGATCCTCTATCACTGAAACTTACATTGAACTATCAGTTTAGCTTCATGGTCATATCAGAACTAATACTTCAACTTGATAATCAGGGATGTCTGATATCAAAACCCTTTTTCAGGCAGCATGTGGAAATGATAAGAAAAAGGAGAAGAAAAATTCACGAGACAGGTGCCTTGTCAGTGTGCAAAGGAAATTGGGACAAAAATGTGGGACAAAGAGGAAAGATCTTGTAAGAAACTACTTCACTTTTGCAACTGTCCAGCCTCACTGTATGGGATTTGAACCTAGTAGTCCCTGCACCATCTAATCAGTTTAAGTGAATCACTACACGAACGAGAATCAAGATAATCTTTATTTAAGTGTATGCCTCCTAGATGTGCATCTCATACCTTGGGCTTCACTGAGATAACACATTCACGCTATTATCTCTGTCATATTTCTCTGTATGTGACGAACATGCAAGCAACAGAAACAACAAATACTTGACCTTAAACAGCTAGCCCTGGAAAAAGTTTTCAGAGTGCTGTCCAAAGGAAACAATTGCCTATTTTCTTTAGAATAAATCTTTCATGCACCGTTGATGTGCAAAAATTTTTACACCATCGGGTCTAGATGCCTTATGCCACATGCAAAATAATTTTTGAAATTTAAACAATACATGTGCTATGCATCTAGACCCGATGGTGTAAAATTTTTGTACACAGATGGGCATGAAAGATTTACTCTTCTCTTTATCAAAAATGCTTTGCAGCTTGCCATCATTTCTATTATGTCATCTTATCACGGAACAAGAACATGCTCCCCTCCCTAATTAAATTAACCCAACTTGAACCCCAATGAATTTTGAACACTGGTGACAAGAGAATTAACTATGGGGGTTTCACGGAATTACAGGTAACATTCTTCAGCTCATTACACGCTTCTTCAACTAATGGGCAATGCTCATAATGTAATTCTTTGTTGAGCTGGAGTTGATTAAAGCAGGAAGAAGAAAAGGACTAATAGTTGGGATACTTGAACCTTTGTGCATTTTCTGGACACTTGATAGTGCTTTCAATAGGTTCCCCAGGAACATAGAACAACTGAAAACTGGGAACACCCATTACTTTCAGATTCAGGACTCATACCATTCAAAAGATGGCCTACTCTTTTTTTTTTTTTTTTCGGGCAGAGTACATTGACGTCTTTGTAAATAGGTTTTCTTTAGTAATTAGGGTTGCACCCCCTCAGTAACCTACTAAAATTATACCTTATCAAAGATGGGTTGAGAACAGGAATAGAACTCTATGAGATCTAATTTGCCAAATTGATAACAAATCCCGAAATTTTCCGTTTCGTAAAACCTAGCTAATGGGCCAAAGAATGACTAAGATTGTAATTCCATCTTCACCCTTGACATTCCCCAAAAAGAAGGAATAATTAAAAACCAAAACTAAACAAAACCAAATGAAACGTGCTGAGTCAACTAGAAAAGAGTTGAAGCAAGGACCAAAGGTAGTTTGGTCTACTTGAATGACATCTTTCAAGAACTAACAATAAGAGAGAAGGAAAGCGAAGCGACTGAAGTAGCTGAGCTCGTTTGCATACCTTGTTCACCAAGGACCTTGCGAGGGTAAGGAATTGCTCAAGTCATAGGAACCAAAGCTGTTTGTTTGATTTTCATCCACATAGTTTTTGACCATTCTCAAAGTGTCCATCAGCGAGAACTTCACTTGCAAACTAGATCCATCAGGTAATCTGATATTTAAATGGGCCTCGTTTTCTTTACCGTCTGAGGACTCCAAGAATTTAGCCTTTTCAACTTCTATAATTTCTATTCCATTAGCTTCTACATGATCTTTAGCAATCTCTATAGGAGCCTCCTTTATAGCTTCTAAAGGGTCATCCCTCAGATTCTCTTCTGGAGCGAGAGATTCATCTTCATTCTTGCTTATATCCTTCCTGGGAGAACTAATTGAAATTTCTGCTGTCTTAGTAGTGGAGGTATCATCTTTGATATCACTGGCCAAGGATGACTGAGTTGATGCCTCAGCATGTTGTACGGATTTTTCCTCCTGTACAAGTTAACATGAAAAAGAATTTAGCTTAAACCTTCCATTATCCATGATCACAAGCTGAATTTTACTACATACTCAGATGCATGGTCAAGAAATCTGCTTTCCTCCAGTATCTCATCAGTTGCTGATGGTCCAATCTCCAGAGAATCATTATGCATATTTGTAGGAGATGATAAGACACTTGTCAGGAGGAAAAAGAACTTCCTTGCTCACTTAATGTGTCATCAGAAGCTCCAGAAGCAGGTTCCTTTTTGGAGGCAAGTGCTGCAGTCAAGTAAGTTGCAGTTGTCTCCTAAATAGATCATAAACACTTCGTCAGGGAGATGGAAATTGATTGTATTCATTACTTTTATCTTGCATACACATCCAAAGGGAAATCTGAGTAGTGTCCTAGGAGTACAGTCCAAGGGCCCTATGCGTAACATATTTGATGTCTACAGTTTTTGTTAATTGAGTACAGCATGAATAAAGTAAATTACATTTATTTTCTAAAGCTTTGCCTCTCTTAGGCAAGGAGACAAATGCAGTTGATCTTGGGAAAAAAGGAACCCAAGTAATAAACCTACCACATTTTTTCCAGACAGCTGCCAAAAGAGGAAAGGAGGAAGTAAGTATACTGCATCAGTAAAAAAGAATTGAGCTCAAAATTTCATGGTATCTTTAATAGCAACTCTATTCACAACATACAAAATAGGTATTCTATCAAAAGCCTTTCCCCATAGAAACTAGTCTCCAGTTTCGTATCTTTCTTTCCCTGCAAAAGAAGTTTTAATTTTCCCATTCACAGAATATCAATCAACTCGTGCAGTCATCAGCTTTTGCAGGCAAAGGAAAAAAAGAGATATACACATTGCAAATGCTCTAGCCTATTTCAGAATTGTGGAGAGCTGGCTGCTTAGTGACAGAAAATGATCCAAGAAGGATCTTGCTTTTTATTTATTTTTCTTTTTCTACTGTACTCGCTAGATCATGTAGTTTAGGAGATCATGATAGGTGACAGGTTATTACTAGGGTTCCGCAACTTGGTTACACCGCATATATGGATGCTGCACCATGGGAGTCCCCATTACAGTTAATCACTCACTTTCTTGTATAATAAGGATAACAAAGAATCTCAACATTGACATGCAAGATTCATTTAAATTTATGTTTAATTCATTTCCATCACTATCAGGTGTAAAAATCTAGGAGTACGTCAACATCATAATTGCCTCAAACTTTTGGTCAACAAGAGCCCAAGCATGCAGTTTCCAGCTGAAATTATAGAATTGGAAACTACAACAGGAGACCACATCATCATATGTCAGATGATGTCCTTACAAGACAAAACAAACCCTACATGACTAGAGAAAATCTTATTTGGGAACCAAAATAATCATCCAGAAATACAAGTGCAAACAAAAGTACGATTGCAACAATTGTAAGGAAGGGGGCATTGGATGGATGTCACTGGACTTCGTGAAAAGGCACTACCTGAATATGTAGACTTAACCATGCTTTTTCAATACTAGATGATAAGGTATCAGCAGCAACAAAGCCTTCTGTTGATTCATAGAGTTCAACAAGAATATGATATTCAGATAACAACATTAATCCGTCCCCAAGATGGTCAATAAGTACAATTCTAGTCTGGAAACAATTCCATACCATACTGCCAGAGTTGTACACCATTGTATCCAATAGCTGTTATACATGGAACAGATTTCTGGGGATCTATGAAGATTGATTAAGGAAAAGCATGACCTTTGAATACCACAATTTTTTGAATCAATCACAACGAAACCTATGTCATAAGGAGAACATAAATAAAATTCCAAAAGGTTCTTAATATAAGGCAGAAATAAAAGCACATAAATACATAGTGAGAGAAACCAAACAACAGAAGAAAGCTCCTTAAAGTTTAAGGAACATAGAAATAGCCCACAATGTCAAAGGATAGGTATATACACATTTATATTCTCTTAGGATGAATACAGGATATTCGATGGTTTCTCAATGTTTATTTTGTTATTTGAGGTATAACTTAGTAGCTAACCAACTGATTAATGATCAAACTTGATAGTTGGCTTACAGCCAGATTAGGCAGAAAAGAAAAACCTTTATAATCCAACTTGATTGTTCTTTTATACGATCTGCTTTCAGCTATCCAAATAGAAAGAGCTTACCAAACCCAAAACTGGGTTTGTTTTGTTACATATCTAATCAGGGAAACAATGGGTTTGAAAAGCCATTACACTTTCCTATCCACTGTTTTTAGACTTGTAGTTAGAAAGGCTGCTACAAGACATCTAGATGATTTTCATACCCTTTATGACCTTGAATTTCTCTGATATTAATCTAGATCAATAAGCATCACAGCAGTATGAACCTAAAAATGAGTGCAAATAAAGGATACAAATTGCAGAGAAGTTCGCAGCATCTGTACTGCCTTCTGAGATGTGAAGCAAAATGCAAAACTTCGATACTGACTCTGCCACCTAAGAGAATGGTGATTGTCAGAAATCTAAGCCAAAATAGTTTTACCTGATAGACAACTTCTCATAACAAAAATTCCGTCCATGCTGATGCTGCCAGATTTTGTGACTCAAGATTTTCACCTTCAAGAAAAAACATGTACACAGATCAAAATCAAAATCAAGTGTATCTGCGGGACAATGACATCATAGACCTCTTGTTCTTTTCTCCTTTTAAGTGTTCCCATTATTTAAAAAAATGACAAAGTAACTTCAGCAGCTCTCCTTACAGGAAAAATAACACTATCCACACTCCAATGTAGTATGCAACAAAGATTGCCATCCCATAATACGGATAAGATAATGGGAGAACAAGAGGATAAATATTGGTATTTTTTATTATTTGTGTTTTAGGCTGGGGAGGAATCACTACAACGAGTGGAATCTAAATTGTAAATAAAGTTAACCCATAAAGAGATAGCAGTTGATAGATGTCAAATTTAAGCACCTAGCAACTTTGAAACAATTTCCATTTGATCATATTGGGTTCTACTAGGCTTTAGATAGTTCATTTCATATATATGAGAAAACGATAGCTCTGTACAGTCAATCTATCTAAGCACTTGTCCTTCCAAGGACTCAAATTAAGGGAATCTTCATGCATTATATTGACCAGTAAGTACCTCCACAAACTAGAGTTAGACAAACACAAGTTTGGTTCCAGGTGGCATTAGATTTATTAATTGGTCCTTATTAAGTCAAACAAACTACTATAAAAGAATGTGCACCTAGACTTAATCATCTATGAAGTTAAAGTAGGGGATAGCATATATCTAGTTAAGCTAAGTTTAAAGGGTGCTTAAAGGCTTTTCCATACTAGTATGCACAAAAACACCTAAAACAGGATGTGAAAGTAACACTAACAAATTAAGCAGAAATGAGAATTGGCAAATAAGACAGAACAACAACAACAAACCAAGACAGAAGAAGAATTGGCAAATAAGACAGAAGAAGAAAAAATTAACATAGCAAGATAGAATACCAAATATAAACAATTCAACAGAAGCAGCACCTATAAAAGAGAAATTATAGGAAAACTAAGATCCAGATAGCTTGGATAAACTGAAAGAGAACCAGCCTATGCTCTAGCCAAGATGTAGATCAGGAAGCAGAATAAACATCACTATCTAGAAGAGCATAATATAGCCATTAAACTTACCATATAAATGCAAACTGTGCACTCAACTATTAATCTTTGATTTTTCACTCAACTATTAAGAATGTATTAGCCACTTCCATGCAATTATTGTGGCCCAATCATTTTTTTTTTGCATAAAAAATAAGATCATAGAAAATATAAACCAAAAAATACATTCATTCCTCCCTTGCAGCTATATTTGTTATTTACTGTCATGCAAAATACAATACTGAACTGAAGCATAGCCATACAGAGTACCCTTGAACACTAGCAACACTCAAGATGGCAGGAATACCTGAGATATAAACCACAAAAAGTTTCTTTTGTTGTTTGGCTTCAGAAATTGCTTCCACGATTGATCCTTTGAATGTGAGAGAGGAAAGAGATTGCTCCATCTACACAAAACCCATTGAATACAATTATGAACAATTACTATATGAATTGACAACAGAATTCCTCTAGATGTGTTTGGGTTGATTCCCTTAGTCAGAGGAAGGAAATTATTAAGAGAAAATGAATAGGAGATCCTTAAAGTTCAAATTCATCGGTCAAGTAATATGTTGTTAGGAGAATTGATATCCATGATTTATATTAAATCAAGAAGCCAAGAGTCTTATAGGCATGCCAGATCCACTAAAATAACCCTGAAGTTTGATCAACATGACTAAGAATCATTTTACCATAGCAACTATAGTTGTATAAACAAAAATGAAAATATGACATTGCCGATCTATGCTCCTTTTGGTTTTGATTACCAAGGTTGGAAAAGATCGAGAACTAAGATCCTCTGATTGCCAATATATCTAAGGATCCTTAATTTACTGAAACCAAATCATGTAGAAAATTAATACATCTATATGTAATGCAGAAGAAAGTTGAAACCAAAATTATTTCCTTAGAACGAATTATTTCTAATTATCACCAAATTGATTCCAATAAGAAATGTTTTTGAAGGATGAGAATTCCAAAAGTACCATTTTTTGAAAAAATAATGCAAAACTTCTGATGTTTCAGTAAAGTTATTACTGGAAATATAAAACTGTAATGTTGGACATTTTGAAAGGTCACAAAGAATGTGGCAAGTCCCAAAGCCAGGAAATCCTAGACAAAAACAAAGAAGAAAGTAAGCTTTTTTGTTTTGAAGCCTAGTTACACATTCTGGAAGCTAAAAACAAAGAGAATCACAAAAATAAAATCCACATAAATGCTTATCTAATTTTTAGCTGTATAGTTATCAGAATTTGCTTGTGGCATCAAACGAGAAGTTGCAAGATTGAAACGTAAAATGAAGGCTCAAAAGTATTTACTTTTCTATATTCAGAATAGACAGTCGGAGTATTCAAGAAGGTTCTTACACTATGACTTCACTTCAAGGCTTGTACAGATGTTAGGTGTCTAATGCAGCCAACAAGGAACAGCGTTTAAGATTAAAGCTGTTTGTGCTTTTCTACAAGCTTCCAATATGAATATGAAGAATAGATACTTGTTTTATAGTTGGAAATTTTATAAGTAGTTTTCTTCTGTATTTAGATCTTAGGGTATCTTAGTCTTTTATTTAATTGCACTAAATTTCCAGCACTTGTTTTTATTGAGTCTTTGAGTAATTTTTCCAATTGTTCTAGGGAGCTAATTGGATCAATAGAGTTCTAGTAGTATTTACTTATGTCTAGAATGTCAACTAGAAATCCTAATCACATCAGGATTCTATTTTTAGGTGACTTACAGCTTATAAATAGCTGTATTGCTATGTTATTTTAAACAGG
Organism: Cinchona pubescens; assembly: GCA_025175665.1. Classification (NCBI taxonomy): domain Eukaryota; kingdom Viridiplantae; phylum Streptophyta; class Magnoliopsida; order Gentianales; family Rubiaceae; genus Cinchona; species Cinchona pubescens. The sequence goes on along the minus strand of JANKKI010000267.1, from coordinate 1,063,644 downwards.
GATTGATGAATTTAGGTATCTATTTTCTTTATTTTGTTGTCCTCTCCCTAATTTCCCTTCTTATTTCTAATTTTCCCCAATCAAAACCGTTCACAGGTAGTGTTTACTGCCTTGAAAACAGCCAAAACCCCTCTATTCCTCCATTCGCACTTGTAGAAGCAAGATCGTCCTGGAGAGAATATCAGACTTTTCATCCTTCAATTTTTTAAAACTCAAGGGGGAGAATGATGCTTCCAATAAGGAAGTTTAACATTAAAGATTTTTGTGCCTTTCCGAAAGCTTCAGGAATATGAAGATTAGATACTTGTTTCAAAGCTGGAATATTTTTTATAAGTAGTTTGTTTTGCATTTAGGTCTTAGGGGTATTTTAGTCTTTTAATTAATTGCGGTAAGATTCCCAGCACTTTTTATTGAGTCTTCTAGTAGTATTTGTTATGTTTAGAACAAGAACTATAATTCCTAATCACAACAGGATTCTATGTTTTAGGATTCTAATTTGTAGGTGATTTACCGCTTATAAATAGCTGTGTTACTACGTTATTTTAGGTAGAGATTGATGAATTCAAGAGTTTAGTTATTTTGTTTGTTTATTTTGTTGTTCTCTGTAATTTCCCATAAATTCCCTTCTTATTTCTGATTTTCCCCCTAATGCTCACAGGTACTGTTTACACTCCTCAAAAATTAGCCCAAAACCCCTCTATTCCTGCACTCGCACTTGTAGAAAAGATCATCCAATCTTATGCTCCCTGTGATCCGAAACCAATCTGATGTAGCACAAGATTGGGTGATCTTGTCTACAAGCAAGCTTAAGAATAGAGGGTTCTGGGGCTGTTTCCAAGGTTGTGAACAGTACCCGTGAGTAAATAATAATTTAGGGGGAAATCAGAAATAACAAGGGAATTTAGGGAAAATTAGAGAGAACAACAAAATAAACAAAACAAATAACTAAACTCTTCAATTCATCAATCGTTGTCTAAAACAATGTAGTAACACATTTATTTATCAGCTGTAAATCACATAAAAAAAAAAAAAAATAGAATCCCATTGTGATTAGGAATTACAGTTCCTATCCTAAACATAACTAAATACTACTAGAACTCTATCAATCCAATTAGTTTCCTAGAATAATTGGAAAACTACTTAAAAAGACAATAAATACAAGTGCTGGAAACAGAGTTCAGAATTTACTGTGATTAAATAAAAGACTAAAATACTGCTAAGACCTAAATACAAAACAAACTACTTATAAACAAATATTCCAGCTTTAAAACAGGTATATAATCATCATATTCCCATTGGAAGCTTGCAGAAAGGCAAAAAAATTTTTAATCTTAACTTTGTTGTTGCTGCATCAGTGTCATATACCACATCACTTAAAAGGTACTAATAAGCACCCCAATAAGAAGACTGCAAAAATTTCCAATCTCAATAAAGTTATCCCCAATAACTAAAATTCAATAAGAAACCATAGACAATTCTAGGATCTACTTAATCATATAGCTTTAAAACATTCTCAAACTGCTGTACAGCCTAAATTAAGTTTTTGACTTTGAAACACCCAGTTATAGAGGTAATTGCAATTCTTTTCAAGTTACAGATTTGCTTATTCAAAAGTAAAACTTCTTTGACGTTAATCACATTACCCATGGAAGTCTTGTGCAATATGATTTCCAGAATTTTATACCGCCAAAGCAAGAGTTTGATAAGCTGCTATGATAATGGCAGAGAATTGACTTGCCAGACAGCAGATGGTGTATGCCTACCTTGCAAATTGTGATCTGTACTCTAGCAACTAGATAGCAATATTGACTATGGTATTGCATCTGATTAATGGTTCGGTTCTTAAAACTTTCAATTGCTTACTCAAGTTCTTGAATTATCAAGTTAATCATGGCTCTCTTGTCCGGCACAAGACTCCATAATCTTTTAAGTAGGGAACTGACAAGCAGTAAAATCACCTATTGCAATATGGGAAATACTTAGGTAGACCATATGAATAAATGACATCAGATATGTAAGCAAGATTCCATAAGAGTTCATTTTGGCCACAAGGTATACACGTAGATTTACCAAAGTATTTTCCTTGCAATATACAGTCATTCCTTCATAGGGACTTCCAATTTGTGCCTTTCCTTTTTTTTTTTTTTTTTTTAAACTTTTTTCAATGTATAGAAACACAAGCCACTTTCACTCTTGAACCATTATGCTAATCTGACCAATGGAAGAAAAGAACTTTCCATTTTCTTACCAAAAACAAAGCTCAGACCCATTTCAATTTAGCCAAGATTCTCACCTTTCACTCAAAGATATCTTAGAAAAAATACCACATGCCTCATAGGTAAACTCAACTGAGATAAATACGTGTGAATTTCCACATGTTCAGATAAGAAATAAAGGAATAACCTGGAATTTAGATATCCTTCGGTAACCGCAGTTACAATAATGATGCCCAAAATTCTCTATATATCAGCCATCCTAATAATTCAGAAAAATGGGTTTCTTTTTTAAACAGATAAATACATATCTTAAGAATTTTCTATTATCAGTGCGAAATCCAGGCCAATTGTAATTAAGGTAAATTTAAACCCTTCGAAGTCTCCGACTTAAACCCCATCTTCTCATAAATTTAAACCCTTCAAAGTCTCCGACTTAAACCCCATGTTCTTAATACAGAATTAGAATGTAAAACAGAGACACGGGGTTAAAATAAAAATAAATATAACTTTTTCAGGTTCTAATCAGTTAAATACTGGAAATTCAGCACAATAAAAATTCATCTTTGACAAAAAAAAAAAAAAGTGATTACAATTAACATCAATTCACAGATTTTCCTGTTATAGATAAATTTTATCTAAATATATTCTTCTGAAATGTGTATTTTAAACAGTTTTAAGAAATCAAACTAGAATTTTTACCAACTTTCGTTTTTACTTTTGATCATATGATAACTTCTAATAAATTTTGATAAGAAAAATCAATTTAAAGCTAAACTCAGTTCTTAATTTTTATCATTCATCAAGGGAGAAAGAGGAGAGAATTGGTATAAGAGATGGCAGCTTTATTCTATCCTCAGGAAGTAATCCGATTCCGCCCGAATAAAGCAATCAAAATAGTAATAGTAATAGAGTAACGGGTTAATTACGCTTTGCCCCTTTGAAAAATTTTTATACACTAAACCCGCAATCAAATCTAACTTAGGTAAATATTTATTTTTAACTCCACTTGTAAACCTTGTAGTGTGGATTAAATTTTAAAAAATTTATAACATCAGTTGATATAAGTAAGATTTTTTAATATTTAATGTTACAAAAAGACCGAATCTACATAAATATTTTCTATGTGTATAAGAGACAGGGCTGTCTCTTATACACATCTAGATGTGTATAAGAGACAGTTATTCGGGGATAAAATATGAGTTTTTATTCATACTGGCCATACTTGAAAATTACCTAGTCCATTACAATAAATAATTTTTTTAATATGAAGGGTCTTTAAGTTCCTTTGTCTTGTTATGACACTTTCCTTAGATGCGTTTAAGAGACAGGGATATAAATCACATATAACTGACTATTAATGAATTTTAGAATTGAAATTAACGTAATTAGAGTTTTAGAATAGGTAAACTTAGTCAAATTCGTGTATATTTTCTTATTTTATTAGTAAAATTGTTCCTTTATTTTTATTCTATAATCTTCGATAATTATATTAATACAATTTTATATGTGATTTATATATATTCTAAACGTTTATAAGGAAAGTGTCATCACAAGTCTCCCCGTTCAACAGCTCTCTATTAATTTTCACGTAATTTTGTTGCTATAATTATAGTCTTGGTAAAAGTTTGAGTTTGGATATTGTCACAATTTATTTATTTTTTTAAATTTGGCCTTTATGCGCCTTAATGGTCATCACCAACAGACTGAGAATACAGGCAGAGAAGTTTTGAACTAAAGTGTAATTTGGAAGCATTACAAAGAGTAAAGTTTAATCAATTCGTAAAACTATACCAGAGTAATTTAATAATTCTATAACACTATATAACATTTTGACTGACATTCAGTTTTGACCGTTAGTAAGAGGGAGGTAAATATATATAGATATATATAAATTTTATACAAGAGAATATTGAGACATGACCAATTCTATAAGGGATATAAATTTTATACAAGAGCAAATTGAGACATGACCAATTCTATAAGGGGACAAAGTGTTATTAACCTTATACTAATAGTATAGCAATAAGAAAACCTATTTCATAGGGTAAGTGTATGCACCGTAAGTTTGTAGGCACATGTGGGACCTAGTCCCACTAGGGTTCCGCATGGGGTCTATAATCTTAATCACTGGGTACACACTGTGTATAAACACCTTAATGTCAATGTTTTTAAAATCGGACCGGATCGGTCGGTTCGACCGGTCGGACTGCAAACCGGAAGAACCACCGGTTCGGTCCACTTGTCATAACGAGTGGAACAAAAAACCACAGAGAACCGAATTGAACTGTGAAAACCGGTAAAAATTGGTTCAACCGGTGATTTTCGATTTTTAGTTTTTACTTTTTTTTTATAAAAAAAAGGGTTCTTCAGCAGCAACAACATATGATGCAGCAACACAGCATCACCTTTCCATTTGTTTAGCCTTTTGACCTTTTTGAACATAATATCTAGATCTTTCTTTCTTCCTCATCTTCTTCTTGCTTTTTTTTTTTTTCCACTAACCGCCTCCTTCCTCCTCCTACTCTTAGTGCTTTGGCTCTTCCTCTTGGCTTCTTCTCAACTCTTCACTTCCTCCATCATCTCTTCCACTCCACCTTTCCATCTAGGCAAGTTATATTATTTCTTTCCATGGTAAGATTATTTTTTATTTAGATGTCAAGAGTGAAAGCTGTCTCTTATACACATCTAGATGTGTATAAGAGACAGTTATTTCACTTATGTTATTTTTTGGTGTATTTTTCAAGAATTTATTTTTATTGTCTAAATACATCGGGAATTTATTTTTAAGCTGTCTCTTATACATATCTAGATGTGCTTAAGAGACAGGTACATTTACTTGAGGAAAAAATAAATTTTTTTGAAAAATTTTTCAATTTAATTTAATTATTTAAAAATGATTTTTTTGTGTATGTTATGTTTCTTATTTCTTTGTATAAGAGACAGAAGTTGTCCCGTGTTTATTTTATTAATTATTTTTTGTTATTTTTTTGTCTATTTTTCCTATATTGATTTTCTAATTTTCTATTTTTTAATCTATTTTTCCTTCATTTATTTTTATTATTTATTTTCCATTATTTTTGTCTATTTTTCTGCATTTATTTTGTTATTTCTTTTCTGTTATTTTTATTCTATTTTTCCTTCATTTAATTTTATTATTTCTTTTATGTTATTTTTTAGTCTAGTTTTCTCATATGGGTTTTTTCACTCAAACAATACTACTTAAATAAAAATAATTTTGTAAACAAAAAAATTAAATTAATTAACGAGTATTTGTTATCTACTTTGTAAAATTTTCAGGATAATGGATGTTACAGGTAGTGATTTGCATTCTTCACATTTAGGAGCATCTAGTAATGCGGAATCCACAAATTTAAGTCAAAGTCATAGACAAAAAACGGATACAACATGGAAATACATCAGTGAAGCCATCGATGAAAAAGGAAGAAAAGTCTTGATTTGTGGGTTTTGTAACAATCAATTTGTTGGTGGTGGCATTCATCGTATGAAGCTACACTTAGCAGGAGAAAGGGGTAGTGTTGCTTCATGCACAAAGGTCGCTCCAGAAGTAAGGCATGCAATTTTAGGATCTTTGAAAGAGTATGCACAAAAAGCTAAAGAAAAGAGAGGAGATTTTGGGGAGGAAAATCAATATGGTCACTCTGTGAATGATTTTGATGGTGATGATAGTCAAGAAATTCCTCCTCCTCGAGCCAAAGGAGTTTCAATCAATATGGCAGGAGCATTAGCGAGTAAAGGAAAAAGAAAAGCCATGACAGGTAATTAAATGCTTATTTTAAAGGTGGACGTGATACTTCGCAACCCACTATTAAGGCTTGTTTGCAAAGTAAAGAAAAATGGCATAACACTGACATGGCTATTGCTCTTTGGTTTTATGATACTTGCATTCCTATAAATGCCGTTAATGCTCCATTTTATCATAGAGCTATTGATCATATAGCATCTATGGGACATGGATATAAAGGTCCATCTTATCATGCTTTATGAGTCCCTTTATTACGAGATGCTAAAAAAGATGTACAATTAGTAATTAATTCCCTTCGTAGTAATTGGGTTGAATCTGGTTGTACTATAATGGGTGATGGGTGGAAAGATCGCAGGCAAAGATAATTGGTTAATTTCTTAGTTTATTGTCCCAAGGGTATATTTTTCATTAAATCTGTAGATGTATCAAATATTGAATCAAATGCTAAAAATTTGTGTAATCTATTTATTGAAATTGTTGAAATGGTTGGTCCAAAGAATGTGGTGAATATGGTCATTGATAATTTCCTTTACATCAGATCTGTCTCATATACACATCTAAAGTGAACTAATCATAAGTTACACTTTGAATTGGTTGAGGAAAAGCAAAGGATGGAAGGAGATTATTCGTTATGGGGAAACTAGATTAAAAGTTTACTTTTATAGCATTAAAAAGTTTGTATGATCGGAAAGAAAATTTGCAAGCTTTAGTCACTAGTGGAGATTACTCAAAAAAATGTTGGATGATGAAGATTAGAGGCCAAGCATAAAGAGCCAAAGCACTAAGAGTAGGAGGAGGAATGAGGCGGATTCTTGTTAGGATCATGGGGCCTCTTATTCGATTGTTAAGATGTATGTGATGCGGATGAAAAGCCTTCAATGGGTTATGTTTATGAAGGTATACAAAGAGCAATTGTAAGCAGGTATTAGAAAGCTTTTCAAATACAAGGACAGATTATGCAAGCCATAAATTGATATTATCAATTTTCGATGGGATAAAATGTTGCGCAAAAATCTTCATAGTGCATCTTATTTCTTGAATCCTGCTTTTCAATATGACCCTACATATGTTGCAATTAAAGAAGTCATAAATGGTTTATTGGATTATATTGAAACATATGTGGATTGGTGTGATCATGCAAAATTTACACATGAGATTGTAATGTTTCGGAAGCGAGAAGGTAGTTTTGGATGGAGACTTGCTCTTAATACTAGCAAGACAGATTGACCAGGTAGTAAATTTTTTTTGTCATTTAAAATTTATGGCAATAGTACGTTTTAATATTTGTATGATATGTTTGTGATAGAAAATTGGTGAAAGTTGTTTGGTTGTGAAGCTCCAAATTTACAAAGACTTGCGATTAGAATTTTGAGTCAAACTTCATCTTCTTCCGGCTGTGAACGCAATTGGAGTGTCTTTGAACGCATTCACACGAAAAAAAAGAATCAATTGGTGCATCAGAGACTTAATGATCTTGTGCATGTGCATTACAATTTACGTTTGCAATACAGGTAACATTTTGGTTATCTACATTTTTTTCTTTGTTTAAATAAATTAGTAGATTAATAAGTTATGTATATTTTATTATTTTGTAGGACCAATCGAAAGAGATCTTATGATCCTGTTGATTATGAGTCGATTGATAAAACAGAATTTTGGGTCGTGGAAGAAAAACTAGCTGGGGAGCTTGATTATGAGGAGTTGGAGGCTGAGCTTGAAGAACTACCTGTGGATGATGATGTTGAATGTTCCAATTCTCAACAAGTTGAAGGTTGGTTTGAAATATATTTTTTGAATCTTTCTAAATTTTAATTGTAAATTATACTATTGTACTATACTTTTTTTTTAATTAACATTATTGTATAGTACAAAAAATATATTAATACCATATTATTTTGTTTTTATTTTTAGATGATGATAATGATGATAAAATTAAGGAAAATGTGGATTTGGAATCATTTCAACGTCTTCAACTTTAGTCTTATTGATGAAGATGATAATGGCTAAACCAACATAATCATGAAGTGAAGTTATGAGATGATTGTAGATGTGTTTAATAGTCTTCGTTTGATGTTGATCATGTTACTTAAGAAAATGACAGTTCAGTAAGAGACAGCATAGGATCTTGTTCTTTGTTGTATTTGTTTCTTTGTTTGGGATGTAGACAATATTATGTAGAACTATTGTTGTTAGTTTTTTGAAGTTGAAAATGATGTTGGACAGGTTAATGTTGAACTTAGAGATGATGTTGGTATTTGGCAGGTTATTTTCAACTTAGAGATGATGTGGTATTTTTGTTTTTGAATTTTATAGAAATGTATTTTAATTTTTAAGTCACTTTAAATTATATCACACTAAAAAAAAAAAAAAAACTTCAGCCTGCTGTCTCTTATGTATGTAAGACATTTTTATTTAATGGTGGTATTATTAGTGTTAATTTCACACTAGTTCATAATATTATGTGTACCTAAACTTTAGTCCCTGGATTAGGGTTAATTTCACTTTAACCCTTTAATGTTTAGAGTTACTATTACTTTAACACCTAACATTAACTTTTTTGTATTTAAGTCCTATTATATCTAACACAACATTGTTGCCCCTTTTTACTAACATACCCTTATAGCTTTGTTTGAATAAACTACTATCTTTTTATAAATCTTTTTTTCTTCTTCTCATTTTTACCTGATTTCTTTTTTCTCTTATTTTGTTGACATGATTCAATAATTTTTCATCTTTTAGTACCATGTCTCAAAATTTGTTAAGCTCTATTTATGAAACAAAAGTGTAATGGAAAATTTTGTCCACACAAATAATTTGATGATGAAAATATCATTTTTACTAAAAGTCTCTTATACACGAAATCAGGTAAAAATGAGAAGAAAGAAAGTGATTCTAAATATTAAGAGATTAAAGTGAAATTTACCCTTGAAGTAATGGTTAAATCTAATGGTGATTGTTTCTTGAAAACATGATATTGTTGTCATCATTTATTATTGTATGGACAAATTTATTCATGTCAACTGAAATATCTTATTTTATTTCCCAAGTTATTTGGAGGAAAATTTCCAAATTACATCTTGTCAATTGTAAATCTCTATCATATGATATTTAATACTTTGAACAAGGTGTAGAGCTTGCTATATTTTAAGACATGGTGATGAAAGATGAAAAATTATTGAATGGGGTTAACAACATGAGGAAAAAAATGAGAACAAAAGAGAGAATGAGATTTTATAGAAAGTTAAACTTTTATTTTTTCAAGTTATATCAGCTATTTTTACACTAAAAGGGGCAACAATGTTTTTTTTATTTTTTTGAAAATTTTAACCAATATTGAGATTGATTTAACTGACGACTTTAGATGGCTAAAAAATAACGTTCTAAAGTGATAATGACTTTAAATGCTAAGGGGGTAAAATGAAATTAATAGTTGTTATTATGGGATGTTTCTATTTCGCATTCAAATTCTAATGTGGGAGGATAAGTGTGGGGGTATTTGTTTGGTTGGTAAATACTTCCTCTACTTATTTGACTTTTGATTTGAAAATCTTAAAATCAAAGTCAAATCATATAAATTCAAAGTCAAATCAAGTCCAGTTATTTAAATTCAACTTATTTAGTCGGTTAGTCGAATAAGTTGACATTATTACTGTCATCTATACACATCTAGATGTGTATAAGTCAGGTACTTTTAATTTTTCACAAATCCATAAACACGACATACTATAATAAAGAAATTAATTCAAACATTACAAGTTTGTAATAAAAAGACTAAGTTCATAGCTAATACTACCAAAATACATAACCAAATAATAAAAGTGATAAATTCATAATTGTGCTATATTTTATGTATCATTTACCACTTCGTTCATTTAAGATGCATTGGAAAGCTAAAAGAGAGAGTTACGACTTTCCTGTTGTATACTTTGCCAAATTCCAAAAGAACCAAGGTTAAAATTGAAATCGAAAGTGAATTACTAGAGGAGGACACAGCGCACATGCGCTAGGGTTGTGTAGCACACATGCGCCGTGTCCAGAGAGCATAGTTCCAAAGTTGGTGTGCAATGCACATGAGGGAGAATCAGACAGCACATGTGCACCCGATACAGTGGTGTTACGTGATAGTTGATTTTTGGTAGATTTTTTCGTCTGGTTGGACTCTTTTTCATACGATAGATTTCACATCCTTATCCTTAGACAATAATTGTAACCCTAGTATGCATTATAAATACCCCATGTAGGGTGATTAGAAGAGAGTCGACAAGTCTGTTCCTCATTTTAGCTAGGGTTTTTAGCAGAAAATTATTGGTTATTCTTTCATGGAACTTAGTGCCTAAAAACCTTTTTTTGGTCGAGAGAATTGAAACCATGGTCAATTCTATTATGTTGTGAGACTTTTTTTTCTTGAACTTATTCACTTTTATATTAAGTATTGATTATTTTTCTACTATTAATTTTATGATTTCTCTTTTTAACTTGCTATTGCTGTAGAATAATAAGTTATTGGAATTAATTTACAACTAGATTATTTTAGCCGCATGTGTTTAATTCAATCTGTAAAGTAGCTAAAGTTGAAAACAGCTCAATTAGCATTATTGAATTTAGAAAATTCAATAATGCTAATTGAGCAATTTATAAATTTGTCTAATTGTTCTTATTGATTTTAATACTGAGGTCTATTAAATAATCCTTAGCACATGTTTGGATTAAATTAATGTTAAAATTAATTGGATCACGTATTGAAGATTAGCCAACCTTAGAAAGAAATAAGAATCAACTTTGAATTGAAATTTGAGTTAATTTTTCAATTAGTGCTTGGTATAAAAATTAAATTATATTTGGTGTCAAGGATCGACTAGTAAAATTGTCATGGTGGATATGAACAGAACCAAGATTCTTATTAAATCGAATTCTGTTCAGTTACCTTCTTGTTTTAGTTTTTAGATTAAAAGCATTCAAAAACTCCTTTTTTTCTTTTGAGCACAAGAATAAATTTCGTTCTTTGTGGGACGACTTAGATTCACCACTACTATATTAATATTAAGAGTTTGTTTAATTTTGGGTATCTACGATAGTACAGCCAAAAAGTAATTAACATTTGTCAACAATTCTCAGAAGTTTCAAGAGTAGATAGTGTTCAATGCTTCAAATATCAATGATTGTTGATTCAGTTTCGAACAATATAATTTCTTTTCACTATACCAAAAAATGACATTAGAAATACATAAATCATATGTATAGATAGATAGATACATCATATAAATGAATATGAATATATGATTATTTAACTCTATACGTACTAAGAGTCAGCTAATAATACATTTAATTTACTTGTTGACAATAAAAATGCTATATTAATAACTTATAATGTAAAAGGATATAAATTGGACATTATGTACACATTTATATTACATGGATAAGTTATACAAATCTTAATACATGAATATGTATTTATACATATAAAGATATATCAATAGTAAGTATATACGATTACTTGTTCCTATATGTATTAAAAGGAAATCAATAGTCAATTTAATTAGATATTAAAATAAAGTGTTATATTAATAAGGTGTAAGTTATACTAATATTTAAGTATATAAATGCGTAGAATGTAAAATGTTATATTAATAGCCTAATAATTATGTGAAATAAATGTATTTATGTATTAAGAATCAAGAATATTATCACATACCCAAATTATACTTCCTAGTTACGGGCTAAAATATTATGTGCATATAATAATGATATAATATTACAGTATATGACTAAAATATCAAAAAAATTTAATCATACGACTTATGTGATCGGTATTCGATCGGTAATATCGAACGACTTATTTGGTTGGCAAACTAGTTGAATCAATCAAATGTTATATCGGTATTCGATCTGTAAATTGCCTTGAAAGTTGAAGTCAAAGTCAAACAAGTCAAGTAAAAAAAAATTTGACTTGACTCAATAATTTGACTTGATGACATTTGAGCATTTCTAGATAAGTGTTCAAGGTAAGACTTTTTTTATTAACTCTAACCCCATGTATGGTATGTAGGAATAGCCTAGAATAGAAAATCTTTCCAACATACCTTTTTCATTCTTGGTTTATTATGACACTTTTAAGTTAGAAAATCCATCTACTAGGAAAGGCCATTCCATCTTGCAAACCTCGCTCCTCAAAAAATCCTAAGTAAAGTCTACTCCACTCCAACTTGGAAGAAAAAATTACAGGACATTAACTTTATCTCCTTGTATGAAATTTAAATCCAAGCATAGAACTCTATAAGAATACTAATGATATGCAAAATAAATAATTAATTAAACACAATTTGGACATTATAATGATCAATCTTTTATTAATTTTTTGGGTAGCTATCTCATTGCAATAAGTATAAACACTTTTAAACAAAGAAAAATCATTTATGAGACTACAATTATTTGATCACATATCATGGCCAATTTAGGTAGCAAAATCTTAGTAAATAATAACCTTTTGTTGCTACAAGTTACCAAAGTCGCACATATATTCATGTTAATAAAATGAATACAAAAACTGAAATTTGTTATTTTTTCTTAATAGAATCAAGAATATGTAAGTCAAATTAGTATAAAATCCTTTCAATTCTGACATTTAAAGAAGATTATACCAAACATTAATAAAAATACTCATTCTATTTAGGCTTAAGGAACTAGACATACAATTTAAATAAGCATTTTTGCCTATTATGGGTAGAAACACATTGAATATGGAACGACATTTCTATTTCAGGCAATTCTTGCATATGAATAAAGAAATTCAGTTAAACAAATTCAGTCTAGGCAAGTAGAAAATCCTACCTATAAAAACGTGCTTCTCAAACAAAAATTTCCTAATTTTATTTAATTTTTCCCGTATAGTTTGATTTGTCGCATGTTAGCCTATTCTTGATTATGATTCTTAAGTAAATGAGGAACAGACTTGTAGACTCTCTTCAATAACTAATGGTGTAATTTATAATTATGTATAACATTATAATATAATGGAAGTTGCAAATATTAATAGGGCAAATTATAAATTTATCCCTGTGGTTCATAGAACAAGCACATTATCTCTCGTGTAGTTTTCAAATATGCATCTCACCTCTTTTTGGTTCAAATCTTTTTACAAAATGGATGAAAATTGTCTAAACTAACACTGACTTATGAAATGTCATACATACTCTTAACCAATTTAAATGTATATAGAAATTTATATTGGGATAAAATTAAATTTTCCAAAATTTTGGGGTCAAATTAAAAACAAAAGAAAAACAAAATGTTTTAGGGTTAAATTGAAAATAAAAATCGTAAAGAATCCTTTATTTCCTCACATTGCCACTATCTCCAAAACCTACCTAGCCACCACCACTCTATCGTAACCCTACCACTATCAACCCAACCCTTTCATTCCACTTTCCCTCTTTTTTCCCACACTCTCAATCTTCTTCTTAACCTCTATCATGCCACCTTTACCATCCGCTTCCTTTTCCACACTTCTCAGTCTGGCTTTTTTCCAGCCCCTCTTTGGCCATCCTTTTCCCTTCTTCCGCACCAGTTCTCTATCTCTATCCTTTATCTCTTAGGCCCTAGACCTCAATCTCCCCTCTTCCACCCCTTTCATTCTGATCTCCCTACCCACTATCTCAGTCCCCAATCTCGATCTCCCTTTCCCTATCCCTGTTAGCTCCGATAATTGAGAATTTAAAGGGCGACAACAACAATGATAACGATGTCAAATTGGGCTTATGGGAGGGAATAGTATCTAGGATGGGGTGGGAGAGAGAATGTGGTATTTAGGATCCAACTGTACAAAAGTCAAATTTTTTAAACAATTCCAAATGTAGTAGAAGCGTGTGATCGTCGAAACTAGTTAGTTTAGACGGTTTTCATCAATTTTGTGAACCACTAGAAGGTGATATTGTGCTTATTCACTAAAGCACAAAGGGTCATTTGCATTTTAACCATACTAATAGTATAAGTATTATAAGGGTAGTTAATTTGATTTTAGGTAGCAGTGTTTTAGTAGCTAATAATATAAGGGTGTCAATTTCTAACATAACACGATAACTTGACACGAACATGGAATGACTCGAGATTAGTAGATTAGGGTTGAGCCTTATTGGATTTGGGTTGTAAACAGGTCCACCTATGTATGACATGCAAGCAAAAAATGGGTCGGGTCGGGTTGGGTTGGGTTGGGTCTCAACCAGCCCCTAAAACTTATTGACTAAAATTTTCCATTATATATCGTGCTATAAATTGTTCATTTTTGTAATTCAAACTTAAACCTAATCCTGAAGGTGTTGGTAGACTAGTATTTTGGTCTTTATATGATGAGTTCATTCCATTCCTTATTTTGACGCACAAAATTATCAATATTGCATTGGCTCAGCATAAGGTAGCAATAGATAAGTTGGTCATCGTACTATTTTGTATGAGCAGGCAAATAATTAAGTATCTTTGTGACTGTTGCACTTGTAGAGTAATAGTCCATTTTCCAGAATAACTACAAGTATCACTGAATGGAATACTTGAACAGTCACATTTTGCCTATTTTACAAAATATAATTTAGTCAACCACCAAGCATGGGAATTATATTCAAAATCAGCATATGAACATCACATACTAAACAGTAAATATGATAACACGCTATTTATCACTTTAGAAGTAAAAAAGAATGAAAAATAACAAATAAAGATTTATTTCCATAATTTATTGTACTTATTCTATAATTTTATAAATTTACAAAATGGGTATTTAAATCTAAATGGGTTAGACAGGTTGAACGCAACACGACATGACAATAAACGGGTTTGACATGACACTGATTGATCATTAATTGGGTAGGGTTAGGGTTGATATTTCTCAATCCAAAGACAATTATGATACGGCACGATTACCTGTGATACGACACGATTACCTGCGACACGACACAATTGATAGCCCCATGTGTAGGTCAATACCAATTTAATTATGTATAGAAGTTCGTGATATAATGTATAAAAACATAACAATGGTATGAACTAAGTTTGATTAAAACTAAAGCTAATTAACAACCTTATGAAATTAAGGTTTTCCTACTTTTCTTCGTAGCACTTTTGCACTATTTTGGTGTATTTAGAGTTTGTGTTTGTTTTCATGCATTTCTATTTATGTGTTACTATATATTTAATGAGTATTTTAAGCTTTATTTAATGTTATTTAACTTATATTTGTGTGTGTTTAGGGTTATATTGAGGTTGGTTACCTAATGCTTCCCGAAATTAGAGGTATTTGTGTGTTCTAATTTGTCTTTTGTTTATAGTTTTATTCAGTATTTAAGTGTTATTTTTGAGTCAAATTATAGATATTAATGTTTGTTTTTTTCTATAGTCATGTAGGAATAAACGGTGCGTTAATCAAATATCGAACGAGAATTTTAGAAACAAAATGACTAAACCATGCAAAGCTGTGCAGGGCCACTTGTAAATTGTGAGAGACCTAAGGCATAACAGCCGTACATTGTGATTTGGACAGAATGACACTTGCAGACTCTACACGAGTGAATAAAGGCAAGTCAATCGCAGACCGCGGTTGGTTCATCATTTTCACGCAATTTTGACGATTTTTAGAGTTTTGGATGTTCGTTTTGGGTCTGTAATAGTGTGTTTCAAAACTTATTTAGAACTCAGCACTTTGTAACTCTTAGAAACTATAAATACGGGTCTTTAGAATCTCAAAATTATATTCTAATTCAGTCTCCCCTTTGGGGGCTGCAAATTAGACTAGGTTCTTATTTATTTTTTAAGAAGAGTTGAAGAGAAGGTTCAAGATTGAAAATCTTTGACCAAGAACTTGTGATTCTTCATTATGTAACCTTTCTTATACCTTTAATTCTTGTATTATTGCTCTTTAATTGTTCACTTTCAATTACCACTTTCATTATTTGCTTTTTGGATTATTGTTTAGATTAGTTTACTTACTTTTAATTTTTTCTTTGGTATTTATATTCTCAATTATATTCTAATTTGTCATGAATCAAGGTTAGATGATATCAATTCAAGACATCGGTTATTGATTAATTTGATTATCAATTGGAATAATTAAATTGGGTAATAGTTAACATAAATTGACAATTTTAGAGATTGATCAGCTCTAGATTTAGTTAGGTTGGTCGAGGTAGAATGGTAATTGACCCTCTGTCATAAACCCGTTTTAAATTATTTGATTAATTAATCTGAGATCAAAGTGGCGGGATTAATTAATTGGTTCATAAGAAAATTCCATAAAATAATAGTCAAATTAATTCAACATGGATAGAGAGGTCTCTACCCCTAGTTAGTTAATTTGATAGTATTCAATCGCGGAAGTTTCAGGATTGAATTGACAAATGAGAATCGAACTTCCATGCATTATAATTGAAAAAATTAATTGATTGAATTAATCAAAATTGGGAATTGTTTAGTCTGAACCATAATCTGTTATTTTCATTAGTTAAAGTTTTCAATTCTGGTTTAATTAAATCTCTCTTGCCTTGTTGATTTCTTCAAATAGCGTTTGAACTAAATGATTGGTACATGCTAAACCAATCCTTATGGATTCGACCCCTATTTTTGATATATACTATTTGACCCTGTACACTTGCAGTTCGCTATCTAGCTAATAGCAGAGTTAGGTGATTATAAATTTTATAACTAAAATTTTCTATATCAAGTTTTTGTCACCGTTGTCGGGGATTAGATTTTTGGCAATATTGGTTTAATTGACAAGAATCCTACTTGAAGTGTAAATTGTGTTTTATTTGTGCTAGTGTCATTGTGTGCTCTCAATATTTCTAAAAAAGAAAAGGCAAAAAGATTTTCCTTTTTTGTGGTTTGTGGCCTTTTATTTAAAAATTCAAAAATATTTTCTATTTTTCGTGGATAGTTTAGACTAGCTATTAGTCTAAATTCTCCCATTTTTCTTTTTCTATGTGTTGTTGCTTCTTTTCTTTTTTTTTTCCTGTTTGTGTTGGTCTTATAAGAACATAGAGGTAATGAAATGGAATCGATCAGTTACATATTATGTTCTTGAGATACTATGGAGGCATGCTCAATGAGTATGATTCTTATGATGTTTTGGATATACTTAAGCTTAGTTATCGTAATATATTAATCCAATTAGAAGCCACAGAAGAACAAATAAGTAACTTTTGTATTAATTCAATTTCTTCTAATGGTTTATATTGTGATTCTTTTGCAGGTAACCATGCTAATAGGGAATATGTATACCAATACAATCCCTATCCTTACGATTATCAAATGAGATGGTTCAACCATCCAAATTCTTTATCAAGCTACCAAGAATGCCCTATTCTTTTCCAGCATGCCAAGAGCCTACATATGCACAAAGTAAGCCCCTGGGAGTGAGTGATCATTTATTGTCCATATTGATAAAAGCTACCAAAGAGATGGAAGAGATCACATGTGAATCAAGTAGACCTAATATGCAAGATTTACCTAGATTTCAACCATTATCAACTGATCAGGAAGCGGCAAATATAAGGGTAGAAAGTGTCTTGACGAGCTTGACAAAGCAGTTTAGACTAGCTTGTATGCTAGAAATAACAAAAATGCTCAATAATCAAGAAGCATCCGGGCCATCCTATACTTGTTAGGAAGCAACACCAACTTAAGAAGAAGATGATAATGCAAGATTGGAAAAGAGAAAGATTGCCTATATGGAGGAGTTAATAAGCACCTTCGAGTACCAAGACGAATCTATAAAGAGAAATGTGACTGGCTTGCCAAACTTACAGTCATTTGCTAGTTGCAATCCAAAGGACTCTTACACACATCCCAGTTGTAAGGGAAAGATGGCAACCTTGAGGTTAATTTTGCAATGACCAGTCATGGAGCATGAGCAATGAAGATGAACCAAAGGATTGCTTACATCACCCTGTTACTCATTCTATGGAGGTACTATCAGGTGTGTTGATGAATTTGGCTCAAGGAGTGGAAGACATAAGGTATCTACTATGAGTTAGCGAGAGGATATGTACTTATGCTAGAGTTTCACCTATCCTTGGAACTTCGGATGTGCAAGGCAAATGGAACACATTTACCAAGGATTACAATATTTTTGCAAGCCTCTTTGGCTTTACTATGGGAGTGTTTCTTTTAATTTTGCTTTTATTTATGTGTTAGTTATTTATGTGTTTTAAATTAAGAATCTGGTGGGATAATAAAGGCTTGAAACCTTCTAACTAGTTAATTTCATGTGTTTTGTGTTGTTAATTGCTTGTTATTATGCTTGGATAATATGTGTTTAGCTCATGAGACAAATAATAGATTTTATGCTTATTTAATAAAATTGAGATTGTCATAAATTTTCAATTGAACTTTGACCTAAATTTTGTCATTTGATTATGGAATTACTAGTTTCTGATACATTTCTCTTTGTTAGGTATTTGACTAGTTTGATGAGAATTATATGGATACTTGGTTTGACCTTTCAATTTTCTTGGTTATTGATCCTTTTTGAAAATTAATGTGTAAAAAACTAACTTTGGAGGCATGAATTGGGCATCTGTGACGTTGTTGATGGCTTTTTAAACATTTTTAATTGTTCAACCCTGTAAAGACCTAATGACTCCAAATTATATTTATTGTGTTAGTTGGAAAAAGAAAAATAAATTTCTTGATTTTATGATTTGGTTGAGCCTTGTGTTCTTATGAATTATATCAACTCTTATACACATCTTTCACTTTCAATCATGAAAATTACTCACAAAATACACAAAATCTTATCAAGTTTTAAGCAAAATTTTGATCATTTGATTTTTCTTTTTCCAACTAACACAATAAATATAATTTGGAGTCTTATGGACTTTTGATTGTCCAAGTATAAATACAAGTGGTTCACTAGCATTATGTTTAGTTATATTTTTGTGTTTATGTGATATCTTGTGTATTAGGGTTAGTTAATGTTTTGAAAATTAAAAAAAAAAATAGAAAAGTTATTGAAAATTCAAAAAGATTTTATGTTTTGAGTATGTCTTAGTAGTAGAAAGTTTTCAGTCTTGAGGATTTGATTGTTTAAAAGACTCCCTATCTACCAGACTAATAGCCTTCAGAAGCATTGTAGAGCGTTAAATAAAAAGATTTTTCTTTTACTTTTGTTAGGTTTTTGTATTTTGTTGTCTATGATAACTGTTTTGTTGTATTATAGTGGAATGGTATATTATTATCTGGCTTGATGTTAATTGTCAATGATATAGTAACCTAATATTTTTGAACCATGATTACATGTCGCAAATTTTTTCCATAAATGGGTGAAAATTTGGATTTGTGTCAAGTTGCACTTCCTTGGTTATAAATTTTTGAACTCAATGATATTAGAGAGGAATTGTGTAAAATTATTTTGATTGATAATACCTAATTAAAAATTGTTCAGATCGTCTCTTTTCAATTTTTCAATAGGAATATTTTTTGATAATTCCTAATTTTTATTTTGGTCAAAATTAGATTTACTAAATGGCACACATTTGGCTCTATTGCAGTTGTTTAAGTCCTACAAGAGCAACAACCCGTTTCCTGTGGTTAGCTCCTAAGTACTTCAATGAACTTAAAAGCAGAAAAAATTGCTTGCTTTACATAAACTACGTAAGTATGGTAAGAAAAAAATAAATACAAGGCTGGTTGCGTGAAAATGTATCTTGTTGATCTAAACTAATTTATGAGCCAAATAAAGGTGGTCATAAAGAAGTCACGAAATGTTGTATTTTCATTGAGTTAAACGATTTTAATGGTTCTTTAATGTTTGTGCCATTGTTTGACATTTGCTTTCATATCATTATGAGGCAATGACTATTTTCTTTTGCCCTAATAATGGTTATAAGGTCTTGATTTCAATAATTTTCGGGCTGGTTGTGGAAAGTCAAAGTATTTTGCATAATGTGGCCCATATTTGTTAATTTGAATTCTTGAATTTGTCATTTTAGAATGTTTACTTGACGTGGATCCATGCGGCTATTTTGTTGTGCATACTTGTGTGATGTGAGTTTCATGTGGTTGGTTAGATTTCAAACTGGGTTTATGAGACAATTATTTCAATCCAATTTTAGTATCACCATTCTACCTTTATTCGTATGTAGTCATGTTTGTTTTTTATCTTTTGTTTTGTGATGAAGGACACAAAAATCTTAAGTTAGCAGGTGTTGATAACACTAAGAAATTGGGGTTATTCCTACTTTTTTTCATACGACTTTTGCAGTATTTTGGCATTTTTAGAGTCTATGTGTTTGCTTTTGTGCATTTATATTTCTATGTATTAATATATGTTTAGTGTAGTGTTTTAATACTTATTTAATGTTATTTAACTTGTATTTATGTGTGTATGTGTTTAGGGTTATGTTTAGATTGTTTACCTAAATCTTTCTAGAATTAGAGTCTTCGTGTATTCTTGTTTGTCTTTTGTTTATAGTTTTAGTCACTGTTTAAGTATTAATTTTGAGTTAAATTATAGATATTAATATATGTTTTTGTTCTACAGTCGTGTAGGAATAAACGTTGCATTAATCGAATGTCGGACAAGAATTTTAGAAGCAAAATGGCGAAACTGTGCGAAGCTGTGAAGGGCCACTTCCACGTAGACTGTGAGTTACCTTAGCATATCAGTCACACTGCGGTTTGGATAGAATGACAATCACAGACTGTGAATGAATGAAGGAAATAAATTGCAAACTCTAATTGGTTTGACGTTGCTACGTGATTTTGACGATTTTTGGAGTTCCGGATGTTCATTTTAGGCCCCATAATATTGCATTGTGAAACTAATTTAGAATCCTGCTCTTTGTAACTCTTGGCAGCTATGAATAAGTGTCTTTAGGATCTCAAAATCATGTTCTAGTTTAGTCTCTCCCTTAGGGGCTGCAAATTAAACTAGATTTTTCTTTATGTTTCAAGAAAGGTTGAAGAAGAGGTTCTAGATTGACAATCTTGGATTAAGAAGTTGCAATTCTTCACTAAAAAAGCTTTATTAAACATTTAATTCTTTTATTATTGCTATTTAATTATTCACTTTCAATCTTCGCTTTCTTTATTTGCTTTCTAGATTAATGTTTATATTAGTTTACTTGCTTTCAATTTTTTAGTCTTTATTGTTTATGTTCTCAATTATATTCTAATTTGTCATGGATTAAGGTTGTAAGATGTCAATTTTATTAGGTAATTATTAATTTGTTTGTCAATTGGAATAATCGTAAGAATTGGGTAATAATTAACACAAATTGATAATTTTAGAGATTGATCAACTCTATATTTGGTAGGTTGGTCAGGTGAAATGAGTATTGATTACTCTTTCACCTCGATTCATATAAGCAAGGGTTATATTAAGGTGAGATCAAAACTGGCGGGATTAATTAAGTGGTTCACAAGAGAATTCTATACAGATAATACTCAAATTAATTCAATCAGGATAGAGAGGTATCTTATCCTAATTAGTTAATTTGATAAGGTTCAATCACCGTAGGTTTCAGGATTGAATTGATAAATGAGAATTGAACTTTCATGCATTATAATTTGATCAATTAATTGATTGAATTAATCAAAATCGAGAATTGGCTAGTCTTAACCTTAATATATTATTTTCATTAGTTCAAATTTTCAATTCTAGTTTAATTAAATCTCTCTTCCCTTGTCGATTTCTTCAAATAGTATTTAAACCAAATAACTGATACTTACTAAATCAATCCTTGTGTTTCACCCATATTTCTGCTATATATTATTTGACTCCGAATACTTGTGGTGCTGTATCTAGTTAATAGTAGAGTTAGGTGAGTATAAAATTTTATAATTAGATATTTTTCATATCACTGATTATAATATTTTATCAATAAAATATACCTTTAACTAAACAACTACATTTACATTCGTATACCACCATTTAAAATTTTAAAATTTTAAATTGTTTTAAGTATAAAATAAATTTCAATCTACTTAACATGTAAAATATACAATTACGTTTAACCCAATTTTGTTACACTTATAAGTAGTATATGTAGTAACATGTATTCTTTAAATATCAAAATATGTAGAAGGCTTATTTTGAAATTAATGAATTCAGGTATCAATTAGGTGATCTGTTGTTGTCATAACCAAAATTATGAATTTAGTTAATCAATTTTTACCAAAATTCAAATTAGTCAAATTGATTGAATTTAATTTGAAATCAATTGCAAATTCAATTAACTAAATATTTTCTTACCCGACAAGAAATATGCCTGATAGATAAACACAAAATGCTACAAGTTTGATTATGAAAGGTAGAAACAAATTTGAATTTTATTTTTCAACAAGAAGAATACCACCAAATATGTCAAATACAATTTGTCATTGTTTTTTCAGAACACAACAACAGATCACCTATACGTATGTATAACAAGGATTACTCTAGTATGTACATATAAGTGATAATTTACAAAGATTGTAAATACAAAATAAAAAGGAAAAACTGAAGCAAAAGAGTTGCATACTCTAAAATGGAACAGAGGAATAGAAAAATAGGGTAAGACATTGAAGATGTTAATAGGCTTAATCTAAATCAAAGTGAGTTACGTTGTTCATAAATCTTAGTTCCGGTATCCATTGAATTGAAATTTCCTACTCTTCTTGCATTGTCCCTCTAATGGATTAGCCTCCCAACTACCATTCTTCCAATAAGTGTGGTATACTTCAGGAATGTGGGCAACTTTTTTGTAGTCTTCACCGTGTTGTTGTACTTTGATGATGAAACCATCTGGCATATCAAAAAATTCAAGATATTTCATGTTTGAAAGCCATTCAATCCCTATTGGAACACTTTCCAAGAAGTTGCATCGTTGAATAATTAATTTTTCAAGATTAGTCATTGCTCCCTTCTCAATTATTACGATTCTCATTGGTTCAACCTTATCAAGATTTAGCAATTGAAGTTTTTGAAACTTTCCAGCCTTAAAACATAGTTCACTTCCAATATATCCTACAAGAAACTCAAGATGAACTAAGTTCGGTAATTCTTGGAGATATTCAAGTGGATCTTCCTCTAATTGGCTCCATCTAAAATAGATCTTTACTAAGCTATGAAGATATTGTATCCATTTTGGAAACCTTGCTAAACGTCCATTCAAATAGAACAAGTCGTTGTAGAAAGGGAGGAGGTGAGGAAATATATTGTAGATCAATGATTTCATCCTCTTTGATTGATGATAAAGATATTGCACGAACCTTGTGGAGCATTTGAAGAGATTTGCATAGAGGCATACTATCTTCTTTTCTCAATTTCAAAATTGAAACTCTTCTTAATTCCTTCATCATCTCTAATTGTCCAAAAATGTCACTCCCTAAAGTTGCTTCAATGAAGCTTAACTTTTGCAAAGATGCCAATTTTCCAATTCCCTTGAGTGCTTTAAAACCAAGAATGCAGTCAAATGGTAGATATGAGTATTTCACATGGCGATACACTAAGAGATGTCGTAGATGTTGAAGATGTAGGATCTCACTGGGTAATTCAGTTATATAAGTGTTCTTAAGATCCAATGTCTCTAGCTTTTGAAGCCTTACTATATATCTTGGAATGGATTTGACCTTAGTAGATCTCAAGCTTAAATATCTTAAATGGAACAATTTAAAAACAACCTGTAGATGGGAACTGCCTCAAGGGAAGCTCCTCTAAGATCTAAAACTTTGAGCATCCTACAATTGTTAAGCATTACAAGTAGGTTTGAAATGGATTGAGTACCTTCCATACCAAATGCATGCAAAGAATGTAATTGAGCCCCGCATCTTTTTAGCTGCAAGTTTGACAATTTGCCATGGATGGATAAATGTCGAACTTTGTTTGGCCAAATGGTATGTTGTCCTGTGGTTATGATCACAAAATTCTGATCTCTCGATTTTGAAAGAAGAATCTCTCGAATAAAATCATGAAGGCATCCACCCTTAAAGCTTCCATCATCATTATACCTCACCACGTGGATTAAGTTTCTATTAACTATCTCATTGAGATAGCCTTCAGCAACTTCTTCCATAGTCCTTCCTTCTTTTGGCCTTACAAATCCTTCTGTTACCCAAATCCGAATAAGGTTATTCTTTTCAATTACATAATCTTCTGGATAGATAGTCAAATATAACAAACAAGACTTGAGATTCATCTAATAAGGCATGTCATTGAAACTAAGTGATAAGATTAATTTCACGCTCTCAAGTCTGTCATTCCCTTCCAATTCGGCTCCAAGACTTTGATTAAGCATCACCCAATCATCAATTTTAGATGCCCTTTTGGTAGCCAAAACCCCACTAATTGCTACAATTGCTAGAGGCAAACCTGCACATCTTTTTAATATGCTCATGGAGAGTTCCCTCAAATGTGAAGGGCATGAGCTCCTCTCAAATGTCTTTTGACAAAAAAGATTCCAAGCCTCTCCTATAGACAAAGGTTTCATCTCATAAATATAACCATCACTTTGCTTGCTAGAATAAGAAGCAACATCGATTAAACGTGTTGTTATGATAACACAACTACCAAAAATATTGTTAGGCAATGCAAGTTTAATACTATCCCATGCATGAGTGCTCCAAATATCATCAAAAACTAGCAAGTATCTTCTTTGCCTCAAAAATTGTTTGATGATTACCTTTAGCTGATTACAGTTCATGTGAAATGTATTAACCTCTTGTGAAACTGGTTGTTTGATTTCATCAAAAAGTTGTTGAAGCAAACCCTTGAGAAGTTCCTCAATTTTGAATGACTGGGAAAATGTAACCCATGCGTGACTTTGGAAATTCTTCTTAAATGTAGCTTCATCATAGACTTTCTTAACAAGGGTTGTTTTTCCTAAACCTCCCATCCCAACTACCGAAACCACTTTGAATGGAGAATCCTTTTCCTTTATCAATCCAATTAGCTCTGTTTTCCTCCACTCAATGCCTATAAGATCAACTTCTTCTAGTAGTAATGCATCGTCTCTACGTTCATACATTGCATTATTGAAAACAAACAAATTCAATCCATGATCTGGGATATTAAACTTGTTCCTATATCTTTGGTGTCCGTCAGCAACATTGTTGATTCTAGATTTGATACTTTGAATTTCACAACCAATTTTATAACTGAACCTGAGACTCTTTATAGATCGCAAAATTTTAGTGAAGAATATATATAGTATGTATTGCGATGAGGAAGTTCATTTTGCATCAGGTGTAGCGTGCATTTGTCAAGAACAGCTTCAATATCATAAGTAACATCTCGTACTTGCTTAACCCAGACTTTGAGCTCCGAATCACTTTCTTCTGCAGCATCAGCAACCCGTAAGAAAGCTGTCATTCGTTCTAATTCCTCTTTGATATACTCTACTTCTTCCTTGAATCCCATCACCATCTTTAATTCTTCTTCTAATAAAAGTGTAAGCTTTTCAAGAAGGAAAAAAACTGCAGTCTCTGCCATTGTTGAATTGCTTTCTGAAGTAGTATATAGTGCTTTTGGACATAGAGAATTAGCTAAAATTAAGCTCTTTGACATATAAGATTACATATTAAGAAAAAAATAATTCTAGTTGCCTTTCAAATTATGTCCAAGTAACATAGGCGTGCCATTTTGTGTCTAATTATGTATACGATAAACACAAGTGGAATTTGGATTCTGTAGTCATTGTGGTACATGTTAAATATGTAAGCTAGAACCAAATTACTTTAATACTTATATAAGAGACTAAGACTTTTGAAACTTAAATAATTCACTTGAGGAATAAGGTCTTAGGACTAAAGCTCCCTCGTTCAAATAATACCAATATACAAAATCACTATGTCCATTAGTTAGTTGGTTGTTCACTTTATCTCAAGTTAGAATATGTAGTCTATTCTGAAAAAATCAATTCCTTAAATTTTAAATAGTTATTTGATTTTAATACCTACAAAGAAAAGTTTTTTTTTATTGGAAATGTATAAAAGTTAATGGTTCGTATATTATATTAATTATTATCTCTTTTCAATTAGCTAATGTATGGTGGATTTTCAAGTTCATCATTTTCTCATTCGACGTGTATGGGTATGTGTGGCTGTGTATTAAATTCTTTTTCTTCCTTGGATCTCATCCCTAATCAAAGATTATCTTAGGATCAAATCAAGGTTTTATCAAGGATAACATGACTTTTGATGTCTATAATAACCAATGAAACACAAAGGATGTGATGAAGTAGAAAGTCTAGATAAAGTTGAAGGTGAATAAAAGAATGGGATTTCAAATGGGAAGGTAAGAATTTAAACTTTAGAGCTATAGCTCTACATGTGTGTTATACACAAGATGTGTATTAGAGACAGAGATTCACTTAGGGACTAGGATCAAATTAGCCATCGGATCCCATGATAGGTCCTCGAGGCTATTGGATCACCCACTAGAATAAGTAAAAAGAATAAAGCCAAATATAATAAGTTATCTTAATACAAACTTTGCCTTTGTTATGGAACTTCCACATACTTTTCCTTTTTTCTTGTGATAGCCACATTTAATGCTATTTGACTCCATTCTAATGTGCTTTCCTTAAAATCTAAAGCATCCTAAGCACTAATTGTTTACTGTTGGCTATTATCATCACCCTTGGACAATGCCATTTAATAGTTGGGGAGCTCCACTATAAGCACATAGCCTTCTCCTCAACCACCTATCCGTGATCCTTACTTATTCTAGTGGGTTTAAGGAGATTCAATCCTCGAATAAGGTGGGTTGTTAACAATGGGTTCAAGTCCTACTCCCAATACAATCCATCCAATTGTATCTCATGCCTTCGACCCTAAATCGAGACTTCCATGGATTCTTAGAACCCCATAGAGTAACAACCTTTCTACTGATTAGCCCTTCTACTCCACATGTATCGTTTCAAGTAGGCATTTACCAATGCACAAATTAGGTGCAAAGCAAGAATAAAATCATGCTTATGTGTCTTTATGACTTACTCATCCCATGTTTTCTCATCTCATGCACTTAATCTTCTCGGTGATCCCATCATGTCATTACGTGTGGCATATAGTATATTCTCATCCCTTAATCTTCTCGGTGATCCTTCTTGAATTGATCATCCATTTCAAAGTCTATAATCACCCACACTTTTATCGTCACTTGCGGCAAGTTTACTCCTACAATATGAAATGTAGATATACTTTCGTGTTTGGCGCAGACGATGCACTACACACGAGGCTTGATATACACAAGATGTTATAGCATTGAAGAAGAATAAAAGTTGAAGCCCTCAGGGTAAGCATCTCTATTATTATTCCCTAGACTAGAGGCAAAAGAGGCATTTATGGTGCTCGGATGCTTTATTATTTTTGGGTGTTCCAAGATGAGAGTGACAATAGGTTATAGGGCTTATGTCGTTGGAATTGGGGTGAGCAAAGAGAATGCCCTTCTACCTTTTCTCATCTTGTTCTTTCCTGTTATGTCTTTTTAGGACTCCCAAATGACTATGTCAGTGTTTAGGTCATTTTGTTGTTGTATGTATCACCTTCTGGTGACTATTTCCACTAGTACCCATGTACCTTTGAGATCTCTACAATCAGATTGACCTTAAAAAGTAGGACATGGTGATACCAACAACTGTTTTACATGAAAAATGCTTTTGTTCAATGTATGTATTTGAATTCTTCCAAAGAGGGCTCATTTTTACCCATACGAGATGGACTTTGTCTTGACCTTGTGACATTTCAATTCCAATTTGGTGAAAAGTAGGATGTTGGGAACCATCCTATTTGTTAAATGCATGCTAAAGGATGACAAGGACATCTTTCATCAAGCGAGGGACATACTGGACACACTACTTGCAGGTTTCTCAAAAATTATCTAGAACTAGGTAAATTGAGTCTCCCATATTGAAGTTTGTTATAGATCCTATTGAGAAGTGGATTACTGTAGTAGGCAAGGCAGCCTTAAGTGCACTAGCAAAGGAAAAGATAAATGGGCTTCCATGGCCAAGAGAAGGATGTCTATTATCAACCACTATCCAAATAGTAATAAGGATGTCTATTATCAGTCAGAGAAAGAATTAGGGGTCAATGCTCTCTTGAGGTGTTAAGGAAAAAAAAAAAAAAAACCACAAAAGTGGTTTGACCTTGATAAGTACTTGAGATTTTCCCATCTATCAGGTTGCATAATTTGCCTTCTTAATTTCTTCAACTTTTCTTCTCAAGGTACAGATGCTGAGGTCAAACTCCTCTCACAGACTTAGCCTTCAACTAATCTTGAGCAGGTCCCACGGTATGTCTCATTTGCCAATTTGTTCTCACAATTTTTTTCATTCATCTTTTGGACTTTGTTTACTCTTTGTCAAGATGTGGATGCTAGTGGGGCTTCTCAAGTAATACTCTGGTATATGGGTGTACAAGAATAAAGTTCTTACTCTAAAGCTTTTCCTTTTGTTTGATACAATTTTTACCACTTTACTTATCTCTTTGTTCTTATTTCTTTTATTTCCTTTCAGGCTAGCATTATTGACACTTTGATACATTCTGCCTCAGTCGTCAAAGTTGATCAAGCTTTACCCAGTTTGCTTGTTGGGGTGAAGACAATACTAATTTACCCATCCCTAACATCATTTTTGAAGTCTCCATAGGCAAGGGTAATTCCATACTTCCAACTGCTTCCGATCATGCATGCCTTGACTCTCCTCTCACAATTTACTTAATACAATACCATAGGGGAATTTTAAGCTGAGTCAATTTCCCATGCCCTTTGGCTTCATCCCTTTTAAATGACATGGGTTATGCATGAATCGAGATGGATTATGTCCTTCACATGATCCTTGAGGATGCAAACTTGACATTTCTTCATAATTCCAAGTAAAAAAATCTTTGTATTCTTTGAATAGAGTTATAAGGGATGCCTTCATTTATTGGTTTAGCTTTGTCTCCACGAACGCCGACTTATGTTGTTCTTCAGACAAAATTGAGTTCTTTTAAAGGCTTTTCCTATGTTATGGGGTCATAATCTTTGCCTTAACTATTTTCAGGGTGGATAAGAGGAGTGTCCTCTGATCCCATGCACTGTAATAATTGATAATTGATACATCCATCCTTTTAGATCCTTTAACAGAATAGATTAGCCTGCCCTCTTTCATTCATATCTTTCTTTTCTCTAGCAGGACTCCTTGCTTTACTTCTAGATGGGAGGTTCTCACTTCTTTTCATGCTTGCTTTCCTCCTTCTCCCCTTAAGGACTCGTTTGAGCTAGATTTGCTTTGTCTACTCAGCCCATCTCTACTCTGATTCTACTCCTTAAACTACGCGCATTCTTCTGTCTCTTTTTTTGCATATTTATTTTCTTCTTCTCTTTCTCATCATCTTTTTCGTTACTTTCCTCTTACTTTGATATATTAGAGTCCTTTTTGTTTTTATCTCTATAATCCGGAGTTGCCAGGGCAATAACCTGGCGGTTTGCACTTTGATGATAGTCTCATTTTCACTATTTCTCTCCCCATAGATGGCCTAATCAGTGAAACAGGCCTCATGATCTTAAAAGTTTGAAGGAATAGGAACCACATGAATGGATATACTATTAGAAGTACATGTAAGGGACTATGTGATGACAATGAGGAGTCCTAGGTGCTCTATCGATACATGTTACAAGCTCTGGGCACTGGGTTTCGATCAAATGAAATTTGGCTAGACTTTTTAAAGCATAATACCTGATTTCTTTAAATATATTCCAACAGAGTTTGATGAATTGCCCCAAAATCGCTATATTTTTTTCATAACATCTCGAGTTTCTACATGGGCATGCCAAGGGCATAAGCCATAAAGTTTAATATTGATCTCTCATTCACCAATGCTTTTTCACCAATCTTCTTATTTAACTTTACTTCTTCATATAAAGTGCAAATAAAATATTTTCATCCTACTAATTTTTTTAGCTCAATTTGCCAAAAAGCAATTTGTTCCAAGATGATAATTATCTTGGGAAAGGCCATTGCCAATTCCTTCCAGGTTTCTTGAGAGAATTTCATAAGCTCAAAGAAATTCCTCGTTGTCCATCTTCTATAGTTGATCCAAGAGTTTTTGTCCCAAATATCTCATGGCATTATGTACCCATGATGGCCACAATCATTAATTTGATTACATTAGAAATGATAAGGGTTCTTCTTAACATCCTTATCTCCATTTTTAAATTCCAAATACGCTCTGGTTATCCTTCTCTTAATTAGATGCCTCATGATCACTAGTATGCTATCTAATTTCTTCTAAAACATACAATACTTTAGATCTTCCTGTTCTTTCTTGGAACTAGGAAGCTTTTTGACCTTTGGAAATGACATCACCATCTTTTTCATGCCCTTTAGAGTGGCATAAATTTTCTACATCGATCATAGGACTTGGGAGGCTTGACTAGTAAGGTCCATTTTCTTTTAGTGACCTTTACCTTCTTCATCTCCTTCACTATAGCCACTATATGGGTTTGATCGCCCTTACAAGGTATTCTTATGACGGAACCTATTTTCCTTGTGGCCTTTAATAAATTATTTTAGGTTCCAATTCCTAATGCACTCTGTAATAATGAATCACGCTATTGATGCACGTCTTTACCATGTGCACTCTTGTGCTATCATGAAAACTTTTAACATAATAAGCCTTCCATATGAAGTAAAACATAACCCATATCATAAGATGTAATTTCTTCCCTTCTTTTAGATTTTTCTTCAATAAGTCATCAGTTATATTAACCCATGACTTGATAGACTCTGGTGCTAAATTGATGTACCAAATGTATACCCTTTCATTCAAGGACTTTACTAGAAACCTCCTTGAGTCTCAATTCATGATCTTTCCTTTTGCGCCTAGCGTTTCCTTGAACCTTAGCAAGTGCTACGAGCGTTTCATTTTTTCCATCATACATAGGGAACACAGGTGCCTTGTATTTATCTAGATAGGGTTTAACAACCAACTGAATGAGTAGGATGACTGATATTCACGCACTACATAGCAATTTTGTCTCATGAGCATTCTGACCATTTTTATTCTTGAACAAGATCAAGGTAAGGCACCTATGCTCATGCTTCCCAAGTATATTGCTGATGTCGTTCCTTGACCATTTCAAGTGGTCAAACTACAAGCTTGTGCATCATATCTCCAAGAGAGTTCGTGGTGGAATCCCAGTAACCACGCTTGATATAGAAGCTTTCCCAGTGATTAAAGTCAGAAGCATATTAGGGGCATCAAATCGAAGCATAGAAAAAGGTTAGATTATGGTGTTGCTCCTAAAGTCACGACTATTGTGACTAGTGTTGTAGTATCTAAGAGTTGGCACCTATAACAATATGTGTGCCACTCCATAGCCCCTACTATCCTAGAGTAACTTCACACCTCAAAAGAGGTAGGCCCATAAGAAATTGTTTGAATCCTGCTCTTGATTTAAACCTTCTAGTTACATCTTATGCCTTCATCCTTGGGCATGACTGCTTGGTTTTGTTTTCGTCTCTTAATATTTAGGGTCACTATCACTTTACTTTCCAGCATTATTTTTAGGTAATAAAGTCCTTGAACTAATGGCCAAATCTGATAGTGTTTGATTTCCATCTAAAATGATATGTTTACTCTGAATTTATTGTTGATTGGACAAATTTACTTACAACATCCAAAATATCTTAGAAGGAAAAAATTTATCCCTATTGCACGTGATTTGGTTGAAAAAAATGAAAAAAAGAGAGAAAAAAAGGGAAAAGGCTAGTAGAAGCTTCCCCCCAACTTCCTTGTTCGGTTGTTCCTCTTCCTCAACTTTCTCGTTCTTCTCGTCACGTTCATCCTCTCTATTTCCTCCTTCTTTTTAGACCCCTCCATCTCTTTATTATCATACCCATCAAAATCCTAATCATTTTTCTTTTTCCATTACCACTACTAGTATTATAAATCTCAAGTTTTTTCCATTTTCACATAAATTAAACAAATTCTTGATTTCTTGCAGATTTTGCTGAAGCTTTTTAACTTGTGACAAAGAGAGGATATTAGTGCGACTGGGTGTCAATTTTGCTGCCAACTATTTTCGACATCGAATCCATTTTTTGAAGATTTTTACTAAGACAATGAAGTATAGTTTAGACAGTAAGATGTTTCTCCTAATGACCTATTGATTATGGATTTGAGTCACTAGAGATCAAAATCTTCAATGACACTAAAAAGAAGTGGCAGCGGTAGCTCTTGGATTGGAGTTTTTGTAGGATGAATCAATGAGTTTTGAAAATAAGATGAATTTTCGTTTGGATTAAAGTGGAAAAATATATCTTCAGGAGTCATATTTTGAAGATCGATAAATTAGTTAAGGCTGTTAGTTTAAACAACTACTTAAATATTCGGGACCAGTGTTTCTGGGTCTCGTCTGCCGATAGCGGTGGTGACAATAGTGGTGGACATGGTTGAGGGGCTTGTTTGAAATTAGAAGTTTCTATTAGGATTTAAATTTTAGTTGTCCTCAAAAAAAAACTTCATATTCATTGTACAATATTTTTTTGGAAATATATGTAAATTTATGTATAAAATAAGCTATTTATTTTTGTCTTTCTACTCTGAGAAAAGTTTAACACTTGGTTAATTTGCGGAAAGAGAAAAGACACGTAATGTTTAACCTTCTAACTTGTATAAAATAATATAAGTTAAAGGTTTTAAAGATAATGAGATTTGTAAACGATGACTTTTTATTTACTTAGGTTATTAAGGGTGTTTTCGTCAAAGGGACAAAAGTGTTTTTTTCTCAATTTCCCAAATCATGAGTTGGATTTAACTGATGGACAAATAATCTTTTCTAGAATTATTTGTTTCCTTCTCCTTTCAAGGAGAGATTCCTATCCGAAAGAAAAGAGAATCTAGTACTTCTTGAACTTTAATACATAATTAATAATATTAAGGATTAAAATGATAGTCACCATAAATGTTAATAGGTAAAGTGAAATTAACTATTTCCCATAAGTTGTTTCCACATGCACATGTCCTTTATAGGATACTCTCACATGTAGGTTCGCACAAATGGGTACCAATGAATTATTTTAATTTTATTTAAGAACTAAAATTATTTAGATTAAGTTATAATTAACCATTCTAGAAACCTTATCTCTTTCAGTGGCCTAAAAAACATATCTCTTTTATTAATTTTTTATTATTTGATTTAATTATAGTGCATAGTTGCTATTATAACTCGTATATTATATCTGGCAAGAAGGAAGTTCACTTTGAAAAGTGTGCTGCTAATGTGAAAATATTAAAATTTGAAAAATACTAAAAAAAACTCAAAAAATCATCAAAATTTCTAAAAATGTTTAAATTTTAAAACTTTAGGTTTTCCTCAAGCCATTGGAAAGTTTCTAGTAATGGTTCGAGAAAATTTGACTCAACTGCAAAAAAATATATAATTACTTTCAAGCATAAAAAATCACCAAATTTTCATAAATATTCTATTATCATACATAATACTTATGGAAAAAAATACTAAAAAATATATCAAGAATACCACCTCTGGAAAGCATACTACTGGTGTGAAAAATATTGAGTTTGGAGATGATACCAAAAGAACTCAAAAAAAAAAAAAAAAAAGAATCAAAATTCTAGAATATGTATAAAATTTCTAAAATTTATTTTTTGTTCAAATACAAAATGTTTTATTAGTATTTCTAGAAAATTTTTCTTTTACTCGAATATAACTTTTGCTAATACATGAAATATTTTTAAAATTTTCAAAAAATTATGAAGAAAAAGTTCAATTTAAACAAAAAATATTTTTTTAATATTTTAAACATTTTTTGGAAAGAAATTTTCAAAGAGGTATTCTGAGTAACTTGTCAAAATGAATGTTTTGGAGTGATATTCCGACTAGATTTTAAAAGAAAATTTTTACTATAAATATTATGAAATATAATAGAATTTTCATGAAAAATTGGTGATATTTTATGTTTCAAAGTATTTTTATATTTTCTTTTACTTTGAGTCAAATTAATACAAATTATATTGGGTGGATCTAAATTGGAAAAGACCCCAACGATAAGGGACCAAAACATAATTTTCTTGTTCAATTTAATGGCAATCGCTTAAGTACCTTAGATTAATCAATTTTTGTAAAGACAACGGATTGATTTGACTAGTGGTGATATATAAGACACCAGATTGGATAAGATCCCAAAGATAAGAACAAAAATAATATTTTTCGATAAATATAATGAAAATTTTAATGCCTCAATCTTTTCATAACTTTGTGTACTTAATTGCATTTATTCAATACTTTTCTACCCTAGTGAAGTAATATTCGGTTAGAATATTGAGAAAAAAAGAACAAAGATTTATTTTTATATAGATAGTTTAGAGAAAAGTGAAAGTTATACCAAGAAAAAAAGGGACCAAAAGTATTCAAATTATTGTTAAGTAAAAAAAAAACCATATCAAAAGTGTAATTATTTAAAACTTACCTTCATTAGTTATTGCAATCACAAAGTACAACCATTTGAAATTGTGTCTGCTAGTCATGCATGTAAGGAATTGTGTAGTGTAATAATAGTTAGAATAAATATGCACAATTACAACCAGAATTTTCGTCTATTCTACTAATCTTTTTTATTTATTTATTTATTGTCTGTGTTTTATTAATTAATTGGAATAATTTAATAAATAAGGAATATTTTAGTTTTATATCAATATGAAGTCCTTTTAGAGATTTTTGTAGAGATTTTTTAAAAGTTTCCTTCAAAGTATCACTAATATGTCAAGTATTTTGTCATTAAAAAATTCTTGATCTTAATTTTATCTATTACGTGGTATATACAATCAAAATAAGGTTTAGTTAATTTTTTCATATTTCGTTTTATTTAGAATCTTTGTGCACATGTGGCATATGATATTATTTCAATTCTCAATTCATTTCATTCTAAAATCTTAACAATAATTGTTTAAAAATTACGAAACCATTTTACTCCAAATTCGAAATATTGGGAACAAAAAATAAAAAGTCAAAACATTTGACCAACTTCAATTTGATTTTGAGTATTAGTTATTATTATTGAATTTTTATTAATTGTCCATATTTGCCAAAACTTAAAGTATTAGGGACCAAGTTTGTTTTTTATTGAAACTATGGGGACTTTTCGACCTCCCTCCCAAATATGGGGAACAAAACTCTCCCGTCTCCACCCCATAATATTATGAGAAAAACAAAAATTGCAAATTCCTTTGTCCATATATACTTTTTTTTTTTTTCTATATATATTTATTTTCACCCCTTAAAACTTGGAGTAAGTTTGTGCTCTCATTCCTTAATGTTCATAATGCATTGGATATTAGAATCATTCTAATATTGAAATATAGTGGAGTATTTCATTACTTTTAATCATCCAAAAGTGTAGGATAACCAAAGACTTTTTCTAGTACCTTAAAAAAAAAAAAAAAAAAGACTTTTTCCAAAACATGATCCAGTGAATTATTTTACACCATATTGCGTGTTCCCACCCAATATTTTTTGGGTTTGGAAAGTTTAGATGTTCAAGTTAAAATGAATATCTAGGTGGACATATGATGCAATAAAGTCTAAAGTACTCATAATTCAAGAAAAAGCAAAGGAAAAGATCCTAGATTGGTAGAGCTGTACCTTGAGCTGTTTTGCAGAGGAAAAACTAGATATTACAGCAGGGTTTGCAGATTTGATTCTTGAAGAGACATCATATATGGTATAGTTGAGTTCGTAAGTCTTCTGCGATGAGACATGAGCTTACATTATGGTTCCCAACAATTATGGAAGTATATATGCTTAATCTGTCGAACAAAAATAAAAAAAAAGGTACGTTAATATATTTGGCTTTAAAACAAAAGGTACATAATTCTCTTATCATGGAAGCATGTAAGTATACCAAAGACTTAGAATGTGAAGCTTTGGCCTACTTAGAGAATCTGAAGGCTTTGGTCTTTGCTGCTAGGTCGGAAGTCGGAAGTTGGAAGTTGGAAGTTGGAACGGAGCTTCGATCTAGAGAGAATATATTAGGCTATGAGAGCAACTCGTGCGGGTCAGTGGCTGGGTGGTGGACTGTGCTTGATTGAGGATTTTATTTAGGAGTAATTTCATTTTACAACTATTAACTTATACCCAATTTTAACTTCACATATTCAATTTTGGCGACAGAGTTAAAAATTAGACTAAAGTGGACAGATTTCTAAGTTGAGAGTATAAAATGTCCAAAATTAAAAATTCAGAATACAAAGTGAAAATTGGTATTAATTGATGGGTGCAAAATGAAATTAATCATTTTTTAGGCCACAAACTCAAAATTATTTGCCAATACGAATTTATGTGTCAAAATTATATTAAATTACTAATTCGTGATATTAAATATTTATTCAGATACTATTCATCCTTTCATAAAGTTTAATAACACGACAGTCATTTTCGTGACTTGTGTTTTTTATTTATTTGAAAAGAGAAATGAATTAAGAAAAATAACTTATCCGACAATATATGGTTCAGTAGGATAAAATATTATGTCGTTTGATTATGACTTGAATTTTCTTAGTCAAAAGTGGTAGGTTAGATCAGGACGTGAGAGATGTTTTGATTGTCATAAATTTTGTAGTCCTATTTAGAATATACAACCTTTATAACTTTTAGTATAACTTGCTATCCTAGAGTAAATTCAGACCTCAGAAGAGAAGAGGTAGGCCCATAAGAAATTGTTTGAATCCTGCTCCTGATTTAAATCTTCTACTTACATCTCATGCCATCATCCTTTGGCATGACTGCTTGGTTTTGTTTTCGTATCTTAATATTTAGGGTCACTATCACTTTAATTTCTAACGTTATTTTTAAGCAATAAAATTCTTGGACTAATGACAGTATTTAATTTCCATCTAAAATGATATGTTTATCCTGAATTCTTATTGTTGATTGGACAAATTTACTTACAACATCCAAAATATCTTAGGAGGAAAAAATTTATCCCTAGTACACGTGATTTGGTTGAAAATAAGAAAGAAAAAAAAGGGAAAAGGCTAGTAGAAGCTTCCCCTCAACTTCCTTGTTCGGTTGTTCCCCTTCCTCAACTTTCTCGTTCTTCTCCTCAGGATCATCCTCTCTTTCCTCCTTGTTTTTAGATCCCTCTATCTCCTTATTATCATGCCCATCAAAATCCTTATCATTTTCCTTTTTTCATTACCACTACTAGTATTATAAATCTCAAGTTTTTTCCATTTTCACATAAATTAAACAAATTGTTGATTTCTTGTAGATTTTGCTGAAGCTTTTTAACTTGTGACAAAGAGAGGATATTAGTGTGACTGGGTGCCAATTTTGCTACCAAATATTTTCGACATCGAATCCATTTTTGGAAGATTTTGACTAAGACAATGAAGTATAATTTAGACAGTAAAATATTTCTCCTATTTGATGACCAATTGATTATAGATTTGAGTCACTAGAGATCAAAATCTTCAATGACACTAAAAAGAAGTGGCAGCAATAGCTCTTGGATTGGAGTTTTTGTTGGATGAATCAATGAGTTTTGAAAATAAGATCAATTTTCGTTTGGATTAAAGTGGAAAAATATATCTTCAGGAGTCATATTTTGAAGATTGATAAATTAGTTAAGTGTTAGTTTAAACAGCTACTTAAATATTAGGGACTAGTGTTTTTGGGTCTCGTCTGCCGATAGCAGTGGTGACAATGGTGGTGGACATGGTTGAGGGGCTTGTTTGAAATTAGAAGTTTCCATTAGGATTTAAATTTTAGTTGTCCTAAAAAAAAACTTTATATTCATTGTACAATATTTTTTTTGGAAATATATATAAATTTATGTACAAAATAAGCTATTTATTTTTGTCTTTCTACTTTGAGAAAAGTTTAACACTTAGTTAATTTGTGGAAAGAGAAAAGAGACACCAGGTTTAACCCATCATTATTTAACTTGTATAAAATAATATAAGTTAATGGTTTTAAAGATAATGAGATTTGTAAACGATGACTTTTTATTTACCTGGATTATTAAGGGTGTTTTTGTCAAAGGGACAAAAGTGTTTTTCTCTAAATTTCCCAAATCATGAGTTGGATTTAACTTATGGACAAATAATCTCTTCTAGAATTATTTGTTTCCTTCTCCTTTCAAGGCCTATCCGAAAGAGAAGAGAATCTAGTATTTCTTGAACTTTAATACATAATTAATAATATTAAGAATTAAAATGATAGTCACCATAAATGTTAATAGGTAAAGTGAAATTAACTATTTCCCATAAGTTGTTTCCACATGCACATGTCCTTTATAGGATACTCTCACATGTAGGTTCGCACAAATGGGTACCAATGGATTATTTTAATTTTATTTAAGAACTAAAATTATTTAGATTAAGTTATAATTAACTATTTTAGAAACCTTATCTCTTTCAGTGGCCTAAAAAATATATCTCTTACTTTTATTAAATTGTTATTATTTGATTTAATTATAGTACTTATTTGCTATTACAACTCGTATATTATATTTGGCAAGAAGGAAGTTCACTTTGAAAGGTGTGCTGCTAATGTGAAAATATTAAAATTTGAAAAATACTAAAAAAAACTCAAAAAATCATCAAAATTTCTAAAAATGTTTAAATTTTAAAACTTTATGTTTTGCTCAAATTGGAAAATTTCTAGTAATGGTTCAAGAAAATTTGACTCAACTGTAAAAAATATATAATTACTTTCAAGCATAAAAAATCACCAAATTTTCATAAATATTCTATTATCATACATAATAGTTATAGAAAAAAAATACTAAAAAATATATGTAGAACACCACCTCTGGAAAGGATACTACTGGTGTGAAAAATATTGAGTTTTGAGATGATACCAAACGAACTCCAAAAAAAAAAAAAAAAAAATCAAAATTCTAGAAAAGTATAAAATTTCTAAAATTTATTTTTTGTTCAAATACA
The DNA here is from genome assembly GCA_025175665.1 of Cinchona pubescens. Lineage (NCBI taxonomy): Eukaryota > Viridiplantae > Streptophyta > Magnoliopsida > Gentianales > Rubiaceae > Cinchona > Cinchona pubescens. The sequence continues at coordinate 1,024,755 of JANKKI010000267.1, read as the reverse complement.
AAATCATTTTATCTATTTTTATTAGTATTTCTAGAAAAATTTTCTTTTACTCGAATATAACTATTGTTAATACATGAAATATTTTTAAAATTTTCAAAAAATTACGAATAAAAAATTCAGTTTAAACAAAATATATTTTTTAAATATTTTAAACATTTTTTGGAAAGAAATTTTCAAAGTGGTATTCTGAGTAACTTGTCAAAATGAATGTTTTGGAGTGATATTCCGGCAAGATTTTAAAAGAAAATTTTTACTATAAACATTATGAAATATAATAGAATTTTCATGAAAATTTGGTGATATTTTATGTTTCAAAGTATTTTTATATTTTCTTTTACTTTGAGTCAAATTAATACAAATTATATTGGGTGGATCTAAATTGGAAAAGACCCCAACGATAAGGGACCAAAACATAATTTTCTTTTTCAATTTAATGGCAATCAGTAAAGTGCCTTGGATTAGTCAAATTTTGTAAAGACAAGTGACTAAATTGACTAGTGGTGATATACAAGACACCAGATATTGGATAAGATCCCAAAGATAAGAACAAAAAAAAATTTTTTTTCTATAAATATAATGAAAATCTTAATGCTGTTATAAATTCTATAAAGGTGGATGTCCATTCATCTTCCTAAACTTATCAGTTAATGTGAAAACTTGTTGATTCCCGTGAAAACTTATTGGTTCCCGTGATTCATGTATCATATTTATGAATCCCCTAAACTTGTAACCCTATAAATAATGGGTCTTGATATGTCATTTAAATAAAGTCTTTTGTAAGTCTTGTATAAATCTTTTGTGAGATTTATGAAAGTTTATAATAGAGGATATTGAAGAATTTTCTATTATTTCTCTAAGAGTTCTGTCTACATTTGTAAATTTCCTACTTTAGTTAGTTTTGTAGTCAAGGTTAATAATCTTGACTTAATTTTATAATACGTTATCAGCACGAGACTCTGACCAACTGAGATGGAATTTAAATCAACACAACAAAGGTATGTAGAACTTTTAATACGACAAAAATATACGGCAACTTTTATTATCATAGCCAAGGTATGATTTAAAATTTTCTATTACTATATTTTGTTTATACTTTCAGTTGTATCAACAAAATATTATTAGAAATTATTTTGATTAGTTTTAATCATGTCAAATTATACCAAATTTGAATATATGGTCATTGGTATAATAAACAATCCATATTGGATTTTGGATGTTGAATCCATTCGAATTTCATATGTCCTGAAGACATAATCAGAAAAGACAAAATGATATATCCAAGTATGACTGAACAAAATCTATGATTTTCGTTATTATATCCCTGAAGGATTCAAAATTTTCCTATTTAAAAGATCCAGCAGATCTATGAGAAAAGTTATACAGATCATTTGTGAATACATATTAGAGAAAATGTTATCTATTTTCTTGTCTCAAATATGTTCTTGAAGAAGGAATACTGGCAAAGAGTTTTAGAAAATTATTGTGTATCTATGCAACATTAGAAAAGAAATGTGCTATGAAAAAGTTGCATAAGTCTTTCTTTTGATTTGTACTATACAATTGAAGAACATGTTATAGTAAACTTGAAGTTTACTGATTCAAATACTTTTATTGTTTGGCAATGACCGGTTAGACCATCCCGAGTCATTTATGATACGTAAAAATTATTAAAAATTCACATAAACATGTATTGGAGAACGAGAAGATTCTTCAATTCAATGAATTTTCTTGTGTTACTTGTTCTTAAAGAAATTAATTGTTAGATCATCACCAGTTAAAATTGGGATTGAATCCCTTCCCTTGTCGGAATCAAAATAAGGGTGAGATATTGGGCCCAATTGAAGACTCTTTATATGTACCATTTAGATATTTTATAAGTTTAATAGATGCATCTACCATATGGTCATATGTGTGCTTATTATCGATTCGCAACCTGCAGTTTACGTGATTACTATTTTAAATAATTCGATTAAGAGCACAATTTCTAAATTATGAAATCAAGAAAATTTATCTTGATAATTCTGGTGAATTTATATTTCAACATATTTGATGATATTTGTATGAACGTCCTGAAGCACGTGTTCATACACAAAATGGTCTAATAAAATTATTTATAAAATGCCACTACTTATGAGAACATGTTATGTTATTTGCAGCAGCATTTATACGCATCATACCAACAAAGATTTGAAATTCTCCCCATTATAATTGACTTTTGGTCAGGAGCCAAAATTTTCATCTATAGATTTTTAATTGTGCAATATATGATATTCCATCGCAACGCACAAAGATGGGTTATAAAAGAAAGTTGAAAATATATGTATGATATGAATTGCCCTTTCATGATTAAATATTTTGAAATATTATGGGGCACTTACATATGATATAATTTGTCGATTGACATGAAAATGTTTCCCAACATCAGGGGGAGAAGATAAGCAATTGGATAGAAATTTGAATGAAATGAATTATCATATTTTGATTCTCGTACGAAGTATGTGAACTTGAAGTTTACAAGATAATTCATTTACAAAATATTATGAATCAACTGTCGGATTCATTACTGATCTAAAATGAGAAAAATCTCATATACCAACTGAAATGCTCCAATTGGTGTCTTAGCGGGATAGCCATCGATATAAATGATAGTTAGCCACGCATAAATTGTGGTTGACTAATCGGTTCCAAATGATAAAAATCCTTGTTAGAGGAAATGAGCATATATTAGAGATGGTCACAAAGTGGAGGCGGGTGCTCCTGAAGAGACCCTAGACATAACTAAACATAAAACCCCAGAAGTGGATCAGGTACCTGATGAAAAAGAAATCTTGATAAGTTATGTTACTACTGAAAAGGATGGAACCGAAAAGAAATTGTTGTCGACAATATATTATTGTTTATAATATCAATTGATATTTTGAATGAAAAACGAGGATCTTGAACGTAAATTTGTCGATGATAGCGACATAGAAATGATTGAAAGATGCAATATAAGAAAATTCACTTTCAAAACGTGAAGATTTTAGACCTATAGTCTGAATTCCTAAATGACAAGGTAGAGTCAGTTGGGTACAAAAATATTTGTACGAAAACAAATTGAAAAGAATGAAATTGTGCTATATAAAGCATACCTTGTTGAGTGAAAGTTTTCGTAAAAATTCGACATCGATGATAAAGAGATTTATTCTCTTGTGGTAGATGTAATCACCTTTTGATATCTAATTTGTGTGGCAGTTCATAAAAATTGAAATGCGTCTAATGGATATTGAGCGCATTTTGTATGGCTCATTTTGATATCAATATCTATATGAAAATCCTTGAAGGATTTAACATGCCTGAAGCATGTAAAGTTTCCCGGGAACATTGTTCAATGAGATTGCAAAAATTTTTGTTTGGATTTTTTTCAAAGCAATGTAGGTGAATATGATATAATCGCCTCAATGGGTATTTCTTAAATAAGAGTTATAAAAATGATCTAATTTGTCTATACGTTTTTGCAAAAGGTACAAAATCAAAATTTGTGATAACTGCTGTATATGTTATTGATATAAATATTATTTCTTGAGCTCCTGAAGAAATCATTAGAACTCCTGAAGAGATTCAAATAGAATAAATTGATCTTGACAATGATCTATAATTCGAGCACCTATCGAACGAAAATTTTGTTCATCACTGAACTTATACCAAAAAGGTGTTAGAATGATTATATTTAGATAAAATACATTCATTGAGTATCCCAATGGTTGTGAGATTGATTGATGTCAAGAATAATAATTTCTCATCATTGTGAGAATAGCGAAGAACTTATTGGTCCTGAAATACCATATCTCTCAGTGCTAACATGTATTGTAAATTCGTTAGTACGATCTAGTTTTTCTCCGATATGAAAATACTAGAATGACATCAATTGTTGGATGTTCATTTAATTCAACAAAATTCGATTTCGAATGAGTTATGAAGAAATTGATATCATGGCGATCAAAATTCTAGTCACTACTTCTTGCAATCATTGTTAACATAATTGCAATATATGAAGTAAGTACTGAATATGTTTGGCTACAGTTATTTGACCTAACATATCCAAATGATATGTGTTTAATATTAGAAGTGAGACTTCTAATAAAATCATATAAAGACATTGCTGATTATGTTGCTTAGCTAAAGGGAGACTATATTTCTCCAAAATTTTCTTCTCTCACAATCTTTAGAAGAATGATGAAATTGATATCTAACGAAACTCCCTCATGAAATGATCTAGCGGATTTATCCAAAGGTGACACTAACAATAACATTTTGAGAAGCCTGTTTGTAAAATTATGATGCATCATTTCAAGGATATCAAGTGATACTTTTATGAGGGGGAGGATAAGTACACATTGTACTCTTTTTCCCTTGGCCGTGGTTTTATCCCAATGGGTTTTTCTGGCAAAGTTTTTAATGAGGCAGCATACAAAAATGTACTATAAACATTGAATACGCATTGTACTCTTTTTTCCTCTACCATGGCTTTTTCCCACTGGATTTTTTCTGGTAAAGGTTTTTAACGAGGCAGTAATTCTTCGCGTATTCTTTGGACGCATGGACATCCAAGGGGAGTGTTATAAATTCTATAAAGGTGGATGTCCATTCATCTTCCTAAACTCATCGGTTAATGTGAAGACTTATTGATTCCCGTGAAAGCTTATTGGTTCCCGTGATTTATGTATCATATTTATGAATCCCCTAAACTTGTAACTCTATAATAGGGGGTTTTGATACGTCATTTAAATAAAGTCTTTTGTAAGTCTTGTATAAATCTTTCGTGAAACTTATGAAAAGTTTATAATAGAAGATATTGAAGAATTTTCTATTATTTTTCTGTTTACTATTCTCTCATCTACACTTGTAAATTTCCTACTTTAGTAAGTTTTGTAGTCAAGGTTAATAATCTTGACTTAGTTTTATAACAAATGCCTCAATCTTTTCATAACTTTGTGTACTTAATTGCATTTATTCAATACTTTTCTACCCTAGTAAAGTAATAATCGGTTAGAATATTGAGAAAATAAGAACTAAGATTTATTTTTATACAGATAGTTATTAGAGAAAAGTGAAAGACCAAGAAAAAAAGGGACCAAAAGCATATCATAAGTGTATTAAAATAAAAGCATAAAAGTTGTAAAATTTATGTCTGCCAATATACTATAGGAATGAAAAATTATATATATATATATATACACACAACAATATTATCAAACATATTACCATCATATGAGAAAAGTCATATTCATATTTCTTTCAGGAAGAAAAATCAAGGAAGAGCATGTTTACTTTAACATTATTCATACCTGAATTACTATGAAAAATAAGAGCTAATAATAAAACTTCCCTATTTGTGAATATTACTTGACATTTTTTAGTCATATAAGAAGACAGCCTAATTTTGATTTTAAAAACAACTTAAGAGGCATAGAAAGGTTGTATTGGCAACGAAAGATAGGGGGATATTGTTGCCTTTTCACGTTATTGAATAATTCAAAAGGAATGTCATTGCAGGGTTGGGCACGCCATTTTTGTGTATAAAACATTTTGTGTCCTGACAAACTCAAACGGGACTTTCATTGCCAAATGCTAATATCTACATTACGTTCTGGTTTCCTAATAGCTTAAGAAAATTGGTATTGATTTTGGAACTCTACAATTAACATCAGGAACTCCACTTATATATTATCATTAATGTAGATGACTTAAATACCAATGTTCAAATAATTTAAATATCAAATCTACTCTAAGCGATAATAGGAAAACTTCATCAATATATACTAAAAAAATAGTATACTCATGAATAAATAGGGTTAAATTTAGAAAAAAAATCAAAACATTAAAACCAAAAGTCAATAGAAAGGCATCACCATACACGTACAAAAGAAATTCTTAACTAATTCATAATAAGAAAATATTATTTCTACAACAAAAAAAAAATATATTTTTTCTGATTTCTTTAAAAAAATATAATAAACTTGAGAAAAGAGTAAGAGATTGAGTAAAAAAAAATAGAAATTTAGACCACCGTATGAGATGATAAAAATGCAGTTTTTGGTAGCACTATAATATGTAAGGGAGTTTTGTTACCTAACTATTATGGGGTTATTTTGGTTTTATTCTTAGTGAACATATTAATAGTGGAGTGTTTGAAAATTAGAATGGAGTGCCAAAATCATTGATCAAGATATTTAAAAAAAAAAAAAACTTGTTTTTCAATCAGCTTTTTGTGTGTTTGAAAATTTCGTAAAACAATCCCGTGCCATGTAGGGGTCTTACTTTTTTAATTAGTTTAATTTTTACATTTGAAAACTCCATTAATATGTGACTAAAAAAGGAAAAATATAATTTTAGCCCCTAATATTTGGCGGTGAGGTGAAAAATTCTTAAGTTTCAATACAAACAAATTTGGTTCTTAATGTTTCAAATTTTGACAAAAAGGACAATTAACAGAAATTCAGTAATCACTGACGATCAAATCAAATTCAAGTTATTCAAACTTTTTGACTTTACGTTTCTTTATCTCCAAAGTTTAGAGTTTGGAGTTATATTGTCCTAATATTTCAAATAATATAGTTATGGTTTCAGGTTAGATTGAAATGAAAAGCAAATTAAATTAAATATATGTCATATATATACTAAAAACTCTAATAATACTTGTGTACAAAGTGATAAAATGACACAAAAGAAAACCAAATATTTAAAATTAGGGAGTTAATAATTTAATATTATACACTAAGATTTTGTCACACGTGTTGGTCTTGACAAGTGATTTTGAGTTTGTGATCTAGAAATTATTTTTCATACTCTAATACCCAAAATATGGAAAAAGTAATTAGATGAAATTTTTTTCTTCTTTTGATTTTCCTATTTTATTTGTATTTTCTTGTTGTTACGTCTCCTTCTTCTCATTTACACAATTAGAATCAACCCTTTTATTTGTTTAACCTCATTCTCTCGATTTTGAAACAGTATTTATATTTGTTATTTTGCGCTATGTACAATTACTTGATAATGAGTTCTAGTATGTTTTCACTTATTACGGTAACTAAATAATTGATTCAATGTTTTGTTAGAAGCAATATATACTATCACATAAATTAAGTTGATAATATAATAATTTTTCTAATGTCGCAATGGATTATCAACTAACTCCCCAAAAAAATCAATGTTTATAAAATTATTTGATTTATTTATTAAAAAACATAGACATACATTAAAATAAATGCTCTAAAATTTTATTATTGGAATGTTATATTTTAATAGAATGGAGCGAGAGAAAAAATACAAAAGAAATTTTTTTTGAAAATTCTAAAAGGAAATTATTTAAAACTTACCTTCACTAGTTATTGCAATCACAAAGTACAACCATTTGAAATTGTGTCTACTAGTCATGCATGCAAGGATTTGTGTAGTGTAATAGTAGTTAGAATAAATATGCACAATTACAACCAGAATTTTCGTCTATTCTACTAATCTTTTTTTTTATTTATTGTTTGTATTTTATTAATTAATTGGAATAATTTAATAAATAAGGAATATTTTAGTTTTATATCAATATGAAGTCCTTTTAGAGATTTTTGTAGAGATTTTTCAAAAGTTTCCTTCAAAGTATCACAAATATGTCAAGTATTTTGTCATTAAAAAATTCTTGATCTTAATTTTATCTATTACGTGGTATATACAATCAAAATAAGGTTTAGTTAATTTTTTCATATTTCGTTTTATTTAGAATCTTTGTGCACATGTGGCATATATTATTTCAATTCTCAATTCATTTCATTCTAAAATCTTAACAATAATTGTTTAAAAATTACGAAACCATTTTACTCCAAATTCGAAATATTGGGAACAAAAAATAAAAAGTCAAAACATTTGACCAACTTCAATTTGATTTTGAGCATTAGTTATTATTATTGAATTTTTATTAATTGTCCATTTTTGCCAAAACTTAAAGTATTAGGGACCAAGTTTGTTTTTTATTGAAACTATGGGGACTTTTCGACCTCCTTCCCAAATATGGGGAACAAAACTCTCCCGTCTCCACCCCATAATATTATGAGAAAAACAAAAATTGCAAATTCCTTTGTCCATATATACTTTTATTTTTTTTTTTTTTTCTATATATATTTATTTTCACCCCTTAAAACTTGGAGTAAGTTTGTGCTCTCATTCCTTAATGTTCATAATGCATTGGATATTAGAATCATTCTAACGTTTAAGTAATCATTACTTTTAATCATCCAAAAGTGTAGGATAACCAAAGACTTTTTCTAGTACCTTAAAAAAAAAAAAAAAAAAAAGACTTTTTCCAAAACATGATCCAGTGAGTTATTTTACACCATATTGCGTGTTCCCACCCAATATTTTTTGGGTTTGGAAAGTTTAGATGTTCAAGTTAAAATGAATATCTAGGTGGACATATGATGCACTAAAGTCTAAAGTACTCATAATTCAAGAAAAAGCAAAGGAAAAGATCCTAGATTGGTAGAGCTGTACCTTGAGCTGTTTTGCAGAGGAAAAACTAGATATTACAGCAGGGTTTGCAGAGTTGATTCTTGAAGAGACATCATATATGGTATAGTTGAGTTCGTAAGGCTTCTGCGATGAGGCATGCTTAAATATTAGTATAGCTTACATTATGGTTCCCAACAATTATGGAAGTATATATGCTTAATCTGTCGAACAAAAATAAAAAAATAAAAAAAAAGGTACGTTAATATATTTGGCTTTAAAACAAAAGGTACATAATTCTCTTATCATGGAAGTATGTAAAGTATACCAAAGAATGTGAAGCTTTGGCCTACTCAGAGAATCTGAAGGCTTTGGTCTTTGCTGCTAGGTCGGAAGTTGGAAGTTGGAAGTTGGAAGTTGGAACGGAGCTTCGATCTAGATGAATATATTAGGCTATGAGAGCAACTCGTGCGGGTCAGTGGCTGGGTGGTGGACTGTGCTTGATTGAGGATTTTATTTAGGAGTAATTTCATTTTACAACTATTAACTTATACCCAATTTTAACTTCACATATTCAATTTTGGCGACAGAGTTAAAAATTAGACTAAAGTGGACAGATTTCTAAGTTGAGAGTATAAAATGTCCAAAATTAAAAATTCAGAATGCAAAGTGAAAATTTATTAGTAATCTTACTAAATAAGTCATATAATTGAATCAAAGGTATTAATTGATGGGTGCAAAATGAAATTAATAGTTTTTTAGGCCACAAACTCAAAATTATTTGCCAATACGAATTTATCTGTCAAAATTATATTAAATTATTAATTCGTGATATTAAATATTTATTCGGATACTATTCATCCTTTCATAAATTTAATAACACGACAGTGACTTGTGTTTTTTATTTATTTGAAAAGAGAAATGAATTAAGAAAAATAACATCCGACAATATAAGGTTCAGTAGGATAAAATATTATGTCGTTTGATTATGACTTGAATTTTCTTAGTCAAAAGTGGTAGGTTAGATCAGGACGTGAGAGATGTTTTGACTGTCATAATATATAGTGAAATTTTATAGTCCTATTTAGAACATACAAGCTTTATAACTTTTAGTATACCTTGTTATCAAGACTCTAGAATTTTTTTCGTAATTAATTGTCAAGATTTATATAAACTTAGTCTAATAAATGTGATATATGAGACACATATATTTTATGAACGGTGTGGATATCAACTGTAAATTTTCTTAAAAAAAAAAAATAGACACGCACGTTTATTTGTGTATTATAGTTTACAAAATATATATATATATATATATAAGAAAGAAATTCTATAATCATGATTTTTTAAAAAAAATTATAGAATTTTTTAAAAATAAAAATAGAGTTACAAGAGTGCAAAAACTAGTCAAGAACACTACTTGACCGAAAAACATTACAAAAACTCTTAGCAGAACCAGTGTTCAATTGTGGAATTAAGTGACTTGACTTCTCTCACTGAAGCAAAGCTTGCTAATACGTAATTATTTTAATGAAATTAAAATGTAAATTAAATTTGAAAGAAAATCAACATAAGCTAATAGAATGCAAAAAAAAAAAAAATCAGCATTTAAATAAAGTACGATTTCCTCGTATTAATCATCTATTTTCATTAGTTTAACTAATACTACTCAAAATGATAACTGGACCACCTGTCTCGGCTAGCCTTAAGAAAGGACATAAGTTATAAGTTAAAGCCTGTAGGTCGGCGTTCCAATCACAGCATCGAGGAGCAAGGAGTCGAAAGACCAATACAGGAGCAGCCGACAACAATACAAGAATTGTTAAATAATATAGTTATTAAACTCGACTCGACTCGACGAGTACAGAGCCAGTTTACTAATAATGTGACCGATCAAACATTAAATTTTGGTGGAATTTACTGAATCCCAATAGTTGAACCGAAAAATCGAGAACTTGGGCGTGTTTGATGAAGTCCACTGGATTGAGAATTTTTCTCAAAAAATTTTACCCGAAAAATATTTGAAGCTAGAATCTCAGGGCCTTCCGCGTCTTTTAAAGTTTTAATACTCGTTTAGGTTATATCGAAATAGTTTGAAGTTGGGAAAACATAAAATTTACTTATGTTGTTATTTGTAATATACTTTTTGTGTGTAATATATAGTTTAATTTACAAGTTGAACTAAGAAACTTTATAATGTTTTGGTTCACAATGGAGTTTTTTTTTTTTTTTTTTTTTTAAAATTTTTATACTTTGCGCAATTTTATTTATTTTTTTAATAATATAATAATATTAATGTATTATTATTTGAAGTCCAATGGTTCAACTTGCAAACAATGTCTGAACTACTAATCCAATGATCTGGTCCTTCTAGCCACTTGATGGCTGTGTTGTTTAATAACCATGGTAAATTGCTGTAAATGTTGTTTCATACCCGGCTTCACCGCTTGTAGGGGGTGTAATTTGTCCCACTTAATATGATTTTTATTTGTAGTTTTGAAAGTTAGTTAGTATATTTTTTGAAAAATCATTAAAATAGTATTGTAGTAATTTTTCGAATTTAATATATGTGAACAAAATATATATAAAAAAAAAAAACGTATTATAAAATAATTTTAATATAAAATTAAATTTTTGGTCCAAATAAAGCAACTAATATTTCTCTACACCATATGTAGATATTTTATGTAGACATCATTGTCCACATAATATAAAGTACTCTGCACCATTATCGGTTAGGAAAAAATGTTATTATAGGAAGGTTTACCAAATGTCTTGTCGAGTGGTATCTCAAAATTAATGAAATTTTAATATTTTTAAATAGTAGTCCACTAATTTATTTTATTTTTAAACACACAACTTTAAATAATAAAATTTCATTAGTTTGAAGATATCACTTCATATGACATTTAGTAAGATCTTCTCGTAATAAAATTTATCATCCATCTCTATGCTTCAATTGCATCAACACTCACACCACTTGCGGATAGTGGGATTTCTAAATCCAATCAATGTAGGCATTTTATATTTACGATGATAGTTAAAAACAAACAAATACTCAATATATATGATTATAAACACCAAATGCAATCTTGACCAACACTTTAGCCAGCAATGCCCAAGAAACTTCACGCATACAATCACGAGGAATATTTGAAGCTTTTACGACACTACTTTAATAATGCAAAACTTATTGAGTGCTGTTAATTGTTCGAATTATGAAATAGTATCTATTTCTTTGTGGTTAAATATAAAAGAATATTTTATATTCCTGCTGCTTTGTACTACCACAAGAAAACTGTAAATTAAGGATACGTGGTGGACTTTACTACGACTTGAACAACTTTCTAAGTCTTTGCCCCGTCAATTATATTCTACGTGGTGGACTTGGAAGTCTTTGTTTAGTTGTTCAGTTTTCTGCAAGTCCACTTCACTGAGGCAGACTGCTAATTTTATTCTTAATCTTACATTGATTTTAGTTATGAACACTCAAAAGGAAGTATTTAAATCTAAGGAGTTGTTGGTTAAAATTCTACAATCACACTCGCTATGACTCACAGATAAGATAATGATAATAGATTTTTGTTAAAACTCATAGGCTGTTTGGTTTGCTATATTCAGGAATAGGTTTATATATTTATTTTGACAATGAAGTGTAGTTTAGGTGATAAGACGTTTACTTTATGATCTATTGGTCATGGGTCGAGTCATTAAGTGACAATTATACACATCTAGTTGTTTTTTTTTTTTTTTTTTAATGACCTACTAAAAACTTTTTGTTATAAATTTTTATTTGTTGCAAGAAATCAATTACGTAAATTTTTTTAATTAAATAGTATGAATTTTAATAAAATAAGTTTTCTTAAATGACAATAATTTTTAAATTTAATTAATTATCAAGAAGAAGAAATGAAAACTACGTAGTTTTGTCATAAAAATTTGTAAAAATAATAATTTAACAAATATCTCGCTATTAATTATGTATTTAAATAACGTGTCACTCGTCTAGAAGTGTAAAGAGAAGCTGGAAAGGATTCTTATCCTGATAAGTTAGACCACAAAGGCGCATTACAAGATTATCCTATAGCTAACGGCACGCCCAATAACACTCGAGAACAAGAAAATTAGTTTGTTTGTGACTTTCAGTTCAAACAGCCGAAAATTTATAGCCCATGGCAGGAAAGCAAACGGGTCTTTGCCAAACCATTTTAAATGCTAAAATTAATAGCCCGCACCAAAAGGGGAAACCAAAGGGTGCTAAAAGCCTATGCAATTTATAACACTAGCCACGTGGCATATATATATATAATCATTTGGACAATTGGAAGTTATTATTGCCTTATCGGAAGTCCTAAGAAAAAAACTAGTAACAATTGTGTTGTTTTGTTATTTAGTTTTAGAACACTAGTCACCAGATCCCAATTTTACTTCTAAATTCAGCCAAATTGTTTTTTTTTTTTTTTACTAAACAAACAAACCAGAATCATAATCTCCAATCCACAAACCTTAACATGGGATCAACGGTCGTTTTGGACGGCAAACTTGAGCTTTCAGTTCACCATCATTTTGTCGATTGGAAGTCACTATTGGCTTATAGAAAGTCTTAATTCGCTTGAGAAAATTTGGAGACAATTTTGGAATTTCACTTATTTGGGTTTTGTATACTAGTCACCAGAACCCAATTTGATTTGAGTCCTACAAATCCAGCCAATTTGGATTACAAGCAGTCAACTTTTAAAAAATTTCTACTTGGTCACAAATGATGGCGAAAACTTCAATATAAGTTCCCTTTCACAGCAGTTTTATTCATCATATTAATCTTGTAAGTTCCTTTTTCCTCTCATCTTAGTGTAGTATATACTCTCTTTTTTTTTGAATAGTCATATTAAAAATAATAAGGCGCTAGAGCCGTAGAGCGTTGCCTCACCGAATACCTCTCATACCTTGAATAAATCCTAAGGTCCCATTATGCAATAAAAAAATGAAAGTAATGAAGAAAAGCATCCATGTTATTAGAAATAGAAAATATAACTGGTTTTGAATCCCATATGAATACTTTGCAGTCAAAATTAAATTTTATAAAATTTTATTTATATTATAAAATTTATAAATGAGATGAAAAATCAGATCTATTTAAATACTTGCAGAATAGATAGAAATGATGACTAAACCCAAACGCAGTGATAGCTCTCTCAAGAAACACTCACTCCCGTTCTGTTGTACGATTTGGTCACATCCAATTTAGTAGCCGTGATTTAGATCTAAGAAAATTATTGATAGAGTTGGTTCATAGCCATTTTAATGGAGCCGGTATTTAAATTTTTATTTTTCAATTTAGCTGTTGATGATTTGTAAAATTTCCAATTAATCCTTTCTGTCAGCTTTACTAATAGTCAAGCTTAAAAGGATTACAAATTTACTTGGTCAGCAAAAACATAACATTTTAACTAGCTAGATTATTTTTTTAAAAAAAAATTAAAATTTTGAAATCAAGAATCATATGATGGCAAAGGTCAAAACTCTGGACTCCGTTTAAGTTTCAACTTTTCGAAAATTTTTCATGAAAAAATTCTCAAACACGTTACAAGTAGTACTATTTTTTTTGATACGTATAATTTTATTCACAAATTGGCATAGTAGTATTTTTCATTAAAAAAAAAAAGCTCTTCTAGCCACTTTCATCTGCTCATTTATGCCAAACCATTGTATTAATTTATGGAAAATGATTTACAATGCTAAAAAATCAGAATCATTTTCCAAATCTATTCTACGTGACAAGATTCTTTTGATGTTTTTATCACTAACTTCTAATTTTAAATATTCGATTAGATTTTATTTTATTTTTATTTTTTAAATTAATAGCACACTTTATCACTTTGTTACTTTCTATAGATGTACTTGTAATTTATAGAATCTTTTCTCCATAATTTCCATTTTACAAAAGAGAGAATGCAAAAGACAACAATCTCAAGGAAACTTCAGCGACGGGCATATTGTCTTGACGATAGTGATTGTAAACTACGACCGTCCAGGTTACGTACGTGCCAATAAAGAAGTACCCGCTGGCTATGGTCAATGCTCGAGTAGTACGTGAATGGCACTTTGTTTTAATAATAGTCTATGTGGTGTCAATGTTTATGGGGATAATTTTAGGAACCTCTACGCTGAGGTATTTGAGAAATATCCCACATTTTTATAGGTACTCATGGTCAAAATTTTTTTACTTTTGTGCTAGTTTAACATTTTCACTCTATAAGAATGAATATGCTTTTATGAACTCATGACCAAAATTTTAATGCTTTTTTTCTAATCCAATTCCTATACAGAACAAAACACAATTAAGAAGAGTTCTATGAATTTTTCCAAAAATATTCAATGCATAATTTGGATATCAATGATAAGAAAAAATAAAATGCCCAAACAAAGAAGAGAATAAAGTTCTACTAAAAGACCTGTATTTCTTAGTTTGTAACAAAAATTAAAATGAACCTATTATTTCGTACAACTAAAGGTGAATAAGGCATTTAGACACTAACTGTCTCGTAATTGTCTTAGCTCTATATGTCATATAAATATTCCAGTTTACACTTATATTTGGTTAGAGAGGAAATAGTGTTCATGGAAGCAAAATGTTTTGATCTTTTTTTTTTTCTTTTTGAGGTAGAAAGAATAAAGGAAAAAGAAAGAGAAACAATGCAAGAGCAAAACGAATCGAAGGGAAGAAAATAATAAATTCTTAGAGTCCCTTAAACAAATTCCTATGTGGTCGTACAAATTTTAAGTTATGGAGCATCTTAATCTTTTTGAATGTTAATTGAATTTAGTTCTTAAGTGTCAACCCAAATTGTAAAGTTCTATAAAATTTTAACTGTTGTTTGACCTATGAATGTTAAACACACATCAAATACAACCTTATAATGTTGATGGATAAATGATATTTATAGTACAAAAACAAAGGATTATTTGCCGCAAGTAAGCAGCAATAATGTACCACTAGATGGAAACTATAAACAAATGAATAAAAAGTAGTTTTTTTTTTTAAGCAGCAATAATGTACCACTAGATGGAAACTATAAACAAATGAATAAAAAGTAGTTTTTTTTAAAAAAAATTTGTTACTAGTATAAGTATGAATTTCGCACAAAAGCAATGTCTAAACTAGATTATCTTAGCTTAATTGAACTATATAAGTGGATTTTAGTTTGATAATAATGGTCTTTTAGTTCATAATTATTCTAGTAATAAGTTTATATTAGAAGCAAAATGACTTTTTCAATTAAAAAAGAATGAGATTTATTTCCCGTTATGATTTACCCGAAATTTTGTTTTCTTAGAAATATTATTTTGCTTGGATAAGCTTTAAAAACCTAAAAGAAATTACTGAAATTGGTTAAGAACCAATTACTGATAAACGAAATTGTATTTACAATATGTGCAATTTATATAAGTAGAATACAATTTAATATTTTTTTTTTTAAAAAAAAAGTTAAAAATTGAAAGCTAAAGTTAGAGTTAGACAAAGAATTCAAGTCAAAATTGCAATAGAAAATGTTATTCTTTGGAGTAAAAATATGAAAATGCATCTTGTGATAATAGTAACTCAAAATAACGCTATAAATAAAAAAAAATTCCAAATATGGGAGAATTGAATGATAAAGGAAGAGGAATAGAGAACGTCATTAAGTATGATATAAATAGCTAGATTTGAAAGCAAAAGTTAGAGTCACACAAAGAATTCAAGTTAAAATTGTCGTAGAAAAGGTTATTCTTTGGAGTGAAAATAAGAAAATGCATCTTGTGACATTATAACTCAAAATAACGCGATAAATAAAATAAAAAATCCAAATATGGGAGAATTAGTAAAAATAAGAAAATGCATCTTGTGACATTTAACTCAAAATAACGCGATAAATAAATAAAAAATCCAAATATGGGAGAATTGAACGATAAAGGAAGAGGAATAGATAACGTCATTATGTGAGATACACACATATATATACACACATATATATATATATGTATATGCAACATATCAATTAGATCACAGCAACCTGAAGTCCAACTTTATTTATAGTAAAATTAGGGGGTATGTCAAATTTGCAACGAGCAAATTCCTCGAATCTGATAAACTACGAGTGCCAAGTGTGCGTATTAAATTTGACAAATTCACACCCGACCAGGTAGACGTTTGGCATTGCAGATCGATAATCCTAAAAAGGGCTCTATGTAGGTCCTTTTCCAGTATCCATACAACTCGAAACACATCTAACATACTTATGGCATTGGTCCAGGACAGGCTGCCTCCCAGATTGTAGATCCACATTTATGTAGTGATCGATCCGGCAAAAGATTCTTACTGGACAACCTGCAATCAAAGAAGTTGGAAGACTGCGACCCTAAGCCTTCCATAAGCAAAGTGGGCTCCCATAACTCAGCCCAGCATATACAGTTAGGCCCAGATCAAATGGGCTAGCTTATAGGCTCTGTTGTAAATGTCGTAAAGGCTGAGTGCTTAAAACTAGCAATTTCAAAACCCAAATGCTAATGAATATTTACAACTTTATTCATAATAACTTTCTGTTTCTATTTTTGCAATTTCTTAACAATTACGCTGCGCTATCCTTTTTCATTATAGGATTAACTGAAGCCATTCTTTAATGACAAAAAGCCTTATGCCGACTTGGCACATCACATCCAAATCAATGATAACATTTCATTATGGTATTTATGATAAACTATAAATTACATTTGTTATCAAACTCCTAGACTATGTAAACTAATATGGCATTACGTTTTATATTTGTATAAGCTATAAATTACATTTGTTATCAAACTCTGTCCTAGACTATGTAAACTAATATGGCATTACGTTTTATATTTGTATAAGCTCTATTAGTAACTATGTTATCCCTAAACTGCATAATTATCTTATTACAACTGCCCCTAAACGACAAATATCTACTCAACGGGATGCTCACCTTCGTCAATCCCTCTCTAGAGCCCCGACAAACTATCCTCACATCACGCAAGAGTACCTTAAAATGGCTCAGATAATAAGACTTTATAAGCAGCCCATTCCTACTCCAGTACTGGTCCTGATCCATATCGTAGGGCCTCTGAAACACCTCATCAAAATTGGGCAACTCCATTTCACTACACTCTTGGTCAAAAACAATGTAGATGTTGATAAGCCCATTAAAAGCATCACCTTCCTGTTGCCCAGGATCAATCTGGAAATTTCCTATCATATTATACGACCACAGTTTAATCAAATGATAACGGCGGTCACTAAATCCATGGTATAAGAGAAGGCATGTGTGTATAAGTCTTCCAGGGTTCAGATACATTGGGTTTTTGTTGGTTCCTATCAATACCCATCGCCTCATCAAATATCCCGCAATCAAACATACTTGACCTCTGTTAATGACGAATAGCCTTACACCTGAACAATGGCCGCAAAGGGGTAGAGTGACCACCCAAGGACAAGAGTCACCTCACCGAAGTACGAAAAAGACACTTATTAACTTCCTTTCAAGGAATAACATGTAGGAGCTTTTGACACCATGGTTCCAGAGGATAATAGAAGGGATCCCGTCCTTTATAATATGGGGCTTGCTGTATTTTAAATTGGAGTACCAGTTGTGTTGGCTTCCTATGAACTCTTTCCACTGCTTTAGGTTTTGTGGGGCGACATCATCTATGACGTTATACAGGGCCTCATCGTCATGTTCATGACTTGTCCACGTGTCCGGCATAGTAGTTGTGACGTCCTAAGCTGCGTGCCCAAGAAGTTTTGCCTATTTTGGATGGGCCTTCGAGGACAAGGTTATTGGGCCTGTATGGGCTATCTTTATGTTGTTCTGCACCCATTCTTTTAATTCATCTGGGAGTTGATATTCTATAGGGAATGGATTTTCGTATTAGACTGGAGAGGGTTTAAAAAGAATATCAAAGTGATAATTAATCTTCTTGTAATTTAAAACAAAAGATTTAAGATCAGAAGTTTTTATAATATCCAGGGCTTCCTATTTATTATCGGTGTTAAGAGCAGCTGCGTATATTTCCTTATCCCCATTTGCTTTACTACTTTTGAAGTTTCCCTCTTCATAGTAATCGCCGTATTTTTCTATGTATTCTTTCACAGCTGCGGCATTTTTAGCCCTTCGGATATTTGGGTGAAAAATTACAGAGGTTTTGAAATGAGTCGGGTCGAATAGACTTTGATTCTAGGTTTTGATTTATAAGGGAATTGAAGGAGACAGTAAAAGTGGAGAGAACCATCTTCGTGGAATACCTGTGCAACCCTGATACAATTTAGTGGTCGAGCAGTGAACAAGGTTTTAAGTTTCAGGAATCAGGCTTCTTCTTTGGTTAAGGAGCAATGGGGATAAGTGAGGAAGATATTCTTATTTTGCAGACGGAAAGAAGGATGTTGTAGCATATTTGTAAATATTAGGATACCTCCACGAAGGGAGCCTCTCAAACTCTATTCCATATATAAAGATAGGTGAAGGGACTTAAATAGTTTAGGAGTAGAATATGTATGTATATGTGTGTATGTATGTATATATATATATATATATATATATATATATACATGCATGTACATACATACATATATATGTGTGTGTGTACATATATCTACATATATCTGTATGTATGCATGCATATGTACACAGGCATATATAGATATGTATATATATATATATATATATATATATATATATATATATATACATATACATATATATGCCTGTGTACATATGTATGCATACATACATATATAGATATGGCAAATACATAGGTAGACCCGGTCTTAGGTACTACTTGTAGACCCTGTGGTGTACATATGGATTAAACCTTGGAGAATCTATGACATTAGCTGATGTAAGCAAATTTTTTAAGGTTTAATCTTGACCACAGGGTCTACAGGTGGGGCCAAAGACCAGGTCTACCTAAGATTTTCCTATAAATATATGTGCACACACACACAGAGATATATATATATATATGTATCTGTATCTCTGCGTGTGTGTATGTGTGTGTATATGTGTGTGTGTATATATATATAGACACACACACACATATGTTGGTAGAAAGCCGAACCAAGTGTCTCATGTGTTGGAAGAATATTGCTCGAATAAGGTTATCTCTTTTGACTTGTAGAGCTTAATAATTCTTGATAGGGAAAGCTAGGTTGCTTTTTGCTGGCTACTACATGATGTATATCCTGTGGTTGTAGTCTAATTGTTCTGAGTATGGATTTTTGCACATTGGAAAGAAATCTCATAAATAAAAAATTGGTTAACTTGATTTGGAATCAAGCTTGAGAAGATAATCCGTAAATAATTTTAGTAACGATTGTAAACTATTTTGTACCTCTAGGATGACTGATTCTCATGTTGCGCAGGTTCGAGCTTCTTTTGTACATTATTTGTTCAAAATCACTAAATTCAAAATTTTTACTATAAAAGAACTTGAAAAAAATATGATAATAGATTTTTTAAATCGATTAGTCATCCAACATTGAAAAAATTAATAAAAGAAGACTATTTAATATATCACCTGTACTAAACTAGTTTCTCTCTCTAGTAGAGAACTTTTCTTTCTTCGTGATAGTTTCTTTCTCCGAGGTGAGAGATTCAAATATTTTTCAAATTTCAAAACCTTTCTTTCACAAACCAATCTATTCTTAGGATTTACACCACTAAATCTTTGTCTGAAGTTGCAAATTTAATTCCCACCCGCTTGATATTAGAGATCCAACGTGTTGAACTTAGGGCTACCATCCTCATCGTTATCAAAAAAAAAAATGAAGACTTTATCTTAAGAATTACAATTTTTCTTTGCTTCTTTTCTTTTTATTTCTTTGTTCTTCACTTTTGTTTACTTGTTTTTGTTTCCTTTGCTCTTCATTGTCCTGTTTCTTGTTGCAAGTGCAGTTCACTTTTTTTGAAACTTGTGGTTTTATCTACTTTTTTAGGTGGCCTGGCCTTTCGCCTTGTGACTTGGTAGTGATTTCCTTTTGTAACTCATGGCTGATGAGCTTTCTGAAGTTCAAATTTGTTCTATGTTCAGAAGAAAAGGTCAAATCAGCTATGGATTTGGGAGATATGAATGAAGGCACTATGGAGTGTGGGAAAAGCTTAATAGGAATGATCATTGGGGAAAAAGTAATGAACTTTACTAGAATGAAAAACTTTGCCAATCAGATCTGGAAATATCCAAGAAGATTGTAGGTGACTAAGATTAGAGAAAATTGTTTCCAATTTGGTTTTGGTGATGAAGAAGAGATAGAATGAGTGCTCAAAAGAGAGCCCTAGGTTATAGATAAACATATTCTTGTCTTGAAGAAATGGGAAGAAGGCATTGACAGAGAACCTACAGAGTTTAACAAAGCTTATGTATGGATCTAACTTTGGAACCTCCCTTTACAATGGTTTTCTAAGAGTGTTGGTAGCAAAATTGGTTCAATTTTTCTTGATGTCAAAGATGTCATAATATCTCAAATAGGAGGTAAAGAAGGGAGACATGTTAAGCTCCAGGTGTTGGTTGATTTAGCTAAACCTCTTTTGCATGGAACCACTATCACCTTTAATGGAATTTCTAGATGGGTTTACCTTAAATATGATAAATGCCCTGATTTTTTATATAGGTGTGAAATTGGTCATGATTTAAAGAATTGTAATAAAGAGGTTACATTTGGGAATAAGAAGGAGGAGCTTTAGTTTGGTGATTGGATGAGAGTCAGTAGTAGTAAGAGTTCCCCTAAGAAAAAATATAGAATGGGCAGGTTGGGAGGGAAGATAAAAAATCAAAGGAGGAAAAATAGTTGATAGTTCTAGAATATGGGGGCAAGAAGGAAGGAGACAAAATGAATCAGAGTTGAAAGGGTTAATATGTTACCAAAGGGCTACGGAGGAGAATGATAGTGAGCCTAGGGGAACAAAAAATGAGGGTGGTCCTGGATTTTGTGGATGCCCCTAAGATAGTGCCCCAATTGGAAAGAGGAGGGAGTTGAAAGGGGTAATCTAAGTGGGAGGGAAGTGAGTGAAAAGGTAGATTTACCTGGGGAGAAACCTAGATGTGTGGATGTTAATCAGATGCATAATGGGGGCAAAGATAATGTAATTTGTAAAATGGATAGCTGGACCAATTCTCGGCTGGATTCTTTCGAAGATACTGGAAAAGAAATAGTGAATAATGTAGAGGGTCCCATGGTTGTAGATCTCACCACTAAAGATCAATCACTAAAAGGAGAGAGACTAAGGAGATATAAGAAACTTAGGAGTGAAATAAAAAAGACTGAAAGATTAACATTATCTGAAATAACAAATTTTGGTATTTTAAATGCTGATTTGGGGAAAATGAAGCTTCAGTTTGCTTATTAAGATGCCGATTTTTATTGATGTATACACACTTAAGACTCAACAAGAGAAGAGAAGTAAAATATCTATGGACTTAAGTAGTTCCAATGCTAAAAAGATGGAGAAGACCAGTCTTGAATGGTCTTCCAAGTGTAAATGAAGGCTTTGGTATGGAATTGTCAAGCTGTAGGAAGACCATTGACAATTTTCTAGTTAAAGGAGTGTTGCAGGATCCACTTCCTTGATGTTGTTTTTCTGTCTAAGACTAAAAATAAAAGAAAATATAGGAGAAAATCAAAAATATTTTGAGGTTTGAGAATTAGTACAGTATAGATGCTTGCAATAAAGCTGGAAGGATGGCTATATTTTGGAGGAACAACATCAAGGTTCTATAGGTACTGAATTTTGCTTTTACAATTGAAATGCATATTGAGGATAATGAATCTTCTAGTAATTGGTGGTTAACAGGAATTTATGCAAGTTGTGACTCCAAAATCAGGAAGGAGTAGTAGAATGTAATTGAATAAAGGAAGTTTTTGTGGGGTAGTAAATGGATCCCATCTTTGGGGACTTTAATGATCTAACTTCTAATGGGAAAAAAAAAATGGGGTGGAAGGGTAAGACTTATTAGCAATTTTGAACCTTTTAAGGAATTCATTAGACAGAATCACCTGCTTGAGATAGAGTATGAGGGTAACTTCTAGACTTGGCGCAATATGTGGGAGAAATGGGAGAAAATCTATCAGAGATTGGACAAAGGTTTTTGTAGTCCAGAATGGGATTCCTCTTTTGAGAAGGCCAAGTGCTTACACATTGAAAATGACTTCTCTGATCATAGCTTGATTTTGTTGGTAACTGATCCTGTTAATAAGAAGTTCCAAAGAAGATTTTATTTTGATAAAAGATGGATTCATCAAGAAGGTATTGAGGAGGTTGTGCAAACTGCTTGAAGGAAGGAACAAAGAAGTTTTAGATTGTTTAGTATAACCAGGAGAATTAAGGAGTGCAGAATGGCTTTAATGAACTGGAGTAGAAAGAAGCAAATGAACTATGGGAAGAAAATACCTCAAAGAACTCAAGGTAAAGTTGATGGATGTTAACAATAATTCCAATAACAGTTTAGAGAAAGACATTGCTGCTACCAAGTTTGACCTCACAAAGGTATATAAGGAGGAAGTATTATACTGGAGTTAAAATTCTAGCAAGCAGTGGATAATAGAAGGGGATTAGAATACCAAATATTTCCATGTTGTGGTGAAAGGAAGGAGAGAGCATAATAGGATTGGAAGACTTCAAAGAGAGGATAGAAGTTGGTGCTACTCAAAGGAGGAAATCAATCAAGAAATTAAGGAAAACTATAAGAAACTATTCACTTCGAACAATCCCCATGAGTTTAATGAGGTTGTTGAGGGAATTCCTACTTCAATCATAAGGCAAATGAACCAAGATCTCACTAGGCCGTTTATTGAATTTGAAGTTGAAACTATTGTGTGTTCCATGCAACCAAATAAAGCCCCTGAACCATATGGTATGAGCCCTCTTTTCTTTCTACATTTCTGGTCTTTTATTAAACTATCAAACTGATATTATCAATGCCATTCACAGTTTCTTTCAATTTGGTTGCATGTTAAGGGTTGTCAATGAAACCTTGGTAACACTTATTCCTAAAGTTAATAATCCTTCCAAAATAGTTCATTATAAGCCAATCAATTTATGTAATGTACTTTTTTAAATCATCACTAAATTATTGGTCAATAAAATTAAGCCATTAATAGAGAAATGCATTTCTAAAAATCAATCCGCTTTCATCTCAGGAAAACAAATTGTAGATAATATTATTTTTTTACATAAATATATGCATTTTTTGAAAAATAAAAGAACATTCAAGGATGGATACATGGCTCTCAAGTTAGATATGTCAAAAAACTTATGATAGAGTTGAGTGAAAATACCTTGTTGTTGTCATAAAAAAAGGGATTTTGTGACACCTGGTTGAACTGGATTTATAATTGTCAGTCCATAGTGTCCTATTCTTTTGATGTCAATAGAGAAAAAAAAAGGTTTTCTTAGAACAATTAGAAGATTAAGAACTTTCATGAGATCAGGGGACCCTTTGTCCCCCTATCTTTTTCTCATTTGCTCGAAATGTTTCCCCAATCTTCTGTGTAAAGTTATTTAATTGAAGGATTTAATTGGCCTAAAGGTTAGTAAGGATGGACCTGCTATAACCCATTTATTTTCTGCAGATGATTCTATCATGTTTTGTAAAGCAGATGTGCAGGAAGCTGAAAAGAATTCTCAAGGTTTACAAGAATGCACTTGGACAATTAATCAACATTAGGAAATCTCCTGCCTTTTTTTAGTAAAAATCTCTGTGATGTGAAGAAGCAAATTATCTGTACTCAGTTGGTAGGTATAAATAATGTCACTCAAAGGAAATATCTAGGACTTCTTATGGTTATGACTACATCAAAAGAGGAAGTGTTTGGTTTTGTTAAACAAAAAGTGACACACAAGCTTGAAAGCTAGAAGGAGAATTTGCCCAGCTCATTAGGAAGGGAGGCATTACTTAAATTTGCACTAATGGCCCTACATACTTATGTCATAAGTTGGATGTCCTACTTTTAATTATCTTATAAGCTTTGTAAAAAGATTAATATTCTAATGGAAAGATATAGGAATAGAGCTAAACCAGAAGAAAAGAAATCACATCCTGTCAATTAGAATAGAATCACCTAGGAAAAACAACAAGGTCGTTTCGGGTTTGGAAATATTTAGCATTTCAATAGAGCTTTATTAGCCACACAGGCTTGGAGGTTTTTGACTCAACCCAATTTACTAGTAAGCAGAGTTTTTAAAGCAAAATATTGCAGTACTTTCTTAGACATTCAGAAGCATCTAAATGCTTTATGGATCTAGCAAGGACTACTCAGAGTAAGGGACATCTTATAGAAAGGTATGTTTAGGAAAGTGGGGAATGGTAGGAGCATAAATGTGTGGAAAGCTAAGTGGATCCCAACAAGTACCCAAGGAAAGGTTAGAACACCACAGGAAGAGAGATGAATGAAAGGTCAGTGGTTTCATCTAAGGTTTCAGATGGAACATCAGTTGGGAATATTTAGTTCTACTTTTTTAAAGAAGACATTGAAGATATATTGAAGATTCCAATTAGCTTATCTGCAAGTAATGATTAGTGGCAGTGGCCAGAAGATCAGAGGGAAAATTATAGTATTTGTTCTGGTAATAAAATAAGTAAAAATTTATATAGGAGAGAAAGGATCAACCAGAATACTGAGTAAGGAACAAGTTGCAGGCAATTGAATCACTCAGTATAGAAATCCACCTAGAAGTTTAACGTTAAGCAAAAAAATGAAGTTCTTCATCTGGAAATGTCTAAATCAAGGTATCCCCGGCAATTTTGAAGAGTTTGATAGGATAAAAGTTGGAAACTCCTGGTGTAGATAGTGTGAGCATAAAATGGAAACTACTAAACATATTCTGTTTATGTGTCCTAGAACAGAAAAAGTTTGGAAGTTTTCTCCTATGAGTTGGGAAGGATTAGCAAATTTCAGAAATAATTTTAGATACTAGTGGGAAGAATTAATAGAGGCAAGGAAGGGACTTTGATGGAGGGAGATACATAGGTTTAACTGTTAATATCCTTTGACAGATTTGGAAGCAAAGAAATATATTCCAATTCCAAAATGAGCTGAGGCCTTTTGTGAAAACTATGGAGTTAGCTTGCAAAGAATGGAAAGAATGGGAAGAAAGTAATTCTCAGATAGGGGTAAGGAACATATTCAAACATCTCGCAACTTAAAAGAAAATACAGATGATGGTTGGGACAAACATGCAATTCACCTTGTAACAACAGTGAAGGTGCAGGGAGGCAGTGGCAGTACTGGAGTGGGAATAGCTGCCTTAAATGGAGATTCTCTGACCATTTTGGCATGGGCTTATAGAGAAAGGAATGATGGAATTAAGAAGTAAGAAAGGCAGAGGTAGTCAAGATGGCCATGATCAAAGCTATACAAGAATGGTGACAAGTATTTTTATCCATACAAACTGAAAAAATCTTCTGAAAAAGTTTAATCAGGGGGATAGATATGATTTGCTGCTGAGTACATCATTGGTTGAGGTATTTTTCATTTAAAAGAGATGTTTGCTAATTGTTCCTTATGTGTGAGCTCTAAATAATTAATTGTAAGTATGATAGGATTGCCTCAATAGGTTGGACTACTAATATGAAGTTGTTTGGAAGGAGTCTTTACCTTGTTGGTAAGTTAGTTGCTAATGAGTGAGTCTTTAATCAGACTTGTGTAGTTTTATACTTGATTATCAATGAAAGATTCAACCATTTTTTAACAAAAAAAAAGAAAAAGAATAAGACTTTTAATGTATTAAATTTATTGACCAACAATTTAACATATTTATTCCATAAATATCGTATACAGTGACGTAGCACATAGGGGGCGAGCGGGGCAATCGCCCTATATTTTGGAAAAATTAGGAGTACCATATGATTGTATTTGGATGGGTAGATTTTAATCGTGGGAAGGATTTGAAATGAATAGATTTGAATTGGATAGATTTGAAATGATATGAAATTTGATTGAATTTAAAATCCACTCATTTAATCAGCCAGGTCTTAGAATCACATTCGCGTTGGATTTAACCATTAAAATCACATTCTGACTAGTTAATGGATTTCAAATCTCTAACTAAATCAATTTACTTGTTTGGATAACCTATGCTGGATTTGGATTACCCAAATCCCTCCATCCAAATAAAACATCTAGTAATTTTAAGGCATAAGCCAAAGGTTTCTTCGGTTCATCTGAACTTCATAGGAATCCAAGAGAAATTCTTAAGTGGATCGGGTCCGTTGTAGGTGCAATGGACCCCTTGGTCCTAATACACCCACATTACTCTAGTCTATTTAAATAATCATCTCCAAAGGTAATGTGAGTGAATTAGGATGAAGGGATCCAATTCAATATCGGGTTTATCTAGAAATTTCTCGAAATTCAGCATTCAGTTCTCTTTTAACACATGGCACACATGTTATTCTTTTTTTGGTCTCTTTCTTTCTCTCTCTTCTCCTTCCTTTCTGTGCGTTCATCTTCATCATGTCTCTTTAGCTTCTTTCCTAAGACTTCTTTCACTCACAAAAACACATAATACATACATGAAAGGAATAATCTGATTAATTGCAGGAGCAAAATTAATTTGGTTGATTTGTACTAGATTTAATGTCAAAAAATATTGCCATTAACCGCATAGTACAATTTGCAACTCCATTAATCCTTCAACTGTACTTCTTTCAAAAACCTAGTTTCCATCCTTGTAGCAATAGATTTTTTGATTAAATTCTTTCAATTCTTTGCACCAACAGAGATGTGATTTTAGAAATCAACAAAATGAGTGTTTAAAAGAGATAAGTATAGATGTCATATTATTAGGTGAAGTTAGAGAAGGACGGTGCAATTGGAAGTGTTGTTGCAATTGATTGGAAGAAAGGGAGTAGTGAAGAGAATGACCAAAGAAAGAAAGAGAAAGAAATAGTAAAAAGGAAAGGATACTAGGATAGAGGAAAGAGAAAATAAGGAAAGGAAGTAAAGAAGGAATCAAGTCACAAACAATTTAAACACATATCATTATATTGATTGGATGGGAGTTGCAGCTGAACAATCGCTTTTTTAGGATCATCCGAATACATTTTAGAAAAAATCTACAGTCCTATTTCGAGAACTACCCTTTGTACTTTAAAAGATTGTACATTATAATGCATGTTCTTTTTAAACTTAAACTGTACAAGCCCTTTAAATCCAACAGGATGTTTCCCTCAACGGATTGTAAAGTTACCTTAAATCTTAATTTCTTAAGGTATACATATTTTGTCTCCCCTAAAATTTTGAAAATTTTACACTATTACCATCTACACAAAAAGTCTAGCTTCACTACTAATTGAATCATTAGTGTAGAGCCACATTGATGCCAATTAACTAAAGGAAAGCAAAATTACTTTTTCTTTCAATAAAAATGAAAATCTTTAAAATTTACCCACAATTGGAAACATGAATTTTAAAAATATTCTTAATTGCTGTAATTATCCTCTTAACAAATTAAAAAGATTTCACATTTCATCAAAAGCTCTATATTTTACATTTTTACAAGAGAAAAAAAAAATTTATTAGAGAACAATTTCACTCTTTCAAAAAAAAAAAAGAAAACACCTTATATTAGTCCAAAATAGAAAACACTTAATTAACAGGCAATGATAGTGCCACAGCAAAAATCTTATTGCCACAACAAATTTCTCTGAAATGACAATACTAACCCTCAATTCTTCTCAACCCATCTCCTCTTTTTTGTCTCTCACTCCTAGGACAGCCACTCCTTCCTCTTTTATACAACTCTGTCTCCACTTTACAATAAACAATCAGAACTAAATATGAAATATTAAACCATCCCAAACAATAAAAAAATCTAAAAGAATTGAAAAACATTACAAAACTTGAACCTTATTGATTTGGATAACTTCAAAATTTTGTGAAAACTAGTTTGGATAATTTGGATAATCTAAAAGAGGTAGAAGGGATACGAGCAAGTGGTGAAGGATAAGCGTATCCTTTCTAGCTCCAACCAATTTACGAAAAACAAATTTCTCGATCGATCATGGCGGTTTCTTGCTCATCCTTCCACCACCACCATTGGTATCGTAGTTTCACCGTTAGAAACTTCACCGGGGATCTTAGCAATCGGATCGACATCATTTCCTTCAATGAAGAAGCCTTCTTCCTCAAAGGAATCCCAACATCTCCTTTAAGCACCCTTACATAGCTACTAAACCCCATTCCATCGCTAAGGTCTAGGTTTTCTCTTATGACTACCTTTACCCTCGAGAAGTGAGGGACTCCTCTATTTAACCCGTCTTCACTCTCAACAACATCATTGAATTCTATGCCCCTTGATCTCCTTCAACCGGAACAAGGTTGAGCCCTAGAAAATTTGGACTTCTACCGTTGATACCATTGGCTCAATTTGGGGGTATTGAAAGTGGTTGTGAAAACCCAAGTCATTGCTCTTGTTGAGGAAATTTGTGATATTGCTTGTGGGGAAGATGGGTTTTTTTGAATTGGTTTCTACTGATGTTTGGATTTTGGAAAAATAGGATAATTTCTGGCAGAAGGGAGCTATTGTAGCAAAGACCAGGCTTGTGCCTGCATAAAAGGGTATAGTTGTGTGGTACAACAAGAAAAGGGATAGCCTGAGTGGAGAGGACAGACTTGAGATCGTGACTTGGTAGGAGTAGTTTTGTCATTTGAAAAAAATTGTTGTGGCAATATCATTGCCCTTAATTAATGTGTCTAAGTAAGCACATAGCATATAATATTACCATTATAGGGTAAAACGCAGATAACCCCTTTGTAGTTAGCCGAATATATACTTTACTATCCAGTGGTTATCAAATGTACGTTTGACCCATTTGTACTTCAATTTTTTTTGCAAAATGGATAGAAACTGTTAAAACTAACATTGATGTGTGAAATATGATATATTCCCTTAACTAATTCAATTGTTTGAGAAATTTCAAGGTTAAATTAAAACTAAAAAGCGATAAAAAAATTTTGGGGTCAAATTAAAAATTGAAAAGGGGTTAATGTGAAAATTAGAAAAAACCCTTAGGCCCCTTGCCCTCACCTTCTACCCCTCGCCAGCCAGCCCTACCTTGCCACTATCACATTCCCCTCTCCCCTAATGTATCTCACCTATCACCCTTCCGTGATATCTTTTTCTCAAGCAAACATATTCAACAGTTAATCACCACTCTATCGACCTTCAACATCACCATATCCACACATACCATATTCTTTTGTCTGCTTGACCCATTACCCCTTCCCTTCAATACAAAGAAAAATAAAGGAAGAACCAAAATAAAGAAAAAAAAAAAGATTATGTAGTTGAAATCAATGGCAACCCAATTGTGAATAGAATTAGTAGTTTAATTCAACTTTAGATTGGATATAGATTGCAATGATTCCTAGTCCATCTAAGTCGAACGAATCCATAGTCTGGAAAAGGGGCTTTATTATTGTTGCTAATAATTCGTGGGAAAGGGGAGCTTGAGGGATGGCGTTTTTATGGGGAAAGAAGAAGGAGGCAGTGGCAGTTGTTGGGTAGGGATTAGGGGTGGCAATGTTGCAATGTATACCTCCTATGTAGGAAAGGTAAGAGGAACTGGTAGAGAGAGGGGAGTGGATGGCGGTTGGGCTCGGTAGGGTTAGGATTGGAGGGGTGGAGGGGTGGAGGGTTGCAGCACTGGTGGTGGCGACGATTGGGATGGAAAGAGGATGAGGTGGCAGGTAGTGTGTTGGAAGGGATGAAAAGTGTTAGGATTTTTCAGGGTAAAAATGTCCATTCAAGTTATTAATTAAAAAAATCCCAATTGCATTAGAGGCAAGTGGATGTCAAGCATAGTTAGCTTTAACTGTTTGTGTCCATTTTGTAAAAAAATGTAGTACAAGAGGGTCAAGTGCACAATTGATAATAATAAACCTGTAAAATGCTTATTTGCCAAACCACAAGAGATTATTTGCATTTTACCCACCATTATAAGAAGCCATATAGAGAAAATTGATATCCTGAATGCATGATGCTTGCGTTTCTCAAAGGCAAATTTGGATTTTGCAAAATTTTGAGATTCCTTTTGACCTTTGGGAGAGGTACGGAGTTGCTTGGCATTTTTCAAAAGTCGGAGATACCCTTGACTTGCCTTGTTTAGTTGTCTTGTTTGGTATTGTTGTTTGCTAAATTTACTTTGAGTTCATCCCTCAACACAATGATTTTCCAACCATACCGTCCAAAAGTTTAATTTCCGCTGTTTGTTATTGTTAATAACAACACATGGAGAAGGCCTCAATTAAACCAATTCTCATAGCAGTTTTATTCATCATTTCACTTTGTAAGTCTTTCTTCTTTCTCTCTTATTTTACAAAAAATAAATAAAGAAATAAAGTAAACGACTTTGTAACATTTAAAGCTAATCTGATTTTTAAGGGTTAGTTACACTTTAATCATTCAAACTTTATCATCACTATGATTTTGATCCTTTAACATTATTTTTGATGCACTAAAGTGCTTATGTTATGCCAACTCAATATTTTAACCATGCTACCCTTATTTTATTCTATTATTTATTTTTTTATTGTTTATTCTTGTCTCATGAAAACATAAATTTTTCACTAAGAAAAAATTTGATTCTTGTAAAATTTGACATGAGGAGATGCCGAAAGATGAGTTCTGCTCTTTGTCATTCTTTTTAGACAGGATTAGATGAAAAAGTGATACAATCCGATTTACACTATTTTTAAGCACTGAAATTCCTAAGTTGACGAAAGAACGTTAGAAAATATAGATAAAATATTAAAACACAAAGTTGGCATAACTGATGGTTAAGTGATAAAAAATATGTTGTTAAGGATTAAAATATTAGTGATACAAAAGTCTGGAGACGACAAGTATAATAACCATGAGTGTATTTGTCCATTAGCTAAAAGTTTAAATGAGTTATAACTGGCTATTTGTCAAATGACATGTCTAAAAATGTTATGAAATAAAAGTGCTATTGATACTAAAATTTAATAGAAAAACGTGTAATTAATGTGCAATGGGATGATTATAAATTAAGGTAAAAACTTTTTCCCCGCAGCTCATTTTCTCCGCACTATTTCATTAGTAACAAATAATTTTGCAGTTTTTTCCTTAGCCAACATGGAAGGCATGAAAGTAGAAACACTGAAGACAACGGCAAATGGAGAAGAAAGAGAGAGCGGTGCGGTTCAAATCAAAATACGAAACTGGTTTTGACTTTTTATTTCAACAAGTAAAGTGCACATGTGAGCATGTGTTGACCTAATTATCTATTTTTTACTAAAATCAATCTAATAGAATTTTATTATAATTTCGACTCTCTTCTTTTTTGATTAGGAGGAAAAAGTCCTTCCGCTTTAAGCTGGCTTTTTATTTTCTTAAGTATTATTAGATTTAATTTTTAAGGTAATATTAAGTAATATTAAATTTGAAATTGCAAACGTTAGATAAATTAACACTAAGAACTAAGACCACAGTTCTTTAATCAACTTAAATAAGTGCATTACAATTCTTAAGAGTTGAGAGAATAAAATTGTCAACATATATCAGTTGAATATAAGCCTACTAATTTAACTGAACCAAAATTACAGAAAATCATTTTATTTTCTTATTGAGAAACTTGGCATTGAATATAAAGACAAGTTTTACTAAATCTGTCAAGTATTTATTTCATTATTTATGCTTTGGTTTATGACAAATAAGACTTGTATTAAGTTTATGAAAACAAACTACAATATCACTAAAACTACACATTCTTTACACCTTTGAAACAAATGATATGTTTAAGTATTTTTATGCTTCTTTGCATTTTTAAATGAAATTGCTTTCTCATTTTTCCCTTTTTGTCAAATTTGTATTTTATCATTTTGTTTTTTAGTCTCTCTTTTTCTTCCTCTTTCATGTAATAATTTATAAATCAATTGAAACTTGTCTTTTATAGAAAATATTTGATTGTATTTGACTGATTAATTACTATGTGTAAAAAAATATCACTTATCAATTTTCAGGCTAACTTGAGAGGCTATTGCAATTTATAAAAAATTTCATGAATACATAAAAATTATCATTCTCAACTTTTAGTGATGGATGCTTCACATGTTAATTAGCCTATGCTTAAAACTTAATCATTACATATTGAAATGTAAAATTGAAACATTAGAATAAAATATGTATGCTCAAAACGGTATAACATTTATATTTTGGTTGCACACAAATATGTGCATGTATGTGTATATCTATATACATGTAAGTGTGTGTATATATATGCACAAATATTTAACTGCTTTTACTTTGAAACATATCTCAACATTAACATATTTGCTCAACCTTTGTCATGGCAGCAGGAGCAAACTTTCATCGACACACATATACACATATATAAATGGTTGATATATGTATGTTGAAAAATAAAAAGACTCAGTTTTGGGTATTATAATTTTAATTTGTTTTTCATATATTTTGCGACCACAATATGCTTTTAGAAACAATTTTCCTTAAGAATTATTAAGTACAAAGTTTTTTGTAGCTTTATGTTGAACTGGTTGATGTACATGAAAGATTCCTTTCATATAATGCATACTATAAAGAATGTCTAGCTTAATTTATACCTCTAATATGACCTACAAGTTTGTTATTGATTATCACTTTTTAGTTTAATTACTGCATGTGTCTTATCTAGTTGTATATAGATCTCTATCCTTTATAAATATATTTCGTTGCATGCTTGTTCAGTTTTTAGTTTATTGTTTTGTGTTCTTATTTAGTCAAGTATATAACGTGCTCTAACAAAATCTCCTAGAAAGATACTATATGTATTAGGATCAAGAAGGCAAATGATGTGCAATACATTTATGTTGACATGCGCAAGAATTAAAAATTCAAAAGCACCACAAGTTAGCTAATAATAGGTAATAAATTTGATTAGTTTCTATTTATCATGATGATGTAAATATGCTATGGATGATGGCTCATAAAAGACAGGATATGGAATTGAAGTTGTGCTTAATATTTCTTTCTACTTTCCCCTTTTCTAATAATGTTCAACAAAATTCATTAGACTGCATCACTTAAATTGATTTAAGTACAATATTTGACACCTTGATCCAAGTCATCTTTTGTACCAACCTCTCTTATAACCAAAACTTTGACCTATAATTTATTGAATCTAATGTTAGTTCATTTAAAAGGTAGTACATATTATGTTAGGCATAAAATTAAGTGAATCTGAAGGCATCATTAACCAGAATAAAAACAATCAGATAGCATAGTATTTTTTAGGTAATTGGGTAGCTACGTGAACATGGCTTTTGTTGTACAACTGTAAACTCATTGTTAGATTGTTTGCTTTGCGGTTCTTTATATGATTTATGGCCATTAATATGAATAGATAAGTGAGTACATTGATTTTTGTTAATTAATTGGGTTATACTTTTATTTATTTTTCCTTTTCAAGTAAAAGGAAACTAAGAACAAACTTATTAGGTTTCTACACACATATATATTGTCATGGATGAAATAGAAATTGATAAGATTCTGAAATTGAGTTAATTTATAGTTTCTAAAAAAATCCACTTCTTTTCCATAAAAGTTACCATGCCTTACAAATAATGCTATTTGTTTAAGTATAATTGAGCATGTTATGTCTTTTAGATCCATGGTTGTGGATATTTCACAAAAGAATAAATTTTTAGATCATCATAATCTAAATAGTGTATAAACCAATCAAAATGTATTTATGTATGGGAGAACAATTGATCTTTCAAACCAATCAAAATGTATTATGTATGGGAGAACAATTGATCTTTTAAACCCCCATTATTGGAGAGCTCCTCTTACTTTGAACCCTCCTATCTTAAACTTTTAAGTTCGAATATCTCCATTAGTTCAACTATTGAGGCACCCAAATAGGATGGGTGCATACATATACAGTCTATGTAATCTAATTTATCGACTACAGGTTCTTCCCAAGTCAAATTCTTAGAGTTTAAAAATTACTCATATGTCGTACTCTTATATAGTGATTTGATTGTTGGATTAATGGGAAAAATTAGAGGAAGAACAATAGTGATGTGAACCCAATTAATAACCTATACATGAAAATTATTAAATTCAAGATACATGAACAACCCATACAAAGCACATACACACACTGAATTTAATCATCTAGAATAATAAAAAAACATGAACTTAGATACTTAGAGAAATATTCTAAACATGTAAATTATTATCTAATAAAACTCAAACATAGTGACCATTAGTTATGGTAGTGTATCATCATTCTATTACGGATAATATAGGTAAATTAAAAAAAGAAGAAATACTTTAAGGGAAAAATATCAATACGCCACTCATACTTTTGTGATACACATGTTAACCCATGCATGCGTGAGTCTACATTTATCTCCAAAAAAATAAATTTTAACAAATATTTTTAAAATCAAACTGTTCATTATATAAATCATGTGTTATATAAATGCTTCCCAAAAGAATTAATCTTTGGATATGATGACATTAAATTAATGATATGTTCATATTATTTTCGTAAATTTAATTATTTAGACATAAGTAAATAGACAAAGAAATGAAAACATTGAAGATAAATGGAGAGGATCCAAATACTATTGCAATATTTATGATTGTTTAGTTAGTGTATGATTGTTTAGTTCAGTGTCTAAAATCAAAGTTAAATGACATTTTAACATGTTATAATATAAAGATAAGTATTCCCACAATTTTTAGCAAATTATTTAACCGAACATCCGAAAGCCGAAACTCTTTAACATAATAGGGTTGTGATGTGTGCCTGTAAACTCCATTTTATTTAATCATATTATTTATGTGGTGGAAACTTGGTAACAATAGTTGCTAAATTTTTTAAATTTATTTCAAATTTTACTCCTCACACACAGCTTCTCAGTTCCACCTTTATTTTCAATTTTAGTACTCATATACACTCTCTTACACTACCTTTTGTACATTCTGTGTTTAACCTTATTTGTAGATCAGTTGATGTGAATTAAAACATTTAATTTAATATATAGAATTATCTAGTTATAATTACAAGATATATATGTGAGGTCCAAAATCGAACTGTATACATCATGTTACAAATCAGACCAATAAATGTGGTGAATTAATACTAAATGCTGGGAACGTTCATTGTTATTGGATGAGATTTCAAATAAATGAAATAAAGTAAATAGATTTTAGATGGCATCACTAATTTCTAATTCACATGTCTTGGTTATTTAACAGGTGGCTTTATCCCAAATTAGAGTTGGAGTATTTTTGTTATGCCTTGATCACATGGCTCTAACAAAAATAGCTTCTCAAGAAGTTCATGGCAAACTTAGTTTAGTTGGAAATTAAGAGTAGTACTCCAGAATTTAATCTAATAGGTTAAAACCAAACACATGAATCGTTTTACTCCAGCCCACAAAATATTCATCCAATATCCATGTATTTGCATTTAGAGGGACAATAAAGATATACTTCTGTAGCGATACTTATCCAACATAAGTTTTTTCCAAGTCAAATTCTAATAAACAATCTGAAGATTATTTACATAAGGTACATGTAGTTTTTAAATGGCTTATCGGTTTGTCTATTCCAACCATTAGTTATGAAGTGAATGATGTTTTATTAATAGGCAATTAAGACAGCTCAAAATTGGAAAAAATACCTTAATAAAAAAAATACACTTATACTTTTATAATGGTATAGATTGTACGTAAAATGAGACAGCAACAACCGGTTCTTTAAATGAGGCAGCAATAATCGGTTTTTTAAACGCAGAAAAAAACATACTACTGGGGGCTTTTTTTCTCTCCAATTACACCAGCAAGGCACCAAATATATTTATATTATAGAGGACTAAACCAAAACTTATATGGACTTAGGCCTACAACCTAAAATACATTCATAATTAAAATCCTAATTAGTTTGGTTTAAAATATCCACCACGAAGTACTTTGTACTTCTGATAAAGTTTGTGTTAACTAGAGTAGGGAGTGTGCTGGTTATAAATGTAATGACATTGGCTCGCAATTTGGTTCTCACGGTGCACGTGGCTTCTAGTAATTGAATAGTAAAATTCTGTTATGTGATTTCCTGTTGGTTTTTTTCTTCAAATTGTTCATTCTAGATGGATATTACTAATTTACTGTATTTGGTACCAATATTGGCTTCTACAAGAGTGTTTTCATTGTCAATTTTTCATGTATTGAAGATCAATGAGTTAATATATTTTCAAGTGTACTTGAGGTCATTTTTTGGGTATTTTAGATGAATCTGTAATTTAAATATACCAAGGAAATCAAAAAAATATTATCGGGTCATTCTTTTTCTTGCTTTATTGGGGAATTAAAAATAATAGTGTTATTCCTTGAGTGTAGTAATAAGAAAATAGAAACTATTTTCTTCTCCATTTTTTGTTTTTTCATTTTCATTCTCTTTTCCAAATATCACAACGCATGGTGTTAGGGCTAAAAATCGGGACATAACACCATACCAAAAAAGCATGCTAGGCTCAGTATTACTCAGCAAACTATAACATCAAATGACATAGTAAAACTATAGCCAATGTGTAATTGAAGAAAAAATAAGGGTAATTATGAGATCATTTCATCACATATTTGGATGGAGAAATAGTACTATTACTTCTTAGGGATAATATGTATATAAAGTAAATATAGTGCGCAATTTGTACTTGACTCCTAGGGACAAAGTGTAATAAGCATAAATTCTAAATAGGATTAGGAGTAGGCATATCACCATCTAGATCTTTTAGTTGCTAACTAATGATGAACAAGTATAGGGCTTCTATACCAAATCATCCAAATATGCTCATATTACTGGATGATAATAGCCGTATGAAATTACTCAATTCGAGAAAGGATTTTTATATCGGGACATTTTAAATTGACATGTAACACTTACATATGTAACACTAAAAAATCATCTTTAACATAACAATTAGAATATGATTTTTGACATATATGCCTTTTGGAATTAATTCATACGAACCATGTTAGTGTAGCTCTTTTTCTTAGCACCTCAATAAATCTTTCTCATGCAGTTATCATATGTGTGTGTGAAGACATGAATATATAATGCCTTTTCAAATCTCACAATGAATTGAACTCTTCACCAATAAAAATAATATATCTTTTTGAAGTGTAAGACATACAATTTCATTTGGAGTGATTTTTTCAGAGAATTTTTGGATTTTGCTATCTGAAAAGTATTACAATTGGAATCTCGAAAATTTATCAAATTTTTTTAACAAACCATTAAAAACGATAACAATGACAAACAATGACAAACAATGAGAAATATAGAGATAGAAGGGACACAAGTATGTATGTGGTTCGATTAATTTAACCTACATTCATAAGCAAAGAGGAAAAAGCGACTACTCAACAAGAGAAATAAATATTTGGAGAAACATCCACAAACCCGTAAAAAATTTAGAGATATCTCTATAAACCCAAAAGAAGCCGAAACAAAACACCCAATATCTCGGAAACCAAAGAGGGCCTTAATTGACTAAAGACCCTAAAAGATTGAATTTGCTCTCTTGGTTAAACTACAAAAAACTAATGGTGTTATAGACATAAAATAAAATGGCTCTGTATAAACTAGATACCATTATAACAAAAGCACAAGAGAGATGAAAATATAACAAAAATCTTAATGGGTCATAAAGGCCGTAATAGCCCACTAATACTCTGTTGGATAGGTGCATTTATAACCTTAATTAGCTAAGGCCCTCAATTTACGCCTTCAAAGAAGGATAAATCTATTCCTAAACTAATGTGACACAAAACAAAAGATACAAGATATACTTAACAAAAATTTCACTTTGTCTTGCAACATTTCATCCTCATAAAACGAAATTTCTCTTCCTTTTTCACAAATGGCCCAATGGACTAGATCTGTAAATCATAACTAGATTAACATAAGTAGTTCCACCTTTATCCATAAAACTCTCTTATTTATATTCAATGCAAGATAGCATTTCATCAATAAAATAGACTCCATAAACCTCTTCAAAAACACCAAACGGATCTCTTGAAAATTCAAAGGTCTAACAACACAAAGGAAAGAATAACAAAATAGCCTAACAAAAAGCTGCATAAAAGAAAAAATTGCATGCCAATGAATAGCTTAAGATTCAAAAGAGAGATCTCTAGACGAAATTTCTTAGCTCAAAAACTTTTTACTAGAGCTTAAACTTAACTCGGACCCCATCTCAAATATTAGTTTGTTAGGATAGAGGCCCCAGAAACTTGGTAGAATTTCTTAAAAACCGATTAAAGACGATAATAAAGACAAAGAAAAGGAAATATAGAGACAAAAGGCCAAATATTTACATGGTTCAGTCTACTTGAACTACATCTAGGCATGAAGAAGAAAAATCCATTAACTCAACAAGAGGAAAACAAATTTGAAGAAATCTCTACAAACACAAAAGAGCTCAAAAAAAAAAACAAAAAAAAAAACCTAAACATCCTAAAACCAAAGAGGGCCTTAATTGGCTAAAGATCTTAAAAGAGCCAATTCCCTCTCTTGGTTAATACTATACAAACAATAATTGTGTTATATGAAGAATACAAAATGGGCAATAGGCACTATTATCAAACAGAAGTACAAAAGAGACTAAAATATACAAACGGTTTAATTGAGCATAAAGATCCTAATAACCTATTAATGTTCTCTTGGCTTGGTATATCCATAATCTTAACTAATTAAGTCCCTTAATTATTGCCTTGAATGAGATAAATCTATTTCCAAATCAATGTAGGATAAAATATATACAAAACATATTTAACAAAAGTTCTTTCAAATCTCAAATCTTAAAGGTAACATGTCATAACCCAAAAGAGATTGTGGCTTGTTCCTTCACTAGATTTGAGATATATTTATTTATTGTTTTCCATTCCATTCTGTTACGACTTTGCTTTTGAGAATTCCTCCTAGCACAAAAATTGTTAACCGTAGACCCCCACACTTGCTTACCATTTTCACTCTCACATTTTGTACATTTGGTTTGGTATTGAAAACTGAAAAGTGTACACAAATTAGCTGCTAAATGAAGGTTTCTAATAAATGCACTCCTTAAATGATCAAAGAAAAGTGGTAACGATAATGGGGAAAACTTGCTAGTTTTGCTCTAATTTATAATCAAAACATGCTTTTAACAATTAAAGTGTGTACAAGGTATTAGTTCAATACAAATTTTCATAAAATAGTTATATTGAGAATTCATGCTTAAAATATTCAAATTTTCATAAAATAGTTATAAGAGAATATAGCTAAATATTTCATAAAATAGTTATATTAAGCTTAAATGATTTTTAATTTTTAAAAAATTTTAAAGCAGATTTCTTTTACAATTATTTGAAGTAATTACAACATGAGCAAATTGTACCAGAGGTCAGTAAACTATTGACTTGTTTGAAATGGATCACTAAACTATTTTCTTTGTAAAAATGATATCGAAGAACTAAGAACATATTTTTAGCATCACTCTGTCAATTTGAATAGTTAAGGCTAATGGGATTTAAATTTTTCTAATTAAAATTATCTAATACCATTTTTTTGGTAAAACAATAGAATTACACTTTAATTATTCCCCATCTAAAACCACCCCTCATTATTGACCCTTACCTACTACCACCACCACCACTACCACCGTTGCCACTACTTATCACCATTACCATTACCATTATCCCCAGCAACATTCCCATACCACAATAATCCATCCTTCCCAGCTCTACACGTAGAGGGGTTAAGTCTCATCATTTGGTTTATGCTCGTTATAGTCAAACCAGGATGCTCATCCACTTTGGACCACAACCTTAGTGGAGAGACAAATGCCGAAAGTAGTGGTGATGATAGTGATGGTGGCTTGAGTGATGACATAAGAAACAAAACAAGAGATGTAGAAGAGAAGATCGAGGTTGGGATGGTTAGATCGAGGGTGGGGTTTTAGGTTGAAGTAGAGAGGAGTAGATCCAGGATGGGGAGCTTAGGGTAGTTATTAGGTTGAAGGAGAAATGAGCAGATACAGGATAGGGGAACTTAGGTATGGTGGGGGAGGTTAGATTTGGGATGGAGAGTTAGGTCGGAGATGGAGGAGTAGATAAAGGGCTAAGGATAGTTTAGTCAAATCTGGGAAAGAAAAGTTAGATTTGGTAGGACGTGGTCCGATCAGGGGGTTGGAGATTAGGAAAGGTGGTGGGGCATAAGGGCTTCGAATGGAGGGTGGCAAGGTTGGAAAGAGAGAGAGGAATGATAGGATTGGAGGAAGAGGGAGGGAGGCGGTAGTGGTAACAAAAGAAGGCAAGAATGATCGGTGGTGGAAAAGAGATAGGGAGGAAGGGAGGAAAGGAAGAATAGTTAAGGAATAAAAGATAAAGGGTGGTGGTAGGAAGGATGGAAAAAGATGGAGGGATGGTGGGTTGGGTGTAAGGGGTTCCACATGAAAATTTGATAACCTGAACAATTTAATTCTAACCCAAAATTCATTGTCTCATCTAATATAACATCTCCTATAATTCAATTTATTTTTCTCTTCTTTTTTAATCCAATAATTTTTTAGAAATGTTAGTTTATTGTAGTTGGAGGATTTTAACCCCTACAAAACTATTTATGTTAACACTAACAAATCAGATTAGACAAAATCACTTCAAATACCCTCTTTTGATAGGTTGTGACTATTTTTACAATATATATATATATATATATATATATATATATATATATTTTAGGGATGTAAGTTCCATATCAGATTAGAAAGAAGGAAATGCTTTGATTATAATATCAGGGGTCATTGGTTACTAATAACTTGGTTTAAACATTTTGAACTCATTGTTTACGCTCAAAACTTATTGGGTTAGCTAAAAGTCTAAGGTGTTACACATGGTGTCTGAGTGAACCTCATGTGTTCTCTACATGGGATAACAATGGGCCAATTATATTAGGTCACAACTACGCAAGGAAATGCAGGAACTATGTTTCGTACGAGGCTAAGTGCTACGTAGACCTAAGGGTAGAAGTTACCTCTAGAGCTTGTACAACCACCTCTAAAGTCCTGTATAATTGAGGGTGGTCCAGCGTGAGCCTTGCAAGGATGCAAGATCTTAAAGGGTAGTGTCCTATATTGGATAGGAGTATGACAAAAGGAAAAGCTTTAAATATTATATCCAAAGTCATAGGTAATTGATAACTTATCTTAAGCATTTTGATTCAGTGATTAGGGTCAAAAGTTATTGAACCAACCCGAGACCTAAAATGTTATAATTGATCTCATTTGCTACGTGTCAATAATTTGATAACTATCGGCACAATTTGCTATTATAATATTTCCTTATCATATATTATACACCAAGTCAAGCTATTGAAATTGGACATTTTAATTTTTGGAATTGAATACTACATTTTAGACATTGGAAATTTTATAATTTGAATGGATGACTAATTAAAATAAATCTTTAGCCTCTTGTTGATCACTTAAGAATTCAAGAATTTTAAGAATTTGGCCAAGTTGAACAACCAAGGCAGCAAGATTCACTTAGTGGTTTTAGAATACAAATTTTGGACAAAGAATATAATGTAAAAAAAAATAGTAATAGCATGATAAAATGTGATTTTGAAAGTTAAAAACATACCTAAATAAACTTACAATTATAATTTTGTTGCATGATTTTAAAAGTTTACTGCATGAATATCTAAAAATTAGGAAGAGAATTTAGGGGACAGAAATTTTTCCCTTCTTTTCACCCAAGGGAAGGGGGAAACTTGCTAGTGAAAATATATAAGGAAGCAAATTTGATCGTTTTAAGCTTTTTCAACTCAAGTCATTTGGGTTTTAAAGGCTAGGTGATGTTAATGTTTCCTTTATCATTAATTTCTGTAACTTTTTCGTCAAAAACTCTATATTGGCTAATATTTTGAAATATGAGGACTAATCTGGTTATTGTGATACATAAGGGACCAAATTAAGTGTTAACCCAAAGGTAAGGGACATAAGTGGTACTTTCCCTATTTAATTACACTTTATCCCTTAAACTTTAGCGTCACTATACTTTAATCTCTAATGTTATTTTTTTTTAAATGCTAAAGTCACTAGACTGACAATCAACTCTAAAGGAGTCCAAAATTTTGACTATATGGACAAATATACACCTTGTGTTAATTGCACGTTTACCCTCTTAAACTTTAGTGTCACTATGTTAGTACCCAAAATTATGTATTGAGCACTTAACCCCTTCCATTATGTCATATAATGTTTGGACTATTTTATTCATATTTATTCTTTTTTTCATCTCCATTTGCTATTCATCCTTCTAGTAACTACTAGTGGTCTATTACCACTACCAACAAAAAATAATACTTTCGATTTTCTTCTTTTAAAAATTTTATTTTTATTCCTATTGGCCCAAATAATTATAAAGAATAAAAATTAAATTCAAAATTTCTAGACTCATGAGTATATCTTTCTATTTTATTAAAATTTCAAGTTAATTAAAGAAATCAATCTAGTCAAGACGTGACGCCATTATAATTGATACTTAGTTATGGAGATTTGTGTTTAAAAAATAATGTAGCTTAGATTTTTTTTTTTCATCTCTTCAATTTGTTCGGGCCAAAAATACCAACTTAAACGTCAAATCCAACTACTATTCATCTCTTGATATTATCAAATTCTATATGAATAAAATCTTCTTCTTATGACAATTTGATTCATTAGACACAAATCAACAAAAAATATATATATAATAGACAAAATATTCAGTTGACATAATAGAAAGATTTTAATAAAAAGATAATGTTAGATACTAAAGTATTAATGAATCTAAAGTTTAATAGATAAAGTATAATTAACCCTATTGTCCCCTTCCCAACCATCACTTAAGAAGAATATTGAAAGGTAAAATATTCTTAAATGAAGCATTAATATAGTACTAGGATGTGCTATGATGCATTAACTTTCTTGCAAAATAAATTCTAACATTCACCGCTTCTTCTTGAAACGCTCTCTGCCTAAGTAACTCCTAGCTTTCTTCTTTATTCAAGCACTAGAGCTCGTAGGAAAATCCAATTTCTGCTACTTCTCTTTTACAAGTTGTGAGCAATATTTTACTCTTCGCTTTGACAACTGAAAATATAGCAAGTAGGCTTTTCTAGTCATTGATTTTCCATTGATATCATCAAGAACAGCTAAAAACTTTTTCTCTTTCTGTACTCGATGAAGTTGGTCGCCCAATTCTCTGTCGCCCATGCAATGTACCTCCTCCCTTATCTCAGGAAGAAGCTGAGTAAAGATATCTTGTAAATTACCATGGCAAGATATGCGAACCCAAGCAAAATGTTTGATGCATCGTCGAATACATAGTTACTAGAAACGCAATAGATTAGAAAATGTAGTACGAGCAGTGGGGACGGGGTTCACCAACTTTTAAAAGTGTCGGATATGTAGGTGTAGGTCTAGTCAATTAGTTGCGGTATGCAAACTCTTTGAAAAAGTTACTCCATTATAGGGATAAAAGGATAGTTGGTGGTAGATAGTGCATGGGCGATGGAGGAATAACAAATGTTGAATTTTTAGTGACTAGAGAGAAAAGAAAATACTCAATTTTCAAGAATCATTATCCTCAATTGAATACTAAATAGTTCTAATTAGGTAAATTTAGAGAGTAAATTTTCTCATTTTCTCAATAAGTAAATAAAAAATAGAAAAACATGTAGAAAAAAGAAAAAGAAACAAAACATCCTTATCGTAATAAAGATTCACTACATTTGATGTTAGGAAACATGAATTGCTACTTTTACAGAAGCAAATGAATCATGTTTTGATGCACATGAATTGGAATGCAGTTTATAGGAGTGGGGAGGATTTTCGGTGTTATGGTCAAACATCATCGTGCTTAAAAACTTTCCTAGCAAGAGTCATCTTGCCAAGACCACCCATACCCAATATGGAAATTACGTGGTGATTTTTGTCATAGGCAACAAGCGATACCAATTGCTCGATGTCTTCGCCCATTCCAACAAAGTATTCCTCCAATGGATGAGAATAAGTTTGTTACGTCCATCATTAATTATTCGGATCATTTGTGGTACCCGAGCTCTTTCCACTATCGAGAGCTTTCACGTTAAACATTTACTGACTTATCATGAGGCCGGTTATACTATTTTTCACTTAAAGACAGCTTTTCCAATCCAAGGTTATGAAGAGATATACACTAACAAAATATTTTGAGAGCTTTCTTGAAGCAATTTCCTAATCTCTTGGCTGAAAATCGTACTACAAATGTCTTAAATGCATCCTCGATTTTGTAGGCAAGACTCTTCATTTCCTTTAGCCAACTGTGGACACTTTC
Organism: Cinchona pubescens; assembly: GCA_025175665.1. Classification (NCBI taxonomy): domain Eukaryota; kingdom Viridiplantae; phylum Streptophyta; class Magnoliopsida; order Gentianales; family Rubiaceae; genus Cinchona; species Cinchona pubescens. Next base: position 979,871 of record JANKKI010000267.1, on the reverse strand, counting down.
ATCTTGACCATAGTTTCTAGAAACACAATTCGTTAGGAAATAAGTATGGGTAAGAGAATGCGATTTACCACTTTTTAAAATACCGAATACGTAGAGATAGGCTTGGTCGATACGTGACGATACTCCACTTCTTAGAAAAAGTTGCTACATTATAGGAATAAGAAAGTAGTTGGTAGTAGATAGTATTAAATTTCTAATGAATGTTGAGTTTTTAGTGATTAAAGAAAACAAAATGTTCAACTTTTTAAAAGAATTCCCTCGATCCAATACTAAATAGTTCTAATAAGATAAATTTAGAGAATATTTTGTAATTTTATCAATAAATAAGGCATTTACCACTTTTGATGTTTCATAACTCAAATCGCCACATTTTAGGATACAAATGAATCATGTTTTAATACACATGAATCGATATGTAGTTCGTAGGGGTGGGGAGAGTTTCCAATAACTATGATCTTGACATTGTATTCTATCTACATCTTTTAGGAAGCTTTGCATCCGCTTTAGCTTTGTACAGATTTCTTCAACTTGATCAGTGACTCTTGACAGAAGATTTGCTTCTTACACCATTAACTCACGAAGTGTCATGAGAATAGTGGAGATAATAGCATCAACCATTTTGATTTTGATTGAAGGGAGAGGCAAACTAGCTAAGAGTTTTGGTTAAAGGTTATGTTGATCTCAAATGATGGATGACTAAAACCAAGTTTGCTAATGATACCAGAACTAACTGCTTATGTGACATTAGATATTATATAAATATTCACGTGGCATGGATCATTAAGGGCAAATATGTAAAGTACCAAAGCAAGGTAAAGTATATAAGGGCTATAATTAAGATTCAGACACCCTACCAAAATCTATAATTAAGGGTCCTAACCTCATTATTGTATGTTTACTCTCATTAATTCAAGAGCATCATCTCTCTACTTCCTCTTTCTAAATTCTTCTTTCATTATTTGCCAACAATAAAAGGCCATGAAAATAAAAAAATAGGGCAAACACAATTTCACACCAAACAAGGTCAACTAGCTAGTTGGTAATTTGAAATATTCACGTGAAAATAACAGAGAGAAAATGGTGAATAATTAGAGATAAAATGCATTTTGTTATCAGTGAAAATTCCATTATTGAAAAATATATGCACAATGTCGTGAGTCTACAATTTAAAATGAATCATAAAAGTATTTTGAAAAATGAAAAGAAAAGAATATATAGAGAAAAGAAATATGAAATGATAGCTATTTTTGCATTGAGTAATTTTAAAGTTGCTCTTATGTATGATGAATGGAAAGCAATTACAAATGAACATATATATATATATATATATATGTGTGTGTATGTATATGTATGTATATGTATATATATATATATGTATGTATGTATGTATGCATGCATGCATGTATTATTGCACATTGGATGGATGTAATTGACATATACAAAAACAAATTATTAGTTTTCAAAGATTTGAATATCCTCAAAATGCCACTCAAATTGCTATGATCATTTTTGTTGTTGCATGTTAGTATGAGATGGGACAATTTGTATTTCTGTTAATAATACTTCAAGTAATACCACAAGTGTGCCTATGTTTAAAGATACTTCTAAATCTATTTTAGGTAATGAATTACTTTATAAAAGATGTGAATGTTATACATTTAATATTTGTATTCAAAATGGTTTAAAAATAGTTGAAAATTATTACTCCAATTAAAAATGTCATTTTCTTTATACATTCTTCTTCACGTCAACAAGAGTTTAAATAGCTTTGTTTTGAAAATCAATTGAAATATAAAAATTTAAATTAGATGTATCCACTAGATGGAATTCTACTTGTAAAATGTTATCAAGTATGTTTACTAATGAAAAATTACTTTATGAATTTTATAACATCATATTGGTTCACGTAATGATACTTTTTAGCTGAGGATGATTTCATAAGAATTAAATCAATGGTTGAAAATTTAAAAACGCTTGATTATGTTACCGAAATTTTATCCACTATTTATAAACCTTCTTTTATAAAAAATCTTTCATCTTGTGTTTTACCTCAACTGTGTTATTAAAGTTATTTTTTACAATCATAAATATGATGTTTATTTTGACGATACGATTAGTGCCATAGAAGAAGAACTTTGAGAAATATTTTGAACATTTCACTGTTATATTTTTTGACTAGTTTTTTTGATCCATTCAATTAAATTAGTTGGTTTAGGATTTTGTAAATATTTTTATAATAATTATAATACCAGATGTTATATATTATCGTAGCATCAATTGAAATTTTTTTTCATGAGTTATAGTCAATTTACAAGCAAAATTCACTAGCACAACAAAAGTGCATATTCTAATTTTTCAACACCGTGATCACAATTTACACTTCCTAACATAATATCACACATTTCGATCCTCATCAACTTCTAATTGTAAAAAAAAAAAAAAAAAAACCAAGAATCTATGAAAGTCAAGACTAATTTGATGAAACTGCTTGTTATTTGAAATATCCACCACTAAAACTTGACGAAGTCGAACAAGATTTTGATGTTCTTGTTTGGTTGCAAAGTAAGAGACGTGATTATTCTATAGTATCTCAAATTGTTTGCGATATGCTGACCACTAAGGTCTCAATAGTGGTATCGAAAAGTACTTTTAGTACAGGTGAAAAGGGTTTAGATGAAAGAAGGGTTCGAATGGCACCTGAGAATTTAGAATGTGGTGTACTTAAAGGATTGGTTCAAAAAGAAAACAAGAATTGATACAAAAATTAGATAGATGAAGGTAGTAGTTTACCAAACTAATGTATAGACAGGATTTTTGTATTTATTAATTGTTTGAAGGTAAGGTATTCTATATCCCTCTCTTTATGTATGCAGTAATAGTTCATTTATTATTTTTTTAATTTCTTCATGAGTCTTATAACTTGTACTTTTTTAAGGTAAGGTTTCATAGTTCCTCCTTATACTTTTTTCCAAATATTAATATGCATAGTGGGATCTATATCAAATCCTCTACCATCTCAAGGTAATTTTTTTTTCTAATTATTGTATACTTTTCCTGTATGATTAATAAATAATAAATTATGAGTATTGACTTATACTAACAAATAATAACTTAACATAATAAGTAGAAATTTGGAATAATGAAATACTAATAAATAATAACTTGAATTACAAAATTATAACGTATAATACGTAGTCGTAAAAAATGAAGTACTAATGAATAATAAGTAAACAATTTTAAAATAAATATTAAATTTGAGTTACTAGTAATAATTTACAATAATAAGTACTAATTTTAAAATAAAAAAGTAATATCTCTGAATATTAAGTAATGATTTGTTTTAATAGACTAAATTGTTACTTGTTTCTCTTTAGTTATAAAAATGGAGTACTTATCTGAATAATAATTATTAACATAGACCATTAATTACTTATTTGAATGGGCCCAGAATTTCCCATTGCCGGCCCTGCTTGAATGTCAACCCGGGCTGGCCAAATAGCAAGCTTGGCCCAACAAGCTTTTAGTCCGACCTAGCTCACTGCTATGTGCCGGCTCTCTTCTTGCTTGTTCTTTTTCTATTTCTGGTGCTTTTCTGTTTTCTCTCTCTAAAAAAAATGAGAGAGGAAAGAGTGTTTTATTTGGTAAGATTAATAGCTAAAGAGCCTTTTCAGTTTCATCATTGTTAATTTCAATACATAACCCAAATAGATGATTAAAATAAATACTATCTAGAAAGTGGGTTTGAGCTTGGGTACCAGGTATCAAATATCCGAGGACCAAAATAAAATCTCTATTATATCATTTACACACTTTTTAGGATAACAATTACAATAGAAGGAAATCTTTTATTTGCTCTGTATTTCTCGAGCTAGCCAAATTGGAGTATCTCATACAAAGCTCAAAGACCCTATAACCATCTGAAATAGAGAAGCAGAGAATTAATACGTCAAGCACTAAAAAGTAGCAGTAACGTGACAAACAACTCCCTGTTAGATCAACTGAAGCTTTTAAAGCAATTACAACGGAATCCAAAAAGTTTCATGTGAATCACATATTTGAACACCACTTAGCAACTAAAAAGAGCAAACAATTTAAGGAAAACTTTTGGGTCCTGTTAGGTATCAATACTGTTATATTTTGAATGTTTGTACAGTGTAATTTTATGTATTTTTAATATTTGTGTAATATAATCTTTAAAATAGTACAAAAATAAAATACCTTAATGAGACCATAAAATTCATTTAATTAAATTGGAATATATGAGAAATTAACGAAAAATATGATAATTTTCAAATTAAGTGAGATAACATACTAAGTTAGGTTTGAACGTATCAAAATAAAATCGGTGCAAAGATTATATGTGTACGGATACAAATGAAAAGAAAAGCAATAAAAATATTTTGATAACACGAGAACAACAAAGTAAAATGAAATTGAACAACGAAAGGACGAAATAAACAAATAATGGAAGGACAACCAAATACCTGCTGCTCTTTCAATCATGCGGTCGACGAATAGTAACAGAAGGAATGTGTCTGATTTTGTCAAAATCCTCACCTTCTCGACCATCTACAACTTTAATCCTATTAACAAAAACAAAAGGCATTTCATCAACAGTCAATGCTTTGAGGCCCGCAACATATTTCAATCCATCTGGAATCATCTCCAATACACTGCACTTTGAAATCTCTAGAGAAGAAAGATTCGGCATCGCCCCTTTATCCACCCTCCAACTAAGTAAATTGGGCAACGAAAAAAGGTACAGAAATTGAAGTTGAGGAAAGCCGAATTCATGACAAATCAATTCTTTCCCCACATAAGATTCAGATAATAGTTTAAGGAGTCGTAATTGAGGAAGCTTCTCAAATGTTTGCATGGGATCTTCATGAATTTCGGTACGTGCTAAATTCAGCTCGACAAGGCCTTGTAAGAAATGCTCCTCATATGGTGGAAATCTGATTATTTTCGCTGATATGCTCAAGAAATGAAGGTTCCCACATGATAAAATCTTTCTTAGGAGAACATTCCCATCTTCTGAACTAAAAGAAACAGGCTCTCTAATGGCGAGCATATTCTCGTTCAAGTTTCGCCAAATTGTGCTCATGTGATCGATGATAATAGAAAGGCTTTTATTATCAGCAACAGATGCATTGAGGGAACGAAGATTAGAAAACTCCTGAAGATCTCCAATTTCGTGGCTTAAACTGTTAAATCCGTCAAGAATCTCTAATTCAATATACAATCCATGTAATCGCAATTTCTCTCTTACTTCTCCAGTATTTGGAGGAGTTGTTGAAAGATATAAATGTCTCAATCTTTTCGTCTTTCCAAGAACGTTTGGCATTTTAAATCCAAATAATACTCGTAGATCAAGAAGTCTGCAAGAAGGGCAAGTTGAATATTGATGATGGTAATTCACCCAAGATGCAGAATTTTAAACTCAAAAGCCTTAAATGGATTAGTTTCCCTAGTCCTTCAGGCAACTTTTGTCCTCCAAAGTCATAGCCTTCGAACTTTAGTACTCTGAGGGATTTGAAGTTTTCATAATTAATCATTTCCTTTTGCCAGATGATTTTCTTTCTCCGAACCCTCACTTCACTGTTGCGAAAAAGAAGAGACCGAAGTTGTTTATAATCCTCTAGTACAGAAGCAGCATGAGCAGGAGCTTCTACCTCGCCATTTATGTGGATGACCAATCTATTCACGACATCATTACCCATCTAAAATGAATCCAATGGAGTTTTCTTGACGCCGCGAAAATCTATAACCTCGATAAATTCATCCTCCTTTCCTTTCTTTAAACAAAATTCTCGCATCATGTCATGAAGGTGACATGAAGAAAACCTTCTAAAACTCGACAATTCATCCACTTGCACGAATTGCACCATGGACCTCTGCCTCAATTCATTCAAATACCTTTCTGCAACATCCATTAATGTCTCTCCACTTCTGCGGTGTTGGGATGAAACCATGCCTTCTGCAATCCATAATAGATACAATTGTTCGACATTTATGTTTGCATCCTCACGAAAACTGCCCAAGTAAAGGAAGCACGGTTTCAAGTGGTACGGCAAGACATCATAACTCAAAGACAGAACTCGTGCTACTGCTCGTCCATCTGATCTTTCTTCACTACCATCACCGTTGTTCAGAAACAAATCAATATTTTCATTAACCGATATCCAATCATTCAAAGAATCCTTATCTTTGAGAATTCCTCCAAGCACAGATATTGCCAATGGTAGACACCCACACTTGCGCACCATTTTAATCCCAACAGCCTCTAGTTTTGGTTCGATCTTGAGATCTGGTAAATGAAACATACAAATGATCACTTGCTAAAATTATGCAAGTTGATTACTGTACAGATTTATCAAATATGATTTATTTGATGCTCATTTATCAACGAGTTGGAAAGTTATGAGAAAATTTCTTCCCTCTCTCACTATATGTTTTAACTACTTGTCTCATCTTTTGTTGAATTGTATGGCTCCACCGTACACTTTGTAGTTAATATTTATTCATATCCTCTAATTTCTTTTAGAAAATTAAAAATTAAAATAGTTCATCCGCACGTTAGTGAATACAGATAAATATGGACTACAAGGTGTACGGTAGGTCCTACACTTTGGTCCATACAAGAATTTTTCTCTTTTAGATGGTTATAATATGTGTTCTAACTTATAAATATTACTATGTTAAAATACTATATAGAATGTGAGTCAGAAGGTTGGTACAAAGGGATGTTTATTTTAGAATGTGAGTGGGACAAAATGTTAATGTAAAGAGAGTTTATTTTGATTCGCGTTGACTCAGTATATTGTGCCCCTTAAAAGCAAGGTACTTGAATGGATTTAGTATCGTAGTTAACGGGTTACATATCAATAAAAATTATCGGATCGAATAGCGAGTAGGGAATCAACGACAGAGCAGATAATTGACCTGATTCATATAAAAGGTTAATGTTCTAATTTTACTGATTATGACATAATTTAATGTATATTTCTTCTCCACTTCCCATTATGTAATTAATATTAAATTTGTTACTTTTAAGTTTTTAAGCTATAAAATACCATAATTAGAGTATCTAATAGTCAATTTTACTAGTTTTTAATTTTTTTAAATTAAAAAATATTATAATTAGACCGAATCGGATATTCAATTATCCGACCTACTTTTAACAAGTACCCGCATGATTGAGTATTCTATGTATATGAATCAAATAGTAAATTAATTTTTTAAACCGGTATAACCAGATCGGATTGGTTAATTATCTAATAAATCGAATATTTGATCCACAAACACCTCTAAGTGGGACAAAGATCTTGTGTCGAATCCTCCCCTCTTCAACAACTTGTCCCTCCTCCCTTCCTCTCCCCCAAACAAACAAACAAACATCTCTAAAAAAAAAAATTCAAAATGGAGCCATAATATTTTAAAATTTCTATTATGCTAATTTGAGAAAGTAAAATGGAGCAATAATACGATAAAAATTCGATTCTGTTAATTGACATAAAAACATGTAGTAAAGACTCGCCTTCAACAGTTATTTTTCTTGAGAATGCTATATTTTTTAGTAGATCCCAACTTTCCCCTTCAGTCAAGCACCTTAGCTGATATGAAAATCCAATTTTCGCTACTTCTTCCGTACGAGTTGTGATCAATATCTTACTATTCCCTCCAACAACCGGAAATGCATGAGATAAATTCTCCCAATCAAGCATGCTCCAAATATCATCAAGAACAACTAGGCACTTAATCTCTTTTTGCACCCGATAAGCTAGTTGAACCAATTCCCTCTCTTCCATATTCTTGACCTCTTCTTTCTTCTCAGGAAAAAATTGCATCAATATATCCTCTAGAATCCCTCTAATTTGGGCATTTTGAGTTATACAAACCCAAGCAAAACGTACAAAGCAACGTTGAACGTCTCCATGTTTGTAAATTTTTCTTGCAATAGTTGTCTTGCCAAGACCACCCATGCCCCATATAGAAATGATACTATGGTGTCTTTGGTTACCCACCAAAAGTAACACTAATTTCCTGATGTCTTCTTCCATACCAACAAAGTATTCCTCGTCCTCATGGGCATAAGTTTGCCTTGCCCACTTGTAGTTCACGGTTTTCGTGCTCGAGCTTTCGCTTTCGCTTTCGCCTTCGCTTATGCTTTTGATATTGTAGCTTTGAAGACTTGCAGTGAGATTGCTTATGTCGGTTTTGACTTGCTCAATCTCCAATCCAATATTATGAAGGGATCTCCCCTCACAAAATAAACAAGTCAATCTTTTCAAAACCTTCTTTACTCCTTTTCCTCGTTTCGATGCAACTTCAACCGCAAATGTTTCGACAACATCTTCAGCTCTATAAGTAAGGGCCTTGATCTCCCTTAGCCAGTTGCGGATAGTTTCATCTGTATTCTCTCGTGTATCTGCATCTCTTAGGAAGCATTGCATTCGCTTTAGCTCTCTCCCAACTTCTTGGACCTGATTTGTAACTCCAGACAAAAATTTTGCCTCTTCTACTAACAAATCACGAATTATCCCCACAGCAATTGAGACAGCAGCTTCAGACATTTTTGCTTGTTCTTAGCATAACAATTGGGAAAAAACAACAATTGTTCTTCTTAGCATAACTGTTGTACTGATTTATAAGTGAAATGGTGAACTTTTTTTCAGCCACAGCCTAATGGATAATCAATCTCAAAGAGAGATTTTGAGATTGGTTTACTAGATTCTTCACCAGAAAGCAATGACCAAGTGTTCTATTTTTGGGGTCGGATGCGTATTGTGTATGATGATGACATGACAAGTATGGGTTCAATTATTTTCTCTGTTGTAATTACAGCGTTTTGACAGCAAAATCGTTGACGTGGCCGCTTATTTTGGAGGTGGGACCGACCTATTTTAGTTTTGAAATATAAACTGCCAACTTTATTGATGTGGGCCCACATATTTAGAATAAAATCTAGTCACAATAATGGTTCACTTTTAGACTTGATTGGAATCGAAAATTTTTTGACGGAGTTGAGAATAGGCCAGCACAAATCTGTGAAAGTAGCCATTTGTTCCAAACTTAATTGAAGTCTTCAAGGCCGAATTGTTAACTTGGGTAAATGCTGACACGAATCATTATTTGAAACGCACATCCCTAATAGTTAGGTTTGAATTGAAAATATTTTTTAAAAAATATTTTTTAATTTTTTTTTGATATTAAATATCGAAAATATTTTTTATTTTTTTTCTTTTAGAGTGTATTTGTTTGAATTGAAAATATTTTTTAGTTTAAAATATTTTTCAATTTTTTTTCCTCTGGTTGAAAATAACTTACAGAATTTTTAAACGTAAGTTATTTTTCGGATAATTCAAGAGTGACATTAAATCTTAAAGTCATTTACTTTTATAATTTCATTTGCTAAACTTCTATTTTCGTTTTCAATTCTTTTCCATTCTTTTTTCTCTTAATCATGGGTCCCACACTAATATAACTATCATTATGTATATTTTACTACTACATTGTACTATCATTTAATTTTAAACAAAATCAATCTTTTATTAACCATAATTACTTGTAAGGTATTTATTACCATTGTTATAAGTTTTTTTAACTTGTATTCATAAAATTAAATATGAAACCGTTAAAAAATTTTATTCAAAATATTTTCATTTTGTCAATAATTCAAGAGTAATATTAAAATTCAAACACTTACTTTTATAATTTCATTTGCTAAACTTATTTTCATTTTCAATTATTTTTCATTCGTTTTTCTCTTAATTATGGGTCCCACACTAATATAACTATCATTATGCATATTTTACTACTACATTGTATTTTTATTTAATTTTGAATAAAATAAATCTTTTATTAACCACAATTACTTGTAAGGTATTTACTATTATAGTTATAAGTTTTTTTTTTAACTTGTATTTATTAAAAATTGAAGATGAAACTGTTAAAAAATTTTATTTCAAAATATTTTCATTTTGTTAACCGAACATCAAAATATTGTATCACAAATAGACTTTTTCATGTAAAATATTTCACAATAAAAATATTTTTCTCAAGAAAATATTTTATATTTTCAATCCAAACAAACACACCCTTGCTCATAATATTTTTCCAAGAAAATTCCTTATCTATAAATTATTTAAGCTCTAGTTGAATCTTTTTATTGTCCCTTAAAAATTATATAAATTATCTCGGACGGAGGATTGGGAGTTATTTGGAGTCGCTACTAACTAAAACTTTGAAGCTCCTTAAATTTATCAAGCATCAAAAATGAAAAATTATTTGTGAATAGTGATGCCAAAATTAAAAGCCTAAATAAAGAAGAAACTGCTTCATGGATAGAGAGAAAAGGAGATATGTGTTAAAGGACACCCTTTTTTTTAACTTCTTGTGTTAAGGGACACCTTTTTTCAGTTGATCAGAGAGTTGGACACAGTAAATTTGGACAGAAAATGAAATCCAAATAAATCATAGTTACCTGATATGCTATATTTTTCAGGATGTAATATAAGTACCGGTCATTATTTTGTTAAAATGTATAATATATATATGCAGTAGATATGTGACAAGTGATATTAGTTCACACAAATCGATACAAAGGTTACTTGGTGAATTTATTAATCATGGAATAAATAGTTGTAAACTTATTTGGCTGATGATGATGTTGATTAGCGACACATAGCATCTTCCTTAAATTGTTCTAGAAGTGCCTACGTGGCAGTTTCATTAAGGGCAATTATGTAATCCAACTTCAGCTGAACTAGCATAAAGATAGCCTTATGCCTCGTTACGTAATTCTATAAATAAGGGGCTTGGGTACTACTAAAAAGAGATCGAAACTCAGATAATCAAATATACTCTTGCTATTCAGTTCTTCCACTTTCTCTCTCCTCCTAGAATCTAATTCTAGTTTCTTCAATTGGCGCCGTTTGCGGGAATTGCACAGATTTCCATTACTTTCAATCAATTCTCAATCATCTGAATTGTTTGCTTTTGCTTTGAGAAGGATGAAGAATCGTGGAACACGCAGAACTGCTAGCAAAGACACCGAGACGAGCAATCAGCACCTCGTGGTGCATACCGACGGACCAAAAAACGTCGATACACCAACCGAGGCTCAACAAAAGCAGAATGATGTCCTGAAGTACATTGCTGACCATTTCGAGTCTTTTCGAGTGTTTGTGGAGCAGTGCAAGAGCCAAACTCAGTTCGAACGCTCGAACCGAGCAGCCACTCCACAAAACAAAACAACAGCGTCACCTTGGTTGACGGCCTGAAAAAGATCCGGTTGATGTCATGAGCCCGACCGACCTAAGTCATAAATTGACAAAGTCGCGCTCGAATGAGCATTCTGATGAGTCGCACTCATCGACCAGCTGATCAAAGAAATTACCGATGCACGAGAGACTCGGTGCACATTCCTTGAAAAATCTGGTTCAAGAGGACCCTGAACTCATCGGCTGTTTTAAAACAGTTCGAGGAGCAGAGTCTCGAAAATAAGATCCAAGAGATTTTAAGGAAAAATAATTTACTTCTGAATACTTCTGCTACGGTAGAGATTGATAGAGATCCATTCACAATCTCTATCAAAATTGAACCTCTTCCAATGCAATTCAAGTTGCCGGACCTAGACCGCTACAAGGGAGAATCTAATCTGTTAGATCACCTGCAGCACGTGGTAGCGATCACTAGCCTTTATGGCCACAGTGACGCCACCCGCTACAAGTTGTTTGCCGCCACCCTTTGAGGTTCGGCACAAAAGTGGTTTCAGGAGCTGCCGACGAACTTAATCGTCACTTTCAATGACCTGGCAAAGTCTTTCCTTTGTAAATTCAGGAGTAAATCAATATTGCAAAAGGACACATCGCACCTCATAAACATCCGGTAGAGGTCTGATGAGTCACTTAATAAATTTGTGAACTGCTTCAATGAGGTGGTCCAAATAAAAAATTTTGATAAAAAAAGAATTCTGGTGGCTGCTTTCTGCAGCGGTATCCGACCAGGCAACTTCAACGCTGAGCTGGCCAAAAGGATGCCGAGCTCCTATTCTGAACTCCTCGAAAGAGCATCAGAGTTCATACAGCCAAAGAGTCAAATAGGACAAAAAGAGAACTTTGCGATACACAAAGAGAAAAAGTCCTGAAAACTCCGAACCCCTCATTCTCGAAAAAGTTGAGGGTCGCTGACAGGTTGAGCTATTTTAGAGCCACACTGTTGGCGAACTAGGTGGTTTTCCCGGGAAACAATATTTAGAACCGACCCCCGCAAACAAGAAGCCATCCCGATGCTGATTTCACACCTCTCAATACATTGATTAGGGAAATTTTGTTCCAAATACAATATTTGGGCCTCTTAGAGCCACCCCCTCGAATGGTATCAGCCTCGGACAAAAGAGACTGGGCATGCAACCACCTGAAGGTTAAAATCGAGAAGGCCATCCAAGAAAGATATTTGCAGCAGTTCATCTGTCGAACTGCGGTAGAGTTCGTCCAAAGGAACACTGCCAACCAAAGAAATCCAACGCAGCCTCACCCGTAGCCTCGTCAACAGATCCGAGGCGGCCAGAACAGAAACAATCCCGCGGCAAATCAAGATGAACAAATCCGTGTAGCCAGGGTGATCAACACAATTGTTGGAGGGCCAGCAACTGGGGACTCAAATAATGCAAGGAAAAAATATGCCCGGAACATCCCTTCGAGCGAGGATCGGGAGAAGCGACTGAAGCCATTCATGAGCCTCGGATACACCTCTGAGGTCCCGTTCCTAGTTGAATGCCACATAATGACCCCGTAGTAATTCACGTAAATGCGGCATGAAATGAAATGTACCATGTGTTCCTCGACACCGAAAGTTCGGTGGACATAATCTTTTGGAACGCTTGTGTCAAAATGCACATGGACAATTCTTTGATAAAATCTTTCAAAACTCCATTGGTTGGTTTGACCGGAGACTCGGTCGTGCCTGAGGGACAGATAATGCTCCCATTGTGTATTGGAGGCTCTCCCGAAGCACAGAATTGAGATGACCAATTTTGTCATCGTCAAAAGGAACAGCTCCTACAATATGATCATGGCCTGACCCACGTAATACACCTACAGAATTCTTTCCTCTGTGTTCCATATAAGAAAAAAATTCATGTTGAGGGATGGATCTGAAGGAACAGTCATAGGCAGCCAACAGGAGGCCCGAGCCTGCTATATGATGTCCTTGCAGTCCTAGTTGCAAACGATGTCCATTGCTGACAAGGCTTACTTGCAAACCTTTAATGCCTCATCCGTCTGGGATGGCTTCGAAGAGCCTTTCATAAATCAGAGGGAGGGGGAAGAGAATGTGTAGCCTCGACTAAGAGCCACTGAGATCCCCGAACCTCCCGAAGCCAAGGAAAAGGGCAAACCAAAAGTGGAACCCCAAGACGAGTTTCAAATTGAGGAAATATCGCTAGATTCGAGCCTCCCTGATCAGAAAATTAAGATCTGTGCTCCCCTCCCAGTAGAGTTTAAGGCCCTTCTCTTACAGGCTTTTAGCAGAGTACAAGGACGTGTTCGCCTAGACCGTCGAAGACATGCCATGCATCCCTCGAGAAATAATCGAGCACAAACTCAGAGTGGACCCAGCATACAAACCAGTGAAACAGAAAAAATGCCTCTTCGGTCCAGAGCGCAGCTTACTAATCGAAACCGAGGTGGATAAACTCTTAGTGGCCAGATTGATTAAAGAAGTATTGTATCCCACCTGACTTTGTAATCCAATCCTTGTAACAAAACAAGATTCTTCCTAGCGAATGTGCCAAGATTTTACTAATTTTAATAAAGGCCAAAGGACAGTTATCCGTACCCCCGGATCGATACAGTAGTAGATTCATTTGTTGGATTTTATATTTTGCACTTTTTAGATACATTTAAGGGCTATCATCAAATATACATGGCCAGAGAAGATGAAGAGAAAATCTCTTTCATCACTGATCGAGACACGTATTGCTACACTACGATGCCCTTCAGACTCAAAAATATCGGAGCTACAGTTGAGGGTTCATATCATCGCCTCGTAAATAAAACCTTCAAGTCCCAAATAGGACGAAACATGGAGGTATATATTGATGACATGGTGGTCAAGAGTCAAACCTATGAGGAAACCCTGGAAGATCTCAGGGAAACATTTGAGACATTAAGATCCATCCAAATGAGGCTGAATCCAAAAAATGTACATTTGGGGTCCCCTCGGGAAACTTATTGAGATTCATTGTCTCTCACCAGAAAATCGAGGCGAACCATGAAAAGGTGCAAGCCATAATTAATATGAAAACTCTCACCTCGGTAAAGGAGGTTCAGAGACTCACCGGTAGAATGGCGCCCTTGAATCGATTCCTGTCCAAATCAGCAGAAAGAGGCTTGCTTTTCTTCCGACTCATAAAAAAGACTGAGAGTTTTCAATGGACTGAGGAAGCTAGTAAATCCTTTGAGGAACTCAAAGAATACTTGGGCAACTTGCCGAAACTCGCATATCCATAAAAAGGAGAACCGCTATACCTGTACGTCTCAATCACCGAACTGGCAGTCAGCTCGGTTCTATTGAGGCAGGATCAGCAAGGCAACCAATGCCTTGTATATTTTGTAAGCAAAGTGCTTCAAGATCCAGAAAGGAATTACACTCCCATTGAGGAGGCAGCCTTCTCGTTGGTGGTGTTAGCTCGGAAGCTAAGGCCTTATTTTTATGGTCACAAGATTATTATTTTGACCAACCTTCCTTTGAAAAATATCTTAAGCAAGTCAGATGCTTTGGGCAGAATGCTAAAGTGGTCTGTGGAGCTGTTCGAGTTTGATATAGAGTTCAGGCCTTGGATAGCAATCAAAGCTCAGGCTTTCACAGATTTTGTTGCAGAAAGTTGTGACATTGAAAAAGTGACCTCATCATGGCGACTGACCCAGCAAAAGATCAAAAATGAGAGAAGATCTGGTATGGGAGCTTCATGTTGACAGAGGTTCGTGCGAGTCTGGAGCCGGGGCAGGAAAAATAATCCGATCCCCAGAAGGGGACTATCTCACTTACGCCCTGATCATAAGGTTCGTATGCAAGGCAACAAATAACGAAACTGAGTATGAGGCCCTCATCTGTGGGATGGAAATGGCCCACCAGATGAGAGGTCAAACCTTAAAGATACATTCAGATTCTCAGCTGGTTGTGAATCAAAGCCTAGAAAATTACGAGGCTCGAGGTGTGATTTTGAAAAGGTACTTAACCGAGGTAAAAAGCTAGATTGAAAAATTTAAAAAGGTGGACATCATTAAGATTGCTAGAACAAGAAACACGCATGCTGATACTCTGTCAAAATTAGCCTCGGCAATATACTCGTATTTAATGAAAGAGATTTTGGTAAAACTGTGAGAGCCCAGGTTTGTTGACTTCTCTGAAAGAATCTTTTGTGTCCAACCAGACCTCGGTTAGATGAAACCAATAATAAATTATTTGAATAATGGGAAGTTCCCCGAGGATTCGGCCGAAGTTAGAAAGATCAAATACAGAGTCGCCAAATATACGCTTATTGATGGAATCTTGTATAAAAAGGTATACTTGTGCCCCCTGTTGAGGTGCCTCATGCCTTTCGAAGCTAACTATGTTTTACGTGAGGTGCACGAGGACAAATGCGGAAGTTATATCGGTCCTCGAAGCTTAGCTCGTAAAGTCTTGTTGACTGTTTACTACTGGCCGACCATATACTCTGCCGCAAACAACTTGGTACAGGGGTGTCATCAATGTCAAATACATGCGCCAATACCCTGAAGACCCAGCTCGGACATGGTTCCTATTCAGAGCCCATGGCCATTTGCTCAGTGGGAAATTGACATTTTGGGCCCACTTCCTAGAGGGATTGGCAAGCTTGAGTTCTTAGTGGTGGCGGTTGACTACTTCACCAAGTGGATCGAGGACGAGCCCCTGGTTACAATCTCGGAAAAAGTAATAGAAAAATTCTTTTAGAAAAGTATTGTTTGTCGGTTCGGTATCCCTGCTGTGATCATTTCTGATAATGGGAAGCAATTTGAAGGTGAGCCTTTCAGGAGTTTCTGCTCCAACCTGGCGTATCAAACAACACTTCACCTCGGTCGCTCATCCACAAGGAAACGGGTAGACAGAAGTTTGCAACCGAACCCTATTGACGGGGCTCAAAACTCAACTTGAATGAGTCAAGGGTGCTTGGGTTGAGAAATTGCCTAGTATTTTATGGGCATATAGAACCACACCTCGAACGGCTAATGGAAACACTCCGTTTAGCTTGACCTACGGATCTGAGGCTGTTATCCCTGCAAAGATTGGGCTACCCTCGGCTCGGGTGTCCTTGTGCGCTTTGGAATTAAATGATGAGGCCTTGCAAGCTAACCTGGATCTACTTGAGGAAAAGAGGTTGGATGCATCCATCCTGGAAGCAAAGTACAAGCAAGTCATGGCTAAACAGTACAACGCCAGGGTCAAGTATCGGTATCTGCGGCTCAGAGACTTGGTGCTTCAGAAGAATGAAGCAAGTCGTGTAGAGGGGACTAAAGAGTTAGATCCAAATTGGGAAGGACCCTATCGTGTAATAGAAGCTCTTTAGGACACACCTCGGATTATTACAAGTTGGTTGACATGAGAGGGGATCTTGTTCCCAAAATGTGAAACATTGTAAATTTGAAGAAATATTATCAAGAAATGTAATGAAAGTCCCTTTTCAAAAGACAGATGTTCGACCTGCTCCAACCCTCAGAGGTTCGGATCCAATTCAACAAAAAAACAAATGATTGAGGGCCGAGGCTTAGCAGTCTCTCCTCAAGGGTAGAGGCTTAGTAGCCCCCACAAGCAAAATCAAGCCGCACCAATCCTCAGAGGTTCGGTCAAGGCACAGACAGATATTCGAGCTGCTCCAACCCTCAGAGGTTCGGATCCAGTTCAACAAAAAAGTAAATGATTGAGGACCGAGACTTAGCAGTCCCTTCTCAAGGGCAGAGGGTTAGTAGCCCCCTAAGCAAAATCAACCAGCGCCAACCCTTTGAGGTTCGGTCAAGGCACAGACAGATGTTCGAACTGTTCCAGCCTCAGAGGTTCTGGTCCAGTTCAACAAAAAAGCAAATGCATTGAAGGCCGAGACTTAGTAGCCCCCTAAGCAAAATCAAGTCGCGCCAACCCTCACAGGTTCGGTCTAGATACAGACAGATTTTCGAGCTGCTTCAACCCTCAGAGGTTCGGATCCTGTTCAACAAAAAAGCAAACGATTGAGAGCTGAGACTTAGTAGTCCCCCCTCAAGGGCAGAGGCTTAGTAGCCCTCTTAAGCAAAAACAAAGGCGCACCAACCCTCAGAGGTTCGGATCCACCTCAACGCAAAAGCGAATATTGAGAGTCGAGGCTTAGTAGTTTCCTCGCAAGGGTAGAAATTAAGCAGCCCCCTTCAAGCAAAATGAATTTTGAGAGAATCTAATCCTCAAAGAGGCTTCATTGCCCTGTTTAAGCAAAACATTATTCCTTGGGTTTTGAAAAGTCTGACTCAAATTAAATGGCTAAGGCAAACATAAGGAGCTAAGCGTAATCCTTTTGCCTCAGCTCGGAAGGCTCTAAACAAGACCTAAATTTAAAATGGAAGGGAGTCTCCTCTAAACAATTTTTTATGTTGGAATTCTTAAGTGTTGAAAGTTGGTTACCTGCTTATATCATAAAACTTTTGTTTTAGATGCATGAAATAAAGAAATTGAAAGACAGGTATAAGGCCAGAAGCAAGGGAAAGCCGAGGCATTTATTGACAAGACAAAATTCTCAAAAGTTTAGGAATTTCATTAAAAAATCCTAACTATAGTTCCTAACTATTACAACAAAATTATATCAGCCTGAGCAGCGAAAGTGGAAGGCTCGGCAGTGGAAGTGGAAGCTTGGTTCATAGGCTCGGACTCGGTTTCGGGATTCTGGCCCTAGATCAGCAGAGTCATTCTAGAAGTTCTGGGGATTGGAGCGGGGGCTTTAAATTGAGCCTCTAGGCCATTGATGACCTTCTCGGTGATAGAAGCATCGTATGGCAGCCCCTCGTACAAATCAGGGTTATTTACCAAGTGGTCACAAGCCAGTGTGAACCCCATAGAAAAGACCTTTTTTGTAAACTCCTTCAACATCTCGTCCTCACTTCGACCGAGGCCTTGAATTGATTCCTGTATTCGATCCGCAGCTCCACCTCCAGAGAAGCAAACTTTGCCTCGGCCAGTTGAGCCTCTTCTTGGGTTTGAAGAACCCTTTGTTCCAGATCTGCGATCTTCTTGTCACGATCGCCAATATCCATTTCAAGGATCTTCTTCTCTAGCTCAGCTTGCCGAAGCTTGTCCTTCACATCGGTCAGCTCGACCTTCCACTCGTTGTATTTTATGCCCTCCTCGATATTGCATTTCATCTCCTTGGAATTGACAGCCTCCTTCACTGCCTGATCCATGCTGGATTTCGTGTGAGCTAACTTTTGCTTCGTAGAGTTAAAAGCATAGTTGAAGGAGGCCTCCTGATCTGCAAGGGCGGGCAAAATTGTGATTGCCTCCAAAAAAGCAAAGTGATTAATTGTATAAGTTGAAGTACGAGGTGCTAAAAAGTTGAAATTTCAAGAAGGGGAAGTTAGACTTACGTTCATCTGGCTGACGTTAACATAGTCAATAGTGGAAACTTATCCAGTCTTTGTTGAGGGGTGAGCCTCTTAACATAGGCTACATCCCGTGGCAAAGCCACCATCTTTGCCTGCTCACGAGCCATCCTCGGGAACTGAGCTCTATCGTTTATGTCAATCGGCTGGGTAGGAGGAACTGGGAGAGGGTAGACGGACAGTCAATCCCAGGGCACATCCTGTGACCCTGTAGATTTCTTCTCCTCATCGAGAGTGTATTTTCTATCACCTGAAAAGAAAAAAAAAGTAGTAAAGTGTTAGCCCTCGGCAGTGAAGAAGAAATAAGGAGTGGAAATGAATGAGGCTCGGCAGTTCTTACCGTATGAGGTGATAAGTTGTTTTGATAAGGGGACATTTCCAGATTATGTCCCTAGGGTCCTTACCCTCGCTACTGGAATGGAGGAACTCGGGGGTGATGACACCGAGGAGAGGGTCATTGCTGAAGAAGGACCCTCCCTCAGGCCGGCAGTCTCCCTTGTCCTCTTCCTTGTAACCCGAACTGGCCCGGGTTCGGTAGGCCGAAGAGCCAGAGTTACCTCCCCAACTGGTCTCTTCGACGAACTGGCATCCTCAGATTGATTCAGGGGTGTGGTGGTTGAGGTGTAGCCTCGGCACCCCCCGAAGGAGTATTTACGGTGGCGGATGAAGATCCGCTTGTTGATGCGGAGGATTGGTTTGAAGTGCCAGTACCAGTAGCAGGTGTGGTGGACACCAATCCCTTGAGGAATGCTCCGAGCTCTGCATAAGATGAAAGGTCAGGAAAAAATAATGATATATAAAAAAAAAAAAAATGATGACCTTGTTGAGGGTCGTATCTCGGGAGAATGTCGTGGGTAGGAAACAATCCTGCCCAGGCAAGAATGTTTTTTAATAGGATGGTTGGCTGGTTGTTGAAGTTTATTCGGAAGTTGGATTCGACGAGCCTCCGGGCGTAGATAGAGTCTGGGGGAGAGGCATTTTTTGGTTTTTAGGTTCTCTTTGATGAGATTCCACGAACCCCGGGGCATTGGAGGGTCGAGGTATCTGATAAAAAAGAATGTGTATACATGACTTTTTTCAATCGTGAATGGATGAGGGGTTACCCGAAGTGAACCGTTTGCCCGCAGTTCGGGGAGAGAAGTAAAAAAATCCCTTTGTAGGGGATAATTTCAGCATCATCCTAAAGGTGTCTAAAGAGAGAGGGATGTCGTGTAACCTACATAAAATGGTGAAGCCAGCACTGACCCGAAGTACGTTTGGGGTCAGCTGGGATCTGCTGATATCCTAGGGGATGGATAGGTTGATGAGGAGAGGTGCTATTGGGATCCTCAGCCTTGCCTCAAGTTGTTCCTGGTAGACTGTTAAGTAACCAGGAGAAGGCAGGTGGCCTCGGTCTTCGGGTATCGGGAGTTTGATGTGCACATTCTTGGAAAAACGACATCTATCCTTAAGAATTTTGATATCCTCGGGGTCGAGAGAGTTTGATACGTCTTGTGTTTGGAAGTTAGGGTGGTGGTTTTGTGGAGGTTCGGTAAAGAGAGGATCGGGGAAAAAATTTAATGGCACTGCTGCTAGAAGGGCTTCGTTACCTCTGAATCGAAAGGATTTAGCATCTTGTCAACGGCGTTTACAGGGGAAGGGGGAACCGACGTGCTAATGAGAGAGGTAGGAGTGAACGTACCGGTCATGGTCTTCTGTTTTGAAGGCGTGTGGAAATTTTTGGGGGAACTCCTAGTGGTGTCCGGTGGTGGCGTAGAGCAGCGGTCGGAAATCAGCGATGGTAGAACTGCAGAAGACGGAGGAAATGATACTGGAGGATGAGAGTGAATGGAGGAAAGTGTGTGAGTCTCTGGGGGAGTAAAGAAGTGAGAAGTAGTAAGGGGCGAATGAAGGTAGTAATAAGTTGGGGGAAATGGAGTAAAATGAGTAAGGGAAAGAAAAAAAGTTTGGGGGAGAATGGGGGTATAAATAGAGGGGTTTTCTTTCAGAAATGTTCAATAGATCTGGGGGGAAATTGACGGTTTTGAAATGAAAAAAGGAGTTTAGGCGGGAAAAGCGAGGCGTTGTGGCGTGATAAACGAGATATGGCATAAAAAACGAGACATGTTGTGTGCACATTACGGCGCATAAAAAGAGGCGATTTGCAGCAAAGTCGGAGCGAATAATGCAGTGCAGTAAATGGGAATTCAGTGCATGAGGACTCAGTGAAAACGTTACCCACGTGTTAATGTTGCAGTTACGTTTCGCCGAGGATCCCAAGGGTCGTTATGACCTCGGATTGCAAGTGCAGGCACGAAAATGCGCCGAGGTGTTTCACCTCGACTCGGTATAAAAGTCTTGGTTGTCGTCGTCAAGAGACTGTGAGCAGTCATTTTCAACTCGGCCCCTGCGCGAGGCTCGACACCAAGCCGAGGGGACTATTGATGATGTCGATTAGTGACACATAGCATCTTCCCTAGATTGTTCTAGAAGTGCCTACGTGGCAGCCTCATTAAGGGCAATTATGTAATCCAACTTCAGCTGTACTAGCATAGAGATAGCCTTATGCCTCTTTACGTAATTCTATAAGTAAGGGGTTTGGGTGCTACTAAAAAGGGATCGAAATTCAGATAATCAAATAGAGACTACTCTTACTATTTAGTTCTTTCACTTTCTCTCCCCTCCTAGAATCTAATTCTAGCTTCTTCAGTTGACTTATGCATAATCAATCTAGATGGGCCCTGTTAAAACTATTGGCTTCAACTGATGCTTAAGTGGAAAAATATTATATGGATTAAGATGTATAATTTCATTATATTCTTTATGGCCATATATTTTAATTTTTTTAAAAAATTTAAAATTAAAATTCTTCATCCACAAATTAAAATATATAAACAAATATTGACCATAAAGTATATAGTGAGATCATATACCTTGATATATAAGAATTTTGCTACTTAAGGTGATTATTATTTTATAAAAGTTCCACTCATTACAAAACAAAAGAATCTTCACAATGAGCAAGCGAATTGTAGTTAATTCCATCTCCAAGTCGATCTATTTATGAATTATGATAGTTAATTATAATTGTTTAAATAAATAAATAATAGTATTAAATATTAATCTTGGAGAACATACACACCCACACAAAAAAAATAATAAGTAATTAAGAAAGGCACGTAACAGATGGAATTAGTATCTTGTTTTCCAATAAATTATGAAGTAGTACTTCCATAGGACTCAACAGCTAAAAAGAATGCAAAATTTGAATTCAGAACAAGAATCTATAATAACAGGATAATTGAGCAAAACAATTCGTAAAGTTGGGTACACGGTAAGCTAATAGAAACTTTTAAGTACATGATATGCAAGTGAAATGGTGGAATTTTTTCAGCCACAGCCTAATGGATATGCAATCTCAAAGCGAGATAGGTCTATTAGATTTTTTCACCAGAAGGTAACGACGACATGTTGTATCTGTTGGGGTCAGACACGTACTATGAATGATAGATGACAAGTATGGTCGTAATTATTTCTCCATTCTGACTATTTTCACAAGCATTTGTGATAATCTCCATTAAGGATTAGTTCAGTAGATAAACTAGTTTAGTTGACTTGTGCAAAATCTATTTAAGCAATTGATCTTCAGTTAGAGGTCCCTAAGGTTGACCATAACTGTTAGGACTATGTGCTTTTAATTGTTAGGAATATTCCGAAATATAGATGTTTGAATTAAACTGATGCTAAACTAAACCTAAGAACTATAATTCATTTAAGGCAGATTAGGATTTAAGTCACCTATTGAGTTAGGTTTACCCAATCAACTACCGGTACCGGATCAAGGAGGTTTAGTTTTCCAAATTTAATCCCAAGTACCAATCCGATTCCTCGACGATGCTTCTTTCTAAGACCCAAACGGATGTGTGATCCTCGTTAAGTCAAATGTATAATTAAACTCATGTAAACTCCATAATTGACCACTCTCGATATAGTTACACAATCCCTTGTGATTA
Source organism: Cinchona pubescens (assembly GCA_025175665.1). Taxonomy (NCBI): domain Eukaryota; kingdom Viridiplantae; phylum Streptophyta; class Magnoliopsida; order Gentianales; family Rubiaceae; genus Cinchona; species Cinchona pubescens. The sequence goes on along the minus strand of JANKKI010000267.1, from coordinate 957,238 downwards.
CTCAACCATGAGCCAACCATTATTTAGCCTATAATTATAGATTATCCCATGCATAGTTATTAAACCTGACCCAATCCAGTGGTTCAACTGGTTAATCTGGTGAACCGACCACTTAATAAGACCGGATCCAGGTTGGTGATCTGATCGGACAACGAAGAGTCCATCCGTTGACTTTTTAACGAACTGGTGGTTGACAAGACAAACCGTAAACCTGTCCGGTTTGACTGTGATCAACCGAAAACGACTGTTAACGAACTGGTGGTTGACAAGACAAACCGAAAACTTGTCCGGTTTGACTGTGATCAACCGAAAACCTGTGGGATTCCCAGGTTACTCAAGGTTACTCAAGTGCTTGACTGCAAAATAAATTTTGCAATACAAGGAATTGAACTTGGGAGCTCCGAGTAAAGCTTGGCACACCTCTACCACTGGGCCCAATGGGGTGGTGTTGTATCTACGCTATTTTTTATTTATTCACTACACCATATTTTTCCCTCTTTAAATAAATTAACTACTAATCCCTTTTTTTTTTTGTAAAAATAAAATAAAATTATAAGTGTCATGAAAAGAAAAATATTTATTTCTAAAAAATTAAAGACATAAATTAGCAAAACTTTTTTCCAATAATGAAATATTCCTCTAACCATTGTATCATTAATATAATTTCAAAGTCGATCATGTAAATATAAATAAACATATTTATTTTATGTAAATATAATATTATGAAAAAGTAACAATCTAACAAATAATGAAAAAAATCATGTTCTATGAATTTGTTTATATTAAAAAGGTGATATAATATTTTTACTAATATTTTCATCATATGTCATGTATTTAAAAATTTTAAAACCTTAGTATGTATTAATAAAATAATATATTTTAACGACCCACTTGTTGAAACAGTAATCCGTTAATCCACCTCTTTATCGGATTCCTCTCCAAATGGGATTTAATAACTATGATCCCATGATCTCACCCTAATTACCTAAACTAGCAAAGGGAGTGATTCCCAATTATATCCAAGAAAGTCCACCAGCAAATGGCCAATAATCAACTCCCGCAATTAACTAAACTAAACCAAGTTCTATGGTAAATCGGGATGAAGATAACCCATAGCTAATTAGTGCATAATTGAAGATAATAAACCAAAGTAAAGTAAATAGAACATTACAACTAGTACTAAGTTAAAGAAAGCAATAAATATGGCATGAAAACTAAATAAACATTATGGATTAACTACACTTTACCCCTTCAAATTTTAACGTTATTTTTTGAGTATTAAAGTCCCTGGACTAACAATCAACTCTAGTGGCGAATGAAATTTTGGCTAAATATATAAATATATCCCTTAGTTAATTATACTTTATACCTTCAAATATTAGTTTCACTTACACTTTAATCTCCAATTTTATGCTTTGAACACTTATCTCCTTCCGTTGTGACTATTTAATATTTTGACCATTCTATTCATATTTTATTATATTTTTACCTCCATTTCCTCTCCTTCACTCTAGTGACTACCACCACAATAATGAAATATAATGCTTTTTTTTTTCTTTAAAAATTTTCCTTTTCATTATGATTTGGCACAAATAACTATAAAGAATAAAACTAATTCAAAACTAGATTCATCGATACATCTTTTTTAGCCAAAATTTCAAGTCATTCTAATCAAGAGTCATCATGAAATCATTATAATTGATCGTCAGTTACAAAGATTTATACTTAAAAAATAATGTCGTCTTCTTCAATTAATCCTGACCAAAAAAGTGCAAAAACCCTAAATTTAATTTCTAGCCTCTCTTTTGATCAAATTCTACATGAATCAAGTATATATATGCATTTTTAAATAATATTTGATTCAACATACAAAATTAAAACAAAAATTAAAGATTATAATAGAATAAGGGTAAAATGGTCATAATATTTAGCTTACTTAAGGGAATGACTTGAGTGCTTGAAAGACAATGGAAGAACTTCAGTGATTGAAAGATAACATTAAGGACTACAATGTGAGTGACAATAAAGTTTAAGAGGGAAAGTGTAATTAACCCCAACATGAGTGGCAAACAAAGATGGATGAAACCTAAATAAACAGGTTGACAATCTAAAACGTTCAACCTTTAAACATAAAACAACCAAATTCCAAGTACACAAATAAAGTAGATCATTTTTTTTTGTTGTGTGTGTATCAAATAGACAAGTGAGAAAAGTCTAGCCCCAAAAGTTCCTTGTTTGTTAAGGGAAAATTACTTAAATAGTCCTCTAACTTTTTCATTAATATGGAAAGAGTCCATCAACTAAAATTCTAACCAATTTAGTCCCTCAACTAAATTAATATATGTACCCAATTTAGTCCTTAATTAGTAGCACCACCCAAAACTTATGTTGTCTGTGTTTTGAGCATTGTTCACTAGGGATATAATCATAAATTTAACTCCAATCTCCATCACCATGAATCTCCCTTTGCCATTCTAACTCCATCCATCTATCTTCATTCCCATCCCATATACATACATAAACCCACATAAATATTAGAGTTCATGTGTTTTCTTGCACGTGAGAGATTATGAATGTTGGTGAAAATAGAGAGAGACGGGGTAAAAAGAAAGGGTGGCATGAAAGGGGTTTGCGAGAAAAGGCAGGGAGAGAGAGGAGAAGAGGAGGAGTAGGACGCTAAGCAAGAAATATGGGGTCCTAAGACCAAGTATCTAACCTTTTTAATTGATTTTCATTTTTAAAGAAGAAATCCTTGGATCATTCACATCTAAAGAAAGAAAGTATATCATCAATATCACTATAAATATGTATATAGAACACAACATACCTTGAACTAATTGGCTTCCATGACAAATGAGGAACTGGAGAACAAAAATAATTGAGATGGTCAGTTTGGACTATAAAAGATGATATGGAAATAAAATTAAAAAAAAAAGAAATTTAGATAAGTACATACACATCTAAAAGGCTATTGTATATCAGAAGCTCTTTAGTTCAAGGCAACTTTGATAGCTACATGATTGGGAATCAACCAAGCCATACAGCTATCATTAGTAGCACTTGACTAGAAATTTTTGGGATCAATTTGCATAAAAACTTACAAAATGAACACTTGACGTATGCTCATTAAATGCTCTATAAAATAATGTAATATTCAAATGACTGAGAATTAGGAAAAAGAAGGAATGGAAGAAAAATGGGGTAATTTGAAATATGTAGTAGTTAAAAGTTGGTTAAGAAGAAGAGAAGGGATGTTGTCATGTGAGGCCTTAAAGATATCACGTGAGTGAGGTGGAATTGATGCAACCGTGTCCTTTCATTTCATCATTGGTAGGGTAAAGTTGGTCTCATAGTTTGGATGTGTGATAGAAGGGTGATGGCCGTGACCAAGGTTTTGGGTAGTAAAAAGTTCCAGTTCTCCATTTTGCTTTTTCAGTTTTTGGCTAACGAATTTGTTGAGATTTTGCTTTGTAATTTACTCTTAAAGCATATTTTCTCTTTCCTTAAGTCTTAATCACCCTCTTTTCTCTCTCCATCATTACTTATTTTGCAATTTTTCCAGTTTACAGTATAACTATTCCAAAAATTTGTTATCATTTTCTTAGAAAATTAATGGCGAGACATGCTTGATCATTTGAATTCTTGTTTAATTTGGTTAAATTTGGATAGAGCTGTTACAAATGCACAACGGAAACCTCTTAAACCCAGATGATGAAATCCAACTACTCTATTAATGGGTGTTTGCTAGTTTTGAGATTAAATTATACTTTGATCTTTTTCTTAAGATGGTCATGATGCCAAAAAAAAAAAAAAAAAAAAAAGAGATGGCCATTATGATTACTTTTGAGCCATTAGACCAAAAGATAGAACCAAAGTTAACAAAAATCAAGCTTTTAAAGAGCCTAGGCTTTGAGAAAATTTGTACCTGTTGTTGTTTTCTTAAGTGATGATTCTTGCATATGAAGTCTAATGACTTTTTAGGCATGCTTTTTGTGGAATTTTGCATCCGAATGCTCTGATGGAACACAATAAAATGGCTAAAAATCTATGTTGTCTGGACTTCTTTTGTTGATTTTCATACAATTTGATTCTTGAATTGTGTTTCTTTTTGAAAAAATGAATTTTGCTATATATTTCTCGCTAAAATGTTGGCTAGAAAATTTTCTGGTGGCAAAATGCAGGCAAATCCTTTATTGAATGAGAGGAAATTGGGTAGGGAAGGATACAACGTAAATGAACATAGGATTAGTTTAAGGGTGGAAATTGTAGTTAATTCTTTTTTTATTTAATACAATAACTGTGATTCCATTTTTACCCTGCTAACACCATCGGAAGTGGTAAAAACTTCATGTTTTGGGTGGCACCACTAATTATGGATTGAATTGGATACAAAATGTTTAGTTAAGAGATTATATTGAGTAAAATTTAATTAAGGGAACATTTCAATTTTAATGTAACAGTTTAGGGACTATGTAGGTGATTTGTCTAAAGTGTTATGAGAATTATTTAGATAGACTAAATAATATGATGTCGATGATATAACTTAACCCAGGTAAATATGTTAATATTATTTGATATCACATCGCCCATATCACCAGTCTAACGAGGGGAGACAGTAAGCCTAAGTACTTTCATAAGAATCCTAACATTATTCCATTGGGTCATAAAGTAACTAATCACGTAGGAAGTCAAGTCCACACTGTCTTTCTCACAAATCCAACCCATTCAGACTCCCAAAAGCTTGGTCTCTAGATTATGGCTATTCATCTTGACCTACTGACCAAAAAACTAGTTGAACCGGTCTATTCCGAATCGGTAAAATAGGGTAGCCAAACTGCATCTTAAAATTGGGTCGTTTCCTCTATTTTAGGGTATTGAGTTGTATTTTGAATACTCGCCAGATACCTGACCCGGTCCATTAGAGGGGTATATTTGTAATTTACATTTAGGGTTATGACTTAAACTTGCCTCTATTTCAAGTGTATAGCCCGTTTATCAGATGTAATCTTTCTCAGAGCAGATCTTCGTCTCCTTCTCTCACATCTAGACAAATCACATCCAGTCCTCTCCTTCTCTACTTGTCACTATCCTCCATTGTTTCAAACTCAGAGCCGTAGAGAGGTTCTAAATGCACCTTATTCTTTCTCCTCCTCCATTTTCTCATTGAGTTTTGTAAGTCTTAGTGTGTGTGAATTTGAGTTCAAAGAAAATTAGCATGTGAGTGTTGTTTATATTTTCAATACTTTTAGATATATCCATGCTTTACCAAAGAGCATCCAATGGTTAATAAGGAAGAATAAGGACTAGAAAAGATTCCGTGGAAAGAAGAATGGGAGATCTAAGCTTTAATTGTTTTACAATTTTTAAAGTTAAAATGAACTTGGGTGTCTATAAAACATATTATGTAATTTTATTATGTTTTCTTTAATTATTTTGTGTTATTTTTTCCGATTAAGATTGAGTTTGGGAGTTTAGGAAGAAAGAGAAAGAAGGGAAAGTTTTTAATGAGAAGGGAAGAGAAGGGAAGAGAAGTTTCCTCCAAGTTGTTTGGGAGTTTTGGAAGGAAAATTTCATTAGTGTTAAAATTTTATTAAAGTGCCTCTCCTTTTGATATTTTTGTATTATGTTTGGAAGACTAATATGACATTTCATAATTAATTGTACGGTAATGTAACTTTGCTTTCCATTTCCTCCTACTTATGAAAGGAAAGTTTTTTTTTTATTATTTTTATCCTTCCATCTCCCTCCCTTTCTCTTTTGGTTTTCCTTCTAATTAAAATTTCCAAACAAAAGAAAACGTTCAACTTCCCTTTCTTTCTCTTTTCTTCATTTCCTTCCATCCAAACTCAGACTAATAATAGATGTTCTTATTTCTAGTTGGGCTGATATGATAATCTCAGTCATGAGAGGATTATGGATTACCAGGATGTTACCGTGTCGAGTACCCAGTCTATTTGATTTGCATATGCGAGTACATGGACCGAGTATCGAGTCAAATTTTTTCTAACCTGGTTAGACCGGGTCAAGTAGTTTATCTAGCCTATGGATTGGGTACCCAGTCTATGAACCGTCCTACTCCAGATCCCTTGTTTTCTCACGGGCTCCATTCCTTTCTCTCATCTTTTTTTCCAAGTCAGAGCCTCCAAAATTCAGTGTAAAACCATCAAGAATTATTAACAACATTAAAGTAAATGGTTCTATCCCTTTTATCTATCGATTTTTTTGGCCATAGGCTTTGATTTCTGATGGGTTTTTGATAACTTAATTTTGAACTAGATTTTGTTAGTGGAGGCTAATCCAAACTAATAGGATCAGTGAAGCTAATTTTCAGTATATCACTTTTATTTATTTATTTGTTTGTTTGTTTGTTTTATTTATTTATTCATCATGTCAAAGTGTTATGTGTTTCTTCATGAATGCAATGAGACCTTAGTGGAGGAAAGAAATTTGTGGAGTGAAATATAGATACAGAGAGAATTAGGAGGTTGAAAAGCAAAGCAAGATTACTTGGAATGATATGAAATGGCTGATTTTATGTTCTAGATATCAGTATCAGTGTTTTATTAACATCTAAAAATTTTTAGAATCCCAAGGGAAGAATATTCTTAGTTTTTTGCCAATGGGGATGAGAACAAGAAAGGAAACTAGTCTTGATGTTGAGAACGCCCTCTCTCATGAGAGCTCCCGATACACAAGAAAGATTAAATGTGCACTCTAAAAGAATGCATTTCCCAGGTGTAATAGATTTGGTCTAATTAATTGCAAGAATGTTAAAGAAAAATAATGATAAGAAACTCAAATACAGCTATAATAGCCCAAGCTAAATTAAACTTAATTAAAATGGAAATCAAGTAATCAAGCAACTTTCTCCATTAATTTCCAATAAAACAATACTAAAATAGAGGATAATTACACTATAAAATTTGTAAATAACAGAACAAGAGTGAATGGAAAGAGAAAATAAGATGATTAAGAAAGAAGGAACAAGATAAATATGCTCAAGCAGCAAATTATAGAGCAAAAACTCAGCAATTAATTCAGCAAAAGTCTAGAAAAATGGAAAAGTAGAAATGGAAAGTTTAAAAACCCCAGCTTCCACGCATCCTTCTGTTGTAATACTCCGTCCACTTGATGGAGACATTAGATGACGCCATTTGGATGCCAAAAGACTTCACCATGCTCATGTGCTAGTTTTAAAATTCCGCATGCCCCTCTTCTCTCTCACCTCTTTAACTATACTAACTTCTTTTTAAAATTCCCCATTTTCCCATTCTTTCTCTTTCCTTCTTTCCTGATTATCTCCAACTGTTACAATGCTTCCTCATTCAAGAATCCTTGTCCTCAAGGATTTTTCCCGAAAACTTTCTTTCTATCTCAACTTCCCACTCCCAAGTAGCTTCTTATTCCTTTTTACCTTTCCATTAGAGAAGTCACTGGATTTCTGCTATATTCTTCCGCATATTAATCCTTCTAGCCAATATAGACTCTGGTTCACAATTTTCTTGTTCAGTATTTCTTGACTCAGGCAACTCCTATATTGGCACCACCTGGGATTCCAGCTTCTTCTTCAACAAGGAAGTGCTAGGCAATGCCAACCTATAAGCTGCCTGTCCCACTTCTATTCAAATGGTCTATAGTACTTGGCTGACAGTCTTTCACTGACCCTTTTTGCCACGAAAATCTGTTTATAAGTTTTGATTTTCAGATAGACCCAATCCCCAACTTTAAACTGCCTCTCACTTCTATTTTTGTCTTCATAGTGTTTCATTCTTGCTTTAGCCTTAGCTAGATTCATTTAGTTAATTCAACAAATCCATTTCTTGCCTTTTTTTCAACTTCTCCATAGTAGCAACATTTGTTTAATGTCTCCATCCAGGTAACTTGGTTACTTTGAACAACATTTGTGCCTGATAGAGACAAGGATTTTCTCAGTCAGCTTTGGCAATCACAACAGTAACCCAGTCTCTATTGCTTTGAATAGCTATTTCCAAAACTGACTACGAAAAACCTTGTCTCTATCAGACACAATGGATTGGGCCATTCTATATAACTTATGAATTTGATCTAGAAAAATCCTAGCTACTATTGTAGCTGTAAAGGGATGTGTAATTCCCAAAAAATGGGCACTCTTAGTAAGTCTATCAACCACCACCAAAATTAACACATTCCCTTCAGATTTAGGAACTCCTTCAATAAAATCTACACTTATATGAGACCAGCTATATTGAGGTTTAGGTAGGGGCTATAACAATCCTGGATATTGTGAGCGTTCCTCCTTACACCTCTTATACACATCACAATCTAGGATATTTTTCTTGAATTCTTCCTTCATTTCAGGCCAGTAAAAGAGGGGTTTGGCTCTCAAATAGTTGGCTTGCATCCCAGAATGACCTCCAAATTGTGAAGAATGAAGAGTTGCTATGATTTTACTCCTTATCTCATTTCCCACCCCAATACACAATCTCTTCTGGTACATTAGGATTTATAGTCCTAATCAGGATCCATTTTCCCTTGCACAACCCCCATCAAATTTTCTACAAGTGAATCACCTTGATAACTTTTAATGACCTCCTATACCCAGGTAGAAACAACTTGAGATATCGCTATTCATTCTCCTATTGCTTCTTCTCTTCTAGATAAGGCATCTGCCACCATATTTTCTTTGCCTGATCTATATATAGTATTTCATAACTAAGCCCAGGCAATTTAGTCAGCCTTTTTTGCTGCATTGGAGTTGTGATCCTTTGCTCTATCAGATGTTTCAAGCTCTGATGATCAGTCTTGATGATAAAGTGATTTCTTTCACAGTAATACCTCTTGCATTTGTTGCATGTAGTTACCAAAGCTAGCAGTTTCTTTTCACAAATAGAGAGTCCCAAATTCTTCTGTCCCCAGGATTTACTGAGATAAGCTATGAGACTCTTTTCTTGCATTAATACTGCCCCAATACTTGCATAGCTATCACAGTCTCAATCACAAATGGTTGGCTAAAGTTAGGAAGTGCTAACACTGGAACTGTATTCATGCTTAGTTTCAATCTTTCAAAAGCTTTTAGAGACTCTTCATTGCACCTAAAATTATCCATTTTAAGCATTTCTGTTAGTGGTTTAGGAATTGATCCATACCCTCTAAAAAACCTTCTGTAATATCTAGTGAGCCCCAAGAAACCTCTCAACTGCTTCAAGCTTTGAGGCCTAGGCCATTTGACCATACATTCTATCTTGGTAGGATCTGCTAATACCCCATCTAAGCTAATCACATGGCCTATGTACTCCACCCTTTCTTGAGTAAAGGCACATTTACTCTTCTTTGCAAACAAATGATGCTTCCTTTAGTAGCTTCAAGACATGTCTTAGGTGCTTAACATGATTGTTTGAGTCCTTAATATACACCAATATATCATCAAAGAAGACCAGCACAAATTTCCTAAGCTCATTCTTAAACACAGCATTCATTAAGTTTTGGAATGTAGCGAGAGCATGAGTGAGTCCAAATGATATCATTTTGAACTCATACAAACCTTCATGGGTTTTAAATGCTGTTTTATGTTCATCCCCCACTTTAATTCTGATTTGATGATAACCAGCTGTAAAATAAAATTTAGAAAATCATTTAACTCCCTTTAGTTCATCAATCAATTCTTCTATTAAAGGCAGAGGAAATTTATCCTTGATTGTCAAATCATTAAGTTACCTATAATCTATTGAAACCTCTAACTACCGTCCTTTTTCTTAACCAGCAAAACATGACTAACAAAAGAGCTATTACTAGTTTGGATTATACATTTTTCTAGCATCTACTTGACCAATCTTTCAATTTTAGTTTTCTACGTATATAAGGGCATTTGTAGGGTCTTACCTTAAAAGGTTGAGCCATTTCCTTAAGTGGGATATGGTGATCATGAGACCTAGCTAGTGGCAATCCTTTAGGCTTCTGGAAGACTTCTATAAATTCCTTTAATAAGGATGTTATTTCCTCAGGCATGTAGTGATCTGTCATTTCTGCTTCATTGATCTTGGCAACTTGGGTTGATATTGCATACTTATTCTTTCTGAACCACTTTTGAATCATGCTTCCTTTGATCAGTTTTAGTTGAACTTCCTCTTAATCTCCTTGTAGTGGCACTCTATTGCTTCACAGTCAAAACTAATGTTCAATTTCTTGAAATATATTTGAAGAGGGCTATACTTCTCCAACCAATCTCCCCAGTACCATGTCACTCCATCCTAACTTCAAGGTTCTAACAGTGTATTAAAATTCATAACCTTGCATGTTCCAAATCAGTGGTTTACATATACTCTGTGGATTTAACTTCTCTCCATTTGTAATAGGAACAATCAGAAGTATTTCATATTACTGATGGCATAGACTTTTACATATACTTTGTGGATTTAACTTCTCTCCATTTGTAACAGGAACGATCATATTACTGATGGCATAGACTTTCCATTTGATGTCTCTAATGAGCTGTCCATCCATAAAACTATGGGTGCTTCCACTATCAGTTAACAAAGAAATTCTCCTCCCCTTGATATTTCCTTTAATCCTTACGGTCTTATGCTTCATCCCTCCAGATAAGGCATATGTAGATATTTGCATGAATTCAGCCTCCTTTCCTTCTCAGATTCTTTAAACTAATTTTCTCCATTAGATTCCTCTTCTATTACAAAATTGTCTCCTCCTTCAAAAAGTATGAAGTTCAAATGGGCTTTTTTACACACATGTCCAAAAGTGTAGGATTCATTACACTTAAAACACAACCCCTATTCTTTCTTCTTCGCATACTCACTTGGGGTCATTTTTATGAAATTTCTAGGTAATTTGAACTTAGGTTTGGGAAGGGTTTTGTTGGTGGAAGATGTGTTAGAAGGTAAGAGTTTTTGGTTATTGTTTGAGTTTTGAACAGATTTTTCCTAGTCAATAGAGGTTTATTTTGTGAAGGAATTAGTGTTGGATAAGGTATTTTGGGATGAGACAGTCATTTTAGCAGCAGGTTTTTGATACTTTTTGTTGGCATTAATAGTCTTTTCTTGCAACTTAGCAGCCATCATAGCATCATCCAAGGTCAAGGGTTTAAGCAATTTTACCATACTTTTGATTTCCTCTTTCAAACCGCTAAAAAACGAGGAAATATAATAGGTCTCATTCATTAGAGGTAAAATAGACATAACAATAGATTTAAGAGATTCAAACCTCTCTTGATATTCCTTCACTAAATTGATTTGTGTGATTTAACTGAATTCTTCAATAGCCTCCTCAGTTCCTCCATCTCCAAACCTCACACAGATTTGTTGAGTGAGCTCTTCCCACTGGATTTCCTTTTTTCCATTTGTATAACCTTGAAACCGCACATCAACCTTCCTACTTAAATACATACAGATCTCAGCAATAGGAACCCTTTAGTTATCTTCTGCCCCCATCAATTGGAAATACCTCTCGGCTTTCCTTATCCATTTTCTTGGTTTTTCACTACAGAATTCAGGAAAATCTATTTGAGAAACTTTTGTCCCTCCCTTAAATTTATTTTTGAAATTAGGGAATCCGGAGTTTTCACCATTTTTGCTGCCATAGGTTTTAGAACTGAATCCATGTGATTGCTGGACTCCTCCTACTTTCTCCTTGTTTAAGTACATCATGGACTGGTTCAGCTATGGAGAAAATTCTAAAAATATGTCATTTTCTAACTTTGTTCTATTTGGGTGCTTATTTGAAATTGCTGTTCCGGAGAAGTGTAACTCGCATTCTCCGAATGCGAGTTCCAGAATTTTTTAAAAAAAATTTATTTGACTGACCTCGCATTCAGGAAATGCGAGGTCAGTCAAAATGACCTCGCATTCAGTCAGCGATGCGAGGTCATAATTTTTTTTTTTTTTTTTTTTTTTTTTTTTTTTTTTTTTAAGCAAAAAATTCCGTTGTAATGAATTTAGGTTTTTTTTTTTTTTTTTTGGTTATAGCTAATTTGACTATATATATATTGTTTTGTAGAATTTAGCAAATGTGACTATGTATATTGCGAATAGAAATCGTGCACTATTACAAAAATAGAAAAAATGAATGATTTCGGAAATTTGACTATGTATATTACGAATGGAAATTGTGCACTATTAAAAAAATAGAAAAATGAAGGATTTGACTGTAAGATAAAATCATTTAAATAGTGAATCATAAATCATAAACTATAACAAGAATAAATAGTACGCGAATGAAATGTGTAAACCCGTTAATTTATTAATTTATCGTATTTTTGATAAAATTTTGACGAACCTCCCTATTTTACGACCATTCTCCCTGCCAACAACCAAACCCAACAAGGGCAACAAACATCCATAAAAGCCCGACAAGGGCTAAAAAACATAACTATAAACCTAATAACAATAAAAAACCACCCGACAAGGGCAACAAGCTGTCTCTTATACAAATTAGATGTGTATAAGACATCCATAAAAGCCCGACAAGGGTTAAAAAACATAAATACATACCTAATAACAATAAAAAACCACCCGACAAGGGCTACAAAACATAAATACGAATAACATACATGAATCACACTATATTGCGATAAGTAAAAACAAATGTTAATGTGCATGATGTCCAAATTTGCCGCCCGTACCGCAGTCTCTAGGTTTAGGCACCCTTTTTGATCGACGGACATAAAATAAAGGAGAGTCTTGATGTTGAGTATGGTGAGCAGTTTCCGCCTGCGAAGGTATGCTTTGTTCGTGTTAGTGTTCTATATAAAAGCGCGGAACCCGCTCTACTCTATGTGGATCATGTGCCTGGTGTGGATGTCTAACGGAAACAGGAACTGGCGGAGGCCGAAGATCAAGACGAGTAGATTCGCCTACTGCATGTAGTGATTGAGAAGCGAAATGGCTGATCTGTGCCCATGCACTAGTATCCGAAGTATCGTCCTCAGTCATGTTGTCTAACGACATGTAGTACAAAAATAATTATTTAAACAAAATTAAAAAAATATATTAATTAAAATTATTGAACTCCATAAAAAAAATTAAATGTACCTGAAATATTTTGGTGGTGGGTTGTGGTGGCGGTGGTTGTGTTGGTTGTGGTGGTGGTGGTGGTGGTGTAATGTAGATGGTGATTGTTGTAGAGTCATAGGAAACCTCCTGGTGGTGGGGAGGAGGAGGAGGAGGAGGAGGATCTATTGGGAGGACCACGAGGAGGAGGAGGATGAGGAGGAGGAGTTCCACGAGGAGGGCGACGAGGAGGGAGGAGGATTATAGGAATAAGTCTAAGACCTCTTATAAGATGGAATGGACTAATCTTCTGCGAGGCATTAAGCCTCTACTAATCTTATAAGTAGAGCCGACCTCACATTCGAGTGTATAAGAGACAGTCAACGTTAATTTTTTTTTTTTTTTTTTTTGAAAATTTGGAACTCGCATTCAGAGAATGCGAGTTCCACCTCTTTGGAAACGTCATTTCATATAGGCATACATATAGAACAGATTTCAAAATAGGCATAGATATAGAAATTTTCCTTCAGCTATGTCATATAGGCAACCAAATGTTCATACTTCCAAGTCAAATCCTTCATGATATTCTCCATATTCTCTTGCCTATTCCCCACCACAAAGTGTGTTCTCCTAGTTTTCATTCTTCCTGCTAAACCCCTTTACAGCACTGCTCAATTCTACAGCCTTCCTATCCATTCTTTTCAATTTCTTTCATGGCTTTGCTCCTTATTATCATCAATTGCAGGCAAAACCTCAGACGGATCTAACCTGGCTCTGATACTAATAATGTGTAACAGCCCAAGCTAAATTAAACTTAATTAAAATGGAACTCAAATGATCAGACACCTTTCTCTATTAATTTTCCTATAAAACACTACTAAAATAAAGGATAGAGGATAATTACACTGGAAAATTGGAAAATAACAAAACAAGTGTGAATGGAAAGAGAAAAGAAGATGATTAAGAAAGAAGGAACAAGATAAGGATGCTCAATGAGCAAATTACAAAGCAAGAACACAGCAATTGATTAAGCAAAAATCTGGAAAAATGGAAAAGCATAAACGGAAAGCTTAAAACCCCAAAACTCTAAGCTTGGCCATCTAGCAGCTGCCACCTATCCCTTCTATTGTTACAAACTCTATCCATTTAACGGAGAAATCAGACGATGCCATTTGGATGCCAGAAGACTTTTCCATGCTCAGGAGTTATTTTTAAAAACCTACATGCCTCTCTTCTCTTTTACCTCTTTAACTACACTAACTACTATTTAAAATTCTCCCTTTTCCCATCTCTTTCTCTTTCCTCTTTCCTAATTTTTTTCCAATTATTATAATAGCTTACCATGTGCTTGCTAAATAGTAGATGGATCTTCTTTTTAATCCTTCTGTTAATGGAATGTAAAGTAGGCATCTCTTATTTGAAGATGATTTTTGCTTCTCTTTACCGTCAATTCATTTGTCTTGTCAGTACCAGTTGCTAGTAGTTATTTATACCTAGCATGTTTTGAATTTCATTTCAAAAAGGTACTAAGTTTCTTTTTTATATAGAAAACTAATTTGGACTTCTAATGCATGGGGGAATTTGTTGATTCTTCCAAATCATATCATCTAATCTATCTTTTTTCCGTTCTCCAGTCCATTTGACCTCTGAGAATGACATATGATAAAGCATTAAAATGAGAAAGATATGAGGAAACTTAAGGCACATAGTGGTCCTATATATAGGACTGGGTGTTAACTTTTGACTTCCACTTCGTTATATATGTACTTGAGAAGAGTATTTTTAAAAATAACCTTTATATTACAATCTCTGGCATATAGTTTAAACTGATATCTTAGTCTAGTTTAAAATAAAAGAGCAGCACAAGCACATAATTATTTTACTTTTTTCTATCTTGAATAAATGTACCATTTCTTCAGATTATTTGACATGCTTGCATGATTTGTTAAGAGATTTCTAAAACATATATTTGCTTGCGTTGGTGAATTTTTTTTTTTTGGCTTTTCCTCTTTTATTGGTACATCATGGAGATTTTAACATGCTTGATGGTTTTTGATGAGTTTTAAGGTAATATCTATGAGTTAAACATTAGATAAATATAAGTTTGAGTGATAGAGGATGAATATGCAGACAAAATCTCTCTCACTCTCTGCCCCAATATGCTTAATGATTAGCATATTGCTTGTGGTAATAATGACCTAATATTTGTAGTCAATTTTTGTGCTGTGATCTGCCATTATAAACTCACTTTATCCTGATATTTCCTCTTTAACCTTAATTAGTCGAAGCTAACATTATGTATCTGTCGGAATTCTGGTATTCCCTTGACAATTGTTATTGAACACTACTCCATGAGAAATCTTTCCCAATTTTTTCAGACTGGAATAGCAATTCCTGGGTAGTGTACATTGGTTTCTTAATTTTTAGGACTCCTAATTTATAGATTTATGCTTCAATTTTTCTCTATTTGTCATCTTAGTGTGTTAGAGTTCAGTGTTCGTTATCCTTTTACTGAGTTATACAATATTTTCCTGGTATCCTTTGAATGACAAATTTTTTTGGTTAACTGAGCTCTGTACCTACAAAGCTGTTGATATGTTGATGAGCTTGTTTGAAACCTTTAGGCACAAGGACAAGCAGGAAAAATCTCAATAGAAATTAAAGATACAAATAGACAAAGATGCATTAAATATGTTATTTTCTGGTTTTACAACATAAATTCTTCTCTTTGCAACAAGAGGTAATTCTTGGAAGAAAATGTGTCGCATCGAATAATATATCTCTACAAGAATCACCCACCGTAAAGGTTTCAGAATACATATTACTTTGTTTGTATAAGAGGTCTACACTTATTCTGATGGGAATCATGGAATTTCTTAGTAGCTAAGGAACTTGTCAGTGAATACTCATGTCTGGGGCTCAATATTGCACTTGGCTTTAGGTTAATCTTTGAAGTACATCAACCCAATAGACATTCTATTAAGTCTTCATTAACTGTATCTGTTATGCTTTGAATGCCATCTAAATATTTTAAACATGGTTTTCAGTTAATTTTTTAAACTTGTCTTAAATGGCTATTTCGAGTAAACTTCTTATTCTCAAATGCTCAATTTGTTTGCACTGCAGTAAATAGTTTCTCCACAATAATGGAAAAATGAAACTTTGGCAAAATGGAGTATTTGGGCTAATTATTAATATTAGTCCTATTGGCGTACTAGGTGCGAGTGCAGAATTGTCCTAAATTTTCAAAAAATGGACAAAAATTGAAATATAAATTAAATAGGGGTTTGTATATGCAATGTTGTGGTGGGTTGAGTTCAGTAAATTATTTGTTAGTGGGAGTGGGAAGTCACAAATTCAAAAATAAAAGTGAAAAATTACACTAAAAATCAAGAATTGCACCAAAAAGTCTGAGGGATTATATGAAGTAGTAAAGCTAAGGAGGAAATTTGGAATCCTTTTCTACAGTTCATTTTCATTTTTCTTTAATTGAGTGGGGCTTGAAAAGAGTTAAAGATTTCAATTCGAAATTGAATTATTTTTATATTTTCTGTAACAAAATATCTTTTCTCAAGCATGTTCTGAGATTTGATTGGACAGTGACAACATACATTATTTACAGAAGGACTTATACAATGCCATATATATATATATATATATATAGATAGATAGATACACTATAGAAAAAAGTACGTGCATTGTACGTGAAACACTTTGATTAATTTTTTAAGAATAAAATGGTAATTATTCAATAATAATAAAGACTTATAATAATAATAATAGAACATTGACAACATATATTATTTATAGAAAGACTTATACAATTTGCTATATATATATATATATTTATATATATATATATATATAGATAGATAGATAGATAGATAGACTATAGAAAAAAGCAATTGCATTGCACATATAACACTTCGATTTATTTTTTAAGAATAAAATGGTAGTTACTGAATGACAATAAAGACTACTAAGTATGAAGCAAAAGAATTTTTTTAGTGAAATTTCACATAAAGGAATTTAAGTAACATAGTAACGTACTTAAAAATGAATGTGTTGTCATGTTTTTTATTAGCTAATTATCTTAGTGATTGAGTAAGATCTATTGAAAATACCCCTAATCATCAAGTTAAAATTAGTATCCATCAATATTTTATTTCACATGCCGTTAAATTTTCATATAAGAAACTCTTTTGCATTGAAGAGCATTTTGATTAAACAATTATTCTTGATAAGGAAAGTTGCTATTTGCTGGCTACTACATAATTTATATTCTGCGCCCATAGTCTAATTGTTATGCAAATGAATTTTTGCGCATTGGACTAAAGGAATCCCAGAAATTAAAAAAAGGGTAACCTGATTTGAAGTCCAGCTTCGAAAAGATATTTCGTAAATAATTTTAGTCTCAATTACAGTCTGCCTCTGCAAATAAAATAATTACAATTGGCTCGCTATATTTATTTTATATACCAATTACCCTTCAAGATTTAATAAAGTTAAAATCTTAATGTAAAGGGATTGGTAAAATGTCATAATTGCTCTTAATATTTTTAGTTAGTCTTTGTGAATTTCTTTACAATTTTTTCTCTTAAACTTGAAAATGATAATAAACTAAATTTATTATTCTAAGTTTTTTTTCTAGGTAGCATGAATGAGTAATTGATGAATTTTAAATTTATTTAAAATATATATTGATTATATCTCAAAGTAGTATATTTACGCAAGTAATGTGATTTTTTAAATATAAAGTAATGAATTAATTGCCGATAATAGACATAATAAAGTAAAAAATAATAAAACAAATATAATGTGATTAAATAACTAAAACATTCTCTATTCTAGATATAAAAATAATAATAACGGAACAAGTATGTGATGGCATGCCAAAAATGGATCCAAAGAAGAAAAAATATACACATAATTCATTCCATTAATATTGAAGGGTAAAAAAATTTCAATAATGTCTCTTATACACATCTAAAAAAATATAAGAGACTTTTGAATGACAAATTGTTTATAAAATAAAATCATATACTAAAGTGCAACTCGTCCTAATTTTATGTTAGTTAAGGCAATTAAAAAATTCAGGACAATGATGATATTTTATTACTCCCTTTATATTAAGATTTTAACTTCATTAAATTTTAGGAAGCAATTTGTATATAAAATAAGCATAGATAGTATTTTGCAATTGTCCCCTATTTAAGGTGGCAAACTGTAATCAAGCTATAATTTTATCAGCTTGTAACTGTTTTTTAGATCTGGCTGACTGATTTTGAGTGCTTCTTACAAATGTACATTATTTATTCAACATCACTAAATTCAAAAATTTTACAGTTATGTTTTGAGCTTTTAAAAAATTCAAAGAATAGATTTTCAAATCAATTAATCATCCAAACATTGAAAAAATAAAAAAGAAGACTATTAAACATATCAAGGTTAATGATTTTGGTATTCCAATAAAAGTTATAGACACTCTATATTTAATACTTTTTAACTAACTTGACAAAAATACCCATGGACTAAATCCCCTTAAACTTTTTAATAGAGAAAAATATTTCCCCTACATTTTGCCTTTCATTTTTTCCAATTTCTAAGTGTCGAATACTTAAATTTTCTATTAACTATTATGAAATTTGGAACTTATCAAAATAAGAGGGTTCACCTTGTTTTTAGAAGTTAATTTTTTATTTTTTATTTTTTGTAAGAAAAAGAAGAGAAAAAAAAAAACACTTAAACTTTTCTCGTATTAAATATTATCCTAATAACAAAAGTTGTTATTTTTTTTTTATCAAAGATCTCCCAAATGCCTTGGAAATAAATAGAAGTCGTGGAAATAAATGAAAGTCATAGTTCACTTGTAAACTCTATTTATTTAGAACAAAATTTTAAACATTATAAAATGTAGCTTTATCCTTATATCACTTTTAGTAATTTATTATTAAAAATTACAAACTTTTAAAAGTATAAACCCAATTATGTCTTGTACTCTGTTGTTCAAATTTTTTTTCTCCAATGAGATAATATGGTAGAAAAGTAAACTAGTTGCTTATTTGATATGTAATATATATTTGGGGTAAATATGATTTTAAAATTGTTAATAATCTAGTTTAAGGGTGTTTTCGTCAATTGAATAAGAGTTATTATGGAGTGCCTAAAACTTTTGCTGGAGTGCCGAGATCATTGACCTATATGAAATGTATTGAGCAACAATTTAACATATTTATTCTATAAATATATAGTATCATTAGCGTTAGGGACGCCAATCAATTAAAGGAAACCAAATTTGCTTCTTTTTTTTTTTTTTCAATAAAATGGAAATCTTTGAAATTAACCCACATTTGGCAACCTGAATTTTAAAAATTTTGAATTCATAACCTCTTAACAAATTAAAAGGATTTCACAATTGCACCGTAAGCTCTATATTTAATTTTTATTAGAGAACAAATTCACTCTTTTGAAAAACTTGTCTCAAAGGCAAATTTGGATTTTTGAAAAAACTTGTCTCAAATAGAAAATAATTAATTAACGTGTCTAATTAAGCACATAGCACGGAAAATAATCATTAACGTTTTCTCAAAGGCAAATTTGGATTTTTGCAAAATTTTGAGATTGCTTTCGCCCATTGGGAGAATGGAGTTGCCTGCCATTTTTCTAAGTCGGATATACCCTCGAGTTGCTGGTAGTATTTTGAGTTCGTCCCTATCAATTCAGCACAAATAATGATGTTCCGATCATACCATTCACAAGTTTATGGAGTTTGCTAATTTGTTAATGACAACACATGGAGAAGGCCTCAATAAAACCAATTCTAGTTGCAGTTTTATTCATCATTTCACTTTGTAAGTCATTTTTCGTTAGCTCTCATTTTTATTTAAGGGAAAAAAAAAAGAGTTAGGTAAACAACATTTGAAACATTTAAGGCTCATCTAATTTTTAAGGGTTAATTACACTTTAATGTAAGATAAAAATTAGCCAAGATCTTGGTTTATGATTTGTAAATATAATTTAAGGTATTGTCAAAGAAAACAAACCTTCAGCCATTGCAATATAAAAACCAATTCGTCCTAAATAAGTTGAAGTATCTTGCTTCTATGGCCTTCTCTCCCCTCACTGTCCATATTATTGTGTATTTAGTGATGGGTGGAAATACACACTTATGTTATAATCGGGAGAGAGACCAAGAGCTATTTATAGAGATTTTAGGACTCTTCCCATCATAGAGTCCAGCAAATAAGGAAGACTTTTAACCAATTAAAGTCTTCAATGATAGAGTTAATTGTAAAACTTATTTATTTCAAGAATATATCAGATGAAACTCTTATTTCCTTCTAAATTAATATATCATATATTTATATTTATCCAATTATTTACATTCGGTAATTTTGTCCTACAATTATATGTGAGGAAATAATAATAAATTTAATATTAGAATATTATGTGGTCATGAAGTCCACTAGAGTTAATATTCTAAATATTATGTGGTCATAAAATCCACTAGAGTTAATATTCTAACATTCTCCTACTTGGACAAATGACCACAAAAATATTATTATAGATTCAATGAAGTAGCCACAATTGTTAATCTATGTCTATCCTATGCAATTGTTGAAATGGATCATGGCAGTTGTATATCACATAATATATATATTTCCTTCTATGTATCATAAATTCAACAACTAGACGAAGATAAACTAAATAAGGAAGAAAATAGACAATCAAATCTATAATGTCTATTAATGGTCCAAAATATTACATCCTAAATAATATTTTATAAATTAATAATGTGCACAAATCAGGAAATAATATTTTATCAAATATGTGTCCAAAAAATAAACAAGCATATATTCAAAATTTATCAAGACCCATAGAACTAACATGATAGCTTTGAAAATTTCTTTGGCGCCAATGCTTTTGTTAGTGGGTCTACAAGCATCTTGTCAGTTTTTATATGGTTCATGGACGCCTTTTGTTGCTAAATTCTTTCTCGAATAATATGATATTTCAATTCAATGTGTTTAGATTTACTAGAGCACTTATTATTTTTTGAGAAGAAAACAGCTACAGAATTATCACAATACAGCTTTATGGGTCTAGATAAAGAATCCACAATCTTGAGTCCTTCAATGAAATTCTACAACCAAATAGCTTGAGAAGTAGCCTCATAACATGCTATAAATTCTGCTTCCATCGTAGAAGAAGCAGTTATAGATTGTTTGATACTTTTCCATGATACAACACCACCAGTGAGCATAAAAATATATCCAGATGTGGATTTCATACTATCCACACAACCCATAAACTTCGAGTCAGTGTATCTAACAATTTCAAGATGATCACTGTGCATATAGGTGAACATCAAATCTTTGGTACCATGAAGATAATAAATGTGCATCACTTTTTTAGGAGATATCCAGTGATCATATCCTGAATTACTCTGAACTCTCCCGATATTCCAACTGGAAAGCTAATTTCAGGTCACGTGCAAGTTTGAGCATAGATTATGCTTCCTACAGCTAAAGCATATGGTACATTTTCCATTTGACGTCGCTCAATTTCATTTTGAGGACATTGACTTTCACTACATTTATCACCTTTGACAATTGGTGATGAAGTTATTGAACAATTTTGCATTTGAAATCATTCAAGAACTTTGTTTATATAAGACCTTTGAAATAAACCAAGAATTCTCTTAGATCTATCATTGTGGATCTCAATGCCAAGTACGAAAGATGCATCATTCACATCTTTCATCTCTAAGCTATTAGAACGGAATTTTTGGTTTCATGTAACATGCCTAAATAATTAGTAGCAAGCAATATATCATCAACATATAATATCAAAAATATGAACTCCCGCCAACTTTCAGATATATACAATCATCAAGCTTATTTTTTTCTTGAAATCCAAAGGTTTTCATGCCATCATGAAACTTAAGATACTATTGGCGGGAAGCTTGTTTAAATCCATAAATTGACCTCTTAAGCTTGCATACTAAGTTTCCCTTTCCTTCCTTCTCAAAACCTTCATACTGTCACATATAAATTTGTTCATCTAGATTGCCATTCAAGAATGTCATTTTTACATCCATTTGATCCTCTAATTCAAAATGAGCTACCAAAGCCATAATAATTCGGTAGGAGTCTTTCTTAGATATAGGAGAAAAAGTCTCATTGCAGCCAACACCTTCTCTTTGAGTAAATCCTTTAGCTACTAGTTGGGCTTTATAACGGTTAATATTACCTATAGAGTCTCATTTAGTTTTAAATATCCATTTTCATTGAATGGGTACGAGCCTTTTAGGTAATTCAACCAATTCCCAAACTTGGTTAACCTTCATGGATGCCATTTTATCTTTCATAGCATGCATCCAGTCATTGGATTCACTATTATTTATGGCTCTTGTAAAAATGTCAATGGATCATCATCAATGCCGATATCGCTATGTTCTTGTAAATACACCAAATAATCACCCGAAATTGCATTTGTCTTAACTCTTTTTGAGCTTCGCAAATTATTTGGATGATATTAATATGTGTATCAATGGCTGTAATAGAATCAGTACTTTATCAAGAAGTGAAGTACTAGAAATTTTTTCCACCCTTGTAGATGCAGTAATAGGTGAGTTGTTCATTTCAACTGATTCCTCTACATTTGAAATCAGTACAAATTCTCTTTTATCATGACTCCCACTAGAAATCCCATTTTCAAGGAACATAGCATTATTAGATTCCATTATTCGATTATGATGATTAGGACAATAAAATCAATATCCTTTGGATCTTTTTGGATAACCAATAAAATGACAAGTAATAGTCCTGGGAACTAATTTTCATTCATCAGGATTGTAAAGCCTTGCTTCAGTAAGACAACTTCAAATATGTATATGACTTAAACTTGGTTTTAACACTACCAACCCATAATTCATAGGGGGTTTTAGCTACTGCTTTAG
Organism: Cinchona pubescens; assembly: GCA_025175665.1. Lineage (NCBI taxonomy): Eukaryota > Viridiplantae > Streptophyta > Magnoliopsida > Gentianales > Rubiaceae > Cinchona > Cinchona pubescens. The sequence goes on along the minus strand of JANKKI010000267.1, from coordinate 934,300 downwards.
TAGGAACTCTATTTAAAATATACATGGCTGTCTTAATAGCTTCACTCCACAAAAATTTAGGTAGAGTACTGTCACTAATCATACTTCGAACCATATCCAATAGCGTTTGATTAGGCCATTCAGCTACACTATTCTACTGAGGTGTTCCCGACATTGTATACTGAGCTATAATTCCATTATCTTGAAGAAATCTAGCAAATGGCCCTAAATCAATCATGATGGCATGAACCAAAAGCACTTTATCCCTCTGGATAAAACTCACAGCATTGGACCACCAAATGTGGCTACTGACAAAATAAAACAATAATTTAGCCACCAATGAAAGTCCTTGACGAGCAAATTTCAATTTAGTGGTAGATGAAGTACTCTTGATCCAATCAACCCTCCTATCACAAATGGCATCTTTAATTGTATTCATATCCTTCTCTTTATTATTAAAAATGACAAGTATTGATTAGATAAGATGTGAATATTGCAGGTACGAGAGTTATATTGAAATATGCATTGGTTACATCGGCACTGAAATCTGCTAAAATCCCCCGTATTCGCACCTTACCAGCCTCTAGTTCACATAAATTGCAGATTATTATATATAAAGGGAGAGGGAAAAATTTGGTATCTGTCATTTTTTTGCCAGTTATACCCTTATTATATGTGTAACCAACTATAACTTCCTTCCACTCTTCATCACTTACATTATTTTTCAAATTTTTTTGCATATTTTTTCCTCCACCACCTATATTATTTTACTACCATTTTCACTAATTTTTTATATCATTAGACTTATGAATTTATGCTATTATTTTTTCTATAAATTCATCATCCACTTTATACATTAGCAATTAATTTTAGAATAGAAGTTGGTATTCTTTAACATAGTTAATGTTAGGTCATTGGTTTAAACTCATTAAAGCCCCACAACTCCATACATGTCTCGAAATCTGTACATCCTCTTCAAACTTCTTGGGCTTGGCACTCTTTTATTTGTATACCCCAAGTTCTGAACAAACCCAACCTACAAATTTTCAATTAACTAAAGTCATGTGTGAAAGATAGTGTCAATAGAAAAAATACCTTAATCTGTTTTTCCAAGAAATTATAAACTAATTAATATAATTTATGAGTCACTGATTAGCTCATGACATGCCAACAATGTTATTGTTTAATGGATCCCTATTTTCTTTTTCTTGTTCTTCACATATTGAGTAATAGTTTTGATATGTGGTTAATAATGGCATAACTTTAAAAAATGGTCGCATGACATTTGGATTAAATTTTAACATGAGAAAAATTGTTTATGCCTTTTGAATATTGTTTATTCTGCAGTTCTTTGATTAAGTTCATACTTCGACTTTGACTTTTAATATCAATCTCAATACAATTAATGACAAATAAAATATGAACTTATTATTGTAGGAATCGTGCACCTGCGTAGCATGCGTGTCAATGATTTTAGTTTGAAAAGCATTCCTTTGTAACCTTTTTCCGTGTTCATTTGAGCCTGTAGACAGAATAAGTTAGTGATGGAAATTCACAACTATCTATTGTTTAGTATCATTTAATTAATCAACTATATATACAATAAGCTTCTAATATATAACTTGTTTTCTTTTTATTCACCATTTTGGAGTTCTTCTTCGTCTTCTTCAACACCATCAGTATTTTTTAGGATTACGGATATAATTATGCTTGATATTTGAAATTTTTCTAATACAATTATTGGATATATTAGTACATATTTAAGAATATTGGATTGTAGATGTAATTGCGGTCGATATTTAAAATCTACTAACATAATTATTTTATAATAGTTATAATTTAATAATAATAAGCTGTATACCAACTTGATATGCCGAGCAGGTGAACTTTTATGTTACATAATTGGTCTTTATCCACTATTTACTTTAGAAAATAACCTTCAATTTTAGTCATGTCCCTGCATAATATGAGTTTGATTGGCTACATTCTATATTATTGCCATTGTATAATAAATAAGAGACAGCTGCAATAATAATAAAGGATCAATCAATAATGCAGTGGAAATAAATTTGTACATTCCTAACTGTTTGTTCGCAATTATGATACCTCTCCATAGAATATTAGTCCATACTCCTTAAGTTAATGATATTATCCTTGCTAGCAATTTTCCCACCAAATTCTAGACTTTATGCATCTTGAAACGTGATAAGATTTGATAGAATATATATATATATTTTTTTTGTGCATGTGCAACGTATCATCTTTGGCTTTTGTAAATGGTTGAATTACTATATCTATATCATTATTTACATTTGCAAAATTATTGTCTATGCTTCTTGCTCGAGCATTCGAAATGACATATGATTTATTGTATTGGAATATGTTTTAAAACTGTTTAATCGAGCATTCGAAATGACATATGATTTATTGTATTGGAATATGTTTTAAAACTGTTTAATTGTCTAGTCAAACATGATGCTATAGATATTTTATCCCTAAAATACATTAAAAAAAAAACTTAATTAGAATAAGAAGATTAATATCTTAATGTAATTTGATTTTTGAGACAATACTTATATTTGACACTTATCTTGTCATCTGCAAAGACGAGGTTCTATCCATTTTCTAATTTTTGTGTTGTCCGATATGGCTCAGTATTTATCTTTTAGAATAATATATAGTACCCATACTTTTCATGAACCTATTTTTATTTTTTAACGCGTTAATGGAATTAGATGCAGTTGTCATTCTTTAGTTTCCCTGTATTGCTTATAAAAAATATTAATCTAATGACAATAGTATAACTTTCTTAATAAATTGTGTATATATGTGCATTATATAACTTCATTGAAAAAATGGCGAATAACTAAGAGCTATCATTGCATAGTGCTATAAAATTACCATCATGTCTTGGTTAATTAACTTTGTCGGATGTCATTTTGTACTTCAAATAGATATATTCAAGTAACTATTGTCTTAGTATATCATTAAGAGGACAGGTGGTGGTCAGATGATGATTTTTGATAAAGTGCTTTGACTATTGAGTAAGAGCGATTATAAATCCATTAAAAAAAGTTTGAAGGAAAATAACAAAAGTACAGAAAAACAAATTATGAAGACTACACTATGTTAACCAAATCCTTTGACCCATATGGGGTAGCAAATGGAGAGTAGAAGCTGAGAAAAATTTAGTATTTTAATGTACTAAATTTCGTAAATAACTAAAATGACTTTCCAATTTGTAATAAAGTCTAGCCTAATTTTCTAAATTTCTAAGTCATTACTTTCACAAAGAGTTCCAATCTAGTAATTTAGTTGGTATTTTGTTATACTATTATCTTCTCTGAACTCCTTATAGTGGTTAAAGTGAAAGTTCGTAATTTGTATACTTTTTCTCCAACAATCACTAAATAATTAATAAATTAACAATGGTTAACTAATAAATAGTTAAATAAATAACAATAAAACACAAAAGCATTTGCATAATGCAATTTTCATAGAGAATTAACAGAAGTATAGTGGAACTTTTTACTTTTCGCCTCTAGTCTTAATTTAGTCAATTATTCTAAATTTCAGCTAACATACCATATTACCAAACTTACGTTGTTGATATCAATTATATTCATCCAAAAGTTTTAATGAAAAAAATAAATTGATAAAATTATTGTATAGGAACTTGTAGCAATTGTAAATGATGGAAAAATTAAAATCTTAATATTTGCTCCATCATATGTGCAAATTTTTAAAATAAAAAATCAACTAAAAACTTGATCTCAAGTGAAATTTAATTTAACTTGCCGAATGTTTCATTGAAATTAATTCCATATACCTTACCTCTGTATAGTTATGCCTATAAAAGTAATTTTTTTAAAAGAAATGATAAATTATAATTTTTTATTTGCTTAAATATTAAAAAAGGATTGTAAAAGCTCCAGTTAAACTAATTAGACATTTTATAATATTATTTATTATATTATAAATAATAAATGATAATTATCCTATTATATATTGATAATAATATCATTTATCATATTATATTTATAGTATAGTAAATTACTTTTTCTTTAATAAAAAAAAAGGTTTTACTCTTTCTTGAAGATAAAAAGATTTTCTTCTTATGTTTTACATATTCACAGTTCCTTATATTTCTAATTAGAATTCTTTTTCACTTAATCATTGGGCTTAAAAAGTTTTTTAAATACCCGTCACATTGTGATGGCTGAAGAACTAAACTAGTTAAGGGGTGGTTTAGGAATGAATAATGCAAAAAACACAAAAGTGATTGGTACTTATATATATAGATAGTATGGTATAGTATAATATATATATATATATATATATATATATATATATATATATTAATGAAGGATTTGTAAAAGCTCCAGTTAAACTAATAACATAGTTTATCATATTGTTTATTATATTATAAATAATAAATTAGCCACAATTATCATATTATATATTGATAATAATATTATATATCATATTATAAATATAGTATAGTTGTTTACCCTTTTCTTAAAGATACAAAAATTTTCTTCTTATGTCCTTACATTATATTTAGCTAGAATTCTTTTTCACTTAATTATTGGGCTTTCAAAATTACTTAAATACCACTAATTTTAAATGATAAAAAATTGGTAAAATTATTTTATGAAAACTTGTAGCAATTGTAAATGATGAAAAATTAATTCCTAATCATTGCTCCACATCATTAGATGCAAAATAACACAATAAAAACCAACAGAAAACTTGATGTCAAATGAAAATTTTGAATTTAACTTGCAAAATGTATCATTAAAAGTAATTTTTTATACCTTACCTCTCTATAGTTATACATATAAAAGTCATTTTTTTTATTATGATGTAATATATTATAACTTTGGATTTGCTTATTTATTAAAGAAGGACTTGTAAAAATTTTAGTTAAACTAATAAGATACTTATCATACTATTTATTATATTATATTAAAGAAAATTCAACTACTCTTTTCTTGAAGATAAAAAAAGTTTGGGTAAATTACAAGGAACCCTCCTTGTGGTTTGGCTAATATGCACGTTAGCACTTTCCTATAATTTGCAAATCTACGATCAGCCCTTGTATAGTTAGGGATAAAGTGAAACCGTTAAATATTCTGTTCAATGACTATTATTAGGATGGAATTTTTTATTTAAAGGGTTATTTTTGTTATTTAAAACCTCTATGGGTTTGTTATATAATTTAACATAAAATGCAACCCCTCCCTTCAGATAAGGAGGGTTTGGGGCAATGGAAGGGGATTATTCTTAGGGGTATTTTTGACTTTTTGTACAAATCCATTAGATTTTTAATTTCAATCCATTTTACAAAAAAAAAAAAAAAAAATCAAATCACGAGGGGTAGATTCTAAATTTACAAACCATAGGAGGCTAACGTAAACATTAACCAAACTACAAGGGGTTTGATTGTAATTTATCTGAAAAGTTGTCTTCTTTAGTTCTTACATTTTTGAAGTTCCTTACAATTTTAATTAGAATTTATTTTCATTTAATTAGAGGGCTTTTATAGTTCCTTAAATACCCCACTTTTTTGTGATAGCTAAAGTAATAAACTAAAGGGTGGTTTAGGATCAGAAAATATCAAAAACACTAAAGTAATTGGTACTTTATATATAGTATAGATATAGTTATAGATAGATATAGATATAGATATATAGTATAGATTAGTAGCCTTTTTTTTTTTTTTTTTTTTTTTTTTTCTATTCTACCATCTAAATTTGAACACAAACTTATTATCCTCTTCAGCTTCTTCATGAAGAAAGGGTTTGGCTATCTGAAGGGAAGGATTTGTTTGTGTGGAATCAAACTAATTCGGGCGGATTCATTTTGGCTTTAGCTATTGATTGCGTTAGAACTACAGGCTCAACTCTATTTTCCAGAAATATGATCTAGTATAAGAGGATCCCAATAAAAATTTCTGTATTCATGTGGAAATTGCTCAATTCGTATCTCTTTCTAGATGACATTCTAAAGAATAAAGGTTTTAATCTCCCGTCCATATGTCAATTAAGCATATCTTAACAGCTGGTGGTTGATTTGTTCTTAATACAAAATTTCAATTGTTGGTTACGTGTATAAGCTTATACCCAGCTTACTTTGTTGGGAAGTTTGGAAAGATAGGAACAAATGCTTATATGAAGGCATTTCAACATCTTCAAAGTATCTTATTACAGCCACTAAATTCAACATGCAAACCATTTCTATGGCTCATCCTCTTGCAGCAACCAGGAAGACAAATTATTGTAACACATAGCTGGGATTTCAACTACAGCCTACAACTTCTCAGCATTTGAAGTTGTAATGGTTCATTGGAAAAGCCCCCCTTGACTGGTTTAAGCTCAATACAAATGGTCTTTCTAAAGGAAATCCAGGTCCAGTAGCAAGTGGAGTTGTTATCATGAATCATGCAGATCTTGTAGTGGTTGGATTTTCTCTTTGGTTTAGTGATCATGGACCTAGTATGTACGCAGAAGCTAAAGCTATTCTCCATGGTTTAAAACTTTGTGAACAATTGCGAATCAGTAACATCATCATAGAACTTAACTCTTTAGTCTACTCATCCAAAGCATTCAAGGCAAATCTTCGAACTCGTGGAAGATGATAATCTGACGAATCAATTGAAGAAAACACTCAGTACAATCAGCTTTGTTGCACAGCACATCTTTAGGGAAGGAAAACAAGTTGCAGATTTATTAGCAAACTTAGGACATGAATTAACATGTAGTTGTTATTATAATTCTACTTCTTTGCCTAGGTTAGCTATAGTACTAGTTAGATTAGACAGGATGGGTTGTATGAATATTATGGTTTCATAATTTCCATCTTATACTTTCTAGGAGGTTTCGGTATTAAGTCCCCTTCCATGTACTATAATTTTCAGTATTAATAAAACTTGGAAGTAGTCATGCCTTACACACCTAGTTATAAATTTATAAAACACCTAAATCCTATTACTAATTAGGTGGCATCCCGCAAATATACGGTTGTCAACTAGTAGTAAAGGGAAGTAGGGATCGTACCCACAAGGATTGGTCGATAATTACCGGTTATTTTAGCTTAGATTACAAGTTGAAGCAATGGATTAAGAGAAGATATTTAACTAAAATTAGAACTAAGAAAGCAATTTAAAGACAATCTATTGCATTAAAGTAAAGACTAACACTAAGAAAGCATATTTAAGAAAGCAAGTAAAATGGAAGCATGTAAAAAAAAAAATCATTTTTTAGAATGCAATTAAAAGGGAAAAATAACTTAAAGAAGCAATTAACTAATCTAGACTACTAATTACCACTAAGAAATCATAATTAATGAAAGCCCATAAACTATAAGGGTAACAAGGTTTAACACAACGAAAAGGTTATCTAAATGCCCAATTCATCCCCCCAAACTTAGTTTCACACATAATCAGCGTCAAAAGACATTCAATCACAAATCAAGCATTCATATGATTTCCTCAAAATAAGCTCAGTTATTTAGCAATGAAGTGTATCAATAACTAGAATATCCATAATCAAAAGATAAAATCAAGTCCAAGTTCAACCAATAAATCATGTACATCATTTAATTCACAAATCACAACAAGTCGTATATTGTCATTACCATTCTCATTAACAACCATATTTGTCCAAAAGATTCCAACAAATCATTTGCCAATAACGCAACACAACAAAATTAAGCACAAGGCTACAAGCCTTTATTACCAACGAGGTATTTAAACTAAAGCATGTAAAGTAAAGAAAGCATAATAAAGAAAAATGAAAGAGCTACACTTTCAACACCAACGAGGCTTCCCAAGGATATTGTAATCCTTGGTGAATTTGCACCATTGTTAAGCTCCTCCGAAGTCTCCAAGGAAATTAACTTTGGGATATGTAGGTTGTGCCTCCTTGGCTTGGCCCCCTCAAGAATGTATCGTTCTTCTTCTACTCCACCAAGAACTGGCTCTTTCTTCACTAACACCTCAAATAGAATCTCTTTTATTGCAACCGGGACAAACGCACACTTATGCAAAGAGAAAGTTGGTGATTCCTCTACATAAGCGTTGAGTGTCTCAGTTGTTGTAATTTTTAATCAACTTCATGAGGCTCTTGAGAACCGATTTCTTGCAAGACTTTTTCAACTTGTTCTTCTTGAGCCGATTCTTCACCCATTGGTGGAGGTGTTGGAATACATTATTTTTCACCATTTTCTATTCCTTGAATCTTGGCAAGTTGGTCTTATAATCGATTGTTGGTTGTGGCTTGCTCTTCACGGAGTCTATCCATTTTTTTTTAAGTTGAGCAAGTTTTTTTCATTCTTTGGCCATACTTCCTCGAAATTGAGCCCATTTGTCTCGAAATTGGGCTATTTCTTCTCGAAATTCTTGATTTTGCATCCACTTGTCCATCCTTCTTTCGTCTTCACTTTCTTGAGTTGTTTGGTGAAGGAAATATAACTCCATTTGATCATATGAAGGCTCTTGTGGTGGAGGGAAAGTATAGAAATTTTCTTGATAGCTTGCATAAGGATATGGATGGCTAGACCATCCCATTTGATAATTTTGGTGGCTCTCATAAGCATATTGATGGCTAGACATATGTCCATCCCACTTGATAATCTAAGGGGTAAGGAGAGTAACCATAACAAGGATCATGCTCATTGGGCATACCTCCATTACTATAAAAACGGTAATCTCTTTGGTACGAATTATTCCAATTAGGTCCTTGCATATTCTTGAACAATCAACAACACAAATAAAAATAAGAAAATGATATACTAGTTAGTCTAAACCATCCATCATAAAGAAAATCTTTTTGAATTTTTGAAAATAAGAACACAACTACAAAATGAAAATCTTCTTTGGTTTTTCAAATAGGTGAAACAACTCTACAAGAAAACAAAAGGCTTCAATTTAGTCTTCCAACCAAATTAAGTCAATATTACTGAAAACCAATACCTGACAATGGTGCCAAAAACTTGATACCTTACACACCTAGTTATAAATTTATAAAACAACTAAATCCTACTACCAACTAGGTGGCATCCTACAAGTATACGATTATCAACTAGTAGTAAAGAGAACTAGGGATCGTACCCACAAGGATTGGGTCGATAATTACCGGTTATTTGGTTAGATTACAAGTTGAAGCGATGGATTAAGAGAAGATATTTAACAAAAACTAGAACTAAAAAAGCAATTTAAGGACTATCTATTGTATTAAAGTAAAGACTAACAATAAGAAAGTATGTTTAAGAAAGCAAGTAAAATGGAAGCATGTAAAAAGAAGTCATTTTTTAGAAAGCAATTAAAAGGGAAAAATAACTTAAAGAAGCAATTAACTAATCTAGACTACTAATTACCAGTAAGAAATCATAACTAATGAAAGCCCATAAACTATTCTATGAAAGCATGTAAAAAGAAAGCACTTTTAGAAAGCAATTAACTAGCCTAAACTACAAATTAACTTTAAGAAAACACAATTAAGGAAAACTCATTAACTAATCTACCAATTAAACTAGGAAAGCAAGTAAAAAAAGTAATTAAATGAAAACCCATAAACTAATATATCCTAATTAACCAATCTAAACTATGAATTACCACTAAGAAAGCACCGGTGATTGAAGGAAACCCATTAACTAATCTAACAATTACACTAAGAAATCATGCAAAGAGAGCAAATATACGAAAGTAATTAGACTAATTAAACTAAGGAAATATGAAATTAAAGTTTAACTAAAAGAGATTTAATATAAATAAGGACCTTACCACTAAAAAGGTTCAATCTTTAACAAGGAAATTGTGATTACAAAAAAGAGAAATACTACTCTAATCTAATCTTAGAAAACCCTCCCCAAATGGGGAGGAAAAAGGAAGAAAATTACTCTCTAATCTAACCTACTTCTACTAACTAAGTTTTTCCTCAAATGAGGTTTAAAAAGGGTATATATAGTGCTAGGGTAGTGGGATAATTGTGCAGCAAAAATCAATCCCGAACAAAGTCATTTTTTGCTCCAACCGCCTCCAAATCGTGATTTGGAAAATCTAGATCGCAATTTGGATTGAAATTTCTAAAATGCAGCACTTCATAGTTTTGCTTCAAAAATCTTCATCCGACGTCTTGCTACGGTTAATCCGCCATTTTTTTTCATGCTACCTTAACACATAGGAGAACATTATTAGATATAATAAACACTTAAAATAACACCTAAATATATAAACAATATTCTCACAAAATAGGCCAAAAAACGAAGGACAAACGAAGACGAACAAGAACTTAACTTCCAACAAAATTAAGTCAAAGGCATGACACAAGTCTATACACAAGAACCTAATAAAGCATGCTAAATAAGACCTAAATAAGTACTAAACACTTAATAAACACATATTACCACATTCTAACACATAAATACAAAGTAGACAAAAACACACATTAAAACACTAAAAATACTCGAAACTAATAGCCAAACCTTCAAGTTTAGGGTATATATAACTTTATTTTACTAGAGTTATTAGTAGCACCTCTCCCCGTGGTTCAGGTGGTTAGCTGGTTAAAAAAAAAAGTTGTTCACATTAAAGTTCAAACCTCAAATGCACTTGATAAAGCAGTTTAATTCTAGAGAAAAATATTACACTCTTGATGTTTAAAATAGGAAAAATGCTCTTTATCATGTATCAAAGAATGAATAATACGCAATAATAGCAAAAGAAGTTAATTTAAGGAATGAGAGGTAAAAAGAGATTTCTTGAATGAACACACATAAAAAAAAATTAGCTTGCCTAGCCTTGTTGATAGCATGATACTGCAACTTGATTTTAGAAAGAAATATGATTTTCCGCTATTGAATATTCAATCTTGTTTTCATTCTCAGCAACTACTAGAACTTATCGATCTTAGCTAGAATCCTATACTAGCCCAATTACCCTTGAAAACCATCTCTACACTAAACCTCTTCATGTATAATTGTACAATCCATTTTCTTATCATGTATCCTGTATTGCCTACACTCAATTGTACACAGTCCTTTTGTTATTTTTTCCCTCTAAAGTTGAATTGAGAACACATTTGTGTATTTGAGACTTTGCGCATCAAAAGTTTCGTAATTTTTCCTAAAAAAGTCCACAGCTATTCGAGGTATATGCATACTTAATATGACCGGATTATATGATATTTCATTTTTTTGACAGGCGATCATCAATGGTAGTATATGCCCACTAGCCTATTGGGATAGCAGCCTTCGGGCTTTGCCTGCCTTTTCTAATAAAAAATTCCAGCTCGACCTGGGAAAGCGCTAGCAACAACAGGGACATCAATAATAGGGAAGTAACATTTTTGAGATATCAGCTTGTTTCATCATATCCATGAAATAAAAGTCCTTTATATTTTGTTTAGTCAATGAGTCTGTAAGTCACAATATCACAAATTTACAAATTAGCCCTTGAAAGATAAAATTTTCGGTGAGCAAAATTCTGAATCACTGCAAAGTATTGACAAGTCACTGGTGAAAGGAAAAACATTTGCACCTTCTAATTTTCTTGATGTTCTCACATGATTATAATCATGGTCTTTAAAGCGCAATGTAGCGTGTTGACTATGAGACAAGTATTTAATGGAACTAAACATACATTAACAACAAACTCAAGAACGTTCAATTGTCCATTTATTCAAGAAAAATTGATGAAAAATTCTTTATCTAATTAGCCCTTGAAAGAAAAAGTTTTCAGCGAACAAAATTCTGAATCACTGCAAAGCATCGACAAGTTCATTGTTGAAAGGCAAAACATTTTTACCTTCAGATTTTCATGATGTTCTCATATGATTATAATCATGGTCTTCAAAGCATAATGTAAACTGCTGACTATTAAACAGTTATTTAATGGAACCAAACATAAGTTAAAAACAAACTAAAGTGTTAAATTGTCCATTTATTCAAGAAAAATTGATGAAATTTTTTTATCTAATACATGATCTTCGTTCAATTAATTATATAAACAAAGAAGAAATAGAAAAGCATCTAATGGGAATTTGTCCAAGAGCTCACATGTGACTTTGACACCTAAAGGATTATAGAACATGCTTGAAGATATGGAAAATCTAAATGTGTTAATGAGAGTCATGACATTGATCCTTTTCCAAGGAGCATCCTCAGATGATTTCTTCCTTTACAATCGATGTGTAACCTTGATAATAAAATTACAACTAATTCAAGGTTCTAGTATTATTCCAATTTTAAGATTTGATAGAATTGATGTGATTCCTTGATAATAGATTTACAAGTGATTTAGGATTCTAGTACTATTCCAAAATTAAGATTTGATAGAACTCTTGTAGTGTACAACTACGCTTCCTTAGCTAATGATGCGTACTCACATTTAGTTTTACATTTATAAAAACCTAAACCCTACTTCTAATTAGATGGCACACCACAAGTATTTGAGGTAAAATAGTAGCAAGTGGGAATAGGCATCGAACCACAAGAATTGGTCTATAATTGCCAATTATTTAGTTGGATTACTATTTAAAGAGTTTGATTAAAGAAAAGATTTACTACAAAGAGCAATTTAAAACGAGTTAGGGTTTGATTAGCCAATTTTCGGGATTAATCAATTGATTGGCCCAAATAGCTCTAAGTCAAACTAGGAATTGCCTTATCCCAACTATGAACCAATTTCTTGGCCTGACTCACGGTTCTAGTCTAATAAACTCGTGGAGTTCAAGGAATCAACTAAACAAGCTAGCATCTTGGCTGGGCTACAAACCATCCTAATCAAGTAGTAAAACCGTCTAGGTATTAATGCTCAATGCTTGTATGTTGTGTTAACCCCACTAACATGGTTCAAGAAATGGCCATTTCCTCTTACCAAGCAGCCAAACCATTTACTATTACCCAATTATCCCCCAATTTTACCATCCAACCCACCAATCAATCAAGACCCATGGGAAATTGGCATCATCAAACCTTAACCCATGCTAATTGGTGCATAATTAAAGATAAGAAATTTAAAGAAAGTATTTTAAAGAAAGTATTTAAAGGAAGCATATGAAAGGGAAGCACTTTAAGAAGGCCTTTAAATATCCTAACTATAAATCACCACTAAGAAAGCATATTCGAAGAATGCAACAAAGTAATCTACAAATTAATACTAAGAAAGAAAGTGAAACGAATATAGCAATTAGACTAAACTACACTAAATTAATACAAAGTAATGAAAATTAAATATAAAAATAAAAGATCTTAACTTCATTAAGGTAGCAATGGGTTGGGTCCTCAGGTTATCGTGTCTTGTCGGGTATGACTCATTTCTTATCGTGTCGTGTTTGTGTCATATCATGTAGGGCCTATTTCTTATCGTGTTGTATTCGTGTCTAACCTGTTCGGGTTCGTGTCATGTTCATGGCTAACCCGTTTACTATTGACAAATATAAATACAGCCTATTTGACAAGTTAAATAACTTACGATCCATTTGAATTAAAATTTCAAATTTTAAATCTTTAATAATTTAAATAATGTATTAGTACAAACCTTGTTCTCATAACAATTTAGAGTATATTAATGAAATTTATTCAATGATATTTAAAATAATTATTATATTTCATTTAATAATATTATATTAAAACTATTATTCACAATCTTAAAGTATACTATATTAAATTATAATTGAGATAATAGTTCAGCAATCTGTTTAGCCAATAACCTAACGGGTTATTGTGTGTACCCAGTGGTTGACCCAACCCAACCCAACCCGTTTACTTTCGTGTCATAAACGGGTTGACCCAATAATAGCCTGATAAAATTCGGGTTGTGTCATAACCTGTTAATTTTGTATTGCGTTCATGTCATGTTATCGGGTCATGTGAGAAATTGCCAACCCTAAAATTAATGGTCTTCAGCCCTTAACTAGGAGATTAAAAATTACACTAAACTAATTTAATCTAAGAAAATCCTCCCAAATGGGAAGAAAAAATAAGAACCCTCGCCTGCAGTAACACCTACTAACACACTCTAACTATGTCTACTTAGCCTCCAAAGAGGTTTAAAGGGTGTCTTCATAGTATTAGGGTTGAAGAAGGAGGTTGAAGTAACAATTTGCACCGATGTGGACATTTTTTCGGACAAGAAATGGATCAGCTTCGGCACCATTGTGGCAAGATTCACTTCTTGAACAGTTTCATCACCACGGTGTTGAATATTTAGGTTGACCCCCTTTGACACTGTGGTTATGAGTTTTTCTTCTTCATTTTGGACACGGCGGTGTCACTTACAATGAGCCCTTAAGGTTTGACACTGTGGTTTGGGATTCGATACCCAGTGTCGAAGACTTAACCATTTTTCTCTTGAATTCTCTCCATCATCCAAATATGTTTTGATTTGATCCATTTCTCATCCAATTATTGTGCCATTTTCTCCGACCGAACCCTACACATAAACACACTATTAATTATATCAAAAAGAATAAAATAACATTAAAAACATTAAATTGACACAAACTAACACATTCTAAAACATAAAATAAAAAATAGTTTAAAACAATACTTAAGCCCTAAAATGTTCGAAACTAAGGCAAAAACACTCATATTTAGGGTATATATAATTCTAGTTTCCTAGAGTTATCAAACCCATAAACTTAACCTTCTTTTTGTCCCAAGCAAAATAAAAATAAGAATATGTTTGCGAAAAAGAACAAACAAAATGACTTAACAAAAAACACATGATATCACTAACAAAAATGTAATGTTGAACTCTAGTGCACTAGTCAAAAGTGAAAATCGGATTTTAACTCAATAAACTCAACGTTTCATCTAATTTTACATTTATAAAAGTGTGTTGGCCCCAAATGCAACCTAAGAGGGGGGGTGAATTAGGTTATCTCTAAAGACAAACCTTTTTTTGAGTGCTTAGTAGAAATTCAAACTTTATGCAACAAATGAATACTTAAGCACAAATGAATATAATAGATATTCAACAGTTTAAGCTTAAAGAACAAATAAGAATGAGATAAAGAATATCAAACCAAACTCCCAAGCTTCTCAAGCTTGGAGTACATGCACTAGTAGTGCCTCTTCAAAGAAGGTGAGGCAATAACCTTCTTGTACACAAAGTAGGCTCACCCTTGCACCAACTAAGTTCCTCTAGTTGAGCCAAAGGGTTTTACACTACAACCTCACTTTTGTACACTGAGACTGTTATCCCTCCACTCTTACACTTGAAGATCACTCACTAGTCTATTCTTGCTCACACTAATTCCCACTAGTTGAGCCAAGAAAGCTAGACTTCTCAAACCAATACAACCCACAATATTTTAGCCTATTTCTCCTCAAATAGCTCTTACAAGTGTTTGTATTGAATGTAGTCTTCTCTTTACTTAATTCAGACCTTGGGGTATTTATAGTTGCCAAAAATCTGCTTTCAACAACTTCCCAACGGCTATTTTCTGTCTACTGGAAAACTAGCCGTTGGACCTTTCGGACGGCCGATGCCAGCAAGAGTGCGTCCGAACAGACTAGCCGTTGGACCTTTCGGACTGATTGGACATAAAGAGTTAATTAAAAAANCGCTGTTCTTCGTCCGAGGCTTGTTTCAAATTCTTTGTGTCGGACGATTACCATCGTCCGAAGCTCTGTGTGGTTGTTTTGTTCGGACGATCATTTGCGTCCGAACCTCCCTGTTTTTCTGGATGATTTGGTCATCATCAAAACATGATTAACATAACTGGGGTTCTTCAAAGTGCACACTAGTTTTAGTTACAAACATTACTTTAACTAATGAAGTGTTCATAAAATGCAAATTCAAATGCAAGCTGATTTAGAGCAAACAATTCAAGTTCCTCAAAAATTTGCTTCAAGTATCGAAAGATAATTAAGAGTTGTTTGGAGTAGCATACTGATGCAAATGAACACACAAGGATATTTATTGGCACCAAAAGGTTTAACAAAGAACATCAACCCTACCATTAAGAAATGCTTCACTCCAACACTCATAAATCTAATAGCCCATATTAAGGATCATTTAGGATTTTTAAGCTTATAACGTAGGCTAAGTAATGGGATAGGATAAATTCCATTGGATATAAGTGACTATAATCACCTTCGTCATTTCGATACAAACTCTTGGACTACTAGCCCATACACATGAGTCCTAAAAATTAACTTTACTTAACCAACTAACACTTGAAAGACAGAGACCTTTTTTCTAACTAAATTAACTTTTGAAGATAAGATGAACCTTCTTTATTAATTAGGAATCACAAACTTTAAATATTCTTTTCTTTTCTTGCTCTTTTTCTTCTTTTTTTTTTAATTTTATTTTAGAGGGAAGAATTTCTAGAAAACAACATTACATAAATCAATCAATTACAAAAAGGGGATACAATTAACATTGACCATTTTGGCATCAATCGCCAAATCAAATGTAACAAAAATTTCCTTCAAACCATCGTAGAAGATCTAACTGTTACATTGGAAAACTACGTTAATTCTAAAATGACCAAGGCGACGGTGAAGAGAGGATGAACAAAGTGAAATGGTTAAATTATATGGTTGACAAGAAATTAGGCTTTAAGACTCACGAGATGGGGACACAAGGGATAAAATTTACACAAGGTAGGCTTTTGGGCTCAAACAATCCAAGAGTTACCTAGATCATTTTTAAAATCTGGCTATTTGGCTAAAATAGGAGATTCACACTACCCCAATCAATGCACTAAGCTAAATCTTGACAAACCTGCAAAATATCCAAAGTTAAGAATCCATGCAACATATTAAATGACACTTAATTCATTTCTTTCAATAATTAAACAAATTTCCAAAAACCTTGAAAGGTCTAAACCATATCAACAATTAATTGATCTTGGCATTATACAAATACTTATGAAAAAAGTAAAGCATGAAATAAAAACTATTTAAGAAAATCATTTTATGAAGTAGTCGAAAACATGGTTGAGTTTCAAGGGTTAAATCTCATTTTTTTAATGAAGTATAACCTATGTTCAACATCCAATTTCAACTTTCACAAACAAAAAAATAAATAGATAAATAAATAATACCATTTCCAATGAACAAGACTATAGATACAATACCACAAAATTCATATTATTTAATGAGTACAACTCGTCCTACCACTAACCCATCTCAAAAGAAATAAAAATACTTCGACAAAGCATGAAAGCATAAAAATACTTCTAAAAATACTAGCTAAACGTAATAAAAGCAATGACTTTGAATCACAGTTGGACAATCAAAAAGGTCATGTACGTGATGGACAATATAATAACCATGTGAATGTGAAAGTAATCAGTTAAGCACAATTTGAACTTACAACAGTAGTTCAAATTTTAATCATGAAATTCATCAACATGAAGAACAACACTAAACAAGCATAAGCTATGAACAATTTCAAGTCCAACATGTAAATGCAATTTCCATTTAAGTACATAAGTCCTATAAAATGTGTATTCTTCTTCAACCAAAATAACTACACTAAGTAAAGGTTTATTGGGATTTCACGGGGTTCAAATAATCAAAGAAAAAAAATACACATAAGGGTAACAGGGTTGAACACAACAAATGGGTTATCTAAATCCACAACTCATCCCTCCAAACTTAGTTTCACACATAATTGGTTTCAAAAAAATATTCAATAATAAAGACCACTCCCAGTCCATATCAATCATTCACATGATTCACTTAAAATAAGCTCTAAACACCTAGCAAATAAAGTGTATCATCAACTACAAATCTCAGAAGTAGAAGGTAAAAACTAAGTACAAGTTAATTCCATTAAGGATATATAAATCACAAATACAAAAGTCCTGTATTGCCATCAACATTGATATTAACAACCAAATTTATCCAAGAAAGTCAAAAATCATTCACCAACGACAAGACATAACTAAACGAAGCAAAAGGTTACAAGCATATATTACCCACTGTGTTCTTATACTAAAGCAAGTAAAGTAAAATAAATCATAAATTAAGAAAAGGAAACAAATACTCCCTCAACAACACCAATGAGGCTTTCCAAGTATATTCTAATCCTTAGTGAACTTGCACCATTGTCTAACTCATCCGAAGTCCCAAAGTGTATAAATTTGAGTTTCAGTGGCTAGCATCTTGGTCCTATTACTAATCATCCTAATCAAGTAGTAAACCATATGTTGTGTTAACAACACTAACATGATTCAAGAAATGACCATTTCCTTTCACCAAGAAAAACCATTTACTACTATCCAATTATCTGGCAATTTCACCATCCAACCCACCAATCAATCAAGACCCATCGGAAACCGGCATAATCAAACCTTAACTTATGCTAGCTAAAGCATAATTAAAGACAAGAAATGTAAAGAAAGCATTTTTAGAGAAAGAATTTAAAGTAAGTATATGAAAAAGGAAGCATTTTAAAAAGGCATTTAATATCCTAACTATAAATTACCACTAAGAAAGCATTTTGAAAGAAGACAACAAATTAATCTACCAATTAATAATGAGAAAGCAAATAAATAGAGAAATTAGGCTAAACTACATTAAGTTGACACAAAGTCAAGGAAATTAACATATAAATAAAAATCCTTACATTAATGGTCTTCAGAACCCATCCACAACTAGGAGATTACAAATTACACTAAACTACATCTAATCTAAAAAATTCTCCCCAAATGGGGAGAAAAAGGAAGAAGAACTCTAGCCTACAACTAACACCCACTAACACTCTCTAACTATTTCTGCTTAGCCTTCAAAGAGGCTTCAAGGGTGTATTTACAGTGCTGTGGTTGAACGAAGTGGCTGCAACAACTATTTGCTCTGATCCTGACTTTTTCCTGTTGGAGCTTTTCAATATGGGGATTTTGTCCTCCTATTTCTTTATAGGGGTCACTAAAACTCCTATAAATATGATGGAAGTAGCCTTTGTAAACTGGTTACATAGAAGCAATTTGGTGACGGTCTCAAAATACTGGAATTTCACCAACATTTTTATATTGTTTACCTACTACTACTTCAATAAAACATAAATAATGAACTATAGTACTAGTAAGTAGCAAAGCAATCTTCGTCTAGTTTCGAAATGGAGGACAAATTAATAGGGAGCGACAAATTAATAGTACATACTTCAGGAGCGTATAGTATAGCCGTAAAGGTTAAAGCAAACAAACGTCAAAAGCAGAGGCAGTTGTTGATGGCCCACCGGTATAGTATCTTCAATGAAGAAGCCCCTGGTGTAATCTTTCATGGTGCGGTCCTCTAATCATGACCACATTTGCCAAAGAATAGAACGGAAGGCAAGGAAAAATAAAGTGGTCCTAGACCAGTTGGAAGTTTTGACTATACAAGTAGTTTTGTCCAAATGAGCAAAATTGCTTATTTGGATAAGAATTGCTCAGGCAATAACGTCAACCCTTAAAGTATATTTTAAAACTGACTGTGAATATATCTTGATGTTGGCAATCGTCTATACTATTATAAAAGTGTTGGTTGTGTTTTTGCCTTTGGCTATTTCTTTCTTTTTTTTGATCTGCTTAAAGAATTTATATCTTAATTACATGACTTTATAAGGGACAAGTATGTAAAAATTTCATTTGTCAAATCTAATCTAATTTCATTGGTAGAAAAACTTTCAAAATAAGAATACTTTTACTCCATTGTCCATCATCTTAATCTTTTGCAATTTCACATTCATGTAGAATTTTTCTCAACAACAAAGACTTAGCAAAAAAGTAGCCTAAATTTGACTATTTTTTCCTATGTTTTGAATATTTTTACGGCTTATGTGTAGTTTTTGCCTATTTTTGCTTTTATGTTTTAGAATTTGTTAGTTTGTATTAATTTAGTGTCTTAATATTATTTTAATGTTTTTGTTATAAATAATAGAGTGTGATTATGTGTAGATTTGGTATGAGAAAATAGCACGAGAATTAAATGAGAAACACCTTGTCGAATCCACAAATCAAGCCATATTTGGATGATGGAGCCAATCCAAGGAAGGAAAATGGTTAAGTCTTCGACACAGTGGTGTCAAATCCCACAGTGTGGTGTCAAACCTTAAGAGCTCACTTAAGTGACACCGCACTCTGACATTGCGGTGACCAAGTGAAGAGTTCAATAATGCGGTGTCCAAAATGAAGAAACTACTCAGGAATGCTCATAATCGCGGTGTTGAAGAGGGTCAACTTAAATATTTGACACCATGGTGATAAAGCTGAATAAGGGAATCTTGCCACCACGGTCTCGAAGCTGAAGCATTTCATGTTAGACATTGTGATTTGGAGCCGTGGTTTGAAAATTTCTATGGGCAGAAATGTCTAGATTAGCACAAATTGTTGTTGCAGCCTCTTCCTTCAACCTAGCACTATAACTACACCCTTTAAGCCTCTTTGAAGGCTAAGTAGACTTAGTTAGAGTGTGTTAGTATGTGTTAATATAGGCTAGAGTTCTTCTTCCATTTCCTCCCCATTTGGGAAAGATTTTCTTAGATTAGATGTAGTTTAGTGTAATTTCTAATCTCCTAGTTATGGATTGAAGACGATTAATATATGATCTTTTATGTTTCTGTTAATTTCCATTACCTTGTGTTAATTTAGTGTAGTTTATTCTAATTGCTCTACTTTTTTGCTTTCTTAGTATTAGTTGGTAGATTTCTTGAAGAATTTGTTGTCTTCTTTAAATATTCTATCTTAGTGATTATTTATAGTTAGTTTATGTAAATGCCTTCTTGAAATGCTTCCCTTTTACATGCTTTCTTTAAAAGCTTTCTTTAATTGCTTTCATGACATTTCTTGTCTTTAATTATGCACTAGTTAGCATAGGTTAAGGTTTTAAGATTTTAAAACTACCTTGGCTACATGAGGGAAGTATTCTATGTGTTGAAATTTTTCTTATTCATTTTCAACGTTTGGGTTTGTGTTTTGGAATGAGTGTCCGTGTTATTATTAATTCTTGTTTAGTTTAAGTTTTGTTTGTGCAGTTAGTTCATAGGTATCTGGTATGCCATAGATGTTGGTTGTGTCTTTCTTTTATGTTAGGTTAATGTTTTCGTTTATTGTGTTTTTTGTGTTATCAATTGAATTTGATTGTACAAAAGAACAAGTTAGCTAATGGATGGCAGCCTTCAGGATTTCTATATCGTATTTGCCTGATGTATTCTAGAACGTGCTAAAATAAATATTAGTTAGGTTTTGAATATGTGTTTATTTTGTGTTCTTTTACAAGTTGTATTATTATATGGAAATTATTAAAAAGATATCAAAGAAAAGGAAACCAAAAAATCAAAAAAGAGTATTGTTGTGCTCTTAGGTCATATTTACAAGTGCATAATGTTTTATAATGAGTCCATGATTTAGTGAAGATGAATGACATGACTTCTAATAGTCTTGATAACGGTAACTTCATTTTGCTCTGAAAGGAAACTTGATTGTCAATACCATTTCCAACTATGGGAACTACCATTTGTGTTCTAGATTGTATCATTTGTCACGCAAACTTGCCTAATAATTTCATATAGAGAGAGGTTGACTTCGGACTTACTTTTTGGGGTTTAGGGCTTATCTTCCCAAGTGAAGTATGTAAGAGGCTTGAATAGGGGAATGAGTTAGGCCATTGTTTGGAACTCTTCTCCCTTCCATTTTTCTAACTTACCACCCTTAAGTACTCATCATGTTTTGTCTAGTATTGAATTGTTATTATGTAAAAGGAGTTAACCGAACTAAACACTAAATTCTAGTATAGTTAATTCCTATTTGATCATTGTGTTATCAAAGTCGATATTCTAGTCCTTGTTAACCCACAAGTGGGTACGTGTCCAAAACCTCAATTTATTGATTATACTTTATGAAGTTGTGAAAAGTGAAAGATGCACAAAGTGCAATTAAAAAAAGAATGAACACAAAGGAAAATGCTGAAGAAAGTGAAAAAGAACAAAAGTTCAACTTGTGTTTTGTGGTCGATCCAAAAAGTATGTGTATGTAAGCTGCTAGGGTAAGTAAGGTTCATTTTCTCCAAATTTGCATTCTTTTGATTTCAAAACTCTTAATCAATTTTGCTTGGTTTGATTGCACAATTAATAAGGCCGGGTAGTTACTAATTTTTCAAAGCTTAATATCCTGGGTCAAGCTCTTATATGTATAGGTTCTGGCTAGCTAGCATGGCTTATGTTGTTTTGAAAATTCCATTCTACACTTAATGGTCCTCCCTTGTTGGAAATGAGATTAGTATAGGGTTCAATTGAAAACTAATGTTATTCCATGGTGACATCATGCAAATTGGGATTATGATTATGAGAATTATATGGCCATCTAGTGTACTTTGTGCCAATATGTTTATGTGTGTGTGTGTGTTAATTGGGATGTCTAGTAGTTTGTATTTTATTTTTTACGTAGGACGAGCAAAAGTTGAAGTTGAAGAGTATGTTAACTCTCTTAAAGAGAGTTATTTACATGTGTTCTTGATAGGGTTTCATGCGAGTTCTACTGTTTTTTAGTTGTAATGTTACGGGTTATAATTATTTTTAGTATTTTCATAAGTGTTTTTATTTTATGTATTTTATATGTTTAAGTGCATTTAGTATTTTTATATATGTTTTTATAGGTTTGAAAAGGTTTGAGCATCAACCAGGGTAATTGCATGCAAAACAAGATGACTGCGAGCAAAATCAGCTAGCAAAGTTAAAAATGGATCTGAATATTGTAAAGAACCCAATGTTTCATAACCAAAAGAGGTGAAGAAATTCAATAACTAAGCTAAATGTTGGGATCAAATTGATACCCTAATAAACTGATATATTGCACTCCATTGCAAAGAACAAGAAGAGTTGGGGAAAAGAACAAAAACTATTGTCGGTTACCTTGATCTTGGAACTTTGATGATTAATCACTTTTGAATGTCATAGTACTCTAAAAGTCTGATAGACTATCTCTGTAATAACCCTAGAATCCATACTTATATATTTTTTTATGGTACATAAGTGTTATGTCTAAACAATGCCTGAAAATGCAAAACATGCGACTCCCGCTGATAAGCTCGTAAATGTCGTATGTTTCATGTATCATTTACCTCCGTTTTTTAAGTAATTTGAGCAAAAATTGAGTAATTATGAGATGATAATGTTTATTTTGAGTTTGTAGGATTCGAGTGAAGAAAGAATCAAAATTGATCGCAAAAGTGGAGGAAAATTGCAAAATTGAAAATTCGGATCGTGCACCGACGAGGAGTGATTCTGACACAGGTTGGTAGATTGAGCATAACTTTCCTTTCCAAGTCCAATTGAGGTGATTAAAGGTGTTGTGGAAAGCTAAGATATAGAGCTACAACTTTCGTGTTCTGAGTTTTCCTAAATTTTGCCAGCATCTTGGAGAAAATTGAAGATGCACGCACCTTCTATGAAATCAGCGCCCAGGTGGCGAGTCCAAAGAGGCATCTTCAGCTTACTGGAAGTAGCGCCCAGTGGCTGCAAAAGTGCAGCGTCTTGGCGCCGATCGATGAATGGCTACGAAACTTGACTTATTTTGCAAGAAAAGTCTTCCTGTGAGTCCAGTTGTGTCGAAAATCGTGCACTTATCATCCCGGAGTCCCAAAACCCTAAAAACATATATAAATACACCAAGAAAATGAAAGGAAATCATCATCATCATCATCAGCCATTATTAGTTTCTAAGGTTTTCAATAGTTAGGTCAATAATTTAGCCGTAAGGTAGATTTTCTCATAAGCTTTCGAGTTAAAATTTCATTTTCGTGTCACGAATTCAAGACTCAACAATCATCAACATTCGTTTTTGCTGCAATTACTAAGTTTGATTTATTTTTATGCAATTTAATTTTGTTTTTTTTTTGATTTCTTGTTATTTAATCATTGTTCTTGTTTTATTGCTTTTAAGTTCTTAATTGCTTTCGTAGGTTTAGGAGTTAGGGTTTTATTGGATCATTTTTAATTGCTTTTATTGGGTAGATTAATTTAAATTCTTGGCCTTGATTAAATTATCACAAATAAGGTAGATTAAATTAGGGTTTCAGTTAATTATATTCAATTGCTTTCCTTAGGGTTATAATTTATATTCTTGTCTGTATTTTAATTTCTTGTGATTAAATTTAGTTTAAATTTTGTTAAAAATCCCTGATTATTTCGTCTAACTAGTAAATAGGCTTGTGAACCTAATAATTATTCCAATAGTCCACGTGGAACAATCCTTACTCATCCTGTATACAAACTCACCACAATCGTATACTTGCGAGTGTGTGGGAGTTGATTAGGATAATTAAGGTTTTTATTACTTGTTCATTGTTATGAAAAACCTAATCAATATTCTACCGAACAAGTTTTTGGCGCCATTGCCAAGGTCTATTTTTGTTTGGTAACAATATTAGGTGTAGTGAGCCTTACTAGATTAGACTTTTTTTTTATTTCTTTTCTTAATTATTTACAATTTTTTCTTATTCTCTCAAGTTTGTTTGGATTATTTCTTTGCTATCTGATCTTTGGTTTTCGTTTCTTGTAGTTTACGGTAGACACTCATCATCCAATCAAGCACTTCATCCGACTGATTTGGAGATTGAATGAATGATAAGTAAAAACTGCAGACGACAAGACTCAATCCATGGTGATAATATAATGGAGAATCCAAGTCGTGCTATTAATGAACAAGAGGAGGTTGCAGGCAACAATGGCAACCTAGTTAATGCTAACCCCCGACATTTTAGAGATTATGCAATACCTAATTTTGAGGTTAGGCAAGCTCTAGCAATGCTCGGCTACCAGTACAATCGAACAACTTCGAAATCAAGCCTGCACTGATACAAATGCTCTAAACACATGCTATGTTTGGAGGAGGATCAAATGAAGATCCCCATGAGCATTTAATTAGGTTTGAGAAGGTCATCGATACATTCAGGTATAATGGAGTCCACCCCTATCCGGATGAGAGCATTCCCTTTTTCCTTACGTGATAGAGCAAGGTCTTGGCTGCAAACATATCGATAAGGCACTTTCACAACAAATGACTAACTCACTCAAGAGTTTCTAGTCAAACACTTTCCACCAGCTAGGACCACTGAGCTCCGAAACGAGATCACATCATTCCAACAAATTACTGGAGAGAGCTTAGGAAGCGGGGGACTAGTTCAGGGAGCCATTAAGAAAGTGTTCGTACCATTCTATACCTTTAGGGTTGCAAGTCCAAAACTTCTATAATGGACTATTTTCGGAGACGAGACTGATAGTAGATGCAAGTGCTGGAGGATTATCAAATCAGTCTACTCTTACCTACAAGACTCTGGAAGAAACATAAGAATTGTTCGAAAGAATGGCATCTACTCATTACTATCATGGATCAATAACTCCTTTAGTTGGACAACAACAACCACAAGTGAATCAAGCCAACGTCCAACAAGGAGGTATGCCAAGCTATGATTCTTTCTTATCTCAATAAAACATGATAATGAGTGCCATTACTAATTTGACGAACGCCGTAAAGAATATGGGAAGAAGCTTGGTGAACTCCATAGGTCCGACAAACCAAGGAATCTTGAATTTGTGATTTCTATGGAGAAAATCACCAAAATGGCTATTGTGAAACATCAATCATGAAAGGTGAGCAGATTCAATTTATTTCTAATCACAATCCTACCTCAAGAAATCAGCCCATACTTATAAGAACACATATAACCCGTTTTGGAAAAATCATCCTAACTTTTCCTAGTCAAACCAAGAAAATGTTCAAAATCGGTCATTTCAGTCAAATGCTCCTCAACAAAATTATGTCCAATCAACCATCAACATCTAGACCATACTTACCACCGCATCAAAGAAATCCCCAGAACTTTCCACCTTATCAAAACAACTCATACCATTCTCCACAACCAAGACCGCCATTTCAAATCCAAATTATCCCACACATGTGAATCATGAGGCATCCAATGATGATAATTTGAGAAGGGATTTTGAGAGATTGCAAAGTGAGTATGAGAATCTTCGAGCTACCACAAGAAACCTTGAGATGCAATTGGGGCAAATAGCTCGCCAAAACAATGAGCAACTTGTTGGAACATTACCAAGTGATGCAATTCCTAACCCAAGGGATAATACTCAAGGGAGAGAACATGTTCAAGTGGTCACATTGAGAAGTTGAAAAACACTACAGCTGAAGAAAGTGCATGATGATGAGTCAAACAAGATGGTGCAAGGGGAAAAGAAGACATATCAA
The DNA here is from genome assembly GCA_025175665.1 of Cinchona pubescens. Taxonomy (NCBI): domain Eukaryota; kingdom Viridiplantae; phylum Streptophyta; class Magnoliopsida; order Gentianales; family Rubiaceae; genus Cinchona; species Cinchona pubescens. The sequence goes on along the minus strand of JANKKI010000267.1, from coordinate 908,120 downwards.
AGAGCTTTAGACAAGAATGAAGAACCATCTAAAGATCTTGACCAACAAGGTAAGTCAATTGGCCGAGGAACATGCGGTATCTACAGGTAAGCAGATAAGTGTTCTTTTTCCCCAAAGACTAAAAGAGGATGAAAAAATGAAAAAGTTTAGGACGTTTTTGGTAATTTTTAAGAAAATTGAGGTTAACCTTCTGTTTATTGAAGCAATAGAAAATATGCCTAGTTATGCTAAGTTTATGAAGCAGATATTATCTAGCAGGAGGAGATTGATGGGGGATGAAATTTTATGCTTGAACGAAGGGTGTAGTGCCATTATTCAAAAGAATCTTCCCTCTAACCTCAAGGATCCCAGGTCATTCTCAATTCTATGTGAAATTGGAGAAGTGACATTCCACTGAGCTCTATGTGATTTGGGAGCTTATACCAACCTCATGCCTAATTTCACCTTTAAGAGGTTGAATGGAGGAGGATTGTCTCCAATAAACATCACTCTCCAACTAGTCGATTGAAGTGTAAGGCAACCGGAAGGAGTAGTAGAAGATCTTATTGTCCAAGTTGTAAGCAAGTAATAACTACTTGCCAAAGAAAGAGGGATGACTGTGGTCGTAAATGAAAAGAATGAACTAATTTCTTCTATATTAGTGATGGGGTGGCGGGTGTGTATCGATTATAGAAAACTTAATGAAGCCACTAGGAAAGACCATTTTCCTTTAAAACTTCATTGATCAAACGCTTGAAAGATCGTCTGCACATGCATTTTGTTGGTTTTTTTTTTTACAGTTATTCAGGTTATTTTCAAATTGCAATAGCCCCAAAAGATCAAGAGAAAACCACTTTTACTTGCCCATATGGCACATTTGCATATAGGCGCATGCCTTTTGGTTTATGTAATGCTCCTAGTACTTTTCAAAGATGTATATTTGCTATCTTTCATGATATGATCGAGAAATTTATTGAAATCTTTATGGATGATTTTAGTGTGTTTGGTGACTCTTTTGATTCTTGTTTAAATAATCTTGCATGTGTGTTACAAAGATATGAGTCTTCAAACTTGGCACTTAACTGGAAAAAGTGTCATTTTTTCGATGGTTCAGGAAGGGATCGTCTTAGGCCATCACATTTCATCTAAGGGCATAGAAGTAGATAAAAGTAAAGCAGAGATCATTGAAAAATTACAACCCCTCACGAATGTGAAGGGAGTGAGGAGTTTTCTTGGTCATGCCGGTTTTTACCGGCGTTCATTAAAAATTTTTCTTTGATTTCCTGGCCTTTATATGCTTTATTACAAAAGATGTTCCTTTTATTTTAGATGATAAATATTTGTTTGCATTTAATAAATTAAAAGAAGTTTTGATTACCACGCCCGTGATAGTCGCACCAAATTAGAATTTACTATTTGAATTAACGTGTGATGCAAGCGACTATGCCATGGGTGTAGCATTGTGTCAAAAGAAAGAAAAAGTCTTGCATGTTGTGTATTATGCCGGCCGAAACCTTAATAAAACACAAATAAATTATTTCACCATAGAAAAGGAATTGTTGGCAATGGTTCTTGCATTTGATAAGTTTAGGTCATATTTGATAGGTAATAACGTGATATTTCATACTAATCATTGCCCTTAAATACCAATTGACAAAAAATGATACTAAACCTAGACTTATCTGATGGATTATACTATTACAGGAATTTGACTAGAAGTGGTGGACAAGAAAGGAGCCAGAAATACTGTGGCGGATCACCTTTCACGATTGGAAGGACCTATGGCAAGAAAGGGTGATGAAGAGCCCATAAATTAGACATTTTCGGAAGAACATTTGATGAGAATGAAGGATGGGGTACCTCGGTTTGCAGTTATTGTCAATTTCTTATCCACCAAGATCATTCTGTTCACCATGGATGTAAATCAAAGAAAGAAATTTCTTTCGAAAATGAAATACTATATTTGGGATAACCCTTACCTCTATCGTCGATGCAAGGATCAAATAATCCGGTGGTGCATTCCAAAGAGTAAGGTGCAAAATGTCTCATTTCATTGCCACTCTTCAAAGATAGAGGGACATCACAGCTCACAAAGGACAGCTGCAAATGTCCTTTGTTGCAAAGCAGCTTGTTTTGGCCAACATTGTTTTGTGATACAAGAGATTTTGTGTGATCAATGTCAACGTGCAGGGAATTTGTCCAGAATAGATGAAATGCCATTGCAAAATATTCTAGTTTGCGAGATTTTTGACGTGTGGGGTATTGATTTCATGGGCCCTTTTCCATTGTCGTATAATAATAAATATATCCTTGTGGTAGTGGATTATGTGTCCAAGTGGGTTGAAGCTACGGCACGACTAACGAACTATGCAAGAGTAGTGACAAACTTTGTTAGAAAAAATATTTTCTGTCAATTTGGTGTTCTACGGGCTATTATAAGTGACGGAGATCATATTTTAGAAATTCCTTATTCAAATCCGTCTTATCTAAATATGGAGTAACCCAAAAAATTGCCCTACCATACCACCCGAAAACTTTTGGGCAAGCAGAAGTTTCAAATCGGGAATTGAATTGCATACTTGAAAATGCCGTAAACTCGTCAAGGATTGGTCCAAGAAACAAGGCATAGATGATTCACTTTGGGCATATAGGATCGCCTTCAAGACCCCAATTGGTATGTCACCTTACCGATTAATTTATGGTAAGACTTGTCATCTTTCGGTTGAAATTGAGCACAAGGCATATTGGGCGATCAAAACTCTCAATTATAATTTGAAGGAGGCCGGTGAGAAGAGGCTTCTCGATCTAAATGAATTAGATGAGCTCTGATGAGAAGCTTTCGAAAATACACTACTGTACAAGAAGAGGACTAAGTTGTGGCATGACAAACATATTTTGGAGAAGAATTTGAAGGCTGGGGACATGGTTTTATTATACAATTCAAGGCTCAAGTTGTTTCCCGAAAAATTGAAGTCAAGATGGAGCGGCCTATTTGAAGTATAGCAAATATTCCCGTATGGTGCAGTAGAACTCAAAGGAAGTCAAGGCAATTTCAAGATGAATGGCCAATAGGTGAAGCGCTACTATTGTAGGAATATTCACGAGGGGTGGAAAACCGTCCACCTTGCCTACTTGATACATTGTAAACCGTTGATCAAAAGAGCCGAAGTCGAGTCTAGGACTTTAAACAAGGGCGCTACATGAGGGCAACCCATTGATTGATGTTTTCCACCTCGACTCCGGTGAATTTAGTTCAAAATAAACGGCACCTAACGTTCTTCATTGGCAAAGAAGTTTTCCTTTTACCCTTTTTACTGTTTATTTTGCATTAGGGACAATGCTATACTCTAAGTGTGGGGTGGACAGTTTTCTTAATTTATATTTACTTGGTGTTCTGTTTGTTTATTTTGTCAATTTTTGCTTCTATATTTGTAGCTTAGCTTTTGATTTGAGAGCTTTTCAATTTTTTTTAAAAAAAAAATTCACAAATTGCTTAGCATGTTTCTCTGATTTTCTACTTGATAATTTTTTGGCCAAGTTATTATGAGTAGGGTAGTCGGCATTAATATTTTCCTGTCATGATTTCTAATCACTAATAGCCCTACAATGTTGTACCTTTTTGGCACTAAGAAATAATTGTGTGGATTCACCTATGAATTGCACTCCAGACACTTGCTTTAGTACATTTTGAGGCAAAATTTTAGATAATTTGATTTGATTTAAAGATGAGGGTAGGCATTTCTTTAGATGTTTGAGCCTTTCAAGCCAACCGCTACTATAAAATTTATCCCTAGAACCCTATTGGAGCCTTAATTTGTTTTGAATGGATACAAGCACCATTCGTTTTTTTTTTTTTTTTTCTAATTTATTTTTCTGCCCTTGTGAGCTTTCCTAAATGTCCTTTACGAGCTTTAATGCCACATTAATTGTTAAGCAAATATAAGGATGAAAGGTAGTTGTATGAGGTGTTAGAATGAATGGTGTACAGTTTAAGGTATAAGGGTGTAGAAAATAAATTTATTTTGTTGACAATAGCAGGTGGTGCCCATCACTAGCACCTGCATTAGAATGTTAGCTGGTAGTGCCCATCACTAGTACCTAAGTAGATATTTTTTGTGGGTAGTGCCTATCACTGGTACCCATTTTGACGAATCGATCAGAACTAAAAAAAGGAAAAAGAAAGGGAGATATTATTACATGGCGTTGGTGAGAAAGGTTGAAATTGAAAATGAATTATTTTATTCTGCTTGTTGTACAAAACTTTTATGGGTGTTTGGAGAATTAAATGTAGGGTTACTTCTTTGAAGGATGGGTGTTTTAATATTTGAAAAGAAGTTTTATGTTGATGTGTTGCCAGCATTAATTTAAAACTCTTTTTCTTATTTGCTTATCCTTTTTCCCTTCTTTGTTAGCTAAGACCCTAGCCTTACATACAAACTAAAAGCTCTACCTAATTTAAGTTGAGTCAATTGTCTACATTAGTGGAGAAATGTAAGAAGAGTAAGCTATGGAGTCTTTAGAAAAATTCAAAAGGTTTGCATGATTTGATCTTTGTGTTTTAAAAATTATTTTTGTAGGGCTACAAACACCTATACTAGAATTCATATATAGGGGTTTATTATCATTTGACTATTTCCTTATGGTGGTTTGGTTCATGGTTATTTATGTGGTAATAATTGATGAGATGTTTTGAGTATGATTGTGATTCATTTCTATGTTTTGCTCGAGGACGATCAAAAACTAAGTTTGGGGTAATTGATAAGCTCGTAAATGTCGTATGTTTCATGTATCGTTTACCTCCATTTTTAACGTAATTCGAGCAAAAATTGAGTAATTATGAACAAATAATGTTTATTTTGATTTTTGTAGGGTTTGAGTGAAGAAAGAATCAAAATTAATCGCAAAAGTGGAGGAAATATGCAAAATTGGAATTTCATGCACCGGCGAGGAGCGCTTCTGAAATGTTTCACTATGGAATCTCCAATGTTTTACTATGATACCTTTCATGGTTAAGGTTTTAGTGAAACATTTCATGGGCAAAAAGGGATTACCAAATATTTCCATCAATTCCTATTCTATGTGTTCAAGTAAATTTCTGGATTAAATTTTGGCTTGATGAAAATTGTTTGGAAAGATTTTGTTGGACTTGGACTTTTACTTGGGACTTTGTGGTCAATCAATTTTGTTGATTGTTAGAATTTTCAGTTTCTTTTGTTGGAAACATTGATGTTATTGCATTGAAGATTGTATTCTATCTATTTGGAAGAAAATTGTTATATTTTGATTGATGGATGCCAAATTAAATTTTGGTGATTACTGTGAACTCTTTGGTTGTGGTTCATGATTGTTGAATATGTGGTCCAATTGCTTGACTTTGTTATTCCGTTAATTAGAGAACGACTAAATGGACACTCCAACCAAGGGTGTTAAACATGAATTTTTTACCGTTAAAATTTACCGCTTTCAAGCGAAAAAAAGAATACAATAAAGTTGACTAGAAAATAGTTGATGTGGTCAAAACACCATGACCATGTTTGTTGAACTAAAAGTCAAAAAAGTAAAAAAAAAATGAATCAAGCAAATTTGGCTGTTAAAAAAATGTAGAAGTGGTTAAATTTAACCACTCTGTGTAAGGCCATAACCATATTTCTGCAAAAGTATTTTGTAAATTGAAAACTTAATATATATATTGATATATATATATATATATACGGAGTGGCTGATGATCATTAAATGGCCGAAGTTGACTATTTCATGATCCCATTAACAAACGCAGCCATGATCTCAAGGACATATGGAAGCCATTATTCCATGCAAATAGCATACTATGCCTCAAAGTCCCTCAGCAACAAACAAAATTTGTTAAGACACATTACTCCCACTAAACCCAGTACCCTTTAATTATGCAAAATAAAGGGGCCACATTCTATCTAACTATACGGGTTAAACACTCTATGCAAAGGATTTAAATGTTAAGTTAATAAATTAAAATGACCCTTGTGCATTTTGAGCTTATTATTATCTCTTAAAGAAAAAACTAATGCGAGGCAGCTTTAGTCCCCAAGCATATTTTTTTCTTGCCTTATAAATTAAAGTAACTAGCCTTAGTGTCCACTTATGTCGAAAAATAGGTCTCTCGCTCAAATTTTATAAATTAAAGTAACACTTATGTTGAAAAATAGGTCTCTCGCTCAAATTTACTCTTTGTAAAGCACTAGATAAAATTAATTGTCTTTTAAGACATTAAATTGAACTAAAAGGCCTTAGTTCCCAAATTAAATTAACTTGCATTAGTGCCTACACTTGTAAGATACTAAATTAAATCAATTAGTGTTAGAGTTCTAAAATTAATTGCAGTACCTTAATTGCCTCTCAAGTTATTTAAGATAATTAAATCAATTGAATTTAGTATCTTAAAATTGATCCTAGTGTCTTATTTTATTAAATTACCTTTTAAGGCAACAAATCAAATTAAATGGCCTTAGTGTCGAAAATTACCTGCCCAAAATTACCTTTTTTGATAATAAATAAAATTAATTGACCTTAGTGCCTACAATTGCCTTTTAAGGCATTAAATCAAATTAATTGGCCTTACTGTCCTAAATATACCTTTTAAGGCTTCAAATCAAATTAATTGGCCTTAGTGCCTAAAATTACTATTTACTGTATCAAAATAAATTAATTGGCCTTAGTGTCAAATTGCATTACATTTTAAGGTAATAAGTCAAATTAATCTCCTTTGGCCTTCATGCCCATGGTGCCATTTACGGTAATTAAAATAAAGATATGAATTAAACTAGGACATTTATGTCGTCTTGTCTTTCAAGGCCTTACAAAATTAAAATAAAAAAATTAGACCAGTCTTTGAATTCGTTTAAATTATTTTTGCCTTTAATAGTTAAACTCTATTTAAATGTCAATTTCTCCCAAGGGTCAAAAAGAATTGATATTAGAAAAAATTAACTGTAGTTTACCTAGAACTACTTGTAGCTTGATTCTAATTCGGATATGTAGGAAACTCCTTCAATGGGTTCAACTGTAAAAAATTGCAAAACAAATTGTGCAGCTTTTTTATATTAATTAAAATTCCACCAAGTTAAAAATGGGTAAAATTTAATTAATCTGTCAAAGTTTCAAACGGGTTAAAATTAATTTGCTGGCCAAAATATTAAGTGACTTTTGTTTCTCATGAACTATGTAAGATTTACGATCCCAATAACGAGTACATAAGAAGCTTGAGTATATTTCTTATGTGAAACTCCAAAAATAAATGCAACTTAAATTTATACACATTCTCATTTACTTAATTGGAAGTCCAATTAATTAATTTGCGATCAGAATTAAAAGGTGTTTCTCTTTAATTAGGAAATGTATTAAGAGATTTAATTTCATTAATGGGTCCGACTCAGATAAATAAAAACTTGTGTGAGAAAATCATACGAGTGAGAACAAATTGAGCGAGAATTTAATTCGCAAAACATCAAACTTTTCCGACATGGTTTCGACATGCCTTGTGGGACACATTCTTCTTTTCATCTCCAATTGGTTAATTAATTTTATTGCATTGTCTTGAAATTTTAAATGGATACCAAAAATCATGATTCATTTTTATGAGTTTCCAATCACCAAACGAACAAAGGGATGAGGATTAAAGAAGGACCACCATATGGTGACATTTATAATAGATTGCTTAAAGATTTCTTAAAGTTGAACTACTTTCTAGTTTACTCCACTAGCAATTGCAGAGGCCATTAAGGGGAAAAAGAAGTCCACTTCGACTACCAAGGCTATAAGGAGGAAAAAGAAGGTTGCTCCGACAGCCTTGTGACACGGTCCACCCATTTAAACGAAGAGGTTTGGCCCAAAATAAAAGTAAAATAAAAGTTAGTCCTTCCCTTCCCCAGGCCCCATGGTTACAGGAACGTTGCTTGCCTTCTAGAATGATGTAGATTTGGAATATCCTCTAGAAGAAATATTCTTTGTATAGAATTCTCTAGAATCTTGTAGATTTGTATTTACTTTGGAAGATTCTAGAATTCTCTCTTACAAGTATAAAAAGGGGCCAACCCCCTCATTTGTAACAGACAAGTTGAGCAATTGAATATACAGAGTTATATTTTCTCTCAATTCTCTCTCTTCTATTGTTGTGAGTGTGAGAAAGGCTGACTTAGGGTGAAAACCTAAGTGCCGCACGGGTTGGGAGCACTAGAGTAAAATAGTGAGCCCGTGACAAGTGGTATCAGAGCGAGTTTCGTAGCAAGTACTTGGCAAGAAGACACTATGGCTGGAACTTCATCCGACATGACCCATGAGGAGATTCCTCAGACAAAGAAGGACAGGAAGGGGCGAGAACCATCAAGAGATGTGCTGACAGCCGCCATTGCTCGTGTGGAGAAACTCGAGTTGGCCATGGCAGAAACCCGCGACGCTGTTGAGGATGCAGTCGTACGCATTGACGGGGTCGAGTCCAGGGACGAAGACCTTAGGGAGAAATGCAGGTGCCTTGAATGCTGCGGTAGATGGTTTGGCCCAGAGGTCCGAAAGTCTGGAGGCAGAATTGGTGTCCATCAAAGACGAGATTGCGGCCATACGTACGGAGCAAGACCAAGTTGCTACTATGCGGGAGGAGTTTGAGGCACAAGAAGGCAGCTGTCAGCCTTGAGAGGACGGTTGCCGGCGGGACGGTGATGCTACAGCCTACACCCCGATCAGACTCGCTCCAAAGCCCAAGGAGTTCAATGGACATAGGGAGGCCAAGGTAGTGGACAACTTCCTGTGGTCCATGGAGCAGTATTTCCGAAATGCAGGAATTCGGATCGATGAGCAAAAGGTAAATCTTGCCTCATCATACTTGACGGATTATGCTTTACTATGGTGGCGGTGCAGGAGTGACAATCGTAGTGGCACTGCCATTACTACTTGGGATCAATTTGTGGACGAGTCTCTGCAGCTACTTCTAGATCAGTATAAGAGAGAGGGACGCTCGTGTAAAACTTCGCCGACTGGAGATGAAGGGTGAAGTCAGGGAGTACGTGAAAGAGTTCTCCCAATTGATGCAGCAAATTCAAAGTATGAGCGAGGAAGATGCCTTCTTCCAGTTTATGGATGGACTTAAGCCGTGGACACGGTTGGAGCTGGAAAGAAGAAATGTGGATAATCTATCCAAAGCTATGTTGGTGGCCGAGTCTCTCGTGGAGTTTAAGCCACGCGAAAAGCCAACCCCTTACCAAAGGAAAAGCCTAATTTCTCCAAACCAAAAGGTAAGGAGATTGCGAAGGAGAGCTCTTAAGAATTTGGTGGGGGAGCAAGGGAGAAGTCCCCTTCCAAGAACGAGGGGAAGTCATTCATAACAAGGGACAAGGGCAAGCGACCAATGAATGTTTTTTCTGCGATGGTCCACACATGGCGCGAGAATGTCCTACAACAGCAAAATTAGCAGCCATGGCCATGGAAGAAGAGACAGCAGAGGAAAAGCAATTGGGTTCGCTGCGGATCCTAAATACCATCAAAGTGAAGAAGTCACAAAAGAAGAGGGGCTTGATGTTCGCCGATGTGGAATTAGCAGGACACAAGCTAAGCGCTCTAGTGGACACTGGAGCTACCGACTTCTTCATCTCGATCGAGTCCGCCAAGAAACTCAACCTTCAGGTGGGGAAAGGCATGGGCACCTTGAAGACCGTCAACAAGGAGGTCCCTGTCCATGGGTTGGCAAGCAACGTGGATGTAACCATGGGGCAATGGAAGGGAAAGACTTCACTTGAGGTAATCCCCCTTGATGATTATGATGTTGTGATAGGACTAGACTTCCTTGATCGTATTAGTGCCATGCTACTTCCCTTCGCCGATCATTATATGCATTCTGGATTCCCAATACCAGTGCGTGGGCCTCTAGAAAGGGAATCTGGAAGGGGCACAAGACCCTATCTCGCCATCCAAATATGCAGCGGGTTGAAACGAGGAGAGCCAACCTTCCTCGCGACCCTGAAGGTAGATGAGGAAGATAACCAAAGAAGGTGCCCGAAGTGGTTGCGGCAGTACTGGAGGAGTTCAAGAGTGTGATGCCTGCAGAGCTGCCGAAGGAATTGCCTCCTAAGAGAGAAGTAGACCACGAGATCGAGTTGATCCTCTCCATTTGGTACCCCGATACTGTTCCAGAAGAAACATGACGGGTCCCTGAGGATGTGCGTAGACTACAGGGCCTTGAACAAACTAACAGTGAAGAACAAATACCCCATACCATTGATTGCCGACTTGTTCGACCAGCTTGGAGGCGCATGATGGTTTTCCAAGTTGGACCTAAGGTCGGGGTACTGGCAGGTACGCATTGCAGAAGGCGACCAACACAAAACAGCTTGTGTGACGCGCTACGGTGCCTACGAGTTCCTCGTCATGCCTTTCGGCTTGACCAATGCCCCAGCAACCTTCTGCACGCTGATGAACAAGGTACTTCGAGAGTTTCTCGATAAATTTGTGGTAGTATACCTTGATGATATTGTGATTTATAGTCGTACCTTGGAAGAGCACATCCAACACTTGAGAAAGGTGTTTAGTGTGCTTAAGGAGAACCAACTCTTCGTGAAAAATCACATCTCCTTGTTGGGAAGGCCAGATTCGGATGGATGTGTCAAAAATCCAAGCTATTGTGGAGTGGAAACCCCCTACCAAGGTGACAGAACTGCGATAATTCCTTGGATTGACGAACTACTACCGAAAGTTCTTCGAATACTACTCCAACATCACCACTGTCTCTTATACACATCTAGATGTGTATAAGAGACAGCTGTAATGGGATGAGGAGTGCCAAGGAGCTTTTGAAAAACTAAAAGAAGCCATGACCCAAGAACCGGTACTTGCCTTGCCAGATTTCTCAAAGGCCTTCGAGGTAGAAACAGACGCATCGGACTTTGCCATTGGTGGGGTATTAATGCAAGAAGGACATCCAGTGGCCTACGAGTCGAGTACACAGGTACCATGTGTACAAGAGACAGGTTTCAACCCTTGAAAAAGAAATGACAGCGGTTGTCCATTGCCTAAGAACATGGAGGCACTATATATTGGGGTCCCATTTTACGGTCCGGACGTTCAGAATAATCCTCTTATATAGCTGCAGAACTCGTCCACAAATTGATCCCAAGTAGTAATGGCAGTGAGATGTGTATAAGATTACAAGCCTGGGAGGGTCAACTCTGCTGCTGACGCCTTGAGCCGAAAGACGATGCTTGCGGCCACTAGCCAACTTGAGAGTCTGTTGCCCTACAGGATCAAAGAAGGGTTGAAACACGATGCAGCTGCTAGGAGCCTGCTCGAATATGCCCAGGAGGGGAAAACTCGAAGGTTTTGGGTTGAGGAGGAGTTGCTCTTCACGTCTCGATCCTGTCTCTATGTGCCGCACTATGGGAACTTAAGACGGGAGTTAATGGAAGAGTGCCACGACTCAAAGTGGGCGGGCCACCTAGGGATGCACCGTACCTTGGCGCTGATGCAGAACGGATCATATTGGCCTCAAATGAGAGACGACGTGGAAACTTATGTTCGAACTTGCTTAGTATGCATAAGTCCTTAGAATTATCTTGTCTAAAACAGCAGGACATTCGGAGAGACCATGGGAAAGCGTCTCAATGGATTTTATAGTTGGCTTCCCAAAATCGAGGATGCCAAACCATCATGGTGGTAGTCGACAGGTTCTCGAAGTATGGGACTTTTATAGCCGCTTCCAAGGACTGTCCAGCAGAAGAAGCAGCTCGACTATTCATGAAGCATATCATAAAGTATTGGGGAGTGCCCCGAACAATTGTGAGTGATCGGGATCCCCGATTCACTGGTAAATTCTGGACAGAATTGTTTGAACTACTGGGTTCGGAGCTCAACATGTCAACTAGCTCACATCCTCAAACGGATGGGCAGACAGAACGGGCGAATGCGCTATTGGAGCTATACCTGAGGCATTATGTGAGTTCAACCCAACAAAATTGGGCAAAGTTGCTTGATGTTGCCCAATTCTCGTTTAACTTACAGGTGAACGAGTCTACAGGGAAAAGTCCTTTTGAAATAGTGATGGGACAACAACCACTCACTCCTAGCACCGTCGTGACGGGACGAAAAGGTATTGGGTAACCCTGCAGCATACGAATTGGCCAAGACATGGCACGAGGAGGCAGATTTGGCCAGGGCATCCCTACAAAAAGCTGCTAAGAAGATGAAAAAATGGGCTAATGAGAAGAGACGATTCCTTGAGTTTGAGGAAGGCGACCTTGTGTTAGTCAAGATGCACTCCATACTTAGATATCGGAAGGTGCATAAGGGACTACTTCGAAGGTACGAGGGCCCGTTCAAAGTACTAAGACGAGTAGGGAAGGTGGCGTACAAGGTGGAACTCCCTTCAAAACTAAAACTTCATCCGGTGTTCCATGTGAGCTTGTTGAAGCCATACCACGGGGACGAGGAAGACCCCAACCGCGGACTGTCACAACGGGCACCTATGGGAGCAAAGACCTCGTATGATCATGAGGTGGATTGCATACTAAAGGTACCAGAGGTACACAAACTTATTGCAAGCCCAGGATCGAATACAAGGTACGATGGAAAGGTTGGTCCAAAAGCAAGGACAGTTGGGAGCCGGCCGAAGCCCTTTGGCAGTTCAAGAAGCAGATTGACGCATTCAATACCGCCAGAGCCAACGAGGACGTTGCCAGAATAGGTGGGGGAGAATGACACGGTCCGCCCATTTAAACGAAGAGGTTTGGCCCAAAATAAAAGTAAAATAAAAGTAAGTCCAAATGATTGGCCCAGGCCCAGAAGATAAAGGAACATTCTAGACTTCTCTAGAATGATGTAGATTTGGAATATCCTCTAGAAGAAATATTCTTTGTATAGAATTCTCTAGAATCTTGTAGATTTGTATTTACTTTGGAAGGTTCTAGAATTCTCTCTTACAAGTATAAAAAGGGGCCAACCTCCTCATTTTTAGTGCTCCAACCCGAAAGCATTGGGCAATTCTATACAGAGTTATATTTTCTCTCAATTCTCTCTCTTCTATTGTTGTGAGTGTGAGAAAGGCTGACTTAGGGTGAAAACCTAAGTGCCGCACGGGTTGGGAGCACTAAAAATAGTGAGCCCGTGACACTGACTGCCTATAGGGAGCAAAAAAAGGTCAATTCAACCACCAAAGTTACCAAAAATAGAAAACCGCCAAGTTTGCAAAGGGCAAATTAGAAATGATCCAAAGGTGACATCATTCAATGACTATCAAAAATTTCTTTAACCTTAAGGTTACCTAATGGACAAAACAAGATTTGCCCAAATGCAAAAGCCCTTATCGTGCGAGCTAAAATAGAAGATGTGAACCCTGCTCAAAGAAGGATCCGTAAGTCTAGTGTTTCTAATACCAACAAAGGCCATGTTGCCATTGTTATGTTTGAGGAAGTCAATCTCAAACCCAATCAAATTCATTTTGGGTCATTTGTGGTAGACTTGGCATCAACTAAAGTTGTAATGGAAAATTTTGCTCAAGAGGATAAAAATACTTTTTCCCCGAAGTCTCAAGTACCAAACTCCAAGACTTCAAAGGTTGGGGTTATAATTCTGCAAAGGTTTCAATAAAAAAGCTATTGTAGCCTTGAAGCCTAGGGCTAGTGCTCGAACTCAACTCGCCAATGTCAAAAGGAAAAGGATCGGTTGAAATTTTGGAAGGGTTTTTAATTATATACCATGATCAAAGAAAGACAAAAAAAATGAAAAATAGACAAGGAACCTGAAAGCAACCAAAAGATTCTAAGGTTCCGACTTTTGAAGTTCACATCCTATCTAAGGAAGTCGTGAATCCTTTTCTTCATTCAAAATAATCTATTGAACATGAGTTTGATATGGGGACCAAAAGACTTCCGATAGAGGAATCTCTATCTCATTATATAATTCGAATCTCTAGCTCATCCGAATTTTGGTTCTATTATATGATGGTCTAATGACTCATTCTCGACAAGAATTATGTCTTGAGCTCCATCTAAAAAGCTGTCAACGACAATCAAATCTCTTATTAAAGAGAGGTTAACAAAATCTAACTCTGATGTGACGATGGCTTCCTCAAGTGGATCAAATAGTCCAAGAGGATTTGTGGTTTTCTCACATTTAATTCCCTATATGGGCTTTTGATGTCACGAGTCTCTATTCAAAGAGAATGACTTACGATGAAATTAGCAAGAGAGTTTGAAAGGAAATTACAAGTTTTTGATGAATTCCAAAACAAAGAAATGCCGATCTTTGTTACTAGCACCACCATTCTTGAAGAGAAAGTGCAAGAACTACAACTAAAGCTTGTTGAGAGGGACTCTAAAGGATCTACTTTTGCTGCACAAGTGGCCAGTCAAGCAAGTACATTGGCTCAAGAGCATGTGCAAACTCATGAAAATGTCCAAAATTCAAGTGCACCGAAAAACAAGCCAATATCAAAACATTAATAGTTGAGGGAATAAGAGAATTCTAAGGACTTATGAATCCTCCTGTGTTGGGATATTGTAGACCGTATCCTTTTCATTATAGCATGATCCCATATCCTTCTTGTTATCAAAAGTTTTATTTTGAAAAATTTGACAGAATCAATGCTCATGAAAAGAGCACTTGGCTTACTTTTAATGAGCTTGTGGTCATATAGAATCTATTTGATGCCCCATATCTTGCCAGTTATCAAAAGTCTAATTTTGAAATATTCGATGGAATCAATGGCTCATCACAAGAGCACTTAGCCCACTTTTACTCAGCTTGTGGTGATACAGCTCTATTTGATGTCTTATTGATATATCAATTTGTCCAATCCTTAAAAGGATCTACTTTTTGTTGGTATACCCATTACAACCTTGTTCGATCGTCATATGGGATGATGTGCAAGAGCCTTCCTTCCTCAATTTGTGAGTTCAAAGAAAAAGATTCCTACAATTGACTTGGCTAATGCCCATCAAAAGCCAAATAAAAGTGTTAATAACTTTATAAAATGATGGAGAAAATTAAACCTTTAATGCACTTGGAAATTGACTGAGCTATTAGCTGTCGAAATATGCTATAATGATTTGTTGCCAAAAATAATGACTTTTTGTTGGGACTGGCAAAACCCCAAGCATTTGATGCACTTGTCTTCAAAACTAGTAATTTCAAAAAACAAATATATAGACTAAGAAGTTCTCAAAAGGGTAAGTCTTTAGAAGAAAAGAAAAATGAAGGCAAGAAACATGTCAAGAAAGGCAAGTCTATGGCAATTTTTGTTAATACCAACAAGAAAAATAGTAATGGCAATCCTAGTTCGAATTCAAAAGATAAAGAATGTCAAAGAAGACTACTTTGAAGAAACGGGAGAGTGTAAAGTACATTTTTCATGACGGCAATGTTGAATACATCACCAAGCAATTAATGAAGAGAAAGCAATAAAATTGACTAAACTACAGAAATCTGTCAAGGTTAACAGAGTCAATGATCCAAAATAATGTCTTTATCATTGAATTGTTAGTCATTCCATTTAGGACTATTATGTCATCAAAAATATCATCCAATCAATGGTTGGTAAGGGAGATTTCGTGCTTGAAAACGATTCTTCTGCTACTGCTAATAACATTTCCTTAGTCAAAGAAAACCTTAT
This sequence comes from Cinchona pubescens, assembly GCA_025175665.1. Lineage (NCBI taxonomy): Eukaryota > Viridiplantae > Streptophyta > Magnoliopsida > Gentianales > Rubiaceae > Cinchona > Cinchona pubescens. The sequence goes on along the minus strand of JANKKI010000267.1, from coordinate 892,519 downwards.
TCCAATGGTTCCTCTTTCTAAGGGTGCAATTAAAGGTAGTTAAGCGGTGGCATTTGAAATAGACAATAAAGTTTCGTATGTTTATGCTTATCCTGACATGCCTCATCCTAGAAATTCAAAAATTATATCACTTTACGTGCTCATGACGAAGCCTTTCCTAAAAAATTACAACAAACTTTTAGAAGTTGAAAGTGTAAAGGACGAAGAATGGCAAACTTATGTAAGCTGAAGGACCAAAAAGGTAATTCATACAACCTTGCATTCTTTGCACACTACTCATCCAAGAATGCAGTTCTAAGGAAAAAAAGGAAAAAGGAAAAGCAAGAAGAAGAGTCAAATGAAGGCAGTGCCAATAGAGGAAGAATATGTTCAATCTGAGAGAGTATCGATTACTCTAACTAAATATCGTCCTTCTAAATTCTTCAAAAGCAAACAAGATGAAGACAATGAAGTTACAAAACAATGTTGCATGGTGATTTTTGAAGAAAAAGAGTCTTCAACCTTAAAAGTCAATGAAAGCACTTTGTGTTCCGATCAATGTCTTAGCACATCTTCTAGATGTCTTAAAATCATTCCAGCTCTTTTAAGTGTCTATGATGCTTTACAAATGTCAAAATATCTAAAGCAAAGCATTAATCCAAGTTTTGATAACACTTGATCTTTATACGACTTATTTTAGTTCACCACTACCAAGAGAGTTTTGTGCTTCGTACATGTTTTATATCACTTTCAATGACGAGGTATTACTAATAAATTAAGTAAAATAGAGTTATTTTGCTCTAAATCAAGGCATTTTGTTAGTTTAAATTCTGAATTTTTGTTACTAATAGAATATATTATTTAATTTTCGTATTATGTGTTTAGATTTTAGTTGTTGTTAAATAAGATACGCATTGATTAGAATTTTAGTTAAATTGATTACTTAATTGGTTCAATATTATGCAGGTCTAAATTGGAGGTTAGAAGCTGGAATAAACAAAATACGAGGGCCAACATACAATTTAAAAAGAATTAAAGATTATCTAAAAATGATGTCCATGTTGGGGCATCAATTTTGCCAAAATCTAGAAGAAGAGACATGGACACAGAAATAGGCTAGTGAAATTTTAGAGCTATGTCGCGACATGGACTCACTTCCAGCATGCTAGTAATGGCGGTCTTGTAATTTTCCTGCAGTCAATTCCTAATCTTGTCTTGTGTAATACTCTACTATGTAAAGTACTTGCGACGTAATAGTACACATAGTTTAGAGTATAGTTAGTAGTTTAGGTTAGATCAGAATAGAATATCAAGAATTGACTCTCAAGTTTCACTTTCTTAATACAAAATCCTCTTTGATTCTCCTTTAGATCTAGCTTTTAATTTGTTGCAAGTTTAAATTTGATTATATATTAGTAGTAGGTTAATCTTTAGCTTTAAGTAGATATAATTTTTACTTGCTTTCTAGTTTAATTTCTTAGAAATCTCTTTGCTTTCATTTCAAGTCTTCTTAGAGTAATTAGGGTTCTTGTTAATTCAAGTTTCAATTCCTTGCTTTAATTTCTATTTATTTTTAGTGGGCTTTCATAATTCAGCATAATACAAAATCCTAAAATTTTTAGTTTAGAACTTAGTTTTCTCTCAAAAATCAGTTGTTGTTACTTTGTTCCTATGTGTTGGTCCCAAAGCAACCTAAGAGGGGGGGTGAATTAGGTTGTCTCAAAAAACAAACCTTTTAAGGTGCTTAATGAAAATACAAACTTTGTGCAACAAATGAATACTTAAGCACAAATGATCAAAAATAAATATTTAGCAATCAAAGCTTAAAGAACAAATAAAAGATTGAGATAAAGAATATTAAACCAAACTCCCAAGCTTCTGAAGGTTGGAGTACATCCACTAGTATTGCCTCTTCAAAGAAGGTGAGGCAATAACCTTCTTGTACACAAAGTCGGCTCACCCTTGCACCAGCTAAGTTCCTCTAGTTCAGCCAAAGGGTTTTACACTACAACCTTACTTTTGTACACTTGTTATCCCTCCACTCTTACACTTGAAGATCACTCACTAGTCTACTCTTGCTCACACTAATTCCCACTAGTTGAGTGTCCAAGAGAACTATACTACTCAAACCAATACAACCCACAATATTTTAGCCTATTTCTCCCCAAATAGCTCTTACAAGTGTTTGTATTGAATGTAGTAGTTCCTTTCATCATTTGGAAGTCCTTGGGCTATTTATAGATGAAATATGTGCTGAAATTTGAGCTCTAACGGTCAAAAAACTAGCTGTTAAAAACTAGCCGTTAGGGGTTCGGACGGTGGGTACGGACGTCCGTTCATGCGTCCTACAGCTTGATGAACAGTGTCTCGGACGGTCATATGCGTCATACAGCTTGATGAACAGTGTCTCGGACGGTCATATGCGTCCTACAGCTTGATGAACAGTTTCTCGGGCGGTCATATCGTCCCTGACTTGAGAAACTTACTTCATTTTGAGCTCCTTTTCGGACGCACCCTTGCGTCCGATCTCCTTTCTTTCGGACGCTCTTCATCGTCCGAAAGGTATTGTTCAACTTTTGGTTGTTTTTCTTGATTGTGTTTGGATGATTTCATTTTCATCCTATCCTTCCTGATTTTCTGCACACTTGTTTGCAAACCATTAGTATGATTTGGTCATCATCAAAACATGATTAACATAACTGGGGTTCAACACTATGCTCTCTAATTACTTTCCCTAGTTAAATTAGAACTCTTTGCTTCCAATTTTAGTATAAAGTTAGTTCCTTTATTTTAGTGAATTAATGGTAGTTTATTTGTTTTCATTTAATTGCTTTCCATAAAATATATTAGTTAGTAGATTAATTTAGTAGATAATTTTCATTATTACTTGCTTTGTTAGGAAAGCTAATCTAATTTTTGAGCTTGAATATGCAATTTTATTGCGATTTTGCACAGTTTAGATCTTTAATCCGTTATTTGGACCGCTTAACTACACAACGACATGTAAACTTGTTACTGCCAACCACAATTCCCGTGAGAATGATCCCACTCATTCTGTACTACTATCTAGTACTGTATACTTGCGGGCACAATAGTAGAAGTTAAAAATTAGTGTACATAGGTTTTATTATTTGAGATTTTTGAATTGTTTTTATTCTAACCACGGAAGTTTTTGTAGCCATTGCTGGGATTGTCCTTAGTACTTGGCAATATTGAGTGCTTTACGGGTCATGTAGATTAATCATTTTAATTTAATTTAGTTATTAATTTTTGTTTACTTGTTTATGTTGGTCGTTCTTCTTGTTGAATTACATTGGCACTTGAACTAATTCCTTGATTTGTCTTTTATAGTGCATGGTAAGGTGAGACAAAGGGCCTTTGATTTGCTTGGACGAAGAAAGAGAAAATCAAACATTCATCAAGTTTAATAAAAGAGTGCAACAAGAGCAAGGGAGAATTGAAATGGCGAATGTTAATTAAAATCAAAAAAATTGAACAATGGGAATGATGAAGAAGAAGTTGCTGGAAAGCATGGAATGGGTGGTTGTGGAAATAGGAATAGCATGAATATGAATGGTAGACCGTTGAGAGGCTATGCCATACCAAGCTTTGATGGGGAAAATTCTAACATTGCACAGATGCCCATGCAAGCAAACAATTTGGAGATTAAGTTCTTTTTTATACAAAAGCTCACACAATGTTTGGGAATGATCCTAATGAAGATTCGTACACACACCTAATGAACTTTGAGGAACTTTTAGATGCTTTTAAATTCAATGGTGTGCACCTTAATTGTGAGAATGATTATTCCTTTTTTCTTTAAGGGATAGGGCGAAATCTTGGCTTCAATCTCACGCCCAAGGGATGTTTACCATGTGGAATCAACTTGCACAAGCATTTTTGGCAAAACATTTCCCACCTTCAAGGATCGCCAAATTGCGGAATGAGATTACCTCCTTTAAGCAAAATATTGGTGAGAGCTTAGGAGAGACTTGGGAGCGGTTTAAAGATTTGGTAAGGAAGTGCCTTCATCATGCGATTCCATTATCGCTTCAAATTCGAACCTTCTATAATGGATTGACACAAGAGACAAAATCAATATTAGATGCCTCCGCCAATGATGAGTTCTATATCTTACAAGACACCGAAAGAAGGACAAGAATTGCTCAATAAGATGGTTTACAACCATTATTATCATGGACCAATGACTCCACCTATAGCTCAACACCAAGCCAATCAAGCTAGTGCACAAAATGAAGTGTTGAATTTGACTATGTAAGATGCTCTCAAGGCTCAACAAAGTATGTTTATGAATGTGATGAATAATGTTGCAAAAGTGTTTGAGAACTTAGGAAAACTGAGTAGTGTGAATGCAATGTCTTCTTCTTCAACCCAACCAACCATGGTGTGTGATTTTCGTGGGGGCAGACACGCAAATGGGCAACATGAAATACCTTCTGGTACCAATAAGCAACTTAACTATGTGTCTAATCAATCACCTTTTCCAAGGAACCATCTAGAGTTTATGGGAACACACATAACCCCTCTTGGAGGAATCATCCCAACTTTTCATGGAGTAATACAAACAATCGATCCAACCCTCTCCATCATCTAAATCCCCCACATTCAAAACTTCCACAACCAAGCTTCAAGTTTCTCATCTAGACCCTATCAACCCCCACACTAAAGAAATTCTCACGCCAACTCCTATCAATCTTCCTCTAACCATCCATTTCAAAATCAACAACCAAGTCCTCCCTTCAAACATGCATATTCTTCCCAACCTATGTATAATGACTAGTTTGCTCTAAGAGAGAATTTACATGAAGACGGTTGAAAAATAGAAGAGGAGTACTTGAGAAGGGAATTGGAAAGAGAAAGAAGGGATAAGGAAAAACATAGGAGAGACTTTTAGAATTTGAAAACCTCAACGAGAAATTTGGAAATTCAATTAGGCCAATTAACAAGGTTGAATAATTAAAGACCTATAAGGGCATTATCGAGTGATACTATTCCAAATCCGAAAGAGCAATGCAAGGCCATTACCCTTAGAAGGGTTGAGAAGGTGGAAGAAAAGATTGGGAGACACTCATTGAAGATGAACAGAAGGAAAAAGGGAAGTTTTCAATGGGACACGACAAAAAGATGAATGAGCCTATTATGCCCAACGTGCAAAGTTATGAAGGCAAGGATCCTACTTATCAAGAGCCAAAGCAAATCAACATACCATTTCCTCAAAGTTTATATGATGAAGAAAAGTGAAGAAGTTCAAAATGTTTCTTGAAATATTCAAGAAGCTTGAAATTAACATTTCACTTATGGAGGCACTCAAGAACATGCCCACTTATGCTAAATTTATGATTCAAATCCTCACCTCAAAAAGGAAATTGCATGGGGATGAAATCTTATGTCTAACAGAGAATTGTAGTGTATTTCTCAGAAAGAGGTTACAACCCAAGCTCAAGGACCCTGGGTCCTTCACCATGCCTTGTGAGATTAGAGGTTTACAATTTAGGAAAGCTTTGTGTGATTTGGGAGTTTCAATAAATCTCATGCCTTATGCAGTGTTCAAGAAATTAAATGGAGGACAATTGAAGACCACAAGTGTGACATTGCAACTTGTAGATCTACCTAATTGATGGCATAAAGTTTCCCAAGAACATCATTGAGAATGTGATCGTTAAAACTGACAAACTCCAACTTCTGGTTGATTTTATTATGCTGGATATGGAAGAAGACGAAGAAATACTGATCATACTTGAGAGGCCTTTCCTTGCCACCAGCCGTGCACTTATTGATATTCAAGAAGGGAAGTTGAAATTTTAGGTAAATGATGAAATTGATACATTTAATCTTTTTAGTTCATTAAAACTTCCTTCAATCTTTGAGGATGTCATGAATATAAATGTAGTGGATGATCGAATTGATGATTGTTGTAGGAATGAATTTTAGAATTCTTCATTGGAGGACGAGTTGTTAGATTCAAATTCCTTAATTCAAGATGATGAAGATGGAATGAAAAATGTGAATCACTCAGAGAATGATGCTTTATTGCAAAAAGAATAAGAAGAGAATAAAGTAAAAGTAAAGGAAGCTCTCCGACCAACGAATCCCCCAAGGTGGAGTTTAAACCTCTTCCTAGGACTTATTTCATGTATATATACCTTGGTGAAAATGAGATATACCCAATAATTGTGAATTCATCCTTGACAGGTGAGCAACTTGAAAGATTGATTGTGATGCTTAAAATGCATAAAGATGCCACTGCTTGGTCTATTGATGATATTAAGGGAATTAGGCCTTCTATTTGTATGCATAAAATTTTGTTGAATGAATGGAACAAACCAGTAAAACAACCTCAAAAGAGATTGAATTCTACCTTAAAAGAGGTTGTGTGTAAGGAGGTTATCGAGCTTTGAAATCCAGTATTATTTACCCTATTAGCGAAAGCAAGTGGGTTAGCCCCACTCAAGTCGTTCCAAAGAAGGGTGGTATTACCGTAATAATAAATGAAACCAATGAACTCCTCTCATCTAGATTGGTCACGGGTTGGCTTATACGCATTGATTTTTGTAAATTGAATGAGACCACCTGTAAGGATCATTTTCCTTTACCTTTTATTGATCAAATACTTGTGAGGTTCATTGCTGGTTTTCATATTTTGATTATCTTCAAATTGTCATTTATCTAGAAGATCAAGATGAAACAACTTTTACATGCCCATTTGGCACTTTTGCATTTAGGAGAATGCCCTTTGGATTTTGCAATGCTCTTAGCACATTTCAATGCTGTATGTTTGCTTATTTTCATGATATGGTTGAAAAGTGCATAGATATCTTCATGGATAATTTTAGTGTATTTGGTGTCTCATTTGATTATTGTCTTGTAAATTTATCCAATGTGTTGAAAAGGTGTGTTGAAACTAATTTGGTGCTCAATTGAAAAAAATGTCATTTTATAGTGTAAGAAAGAATTGTTTTAGGTCACAAGGTGTCATCAAAAGGAATACAAGTTGATAGGGCAAAAGTGAAGGTGATTGAAAAGTTACTTCCTTCCATTAATGTTAAGGGGGTAAGAAAGTTCTTAGGTTATGCGAGTTTCTATAGAAGATTCATTAGGAATTTCTCACATACTACTAGACCTTTGGACTCCTTACTTCAAAAAGACTGCCCTTCTTGATGATTCTTGTTTGAAACCATGTAATGAGTTGAAGCATGCTCTTGTAATTGCACCTATCATTGTGGCACCATATTGGTATCTTCCATTTGAGCTTATGTGTGATGCTAATGATGATGCGATAGGTACCATTTTATGTCAAAAGGTGAATAAAAGGTTGCATGTCATTTAATATGCAAGTACGACATTGAATGAAGTACAACTCAATTATTCTACCACAAAAAAAGAATTACTTGTTATAGTTTTTGCATTTGACAAGTTTAGATCATATTTGATTGGGTCTTAGGTAATTGTGCACACTGATCACTCTGCATTGAAGTATTTATTTTCTTAATAAGATGCCAAACCACGTTTATTGAGATAGATACTTTAATGCAGGAGTTTGAGTGGGAAGTATTGGACAAGAAGGGTGTTGAAAACATGATAACAGATCATTTATCAAGGATTGAACCATCTAGAGTTGTCAATCATGAAGACAAAGATCCATCAATGAAGAATCATCCATTGGGACATTGCTTGAGGTGAAAGAAGCATACCCTTGGTATGTGGATATTGTGAACTATCTTATTGCAAGGATAGTACCAAAGATGCTAAACATCAATTAGAAAAAAGTTCTTTGTGGAACTCAAATTTTACTTTTGAGAATAGCCGTATCTATTCCAAAGATGCAGTGATCAAGTTCTAAGGAGATATGTTCCAAAAAGTGAAGTGACCGGCATATTGAGAAATTGTCATTCATCTCCTATTGGAGATTGCCATGGAGCTCAATGAATGGCTTCAATGTGGCTTATATTGGCCAACTATTTTCAAGGATTCTAGGGAGTTTGCGGCCAAGTGTGATGAATGCCATAGAGTAGGTAAAATTTCAAGAAGACAAGAAATACCCCTCCATGGTATTGTGGAGTTGGAAGTATTTGATGCTTGGGGCATTGATTTTATGGGACCCTTTCCAACCTTATATTCCCAAAAATTCTTTTTTCCAGGTTGCAGTGAATTATGTGTCAAAATGGGTTGAAACAATAGCCACCCCAACAAATGATGTTAGATTGGTCACCAAATTTCTCCGAAAGAATATTTTCTCTCAGTTTGAAGTGCCTAGAACTATTATTAGTGATGGGCGTACACACTTCCAGAATTCACATTTTGAGCCTTTAATGAACAAGTATGGGGTGAAGTATAAAATTACCGTAGCCTATCGTTCTCAAATTTCAGGTCAAGTAGAGATTTCGAATTGGGAATTGAAGAGAATTTTGGAGAAAATGGTGAATAGTGCAAGGAAGGATTGAGAAATTAAGTTGGATGATGCATTATGGGCCTATCAAGCGGCATTCAAGACTTCCATAGGCATGTCTCCATACCGTATTGTATATGGCAAGAATTGTCACTTGCCGGTTAAACTTGATCATAGAGTATATTAGGCAAGCAAGAGCTTGAATTTTGATTTGAATGAGGCATCTAAAAAAAGATTTCTTAATTTGAATGAGACTCTATTGATGAATTTTGGAGAGAAATATTTGAAAATTCCTTGATTTATATGGATAGAACTAAGACATGGCATGACAAACTCATCTTAGGAAAGGAATTCAAAACCGGTGATTTGGTATTACTCTACAATTTAAGGCTCAAACTATTCCTGGGAAAACTCAAATTACGGTGAAGTGGGCTCTTTGAAGTGGTTCAAACTTTTCCTCATAGAACGGCAGAGATGAAAGGTAAAGAAGGGACGTTCAAGGTTAATGGTCACCGGCTCAAATCCAACTTGGGAGGAATTATTGAAGAAGGGCAAGAAATCGTCCGATTTGAGTCTGGAGGGGTATTGGTTGATTTTAGTTTTCAATTGATTTTTTCTTTAACATACCTCCTGTGCATTCTAATGAGTATTCAACATTTTTGAATAATGACAAGTAGGAAATGGATGCTATTAAAAGTGCTATCTATGATGTGTATGTTGATTGGGTTCGACCACTAAAAGTAGCATTGAATTAAAATTCCACTCTCGTCGTAGACTCTCACTTGTGTCTAAATTATGGTTTTATTTCATAGTTGTCAAATTTGGTGTTCTAACTCCTTGAACTTTATTCAGAGGGAAAAGTGTTGTTGGTTTATGTGGTTGTAACAGGAATAACAATAGACATCAATAGACTGAATATACAGGGATTTCTTGAAAGTGGAAAGTTGGGAGATCTATTTTTTATGCACCCAATCTAATCCACTATTTATGTATAGTTGCAGGATGCCACATTGACCCAGCAGAGCCGATGACATATTCCAAGGGCAGGATCAATTAGGAGTATTTTTATACGATGGTACGTGAGTATGTTTATAGGATAGTACGCGAGTATGAGAAACATCACCCTGGAAAAGGCCATGCACTACTACTACCACAAAAAGCATCATATATCCCTATGCCGCCTGACTATGTATTTAATGCCCCAGTCAATGAAGAAGAGCAGAATGAGTTGTAGGAGTATTGGATCTATAGTCAGCTGGTAATGCACAACAAGATTTGGCAGTGAGAGGAAAAACTCTCATGGGTCAAACTGCCGCCACCTCCACTTTGATATTATGGGCAACCTCGAGGGCAATATTACACTCCACTGGTAGTTGATGCACATCTAGCAGAAACCTAACAAGCTGGAAGGCTGGAGGAGTTCAAGATGATGACCACGAGGAGGCTCAGCCTAGTGAGGCAAAAGATGGTCGAGAGGAAATAAAGCAAGATAGTTGAGCAAATAGTTGCAATAGATAGGAATGACTTCGGACCCAAACATTTGAAGGAATTTCATGAAGACTGATAACTTCTACTATTCTTGATTTAACATTTTTATTTTGAGTTATTTTACTTTGAGATACTTTAATTTGAATTAGATTGGCTAATGACCTTAAATTGACGCCAAATAGATTTCTTTAGATGACTTGATGGAGTAGATCATTTCGAGGATTAAATTACTAAACATTTGGTTTGATTTATGGTCATTTTTATTTCTTGCTGATAGCAGTTGGCTAAATACCAGGGCCTTAAACTGATGTAACGTTTGATTTTGTTGATGCTTTGATTTGGATATTTACATTTTTTAGAGCTCAATTGGATAAATACATGGATTAGTTAAGTATCCTTAGTATTTTCTTTTGATAGTTGTTGGAGATAAAATTTTGTTATAGTTTACTTGGGTTTCATTTAATTGCTTTATGTTTTTATGTTAGAATTCTGGGTGAGTGGTAGGATGAATTATTCATCAATTATGAATAAAAGAGACAAGTTTGGAGGTGTTTATACACTTGTTTTGGGAATGATGATTTTATGTATAATGGTACACAACTTGATGATGAGTTGAAACAAATTGATCAATTGACCACTCGATGATGATATTTGACTTTAAATATTATATAATTTAAATATTTGATTGGGTCATTTTGTGGATTTAAGTGTGAGTGGGTAATTCTTTTACAATATAAAAATTTCAAAATTTTGATTTTACTATTTTTCAAAAAGAGGGACTAAAATTTTGGAAAAATTCAAAAGATTTGAAATATTATTTTTTGATCAAATCACCCATATTATTTTGTTAGTTAATTTATCTTTTGGAAAGAGTAGGTGAAATGAAATTGAAGGAAATTAAGACATTTTGTGTATTTACATAGGGAATGTTCTTATAATTTGTGAATAATTGGTATTTAAGATTAATTTTAAGTACGTTTCACTCATTTTCGTTGTCCGTAACATTATTAGGATCAACTTGAATAATACTTGATTATGGATTTACGGTAAATTAAAATTCCTTTCTGACCCCAGTATTTCGGATTTGGTAATTTTTAGATTGTCACAAAAACATGGCCCAAGGGCCAACAATAACATCAAAAGATAAGGGTCAAATTCTTCTCGTGTGGTGATTATTATTATTATTATTATTATTATTATTATTATTATTATTTTCGTCATCATCCTTTTACTTGTTCAACTTTTATTAACTTGTAGTGCTTATATCCACCACCAACGTTTACCTCTCTACAGCATGATTTTGACTAGTATCGTTAGATAGTTCATTAAGAAATTTAAGAACTCCAATGACATCTTTGAAGTTTGCCGATATGGATAATCTATTTAGTAGTAGTAGAACAAGAGTAAGATAAATAGTATAAATTTATAATCTCATTATTTGTGAGTTTAATTTTAATAAAATGCTACTTCTTGCATCTCATTCATTTTGTCATATCTTGATTTTTCTAATTAACAATATCAATTTTATAATTATTAATTCAAATAGATTTATTTGATTTTTTATAAAAATTTTCTACAAAACTGAAATTTATATAAAATATTATAACATGAAACTTAAAATTTATTAAAAAAATTAAAAATTTACAAAAAAAAAATTATCTTTAAAAAACTGAACTTGTTAACTCAAAAAAAATCAGACGTGACAAATATATTAGAACGATGATAATAATATTTCCTCACTATGTATGAGTTTTGGTATTTTAATTATATTCAATCCCTTTAATCAGAATATAAAAAAAAGAAAATTAGTTTTAAAAAATAATAATCAAGTACAAGTCACAAATGCAAAGTGAAGTAACCCGAAAATTTTTAGCACTAAAACAACTATCCATCAATAGCTTTTGCAGGTTGCTGAAGACGGAATTGTACGCCTAATTTATAATTCCTTTTGTCCCGAAAATTTTATCGCTTTTAGAAATTCGTAATTTTTGTCAACAGTGTCAACACAAGGTAATTTTTTTTTACTTTCTCTCCCTTTTTATCCTTTAATTAAACTCTTCAACTTCAAATCTTCTGTCTAAATCCTCAAAGAGAGTTGTGAGAGGAGAGGAGTTCAAAACTCAAAAAAAAAATCTATTCCTGCTACTTTACTTACTTCTCCGAAAGAGATTGATAAGGAGTTGTTAAAGAATCAACATCTATTACACCCCCAGCTAGTGTCTAACCTTTCTGTCTAATATAACTACGTTTTGCTAAAGAAATTGACGACTTCGTTTTTCTTTTATTGGAGTTGGCTAGCCTTTTTAAAGTCCATTGCAACCAACTCGAATTTATGATTTTTAGGTGTCGAAATTTTAATATAATTGAAAATCTAATATTTCTATATTGTAGTGGTATCCTAATTAAATTTCACCATATTATAAAGATGCATATTTTAATATTTATCTCTTTATTAAAAAATAAAAAATAAATAAAGGATAGTATTATATGTAAGGAAATTCCTTATGTATTTATATTACTTTATGATATAATATTTCCGAGAAACTAATTCTCTAGTAATTTTATCTTTTTGAGAAATAAAGATGATACATAAGTAGTATAATTATTTTATACTTCATATTTCTTACGAGAAAACGTAATTAGAATTAAGATTATGTCAAATCACTCCAATCTCTCTCCTCTTATATGTATAAATAAAGTGTCACTCTCAGACATAAAAACATACCACATATATTTTTGGAACATCGTTCTCTCTAAGTTATAAGAGCTCTCTACGAGTACAAAATAAGAACAATAAACATCCTCTCTCATGTCACATGTGTTACCTTCTCTTGTCTCTTCGTGAGTTTTCACCTCTGGACAGCATAGAGTGGGGTATCATGCTATCAATCTATCGGTTCAACACTTCATCAATTTGTATGATTTTTTGTCATTGTTTCTCAAACTATAGATCTAATATAGCCCAATTTGCAACTCAAAAACTTCATAAAAAAGAACTAGTAATTAAATTTCGAAAGATTCCTATATTCATATTTAATGCTGTTCTAAAGAGTTTGAAAATCAAATAAACACAACCACCAGTTTTATTCCAGTTTCTTGTTAAATCAAAATCATAATTACCAGAAATTCTCCCCACTTCTATTAATATAATTATTTACCGATCACGTTTCAAAATATCAAAGATAGCGGATCCTTATTTATTGAAAAATAAAAAAATATTCGCTAAATTTACCTAATTAAAATTATTTAGTATTGGATTGAAAATAATAATTCTTAAAAATTAAACATTTTCTTTTTTCTAATCACTAAAAGTTCAATATTTATTAAAAATGATTAAATTTAATACTATATACCATTAATTAGTTTATTATCCTTATAATATAGTAACCCTTTTTTAAAGAAATAGCGGACCGATACTTTAAAAAGTGATAAATCATGTTTGCATAACCGTACAATATTTGGTAATATACCACGTTTCTTTAATTATGATCAAAATGGTTTGGTCTAATTTTCCTGAAAATTATGAGAAGCCAGTCTCAATCCAGTGCAATGATAATCATCCCTCTCATAAACAAACACATTATCAGGGCCTTTCCGCCGCCATTAACATCATCAATACCTAAATCAACAATCGGGGCAACGCCACCATCTTGACCCCTTCCTCTAGTTCTTAGACCACCAAGTTCAACCATTCTCCTGCTTGACTCCTACTTTCCGAGCACTTTTTTAAGCATTTCTTTTTGTTTTCTTTATTTTCCTAAATCCAAATTCCTCAACTGGATTAATTAACACTCGGCCATTTTATTGCAAGCTTGTGATCATGTAAGGAATAATAATCAAGCTTTAGAAAGAGAAATAAAAATCTCGAAGGCTACGAAAAGTCTGGGCCCACTCTATTAGTGTTTTTTTAAACAAAATGATATCGGAACTATGTTAGACGTAGAGGTTAGACAGAGCATTTGAGCCCATTCTCTTTTCTTTTTTTTGCAAATAACTATTAAAAGGTAGGATCCAAACTTTTCCCTTTCAAACATTCATACTAGCACTTTGATGCATGGTTTGCATGTTGGGCTTTGAATTAAGGTAACTTCTGGTTTTTACGATACACACGTGCGTTTGCAAAATGTCTTCCAACCATGAGTAATGAATACATGGGCCCACTGTGATGATTGAACTCCGTAGATTGTTGAGATTTTGATGGTAAAATAGAGAAATTGGATGAAAACTCTTTATTATATTTAATAAGTGACATATATTTTGGATATTTTAAAATAAAAAAGATAAGGTTTCAATGGATAGAGGAAGTACTAAAATAATTATAAATTTCTATGACTTTCACCAGTTACACTATTTGATTATCCTCTCCACATAGCTGATCTACCAAACGTATGACTTCCACAAGATTCTTAACTTTGTGACGTGATTAATAAAAGAGTGGATAACGTGTAGCTAACAGTCTTATCACATTTTCAACATTGATGACCAGGTGAAATTTTGTCTTTTTTCAGACCACCATAGTATAGCATTCGAATTTTATTCCCTTCTTTAAGAGTATGATTATCCTAAGTTTCTACTTATCTAACTAGATATCTATTTTAGTCTAATCATTTTATATTATGAAAACACCCAATGATAAAATCAATGTTGCATTGGTGCAACCTTAGGCAATACTAATTCAAGTATCAATGGAGAATAATTTGATACCAGCAGTGCAACTTCACTAAATCAGTTACAACTTTGCCACGCTTTATATGGTAATCTATAGAGTGGCCATTTTTTTTTTTTTTTGTCTCAAAATTTTTCGTTTTTTGGTAATGTAAGGTGGAGGGGGTCAAAAATCTCACATTAGTTGATCAACTATGAAACGGTCTAACTTATAAAGTAGGGGGTTACTCCTCCTATGTGAGGCGCCTTTTGAAAGATAAAACTGTAATGGTCTAGCCAAAATAAATAATATCTCACATAAGACAATTTCTAGCATCAACATAATGACGCCATCTGTAAGAATCTAAACCACCACCACCACGACCACGACACAGTTTGAAGACCATCGAGTTACTCTCAATCTGGATAAACTCGATTTGAAAGTGGAAGACAAATGATGACAAATAAATAGATCACCTAATGACATGCGGACACGTGACAAATTGGCCAATGTGATTCATGAAACCAATTTGGTCATTAAGTCAAAGGACACTATAAGACATTAGAGGCCTTCATAGGGCGATGGTTGGATTTATAGCCTATTGAAGGTCCTTAGGGGCCCACGAATTGTTTCTAAAACTATGAATTATCCAAACTCATTACTAGTATAAATAGTAAATGTGTAATGTAAGATCTGAGAACTCAACCAATCATACGTAATCATCTTGCCATTCTTAGTCTTCATTTACTCTCTAATTGGCTATTGTCAACAATTTCTGACCTGAGTGTCGGACTCCTATATCCGGGGGACAAAAATCTTTCGCTCTTGTTTTCTATCACAGTTATCTTATTATGAGTTTGGCACGTGAACTTTCCCTTGCTTTGGAGTATTTTACATGATTGAACATATTTGGACTTGTACTTTAGAGTTGGTTTTTTAGATCTTGGTGCTAAAAAATTTTACGCTTAAATATTTGGTCCGTTTACGAGACTCTTCTCTTAATACACAAGACTCTTCCTTAGTTGGAGGGATTGTGGTGATGTAAGGTGAAGAGGTCAAAAATCTCATATTGGTTGATAATTAAGAAATAGTCTAACTTATAAGACAGGGTATTATTTGCTTTGACTAGAGTCTCACGTTTTTGTCCTTGAAAAGGCGTTTCACAAGAGAATGGTGGCTTCCTACCTTATAAGTTAAACTCTTTCTTAGCTATCAACTAATGTAGTCCAGATCTTTGACCCTTTCACTTTACATCACCATAAACCCTCCAGCTAAGGAAGAGTCTTTTGTACATTCCGAGGGTCTCATAGATGGCACCAATATATTGATACCAGAATTTGTAGTATGTTCATGTGAGGTATTGTCTGCTTTGCTCGGAACCTCACGATTTTACCCTTGAAAAGGCACTTCACATGAGAAGGTTGGCCCATTGCTTTATAAATTAGACTATTTCTTAACTATCAACTAATATGGAATTTTTGGCCCTTCCACCTTACATCACCACAAGCCCTCCACCTAAGGAAAGAATCTTGTGTACGATCCAAGGGTCTCATAGATGGCACCATTATGTTGATGCTAGAATATGAGATATTGTCCGCTTTGGTTGGAGTCTCTTGATTTCACTCTTGAAAAGGCACTTCACATAAAAAGGGTGGCCTCCTGCCTTATAAGTTTGATTCTTTCTTAACTATCAACCAATGTGAGATTTTTGACCCCTCCACCTTGCGTTTTTCACCACAATCCCTTCGAGCTCTAACTCCAATTAAGGAAGAGTTTTGTGTACGGTTAGAGAGTCCCGAGGACAGCGCCAATTTATTGATATTAGAATTTATCGTATGTTCATGTGAAATATTGTCTGTTTTGGCCGAAACTTTATAGTTTTACCCTTGAAAAGAAGCATTGCACAGGACAGATAGCTCATGCCTTACAAGTCAAATTCTTTTTTAACTATCAACCTCTTTATATCACCACAAACCTTCCGATTAAGGAAGAGTCTAACTTATATAGTAGGGAGGTACTCCTCCCATATGAGATACCTTTTTAAAGAAAAATTATAAAACTCTGGTCAAAACAAATAATATCTCGTATAAACAGATAATAAATTGTAACATCAAACACTTTCTAAATTTGATTTGAAGTCAGATAGGGTAATTCAACCCACAATATTTGAGATTTGGTAATTGTCAAGGGCCAGGGCCAAGGCCAAGGGCCAACATTAACATTTAAAGATAAGAGTCAAATTCTCTCTTCATCATTATTACTATTTATTTAGTTTTATTTTTATATTTTTTGCCATCATGCTTTTACTCGGTCAAATTTTATCGACTTGCAGCGTTTATATCCATCAACGTTTACTTCTCTACAACATGATTTTGACAAATTGTTAGATAGTATAGCAATTTATTCATAGTTCATTATGCAACTTAAGAACTCCAATGATATCTTTAAAGTTTGATCGGATAATCAAGTTGATCTTTAAATATGACATTGGAGTTGATAATCTAAAGCACAGGCAAAATATTTGGATGAACATTCGTGTGATGTTTGTATTTCTATGTAAAAAAAATAAAAAATAAAACAAAATATTTCACTAGAAACAACTCCAAATATTTCACTTTAATATTATAGATTGAGGAAGTCCTCCAGTTACTTAATGGTCCTAAATTGCAAAGTTGCTTAATTGTTCTTTTTTAAAATAATCCTTGTACAAGAATATTTATTGTTCCAAGATCCTCTTCTTGATCTTTATTTTCTGTTTAATCAGCGGAAAACAATAAATCCTCAAGTAAACGTTGCAAGGAAATATAAGAAGAGCCGCCGCCCTCGATTAACGTAGTTCTTGCTTTCTCCTTCAGTACTTTCACTTTTTTTCTGATTTCACCCTCTGGCTCCATTAGCTGTCTAATTCCGTTTTCAATTTCATCTGCTTTCACCAAATCTTCTGTGCTATTTTTCTTGTAATCCATCTTAACCTCAACCGCTATGCCTAAATCATTCACCGCGAAAAACGCATTCATGTGCTGCTCAGCATACATCGGCCAAACGGCCATTGGCACCCCAAACCAAACACTTTCCAACACTGAATTCCATCCACAATGTGTCACAAATCCTCCCACGGCAGCATGGGCCAAAACTCGGGCTTGAGGTGCCCATCCTAACACCTTTCCCACCCTGGCTGTTCGCTCAAAGAACCCTTCTGGCAAGACTTCATCAAAATTTTCATATTCACTTGGATATTCCAGACTTAGGTGTCGGTCTTTAGGTGGAGGGCGTCTCAAAGACCACAAGAAGTGGAATCCACTGCGCTCGATTGCACAAGCAATCTCCTTCACTTGGTTGCTGTCAACAGATCCAAAGCTTCCAAAACAAAAGAAAATTACACTTGCAGTAGGCTGATCATCAAGCCACCTGATTATGGTATCAGTCTCTTGTTGTTTAGCACTAGTACCAGCAACATTTATCAGAGGTCCTACGTCGTATATGGGTGGTATCTTTGGATTGCTATTGAGGTCCGTTAATGCATGGTATTCTAATTCAAGAAAAGTATTAACCATGATTCCCCGGGCTTCTCCGATCAATCTCCTGGCAAGTTTGAGGTTAAAGCCTTCCTTGTCAAACATTGATCCAGGGACTAGTTTAGCAGGGACGGGATTGATGTAACTTGAGACTGATAGCTCTTTCTCTGAGTCCTTGTATTGAGATATATCTTGCTTGCTGTCATCTGCAAGACTCTGGATATGAATGCATAGGCCGAGAATCGCAGCGCCACAGGGGTAGAACACATAACTTGGGACCTCAAACTCATTAGCCACATCGATCATGCTCGTGCACATCATATCCACGACGAATCCGACGAGTCTGGAAGATCCAGAATTTTTGAGCTGAGCGACAAAATCTCTAACATGGGGCTTATTGCTATCTACCAGTTCAGATTGCCAGGCGAGAGGGTTATCTGGTTTTGGGGAAAAGTGGGGATCTGGAAGTTGTATGAATTCTATGCCCCTGGTGGTTTCTGCGTAAAGTGATTGGATGTATAAATTGAAATTGGCATCAAATGGCAGTTTGAAAATGAGCATTCTGATTGACAACCCCTTATCTTGACTTACAAGAAGCTTTGCAAATTGCACCATGGACACCAAATGACCTATTGCAGGCAAAGGAAAGAGAAGCAGTTCCGATTTCATCATTTCAAGCTCTGGACGGTGAAACCAAAGTATCTTGCAAGGTTTGAGGCTTGTGAATTGGGATGCTTTGTAGATGAGAGATTTAGAAGTTCTACTAGCTGGACCTCTGTTTAGGGGTCTTATAGCATTGGCTTTTTTTAGCAAAATTCAGCTTAGAAATGCAGAGTTTGCTTTAGATTATTTTTTTCTTAGAATAAAAGTAGAGGTGAGGTCATGGCTTTGCTGGCAGTAGCTTTTTCCACTGTAATGGGTCAATAACCTTGGTATTTATTAAATGATTGCCAACATCTAAATACATATTAAATGATTGCCAATATCTAGATATATACACACTCAACTTTTAGGAAAAATTCTTTTAAATTCATTCTATTTTACATTAAAGAATGAGCATTATAAATTCTTAAATAATTAAAAAATAATAAAATTTTTTACTTTTCAATCATTTGAAAATAATACACCCACTTAGCATTGCAAATTGAATAACCAAACTTATTCTAACTTTTAGGTACTCTGTGCGTCTCATCTTGTTTGATATAGTCAAATTTGCACACAATTTAAGTAATGTTGATATTTCGACCAACTAGTAAAATTTATTTTGCATAATTGTCCTTCAATTCAAATTCAAACTCAAAATTTGTAAGTTAATTTTCAAATTCCAAATTTTGAAATAGTTTCTAAAAGTTATTAATGCAAAAATAAGACTTTAATGCTATTTTATTAAGACTTGTATGAAGGGTAAAATTATCTAAATTTGATATATTAAGAGGTGAGAAATAATTTAGAACAAAACAAAATAGAAAGATCAACGTATAAAATGGGACAGAGAAAGTATACTTTTTCTATTTTCTCCTAGTGGTACTCTCTTTAAGTCCCATTTAAAGAAGCAAAAAGTCCCAAAATAAGAATGTTGTGTTTCCCTATGTGGTTTTGGTGAACCCAAATATCAAGAAACTTTCAAACCCTCCACTGCGTTTTATTTGACATGGTTAAACTTGCACACAATTTAAGAAATGTTAATATTTGACCAACTAATAAAACATATTTGTCATAATTATCTCTCAATTCAAATTCAAAAACTATTGATTTTCAAATTTCAAATTTTGAAATAATTTATTAGAGTAATTAACATCAAAATATGACTTTAATGCTATTTTTTGGACTTGCATAAAAGGTAAAATATGTAAAATGACCTATATATATTTTTTATATTAAGGAGTGATAAATAATTTAAGATAAATTGAAATAAAAAGAGTGACATATAAAATAGGACGGAGGGAGTATACTTGAAGTTCATCTTTCTTTCTCGAGATATATGTATGCACAACACTAGATGACTGATGAAATTTCATTGATTACAAGTCTGTTGATGTTACAATCAAGATAATAATAGTGTATATGGATTTTTAAATTTAAATAACACAGAATATAAATAATGGGAAAAAGATTAGAGAGAAGATCAGTAGAGAACTTCCCAAACCCAAAGAACATATATGTAGTATGTACTTTTTTCCTCATGAATGATTAAATTAAAATTGGTTTGTAAGTAGAGGACTGTCAAAAAATAAAGAGTTAGAATATTTATTCTCAATATAATAACGGATAATGCAATAATAATAATACCAATAAGATCTAGATTTATTGTTTTGCAACTAGGGATACAAGAACATACAAGTCAAACTATTATGCAACATTGTACTGTTATAATCATCCATTGAACATTTGATTATTTACTTCTCACAGATTATGGATATTCGGTCTTGTCATCATTGGACTTATGATGGGCTATTACTTAATCGAACTAGTTACACACAACATTTTTTAGATGGAGTTAGAGAGTTTATTAAATTTGTGTGTAGTCAACCATAGTATTTTAATGATAAAGGTCAGAATAGGAAACTGATGAATTTGGATCATATGGGCTAACACATTTTGAAATATGGTTTCATGAAAGATTATTGGTACTGGACTTCACATGGTAAATCTAAACCAGTTGGGGTTGATGCTCATGAGGTAAGTTCAAGTAATTCTGAATTTCTGTCTAATGAACATCATAATCGGTACCAAAGTATGGTGTCTAATGAGGCTGGTCTAAGCACAATTTTGGATATGAATATCATCAAATGAAGAAATAGAGCAAATCTTTAAGAACCTCCTAATACTGAAGCCGTTGACTTCTATGATATGTTGCAATCTGCTCAACGACAATTATAACCTGGTTGTGAATCATTTACTGAGTTGTCCATAACTGTTCATACCCTGGTTGTGAATCATTTACTGAGCTGTCTATAATTGTTCTGTAGATGAGCTTGAACTTTGTCTATAACTTCTTACAGAGTTGTGTTGACAAAGTGTGTAATATTATGAAATGGGTAACTCATCCTAGTAATTGTGTTACTAGTAATTTTGATGAGACAAAAAAAGTTAGTGACAAAACTTGATTTATTTGCTATTAAGTAGAACTGTTTCATAAACATGTGCATGCTTTATTACAAAAGTACTAAAACTGATTGCAGACACTGCAAGTATCCATGATATAAACCACCAAAAAGGAAGATGCAATGAGTAAACCGGTTATTTATAAGAAGATGCACTACCGGCCAGTCCAAAGATGGTCATACAAAGATTTAAGATGTTATATGATCTAGACATGAGATGGCACGCTAAGAATATGAGAGATCTCAATGTCCTATCCCATACTTTGGATTGCGAAGCATGAAAATACTTTGATCAAAAATACCCAGATTTTGCATTAGAACCAAGAAATGTAAGACTTGATTTGTGTGCAGATGGTTTTAATCGTTTCAACAATAAAGGTAAACCCTACTAATGTTGGCCTGTTATTGTAACTCCATATAATCATCCACCTAAAATGTGTATATCTGCTTCTTATATGTTTTTAACTTGTTTGATTCCCGGTCCATATAATTCAAAAAGCTGAATTGATGTGTACTTGCAACTTTTGATTGACGAGTTAAAACAATTATGGCTAGAAAGAGTCTCTATAAATGACATTTCTAGAAAACAAAATTTAATATGAGAGCACCATTGATGTGGACTATTAATGATTATCCTGTTACATCATGCTATCAGGGAGGAGTGCAGTCAAAAAATTGGCTAGAGTTTGTGCCATTTGTGTGGAGCAAAACAAAGCATTCAGGTTGAAATTTGGAAGAGAAAAATTCTTGATTTGACTGTCATCGCCAATTCTTGCTCGAGGATCATGTCTTTAGGAGGAATAGATATGCTTTTTACAAAAATTATGTTGAGATGTCACATCTTCCTAGTAGGTTGTTAACTAGTAAAGAATTGTGGAAGAGAGTAAGAACCTTACTAAAAATAAAGAATTTGAATGTTAAACACCAAAAATTTGATGGATATAGGGTGACACACAACTGATATCTCTTGGAGTATCTTTTGGGATTTACCTTATTGGAAGGACAAATTAATTTGTCACAACTTGGATGTCAAGCATGTCTAGAAAAATATTTTTGATGATATTTTTTATACCGTGATATTTCTCAAAGATAGGACAAAAGACAACGCAAAGGCACAAAGAGATAAAAGTGTTTATTGTAGGCGACATGAATTGGAGTTGAAAACCTTAAATAATGGGAAACTTCCAAAACCAAAAATCTAAATTCTCATTCTCATTAGACCAATGATGAGAAATCTGTAATTTGATTGCAAGATTAAAGATACCAGATGGATATGCTTCAAATTTGGATAGATGTGTTGATTGGGATGGAGGAAAGTTACTTGGGATGAAAAGTTATGGCTATTGTGTTTATGGAACGATTGCTTCCTATTGCATTTAATAGATTACCCGAATCAATATGAAAGTCTCTCACTGAGTTAAGTCCTTTTTTTGGGGATTTGTATTGCACTGAATTGCGAGAAGATGTGGTCCTTAAATTGGAATAAATATTCCTGTAATCTTGTTCAAATTAGAACGAATATTTCTATCGGGATTTTTTCACATGATGGAGCATCTACCCATACACTTGCTAAATGAAGCACTAGTTGGAGCACGTTCAAAAGGCTTCATATGTGAGGCGTACTTGTCTCAAGTGAGTTCCTACTTTTGTTCTTACTATTTTGAATCTCATGTTCAATGTAAGTTCACAAGAATTGGGCTTTACGATGAAGATGATGGATTCAATGCAAACATTGCCACCTATCTTGCCAGCTTTTAACAAACTGAGTCGATTGTTAGGAAAATGTAAACAAAGATTTTTGACGGATCAAGAGATGGCTACAACAACATTGCACGTGCTCTTAAACTGTAATGAAGTGAAGCCTTTCTTGACGTAAGTATAATAGTCTTTAATTAATTATGATACTTTAACATAGGTTTTGATGTCTTTAAAATAAATATTATTGGGTTAATTACACTTTACCCCTTTAAACTTTAGTGTCACTAACACTTTAGTCCTTGATGTTATCTTTTTAGCACTTTACCCCGTCCGTTATTACAATTTAATTTTTTGACTATTTTACCCTATTCCATTTTATTCCTTTTTCTGTTTGATTACATTTTACCCCTTAAAGTTTACAAAGACTAACACTTTAGTCCATAACGTTGTTTTTGACGATAAAGTCCTTGGGTTACACTTATTACATACTTGACAATTGTAATCCTATTTATTTTAATCTCTTTTTTTTGTTTATTTTGGTTTTATAAATATTTATTTTCCTCAAAAGAAAATTTGAATTAATGTAGAATTAAATATGAACAAATGCCTAGAAGTTTATTCAGTGTATTTACTAGATTTTTTTTGTCTGAATTAGTCGTGCTTGTATACCTTGCAATTTAAATAGGATACTCATAATGCTTATAAATGATGTATAATAATATTAAAAAAATGAGCATAAAGCTCTTATTTTAACCATGCGTTCTCCAAGTAAGACTGTGAATCGGACATACAAGAACTTTTCATAGTTATTGAAGGAATTTAGATTAAATAGAGGCAACAGTATAAAATAATAAAATAGAATAGACATAGAATGGTGAAAACATTGAATTGGCATAAGCGAAGAGGTTAAATACAAAAAATTAACATTAGGTACTAAAGTGTTATTTCTAAAGTTTGAGAGGTGAATTGAAATTAACTCATGGGTATTTTTGTCCATTTAGCCAATTTCATTTCTAACACCGTTAGTGTTGACCGTTAGTCAAGGGGGTTTAGTTCTCAAAAGATAACATTATGGACTAAAATGTTACAAACACAAAAGTTTAAAGGAGTAAAGTGTAATTAATCCAAAATTATATGTAGGATGTACGAGCAAACTGTGTGAATATATTGGTCTCATCTTATTGACAAAGAAGTTGAACTATCAACAGAGCAAAATTTTGTAATGTCATTCCATTAATATGTAAGTAATAATACTAATTGTATATAGTGCCATAAAATTTAAAAAGTAGATATTCAATCTAAAGTTTTGATTGTTATGTTAGGTTCACAATCACATGGAGCCCTAGTAGAGAGGTAGAAACATGGTCAAAATTCTTTGTCAATGGATATATCTTCCACACCAATGATGGCAGAGCATAAAAAAACTATTAATAGTGAAGTCTATGTTAAAAGTCAAGGTTCAAATGACTATTATGGTGTGCTAAATGAGGTGGTTCAGTTCCAGTATCCAAGCCTTCATCAGAGAGAAAAAAGGGTTGTTTTGTTCAATTGTAACTAGTATGGTACAGTTAACAGTCAAGACATTAGAGTTCATAATCAATATGGAAGTGTTGAAGTTTGAAAAAAAGGGCGGTATCCAAAATTTGATCTATTTGTACTTGCAAACATGTATCTCAAGTGTACTTTGTTCCATATCTAGGATAAAACAAAGATGATTGGATGTTTGTCAAAAAGACAAGGCCTAGGGGTAGAATTAATAAAGATCATACCATAGAAACTGCTTACCAAGATCAACATCCTCTACTTGTTGGGACATTTCTTGATAGTGACCCAATAGGAATTTTAGTAGACAATAATGTGGCAATCAAAGAAATTGATGGATATGAACTAGGCAGGCCTACAATGGATCGTATAGAAAAAGAAGAAGAACAAGATGATGATGATGATGATGGTGATGATGATAATGATGATGATGGTGATGGTGAAGAAGAAGAAGAAGATGGTGATGATAAAATTCATGAAGAAGGTCATAGATCTCGTATATGCTCAAAGAGCAAAGTGAATTCGAAGAAGATGAGGAAAAGGATGGATGAATACGATGATGAATAGAAATTTATGAATTTGTACTTTTTGTGTGTCTTGTCTCTATTACTCTTGCATAATACATGTTAAATTTTCTAGTAGTAGATTATTTCATTTGTGCTTGATATTTTGTATATTCAAGGGATGACTATGTTATTTGTGCTGATATTTTGTATATTCAAGGGATGACTATGTTAGGTTCATTTATGATTATGTTCTTCAATTCTTTTCTTCATTATATCAGTTTTGTTAGATAAGCATATATATTTTGATTGTTGTACTGGATGGCACAAATAGTTAGTTTAGTGTTAATGAACTTTAGTTGATAATGGCATTTAATACTTTTGGGTCTTTTTGATAGTTTTTTGGTGTATACACAATTTGTTATTAATATTTCTTTTGTTGCAAATGTGTATTTTCTCTTGTGAAATTAACAGATGGCCGACATAGGGAAACAGAAAGGTAAGAATTATGCGGCATGAGCAAGAAGAAAAAGTCCACCCCCAGTACCTCATCATTCAAGCCTCCTTCTACATCTATTCTTTTAATTATGTCTCCTCTTGCATCTATACCTTTCAGTATGTCTTCTCCTACATCTATGCCTACGACTCTTCCTCTTCCTACATCTATGGATTTTCATATGCCTCCTCCTACATCTATACCTTTTACCATACCTTCTTCTATATCTATGCCTATAAGTATGTCTCTTCTTACATCAATCCCTATTAGTATGCCTCCTCCTACATCACCCTTTATCACATTCTTCAAGTGCTTCAACTAGACCACTTGAAACATCTACAAATGGTAGTTAAACTGATATTCAAAGTGAGAGCAATACCACAAAGAAATTTTTATAGCTACGTGGGCTTGAGTAATGAATTTATAGCTATATTATATTATTTTTAATTTTATTTATCGATAATGTGTCGCTTTAGTTTTAATATGATTATTTTCAGTTCATATATTTATGATTCATCATACTTTTTTGTTTAGCTTGGAAAATTATCAGTACAAGGCTGCTTCTCGATTAACCACCTCATCAAGACTAATTTGACTAGTCCTTATGCTTCTTGGAAGAAAATTCCAAAAGAGCTACAAGACTTGATGTTTAGAGAATTTGGAGTGAGCCAATTTATTTTGCTTATTAGATTTTAAAATTGTTTTTACTTAAAATTTTAACGTTATAAATTTTGTTTTTTGTCTTGGTATGCAGAACATTTTTTATTAGCTTTCGAAGGACGCCAATGAAGTCCAAAGGATATTTGAGCATAGTGGATTAGAATGCATAGAGAATATAATGCACGACATTCATAAAGGTCAAATTCAAACAGATTGGTATGCATAACACTTTTTATTAGCTTTCGAAGGACGCCAATGAAGTCTAAAGGATATTTGAGCATAGTGGCTTAGAACGTATAGAGAATATAATGCACAACATTCATAAAGGTCAAATTCAAACAGACAGGATTGGAAAGTCTATATGGCTTTTTCGATTGTTGCAAATATGGGATGGCGATAAGTTCAAGTCCAAAAGTCAAAAAAAAGCAAAACCATGCATCCATTTGCGATGGTCAAGGATTTCTGTAGCATACAGGTGACAGCATCACCTATTTAGCACATCAAGATAAATTGGTATATATTTATAGATTATATTTGACTCATCCAATTATATTTATAACTTAGGTTTTATATTTCTATTTTTTCTAATTAAGGCATTATCTTACATGTCCTAAAATTGCTAGATAAAAGCAAATGATGGTCGCGTCCTGGAGTAGCTGCTACTTTTTTACACACTCATACTAAGGAAGCAGATAAGGATGGCATTAGGCAATAGGTAAATCAGCGAGCACAGGATATTCATGTAATTACTAATATTTTTTAGAGTTTTTATGAACTTTTATAATTAATTTCATGAAAAATACACTTCTGTAATGATTGATTGATGCATTAACAAGAAAATTTCATTACTAAGTGGTTTGAGATTTAGTCCAGCCAAAGCTATTTCTCTAATGTTGAGGCTAATACATCACAACAGTCTCCCTTACCTAGTGAAATTGAAGTATGGACACAAAGTGTTGGTGAAGAAAGGATAGGTTATTAGGCTTGGTGGTAAGGCGAGATCTATTTGTTGCGGTACCTCTTCTAGCACATATGGAATGCTGCAAACTAGAGATCACTATTCAAGAACAAAACAAGCATATTCAGGGTCTTAAAAGCACAATTACATCCTTCCAGACAAGTAATAATGAACTTGAAAGCACAATTTTATCCTTACAATCAAATAATATTCAACTCGTGGATACTGACTAGAATGGAGTTGTTTGAAAAAATGATGTCTCAAGGGATGAGTTCTATGACCTTTCAGCATCCTAGTCAAATTTTGACCATTTCACACGACTTATCTGCCTACAGGGCTTGCTCGATTTTCTACAATACATCAAGTATCCTATGATGCTGGAAGTGGTAAAAAGCCACTACGTCCTATAAAGGAAGTTGAACATGATGACGATTGAAATATGATGGTATTGTTGATGATAGTGAGAAGGGAGAGGGTTATGACGACAAGTGACTTTGATACATTATCATTGGATACTAATTTGATAAACTTTGTATTTATTTGATTACTTGACTTTTGTTACTTCTATTTTTGTTGTTAGGATTTGGTTTATGGAATATTTTATTTCAGTTTGATTTATGATTGTTGGAAGCTTTTGAATGCAATTATATATTTGGTTTCTATTGGCAGGGTTTGGATTTTAATAGTAACATATTTTATATTTTTTTTAAAACAAAAATTAGTGATGAAAAAAATTAACTTAGCAACGGATATTTCCGTTGATAATTTTTTTTAAATTTTTTTAGAAAAGATAATTTAGCAATGGATTTTTCCATCATTATTTAATGTTTAGCAGCAAAAAGATCCGTTGCAAAAAAATTGTATGAACAACTGGCTCATAACCAAATTATATAACGAATTTACTAACAGAATATTTTTGTTGCAAAAATCCATCACTAAAATTTTGTGAAGCGTGGTATATTCCGACGTACATATTTTGTTGGAAAATCCATCCCTAACTAGGTTAGCAACGGATTTTGAACAAATTTTCGTCCCTAAATCCTATTACTTTTTGATTTTTGTAATGCTTTTGTTGATCAATTAAGAATTTATGAATTTTAAGAGTCTGCCAAGTTGAACAACCAAGGTGACAAGAATCAATTAGTTTGTTTAGAATACAAATTATGGACAAAGAATATAATGTAAAAGAATAGTAATAGTATGACAAACTGTGATTTCGAAAGTTAAAACACCCAAATAAACTTTAATTATGATTATGTTAAGTAGTAAAAAATGAAGTATTAATGGATAATAAGTAAACAATTTGAAATAAATACTAAATTTGAGTTACTAGTAATAATTTTCAATAAGAAGCAATAATTTAATATAAACAAGTAATATCTCTGAATAGTAAGTAATAACGTGTTCTAATAATCTAATTACTTGTTTACCTTTAGTTATAAAAATGGAGTTATACATTCACTTATTTGAAGAATAATTATTAACATAGACCATTAAATACTTCTTTGAAATAAAATATAATTAATTTCGATTAATCAAAAATGGACCAATCTAAGCCCGTCCCATAATGGCCCTAGCACGGGTCAAATTTGGACGTAAAATTTTCCATTTCTAGCCCGCCTTGAATGTCAACCCGACCCAATAGCTGGCTTGACTCGACTGCCTTTTAGTTTGACCCAACCCACTGTCATTCGCATGCTCTCTTCTTATTCTTTCTTTCTTTTTCTATTTCTGATGCTTTTCTTTTTTCCTTTCGCTAGAAAAAATGAGAGAGGAAGGAGTGTTTTATTTTGTAAGACTAATAACTAAAGAGCCTTATTAATTTCATCATTATTAATTTCATTATAATATATAACCCAAATAGATGAATTAAAATAAATGAAAAATATTTTACAAAGCCACTTTCTAAAGCTAATCTACGTTTCAAAATCCTATTAAATGTCCAACACTCTTGAATTTTAGATTTTGTCGGATTTCTTTTTTACTTTTTCAGATCTAATGATACATTAGTAATTTTTGTTTGTTACTTTGGATTTATCATTTCGTATAAGTGCATTCTAAATAAATATTATCTAGAAAGTAGTTTTGAGGTTGGGTATCACGTATCAAATACCCAAGGACCAAAATAAATGGCAAATCTCTATCATCATTCATGGTACGCGTTTTTAGGATAACAATTACAATAGAAGGAAATCTTTTATTTGCTCTCGAGCTGGCCAAATTGGAGGACCTCATCCAAAGCTAGACCCTATAATCATCTGAAATAGAGAAGCAAAGAATTGGCAACTATACGTCAAGCAATAAAAAGAAACAGTAAAGGGACAAACAATTCCCTAGATCAAGTGAAGCTTTTAAAGCAATTACAACCAAATCCAAACAGTTTCAGATGAATCACATATCTGAACACCGCTTAGCAACTAAAAAGAACAAACAATTTAAGGAAAACTTTTGGGTCTCATTCTGTTAGGTACCAATACCGTTATATTTTAAATGTTTGTACAGCGTAATTTTATATACTTTTAATATTTATGTAGTACAATCGTTAAAATACAAAAATAAAATACATTAACGGGGTCATAGAATTCTTTTGATCAAACTTGAATATATGAAAAATAGCTAAAAGTATGATTATTTTCAAATTAAGTGGGATAACATACTAAGTTAGGTTTGGAAATTTAGTAATAAAATAAAATCAGTACAAAGACTATATTTGTACAAATGAAAAGAAAAGCAATAATAATGTTTTGATAGCTCGAGAACTACAAAGTAGTACGAAATTGAATAACGAAAGGAACAAACAAACAAACAAATAATGGAAGGATGACCAAATACCTGCTGCCCTTTCAATCATGCGATCGACGACTGGTAACAGAAGGAATGTGTCTGATTTTGTCAAAATCCTCACCTTCTCGACCATCTGCAACTTTAATCCTATTAACGAAAGTTAAAGCCATTTCATAAACAATCAATCAAATCTCTGAGGCCTGCAACATATTTCAATCCATCTGGAATCATTTCCAATACACTGCACTTTGAAATCTCCAGACACGAAAGACTCGGCATCGCCCCTTTACCCACCCTCCAGCTACGTAAATTGGGCAACGACCAAAGGTCCAGCTATCGAAGTTGGGAAAGCTGAATTCATGACAAATCAATTCTTTTCCCACATAAGATTCAGATAATAGTCTAAGGAATCGTAATTGAGGAAGCTTCTCCAGTGTTTGCATGGGATCATCATGAATTTCGGTACTTGCTAAAGTCAGCAGGACAAGGCCTTGTAAGAAATGCTCCTCATATGGTGGAAATCTGATTATTTTCGCCGATATGATCAGGGAATGAAGGTTTCCACATGATAAAATCTTTCTTAGGAGAACATTCCCATCTTCTGAACTAATAGAAACAGTCTCTCTAATTCTAAGGATATTCTCGTGCAAGTTTTGCCAAATCGCGCTCATGTGATCAATGATAATAGAAAGGCTTTTATTGTTGCGATCAGCAACAGATGCATCGAGGAATCGAAGTTTAGAAAATTTCTGAAGATCTCCAATTTCGTGCCTTGAACTGTCAAATCCGTTAAGAATCACTAATCCACCCAATCCATGTAATCGCAATTTCTCTCTTACTTCTCCAGTATTTGGAGTTTTTAGAAGATATAAATGCCTCAATCTTTTCGTATTTCCAAGAACATTTGGAATTTTTAATCCAAATAATACTCGTAGATCAAGGGTTTGCAAGAAGGGCAAGATGAATATTGATGATGGTACTTCACCCAAGATGCAGAATTTTAAACTCAAAAGCCTTAAATGGACTAGTTTTCCTATTCCATCGGGCAACTTTTGTCCTCCGAAGTCATAGCCTTCGAACTTTAGTACTCTGAGGGATTTGAAGTTTTCATAATTAACTATTTCCTTTTGCCAGATGATTTTCTTCCTCCGAACCATCACTTCACTGTTGCGAAAAAGAAGAGACCAAAGTTGTTTGTAATCCTCTAGATAACAATGTACAGAAGCACCATTAGCAGGAGCTTCTACCTCGCCATTTATGTGGATGACCAATCTATTCACGACATCATTACCCGGAGAAAATGAATCCAACGGAGGCTTCTTGACACCATTGAAAGTCTATAACCTCGATAAATTCATCCTCCTTTCCTTTCTTTAAACAAAATTCTGGCATCATGTCATGAAGGTGACACGAAGAAAACCTTCTAAAACTCGACAATTCATCCACTTGCACTTGCACCATGGACCTCTGCCTCAATTCATTCAAATACCTTTCTACAACATCCGTTAATGTCTCTGCACTTCTTCGGTATTGGGATGAAACCATGCCTTCTGCAATCCATAATAGAAACAATTGTTGGACATTTATGTTTTCATCCTCGAGAAAACTGCCCAAGTAAAGGAAGCACGGTTTCAAGTGGTACGGCAAGACATCATAACTCAAAGACAGAACTCGTGCTACTGCTCGTCCATCTGATCTTTCTTCACTACCGTCACCGTATTGTTCAGAAACAAATCGATGTTTTCATTAACCGATATCCAATCATTCAAAGAATCCTTACCTTTGAGAATTCCTCCAAGCACAGATATTGCTAATGGTAGACACCCACACTTGCGTACCATTTTAATCCCAACAGCCTCTAGTCTTGGTTCGATCTTGAGATCTGGCAAATGAAACATAACAAATGATCACTTACATGTTAATAATGTAAGTAGATTATTGTTCAGATTTATCAAACATTTGATGCTCATTTATCAACGAGTTGGAAAATTGTGGGAAAATTTCTTCCCTTTTACTGAAATGTGCTAATTTTCTATCTCAGCTTGTAGATATTTGTCGTGTATACTCTGACATGTAAATATTACTATACCAGAGGGCGGGACATGGGGTGCTTATCTTGACTCACTACCTCAATCTATTCCATAATTACGGGAAACTCTCTCTACCCCTACGAACTCCGGATCCATTCATGCATATTGAAATACGATTTATTTGTATTCATAAAATGCGGCAATTCACGTTTTGAAACGTCAAAGGTAACGAATTCTTATTTATTGAGAAAATGAGAAAACATTTTCTAAATTTATCTACGTAGAACTATTTAGTATTGGATTGAGGATAATAGTATTTGAAAGTAGAACATTTTATTTTTTTCAGTCACTAAAAGTTCAACATTTATTAGAAATTTAATACTATATAATATTAACGTCCTTTTATCCCTATAATGTAGCAACTTTTTTTAAGAAGTGGCGTGTCGCGACGTATTGACTAATCCTACCCCTATGTATATGATACTTTAAAAAAGTGGTGAATCGACTTCCCGTGCCTGTATCGCATTTTCTAGCGTATCACGTTTCTGGTAACTATGATCTATTTGGATTCTTAAAAATAGGATACCGGACTGATTAGTATTATAAAGTCCGGTAGCGGGTCAGGTAACATGTCAGGAATTAGCAACGGTTCATTTACAGATTTAATTTTGTAATTTTATTGCTATGACATAATATTAATGATAATATATTTTCTCCTCTTCTTCCCAATTACAGAGATATTAGTGTAATTAATATTAAACTTTATTCTGTAAGTTTTTAAACTAAAAAATGTTATAATTGGAGTAATTAATAGTCAATTTTACTACTTTTAATTTTTTTTTGAATTAAAAATTTATAATTACACTAGGCCAGGTACCTGATTATCCGACCTATTTTTAACGGGTACTTGAATGGTTGGATACCTTATATATATGAATCGTGTACCGAATCGATTTTTTCTTGATCCAGTATTAATCAGGACAGATCGAGTCAATTAATTACCTGATGGACTAAATACCCGATCCGTAAATACCCTAAGTGAGATAGAAGTCTCTTTGTCAAATCTTCCCTTCTTCAACAACTTGTCCCCCAACTCAAAGCCGTTGGATTTTAGTATCATCTATACTATATATATAAAAAAAGATTGAAAATTTCGATGTCTATCATTTTTTGATTTGCCAATTATACTCTCCTCACTCCTTTTTTATCTCTTAATTATAATTACTCATAACTTCTAATAAATCACTCTCACAATTCACTCTTCACTCCTTATACTATTCTTTTAATATTTTGCTAGCATTTCCACTACCTACTCTTTTTTTTTCAAATATTTGTGCAAATTTTTTTTGGTTAAATTGCACACTTAGAATATGCCTTTCCTACTAATTACTAGGCTGGCTATCATTTTCTCTTCCTTATCCTTCACCGAATCATGACATTCGTCTCCCCCTTCTTAGTGTAGTTCTAAATATTTGTATCTCTACCCAGTTACGTCTAAATCTCACTCCACCTCTCTGCTCGATCCTGTTCTTAGCCTCTCTCACACTCTCACCCCTTTCCTGCTGCCACCAAACTCTAGCCGGTCCACCTCAAGTACATTCCTTGCCCTCCTTAAAGCTAAAAGTCATGTTGTTAACCTCTTTTTCTCATCCTGCACTACCAGGACTTCGGAATTTGGATATATAAACAGTTTTGTTAAGATTTAGGGGTTAATAACACTTTAGAGTCCCTGAATTAGTTATGTAATTATACTTTATCACTCTAAATTATAGAAATATATACTTTGCCCCTCATTAATATTATTCATCTATTATCAATATTAAAATCATTGAGATATCTATTTAAATGACTAAAATACCCTTATTATTATTTTTTATTATTTTCTATGTATTTAAATTTTGATAGTGATGTGATAATTATTTAAAATAAGAAAAAGTAAATTATATAATATTTTAATATAATCTATATCAATATATTGGTGAAATTTTTAAAATTTTTGGACTTCATTTTATATTATTTCGAATTTGAATGTTTAACTACAGTGGTAGAATAATTCCCAAATGAACTTATTTTCTATTTGAAAATTTTCTTTAAAGGTATTGTATGAAAATATATTTTTTATAAAATTTGATGATTTTTTTGACGTTTTTTAGTATTTTACACTTTTAATATTTGGTTTAACCTGTGCAAATTGCGATAACGGATATTAGGACTGTTAATTAGGCCTTTTTTTGTGAGTCAGGCTTTGCAAACCCAAGCTCGGCTCACAAATTTATTTGGATTTCGAACCTTAATCGGGCCAGCACAATCTTACAAATGTGAAGCTCATACATGACTCACAAAGTTATTCGAGTTTCGGATTTTAATCGGGTTGGCCTAAATTCACATTATCCAATAAAAAATTTTATAGTTTGTTTTTAAAATTTTATTTTTTACACCCAATCAATATAATATGGAATAATATGTACTACATATGTCAATAAACAACAATTAACTATATTATTGAGTGACAATATTTCAATTATAAATTAACTAATAATGTTGGGTTATTACATTTAGTTAATCGAGTTTAGTTAAGTTAATAGAATATTAGAATCATTAATCATTATCCACATAAATTTGTAGTATTTAATTTAGGATAAAATTAATATTATATATATATATATATTCGAGCCGGGCTTCAATTGAGGCGAAGCTAATAAATTCCAAACTCGACTCACAATTTAATAGAGCCTATGATGACTTTAGGTCCAATTTCAACCCAGCCTACTTTAATGTAAAGTTCGGCCCTTTATTTTTCCGGTTGGGCGAGCTAAGCTCGGGCCGGCCTGACTCCATTCACAGTCCTAGCAGATATAATATTATTCAAGAGTTTCCCACATTTTTACTCCTTAAAGTTAAAGAAATCGATATATTATTATATTTTATATTTTTCCTAATTCTTTTATAATTTTCAAAAATTAATTAAATACATAAAAAATTAAAATTTAATATTAAGGCTATTTTAACCATTTAACTAGATTTTCTTGATAATTTAAAATTTTTAAAGAATAAATAATGTGAATAGAGGACAAAGTGTATATTTTTATAATTTAGAGATAAAGTATAATTACTTACTTAATTCAGGGAAAAAGACTTATTTACTCTAAAGGGAAATATTTAAGTAGACCTTATTTTTGGCTCCACTTATAGATCCTGTAGTGTAGATTAAATGTTATGAAATCTATGACATCAGCTAATGTAAGCAAGATTCTATAAAATTTAATATTCAGTCTACCGATGAGACAAAAAATCGGGCCTATGTAAGTATTTTCCTACTCTAAAATTTATGAATAAGATATCCGGTAGTTGGCGCCAGCAGGTGATGGGGTTGTTAGTTGTGATTTATGAACAATTGTAGTGAGTTTTCTTTAGTAAATATATAAATGGAGGGTTTCTATTGAAATATTAAGATTGTGAATTTGTAAAGCAACCAATTAAATACTTGTTGTGCCAGGTCGTTAACTTAGAAGGTTACAAATGTCTGTCACCCAACTATTACTCCAATTTTAAAATTCTATTATGCTAATTTGACAAAGTAAAATGGAGCAATAATATGATAAAAATTCGATTCTGTTAATTGACATCAAAACATGCAGTCAAGACTCACCTTCAACAGTTCTTTTTCTTGAGAATGCTATATTTTTTAGTAGATCCCAACTTTCCCCTACAGTCAAGCACCTTAGCGGATAAGGAAGTCCAATTTTCGCTACTAGATAATGATTCTTCAGTACGAGTTGTGAGCAACATCTTGCTATTTCTTCCAACAACCGGAAATGCATGAGATAAATTCTCCCAATCATGCATGTTCCAAATATCATCAAGAACAACTAGGCACTTAATCTCTTTTTGCACCCGATAAGCTAGTTGAACCAACTCCCTCTCTTCCATATTCTTGACCTCTTCTTTCTTCTCTGGAAAAAATTGCATCAATATATCCTCTAGAATCCTTTTAATTTGGGCATTTTGAGTAATACAAACCCAAGCAAAACGTTCAAAGCAACGTTGAACGTCTCTATGTTTGTAAATTTTTCTTGCAATAGTTGTCTTGCCAAGACCACCCATGCCCCATATAGAAATGATAGGATGGTGTCTTTGGTTATCCACCAATACTGACACTAATGTCCTGATGTTTTCTTCCATCCCAACAAAGCATTCCTCGTCCTCATGGGCATAAGTTTGCCTTGCCCAATTGTAGTTCTCAATTTTCGTGCCCGAGCTCTCGCTTTCGCTTTCGCCTTCACTGATTCTTTTGATATTGTAACTTTGAAGACTTGCAGTGAGATTGCTTATGTCGGTTTTGACTTTTGCAATCTCCGTCCCAATATTATAAAGGGATCTGCCCTCGCAAATTAAACAAGTCAATCTTTTCAAAACCTTCTTTACAACTTTTCCTCGTTTTGATGCAACTTCAACTGAAAATGTCTCAACCATATCTTCAGCTCTATAAGTAAGGGCTCTGATCTCCCTTAGCCAGTTGCGGATGGTTTCATCTGTATTCTCTCGTGTATCTGCATCTCTTAGGAAACATTGCATTCGCTTTAGCTCTCTCCCAACTTCTTGGACCTGATCTCTAACTCCAGACAAAAATCTTGCCTCTTCTACTAACAAATCACGAATTGTTCCCACAGCAATTGAGACAACACCTTCAGACATTTTTGCTTGCTTTTAGCACAACAATTGGGAAAAAACAAGAATAATTGTTCTCAGCATAATTATGTTGTGTACTGATTTATAAGTGAAATGGTGGAATGTTTTTCAGGCACGGCCTAATGGATAGTCAATCTCAAATTTACTAGATTCTTCACCAGAAGGTAATGACAAAGTGACAAGTATGGTTCCAATTATTTTAGAATGTAAAAGTAACCTACCTGGTTAGGCTTTACCTAATCAATTACCGGATACAAAAATCTCTTGGAGGTCGACTTTCCCAAACTGATCGACGTTGGATTCTTTGCTTTTT
This sequence comes from Cinchona pubescens, assembly GCA_025175665.1. NCBI lineage: Eukaryota > Viridiplantae > Streptophyta > Magnoliopsida > Gentianales > Rubiaceae > Cinchona > Cinchona pubescens. Next base: position 855,708 of record JANKKI010000267.1, on the reverse strand, counting down.
TAAGTTGCATTAATGATACGTGTATTTTTAATATTAAAAAATATTAAATGAAAGTTAAATACATCACATCAAATAGTGTTCTATAAGTATAATATCAAAAAAATATATATTAAAGAACCAAAGCCAACCTGATCTTTCGGTGGAGTGATATGCGTGATCCTTAGTCTATTATCCTCCAAAATCAAATGTATAATTGAACTCACAGTAACTTAATAATTGACCACCGGCGATCTCTTTCATTATTCAATCATGAAAAATTCTTAAGCACATGAATCTGATTCACAATAGATGGAATAGATCTTGATTCATATTCATTCACATCACTATGAATAAATTTATTTTTAATAATAATAGAGTTATGTAAATAAATATAGATTAAGAAATCTATCCTACTGTGGATCGAGTTTATATAAGAATTTTTTTCCAACCATGAGCTAACAATAATCTAGCCTACAAATTAGAAATTACCTTCCAATTTCATCCTAGATAACTATACTATTAAAAGGGAGTGATCAATTCCTAATTAGATTGCAAATTACTTTATACTTAAATCCAACTTGATTTAGTATGAATTCGTTCAAAATTTGTTTGTTAGTAATCAAACTAACTTTGGATAAGATTAGCATCAATTAAATTTTTGAATTCAATTCAAATTTAGTTCTACAAGTTTAAAATTTTAAATTTATATGTAAAAACTACAAGCTATTAGAATTAGATTTGAACTCACGTTGATAAAAACTTGTTTAAATTCAATCCGTAAGATAAACAAGCATAAATTTAAACATATTTATAAAGTCATTAAAATAATCAAATAAAGTTGAATACTGAAATCTTTGGCTTATATAGATTTGTGTACACCTCTATTACAAATTATATCCAACTACTAACAACAATTGACTGATACTCAAACCCCAAACAAAGAATTAACTAAATTAAACCAAAATCCATGGGAAATTAGGATGAAATTGATCAACGCATGTCTAAATAGTAAGTAGTGCAACGATTAAGATAATAAACCAAAGTAAATAAAATAAAACGTTAGCATTATACTAAGCATAAATAAAGAAATTTTTAAATAAAATATGAAAATTAAATAAACACGGATGACAAACAAAGGTAGATTGCATTCTTGTCTGGAAAAATAATCATTTTCTTAAAATTTAAATTCTATTATTTGGTTCCATTTTTAGTTTATTGGAAAATAAAATATTTTCTCAAAATAAGAAAAGTTGTTATATAATACCTAGATTTTAAATTCTAATATCATGTTGGACGGTATTCTTTTTACTTTTCTTAAATTTTTAATCCCAAAATAAGGTAGACATCCTAACCAACTTTACTCTCCTCCCATTTTTTCTATAACTCAACAATATTATTCTACATCTACCACCCTCATATTTAATATCATCATTGCTCTCATTGCTCACTTATTCATCATTCTCTTCGTCAAATCATTATCCACCATAGAATTTCAGCATTTGGAAGCTTTCCAAATCTCAAGTTAAAATTTTTTTCTTACTTTTATTATTTTATCATATTTATAATTTTGAATATGTAGCCCTAAATTACTGTTGTGAAAATAAATGAGTATAATATGCAATCTTTTTATTACATTGACTATTATTAATAGTTATGACAAATTTTGGCTTGATTATTTGTTGAATCAAAATTGGTTTTTCAGTCATAATTTTATGAATGGAATTATTCTATATTATAGTTTTATACAATTTATATCTTCAGTCATGATAATTGAATTATTATTGATTTTATTATTGTTATAATATTATTATTTACATTTGTGAATAACTTTTTTACATGATGAAATTGTTCTCAACTATTCTATTAGATACAAAAAATTAGAAGGAAAATAAAACTAAAAAAAAAGCCATAATGTTATTAATTTGCTCTTAATTTTAATTGCATTACGATGCAAGAAAAAAAAAATCACATCATACTTGTAGCTGTAGAGATATTTTCGACAATCTAATACAATTTTGAAATATATCCCTTGCGAACCAAATACTACCGAAATTCATTAATTTTCCTGTCAAAATTTATCCAAACATTAAAAAAAAAAAAAAAAATTCATAGAATAACATTATTACAATCAAGATTTGTTGTTAATATTTATCTTCCTGCCAATCAAACGAAGTTATAGACATAAGAAAAGTGATGTAGAAATTTTTTTACACCATTAAATACAATTTTTTTTTTATTTTAAATATTATTTTTTAATTTATTTTTTGACAATCTAAAATGTTAAAACACCCCAATTAAACATTGGGGGTAGTTGTGTCTTGTAGCAGTATAACCTACCTACGAAGTTGCTGACATTTTATTCATTTCCACTGTGTCGTAAAATCAACCAAACCCTCCTCGTTCTCTCTCCTCCCTGTTCTCCTTAATTCGGCGAAAAAACCATCAAGAATCATCAACAGCTTTCAAGTAAATGCTTCTATCCCTTTTCATCTATCGATTTTTTTTGTTTTTTTTTTTATCCAAAAAAATAAAAAATTTGGTGTTTTGTTGACCATATGCTTTAATTTCTGATGGGTTTTCTCATAGCTTGATTTTGAATGGGCTTTTGGTAGTGGAGGTTCATCCAAAATAATGGGATGTGTTAAGGTGATTTGGGGTATATCACTTTATTTATTTGTTTGTTTTGGTGGATAAATTGCATCATCTGTTATATGTACCTTCACATCTTGTCAAAGTCAAAGGGTTGTATGTTTCTTGTTCATGGATGCACTGACCTTAGTGGAGGAAAGAAATTTGTGGGGTGAAATACGTAAATGAAGAGAAAATTTTATCAGGTTCAAAGGCAAAGCAAGATTACTTGGAATGATAGGAAATGGCCGATTTAATGTTGTATGTAGCTTGCTGTCGAACATCAATATCAGTGTTTTATTAACATCTGAAAATTTTCAGAATCCCGATGAAAGGAATCTTTAGTTTTTGGCCAATGGGGATGAGAGCAGGAAAGGAATATAGCCCCGAGAATGCCCTCTTTCATCAAAATCTGAAGTTTAAGTGTGCATTCTCGTGCTGGCTCAGGGATCTGGTTACTTTAGATGCATGTTGTACTTGTTTATGTTTTTGGGTTTGCATACTATCCGTTTAATTCTTTTATCTTACTTTCAACTTCTCTCTGGATGTATGTATAGATTTTGCTAATGAGTAAAAGGAATGTTAAAATAATAGAAAACTCGAGTCCGTAGCTTATTGTGTGATGGTAAATGGATCTTTTTTTGAATCTTTCTGTTAATGGAATGTGAAGTAGACATCACCTAGTTGAAGATGGTTTCTGCCATCCAAGTAATATTCTTTTCACCATCAATTTATTTGTTACTAGAGCGAGTAGTACTTGCTAGTGGTTAAAGATCAATTTCTGTCCTGGGATTTGAATTTCAATTCAGAAATGTATACGTTTCTTTTTTTCCTATATATATATATATAGACGGATGGATGGATGGATGGATGGATGGATGGATGGATGGAAAACTAATTTGGACTTTTATTGCATTTGGGAATAAGTTGATTCTTCCAAATCATATCATCTTAATCTGTCTTTTTCCGTTCTCCAATGCATTTGACTTTTGAGGATGGTATATGATAAAGCACTAAAAGGAGAAGGATGTGAGGAAACTTGGGGCACATCATGGTCTCATCCCTTGAATAGGAGTGAGTGTTAATTGTGGACTTCCACTTCTTTATATATGAATTGGAGAAACTTATTTTTAAAAATAACATATTACTTTTTCTGGCATATAGTTTAAGCTGAGATCTCGGTCCAGTTCAAAATTAAAGAGCAGCACAAGCACATGGCGAGCTATTTTGTTTTTTCTATCTTGAATAAATGTAACATTTAGTTCTATTTTTTTTATACGCTTGCATGATTTGTTGAGAGATTTCTAAAGCATATATTTGCTTTTGTGGGCGTAAGATTTTGTTTGGTTTTTTCTTTTTTATTGATATCATGGAGACTTAAACATGCTTGATGGTTTTTTTATGATTTTTAAGGTAATATCTACAAGTTAAACATTAGACAAATAGAAGTTTGAGTGATGGAGGGTGAATATACAAGGCAAAATCTCTCTCTCAGCCTTAAATGATTAATACGTTGCTTGTGGTAACAATGACCTAATATTTTTTGTCAATTTTTGCACCGTGATCTGCCATTATTAACTCACTTTATCTTGATATTTCCTCTTTTATCTTGATTAGTCGAAGCCATCCCTTGACAACTGTTATTGTACAGTGCTCCGCAAAAAATCTGCCTCACTTTTTTTCACACTGGAATAGCAATTCACGGGGGGTGTAGATTGGTTTCTTAATTCTATTCAGGGCTCCTAATTTATATATTTATGTTTCAGTTTTTCTCTATTTGTCATATTAGTGTGTCAGATTTGGGTGTTTGTCATCCTTTTGCAGAGTTATACGATGTTTTTCTAGTATCCTTTGAATGGCAAATGTTGTTGGTTAACTGAGTTCTGCAGCACCAAAGCAATTGATATGTTAATGAACTTGTTTGAAAGACAAGGGCAAGTAGGAAAAGCTAGACAGAAATTAAGGATGCTAATAGACAAGGATGCAGTAAATATGTTATTAGGTGTGAAAAGTGAAAACATAAATTCTTCTCTTTACAACAATAGAGAATTATTGGAAGAAAGTGTATCGCACCAAATAATATATCTCTGCAAGAATCACCATCCACCATAGAAGTACATATAACTTTGTTTAATAGAAGAAGGCCTACACTTCTTCTGAAACCAAAACCTAACTTGCAACTGGGAGTCATTGAATTTCTTAGTTGCTAAGGAAATTGTCAGTGACTACTCAAATTTGGGTCTGGGCCTCAATCTTGCACTTGGCTTTAGGTTGAACTTTGAAGTGCTTCAACCCAATATACATTCTACCGAGTATTCATGAACTGCATCTGTTACGCTGTGAATGCCTTCCAAATTTTTTAAAGTTCTCTTAAATGTTTATTTCTGGCAAACTTCTTATTCTCCAATGCTCAATTTGTTTGCACTGCAATAAATGGTTTCTCCACAAATGAGGAAAATGAAACTTTGGCAAAGTGGAGTATTTGGGCAAATTAGTAATATGCTAGGGACAAAATTTGGAGTCCTTTTCTACAGTTCATTTTCATTTTTCTTTAATTGAGTGGGGCTTGAAAAGGGTTGGAGATTTTAATTCAAAATTGAATTATTTTTATATTTTCTGTAACAAAATAGTTTTTTTCAAGCATGTTCTGGGATTTGACCGAACAGTGACAACATATATTATTTACAGAAAGGCTTATAAAATGTTATACATAACGTGCATGCGCGTGTGTGTTTCAATATCCAAAACTGTCGATTGAAAGTATAATACAGGTCGGCTTCTAGCTCGTAGCTTGCTTTTCTATTTCTGAAAAACAGTAAAGGAAGTTAACTAATTAGCCAACATGACAAGTCTAAAATTAGTGGATGAGTGATCATTCCGAGGGATTGAAATCCCACATGAAAATTGATTTCTATTTCCTTTTATGTTTATCAATTATATACATTAAATGCAACATATGTAAAAAGCCAAAAGTAACAAACATAGAGAACTATTTTGCGAAGTAAGTCTACAGGTATAATTTAATCCATAAATCCTCATACTCTTTGAATGTTCATCATTTTGATTTCTAACAATCTCCATTAACTTGGTTTTGGAAAATTATTCCTCTCATCCTTTGTTTTTCACCTCTTTTTTTGTTCTCAATACATTTCACCACATTTGGTCTAAAATGTCTGATACCATTTTTTGCAACTTCAGAAGATTCTTGTACAAGAAAGTTGATATGGCAGCATTCCGAGCTGCCGAACTTTTGGAACAGTCCTATTGGCCCTAAAACCACGCATTTCTGGGGTCCTGTAGCCAACTGGGGATTTGTTGTTGCGGTATGCTTCTCAACTATGAAAATGTAAATTTTGAAATTGGTTTATATGTGATGAAATTTGAGCTTAAACTGCACTTGATGCTTTTGGCAGGGGCTCGTGGACACACAGAAACCTCCAGAAATGATATCCGGCAACATGACTGGAGGTTTTAGATATCTTAATTGGTAGGAGAAGAGTTGGTTGATTAGGATTCTAATATTAACGAGCTTCATTTTCTGCAGCTATGTGCATATACTCTGCACTATTTATGAGGTTTGCATGGATGGTACAACCTCGCAACTATCTTCTTTTCGGATGCCACGCCTCAAACGAATCTGTGCAACTATATCTATTATCACGCTGGGCGAAGGGGCAGGGGTATGTATTTAGAATTTAAAGCTGTTGATCAAATTCATGTTTCTTTCTTCCATTTTTATTTATAGAAGGCAAAACTTTTATTAATGGAAAAGAGGTAGTACAACCTGTACTACAAATGATAACTTACTATGAAGACATCCATGTGCTTGATCAAAAGAATCAGCAAATGATAGGCATTCACCTGAAAAACATTCATGAATCCAAAGGTTAAAGGGTGTTCCAGAATGCAGTTTTCAGTTGTTCTGTGTTTTGATGGGTTCCACTGAAAGCCCCATCCCTCCATTCTCTCTAAGTACACAAAAAAATACTCTAACGAGCAGTATTGCAAATATCATTCCTTGTATTCTTCCTGTTCAATAGAAGACTTTACATTACGAGTCAGTGCCCACTGTACTGCAACCAGTGCAATCATATTCATGTTTTCACCATGAGCCCCATGTTATTGTTGTTCTGGCTTTTCTTTCTGCATTATTCCCTTGACTGCTCTCTCAACCCTCAACTACGATCTGACTGTTATGTAGTAGTTTAGATGTATTAACTTATAAGGAACATTTCGTGTATAATCAGTAAGTGTTTAACTCGGCATGTAAAGGGAATGCGTGGTCCCTTATTATCTTGTTTATCTTATTCTGGGGTTGCATTAGGGTTAATGTCTAATAAATCTTGCATTTTAGAGCTTATTTTCAATTAATAGAATCCATCTTCTGTATTCGCTACCTACCTACTTCCGTTGGTTCAAGTTGATTTGTAATCTGTAGCATGCTATGCATTTAGTCTTTGGCTTGTTTGCTTTGCAGGTACTTGCAGTCAAAAGATGACAAGGCAGCATCCAATTGATCTGGTTCTACATTTGAAATTTTTAACCATGTTTTGTGGGTGTTCCCTACATCTGTTTGAAACCATTTGTATATGGTTAAACATCGGACAAGTACATTAAGGCTGCATATTCTCTCTTTTTTATGTACTGATTGTGTGATAATAAGTTTGCTCTAAAGCCAAAACTCGAGATTCTGAACATTTTACCATTATAATTTATAATGATATTTGTCCTTGAATCAAGGAATATTGTTGTGGTTAATTTTCTGGTCATCCAGAATCTAAAATGTAGGTTACTAAAATAAATGTACAAATTTTAACTTAGTGCCAATATAAACACTTTCTGCAAGTTTATTGCCAGCATGATCGCAGATGATATACAGATATATGCTTACCAATTGGAAGCAGCCATGTGTAAGCCTATGTAGGGGTAAAATAGTAATTTGGCAGGCAGAGTAAGTGGAATTAGAGTCCTGACCCTGGTCTGAATTATTATATATTACATGCCCTGTTCGAAATCTATAGGAAGACCTCCCTGTCATATGTATCTTTTACATGCATTCCAATACAATCAAATCCATTACATGTACTTACAAAAAAATAAATAAAAAGAAATCTATTACATGCACTTTCTTTATTTTCTCTCTAGAATCACTTTATTGCTCATCAATCACCATTATCACCATCAGATAATAATGCAAAATATAAAAAATTATTTTTGTCATATATTTTTCCTCCAATATAAGTGATTGATTATTCTTATTGAAATCCAAGCCCTATCTTGCTTTTACAGTTGTTGTAATTTGTTTACACTTTAGTTGGTGTTGGCAGAGTGCTTTGTGTCCAGTGTTGTATCATTTCATGTCACATGCTTCAGTTTGAATACGTAGGATTTCACATTTCAGCATAATGGAATAAGGAGTTTTTTTTTTTTTTTTTTTAAAAAAGAGAGAGATCTCCATCGATTCTTTACTGACTCGAACTTATGGCATTAGTCATAGGAGAAATATAATTTTACTATTTGAACTACATTTTATTATCGATTAAGGGGTATTTGATATCTCATTAAGTGATTAAATTAATTGATTAAGTGCTTTTGTGTTAAGTCTGTGGTAACACCATTCTCCTATCTATGAATAGATAAAGCATCATTTGATTTGTATACAAAATTTTGAAGAAAAAAAAAAAAAAAAAAGTTTGTCATTTAATTCGCTAAATTTTTTACTAGTATAGAACAAATTCATTTTTTTATTATCATTATTTCTTCATATACACACATACAATGTAGTTCTTTCATATACAAAAAATACATTTAACTTTTCCCACACATTTTAACACAATTTCTCTCTATTAGACACAAAAGTCAAACATTTTTTCCTTCTTTCATACATATATTCGCATACTATATTATTTCTCCTATATGTATAAACATACTTGTACATGCTACATCTCTCTCTTGCACGCATACATTCTATATTAGTAAACTATTTATTTGAATCAAATACAATATCTTAAAAATTCATCTAATATAAAAAATAAAGTATAACAATATTATTGAACTATATAATGTATAGGGTATAGAGTACTTTAGTATTCAAATTCAATTAATTATTGAATTTCTATGTTCAGTTTTTAGACTTCAATTTTCAGTTTTATCGAATGCCCCCAAAGTATTAGCTTAGTAACTTCTAATTGGAACTTTTTTGTTGTTTTTTGACTTTCTTACATTAATGGCTTTCAGAGTCTTCTTTAAATCCTTACAGTGTATACGAACATTGTAAATCTGAAAATAAGGTACTTTTCCGCATTTAGGATTCTATTTTCCGTTCCTTGTCAAATTCTTTATTCAATATTTGATGTTTTGCACTTAATGGAACAAGTGGACGTTCAAAAGTAAAGAAATTTCAAAAAAAAAAAAAAAAAATGTCTTTATATGCAAATAAATACACGATCAGATACCAATTTTAACCATAGAAATATGGAACATACCACAGGAGCTAATCTCCAGTTTTCACAAGTATCTTTAGACCAAGCTATTGGCATTTATATTTCAAATAGTATTAGTCTACCTATACTTCTTTGTTCAATTTCATAAATGAATTATTATGAAAAGAAAAGATATTTAATACCCACAGTTAAATTTTAGTGAATGAATATTGTAAAAGAGAATGATCAAGGATGTGTCAAGATTTAACATGTTAATCCGTGGAAAGGTTATAAATGAAAATGATCTTCCAACCTCTAGATATTATTGAATTTCAAAGATTTAAATCTAGTCAAATACTATCGTTTGGTGTACATGTTACAGAATTAATCTTTCATACATTGTCGGTGTAGAAAATTTTCTACGTTATCGGCGTAAATGCATGCCGTATGTGCATTATTTAAATTGTAAATATCATTTTTACACGTGACATACATCCACACCTGATGACGTAAATTTTTACACCGATAGTAATAAGAGATTAACCTTGTTAAAAATGCTAGAAAATTGCATTAGTTTTACACAAAGATAGTTATAAGTGACTAAATTACACTTGTACATTAAAATTCCTCAACTACATAATTCTTATTATACATTTAATATGACACTAAGAGTAAAGTTGTAAAAAAAACTCATTTAATAGTTTCATGAAACACATAATTTGTGGCACAACGCAAATTCTCTGAAACTACAAATAAAATGAAACGAATTGTGTGCACGCAAGAGATTTAATTGTTTTCCACCCAAAAATATAGAGAAATAAAAATTAGTAAATTCTTCGAAAAATCCATAAAAGAAAGGAAAAACTTGAAACAAAATTAAGCAATATTCTCAAGAAAAAGGGATAGAGACAGTCAAACCATTTTCTTCATTAAACAGTTCCATAGGCTGCATTAGCCTGTGAATACATTTTGTACATTGCCAATCAATACACATTATGAAAACATGAACTACAACCACTCACAATTAGAACAAACAATTGCGTGTGCGCTAACATTTTCCTCAAAGTTAATTTACTTCTGCTCGTTTTAACATAATATCTCAGCAGAGAAACCTATACTTCTTATAAAGCAAATGATAACCCCACATTAAATTGGTACAAAGAATAAAATTAATAAATATAATGCCCTGGAACAATGTTACATGGTACATGTACAAGAGACGATGGCACAAGCTCTAGCATCCGGCTGCTTTCAAAAACTTGTCGTATGGGCTTGATGGTGGTAGTCTGAAGGACTGTTCTTGTACATATTCCTGTGAACAGAGAAGCTGATTCCGACCTTGAATTGTTTCAGGTTTAGCAAATTTGACGTCTTCCAATAGCTACATAAGAAGTGAACAGAACATCAGATTTGTCTACAATCATTGAAAATAGCATAGGCTTTTGACTAACCGAATAAAGCAGGTAAGATATTTGTTGATTTTCTTTATATGAGATCAAAGCTCATAAAGAGAATTGTTTGAGAAGAGTAGAAACAGAAGGGATAGATTTAAGTGTTAATTTTAAGGTATTGGAGAAACCTATGAATCCTTCCAGACCCACAAAGGAAAAAAGAGAAAAAACCTGAGTGCACCATGCACAAAAGCAGAGGCAATACATATATGCAGAGAGAAAGAGAGAGAGAGAGATTGAGTTTCTCACCGTGCTTGATAAAACTGGGATCTCCTTTTCACTTTCATCACTTGCAAAAAGTATAGCCTTCGCTTCTTGTTGAAGCTTGAAACTTTGAAGGGCCAACATCTTTTGTTGTTTACCACTTACAAGGGCTTCGCACTGATTCTTTACTTGATCATAAGGTATTGGTGTAGAAGAAACTGGGAGACTTGCAACTTTTCTCTAGATATGGCGAGCTGTTTCCAGGACCTGTTTGTTGCATAACATAATCATGCCAATAGTAAGAACCACTGATGACTTGCTGTTGCAGTTTGCTAGAAATGATCAATTGGAATGACATGAGCATTTCCAAGAAAGCAGCATTTCAATGGTTTTAAGCGTTTGAAAGAAAACATCAGTTTTCGCAAGAGCAGAGGGATGTGGAATGTCCAGACCATCTTACAGTTGGCAAAATTCTATGAATAGTAATCTAGCAAATCCAGCCTTCATTTTGCTACTAATATGCTCTACTGTTAATAACCATTTACTTCAGATTTTGTCCAAATCATGCTTCAACCACAAAAATGTTGGTCATATAATTTGTTCCAAGTGTTAACTACATTGACTGTTTAGTGATTCCATCTTAAAAAGCCGCAATTGTAATTTATCTTATCCCGTAAGCAAAAGTATTACCATTTAGACAATCAATTAAATCAATTCAACAAAAATTAGGCATATAATCAATCTCATTTGAGATTCAGAGTGAAATATTTCTCAGCAAAAAGGCACTTTCTTCCATCATGAATTCTGGCTCAGGCAAACTTTGTGCACCTCAGGATTAGGAGAGTGAAGCCAGACAACAAAATACAGCTTAGGTGGTAAGACGGTTCCTCTATGACCTATTGGTTATGGGTTCGATTTACAAAAGGGTGGTGGCCGGGGGGTTGGAAGAGGTGGGCATTTTATACATTAAAAAAAAAAAAAAAATGAGTGAGGCCATTTTATATGAAGATTTCATCTGGACATCTAGATGCAGCATAATATCACTAATGATACCCACAGACAAATTACAGAAAAATATAACTTTTCATGATAGATTTATAGTTAATGGCACAGAAAGGGTATTCTTCTTATAAGATTGGATGTCATCATCTCCTCTGCAAGATGTGCCAAAATTATGTCTGTCATCCCTAAATGAGGATTTTAATCATGAAATTCTTTTCAAATTCTTGTACCACAAAAAAGGCAAGGCACCCATTTGTATTCTCTCTAAAAATTTAAGAAACTACTGTAGTGGCTACCCATGTTCGCTTTCCTTTTTGAACCATTACGCTGATTAAATTTACTTTTCACTTTCCTGACTTCATCCAACTATGTATCCATTTGGAAAGAGTTGTAGCATTATCTACGTTTTTGTTTTGAATGGTAAGAACTGAAAAGCACACTAAATTTCACAATCAACTACATGAATAATAACCATATTGGCAAAGACAAAGTTAAGTGTGAGATAGGAAGAAATAATTATAAACTAAATACTTACAGATTCCAAAAGCTGGTTAACACTGAGAACGTCAAGTGAATTGACAGAAAGAGATGTCTTACGCCCAGATTGACTTCCACTTGCATCAGGAAATGATTCTTCATCTGTTAACCCAGCTGGTGCAATGATCTGAGAGAAAAAAGTGAGCTAGATTGAGTAAAACACAACGAACTAATCAATGCAAGAGTAGATGGACCAATGTTCCAAGCTAACCTCATCAAATGTTGGCTGAAAATCTATCTGGGCAAGTGGAGATGAAGGGCATGGTGTCTCCATGAATAACGGAGCTCCCAATGGATAAGTATCATCTGGTGAAAATCCTTCTAGAAGTAAATTCTTTATACTCGATAGCTCAGCCTGGGAAAAGAAGCACGTATAAGAGTTTGAAGCAAAACTGTGAAGATAGTTTTTTGAAATTGGAATGCAATTTCAAAAAGGAAATACACATGAACAGAACTCCCATAACTGGGAAATCAATATGATGAAAAAGTTCAACCTAAGCATGCTTCCTCTATGTCTTACAGTTGTATGTCATAAAACTCAAAAAGGTCAAGAAATAATACCATAAGTTTACCACCCTATCTAAAGGTTTAAGCAATTACTATATTCATCCCTGTCTGTGTTCTTTCACATGGCACAAACTTTTATATGAGGGCAGAAAATATATGGGAATTAAGATATGAGGGAGCTATGTGGAATAGAATGGGAAACATCTGGCACCACAAGCTAGCTATTGATCAACATTTCAAAACTGCACTAATCAGGAACATGTAGAGCCTTACCAAATTTTATTAGTAGAAATAGAAAACAATATTTAAATTCAAGAAATTCCTTGAAATGTTTTCATTGATAGTTTCCTTGAGAAAGCCCCAAATAGAATGAATTGTTTTCACCGAGTTTATATGCTTTATATATAATTCACAAGTTGCCTAGTTTCTCTTTGGTTGTCAATTGTATAGCAGGCTAACAACTTGAACCAATGATACTTTAGCATCAGACAGTACTAACGCCACATCTTAAAATCTAAAGAAAAATATCACAGAACTCATATACCATAATTCTTTGGCCAATGTAAAACACAATTTTCTTAAAGAAGTCTATTCCTGTGCTTAACAGGAGAAGTCCTGGAATTCCCTAAATGTCCTTTAAGACATCAACAGTATAATGAGAACTGAGAAGTGAAACAAAAAAAAACAAAAAAAAAAAAAGGAGAAAGAGGAATTGATCAATGATTTAGAACCCTGTCTTTCCTTAACTCCTCTTAATCGAGATATTACAGGAGATCCAATTTTTGAAACTTTTGAATTCGTCATTTGAAATTCAAGTCATTATTGTGCATATATTGAGCCAAATTTAACTTGGGACTGAGTTTTAATTTTATTAAAATTAATCCTGGTGGAAAATGAGAAGCAGACATCCAAGTTTTCAGTAAGAAGGTAAGTTTTGAATTATCTTTGTCTGACGAACCAAAAGTTTTCAAAATTGCAAGTACGTGTCCTCTAAAGAACATAATAGATTAGAACAGAAAACCTATACATATTCTGGATCCTAAAGCTTACCAGACACTAAAATTCATTGGAACTTTGAGATATTTGGTTGACAAGCCACAATGCAGTTTTTTCTGGACTTATTTCTTAGTGCATCCAGGTGTTTATACTGTTAATTTTCTTAGTGCCTGTCTGCTTTATCTTTCTACTCTTGTTATCATGAAGAACTTCAAAGAGAATATGACCAAGAAAAAAATGCAAAAAAGAGAGTGCTAAAATAGCACTGAAACGATAATTAGGACCAAGAAGCCCTATTATTTAGACAAAACACTATATTTTTGGGTCAATTTGACTAGCATTGTAATTTTGCAGAATAATATGTAAGACATGAATGCGTGAGTAGATTCATATGGACAAACATATGTTCTCCTGTATAACCACATTGTGAAGGTCTAAATTAGTGTATCTCAAGATTCTCAACCATCAACACATTCCTTACTAATTTTTAAAGCTGATCAATGCAGCTCGATAGTTATATCTTGTACATTAAACATCTTAACAGATTCTCACTTGACATACAAGGCATTTAAAATATCACGAGACTCAAGAACAGTCGTCTGTCTGAATGTCTACTATTAAACCCCTTGCATTCAAATGGACAGTCATTTAATAGCTAACAAAATTTAGAACTCGCCATACTATACATCATTCATAAATATATGTTGCCCAGAACAAAGCATTTGGACTGATATTTGAATAATTTAAACATCTGCACCAGTATGAGTAAATGAAGCAGGATAACAATAATTTTGGCTGCCAGATGCAATCAGTAATATTGGTTGGATATTCACTAAACATTCGTGGATCCTAACCATCATGCAAACATTATTAGAACATACAGATCCAAGGAAGCAGAATTATGTGATTACCTCTGACAATTTTCTATACTTGATCATGAAGTGAGATATGACAAGTTCTTTCAGTTGTTGGTCATTCGACTCAATTGCTGAAAGGGACTTCAGAGCTGCAATTTCATCTTCCTGTGAACCATAGCCTGTAGTTTCACTAGCAACCGTCGAGGACAGTGCCTGAAGTTTAAGGCCCTCAACTAATTTAAGGTATGGATCAACCTATCAGTGTGATTTTCATATAAGTGCCTTCAGTCAAAAATTGCATTTAAGTTCATAGCCAGAACAAATGACCAATCTACTAGACAAAAAATAAACTATTCATTTGTAAGTTTGGGTACTTACCGTCTCATCTGATCTGTCCTCAATGATGATTCAATAGTAGGAATTAATTCTTGAAGATTGCTTGCCCTGGCCAAAAATATAAGCATGTATGAAGCCAAAGTAAACAGAGACCTCCTCTGACACGGTTGAAGACCACCTTCCACATGCAAACGAGGAATTAGAACCGGTGAGAAAAATCATAAATCAATAATACATGGAACTATGAGATATCCCAGGGGGAACATCCTATAATTAGCAGGAATTCCTAATCTCAGCTACTTTTAATCTTTCCCAAATGGGAATGGCAAATTACGTGATCCAGTATTCAATAACAATGCAGTAGCGGGATAACTTCTCACATATTGCAAGCTAGTGGCATCCAGAAATAGCATATTGAAGATCTAACAGACTAATGCATATATCATTCAACATAGCAGTGTAGTTGATAGGATTGCATGGCAGTTCAACACTTCTTAGTAGGAAAACTTTTATACTTAAAATTTCTATGACCATGCATGTTTTCAAGGAAATAGAAATGACAGATGGCATATTCAACAAACTTAAGGACTCCTGAAATGGAAAAATACTAGCAATTCACCTATTCCGTATTCAAGCAAAAATGCCACAAAAATTCTAAATGATAACCTACCAATAACCTCCTTGTGGTTTAAACTTATGTTACACGAACTAGGGAATGGGCCGGATTCATTAGTATTCATGAATTTAGGGTATCTCACTAGAAAATGTCAGCAACAGATTATACATCTTGAGGAATTAGGAAAAGGTTAAAATTTACCTAGAACACTTGAGTTTTATGTGAATGTCAAGTTAGAAAGGGACATTAAAAATTTATCCAGTTCTTGAAACCAATAATGTGTAGTTGTGACCCTTTAAAGTCACTCCTAGTAGCTCCCATGTTGCGTGCTATGGATAATTTGTATGGCCTGGTAAGTTAAAAACCTTTTCCTTCCTAAATTTAATGGTCAACTCACTTTTAGTCCGTTCAAAGCACATGGAGATAAAGAGTATCTTTTAATATGAGTCACAGAGGAATTCACCCAAAATTTAATCCAGCTCACCATCATTATCAAGAGAGATACTCCTAAGAGAAAAGGCCAGCTGGAAACATCGGACCAGGGCCATGTGACTGGAATTCTGCATTAATCAAAAGTAATAGTTACTATCATAGATAACAACCGCATAGAGAAAAACTTCAAAGAAGATTAAGAAAGACAAATGGAGGAGAGTAAGACTATCTTTGAAGTGAAAGAATTGAAAATCAGATCTAATATTATCTAAGTCATAAGACTATTGCAAATCATAATGAGACATTCAAATTAAAAACAGAAGTCTTCACTAGTTAAAGAGAGAATAATAAAGAAACCACTGCTTAATTAAGATTTCATGTAACTTGTTCTGAGAAATGCATATTCGATGTGGCAAAAGGATATCCAGAAAAGAAGACACAAAGGACATTTAATACAGTAGACTCAAAACTGAGTGAAGAGAAAAAAATTGTCATCCAGTAACATGATGAACTTCATAAGACATTGTCTAGATTGTTAACATACTACGGATAGAGATTCTAATTACAAAGCAACACAATTTTTAAATATTCCAAAGGGAATTAAAAAATTAAAAATAAATAAATAAATAAATAAAAACAAAAATAAAAAATAAAAAAAAGAAACCACTGATTAGTTTAGAGTTTATGAATCAAATGTTGATTCTAAATAGAGGTATCTCTCATGGAGTTTTCCTACCTAAAGCTAGAATTCTACCTTGACTAGAATTACATTCTCTAGAATCTCCTTGCATAACATTTCGTAAATGGTCATCATAGTATAACGGATATGTCTCCTGATGTATGAGCCAAAGCTATCCTTAGTAGTACTTGGGGTATTTTGAAAATGATTCGTAAGAAACATCTCTCTTCTTTTTCTATTCTCAGAGAAACAACAACTACTCGGGAGTAATTCTTGGAACAAACTCCTCTTTTTTTCCACTCTCAATACACAATTAATCATCCTGAAGTCTATAGCTCTAAGACTCCCAAAAAGCCCCCAAATTAATAATATTGTACATGTAATTAGTCATGAGCCCCAAGACCATCTTACACTGTCATCTTTATCCATTCATCCATCCAGTATTCATCCGTAACAGCCTCCAAACCCACTGTGTTTTGAAACCGCTTTATACTGCAAACCCTTGCACGATTTTGCCAAAAAGACTACCTATATTTCAAACTCACCTAATAGAATAGTTATTTTGATCATTGCAGTCCATGTGTGTGATACAGTACTCTTCAAATGCAAAGATTTGTCACTTTCATGCAATTTGCCAAAAATAAATGAGCCAATGTAATTTATAAGACTATATTATCTTGATGCAATGCATTGCCCATAGTACATGTTGAAAATTATATCGTAGCCTCAACTTTCAGACTTTGCCTTGAAATTGTATGACTTTCTTGATAATCAGTGGTGGTTGTGTCTGATTTGTAAAACCATTTGTAAAGACATTTGTGTACCGTCTTTTACCATCTCAATTCTGTAACTCAACTAACACAATTGAAAAGGTAGGTTACAAGTACCATTATTGCAGGAAGTGGAAGGGTGAAAACTACAACCAATGCTTGAATTGGACAAGCTCACCTTTGATCGACTGAAGAGCAGAGCAATGGCAAATGTATGAGCCATTGCCTCAAAATTAGCAGGAGTATTTACTGCTGATGTTGCCTGAACCCAGATAGATGAAAGAAGAAGACTGACTTGGTGACTACTCAGTCGAAGGGAAGTAAGCCCCTAGACATTTTCAAATAGAAGACACATTAGAATAAGCAGTAACATCATAAATTTTAAATAAGTCTTTGGAGATAGATATGCATGCAATGATGTATTATTACTGTGCCAAACGAACACGTAAACTTCCTAACTTCAAAAGTTTACAAGAAAACCATGTGTTAGTGAGTGGGGTGACAAGTGGAAGCATTATTAGTGTTCATACTTTTTTCCCTTCTGCAAGAGCACCCTTAAAGCTATTTAATTGGCCGTGTGATATACTTTTGACAGATTGCATGCAACTTCATGAGAATCCGTGATGTAAGTTTCTTCCTCTCTCATTTCTCCCTCTGAGAATTGAGATACGGCATAGCTTTCGTCCAAAAGTGAGAAACTTCTGAATTTCGTCTTTCGTGACATCGTAGGAGACTGCTCTGATTGAGTATGAGAGAGATTCCTGTCCACTATTGACCACATATTACTGAGAGATGGCATAAGCACAGTTGAGAAGATATGGTGTGCCCCAGCTCGTGTCTCCTGGTCTGAATGCGCCATGGCCAAGAGCAAGTGGTGAAAGAGGGTATCAGGAAATGCCTGAACAAGGAATTGGCAGCAGACATTATCAACTAACAGAATTAGAGAAAAAAAACATGTCATTTCCATGATAATTGTCTTACCTTCTTATAATATGTTATGTTAGGAACCGAAGAGACAATCTGTGCAGTTCGATGTAAAGCATTAATTGTTGCTCTAGCAGCAACAGCACCAGCTGGAATGCTCTCTAGCACCACACCCATCATGCTCAAGGATAGGTCCAACATCTGCAACCTGTTTGAAGATACAAAATTGATGGAAGATGTCATGTTTATCTAAATTGTAATATAAACTAATAGCATGGGTAAGGAGATTAGCTATCTAACTGCCTAATGACATAGATTTGCTAAATTAATTCAACCTAAGTAGATCCATTGAAATCTATTAACCTGTTCCAACTGCTAATAGCCTAATAGAATTCTAACCAACATAGTTTAAGAATGTCCATAACAAGAATGTAAGATCAAAAGCAGAGAATACGATCAGAGAATGATATCTAAATGTGCTTTCAACCTATGTGATAGCCATAGCTCCACGTGTAGTTAAGAGAAAGCAGATCCTCCTATTTTTTGTGTCGTAACTCTGAAGCTGGATCCCACCATACAAGTAACTGAGTGAACTAGTCATGAAATATCAATAACAGTATACCTTACTGCAAAGAGAAAAACATTTCCAGCTCTTCATTGCCCCCCACCCCCTCAAAAAAAAAAAAATTGTAATTTTCAAACAAGAAAAGTGTGGGATTCAGAGTACGACATGCACCAGCATGAAGGGCCAAGGGAACTAGGAGGATAACGTAGGAGATAGAAGACAATAATTATACAGATTCAATTGCTATAAAAAGTGAAGAACAAAATGGATGTCTGGTCAACCCTGCTATAGTGTCCACACATTAAGGACAACTTTTCTACTCACAAGAATAACCCCATTGTTAGACAACACAAACCTTGTCTGATAGCTGCGAAATGCACTTTTCTAACGCACTCTGAAGATCTTTGTTCCACGTATCAGAGCCATCTTGAGGAATTGATGCTTCAGATGAATATAGCATACATTTCCTTAGATGTTTAACAAGCTCACTTATTGCACTGACAATCGCAACTGAGGCCTGCTGCTTTGCATTTTTTGCAAGTTCTGTCGTAACATCAACAATGTTTATCTGCTTATCACGCTGTTTGCAGACATTTTTATGATCCAAGTGCTTAACCAAGATAGATAATAGGAGATGGGAGTTTCCTCCTGGTAGAGAAAAAATTGAGCAAAAAAGCAAAGTCAGAAATAGGACTCGAGAAGTCAAAATTCTCACTTTAGAAAAATGTAACAGTGACACATAATTAACCTGATTCCTCCAATAATGACTGGAAATAGGCCAACACTGAACAGGCAAGTCCTTTCTTTGGTGACCAATAATTTTCAGAGTCAAAACAATGAAAAAGAGGTTCGAGTACACGCCGAACAGTGGTTGTTTCCTTTGCCAACTGCGCCATATTAAACAGGCAGACCCTGGACCAGTAAGAAGGGTTCTTGGTGGTCTCCCTGTTTATAAAAAATATAGAAGGGTGATAAGAATGTCTTGCATATGAAGGAAAACTATTGATTCAACATATTGTTATCTTACACTGTGGCAGTCATTTCCATTTTGGAATTAATGATATTTGGTAAGGAAGGAACTTTCTGGCTGATGTCAGGAAAAGATGAGTCATGATTTTCTGCCTTGAGAACTCCTTGGACCCATTGTTCTGAGAGGTTGGAATTTTTCTTATCTAGTTTACAACTTTCCAAGTCTGTTGGGAGTTCCATGTAGTTCTCCAAAGTCACTGTAATAATCTATATCAGAGCAAAATATTTCAGCACTGAATTAGAAGATAAGTATGTTTGCCGGTACAGGTCAGTTCTTGCATAAAATTTGCAGTTTAGAGGAAAATCAACTAAATAACAGGTGGCAAGGTTAGAGTGAGAAGTGTCTCTTACATGATCAAAGTCCATCGAGATGTGGGAGTTCTTTCCCATAAAGTGCACCTAGATCATAACAGTGTAAAAAAGAGTATTACTATTACAAGTGACACAAAAAATGGACCATAAACCAAACAATGAGAAAATATGCAGAGCAACTTTTAGCATTACACTTTGAAAATATGTCAAGATTTTCATGTTAGGCATCACTTTTAACTATAACTTCAACATGAGATTTGATCATAGTTACTTTCTATCATGATGGTAATCATTTTCACAATATTTCCAAATACATAAAGAAACAAACTTCAAATTTTGCAAATAATTTAGCAATATGATATCATACAATTGCAAGTAAACAGGTCTCTAACAGTGACTGAAACACCATAACTATCAAAAAAGAGATTTTTATTTTATAAATGAACACTGAGCAAAACAATTAAGAATTCAGTGCAGGTTGATTACAGGTAACTTAATCCGATGGCACAGTTATCTTTGGAATTGTTTTTTACTTTATCTGCTGCAAGGAAATTGCAAAGAAGCTATATCACTTAAGAAATCATCCAATAAAATACCAGAGTAACATTTTGAAAATGAGTCACAAGATGAGGGTTTAATAGTTAAATCTGCAACGTTCACATATTAAACCCTGCCCGCTCTTTTACTCTTATTACACCCCCCCCCCCCCAACCAAAAAAAAATTTTTTTCCTCGAGGCTGCAACTACTACATCCTAGGGAGCAGCAGTTATAAATCATACTGCACAATGGATGAGTCAGTTGTCTCACTAAAGAAGACTGTCTTAGAGGAATGTATTTTGTTCTTTTCCTTTGATTCTCTCTCTCTCCAGCAACTTACCCTGCTTCCTCCTCCACAATTCTCCTCGAATTTCTAGGTATCTTTTTCTGTTTGAGACACTTCGGATGTACACCTAAACAATTCTTGGTGTTTGAGGTGCTGTCAGGGTGCTCTCTCTCAGTGATCCCCACACCTTTCACCAGTGCCCGGAGGCATTTTCTACAAGCCCCCGAAAGCCCTTTGAACACTCAGATATGTCTCTATTTGCATGCATTTGTGACCTCGATATTTGTCAAGGATCCAAGATTCTCATGAAATTCCAATAAGTAAAGGCCCATTCCTAAAATCTATAAAGGTTGATCATCTGAAATAACAGGCATCTAATTAAAGTATTAATTACAATTGACTCCTCTACACCAGATACAGCATAAGATGATAGTAGTTAACTTCCTTCAGGCAGAATATCCCTCAAAAGTCGGAACATGAAATCCATATTTTACTGGCCTTCCTCGTGGCTAACCATATTAAAATCCAAGTAAATTTGCTATACTTAGTGGATTTACAGGAGATGTAAAAGGAGTTTCAGTCCCATAAACAACAAATGTTCTTCCTCCTCTCTCAACAATCTCCCCCCCCCACCAAAAAAAAAAAAAAAAAAAAACAAAACAAAAACCCAAAGCAAAACAAAATAAAACAAAACAAAAATCCAACAACAACTACTATATAAAAGCAACAAAGGAGACCACATGCACCTCATAGTCATGGAGGGCCATTGTAAGTCATGCATGTTTCTGGAGACATAAAGAATTCAAAGCCGTAAAGAGAAAAAGGAAATGTACCAAGACAGCCAAAACTTGCATTCCTGCAGACCTTAAGCGCAATGTTTTGTCATCATCTCCAACTTCTCGAGCTAACTGACACAATTTTGGTATGAGGCCTTCCAAGTTGAACATATATGTACCATCCAACTGCTTCAACCAGTAACAAGGTCAAATTTTCTCCATTGACATGACATCTTCTAGGTGAAATGTGAATAGGATGCGGACTCTATTTCCCTAAAAATGGTAGTACACCATAACAGGGCTACCTAATCACTTTAATAGCGACATATATTCGAATGTTCCTTTAATAATCAGCCTCAAGTGTGTTGCATATGTCTCAAACATTTGTTTAAGGATGATTTCAGCAACTTGATGGTCCTTATTTACTTTAAGCAGTGACCTACCTGGCCATTGATGAAGTCGACAAGTGCACTGCAACCTAAGATCTGCATCTCATCATACTGTGGTTGTTCTAAAAGGGTGCGAACTAACCCAAGCAAACTACTAGCAAAAAGAGGCCTGCAAAAGATGTCAGAGTCGCTATTACACATTGGGAAGGAAGAATCAAAAGTGACATTCTTTTCAAGATTATTGACGAAACTGTGATGCAGAGAAGAATGACATGTAGCAATAGCGTGAGAATACACGAACTAACATAATAAAGCAGAAATGTCTAGTACATACAATATAATAGAGTCAGTTGAGCACATCATTTCATCAAATGATGGTACCTTAACTCTTCATGTTCCAAGAAACCATGATCCAACCAATTATGAGGAAGAAAATTAATGACATGAAAATGGGTTCAAGATGTAGAGCGCAATGCCACAGCCAATGAGATAGTTCTAGGAATCACTCCACAATTGGCTAACAAAAATACATCAGCAAGATAGCAGAAATGGTTAAGTTTGTCACATGTTTGAGCTTTTGCAAAACTTCCATTAAGTCCCCAAATGGTTCCTTTTTTGTTCTTCGCTTCAGAAAGCTACCTTACATATTTGAATGCATTATCCAGAATTCCACAATACCATTTCTTTCTCCAGCTCCAAGAATTTATTACAAAAGGCAACAGCACAAAGAAAGAATACTTAAAAAAGACCTTGTCATCCGCAGAAGTTGGTAGACAATTCAACTATCCTAAAGAACAGAGAAATAGAATATTAAGTTCTGTCTTTTTCTTTTTTTTTTTGGTAGCAAGAAGGTTATATTAAGTTGCTAAGTCATTTCACTTAACACTATCAACAAACTTTCTTGTGCCGAGAAAGAACACCCACAATCCTACATTCAACTTTTTTTCAGCAAAAGACCTAGTTGCACCAAAAATAATCATTGTTGAAAGAGTAAGAAAACTGCTAGAATACATCTTTCTTTGCCAGCCACTCTCACACCCTCCATTCTTCTGTGGCCCCAATCCCCAATCTTCAGTACAACTATCACCCTCCATGGCTCTCTTTATTGTGTGAATTGGGGAGAGGGGAGATACAGCCACTCTCACACCCTCCATGGTTCTCTTTTTGGTAGCAAGAATATTAAGTTGCTAAGTCATTTCAATTAACACTATCAACAAACTTTCTTGAGCCGAGAAAGAACACCCACAATCCTACATTCAACTTTTTTTTCAGCTAAAGACCTAGTTGCACCAAAAATAATCATTGTTGAAAGAGTAAGAAAACTGCTAGAACGCATCTGTCTTTGCCATTAGCCACTCTCACACCCTCCATGGTTCTCTTTTTGGTAGCAAGAATATTAAGTTGCTAAGTCATTTCAATTAACACTATCAACAAACTTTCTTGAGCCGAGAAAGAACACCCACAATCCTACATTCAACTTTTTTTTCAGCTAAAGACCTAGTTGCACCAAAAATAATCATTGTTGAAAGAGTAAGAAAACTGCTAGAACGCATCTTTCTTTGCCAGCCACTCTCACACCTTCCATCCTTCTGTGGCCTCTATCCCAAATCTTCAATACAACTATCACCCTCCATGGTTCTCTTTATTGTGTGAGTTGGGGAGAGGGGAGATACAGGGCTGCTTTTTTGTCTTAATATTTATATTTTTGTTCTTTTACATTTCAAGTGCCTGATATCCATATCAACTAATACACTTTTTATCATAGCATATAGTATTTTTGTAGGTTGTTTAAAACACATAAATATAGCATAATCTATGACAAGATAATATATGTCCAATGTTCTGAAAGGAACAAGCAAGATCTTCTTTTCTTTAGAAAACATTTCAAAATTCAGAAGCTCTTGCACGCTTGCAGAAGACAAAACAATTAGCTTGCTCATTCCATTGTGTTCAACTAGCAGGCTGTCATCAAATGTAAGACTTCAGTATTTGTGCTTTGTGTCTTTAACAAGAAAGGAAGAAAATAAGAAATCAAAATGAAATTATACCCAATCCACCAAAATCCAATCCATGTGAGCTAAAAACAGGTGCTAAGTTTGCAATAGGAAGAGATAGAGAGAGAAGTCTTTTTGTGAGGAACAATTAGTAAAACTTCGAAAGGAAATTTAGCACATTGCTGCCAAAGTATTGCTAAAGCAGTAACTTACATCTGTTCCTTACATGAGGATAGCAGTTTCTTGTAAATTAGCAAAACAACTTTTACAGAGCCGAAGTGCTCATTTCTCAAATCTTTGTAAAACCTCTGCTCCAAATAATCAGTAATCTGGAACACAAAAACGGTGGCCAACATAGAGTGAGATCGCCATATTACAACATTAGACAGTCCATGTAAGTTCACCACAATTTGGAAAATTTTATGAGGACAAACTTCCACGTTTGAGATTTGTTATTGTAATAGTTCCAAAAGGCATCTAGAGTTCTGATATCAGATCAGAGATAAAAGGAGCTCATTAAA
Source organism: Cinchona pubescens (assembly GCA_025175665.1). Lineage (NCBI taxonomy): Eukaryota > Viridiplantae > Streptophyta > Magnoliopsida > Gentianales > Rubiaceae > Cinchona > Cinchona pubescens. Next base: position 830,958 of record JANKKI010000267.1, on the reverse strand, counting down.
TCACAAATAAATATCACACCAACAGTGAAAACACTGTAATAACAAATGCTTCAGACATTTTAGATGAAAGTGGTAAATTCTTTGATTTTATTAAGTGATACAAGATATTTAAATCCTAACTGCCGGTAACAAATTATGATTGAGTGGCATGGAGCCACAGACAGATTCTCTTCAAGATAATCAACCATTCTGAACAAGATAGATTGGGTTATCTGTAGATGCTGACAGTTTCACAGTGCTGTAGAAATCCAAAAATGAAAATCTACCAGATTTAGGATCTCTCAAATTAGGTCTGATAACCTTATGTGAATCGTGAACATATTATTGATGCATGAAAAGAACAATAGGCATAAACACTAGCAAACACACATCCTTACCTACACAAAAAAGATACATAAGAAAAACGAGGAAATAAAACTTGCCTTTGGTATCCTTAAAGGATTTTTTGAAGCATAGTCACAAAGCTTTCCGATCTTCCTATCATTTGGCTCAGCATCCTGCCAAAAATGTTTGAAATTAACAGCAAACAGATACACTAACAATCAAACCAAAACCACTGATGAACAAGAATTACCACCACACCCAACTAAGTTTCCAATCATGTCTTTCATTAACATTATTAACTCATCAAACTTACAAGAATAATGTCCCGTAGTGATCTTTCATTTTTTTTTTTTTTTGTAAAACTCAATCTACATAATTCACGTACATTTAATCACACAACAAATGAACTACCAACCGCATACGACTAATTCAAAAGGCATAAACTGAATAATGCAAAACTGAATAATGCAAAACTGAATAATGCAAAACAGAATATTCACCTGTGACCGAGGGAAAATATCCGCGAGGAGCTTCTTGTATCGTTTAACGGGCTGTCTTGATCTTGCCCGCATTGATGGACAAAAGAAACAGAGGTTACCACATGCTGGCACAACTTTTCTTGACATTACACCCATTTTCTTTTCCTCTTTTTATTATTAGAATTTCAAGCCTCTCCTCTGCATAAAAACACAGATAAAAAATTAAGATCATAATTCATCAAACAAACAAATTTCCCCAAGATTTTGGGTATCCACAAAAAATAACAAAAACTCAATTGAAAATATCAAGACCTCAATCTGCAGAAACAAAAAAATTGGCAAATTGGATCAAAACATTCCAAAAATAATAATAATAATAATAACAAATAATCAAGATTTCCAAGTTCTTATCCAGAATAAAATTGGGAAAAAGTGCAAGATTCAGGAAAATTAAAAAAACCAGAATGAATAAAAAAATTAAATTGCATAATTAAAAAAGAATTAAACAAAACCCACCAATAAATAATAATTAAAAATTGAACTGTTTGATTCAATCTGGCGTCTTGAGATGATCTTGATCTCCAGCAAAGCTAATAAGAACTTGAGATGTTAGATGGAATAAAAGGCCCTTCAAACAAAAGTTGAATTTTTATCTGCATATACCCACAATTGTCAACTAATTAATATCAGCAGGAAATACGGTAAAAGTTTAATAAAATTTAAAAAAGATATTTAAATTTAAATTTAAATTTGAAGAATTTATTTAAATTTTACCTGGGAAATGGGAAGGGAAGGCAGAGAGGCCTGAAAATTGAAATCAACCCCCTAAAGGTTTTTCTCTATCCTCTTAAAATTATATATATTTCCCAGCCATAAATTAATTAATTAATTTTGATTATTTCAAAAGATTAATTAATGTATTTTTGTAATATTTATTTCGTTAAATACTAAGTGCAAATGAAGAAATAAGTCTAGAGTCACAGGTGGGTTACGGGAAATAAAGAGAATCAGTATTCCCTTTTTTAACTTTTTCTTCACTTTCATTTAGAAAATTACCACTATGTTAAGAATTATTTCATTATTTTAAATTTATATAATATAATTTTTAAAATACATTATTTTATGTGCAAAATTTTAAAATAAAATCAAATGATTATTTGTGAAGTATAATAATAATTTGTGAAGGATAATGGGAAAACATATGGAGCCCCAAGGCCGTGTTAGAATTTCGAAACAAAGAAAACTAAAAACAGATGTGGCGGCCAATTCAATGTAGTAAACACGTTAGGTCACCCATCTGTAATTAGTTCTGTCACATGTATGACACTGTGGTACAAATAGAAGAAGTAATAACCTTCAGGGAAAGTTAATAGTCTAATATCTTATATAACTATAATTGTACGAAAATCAAATTCTACTGTTCCATCATAAAATCACATATCTTTATATTTTAAAATTTTATATTATGTATTATTTTAAAATTAATGAAATATTTTTCTCAATATGATAAACTTTCTATAATTTCTATTAATTACTGACAAATAATTATCTTTTACTTTTTCTTTCTCCTCTTAAATTCTATTTATTCATGTTTTTTATTTGTATTTACAAAAAGAGTGTCATTTACATTAAATATTAATGATTAATTCAACGAACGCAAACAACTTCTTACCAATTCACGTTCAAACTTGAATTTTTTATTAAATTTTTTTTTTCATAAGAGTTCATCATATTTTATGTTGATCTATCCATGGAGCATAACAAATAAATTAATTAAAAGTTTGATCAAATGCAGATTGTTTGGTTTAGGCAAAAAAATTATCTGGCCACCAAATTATTTATATAATCTATTTATGGCCATGTCACTATTTTTTGTTTAAAATGTCTATTAAATTATTTTTATAATTTATTTTTGGTCATTCAATTATTTTTTTAATTAAATTACTTACTAAACTTTTAAAAAATTATACTATTGACCATTATGATAGTTAATTATAATATGTATATAATGATCGTTACTAATTTTTTTTTTTAAAAGTTAAGTGAATTCTTTAAAACAAAAAAATAATAATTAAGTGACATACTTTGACAATAAATAGACTTTAAAAATAATTTAATAAATAATTTGAAACTAAAAAATAATTTAGTATTCACAGATAAATTATAAAAATAATTTAATGATTATATATATTTTTTACCATTAATTTATAATTAAAACCGTTTATTATGAATTATTTCAGCCAATATATATTGTCCGCATAGATTGTACATCATGACATATAAGTTGTAATTATCGGTTGACAAAATGTTAAAAATCATACTTTGTGACCAATTTGGTTGTATTAAATTCTGTAATACATTAAATAGAGATGAGAAACGTATGGTTTGAAAATGTACTTAGACCACAACAATTGTTGTCACGCGTCCCCCCCTTTGTGACCCTCAATTTAGAATTAGAACGTGTTGTAGTATATAGCAATGGTCTTTGGGAAATTTTTGTCTTGTTTTGAGTAACCGTTGGAGCTCAATTAATAGGAGTAAAAAATTTTTAGATATATGGATTAATTTTTTTTTGAATAAAATTACTCTCATATTTTAATTCTTTAAAAATATTGACTCTCAATTTAAAAGGAGATTCTAATTAGTTAAAAAGTAATTAATGATTATGTCCAATAATTATTAGCAACTGAAATAAAACTTCTCATGGTCAAAGGGATTGAACCCAAAAAAAAATTTTAAAAATTAAGTGCACTAGAAGAAATTTTCTAAGATGTATTTAATGAAAGGAAATTAGTTTATAAAGTCATAAATTTAATATTACTTATCCAATTCAATTTATATAACAAAATCATACCGAATAACGAATCATTAATTTTAAATATTTAGTCATATCTTATTTAAATTTTTTATAAATTTAATAATATATCGTTGATTTGATCACTTTATCACTTTATATAAATACGCAAATAATCTAACCCCACAAATAAAAGAAATGATCATAAATGAGGACTAGTATAATAAAATAAGGAGTCATTTAGAGTGAGAGCAATGAGCTAGCGACGGACTGTAGAGTGTAGACTAAGACGCGTTGTTGTCTGAAGAACAAGTCGCTAAATGCAAGCTGCTGCCCGCTGCATGAATTTTCTTCAGTCATACTTGTGGTGGTGGACTCGATCAAATCAATGCAAAAACCCCCCAACCAAACAGAAACAGTCCCGCAAATTATGGGGATTACTTTTTTAGAGTAGCTGAGATAATGAAAGTTGTAATCAACTCCACTCAATTGGTCAGGAGATATCTCATAAGATATTCTTTTATTGTGAAATTAGGGTTCAAACTCTAAATCTTGTAGAAATTTAGGTAGGTACTAAAGCACCTTTGAATGGTCTGAAAAAAATTCTCCAATTTTTTAATAGTATTCAGTTAAATCCCCTTATATATCATGTAGAGTAAGTTAGATTAGAATGTGTAAAAAAAAAATGATGAAAGTTGTATCTTTTTAGGGGCAATGATATTGCCGCAGCAAATATCTTATTGCTACACTACATCTTTAATAAAATGACATAATTACCCTTCTATGATTCCAACTTGTTCTGTCTTTTGGTACCCACCACCACTTCTGCTTGAAGACTTGGATTCGGGCCTCAACAATTTTCACACAACCTCTATCCGCGATAATAGCCCACTGCGCCACCAGTCACTTAATTAGTTGTTCATTAGGCTTTTTAATTTTTATTACTGATATGGTATACAAGTTGCCAAAAAATTTTTTGTTGACTTGAGAAATTTTTTGGGTTGTTAATGTAGGCAAAGATTTAGATAGACTCGATTTTTGATCTCACTTGTAGATCTTGTAGTGTAGATTAAATTTTAGAAAATCTATGACATCAACTGATATAAGTAAGATTCTTTAAAATTTAATCTTGACCACAGGATCTACAGGTAAGATCAAATATCGGATCTACTTAAATATTTTTCATTAATATGAATAGAAAGAAGAACTAAGGTGTATAAAACAAAAGAGAGAGTAGGGGATGGTGGGCGTCAGTGTTGGGGGAGAGATAACGAATGGGAAGGGTTGATGGGTGAGAGAGTTGGAAATTTTTTTGTATAAATTGAATTTATGGTATAATGTCATGAAATGCTTTACATGTAATCTGTGTTACTCCAAATCACATATTTAAGTGATGTAAGATGATGCGGATAACATGGACCGACGGGTCCATGTAAGAATTTATTGAGAGGGTTGTGATGGGTGGTGGATAGGAGTGTTCATAGTTTGGTTTAACCGAACAAATCGGCCGAATCAAATTAGTTTGGTTTTCGATTTTCGGATAAATTGAATAAAAAATATTAGTTAAATGGTTCGGATTCGGTTATTGAAAATAAAATATCGGATTATCGAATTACCAAACTTTTAGTTTTATTAGTTTTAATTTTTAGTTTTTTAGTAACCCAATTTCTTGTTCCATTCATTCAATACTTTAATATTATTTTTCTTTGTTATTTTTTAGTTTCTAGTGTTAGTTTTAGTAGTTTTAAGTTTTTGTTTATTAATTTGATTAGTTTAATATTTAATTTTATACTTAATTTTTAAATTAACTGGTGAACTTTGATTAATCGGATAAATTAAAAAAAAAACTTGATTAACTAATCAATCGAAACTAAAAAATTTAGTTTGTATTTGATTTTAATTTTCTTACACTAAAATATCAAATTTTTTTATTGAATTACCGAAATATCGATCGATAAACACCTTAGTGGCGATTGCTAGGGTCTAAAAAACAAGTGGGAATTAATTAAGGGTAGTTTTTGTCATTTTGTTGAAGAGTGCTGTGGCAATATCATTGCCTATCTTTTTAGCCTTTGCCAGTGTCTTTTTTGAGTGGGTCAGTCAAATAATTCGAGTTAAGTGAACAATTAATTATTTGAACTGTGCACAGGACATATTAACAATGAATTAATTATGAGATTTGGAGGTGGCACAAGTGTCAATTTTACTAGTACAATGTTCATTGTTAGGGAGCATTACAGCTTTACAAAGAAGAACATAAATATTTTTAGAGTGTCTTTGTATACATTAATAAATAAAAATTATTGATATATCATTAAATCAAAAAAAAAGGAAAGAAATGTGACCGAACATTTAAAATTAATGAGTCGTGATTTGATAATATATATTATCACATAAAGTGATTCGACAACTGACAATAAATTTATAATTTTATAAATGATTTTTTATATTTTTAACAAAAGTATAGAACTTCTGCCTTATTTTTTTTCCTCATTAATTGTACACCTATATGAACCCCATATATATGTGTGTGTGGATCATGTGTTTTAAATGTGTTTTAAATTTTGTTTCAGTAGTGAATCTTACTACGAAGCACACAAGATTGATTGAAAATCTCCCCAATATGTTTAATTTATTTATTTATTTTAGGTGTCCCTAACATGTTGTTGTTCATGTTAAGCCATTAATAATTTTGTATGCATCTTATCCTGGCTGTGAACGGTTTAGTTTTGTCCACCAAGCAGATGGTTGGACACCCAAATTCCCCCATTGAACCACAGTAGTTTAGAATGAAGTGACGAACTTTTTTTGAAAATTTGTGCAAGCTTATCAATCACAACTTTCATGATTTGTTGATTTCTATTATGGATTTTAACTTTTGTGCTAATAGTCGAGTAAAAGAGGACTTACTTGATAGAATAACATCTTGTCAAATTCCCCAGCCTCCTCCCCCAAAAAAAAAAGAAAAGAAAAAAGAAAGAGCTTATATTTTGTGGATTTCATCACAAATAACATTTGTGCTAATTGTGAAATTATTTGTGTACCAGCTGTTAGAGTAGAGAGCGAAACTTCTTTTTTTTTCCCATTATTTCTAAATTTATACAGTTCATTTTTTTTTTTTTGGGAGGGGTGGTTAAAAAGAATAGCATAGCAAGAAGTAAGTTATTCCACACTCCATAGTCAAGCCATGAAATTGACACTTTTTAGAATAGCGGTTGGTTCATTGTGCATTTGTGCTTGCATATCACTCCACTAAGACAGGGAGCAAATACCGGACATAGTATTTGAACATGGAACTTTTGTGTTCGAACTTTGCTCGTTAAAAGCCAGCCTACCATCTGCTTGTTTTGCCTATGATATTTTTGGTCTTGGTCTTGGTTGTTATTAAATGCTGAATCCTGCGATTATACATCAGCTGCAGTGGAATTGGTTTTAAGCATAGTAAAAAAACAAAAACAAAAACAAAATTCAACGTACAAGGAAAAGAAATATGAAATAGCACAAAGGGAGATTGAATTTGACTTTATTCGGTTTTCTATTTGCTCCATGCGTATGCACAAAACAAATCTGCATCAATGGCTGGAAAGCATGAGGAGAAAATTTCTGATCTGGACAATGAAATGTAGGAACATGTTAACAATGCAATATGCAGAATCCAGTGTCACTTAGCCTGACATAGAAGAGTTGGGAACAAAAGGCAGATCCGGACTAACCAGTAACTTAATTCACTCTCAGAACACTTGTGAAAAAACTCTTTGTTTCTCCAGAAATGGGAGCAACAAAAATTTGGAGGACAATAAGTTTACAGAAAATGCAGGTGGAAAAAGCCTAAGCTCAAGCAATATGCTGTGCAAGACTAAGAATCTTGACATGCTTTTTCTTCCTCAGCTCATGTGGAACAGGACCAAACAAACTCTGGTTCCAATTGGTTCTCCTTGCTTGTTTACAAGCACCACTGCATTGTCATCAAACTTGACTTCACTTCCATCACAACGGCCCCTCTGCATTGCAGCACGCACAACAACGCCATAAACAACTTGTCCCTTCTTCACTTTCCCACCGGGTTGCGCTTCCTTTACTGATGCAACTATCATGTCTCCCAATCTTGCTCCTTTCTTCCCTTTTAATGCCTGTATGCACATTACCCTTTTTGCCCCTGAATTGTCCACAACTTTAAGGTTGGTCCTCATCTGTATAAAAGTCCTTTGTTGCTGGAGGAGCAGAAAGGACACTTCCAGTGTTAGTTTTTCATGACAAATAGGTCATACAACCAAAATAAGCTCATATTCCCATGGTTTTGCATCATGACAACAAGACACCACTTTCTCTTAATCAGTATGCATGTAAAGTTAGCAACATCTTTTGACATACCCATCACGGACATGTTAGCTGAAAACATGAAATGCTGATAGTGTGTATAATGATCACATGATTCACACCAGTAAAAATCAACTGAATCAACAGGAATAAAGTTCGGAAAGTATAAAATAACGAACATATAATGAGAAGACTTTCATAAGGGTAACTGTATGGTGTAGTATTTAAGACTTTGATTAACCAGGGATAGTTATTGGCATAATTTGTTAAGATAATCAGTCAAAAGGCCAGGATATTCTTCATTAGGGGTACAATAAAATCCTTCAAATGTTTTCACAAAAAATTACAGCAGTTTGTCCAAAAAAAAAAAATGAAAAAAAGGATCCACAAGGTGAAGCTTGAATCCTAAGAGTAAGTTGCAAGTTCTGAAGTATTTATTTTTAAATTCTAGGAAGAAAACATAGTAGAGTACAACACGGATTAAGTCCTAGCACATCTAGCCTATTGCCTAAACATCTAATCTAACCTATCAATCATGGTTTCCAGCATAGCAATTCTTACCCTGCCTTTAAATTAGTCATACCCTCTTATTGTGCTAGTTTCCAGGAAGACGTTCCAGGTTGACCCAATGTTGCAGTTTGCAGATGATAACTAAAGCAGAGCAACATGGAATCAGAATTTTATCACAATTCAACAACGAAGGGAGTAGATTACTACAAGTCACATGTTGTTTGCCTATGAAACTCAGTTGATCAATAGATCTGAGGAGGAACATATCAGATGCATGGATTTGCTGTTACTTTTCTTCCAAGCTGTTTTAGGATTCAAAGAGAATGCCTGGAACAGAAAAATCATTGGAGCAGGAAATTTGGAGAGTATTCTCGGGTTCTGGCTAATCTATTTAGTTGCATGGTAGGCCAACTTCACTTGTACTTGGGTCTGGCAGAAGGGGCCACATATAACTAAGGTAATGTTAAATGGAGTTCTCGAGAAACACAATAAATTGTCGAACTGGAAAATCTTTCAAAAGTCAAAGAATAATGGAGGAAATCGAAATCGACTGGAGGAGTGTATTGCTGACTAAAGATTTCATGACAGAGGATGGAAATCACTGATTAACAGTGAAATCCACCATTACTATCATTAAACCATAAATAGAAGAGAATTATACATACAGGACGCAGCACCAAGCAAAAGAAATTAAAGCTGGTGTTGCACATATTCTGCTGCGGTTGATAAGTAGTTAAAAGAGGTTACTAGATAAGTGCTTTTGCACAATAAATGTGGAAAAGATGCTAACCTAACCTTCAGAAGACAGAATTTAGAAAAGAAGATAGAAAATCTGATCACCTAGAACTTTTCAGGATCACCACCTAAAGAGAGGTAGTATCAAGATAAGAAGTGGGTTCAAATAGGAATGCATCCTGCATCAATCCAACAGCAACCATCATAGACCAAGGGGTACTCAGAAAGTTAGCATGGTTGAGAACTTTACCAAGGAAACATATCACATTTTTCTGATGAATTTGGCCAAGAAGAAGAAGAAGAGATACTGATGGTAGGAAACCAACCATCAGATGCATAGAACTCAGGCCATGTTCAGCTGACAAAATTAATAGTATCAGTATCAACTCAAGGAAAACGAAATAAATGTTTCCTTGTCAAAGATTGTAAACAAGCCAGAAATATTAGGTCTTCCGCACATCTCTATTTTGTCTAGTTCTCATGCTTCTGCTTTCTCTAACAGTAATCCAGTACTTAGTCAATATATGAACTACGCAAAGCCCTTAGGCTCCTTTAAAGAACAATAGGTTACTATTTGCATTAGTTCGGAGGCAGATAATAGCTCATAATTAAAACCACTTCTTTTAGGCCATGTTATCATCTTATAAGTCTGAGTCCTTATAAACGACTGCCACACATCCAGTAGTTTACAGCATCCATGTCTAGATCACAATTTAAAGAAGACAAAAAATGAACTTGTACATATTAGACATCAACAAGGCAAGGAAAACAAGGTAGAGATGTGGGTGGCCACAGTTCTGGTTCTGGAACCGGATTGCCAAAAACCGGCGGTTCCAGAACCGGAACCGGGGACAAGGTTCTGGTTCTACATTTTTTGGAACCGGTAACCGGGTAAAATATATATATATATGCCAATGTAATTGATGCATTTAATTTTTCCTTAGATTATCTTTTAGTATGGATTATCTAAAATGTATCTTTACTTTAATTTTTAATCGTTCGATAAATGATGTAATAGTGTACTTTTTTCCAAAAACAAAGTCTATAATTGAAATATAAATAAAATGTAATTTTTTGTTTCTCATCTTAGCTTTTATTAATTTTTTAATATATATATATATATATATATATATATGTAGGCCAATGTAATTGATGCATTTAATTTTTCTTTAGATTATCTTTTAGGATGGATTATCTAATTGTATCTTTACATTAATTATTAATGATTCAATAAATGATGTAATAGTGTACTTTTTTTCAAAAACAAAGTCTATAATTGAAATATAAATAAAATGTAATTTTTTGTTTCTCATCTTAACTTTTATTAAAATTTTTTAGTATTATCCAAAATGTATATTTGCTTTAAAAAAATTCAAAATCAGAACCGTGACCGCAGAGAACCGGGAAATAGGCCGGAACCGCTGGTTCTAGAACCGGAACTGGCTCCCAAGGTTCCGGTTCTAGTTCCAACTCTTCATGGAACCGGCACCGGCGATTCTGGAACCATGGTCATGCTTGGGTAGAGATTGTCTACAGTCTAGACAACCGAAGGAAAAGTAAGGATAACAACGGATGGGCAGTGAAACCTCTGCAATATTTTATATGAAAAGGAAACTAACCTGAGAGAAGATATCCATGCATGTGAACTCATTAGATGTTCTTGCTAACTCACTAGGATAAGTAGGATTCTTGTTGAGGCCCCCAAGCAATGAACGACCAGCTGATGTTGCTTACAAAGATATTGCATGGGAGCAATTGAAAGAGAAAAAGCTTTAGAACAACTTAACATTGAAAGTCAATAAGAGGCAAATATTAAGCAAGCATAATATATCAAAGTAGCACTTCTATAATGTGAACTAACAACGAACAAGACAAGCACTGAAGCAGAAACAAATACGAAGAAGTGAGGTAAATTTTACCTAATACTTATAGCATGAAATTTCATAAATTCCAAATGCAACAGAAATTTCCATAGCAAACGTTTACCAGATTCAAAATTTTAGTTTTCCTCACAGGCATAAACCTGATTCTAAAGTTTTCTAATTTTTAAAAATCAATTAATCATCCCAAACCTAGCAATCACATCTGAGACCCAGATTGTTAAAACGATGAATCTTCAAGCACAGCTCATTATTTGGGGAATAAGGGAAATATATACACACACATATACTTCTGCCAACTTCAATGAGTATTACTTAAATAATAAATAGAGAACTGATCAATAATACAAAATGATGAAAAATCAAGATAGTGTTTGAAGAACTTTTTTCTTTTTTTCTACATCGTATATATGTAAAATATTGATTTTTAAAACCCATAGTGTGTAACAATTTATATACAGAAGAGCCAACCTCCCTACACAATACAAACTTTAGTTTCAAAAAATAGCTGTGCAATCCACATCCACAGATATACAGCAAGGATGACGAAATAAATACAAACTAGGTTCACAAACAATCACTGCTAGCCTTTTCCCATTCCTCAGTTTTGCCTTTGTCAATGTTTTGCAATAAAGATTTTATCAAGCTTCTAAATCTAAGCTTTATTCCGAAGACAAATGTCATATCAACTGCCAGCTCAAGGAAAACGAAATAAATGTTTCGCAGCTAATGAATTATAAAAAGGGTACAGAATCTGCAATATTTGTATACTAGAAAATACAAAGACATATAGAATGGCCATTCCTATTTCTGAACTTAGAAACAATAAGTTACACCAACAGTACTAGATGATACCTACAATTAACCAGATGAGGCAGAAACAAAATATTAAAAAGCAAAAGCACAACCTACCACGAAACAATTTAGAAGCAGATGATGCAGCCATGGACATGCTATGGTGCACGCAAATGATAATAAGAAACTTCTTCCAAATCCAAACTTCCTCTGCATTTCGAAAAATAAAAAAATAAAATGGAAAGATGGTAGTGAGCATCAGTTCCATTCACAAAACTTTGAGCAATGAAAAAATAAACATCCTATTCTGTACCATGAAAAATCAAGTAAATAAAGTTGCTTTGTATTTTAAACATATCCCCCAACCCCCTCACACCCACCAGTCCCCCTCTCAACTCCCCGATGTCGAAACCCCATAATTCCCCCCATCACCCCTAAGTCTCTCAGTGCTTCACCATCCCCCAACAACGCCCTTCTCCTCCTCCACTACTCTGCAGCACCCAATCCCCGCTGCCCATATCTTCCAACTCAATCAACCTACCACTTCCCCAATTCCACACACCATCAAGACACAACCAGCCTGACCCATCAACTTCTTTTGTCTCTTTTTTTTTCTCACATTTGTGTTTAAAACCCTTTTTGTTTCGTCCACAGTTGAAAAACCCAATGTGGCATTTTATCAAACAGGTTCAACGCAAACGAGGAAAGGCGCAATTATTTCATTGTTAAGCTTGGTTTTATGGCAACTTACTCTCAAACAACTGAATAATTCTCTAGCAAGAAAGCAAGCCTATACCTATTCCGCCACAAAAAGCAGTGGAGCCGGCAGAGAGCAGCAGGAGAAGGCGGGTAGGCGGGGGACTATGGGAGGCAGGATGGTGTTTGGATAAGCGATTGTCCCGACTCTTGGGACTCAACTATGAACGGTAATGATTTTTTTTTTTTCCTTTCCCCTTTTCGTAATCTATCTATATTTATACTATAATAATTAAAGAAAATTTAATTTAGTGAAGTAGATTTTCTTTTTTAAATTTAATAACTTTATTATATCCCTTAAATTGAATGTTTTTTTTATATAATTATTTAAGGGGTGTTTTGTTTTATGAAATGAGAGAAAGAAATAAAAATTAAAATTAATGATACTCGTACATATTATTTGATTAATTACTATAAAAATTATTATATGAGAATTAAATTGTTAGAAATACTCACTTTCATTTTCTACTTATGATGTGAATTTCAAATTTATTAATCTATCAATATAATGAAACTCATTAATTTTTTATTCAAATTAAATAAATAAAAATAATAATATAAATTCATACAAATAATAAAATATATAATTTTCATTTCGATTTCGATTTCCAAATACTAACCAAAGTGAGCAGTAGTTGCGTCAAATATGCTGTAAGTTTCAAACTTACCGTCATTCTTTGACAACTTGCTCTTAAGCGGATTAATACAAAAGGAAAATATTTAGATAAATCTGGTATTTGATCCCATTTATAGATCCTGTAATTAGATTAAATTTTAAAAAATTTTATTTACATCAACTGATATCATAAATTTTTTAAAATTTAATCCACATCACAAGATTTACAAATGAGACCAAAAACCGAATATCCCTAATTATTTGTCTCAAAAGTATATCTCTATTATTTTAAATGGTGGGAAAATCCCAATATACATAATAGAATAATATAATACCTAAAATAGCTCAATTCTTTTGTAAAAACAACTGCTACAGTGCTTGCGATTTCTTTTATGGAGAGCTCCAGCTATTTTCTTCATTTTGGTGCTTCATATCTTTAATATCAAAACTATTGGCCTCTATAATTCTACTTATATCTATAGGCATTTGTCAAAGAGGATGAAAGAGAAAAAAAAAACAAAAACGACTCTAGTTATTTTGACAAAGATTCAATATTGACTTGAATTATTATAATACATATATATATACATACATATATATATATATATATATTATTTTAACTCATATCTCTTTCTTAATAATTTAAATCCATGACCAATAAATAATAAGGGGAGTGTTTTATTGTTTAAATTGCACTTCATTGTCTTACTTAGTTTTCTCAAAAGAATTAATAAATAATATATCAAAATTTGTGTCAATTAAAATTTGAACTCTAAGTCATGAAAAGTTTTTGATAGTGTTGTTTAAGGGGAAAACAAAAATAAAAAGACTACAATTAAAAGTTGATAATTTAGGTCTTATCAATTCTCATTTTACACCTTGCACTTATTTTTTTTGGACATATAGCACTTTGAACACTCATATTCTATCCATTTCAGTCAAATTTTTAACTCCATTATTAAATTTAACGGATGTTCCAACCGTATACACCAAGCACCTAAAATAAAATATTCATTAAACTTTTTAACAATTTTAAAAACTAGAACAAAGTATGATGAATCTAAGCGTTTGGAGTACAATGTATCCAAAATTTAAAATTAGGGATGCAAAGTGAGAATTGACCATAAGTTAGGGAGTGCAAAATGGAATTAGTCATGACTACTTTCAGTAGTGCAGTACGTCCCTAAATATGATATGCCCTTGCTTAACATTACTTAATTTTTGTAACGATGTTAAAAATCAAACTGGTGAAATGGGATAAATATGACCGTTCAAAGGTGCAATATGTTCAAAAAATAAGTATAATGTGTCAAGTGAGAAATAAGTACAAGTTAAGAAGTATAAAGTGGAGTAAAACTAATAATTTGTGTACCAACTTATGTAAGAAAGTCAATAGATGTCTTGACTAAAAGACAGAAAAAATAACGGCAATCAAGTTAATTTGGCAAAGATTCAATCTTGACTTCAATTATTGGAGTACTTAGTTTTATTACAAGAATTAATGAATATTACATCAAATTATTGTGTCAATTAAAATTGAAAAATCTAAGTAATGAAAAGTTGCTGATGTTGAGAAATGATACTTTATATTGTTTAAGTGAAAAATTAAATAAAAACACTACAAACGAAATGTAAATAATTCATTTACCAACTTATCCAAGAAAAGTTCATAAAATCCTTAAATAAAAGACGGCAAAAATATAACCTTGACAATGCCCAAGTGATAAAAGGCAAAAGGACCGAAACAACTCAATGTGAGACAATGACCCATGTTAACAAAAGAAGAAAGAATTGGGAGTGTTTTAATAATTTTGTTGAAAATCGGACAAAGGGGTAGTAGGTAGTGTGGGACATATAATTTGTGGTGATGAATTGGCGGTAACTCACGAGGTGTTAAAGTCTCGGAAAATATTTAAGTAACCCGATTTTCTTATCTCACTTGTAAATTCTGTGGTTAAATTTTAAACAATCTTGCTTACATCAGCTAATGTTATCGATTTTTTAAAATTTAATCCACACCTAAAAATTTACAAGTAGGGTCAAAGACTCGACTACCTAAGTCTTTGCCTAAAGTCTTTGATACTCCCATTTTTCTTAGTTATTTATGTAAATAATCTCCAAAGACAAAAAAAAAAAAAAAAAAAAGAAATAAAACTTATTTTTAAGGTTTGATATTAAAAAATAAATTTCCTTATGTAATAGAATATAAGAATGAGTTTAAGAACTTAAAGAGACTAGGAAATAATTTTATTGGAATAAATTTTAAAAATCAAGCAACAATAAAGAAATAAAATTTACTTAAAAAATAGATTTACATATTTTAGTTATACTTTTGAATCCTTAAAGAGAAAAAAAAACTAAAAAGGTAAAAGAGAAAATAAAACTAACTTTTTAAAACTTAATTAAATAAAGTTATTAAAAAAACTTAACTGAATAAGATTGCTCAATAAATCTAGAATTATGCATATAAGTATTATCAACATATATATGTTGTGGATACATTAAAAAATTAAACAATATTTATATGCAATTAAAGATACTAACAGTTTATTAATAAATCTATAAAAATAAAAGGAAAAATTCGTTTGAGAAAAGAAAAAGAAGGAAAACAAGACTATTTTTAAATGCTGATGATATACGCACACTTATATTAGCCTCTTACACACCCTTTCACTTTTTTATTACATCAAAAGACTAAAATACCCTTTGTGTATACAAATTGTACCCAAATTATTCTCATCCCAAGGCTAGCAACTTACACCACACGATTGTCTTGCCCTCCCTTCCCTGCTTTTAGTTATCTAATACAACTAGGGGTGTTCATTCTGACCCACTAACCAGAAAAATTACTTGAACCAATTCGATCCGAATTTAAAAAGAAGGTACCCGAATCGCATTATGAAAATGGGTTGGGTAGAGGGTCAGGTCACTCATGTTAAGAAGGGTCACATTTTTGTGACCTACGCCAGATACCCGACCCGGTCCATTTTAGGGGTAATTTTATAAATTTGGTAGAGTTTCATTAGAAGTTAATACTTACTAGGGTTATTGGTAACTTCTCACATCTTCTTTTTCAGTTCCTCGTCTTCCCTTCCTCTTCCTCCTCAATCATCTCTTTCATTCCTCTTCCTCGCATCCTCATCCTAACACGCATCTGTTGGGATATATTTTGTGATTCAATTGTTGTTGCTACTACTTGCTAGTTTGTTACTATTGGTATATATTTTGTGACTTAGACTTAATTATTGTTGACTTAATTGTGAAGTCCACTTGCCTAACTATCATTATTTAAATTTGTATGTTTTGTTACTAGTGAGGGTAAGGAACCCGGTCAACCCGACCCTCTTTTGCTGGTATCCGGCCACTAGGTACCCGCTTTGTATGGATCGAGTAGAGGGTCAAAATTTTCTTGACTCGGTCAGTAAGAGTCGAGTACTTTTTTTAACTCATGAATTAGGTACTATCGATCCACGAACACCCCTAAATACAACCCAAAAAATACAGCTCCATCTGTATCATCAATCACCATTTTCACCACAAAAAAAAAAATAAAAATCCATCTTTAAAACAATCACCTTTTAACTAATTGGATTCTAGACACCATGAGTCCCTCACTAATGTTTCTCATTGTCCCTCCATCTCCATACCATCAGTTCACCACCTATCTTTCATACTTGGATCATCTATTTAGTCAAATTCATATTTTGTTTTCAAAAGTTGCTTACAAAGCCTCAATAACATGGAATCTCAAGTGGGGCGAAAAATAATCTCGCTACCCCTCACTTCTGCTATATTATATACTGATGGAATTAGTAGCTTAAAGCATAACAAAGGCTTGAGCCACTCGGCATTTGTTCTTTTTCAAATTTGCATTGAAATATAAAAGGGGGTACTATTTGGGGTGGTGTTTGAGAACCAACGGCGGCACTAGAAGGTAAAGAGAGTGATGTATGGTGGGTTGCTGGCATTGGGACATGAGGATGATTTGGGTACAAGTTGTGTAAATAAAGGGTATTTTAGTCTTTTAATATAATAAAAAAAGTAAAACGGTGTGTAAGAAGCTAATATGAGTGTGCGAATATCATCAGCCTTTTTAAGTGGTTAAATATAATTTTGGCCCTAAAACTAAATAAAAATCTCAATATAGCCTTTTAAATTAAAAACGTCTTCTAATGTAGTCCTCCAAATTGAAAGAGTCTCAATTTTTTCCTCTAAACTAAAATTAAAGTCCCAATATGGCCCTTAAAATTGAAAAATTCTCAATTCGACCCTCTAAACTAAATATTTGTTGAAAAGATTTACGATATAGCAAAATACCATTAAGCCTTTAAAAGCACGCTCATTTAAAATCATATCCTTTATCATTAGAATAAGATTCTTTTGAAGTAAATTTCTATTTAGAATAGAAAGTTTCATATGGCATCATTTTTTTTTCAATGATGAATTTTAGAAATTTGTACAATTATGGAAATAAAACTTTAAATTTTTTAGGATAAGAAATGAAGTTAAATAATAGTAGAAATTATACTAAAAAAAGTGGGACTTATCAAGTATAAATCTTTTGGACTCTTAGAATATTGAGCAAAGTGCCTATTTAGTCACTAAACTATATTTTGATTGTCATTTTAGTCACCAAACTTGTTGGGGGGTCAAAAATGTCACTTAACTTCTAAAAGTATGCCTAAGAGGTCACTTCATTTATTTAAGACATTAAGTCTCTATTAGTCAGCACATGTGCATGTCACATGAGTTTCGGTGGGGTAAAATTGTCTAATCACCCTTTGGTATACTATACCTTCAACATTTTCCTTCCCCATCAACCACAGCTACCCTCCTCCTCCCTTGACAACCATAACCATCTTCCTGCCACCACCTCCAACCCATCTCTACCACCTCCAGTCCATTATCTATCCCTAACCCCTCTCCTACCCCATCCTGCCACCCCCAGCCGATCCTTCACCTACAATACTCTTACTTTCCAATTCCCAAATAGGAAATGATTTGGGATTCAAATCGTGTGAATCCCTTCAAAATCCACCAAAATACTCTTACTCTCCAAATCCCAAATCTTATCCTCAAATTTGATTGCCATGCAAGGCCATTACCTATTAGGACCAAAACACAATGAATGAATAATAGAACTACCATCCAACAATTACAAATTTTTTGTCTCAACCAAATCCCACAACAAAATCACCCCATCTTTCTCTCTACTAGCACACAACAATCCATCCGGCGAGACGACACATAACCAGTATGGTAAACTAAAGTAGCCCCTAATATTACAAGTAATCAAATTCAAAATCTTCACCGTCCAATACCACGAGATCCCAATCCCCAAACAATTTCAATTTTCTTTCCTTGCTAACTTGTTCAGATCGAAATCCAAGAAATTGGATTCGATTCCAACATCTTTGGGGTTGGATCATGAGTTTTACACAGTGACACCGACGAGAACTCCAATCAAACCAATCTCTCTTTCTTGGTCAAGTTTTAAAAAGTAAAACCTGATGTTATCTAGATATACTCAGATTACAAATCCAGATGCTGCTTGTTCCCAAAATGGATGGAATTTGAGAGCTTCAAAGAACTGAATTGAAAGAGAAGTGGAGGAGAAGAAGGTGTCGAGGTGGAAAGAACAAGAGAGAGAGGTGGTGATGTGAGGCGAAGGAGGAAAAAATGGTGATAACATAGAAGCTGTCGAAGGAGATGACAGAGTTAACAAAAGGAAGAAAGGAGTGGAGGGGATGATGAGAAGGTGGAACCCATCAACATTTATATGGAAAAAATCTCTTTTTTGGGACAAATTTGTGCCTGCTTGAAAGGCACGTGAAACGCACGTGACTAGACTAACGGATTACTTAACAGGGAAATAGATGGAGTGACCCCATTGACGTACTTTTAGAAGTTTAGTAACCTTTTTGGACCGCAAAATAGTTTGATGACTAATTCGACAATCGAGACATAATTTAATGACTAAATAGGCTGTTTGCTTTAGAATAATTTTAAAATCTTTTTTATTTTAAAACCAAAAAGAAGANGAAACAAAAGAATAATGAAGTGTAGCATAGGTGGTAAGACACTTCCCTAATGACCTATTGGTCATGAGTTCGAGTTACTAGAGGGTAGGGGAGACAGGTGGTTTTATTTTTTAAAGCATCAAGGTTATCTAAACTTGAATTAATAAAGACGTTACCTTTCATAGATATTGTTAAAATTTTCACCTTCTTTCATCCAATGCCATTTATTTTGTCTCTAATATTGTTGTCTAGAATTTGTATTGATGAAAGATATTTATTGTACAGAATATGATCAAAAAATTTGGTTTTGTGTGGTGTACAAAAAACAAATATATTGTAATTTTTTGATTATTCTTAAATTGATTGGATGAATAGGAGAGGGGGTGAAAAATGCCATCCACCTATTTTGTTTTTCTTAAAAGACCATACCATTTTTATTTAAAAAAAAAAGAAGAAAATACACCTTTCCCCTACCTCTTAGTGAATCAAACTTATGACCAATAGGTTATAGAAAATGTATCTTACTACCTAAGTGCTTATGTATTTTATTATCATAAAGAAAAAAAAAGAGCAAAATACACCTCTCCCCTACCTCTTAGTGAATCAAATTTATGATCAATAGGTTATAGAAAATGCATCTTACTACCTAAATTGTACTTTATTTGTCATAAAGACCAGAATCCTTGTCTTATAATTCTTACTTTGCTTTTAGTTCCTTTTTCATGCATCGAATAATTAGCACCTATTTAATCCAAGTTATGCTTTGCCTATAATCAAAATCAATTCCTAAACTATATTAAAGTAAAATTATTGATATATAATTATTGTCTTCCTGCAAAAAGGAAAAAAAAAATTGTTATTGTCTTTAGACACGTAAATATCTAATGTTAAATATCAGGAACTGTATAAATTACATATTAAAATTA
This sequence comes from Cinchona pubescens, assembly GCA_025175665.1. NCBI lineage: Eukaryota > Viridiplantae > Streptophyta > Magnoliopsida > Gentianales > Rubiaceae > Cinchona > Cinchona pubescens. The sequence continues at coordinate 810,806 of JANKKI010000267.1, read as the reverse complement.
GGGATATCAAATCAGTTCTAATTAGATTTTAATTAAACTATACTTTATCCAATAAATCTTAAATATAATATTGAATGTCTATTGTTACTTTTGAATTAGTGAGCAATATCGCCACAATTGAAAGTCTAATTTTCCATTAGTGAGCGATATTGCCACAATTGTAATTTTCCAGCTAGAGCTACTTTCTCAAAATATCGAGAATATCCCTACAAAGTCATTAATTTCTTTCTTTCTTCGTGCAACATTTTCACCACCCTCTCTCTGCTTTCTCAATCTTAGTGTCGTTATCCCTGTAACTTCTTGGATAATAGTTTAATCTTGTTCTATTTTTCCTATTCAATTTGTTCTTAATTTTTTTTAGTTATTTTGACACAACAAAGAACCAAAAAGAATAAAAACCTCAATCCAGTCAAAGGAAGTTTGTTCTCAAATTATTATTTTTTTAGTTATTTTCAAACAACAAAGAACCAAAATAATAGAACCCTCAATCTAGGCAAGGAGATAACTAAAGATGATGAAAAAAGTGTCAAAAGATAGGCCTCTTGTATTTAATTTGGTAATCTTCACATTGCTTTAATCTAATAAAATCAATTTTTTGTGTAAAACTAATTTGCTATCTCGAATTATAAAAATCAAACAACTTTTATTCTCGTAACAGAAACTCAAGAATCATGTGTAAAATCTGATCTAAGCTCAATCTCAATTTTGAGTATCATGAGACCGAGAAAGAAAAATTTTAAAAAGATAACAATAGCATCAGACTTTATGCGTATGGAGGTACTATGATAGAACATTTTTCATTTTTTTTCTATTTTTATGATATAATTCATATAGCTGTACAAACTATTTAAGTGAGATCTTTGTTTCCTAAATTGGAAATTATAATTTAGTATTTGCACATAGATGGTTCTTTCAAATTGGTTCCAATAGACATCTAGAGTCTTGATACATCCAAAAAGAAAAATATCAATTTAGTCCCTTATTTTTTGAGCTATTGTCCAATTTAGTTCCTTATCTATCACAATAGACCAATTTGATTCCTTATCTTACCAAAAATTAACCAATCTAAGTCCTATAATGAAAATTATGAACAAACTAACGAAGCAAATCATGTGATAATTATATAGCCATTAACCTGCACTACAATAGATGTACTGTTAATGGTTTCATTAGTTCGTCCATTATTTCTTTCACAAGTCTTAAATTGGTTAATTTTTTAAGAATGAGGGACCAAATTAACTTTTATGATAGATAAGGGACCATATTGGTTGATATCCTAAAGATAAGGGACCAGATTATTCTTTTATCTTTAATCCAAAATTGTTCGGATATCACTTGAATAATTGAACAAAATAAAGGGTACTAATAAATTCTAGAATTTGTCAATATTTTTTCGAAACTACATTGAACAAAATAAAGGGTACTAATAAATTCTAGAATTTGTCAATATTTTTCGAAACTACATTCCTCTGTTTGATTACTAAACTTACAGAATAGATGTAATAATAAATTCTAATACTATTTCATGTCATACATTGTACTCTAATTTGATGATCCTTCAGATTTTTCTTGTCTTCGAGGTTGTAGAGAATATCTATGAGCTTATAGTAGAATACTTCAATAATTCTTAATCGGAGAAATAGAAGTTTTTATTTTTAAAATTACAATGTATAAATGTATTATTCACATGAAACAATTATTTAAGTTTTGTAAAATTGCTTGAACTATTAAACTAAACAGATCTCTTATGTTTCCAACAAAATATATCTAAAGATTATGCAAAAAAATCACCTTTGAGCAAACATTTCTCATATCTGAAAAAAAAATTCTTTGGCTTAATTAAAAATTAAGCATAAATTATATAAGATACAAGGAAAATATTTTACAAAATCACATTTCAAAACTAGTCCACTTGTTAAAATCTTATTAAATGCTCAATCCCTTGATTTTAGATCCTTGGTTGGATTTCATTCCTAGTTTTCCGAATCTAATGACACGTCGGTATCTTTTGTTTGTCACTTTGTATTTATCACTTGTATAGGTGCACTCAAGGTAAAAATGAAGTAAACTAAAAAATTAAACAATTAGCATCTCCAAATATATTTTACTATTTAATTCATAACAATAAAAATTAAACAATTAATATTTCCAATTGCAACATGCAAAACACATGCTCCCATATTAATTTTATTAAGTGCACAAAAAATACTTTAAAAGAAGTCTTCAAAATGTTCAACTAAACTAGCATCAGCTGGCCTATCAAAAGCAAATACTTTTAGGTGAAAATAACTATGAACACCTTTACATATATTATATATATATATATATATATATATATATATATATATATATATATATATGGATCACGTACTTAGATGTCATTGAGTTAGAAATTTCTAAGTAATAAATATATATTTGACTATAAATGTCTCATGGGAATGCATGTAAACAAAGGGAAAAATGTAATTTTGGCTCTCAAAGTTTGGGTCGGGTTTTATTTTGGTTCTCAAAATTTCAGGCAAAACACATTTAGTTCTCAAACTTTCCAATTTTAACCAATTTAACACAAATTTGAAAATTTCATCAATTACAAAGGGAAAAAGCTATGTGTTATTGTTAAATCTCAAGTTCCAAACGTGAAAAAAATACAATTTTGGCCCCTTAAAGTTTGGGTCATAGTCTATTTTGGTCCTTAAAGTTCCAAACAAAACAAATTTATTCCTCAAACTTTTTAATATCTTTCAATTTAAGACAAATTTGAAAATTCTGTCAATTACAAAAGGAAAATGTCATGGCCATTGCACGTAACTGTTAAATCTACCTGAGATATAATACTTTTCGATCGATTTAAAACCCGTTATCAATGCGTAGCCATTTACCATTTTTATCTACATTATACACTTCCATGGACGTGACTGTTAAATCTAACATTGGTTGTAACACCTCTCAATTTATTTCAACCCATTTAATCTAGTGTTGGAAAAGTAATATACAAAGAAAGGATAATAACAACACACTAATAATTTACTAATAAATTAAAACAATAGTTTAATTCAAGATTAAATGTTAAGGTATAATAAAACAATAATAATTCACTTTTTACAGTATAATGAAACACATTTAATAAGGTTAATTTTTGAAATATTTGTTGAAGTTGGTGTACATATATTAAATGAGAGCTCAATATTTAGTTACAAATGTTAAACAAGATTAAATGATTAACATATTAGTTCAAATTTATACTTCATGTGTTCATAAGCAACCTCTTTTATAATATTTTTAAATTAGTGATGTATTTTTCCATCTTTAATATTTTTTAAATATTTTAAAATATCAATCACTGATGAATTTTTTTGTTGTAACTATTATTCTTAGCAACGGATTTTTGGTAGCTAAATTTAGCCAAAAAAAAAGAAGAAAGAAAACACGTCGCTAATTCAAGGTTTCCATAATGTCTTAAAACCAAATTTAGTAACCAATTTGTCAACCAAAAAATCGGTTGCTAAAATTTCATCGATAAAACCGTTGTTATTTTTACAGATGAGGCATTTTTTGATAGATGGATTTCGTCATCAAATCTGTCGGAATAGTGAATAGTTAGGTGTTGATAGTTAGAGAGAAAAGTAGAAATATGGTTAAATTGGTTGAAATTGGTTAGGAAATGTTATATCCCTCAAGTAGATTTAACAGTCACGTGTCCTTCTGTAATTGATAGAATTTTTAAATTTGTCCTAAATTAGTGGAAATTAAAAAGTTTGAGGATTAAATGCGTTTTGTTTAGAATTTTGGGGACAAAATAGATCATGACCCAAACTTTGAGGACTCAAATTGTATTTTCTCTCATTTGGAACTTGAGATTTAATAGTCACGTGCAAAGCAAATGACTTTTTTTGTTTGTAATTGACAGAATTTTCAAATTTGTTCTAAATTGATTGAAATTAAAAAGTTTGAGAACTAAATGTGTTTTGCATGAAACTATGAGAGTCAAAACGGACCACGACCAACATTTGAGAGCTAAAATTGTATTTTCCCCTATAAACAAATTTACACAAACTAAATTAGTTTAAACATGTTTGTATGGTCAACATATATGCATTAGAAATATCTACACTAGGCGAATTTTGATAAATGTTTGTGGACGAAAATAATTATGAATACCTTAATTTCATGTAATTAATTGTTGGAAATATTTAGGTGAATAGTAGTAAATGATACTCAACTATCATTGGTTGGCCTTTGACTAGGGTGTAAACGAGTGAGTCAAGTTCAATTAGTGCTCTATTCAAACTCGCTCGAGAAAATTTTATATTGCTCGAGTTTCTAATGTGAAGTTCAAGTTCGATATACTCGAAGTTGACCAAAACCTAACTCAAATTCGAGTTCAAACTCGAGTTTGAGCTTAATTCAATTCAATCGAGTTTGAGCAAACAAAGAGGTTTCAAAAAATACTCCTATACCATTTATATTGTCACATTTAATATTTTGGAACTTTCCAAAAATAATGGTACATTCTTAAAAGAAATTGCTAATTTATGTTTTTACCATATCAAATTCCAGTTCTACCTTACTAGACACTTAAACTACATCTTTTTTATTTGTATTATCTTAGTGATGAGAGATAACATTATTATGCACACTATAAAATTGAATTTCTAAAAATGAATGTCCAACCCTTAGGTGACATCACATTAAAGTTATAATAGAGAGAGTATATATTTATAGGAAAAAAGACCAATTTAGTCCCTTATCTTTAGGGTTATCAACTAATTTGGTTGCTTATCTATCACAACATATTAATTTACTCTCTCATCTTTAAAAAATTTAACCAACCTAAGGCTTGTGGCAGATATCGTGGATAAACAAATGGACTAGAACTCATGATAATCAAATAGGCATTAACATGGAGTAGATGTATTGGTACTAGAACTCGAACTCGAACTCGGCTTAATCTCAGTCGATGTGAACTCGAACTGAAATTTTAACCAAACAACTTGCGAACTACTCTCGAGCAGTTTACTCGTTAGCCATCCTATCTTGACAATAACGAATAAATGTTTGCAAGCGAACAATCTGAAGATAGATAAATTTAAACACTTAAATTCCGATCGCATAATAATTAAATGTTTCTTTCTCGACCACAGATATTTCACATGATTGATTATCCCTACTTTCTCGTAAGTATTAAAAGTCACCAACTTACTCTGCAAGAAATTGGATAATGATATTCTAAATTTATTGGATTCGTTTCAGTTTACACATTTCAAGTTTTCATCTATACTTATATGAACACTTCAGACTTTGATTACCCCTTTGTCCCATCTACATTGTCACATTTGTTATTTTGGTGTGTTTAAAAAATAATGTCACATTTTCAAAAAAAATTCATTATTTTATCATGTTATCTTTCAATTCTACCCTTATCCTACACACTTAAATTACAACTTTTTATTTATCTTATCTTAAAATTACAACTTTTTATTTGTCTTATCTTAATGACGAGGGACAACATATGTATAGAAACAAACAAATTATTTTTTTCTATGAAAATGTACCACCTTATGAGTAATAATAAAAATTGGGGGTGGTAGGATTAATTTATGATGATACCTCTGCAAAACATAAGTGAAAATTCATTTTTACATAATCTTTAAGAAATTATTCTAAATTAGACGAAAAAGTTTTACCATTATCGTTATCGCAGTCACGCATGCACTATTGAAATAGAAACTACACCTTTAAAAAGTACTAGCAAATTCAAGGATCATCCATCTATAAGGAAGTTAATGAGATGTAACATGATTTGAATCAAATTTCGTCATGTTTGCTACTAAAATTCCAAAAGATGAGATATTACAGTAAAGTTTTGAACATCAGTTTGATTATTACGCTATTTCCTATACCTACACTTACATTGGATTTTGTACATATGAGAGTATACGTCCACAATAGCACATAGAAACAACTTATCTATTTGAATATTTGTGCATGTGTAAATACGTCTATCAACATGTGTGTGTTTTGTGCGCATGAAAAATAACACTAGTAAATTTTATATATGTAAAAGTATATAAGAATGTGTATTTGAGTGAACCAATAAATTTTGCGAGAAAAAGTATGTAAAAATTTAAATTTGTATAAGTACATTTATTTTTTAATAAAACTTGACAGGGTTTGTGGATAACCTACATCCATTCGCCAATTAGTTAAGTTTTATAATTGACTTACCTAATCAGATTTATATACATAAACTAAATTAAGTTGCTAACGAGTTTGTACAGTCAATATACATTAATCGAAAATATATCGACGAATAACAAATGTTTATAGATGGAAATAATTACAAATCATTTAATTAGACATTGAGTTGGAAATTTCTTGATGAACAAGTAGTAAATGTTTCTCAACTAATATCCATTAGCCTCTGATGAGTTGTAAATATTGCTTGGAAAGATGCATGTGAATTGAACAAATTAATACAAACTAAATGAGTTGCAAATGAGTTTGTATGAATGAAAAGTAAATGCTTGTAGGTGAAAATTGTCACACTCCAAAATCGAGACGTAACACTCTGGACTCGAAGGTACCATAATTTGTCAAATACATGACAATATTTAGACTAACTAGTCCATCACAAAAATAAAACTATATTAAATATCCTGACGATACATTAACCCAACATAGTTTTCTTAGACATCGACAAACTAGAAATAGAAAGATAGAACAAATTCTTGGCATACAAGCCAAACAAGAGGAAATCCTCAAATACATGACAATATTCCAAAAGGCAACTTCATTGACCCCAATAGTGAGGAATGGATTACCACTCATCTGTCTCATAACAACTCTCATATTTGCAAAATTGTTAGACAACTTGGTTGAGCATTTAAATGCCCAGTAAATAATGTTGGGTTCTTTCCTCGAATCAAATACGTCATATATATACATATATTAATATGTACAAGAGTTCAATGATAAAACCATGCATGCTCCACATGCATCAATTCATGCCAATAGTATTCCTACAAAACAATATTTGTAACATCCTAGGTCTGGTTAGCCTAGTAACTTTTGAACGTAAGTAACTGGGTCAAAATGTTTAAATCAAATTATTAGTAGCCAATAACCTAAAATGTTATAATACAAATCAGTTTTTTTTATCAATCTTTCAAAGTGGAATAGAGTCTCACATTCACCTCTTCTTTTAAGTGCAAGGTTCACACTAAACAATACTCGGCTATGTAGGACTTTAGAGATGACTCGTACAGCCTCTAGAGGTGGCCTCTGCCCATAAGTCGATGTAATAATTAGCCTCGCACAACACGGAGGTCCTCCACTCTGTTGCATAATCGTGACCCATTACTACTAGTCCAGTCTCAACCTATATAAAGACCATGAGATTCACTCTGATACTAACTATAGCACCATAGATTTTGATTACACAATAACTCTGTAGTGTAAAACACGAGTTCAAAATGTATAAGTTAGGTTGTTAAGAGTTCATGACCAAAGATGTTATATACCAAGCACTTCTATTTTAATCTTTCCACTTAAGATGGGATCTCATATTCACCATTCCTTTAAGGCCTTGTACACTTACAAGGACCACACCAGACTAAACTTAGTTATGCAAGACTCGAAAGGTGGCTCATATAGGTTCTAAAGGTGACTTCTGTCCTTAGGTGCGCTTAGCCCCTCACAATACTTAGTTCATGCACTCACTTACGTAGAATGTCGTAACCCAATATCATTGACCCAATCTCACCTTGTGCAAAGACACGATATTCGTTTTGGTACTAACTATAACGCCCTAGATCTAAGCTGGCTAAATAACTTTTGACCTTAAACAATAAATTCAAAATGTTTAAGTCAAATTGTTAGTAACTTATGATACAAGATGTTATATACCAATTATTTTTTCAATATTTTTACGTGGAACGAGGTTTCACAATATTTATCGCACAACTGAAATATCAAGTTATAGTACTTTCTTTTGCGTAACAAATACAATGAACAAAATTATTTCAAAGTAAAATAAATAGCTCGATAGGTTACTGAGGGCTTACCAGCAGTACAGAATATTACATCATAATTTTATACCGTTAGGAGAAAAGTCATAACATATGCCTCTTTTGGCCAAAACCTATCTTCATTAAAGATCAAAACTAATATGGTACTAGTTCCTTCTAGCTCAACCAAGGTAACTTAGAGCCACTGCAACGATCATTCACATAATATCATATTCACATTCATTCATTATATTAGGGGCAAACCCAGTAGTTAGACCTTGGAGAAGGTAAAAATTATATAGACATATTTTTAACGAGACAGTTTTATGATTTTTACAAAATTTTAGGGAGTAAAGTCCAATTTTAATAAGGTGTTATTCAAATTTTAAAAAAATTCGAGAGAAATAATATATTTTAAAAACCCTTGGGGATAACACTAAATAAATACTTACATAGGGAATAATTTTATATATTTTTTAAAATTTTAAGGGGGCAAAATCTTATTTTTATAATAATATAATATAATTTTAAAGAATTTCAATGGGAGAAAAAAATAATTTTGAGAATCCTAACACCTCTCTCTGATCTTTTGCCCATGCATCACATGCATATGCTCATAGATATATTACTAAATTAAAGTACACATAATCAATCCACGTTTATATATAAAATAGATATTTCATCAAAATGTTTCCGAAAGCATTTTAAAAGACAGAAAATAAATCAGCCCAGCTTATCGTCGATCCTTAGCTATTATCCTTAATCTCTTTCATTCTTCTAAATATAAACCATAACTTTTTTAATATATAAAATACAAAGTTTTATGAGAATATCGAACATTCATTTCCTAATGACTCACTCATGATTCCACGAACATGTTTAGACCTCATCCTAACTCACATTCTATCACTAGCCTACCAAAGTATCATAGCATGCTAGTTAAGCAAATAATTACAACATTTATTAAGCCAAAACCATTAAATATAATCACATGATAAAGCCTTCCAATTCATTAATCAATTCACATTTCATGATTAACTAATTCAAAAACATACAACTCACATTGCGCAGACAGATTTTAAGCTTTCACTGTATTTAGCAAAATTATCATATATTGTGATTTATAAATCGTATATGTATGATATTTATACTTTTAGAAAATACATTTAGAAAGCTAAAACTTTCGTAAAGGAGAAATTACTTATTTAAGACATGTTAATTTAATCATAAAAGTTGCATAATTTTGTTATGCCAAAATGTAAATTTCTAGATGATTTAAAAAATTACTATATTTCATAATATATTAGTCGAAATATTGTGAGTTAGAAAGTTCAACTCTAAAAATACAAAATTAGCCATAAAATATTTAACACATTAAGCTAGAAGAAATTTCCATTTTCTATAGTTGCAAAAAAAAAAAAAAAAAAAAGGGCTCAAATTAATATTTATGCAAGTGTTTTGCATTAGAATATAAACTATACTAACAGTTTACACTATCTATCTATCTAACTCTAACACACACACACTCTCTCTATATATATATACGATTTTGAGGTTACCGACTACATTTTTTTTATTTTTTTATAAAAATGGTCATTAAATTATCAAACATATGGGTTTATGGTTGCATTGTTTATTTGATCCGGTAGTGTAAATAGCAATTAGTTTTTTTTTGGGTTAAAACCGTCCAATCTCAGTAAACTAACATTTCTAAAAAGTTTTCAAGGTTAAAAAGATAAAAACAAGCAAATAACACAATTAAAATTGTAAGAACCATCAAATTGAAAAAAAAAAAAAACAGAAATTTTGGGTCACAATTAAATTATTTAATTCATCAAATTTGCAACTAAAGTCCTAGCCACCCAACCCAACTGGGCAACCATCTGTTCTTCTCTCCCAACTTGCCAACTATCACCTTCCCTCCCCCTTCAGCCAGTACTGCCTCCCTCCCTTCCTCCCTTTTCTATCGCTCTCGTCCCTCTGTGTCACCAATCTCTCACTCTGTCTCTTCTTCTTTCCCAGCCTCGTATCCCTTTCCTTATCATTTCCTTCCCTAATCGCCCTCTATATCCCTCGTTTCCTCTTTCTCCAACCCTGCCATCTCCCTTCCCCCCTTCCCGACTTCGTCACACCTTTCATCATTTCCTCTTCCGATACTCCCCTTTCTTCATCTTTCCCTAGCCTACCATCCCTCTCCCTCATCCTCCTCGTTGACACCACCCATTCCCTTGCAACCACCCTTTCCTCCCAATCTCAAATCCCTACTCCAAAATCTAATTCTACAACCCAGATCAGATCATTCCTACCCCATCTAACTATCCAATCCCTAGATTCACATGACCCACCTCCGATCTACTCACCCTTCCTTGAAGTGCTAGTGTAAGTTCATTTCTTAAAATTAAACTACGTCGTTTTGATTTTTTGTAACCTCTAAGCTACGTCGTTTTGATATATATGTTGAAAGTAAAATCAAGCAGAGAGAGATTGGATAATTTTAACCCTCAAAATATCACTTTCTATCACCACTAACAGTTGAAATATACGGGATGACTACAAACACACACTGAAAGTATTTTGGTGACCATTTTTGAAAAAAATATAGTTCAGTAACCTCATTTACAACTAACCATTAGCTTAATAACTATTGGTGCATTTTGCTCATAATTCTATCATATATTAAATATATAATTCGGATATGGGTCCTAATTATATCGAAACAACAAAATCTCTATGTGATCCATTTATTACCATAAATAAATGGATGACCATATCCAATCCGAGTAATCAAATTTATATATGGATCCAGACTCGAATAAATGGGTCTGGAACGAGTCGAATTTAGGTCCAAACTCGATTAGTTAATAAACCTTATTTTTGGGTGGGTAGGGGTAGGGGTAGGGGTAGGGGTAGGGTAAGGATAATGGTGGCTATATTGGGATGAGGAAGGGAATCGTTGGTGAGGGGAAATTTTGGATCCAAGAGTAAAAATGTAAATTCAAGTCTTATTTAAGTGATAAATTTTTTAAAAACAATTTTAACTGTGCTAGTGGCGCGTGACTGTCTACCTTGTTTTGACGATTTCATTGATTTTACAAAAAATTTAAATCACATAAGAGGATAAATTGCACATTTGCTAGCTATAAGAAAGTAAAGTACTCATTCACAAACCATAAGGGTAGATTGCATTTTATCCTAAAATTAGTGCAGGTCTTCTAAACCCAACTAGTCCTTCATTATTGGTACCGCTACTTTTGGAGAAATATTAATTAAATTTTATATTTGAATAATAAATACCATAAATTTAAATACAATAAAATTTCTTGTGATTTTAATGCTAATTTCTATGGTGTGGTATAAACTGGCCTTTTAAATAACTGAAAGGGCCATCATGCCCATTATCCAAAACCATGACCCACCACAAATCCCATACACTTCCCATCCAATCAATCTGCGGATGGACTATGGAAACTGTATATATTTATTTTTCTTGATCAAACTTCAAATGCATCACTGGATATATTGTCTTGTCCTGGCAAACTCCACAATCCATAGTCTTCTCAAAGCATTCTCCTCTCTCTAGTCTACTCTTATTCATAATAATCATCATCACTAATCTGCATGGCTGCTCACTTAAGCCCTTGTTCTTCTTCCTCTTCGTCCACACTTTCAGCCTCTTCATTTGACCATTACACCTCATCATATTTCTGTAAACAAGTCAATTCTATAACATATAGAATCCATTCTCCCAAATGGGGTTCCAAGATTTTTTCTAGAATCCATCCGAGAGAATAATTTTGACCTCAATTCTTCAAATGGGTATCCTCTCAGTGCAGTTTCTTGGCAAAATGGTGAGTTTTTCTTTGTCTCTTTTTTTTTTTTTTTGCCTTCTTGATTGATTTGTTATGTCGTTTCAATTTTGATTCTGCAGTTTTTTGACATTCTGGACTTGTTTCTTTATATTGTTTTTGTTTCTGTTGTAGATTTTAATTTCAATCCAGTTCTGCCACTTGTTAATATCTTAATTATTTTGTGTATTAGTTTTCTGTGGGGCTATCAAGCAATTGGAATTCTTTTCTTGATCTTGTACTAATTAGGATTCCCAGGAACAGGAAAATAAGGCTTTGGAACTTAAAGGAGATAGGTAAAACTTGTAATTTGAAGAAGTTATGTTATCAATATTCTAATTATTTTCTGTAATAGAATTGCTTTTAACTGATCCGAAACATTGGCCTGGCAAATGCGGAATAATTCCAATGCAGATACCAAGAATTTTAGAGTGTAACTTTTTTATAGTCATTAGAATGCATTACGACCATGGTCCAAAGTCCCGTTATCGGTCGTGGTCGTTGTGATGACCATTCCAACATGGGCTGCGGTAGTATCGGAATGGTATCAGACAACAGATTTGTCCTATTCGTGGAAATCTTGCTTGTAGAGTAGTTTTAAGGAACTAACTAGTAAAAAATAAGGCTTTTGCTTCATATTCTAGGCTGTATATAGCCTATCGGTAAGGGCTGTTTTGGATACGACTCGGCCGAGTCTTTGAATCATGATTATGACCACACTAACATATACAATCATACAAGACGCACCCAATACCCGTATCTAACTCTTTAACAGTGTCCCTGTATTCTCGATTTATGAAGATTGCCAAATTTGACACATAGGCACATACCGTATCCTTGACTTATGATTAACATAGCTTTGATTTAATCATATATTTACAGGCTTTTGTTACTGGATGACATGTTTTTCAGTTTGCTCTTTTGCTACTATCATGTCATTGTCTAGATTGCTTTGCAACAAATTTAAAGTATGCATTGCTTCTATAATATCATGTCTTTTCTTTCTTACATGAAAACATGGATTCATTGAGAAGGTTCAATGGAAAAGCCTTTAACTGAAGAAGCTCCTCCCTCAAGGCCCGGAGAAGCACATACTACTCTCAGCATAACTGTTGTTGGTGCTTCAGGGGACCTTGCAAAGAAGAAGATTTTTCCAGCATTGTTTGCACTTTTTTATGAAGATTTTCTACCTGAGGTTTGATTTTCAGTTTTACTAAATTTTTCCTTGGTCTGACGGTTAGAAGAGGTGGATAATAATGAAATGTATATTTTATTGTTTTAAGTTCTTGTAAAGCTGCAGCTGAATTTTGTTTACACAACCAAAAATGTGCAGAATTTCATAGTTTTTGGTTATGCTCGGACCAAAATGAGTGATGAGGAGCTGAGAAATATGATCAGCAAAACCTTAACTTGTAGGGTTGATAAGAGGTACATATATTTGGTGAATGATGTTCTTATATGCAGTATATCATCTGACAGATTAGCATTCAACTAATATCTGAATGAGAGCTTGCAGAGAAAATTGTGCGGACAAAATGGAACAATTTCTTAAGAGATGTTATTATCATTCTGGTCAATATAACTCTGAGGAGCATTTTGGAGAACTGGACTGCAAGCTCAAAGAGAAAGAGGTGATCTCTTTTCTTTGCTAAAGTTTGTTATTTTATCTGCAATTTTTCCTATGCAAAATGTTTTATGAAGTGTGGAAGAAATTTGAAAAGGTATGCCTTCTGTATTTTGATACACATATAAGGCAAAAAACATTGATTAATTTCTTGTCAAAGCTTCAATACTTGGGCCCCCTATCAACAGTTAATGGTGTTTTATACTTGAGAAATTCAACTTTCATAAAATGCTAATATTGTTGCATCCTGGGATATGACTCCACTCATCCTCATTATAACTTCTTGTTGCATCTTTGGATATTGTCCAATCATCCTCATTATAACTTGCAGATTTCCTATCATATAAAGGTCTAAGTCAACAATAAGTGTTTTGAGATTTCATTTTGGTTTACACACTTGTTGCTTCCCTCACTTTTCAGTTTGCTACTTTTATCTGTGTATTAGTTGGTGGTTTCCACAATTATTTGTTAAAGCTATGAGCTCTTACCTTGAGCTTTGCCCTGCATCTTAAAGAAGAGATATTGTGGAGATACTCTTCTCATAGGAGTCTGTAGTTCAATTGAAATTAACCAAAAAAGAAAAAGAATCTAAATTTAGTTAACTTAATGATTCTGCTTGCTGAAAGGGTGGTGTAATATTAAGGTGGTTTTAACGCAACACTGAAAATAGTGGTATTTGATGAAGGAATGGTTATGGATGAATTGCAGGCTCAGAATATGATTGAGTACATAAAATTAACTTTTAATGGTGCTGATCTGCTGATTCTGGGAATTGAGTTTAACAAATCTTTATAATATTGTCTACCTCATTTGAAGGGTGTCAAATGGTGAGTTAGTGCACTGCAGCAGGCATTTATTAGCTTAAAATATTTGAGTTTGTGTACTGAATCTCCCAGTTTTAAGTTTACTATGATTTATTCAAAGTTCTGGTATATCTTTTGGAAAGTCGGTTTATTTGCCCTTGTCCATATTAAGATCTGTCTCCAAAATTTTGGCAACAAGTAACAAGACATGGATAAATGATTTATTCATAACTAATTTGTTATAAAATAACACTTTCCTGTGAATCTCCTTTTCTTTGAATACAAAAAGAAAGGGTAGAAACTAGTTCCTTGGCTAATTTCTACTATCCCTACTTGTGCTGGACCTTTCTAACTTATTGTGCCACTAAGATAGGCATAAATCAAATAGTAACAATTAAATCGTGTATATATACGCACATCTCAGCTTTATTAATTTGTAGTGAAAAACTTGATCATACAAATATTGATATTCTCAGGGTGGGAGTCTGTCAAATAGGTTATTTTATTTATCAATACCTCCCAACATATTTGAATGGATGTGGTGAAATGTGCTAGCAATAACGCTGCTTCAACAAGTGGATGGACAAGGGTCATTGTGGAAAAGCCATTTGGTCGTAACTCAGAATCATCTAGAGAGCTAACCAGATCTCTAAAGCAGTATCTATCTGAGGATCAAATATTTCGGTAGGCTTTGTTGCACCCTTCTTTAATATGACTAAAAATGCTGAGGTAGATGCCAGCTTGAGATTGTTTACTGTTGTTCAGAATTGACCATTACTTGGGAAAGGAACTTGTCGAGAATCTGTCAGTGCTTCGTTTCTCGAATCTTGTCTTTGAGCCTCTTTGGTCAAGGAATTACATACGCAATGTGCAGTTTATATTTTCTGAAGATTTTGGTACAGAGGGACGAGGTGGGTGAGTTCCAAATCTACTCTTCTGATTGATTGAATGAAAAACATCTCCAATAAGAAAGTCAGACAGCTAATCATTTGTTTCAGGTACTTTGACAACTATGGGATTATACGAGATATAAATCCTGCAAAATCATCTGTTGCAAATTCTAGCATTGTTTGCTATGGAGACACCAGTTAGCTTGGATGCTGAGGACATTAGAAATGAGAAGGTATTCAACAGTATGCACAGTCTTTCTAACAATTCTATGACTGGATGTGCTATTCTATGACTTCGCAATTTCATTCTGCAAACTATTGTGTGAGAACTAAACCCTATCTCGCCTCTTACCATTTACCAAAGATTTCCAAAAAGGTGATCTAGGAATCCCCTGCATGGAACATAATGATTACGTGGTAATTACTAGAATTCTTGATTCAGGTCAAGGTTTTGAGATCGATGAGGCCACTTCAGCTTGAAGATGTGATTGTTGGCCAATATAAGGGCCACAGCAAGGGTGGTAAATCATATTCCGGATATACGGATGATCCAACTGTGCCGAAGGACAGCATTACTCCTACATTTGCTGCTGCAGCTCTCTTCATTAATAATGCTCGCTGGGATGGAGTTCCATTCCTCATGAAGGCGTAGGCAAAGCTCTACATACCAAAAAGTAAGTTAATCTTCTCTTCTTGAAAATGCTTCTTAATGGTTACATTCTAACATGAGACCTTAATAATGAAGCATCCTGACATCTTTGTGACTTGAAAACCCAGAGCTGAGATTAGAGTCCAGTTTAGACACGTTCCAGGTAACCTGTATAGACGGAACTTTGGAACTGACCTGGATAAGGCTACAAATGAGCTAGTGCTTCGGTTACAACCAGACGAAGCTATATATCTAAAAATCAACAACAAAGTTCCAGGTCTTGGCATGAGACTGGACCGCAGTGATCTTAATCTTCTCTATAGAGCTAGGTAAGAGATTGATGATGATATTACATTGTTGAATACTTCATCATATCATTGTTTTACAATTATAAACTTTTGTTAATGCTCCAAATTTCACACCAGATGCAGCATATTTTTGCCCCCAACTATTTTGTCCAGGTGTTAAATTCTGTTTTACATCTCAAGACAACCAGTATGACAATCAGTTCCTTGAACTGAAAATTTTAATTCTTATTGATCTTGGATAGTTTTCTTATCAAGACTTGCAAAAAAAAAAAAAAAATTCATAAACTGAGCTGAGTCCGAACACAACTGTTTTTCAAAAGAAAATAGCATTATGAATGTGAAATTGTCCTTCAATAGTTTTTTATGGACAGGAAAGTACATATCAGGTAATTAATATTCTTGAAGGACTTCATTCCACATTTTTTATTTGCCTCCAAAGGTATTCAAGGGAAATACCAGATGCCTATGAAAGACTCCTACTAGACGCCATAGAAGGAGAAAGAAGATTGTTTATTAGAAGTGACGAGCTTGATGCTGCATGGTCGTTATTCTCACCTTTACTGAGAGAACTTGAAGAGAAGAAGATTGCTCCAGAGCTGTATCCCCACGGCAGCAGGGGACCTATTGGAGCTCATTATCTTGCAGCAAAACACAATGTCAGATGGGGTGATCTAACCGGTGAGGATTAGTCACTGATAAAAAAAAGTTTCTCTGTAACATTTCATGCTTTGAACTGTTTGTGCAGTTTCTTTCTTTCATTCTCCAGACACATTCAAAGAAAAGTTCATGTAAATAATGGATGTGAAGTTTTCCTTGACACAATCCAATAGGTCCCAGTGTCATTCAAGAATGACAAATATGTTAAATTAGATTGAAGTTTCTGATAAATAAAGAGATTCTTCATATTTGGGTGAACACAGAAATAGTTGGTAAACATAAATGAGTTCATGGCAGTAGATAGTTGTCTGTTCTTTTGTTGTCTTGTATGGAACGAGATGGAAAATACTTAGTTTCACTCAGTCTTGACCTGATCAATACATTTTGTGATCAGGATTAAATCTTATAAAATCGTACTTATATTAGTTGATATTATTTATTTCATAAAGTTTAATATACATTACTGGGCCTATTGAGCCAAAAACCGAATGTACACAAGTATTTCCCATGTAAGATTATCATACTATTCAAACTGCAATCTTTGAGATATCATCATAAAATTCCTAACAAAAGTTAAAAGGTGTTCTTTAATTGACATCAAATGCATAAATACATATTTCATACTAATTAAGAGTTACTATAAAAGTGCAACGAACAAAATTTTCAAATTTTGGACAAAAGGCTTTATGGAATAATTTGTTTTATCTTCTAGACTATAGTTATGCAAAAATAAAGAATCTAGGAGTTGTCTCTCTACAAAGTTTCGTTCTATTTGTTGATATCTGCAGAAGTTAACCAGTATTCTTGTACAAGTTGTCCGAATAGTGAACCCTCTTCGTTTATGAGCCTCATTGGTATGCCATACTCCATGACCTTTCCTGTACAATGTATACAACCCTTTACTTAGAAAGTGGGGAGTTTTGGGGTGAGAGGCACGGGAATACAGACTACAGGTGTTAATACTTTATGTAAAATTTTAAGGGGCAAAATCTAACATTCATGAGGACATAAATTGTATTTTTCTTAAGGAAATAATATAGTTATAATAATTCTTGATTTGTATTTAAAGGAACTACTGAGGATTGTAAATAAGGCAAATACTTGTGTGAACAGCTGTGCATGCATTGCGGTTTCAGTGGATTCACATAGATTCCACGACTGAGGTCTGCATTCTTTCTGTGAGAGTGTGGTGCATGACACAAGAATTTGCCTTGTGAACACGGAAAAAACTATCACCGACCCGATCTTGAGTTCCACCTGTAGATCTTGCTGTCAAAATTAAATCTTATAGAATTTTGCTTACATCAACTGATGTCATAGATTTCATAACATTTAATTTACACCACAGAGTTTACAAGTGGTGCCGTAGACTAAATCTACTTAAGTATTTTCCCCTGAACACTGACACTAGTGGAGCCAGTAAGGGGCGGGCAGGCGCAACTGCCCTCCCTACACTTTGAAAATTTATTCATTAATTATTTGCCACCCTAAATTTTTCTAAACTTGCATTATTGCCCCCTATCTCTAAATCCTAACTCAGAACTGAACAATGGTACGCTGAATCGATGTTGGGACCTAAATCTAATAACGGTAAAAAACCTTAACATATCATACGTGTAACTAGTTTGAAACTCACCATCACTTAATGCAAGAACCATTGTGCAATCCATCACTGTTGGTATTCTGTGAGCCACTGTAATTACAGTGCAATCAGAGAATTCTTTTCGAATAGTTTTTTGGATTATAGAGTCTGTTGCATTGTCAATGGAAGCTGTGGCTTCATCAAGGACTAATATTTTCCTTCTTTTCAGTAATGCTCGTCCCAAACAGAGTAGTTGCCTCTGATGTGCAATTTGATCCATCTTGTGTAACTGTGGTGATGGCACAAGTTTTTAATCACCAGATTTAGTGCTTTGACACATGACCTTTCGAGCCAAATGCTATTTTGAGTAACTTATCTAATAATAGTGTCTGAGTTAAAACGCTAAAACTTGTGTCATAAAAATGTAGGGAGAATTACAATTTAGTTCCTCAACTATTTTCAAAATCTCACGAATTTTATTTTAAAAATCTAGATGTGGAATATTTTTCATTCCTCAACTATTTTTTACCTCAAATATTTTCGTAATCTCACATAGGTCCCCTACTTGTATATTTTGTTTTAGCAACTTTGTCCCTCAATTTTTTTTTTTGTGGGGGTACCAATGCTAGATGATTACTTGGTAGAGAAAAAGAAAATATTGAGGGACTTCCGAGCGATTACTAATATAGTTGACTGATGAAAAAGTTTTAAAAGGAGCTTGGGGAACTTCCGTGGAATTAAAAATAGTTGAGAGACAAAAAATTAATAAAAAAAATACTTGTGGGACATCTGTGAGAATTTAAAAGTAGTTGAGGGAGTAAAACTGCAATTCTCCCCAAAATCTTTATTTTATCGTAACTTTTTACAAAATGTGATTCTTCAATTACTGATTTTCAAGAATTCCATTTGACAAATGTTGTGTTATTTAAATAAGTTAAGAGTATTAAGTCTTACCAAAGGAGTTCAAGCCTTCTTCTTTCTTCTGAACAACATCTCTAAGTTGGCATGATTTCTCCAGAACCTAAACATTGTTTAACAAGTTTAGAGTTAGCTAGGAAGGTTAGTAGTGCAATGGTGATATGCTATTTGTTTTAGTGCAATGCAATGGTCATTGTACCAAATGCTTATGATTGAAAAGGAAAAAGCTGTTGGAATGCAATGGTCATTGTACCAAATGCTTATGCTTGAAAAGGAAAAAACTGTTGGTTTATGTACAACCTATTTGCATGTGAGTTATTTCAAATGGATTGCTTTGTATCATTCCATTTAATTGCAAGAGAACTCCTCTATTTAAACTAAGAAGGAATGTGTTGGAAAAATATTTGTATGTAATATGCATAATATTCTATCAGCTGCAAATTGATCTGGTCACATATCAGAATCCTATTTTCACATACTGAACAATTAAAATGAATTATATTAGGCATAAATCACAATTCCGTTTTCACCTACTAAAACTAAATTGAATATTCCACTTTAATATGATGTTTGTTTTGAGTTTAGTAGTCTTGCAGATCACAACATTCATATGCAAAGTCATGGTTATCTCCATTTGTTTGTCTACTAGTTTAAACATTTAGCACTATAAAAAAATTCCACTGTTTCAAATGTCAATTCATTCTTGTTATCAGACAATTCTTACCTCCCAAATCTCATGATCACTGTGCTCTGATAAAGGGTCGAGATTGTATCTAATAGAACCACCAAACAGCGTTGGATCTTGAGGAATAATTGATAAATGTGATCTCACATCATGCACTCCAATTGTTGAAAGGTTCAAGCCATCTATTAGAATTGCGCCTTCTGTAGGCTCTACCAGTCGAAAAAATGCACTGATAAGTGTTGATTTCCCACTACCTGTCCTGCCAACTATTCCTATTTTATGCCCTCCTTCAAATGTACAGCTAATGCCTTGGAGACTAGTGGAGTATTTGGTCGATATCTCACCTGAATAACACGGTCGTTTTTCCAAGTGAAAAAAAAAGAGGAGGTTAATAATTACTTATTTAGAAGGATAACAGTTTGAACTTTACCTTTAAATCTTGGATCACCACTTTACCAATGGAAGGCCAAGTGGCAGGAGGTCGATTCCCTTCTATCATTTCTGGAGCTTCACTAGGAATATGCATGTATTGTTCTAGCCTTTCCACCGAGACAATCCAGTTTTCTAATGTGCACTGGCTATCGACGGAAAGGACAAGGTATAGGTTCAGTGAAAGAGCATATGATAGAGCCATGCCAATATATCCTACACCAAGAACATGAACTAAGTACTTGGTAAAAGGAGATTTATGTAAGAATGTATTAAACAGAGGGACTGTATTAAATAGCAGCATTGAAAGTCTAGTGAAAATATGATACAATCTGCCTAATATATATGGAGGATATTGACTTAAGAATGTAGTTGTCGCTGACCTGATTCAGAAGTTCCAAAGGACAGCAAACTCAGGGCGAGTGCTGAAGAGGACAGAATGATGGCACATAGTATTTCCAGACGTTGGATCAGCCACTCATTTCCTCGCTGAAAAGCTATGAAAGAATGAACTTCCTTTTTTGTCAATAAGTCTGAGACCTTCTGAGAAGAACTGATCTTCCTCCCCAAAAGCTCTTATGGTCATAACTCCTGCTATAGATTCAGAGAGATAGCTAGCAACTGAAGATTTGGTTGTGCCATGTATCCTTATTAGCTCTTTTGCAGAAGCAAAGTAGAATTTCTGTGGTAAAATACAAAACAGATTAACATTTTCTGGACAAATTAGGCCGTTCCATGGTCTTACTGAATTCTTTACTGAATAAGTAAGGGAACTGGTAGTAGTTCATATCAATCACATTAGCTAGAATTTTCTTTCATTCATTCATTCATTCTTTTTTTTCAAATTTTTGGTCAGAAAATCTTAACTAATTATCCATTGAGATAGCAACTGTTGTGAACTAATGGATATAATTAGCAAGGTTGGTGTCTTACCTGTAAACGTATGGTTGTACAAACCATTGGGATGATGATAAACAAGATTGGGCGCGCAAGTGTTGCCAATATTCCTAAGCTGAAATATATAGTCATTGTTGTAGAGAGGGCCGTACTTAATTTCACTGACAGCAGAAGGTCCACAACACTCAGATCAGATGAAACCTGCACAAAAGATCAACTACTAAGTAGTGTAGATGCCTTAGAAATTGTTATGCATAAGTGCTTTGATTGTGATTCTTACCCTACTCAGTATTCTTCCAAGTGGTGTTGAATCATAAAAAGACATTGGTGCACAAAAAATGGAGGTCATAAACACATAAAAGATTGATTTTGATGCCTTGAGACCTAGAAGGACAATAGCCTAAGACTTTAGGAGCAAGGACAGTGTCATGCCACAATCTATGAGTGAGTATATTAATACAAGTTTCAGTTCACTAATACTAGGATGTTGTAAGTTAGTAGCTAACAAAAGGTTTTGAACTAACTGGCCAACTATATATAGGAGGTGGGATAATATGGCCAAAGAGAGGTACAAGAAACCCTTGTTTTGTCTTAGATACTTTATGTATGGCTTAAGACCACTATATCCTATTTCTCGTTCTTCTTCTTTGATCAATTGCTCTGCATTCGGTGTCTCTAGTTGCTCCTCAGGATAGATCTCATGCATAATATCTTCATAATTTTTCTGCCTTTTCTAGTACCATGTCCTGCTTTCATCTTATGTTTATCTTCACCGTGTGCATGGACAAGGTCACGAAATTCTTGACTGCAATCCACCAACTGGTTGTAGGTAGCTTGTTTTAAGATTCTTCCTTTAGACATTAGCTGGTAACATGAAAGTAGTCTGAGTGTAAACAAGTTGCCTAAAAGATTGCAATTCTGTAAATAATGTCTTTCTGACATATTAAGATTACAATGATGAAGAAGCGATATCAAGTGCTAATCAAGAATGTTAAAATGATGAAACATTACTGACCAAAAATAGAGTCAAATGCCGAAAGGAAATCAACTTGATGAGTCACTAGTAGTACCGTCTTCTTGACCATGGCTTCCATCCAGACATATTTAGAAAGAATTTCAAATATCAGACAGACCATAAATGTATCTGTTACGAGATATTTGAAGTGTATTCACATTGAATAAAATGGTTGCAGTATGTGCATCAACAGCACTGAACGGATCATCCAACAGATATATGTCTGCTTCTCGATAAAGAGCACGGGCAAGCTGGACCCGTTGCTTCTGCCCACCACTGAGATTAATGCCTCGCTCTCCTATGACCATTTGGTCGCCAAAAGGAAGCATGTCAAGGTCCTTAACTAAACAACACTTTTTAAGTACTTCTTGGTATTTGTATTGAACCATGGTGGATCCAAAGAGAATGTTCTGTTGGATAGTTCCCGTCTGAATGAATCCAGGCACTCTGAGAAACATATGCAATTTTGCCTTGTACTTCAACCTGGAAATGAAGAAGATTCAACCAACTTTATATCCCTTATAAATTTTTAATCCATGCGAAACTCTTCCCTAGAATAAGAACTACCATCTTACAAGTCTAGTATTTCATTCATTTCATAGTTTAGCTTCCAATGACAGCTCCAAACAGTAAGAAAATTTTAGATACCGTTAAGGAAGAAACTTACATTGCCATCAATATGTGGAACCTTCTCCAATAATTGCAGCCAAAAGAGTTGATTTACCCGAACCAACTTCTCCACAGATAGCAACCTTTTCCCCTGGTTTAACCAGAAGAAAGATGTCTTCCAGGGACGGATTTACAGAATCACAGTCCCAAGAAATTGTCTTAGAATTGATGAGTACAGAATGCTCAAACTCTGATCCCTCACAATGTTGCTGAATAGGGCGATTCTGCAACTCAGGTGCCTCAAGAAATTTGACAATTCGAGAAAACGAAACCTTAGCTTCAATTGAAACTGCAATAATATCTGGAATTGACCTTATGGGCTCCTGAACTATGCTTAAAGTGGCAATAAATGTGAAAGTGTTCAGGGTAGTTAGAGTTATATTAAGCAAATAGGTGTAAGCCCAGAAAGTAACTGCAGATACTATAATGGGAGTTGACCAAAACAACACCATATAGTATCCTTTCAGTGCCTGAATTTTTAGTATCCATTTCAACTCTTCTTTCCTTAGCAGGGAAATTGTATTCTTGAAATGTGTCTCCCAAGCATAAAATTTTAGGACCTTCATGTTTGAAAGTGCTTCAGTTATAGCCTTCAGCAGTTTGTCTTGTGCAATCATCAGCTGAGTTAGATGTCTACGCTGTAATTTGGCCATTGGCGAATTCCCCAGCATGCTTAATACTAATACCACTAAAGCCGGTACAGTTGCAAGTCCAACAGCATAGTAAATAATCACCAATCCTATACATACTTGAAGGCCTGTTGTCCATATCTGATGAAACCAATATGGGAATTCACCAATTTTGTAGGCATCTACTGTGACATAGTTCATGATCTCTCCTGGGGAATGAGTATCTTTTGCCATGTTTGATAGGTGTAGCTGCTTTTTGTAGATAGCTGGTTTTCAGTTAACATAGATTGTATCTGATGGCCAATTAACCTAGTCCTAAACAACCATTGTCTCTCTGCTAGTGATTCTATGTATTTCGCCACGAAAAGCCCTGAAGTCGGTGCATAACCTTCATACCTGAAAACTTCTTTGCCTTTCGCACGATTGATGAAAGCATAGAGAAAAAGAGGGCCAGTGGACAATGTAACTACCTTAAACAGTGCGAAGAAACCTGAAATCAAAATGGCTTTGCGCTGGCAGCATAGTATTGATGACAGAACAGAAGATTGACCACACAATATATTTTCTCTTATGTTTAATAAATTGCTCCTTAAACAATGAGTAACAAGACTCAGCTTTATCCTCCGGCCTCAGTTCAGGAATGTCCTCATTCTCAAGAGTCTTCTCTTTACCCTTCTTCAGTAATGGATTCAACCAGGAAAATGACACTTTACTAAGAAATCCAGCTTCTGCAAATGGAGTTATGCTGTCCTTTGAACCGATTGTGGAGATCACAAGAGATCAGGCTCCTTCTCCTTTCGGAGCTTCACAGTATTCCTCAGACATATCGATATCTTGGCCAGTTTCTGAATGCTTGTCTGCCTGAATTGCCCAGAAGAGTAGCAGAAGGCCTCCAGGAAATGCTAGCACGTCTAATACATCTTTGGTAGATGAAATCTTGTTCTCAATGAAATTCCATGTGGATGCAATGCAGACAAATCCAGCCACAAAAGCATTAAAAGAACAAACTTTCATCCTTGAGACAAAAGATGTACCAATATTTGGCCTTTTCTTACTTATGAATAAACAAAGCGACAGCCATGTTAAAGACTGGAAAAGAACTACAATCCAAGAATGGAGAGGTAAAAGACTATTTCTTGTATTCAGCTGCTTTCCAACTGTCCATATCTCCAAACTGAAGTAAGCTAAAGCTAGACCTCCACTGAAAATGAGGGAAGAAATAGACAGGAGAGAAATGTTTCTTGAATATGATGCACATAATGTCCTACATCTTAAGGGAAGTAACTTCATGAAAAATGACAAATATAAGGAATAATGAGAGCAAAATATTAGCAGAAGTGATCAAAATATGATTAATGCATGAAGATGGATCAATGATTGTGATTATTCCAGAGCTGCATTCCTTTCCAACTCTTTTTTGTAATATCATTCTCCCCACAAAAAACCATCCAAAATCCCATGTCACTCAAAAGATGAGAAATTTCTTTGAATATGCTTCTTTTCCAAATTTAAAATTCTACAAATATGAGAATGCGAGTTCCAAAAAAATTTAAAAAAAAAAAAAAAAAAATTTGTTCTTGTCTCTTTACACAAATTCGAGGTCCAAAAAAAAAAAATTTATAAAAAAAAAAAAAAAAAATTTCTAAATTGTGTTCTTGTGACCTCAGTATTCCCTGAATCCAAGGTCAACCTTGGATGTGGATCCACCATGGTTCAATACCTGTCTCTTATACACATCTAGATGTGTATTTTTTAGACAGTTATAGCAAATATGACTATGTATATATATATCATTTTTTTTAGAATTTAATATATGAATGGAAATGTACACTGACAAAGGTTTTTTCTTACTTTCTAAATTTATTATTGGAACCTATGATGGACAAATTAAATCATTTGACTAATTAAAATGCTGTTGAGGTCCATCCTTCCGTAGCTAACATCATTGATAATTTAAATTCGCAATAGGTACAACAGTCATTTCTCTTATACACATTTAGATGTTTATAAGAGACAGGTCTATAGATGGGATAAAAAATTGAGTCTATCCAAAATCACTATAGAATACATTTGAAAAGTGGCATAATGTTAGAAATTTTCCTCAAAAGATTTGTGTATACAAATATCTTTGAACATAAAACTAGACTAAAATGATCCAAAAAGAGTTCTAAATGGAAAGTAAGAATGTTGTCAATCACAAGCGTACAAGCATTCTGCAATATTTTCTAATGTTGAAGTCCTTTCAAAAAGATATTTTGAGTTAGATTTTAAAGAGAACAAGAAAAGACAGCTTAAATTACACATCATGCTTTCAAGATTAAGAGCTTATTATGACCTTTTGTAATAATTTTATTTATATAAAATAGTATACATGGTTTTTACATTGGGGTGCCGATAATGATTGATATATTAAGATCAACTGAGTGCAGTCTTTATTGCAAATGGGCTCAAAATTATAGGATGTAGTTGAGATACTGAGATCGCGAAAGATGAATATTTTATTAGGGGGAACTATTACAGATTACAAATAGTATGAATAAGACGTTTAATTTGTCGGATGCTCAAATAATTGTTCCTTTCTTTTTTTTGGGTACTTAAATCAAGCGGAATTTGGCATAGAATACAGTGATCTCAGGCCGAATCCTTTAAATTTGAGACTTGTACACGATCGTATTGTGTTACTGAGTAATTGTGTCATGTGGTGATCGTATTCGGGTTATAGAATTTCAATCTTAATTCTATCCAATTAATAATTGTATCGTGTCGTGTCTTACCGTTTATTACCGTATTATATTGTTTCTGACCTGTTTAACTCATTTGCGACTAATAATACTAAATTAACACAATAAAGTAAATTTAATATAAAGAACATTGACTTTCTCCAGATTTTACATGAATACAAAAAAATTTTCATATCGTTTTCAATGTTATGGTGGCCTTAATTACCTATAATTTGTATAATGTCACGTAAAAATATATTATAACTATCAAAATCTAACTAAATTTCTTTCATAATTTGAGTTTTAATATAAACAATTAATAGAAAAAAAATTACATATAAAAGTTAATAGAAGTTCCAATATAATCTATATTCATATTATTATAAAAGTATGAGTGTATTTTTTCATTTGGGTGTTTTTTTCTTTTTTTTTTTTTGACCTACCTAAATTATCCATATTTGAATAAAAGATGGTCACTCTATAAATAAGAGACAAATAAGTCATTATATTTAAACTTTATCTACCCACTAGCAATTAATAGATCTACTAATCATGAAAGAGTCCTTCATGATTTGATACTAATCAAATTATGGTTACTCGAGCAAACCTATACAAAGATCAGAATTTCTATTTAATTTGTCTTCTATTTATCACATCTCTATTAATATTTGTAGCCAATTAAAGATTATTTGACTTGGAATGAGACTCTATGATTTTAACAAATTAATAGCTCAAGGAAGTTTTAATATATCCTTCATCTACGGTATTCACAACTTCACATTTGCTAATCAACTTTGTTTGAAATTTTCAATCACATATCTTTCACTACACGGTTAGTAATTGATTTGATTTGTAATCATTCATTTCTACTTTAAAGATTTATATAGTACAATAATATGTGTTTTAAAAATTTATACTGTACAAATTTTTAAAATCAAGAAAATAATTCCCTTGTTTGATTGTAAGGAATTTCCCAATAAATAAATTATAGTGAGTTTGAGACAATAAATATGTACTGGACCTTATAAATTGAATCCTTTTATTTGATGGGGACAAGAGGATTTTTTTTAGATAATGGGAACATGCGGATATGATTATTATCCTCTTAATATGATTGGCTAAGTTCTTTTTTGTTAGTCTCTAATTAAATGCCTGCATATTACGGTGGTGCTTTTTTATATAATAATGCGATTACTTATTGTTCGATTTGAATTGAAAATGAGCTATTCTCTTTAGTTGAGTTTTTTTTTTTTTGACTTGCAAATTCTTCCAAAAGGTTTAAATTTGTGGAAATATTGCTAAGAAGAGTAATATTAAAGTATAGAATTTTTGCTATTAGAGATCATCCAAGAACCATTAAGAGTTAAAGTCATACCATGCAACAAATCTCAAAAAATGGTGTCTAAATTATTTTGTTTTAAGGATAGGATCATAAAGTTTAGTAATTGATATGGCAGTTAACAAGTTAGCCACTAATGATCATGCTTAAATCACTGAATAGGGAATATAAAAATGG
Organism: Cinchona pubescens; assembly: GCA_025175665.1. Taxonomy (NCBI): domain Eukaryota; kingdom Viridiplantae; phylum Streptophyta; class Magnoliopsida; order Gentianales; family Rubiaceae; genus Cinchona; species Cinchona pubescens. The sequence continues at coordinate 782,964 of JANKKI010000267.1, read as the reverse complement.
AGGAAATAAAATAATAGAGTGTTACAAATTCTATTAGTTGTGGATGTCAACACATATATATTTTAGTGAGTGATCTAAGTATCGATACATACAAGTTACGTTATTTACCTTATAAATAGATGTATGAGAAATAAAATGATATTTTGCACGTTATACGAGTCAATTGACGATTGACTCTAATCAATTGACTTATAACCGGTAGAATATTAGGTAGTCGCAACCAAGGTAATTTGATACTCATTAATATCTTTGGTACTACAGTTTGGCACGGGCCATTTGGAATCTATGGGTTTTAACAAGTCTGGGTATAAATAATCCCAGGACATGACAAAATAAATTTTCCTTCGTCTATCTATAAAGGATTAAAGATCCTACAAATTTATGAATAATATATTGAGATCTTTAGAAAATTAAAAATATATAGATTTTCTTGTCAATTTTGACAATATCCCTATTTGAAATAATTCTCATAGACAAATAATTTGTATAGTTATAAGAATTTATTTCATTTAGTGAATCTGTATAATAATTCTTATTTATGATTAGTTGTAAATGCAGTGGATTAATTCTAAAGAAGAAAAGTGAAAAATAGTAACTTAACCTCAAAAAAATGAATATTATTATTGTGCCATGAAAATGCATCTATGCCAAAACACGGACAAATCAAATAGGACAAAGTCTACAAAGTGAGGACAAATACCATTATCATGGTTATAGTATTGATAATTTATCTAAGTATTTCTATAATTAAAGTCTCATATATTTATTATAGTTTTAAAAAAACTATTTTTCTTTCAACATAAGATATGGCAATTAACATTTGGTATATAAGTTAGCGTAATAGATATAACTAATGATCATGATTTTAAAAGTTTTTGTGAAAGATAGTTATGATCATGATTTTAAAATTTTTTGAGAAAGATAGTTATGATAATAAATCACTGACAATACAAATTTTTAACATTAATACTACAAGTTTTTAGCTTATTTAATAGGATTTAACATTTAGATATACAAATATATAGAATAGTCTTAAAAAATGAGAGGAAATCAAATAATAGGAGACTTATTTTGACGTATATCTCAAATAATATTCCATGGTTGGAATGAGATAAAGTTAAAAGGTGAGACTAAATGAATATATGCAAACTTTTGAATAGAAAAAATTCTTTTTCAATTGATTGTCAAAATGAATACAAATTAAAACAATTGAAGAATTAAACATAATATTCAATCAATAATTTGTATGTTTACTTTTAAATCACAGTTCTATTAATCATTTTTGCCGAAATGTGGAAACCTAAAACTACTAAAAATACTATCACATTTCTTCCATCTGTAATAAAAGATAGTCATAAAATTTTATGTGATTACTCATGGACATGCGATTTTACTTGTAAATAAGAGGTATATGAAAATATAAGCAAGACAATGAAAAACATAATTGATGAATCAAATATATTGTTAAGAAAAACCAAAATAGTAATTTAAAAAAAATTATTATGTAGACTTATTTTTGAATCAAGACCATACCAATAGATACCAAAAATAACAATAATACGAAAGACAAGTTCACATTTTAACACTTCATTTTTTAGAATAAAATAGAGAATTAAGCCTAAGACAAGTAGGTTTTGAGATCAACTTTTCAAAATGAAACATAATAAAATAAAACATAAGTTGAAAATTGTGATAATGAATCATGAAAAAAATGTTTAAGACAAGACTACACCAATAGATTTCAAAAAATGACAAAAGCACAAAAGACAAGTTGACTTTCTAAAGATTTCATAAGCAAAAATAGATTTTATTGATTAACTCTCCCAAAAAAAATAACAAAATAAAACATTAACAACTTATAAAATAAATAGACAATATAGTCTCTTCATGATGTTACTATTAACAAACAAAAGCAAAAATAATTAAAGAATAAATGGTTGCTTAGGTTTAGTAAAGTTTATAAATTTTAATTCAATGCCAAGTTTTTCAAGAACAAAAATAAAATTTCAATTACGTATATTTAATTTGTTGTATTCTCTCAAGTTTTAATTTGCCTTGTGATTTCACTTTTTTAAGTTGATTAAAGAACTATGTCTTAATTGTTAGGATTAATTTATCTAATATGTAGAATTCGAGATTCATTAGTACTTAATATTATCTTACGTGCTAAATTCAATACTTCATATATCATTGCAAAATACATGCTCTCTTCTTTAAAAAAAAGATACTAAATAAACAAACAAGAATCAAAACTGGTATATACACCATGTGTACCATACGGGAAACTATTTTTCATATAGAACATTCATTTACAAATTCTGAATTATTTTAATGGCTTCAAATAGTTTCATTGTTACTATTGGTTAGAATAATATGCCACTAATTGTACAACCATCCCAACCAATCAAGATAACATTTATATTAAAAAATATACTATTGGTTAGAATAATATGCCACTAATTGTGCAACCATCCCAACCAATCAAGATATCATTTATATTAAAAAATAGATTTTTTTTTTTTTTTTGGTTTTGGGTTCTAATATTGGTTCTTTAGTCTAGCTTTTCAACTTTCGTTATTAAGTAAACACCAGCGATTTTTGTTATTAAGTGTCAAATAGTATCCTATGGAAGTTTATGTGTTTAAAGCTTTTGGTATAAGTCTTGAGTGGACCGAAATTTTCAAGTCTTACAAGATGTGGTGGGGAGGTCCTAGGTGTCATTCAAATTTTTAATTAAGTTAATAGAGTATTCAAGAAGTGAGTCGGAACTTTAAACTTAATTTACACCAAATTTGGGAATGTATTAAGTGATAGTGAGTGAACTTTTTTTTTTTTTAACCCATATGAGTAAATTCTTTAAGGGCAAAAAAAAAAAAAAAAAAAAGGATAAAAGCAAACCTTTTAATAAGAGCAATTTAGGACAAAAAGTGCCGAGGGAAGGAAAAATGTGGTGAGAGAGGTTTTTGGATGGTGGGTGGGGGAGGTTTTGGATAGCGTTTTTTTAGTGTTTAAAATTTTGTGTGTTACCTATTTTGTCCCTAAAAAAAAGCTATCCATAACACACATATGACTCTTTTAGGCTATAAACTACCCAACTAGTACAGGAGCACGTACTTTGTACGTTTGGAGATACTAATTGTTTGATTTTTATTGCTATGAATTAAAAAGTAAAGCATGTTGGGAGATATTAACTATTTGATTTTTTTAGGTCACTTAATTTTCTACTTATATAATTTTTGTTTCAATGTTTAATTAAGCCAAATAATTTTTTATAGTTCGTATGAATTTAGAGAAATATTTGTTCATAGGTAATTTTTATGCATTTTCTTTAGATATACTTTGTTGAAAATATATGAGATTTGTGTAGTTTAATAGTCCAAACAATATTTTTGACAATGAAGTGTACCTTAGGTGGTAAGATGTTTCTCTTATGACTTAGTGGTCATGGGTTCGGGTTACTAAATGGTAGGAGAGGGGTGGATTTAAAAAAAAAATAGTTCAAATAGTTTCATAAAAACTAATTAATTATGTCTTGTGAATAGTATATTTACCTTGCAATTTTTAAAATAAAAGTCTATTTCCTCAATTGAAAATTATTGGAAACATTCTACAATGACCTTATTGGTACTCTATTTAACTTCAAAAATAGGAAAGTTTAAAGTATCATCAAACTAGAATACAATGCATGACAACAAATATATTAGAATTTATTGTTATATTCATTCTGTAAGTTTAGTAATCAAAGAGGGAAGTATAGTTCTAAAAAAGTTGACAATTTATAAAGTTTATTAGAATACCCTTTATTCTCTTCAATTATTCAAGTTCTATCCTAACAATTTTGGATTTATCAAGCACATTATGGTATTTAATTATTCTTGAATCTCTATACCTCTCTCAGAACCAATTTAATGAAGGAATTCATTCGTATGCAAATATAATAATTTAGCGAATAAATATACTAAATAGTAATTTCTAATTTGGCGAATAAAATTTCTCTTAAATATATAATTTGCACAACTATAGGAATTATATCCTAAAAGTAAGAAAAAAGTGAAAACTAATCTACCACCATTTTGCAATTTACGGCTTGAAATTTAGTGATACTGAATTCTTTATGTTAAAACTGCCAATATGTATATTAGTAATTAAAAGGTAGATATTCAATATTATAAATTTTATTTGATAGAATAATATCAATGATGTATAGTTTCAATAGATATCGACTTTTATAGTAATAATTCAAAATTAACAATGAACATTTGGTATTTAGGTTTTATTAGACAAAGTACACTTTAGTTAATTTTTTTGACACTTTAGTTAATTTGATATCCCTAGTTTTTAGTATGTAATTTATACGATTATTAATATTCAACATTAGATCTTTATAGGTCCTAAAATAATAACAATAATTTTTTCTATGAGGACAATAATATCAAATAAAAATAATTTAGGAACTAATTTTTTATTATATTAAAAGCATAACTTAAATATGTGTTGATTATTTAATGCATGAAAAGCAAACTAAAGCGAAGTAAGAATTGCAAGATAAGAATTATGTTCTTTTAAAAATAATAAAATAAGTGTGGATGACATTTTTCACCTACTTTCTTACTCATCCAATCAGTTTAACAATAATAAAAAGATAGGTTCTAAATTATATTTGTTTTTTAGTACACTACATAGAATTTAGCCAAATTCTTTTCATATTTAGACAACGAATATCTTTTATTATTACAAAATCTAGACAATAACATTAGAGATAACATAAATGACATTGGCGGAAGGAAGCTGAAAATGTTGATAATATCTATGAAGGATAATGTCTTTGTTAATTCAAATTTAGATGACCTTGAGGTTTTTAAACAATTTTATGTATCCTTTATTCCTTTTTTTTTTTTGTATCAAAAATAGAAAAAGATTTCAGAATTATTCTTTCAAAAGAGTGCAAAAGTTTTATACGTGATAAATCCTACTTTTTTATTATTTAAAGATAATTCCTACTATTGTTTAACTTAATTCCTAATCCTAAAAAAGTTTTGTTTGCATACTTGTATAATTTCTAAAATTCATCTTTGAAAGATGGATATCATATGGAACTTTCTATTTTGTCTACAAAAATCTTGTTCTAATAGTAAAGTATTATTAAGATTGAAAGTATATTTTAAAATTGTGTGCTTTTAAAAGGTTAATGGTATTTTTTATATCGGAATGCAATTTGGAAGGCAAATTAGAACAGATTTTCAGTTTGAAGGGTCAAATTCACAATCTTTTATACATTTCTACTTTTAGTTTTGAGGACCAAATTGAGACTCTTTGCATTTGGAGGAATATATTGGAATATTTTTTCCAATTTGGAGAGTCAAATCAAGACTTTTTCAATTTAAATATGCCATGTTGAGATTTTTACTTAGTTTGAATGGCCAAAATAGTATTTAATTATTTGAAATTAAAATAACTTTGTTTTCCTTTATTTGTAAAACGAAATTTTCTTTTTTCTTTTAATAGTTGTTAATAAACTATTAGTTTCTTTAATTGCATATAAATATTTTATAGTCTATTAATGTATTCACAGCCTATATATATTGATAATAATCATATGCATAATTTAAGCTATCTATTTTGTGAGAAATTTTATTCCATTAAGGTTTTTGTTGATGCATTATTTAATATTCATCTTCAATTTCTAAATCTATCATAGAATTCTACTCTATGAGAAAATTTACTTTAAATTTAATTCTAATGAAGTCTCACAAAATTAGCTTTTATTTCATGTGTACCTTTTAGGATTTTTTTTTTTCTCTTTAAAAGTCAAAAGTATAGGTGAAACATGTAAATTTATTTTTCAAGTAAAATTTATATTTTTATTAGTTCTTAATTTCTAAACACATCCCAAAAAAAATAAAAATTCCTACTCTTCTTTAATTTCTAAAACTCATTTCTAATATTCTATTACATATGAAAATTTATTTCAATCAAATTTATTTCCTAATATGAAGTCTTAAAAGTAGGTTTTATTTATTCTTTTACTCTTTTGAGGAGTATTTACATAAATAGCCTAAAAAAGATTTCAAGTTGGGAACATTAACAAAGTCATTAAATTTTATATTAAGAGTAACTTGGGAAAGAAATTCTAAAACTAAATAAAACTTCTTCAGTTATTATAGTATATATTCAATTATTTTTTTTAAATAATTTTATTTAATATTTATCTTTTGTTTCTAAATCTATCCCAAAGTTTTACTCTATGAGTAAATTTGCTTCAATCAAAATTAATTCTATATATAAGTCTAAAAAAATTAATTTTATTTCCTGTGTACTTTTTATAATTTTTTCTTGTTAAGGGTCTAAAATTATAAATGAAATATGTAAATTTATTTTTCAAGTAAATTTTATTTTTTTTATTATTCTTAATTTCTAAAATCCATTCCAATAAAATTATTTCCTTTCTTCTTTAATTTTTTAAACTCATTCCTAATATTCTATTGCAAAAGGAAATTTATTTCAATCAAATTTATTTTCTAATGTGAAACCTTAAAAGTAGGCTTTAATTCCTTTGTTACTCTTTGAGGAATATTTACGTAAATAACCTAAACAATTATAAAAACAGAATTCAAGTTAGGGGACATAATAAAGTAATTAAATTTTATAGTATGGGTAACTTCCGAAAAAAAATTTAAATCACTAAATCATATTAGCTCTTTTAATATAGTATAGATACTTGAAATTGTGTAGAGAAGCTAAAATGATGCATTTTGAATTTGTGATGGACAAAATTACATTATTTTGAATGTGAGAGATTAAAAAAATACAGATATTAAATGTGAGAGACTAAATAAGGTAATTTTTTTCTTATATAATACCATGTCCAACATAAGAAAACTTATTGTTTAGGTAAGAGATGCCTTTGGAAATTTTCATTAGTCTTTTGAGATTGCTTTTATCAGTTTTTGTTGTACGCCTAGCCCTTAGCTATGGTAAGAGCTGCCAATATCATGATCATGCGGAGAATATCATGCTACATAATCTTGAAAGAATAGTTTAATAAATATGTTTTTAATTAAGATGACGTTGAAATTAAATTAATCCATCAGTAATTAGAAAAATACAGAGACACAAGTATAGTATTATTCATAATTAATATTGACAAGTGCAACGTACGTGCATTTTATTAGTACTAGTATGAAAACACGTGCTTTGTGCGTTTTAAAATATTAATTATTTGATTTTTATTACTATGAATTAAAAAACAAAATATGTTTGGAGATACTAACTGTTTGATTTTTTTAATTTACTTATTTTTTTGCTTATATGATTTCTGTATAACTTTTAACTAAGTCAAAGAATTTTTTGTAGTTTGTATGGGTTTAGAAAAATATTTGCTCATATGTGATTTTTATGCATTTTCTTTAGATATATTTTGTTGGAAATATAAGGAATTTGTTTAGTTTAATAGTTCAAACAATTTCATAAGAGCTAAATAATTGTGTCTTATGAATAACACATCTATCTTGCAATTTTTAAAATAGAAGTCTATTTCCTCGATTGAGAATTATTGAAACATTCTACAATAAGTTATTGGTACTCTATTTAACGTCAAAAATAGGAGAGTTTAAAGTATCATCAAACTGGAACACGGATGTGTCAAAGGAAATATATTAAAGTTTTTATTGTATCCATTATGTAAGTTTAGTAATCAAAGAGGGTCGTGTAGTCTTGAAAAATGTTGATAATATATAGAATTTATTAGAACCTTTTATTATCTTCAATTATTCAACTTCTATTCTAACAACTTTGGATTTATCAACCACATTAGGGTATTTGATTATTTTGGAATCCCTATAACCCTCTTGGAACCAACTTGATGAAGGATCTATTTGTGTGCAAATACTAAATAGTAATTTCTAATTTAGGAAACAGAATCTCTCTTAAATATATAGTTTGCACAGCTATAGAAATTATATCATGAAAATAGAAAAAAAGTGAAAAGTAGTTTACCACCATTTAGCAATTTACTGTGTAAAATTTAGTGACTAATTCGTTATGTTAAAATTATCAATTTGTATAGTAGTAAATTAAAAAGTTAATAATCAATATTATAACTTTTAGTTGATAGAATAAGATCGATAATATATAGCACCAATAGCTATCAACTTGTATAATAATAATTTAAAAGTACCGATAAATATTTAGTATTTAAGTTTTATTAGACAAAGTACACATTAGTTAAAATCTAATTAGTAACTAATTTAATATCCCTATTTTTTAGTATGTCATTTATACACTTACTAATATTTTACATTAGATATTTACATGTTCAAAGACAATAACAATAATTTTTGTAGGAGGACAATGATTATCAATTGAGAATTTTAGTTAATATAATTTAAGAACCAAATTTTTATTATAGGAAAAGCATAATTTATGAGCTTTAATCTCCACTATATGCCTATTTTTTCTTTGGTTCCAACATATACTTTAATATGTGAATGCGGTTGTTTATTTTCCTCTTGTTAACTTCCTACAACTCTATTTTAATCCTAGTACCCAGTTGTCTTAATTGTATTTCACTTCACATATTGACACCAAATGTCTAATAGTATTCCAGCTGTTTTCGCACTTCATCTAGCCTATAATCTTTAAATTAAATATAAACATGTGATAATTTTTCTAATTTTTTTAACTTGTTAACTTTTTCTAATTCAACCCAACCCAATTGAGAGACAACGTGCAAACAGCAGACGGTCAAAAGAGGACATTTCTATATCCAAATGTTGACGCATCCATTGAGACTGGGGATGAACCTCTGTGACATTGTGGCTATCAGCTATACAAGGCTTACAAGATGTGCAACTTATTGACCACTTAATATAGAACCCATTGGCTGTAACTTGTAAATGGGCAAAAAGACCCTACAATATGTCGAAAACATTAAAAAAAAAAAAAGAGAAATATTTGAGTGAAGTAACAGTTCCATCATGAGTTTAAATGAGAGCATCAGATACTAGAAACAGTTTAAATCAGAAAGGGAAATCTCGAACTATCAGATCTGGCTCGCAATGTTCTGTAAGCTGGCAATCATGTTTAAGGCAGCAGACATTCTTGCCTCTTGGGGACTTGAACGAATTTCACTCTCACAGGAAATTTCAATCAAAATCCCCACCTTTCACAGTTACATGGGAGCGGAATCCACCTGCAAATGTGCACAAAATTTTAGGTTGTATTCAACTCCTGTAACCATAATTTGAACAGAATCTAATGTTCATCAGAAAAAACCAGCACATCGACGAGAAACAAAGATTATGGAAGCACCAAAAAGCCAATACAGAGAACTGATAGCTGATAACTTCTAGGTTTTCTCGAATTCAGAACTAAGAAGTCTTTGTTTCTGTCTCTCTATTCAACTGCTCTTTTTGCCCCTCATTATTTGGCATCATCCGTTAACCATTGAATTCAGTTTCTTGAGATGTTCAGAAAGGTTAGCATCATGCTTGAGGAAGAAGAGAGTGAACCAGAGAACTTAAAAGATCATCACTTTCAACGTCCTACTATTCCACTGTAATTCTGGCAAATTACAAGAAGGAAACAATAAAATGGACCTGGGATTGGATTGCGAGCATAATGTATAAACCTGTAATGGGATAGTATCATGTACTTCACCGTTCATGCATATGTGCATAAAGGCAAAATCATCACAAAATGCCAATCACATTTAATTGCTGTAGCAACATTAAATTTGAGTTCATAAAGCACCACCAAGAGGCAAGGAGAGTATAAAATGTAACTTCCCATTACGTCATTAGAACTTTGCGATGTGGTTTATCTTTTGTTTTAAAGTTAATTGAATGTAGATTAAATAGCACAACCCCCTCAATAGCTATGAAAAGATAATAAGAAATATAAAATGAGGAAACATAATGCAACATGAATCAGATCAATTATGTACTCCCTCTATCCCATTTTATTTGACATAGTCAATCTTGTACAAAGTTTAAGAAAAGTTTATATTTGACTAAATAGTAAAAGAGTTTTTCCATTATTATCCCTCAATTCAAAGTCAAAATTTGTTACTTGGTTTTGGGGTTTCAAAATTTGAAATCATTTGAGAGTAATTAATTCTGAAACTTGACTTTAATGCTCTGTTTTTGGAACTTGCATGATTCTGGGTAAATTAGGTAAAGTATCATTTATTTATTTGCCATTTTAAGGAGTAACAAATAATTTCGGACAAACTAAAATAGAAAGAGGGACAAATAAAATGGGACGGAGGGGGGAAATTAAGAAACATTTGTTCCAGAAATTGTATCTTGTACCTGTTGATATAATGCAACATGAATCATATCAATTACGTAATTAGTAAAAAGAAAACATTTTAAATATCTTACCATCTGATGAATAGACATGATATGTTGGCAGTATCCAAATGTTCTTATGACAAATGTCGTCCAGTTGCTGCCAAGAAAGTCTCGTAGTGAATCACGGAACAAAAGCACAATGCAAAAGAAAACTAAATTCATGCAAGTGTATATGGTCATTACAAATGCCAACAGGTTCAAGTGATTTCATTGCCCACTTCACAATATTGACGAAGAGAATATTCTTCAAGAACTATGAAAAATCAAGACAATCAAAATCCAACAACTTGTCACGCTGCATACATAATGAAGTAAAAGTGATAAGGCTGTAATCAAGTCAAGCTCATTCATCAAGTAGCTTCTTTTGAACTTTAGTTAGGTTGTAATTTGATTCAGGAGTTGGAAAAACTGATTACAAATTTTTAAAAAAGAAAAATTGAAGAAAATAATAGGAGATATTTAACCTGCAAGATACAGACAAAGAGCTACTCACAAGGACATCGGGGAAAGTTGCTCTTATGATCATAAAGATCTGAAAGCATCTGCAAATACCATATATATATATATATATATATAGAGAGAGAGAGAGAGAGAGAGAGAGAGGAGGGGGAGGAGGAGCAGTGAGGTGTTATCTCAACAATTCTAAAACCTAAGATAACAGATTTACTCAGGAGGAGAGAGGATAAGAACCAATAACACTGGTCTCATTTGGAGCTCTGAATGGTAGCGGATAGAAAATAAGAGAATAACAATCACATGGTTATAGTTCCAATTTAATCTCTGAAACGATTAGGGATGTACAATACCCAAACAAAATAATGCTTTTGAAGCCCAAACCACTTGCCCAAAAAAAATTAAACCAAGGTGTTTATATTATACAACTGACATACTCATAACTTTCAGACAATCCTCACATTCTGATGATGGATAAACCTATGGAATCTCACAATCATCTCAATTGTCTCACAAATCACAATCATCTCCTGTGTATCAAAATCGCCTTCTATTAAAGACACAAATATCCTTGTTGCGGCCTGACACAACCCAATCTCATGCTGCCTCAGATAGAATTGTTGACCCGATTATAGAACAAACCCAACAACTTTTGGCTCCCAAACATAAAAAAATTGTTCTAGGAAAGTTCTTAGTAATACATGGCACAAGCTTATAACTGTGTTGGAGTCTTATTGTCTCCCTAGCTCCCTCTCCTCTCACAGACACATGCACACAGACTATTAATCTTCCAACACCATTAGTAATCTTGCCAACTGCAAAACCTTTGAGAATAGATTCAACCTGCAGACGAGATGAAATGTCAATAATTAAGCAATTGCTTTTGTCCCATCTGAAGCTCTCAACTGTTTGATGATAGCTGAGAAAATAACAATTCTCTACTCTTTAACTCCCAATTTTATCTCTCCTCTCTCTACGTCAGATACCCCTAAAGTATGCCTTCATCACAAATACACAACACTAGATGTATGAACAGTAACCACAGAGTAAAAATGACGTCTCAGATATCCAAAATATCCTCCAGTCACAACTAAAATGGAAACAGGAAAGAAGGCAGAAACAATAGAAGAAAAATACAGTGAAGAAAAAGAAAAAGGAAACCGTGCTAACACACTAGTCCTAATGTCATCTGGCATCTCAACTCTAAAATGCAGCCTTTCCCCCCTCAAATCCAGCTATTGGAAAGCCCATCTACCAGAACCACCATCACCACCAAGATGGCTTCAAATCCTCGGTCTAATATCTTCTGTTCCAAATCTGTCTAAAAGTAAAAACAGTTCAAATATCTTGATTGGCTGGCTGCCCACAGCTGCCCACCTTCTACTCAGATGAAAAAGAAAGAGAACAAGAATTAGCCCACGTCTCCTTTATAAATCACTGCAGAAGATTATGGAAATCAGCAGACTTGTGGGGAGAGAAAAGTGCCCCATCAAGAAAAATCACCCAGTTATCTACAAAGTCTTGAATTATCCTATTTTACAAAAACTGCACGCAATTTCTTCTCCCCTTTCATCGAATTTGTAAATGGTGATTGAAATTGACCATAAGGAATGATGTTGGCAGACTTGTTATGTTGTATTGCACCATTAGCTTGTATTATACCCTTGTGGAGGATGGCGGAAAGGAAGGAAAAACATAAATAACTACATGGTTTAGTTGATGTTGGATACAGATTTGTATGTGGTAAGAGACAACATAACTATGTTACTAGTTAAGTCCTAAACAATATATATATATATATATATATATATATATATTTCTGTCTCTTATACAAATAAAATTAAAATTAAATCGATCTAACAAATGGCTCAGCTGATTTAATAAAAAAAAAAAAAAAAGAAAGAAAAAGAAAAGAAAAGAAAATGCGGCTCTGCTTGTCCAGAAGCTGCATAGCAACTCTACTTAAACAATGTCATTGATCCTAAAGAAAGTAATACTTCATGCAACCATTTTAACCTTTAGACAGAACTGGACATGAAACATCAGGAGAGGATTGGAAGTTAACACGATCACCCTGTTGTTAGCCCTCTCCCCCAATTTTGACTACCACTGTCCCTTCTCCCCCAGGATCCTACTTGAACGCTCCCTTCCCTTCCTTCAAGACCTAAAATCTAGGCTTTTCAGTATCCATGCATGAATCACTGCACAATAAGACGAAAATCTTCACATATGAAGGGAAATAATGTGTACAGCAAATATAAAAAGAAAATTCATACTCTCCTCCTTGAAGCAGCCAAACAGACATTCAAAAGAATTATTCATTTCTCCATCTAGTCCTTATCTGTTTAGTAGTTTCTATTATCTACTGCATTCAAAAAGCAACCTACCATCGCCCCACTGGGCTATAAAATAAAGCTGTTGTACCACTTGACTGGTAAGAAAGAGCTTCTATAAGAACTGGAAGACTCTCGCATGTACGGTAACACTCTCTTCCACTACTGGTGGACTCCATCCCACAGAAAGTGTCTTTCTTTCCTTTTAGCATGTCCAAATTTGTCTCACTAACTTAAAATGGAAAAGTTCGTCCATCCACTTTCTAACTTTACCATTCTTTCATCCGGTTATACTTTATATAACTCATCTAAGTTATGTGGGCACAAAAGCTACAATTGATATGTTAAAAAAAAAAAAACCCACTCCATAAGTGAGTATGTGAGAGACACAACTGAATGCAATGACTTACCTGACATGGATTTTGTTGAGAAAGAATAGCCTCAGACAAGTGTTGAGATGAAACTTGGCCTTGAAAATCTTTTCTATCATGATCTGCTGCTAGTTTTAAGCATGCTTCATTGCAACCTTCTAAGATAGTGTCTATCTTCAAATCCAAACTCTCTTCTCACCACCTATTACAAGTAAACATCACCAAACTGTAACTTAATGTATTTTCTTTCTGTCACTGAAAGTTTCTTGCATGATGCTACAATCTATGCTACCTTCAACTGTCTAGTGACTCTTTGGCGTGTCCTAGTTTTTCATTCCTGTATTGTCCCATTGTTCACAATGTAGATGCAATATAAATCTTAATAGAATTGTATTATTTTGCCAATCTTTTACAGTTGGAGATAAAGATAAATCCAATAGATAACTAACACATCTATAGTGATTCAACTAGTTTTTTATGCTATTGGTAACACATATTAGCCATCTATATTAACTAAATTCCAGTTGAAATGAAATACTTACACTAACAGCATGATGACTGATTGAGTTCTTACTAAGATAAATACCTACTTTCTTCATTTAAGTTGATTACATATGCATGAGTGTGTGTGTGTGTGTGTGTGTGTGCGCGTGTATCTGTGTTTGTGTTTTTGGTTACCACATGCAATTTTGGGTTGAGTGTTCCACAAAACCAAAACAGAAAGAGTTCCTTGTCATGCACACAATTCAGTATATCTGATAATATATACTTGCTTGTATGAGCCACAGAATGAACCATGTTTGTGTAAAAATTGGCAGCATAAATATTCTGTGTAGACCAAGAATTCACCTTAGACAAAGGCAATGATAAAAAGCAGTGTTTTAATCTATGCTAATTCTACAGTTTAGATTCATAACTGTCAAAAGATATCTATAGCACATAAATTTGAGAAAGGTTGAAATGAAATTCGTTTTTATTCATAAGAAAATAACTCATCTTCAGAGTCTACAAAGCTTTCTCCCTGGAATCTAGATATTGAGTATCTAAGAACTTAAGTTATATCATGTTTCTAATGCTATTAAGAAGAGAAATTACCAAATTAGCATTTTTTTTTAAGTTTGTCAATTTTAAGATAATCACTCATTTTTATGAAAAGTGCAATTTTGAAAAAGTATTACTTAGTTAAGCATAATGTCCAAGTCCAAGGGGATTATAGCTAGTGACCCTAAATACATTAAAATAGTGAGCGTTAAACTATATCTCACTAGAGTTGCTGTCAAGAGGAGAAGATTCCACTGTTTGGTGAGCAAGAAAGGGGTTGAGGGGCAGTTCAATTGAGGTTTATGTCTGTATTCACCCAACTTTCTTTGTCTCCAACAATGGAGTGCTTACAGGAAAAAGGAAGAGACATGATGAATAATTTTACTATTTGAAATTTATATAAAAATAGTAGGCAGGCTGAGAAAAGAAAAAGATTGGAAAAATTAAAAAAGGATTTCTCTATTAAATAAAAAAAAAACTTGGATGACACATTATTGGCCTTTCTTCTTTTTCTTCTTCTTCTTCTTCTTCTTTTTTTTAAAACCACCTAAATGGTGGTGGGATTATTGACCTTTCTTCAGGGGTAATATGGTAAAACAAATGCACATAGGAAAGAATCTTGGAGAAAAATGTTAAGGGAAGGAGATTATTTCACTTGTTTGTGGTGAAGCAGAAGAGAGCCAGGGGATGCAAAATGCCAGAGGTAGAAACAGTCTTAACACATATTTTCCATGCTTCCAAGAATGAAGGGTTTGAAGGAAACGAAAAGGTATAAAGAAAAATGAGCTTAAAGCTTCTAAATAAGTTCAAAGGAGGAATTAACGCAAAGTAGGGAAAAAGAATAACTTTCTTTCCCCAGTTTTGTTTCTCTTTTATGTTCTTTCATTCTCCCTCTGAACAACGACAACAACCAAGTTTTATTCCCACTACAAGGGTCGGTTGTATGAATCCTTCTAAGACATTCTGCTCTATCATGTATTATATTGTCAATATTTCTAAAGCTGCCGTATCTTTCTTGCATGTTCTCTAACTACCAAAGAAATAAAAATAAGAAACTAGGATCCTCCCTCTCTTTCTCTCTGTGTGTGTGTGTCTTCTCTCCCTTTCTGATTCAGCATCTCCCCACCGTTTCTTCATACCAAGTAACCTCCGTTTCTTCTCTTTTCTTCCCTTTTCATCCCCCATCCAGGACCAAAGCATATTGCTGAAGTCAAAAGACCCATTTCAAACTATAAAGAAAGATGTCAGTTTGTCAAGCCAATTCTAAGTCAGCTTTAGAACAGAAGCTATGTGATGCTGCCATTTTATGGCATATCCTTGCTTATAAAACCAATATCTAATCTTCATTGACTTTCTCATTTGTTCTTTGGCCCTTTGATATTCAAGTGTAAAGTCCCTGACAAGCAAAAATAAAGAATGATGAAACTCTACCTTCCAATATTATCTGGATACTTTTATCACACAAAGCAATCTTGTGGTCAACATCGTGCATTTGATTTGACTGTAAACAAAGAAAGCATAGAAAATGTGAATATTACAATACATCTAAAACAGAAATAAATAAAGTTTGTCATTCTAAAAGGATATCTCCGAGAAAAGAAAAACCATAGCTCAGAGATAAATTTGAAATAACTAATGCACTTCAAATAATAAATAAGTCGAATACTAATCTTTGCAACTAACCACCATGAGAAAAACAGAAAATGCTAAAAACAAGAAAAACAAAAATGGAAAACAAAAGAAGATTGCTGGTTGCCAGTTATTAATTGAGTTCCTTCTTTCTGGGAGAGTTGCTAAGAACAAACGATGCAAGTCGGCCTAGTGATGAACCTATGTAGACAAGGTTACAAATCCGTGAGATGGTGTATATGTGTTGTCTACATTGAAATGGAAAGAATATATCCAACAAATACATACCTGGATACCTGCATAGATGCATGCGTATCTATCAAACATTACTATAGCTGGATAATTACAAAGAGGGTCATCCTAATAGTTTAAGTTCTGAGGTTAAGATGATGATAGTTGCAAACATCACAGTACTGATTTCAACTTTTTCACATTAGTAAAATTTGGGAACAAAGAAGAAAATTTAACTGAAGTACATTATTTCACTTGCTGATTAACCAAAAACTATAATCAAATCTACGCACCTAATTACATACTTTGGTATGGTGGGGACTTACAAACCAAGATGAGATATTGTCAATCAAACTCAAATTTGGAAGAATAAATACTACAAGCACACATTTTGTATGCTTAAAGTAAAGCTCACGTCAGAAAAGGGCATACTAGTTCCTCTTGTTTCCTGAAAAGAGTTCTCAATGCATAGTCTGACGAAGCATTTTCCTTTGAACTAGATGTATCCAATAGGTTCTCCGTATATTGAGACTTTGATTCAGAAGGCAGTGTTGCACAATCTCCTTTTCTATCATCACCCTTAACAGATGAGGCAATGGTGCTGATCTTGTTTCCACTACCAATCATTTCATCTCTACATCCCTTGGCACATAACTTTTCAGAGTCATCCACAACCACCTGCAAACACAATTGTCATCAAGGCAAACAAAAATTTAATGCCAAGAAATTACACCACAAAAACTTAAGATTGAGCAAATTCCTCCGAACAGATTCATTCTTGGCAAATTCCACCAATAGTTTCTTCATTTCATAAAGAATTCGGTCAGAGGCATTCAAAACAATCATCCATAAGATAACATTCCAAATAATTTCAAATAGAAGTGTCCAAAAGTAGCTCGATTGCGACAACTGAAGTAGATGCTGTAGTTTGTAAATCTTAAGAATTCACCAAAGGCATGTATAATTAGAAAAGGAAGTGCCACTTTTAAGATAATTTTGTCAGTTGATACAAAAAATGAGTGTCCAGCAGCCTGGAAACTTCATCAGAACCAAACTTAATAGTTTTGAATGGTTATGGTTCAGTCTTTCACATGTAGGTTAATCTAAATGAATCTCAATAGCATCAACAATTGCACGAGATTTGATATTTACAATGGAAATGGAATAAATGTGAAGCAAGACAATCAAATATCCAACAGAAGGTCTAAAGCAAGGATAAGAATCGATCAAATTGGTTGCAGATCCACCATTTCCAATTAGATAGAAAGAAATTGAAAAAAAAAGGTAAACGAGAAATTGTGTCATGTCCAATAATTTAATTTAACACAGAAAATGAGAAGGCCACTTCCGGCAAAAACCTTTCCTGAAATTCATTCTCCACAGAAATCAAAAAACCATTTGCTAAACTAAGTATGGTTATATTCCTTCTCCTTATGCTTTTACAAGTGCCCATAGCTGTAAAAAAAGCATATTCCTGCTTATACAAACACATGAAGGGAATTCCATTTTCAGATTTCTGCACATAAACTCAGTTTCATTGAAAAGCTTTCCAACGAAACTTTTTAGACAATAATCAGATGCAAGTGAAGGTTAAAATTTGATAATCCTATCATCTGAAAACGAAAATAGAATTTGGTCCTTATTTAGGGTAAAAATTCAAGGAAAAAAATACTTTGATGACACGTAAAGAAAATCCCAATTTGAACAGTAAAATTAATTTTGACAAGCAAAAGTAAAGTGTGTGTAAATCTGAAAAGGACATTCAGAAAGGGACATCGTGAAACAAAATAGTACATCTCATTCTCGTCCTTGAAGAAAGGGGAAGCTAAATTTCTTCTGTTCCAAACCTCATAAATTCCAAATCTCAAATAAACTAGGGAAAATGACCTTAATAGTTCCTCACATTTCACATATGTACTTTTTTTAGTCCTTCACATTAAAAAAAAAGCATTTTAGTCCCTCACAAATTTAAAACGCACCATTTTGGTCCCTCGATACAAATACGAGCATATTTTGGTCTTAAATAATTCACGTGTATCAAATGTAACATATTTAAGTGCAAAATTGACAATACATAATTTTGAATGCTAAATTGTCCCAAAAAAGAAGAGGATTAGGGCTGTTAGAGTAGGGGTGGCGGAGGAAAAGCAGCAAGGGAAGGGAATAGAGGTGGTGATGGTAGGTGAGAATTTTGGGGTGGTGGTAGGCAAGGTTTTAAGTAGTGTTGTTTAACATTTAAAATTTGTGTGTTGCCAATTTTGATCATGAAAAATGTAACATTTGATACGCATGCAAGTATTTCAGGCCAAAATATGCCCGTAATTGTGTCGAGGTTGACCAAAATGGTGCATTTTGAATTTGTGAGGGACTAAAAAGCATCATTTTGAAAGTGAAGGACTAAAAAAGTACAAAGTGAAATATGAGGAACTATTAGGGTTTTTTCCCCAAATTACTAAGTAATATTTAAAGAACATTCAAAGTGCCATAGCAAACCAAAATGGCTAAGGATTATACTCGAACAAGGTTTTCAAGATCTACCTCACTCATACCAACTGTTGAGGCACACATGTTACTGTCTGGAGAAGATATATTTCCCAGCTGGTGCTGAATTTTGGTCAGATTGTCACACGTCTGGCCTGTGCCTGTAGTTTGGGAGCCACACACGAGTAAGCCATCGACATCTGTGCCTTTAGTTTGGGAGCCACAAACAAGTAAGCCATCAACTTCCCTATCATGTTGGCCACCAGAATGATTGGGCAAACAAGATATTTGGTGCTCATTAATCTTTCCTTCTTCCAGGGATTGGATATCCACATTGTTGATAGAACCTACTACGGGGGAAACCCTCTGAGATAAAAAGATGTGAATGATTGATAATGTTAAAGTTGTGCATTAAATATTTATGTAACTCCAGCAGGATAACATTTGTATAAACATTTTTGTAAATAAATGTATCATATTTTAATTTCTTTTTGAAAGACAATCAATGTTAGCACTACAGATAGAAATAACATTTTAATACATGCAACTAACTCACACTGGCCCAAATTTAAGGTCATAAAGGAACTTAAAGATTGACACCAAACTCTTGAATTGAACTCAACCTTTTTAAACTTAAGTTCTTTTATGAACTCGAGTAATAAAGTAGTTTCCTCTCCAATAGGTTGGTATTTGAACATATAATTTATCTCAAGCCAAGAAAAGTAGACACCGGACAAATTCCACTGTAATACAGCCAAATCTTCACCATGCATCTCCCAGACAAAGGGATGCCTACTCATACTGCTGTAGAAAGGAAGACATATCATCTTTGCTTCAAAATATAAACCATCATCTTCATTGTACTGATTTTGAGCAAATCAGATATCTGTTAAAGTTTTACTTGGTTTATCAGCAAAAGTCAAGATTTTAACATGATAACAACATCATGATTGCATAACCTCTTGAACAGTATTTATAACTTTAAATAATCCTTCTTCTCCATACTAACTCTTATGAAAGACAAGAATTTACACTAAAACCTGGTTGTTTTCCAGGTTAAATTACTGTTATCATGCAATAGTTTATCTTTTGCTGACTTCCTTGGCAAAGCATTTCATTTGTAACAAGTAGTCTATGCACGTACATTAGTTGCACGTCTTTGGTGCCTCGTTTACAGAGCTACTGTACCTTCTAAAAATTTATTTTGACACAAAATTTGACTACAAATCAGAGATCAGTAGCCCAAAAAGATTTGTTCTGGTTTCCACTCCCGTGTAAATGGGTTGCATTTTGAGTCAGTTCGTGAATTCCAACCCCAAAAAACCAGATATGCAAAACAGATAACATCTGTCAGTCTTGCTATTAGATTTCCACAAAATTCTGCATTGCCAAATTGAGATAATAACCACATCGGTCAACAAACAAAACCCATAAAGCACTTCAAACTATCTGCATACATGTGGTAATATATTTCTCATAATATATCTGAATCTGTCTGTCAAATTTGGTATTTATATGGTTTTGACATAAAATAAATTCTTGAAGCGGAGGAAAACTGGAGGTCCATTATGTGGTTCATCAGTCCTAAATATCCAAATTCCAAGAACCAAATTTTGAACTCAAGATTATATGACATAAATTTTCCACTTTCTGAGACTTAAAAGCATAGTTGAGAAATTAGAAAATAGTGGTTTTGAGCATAGTGGTACACAAGATGGTTGCTTCCAAAAGTATTATCTTTCTCTTTCAGCTCCACTGATATAGGAGAGGTTGAATCCACACCCTCCTTACCGGAACACAGCTGAACGAGACTTGGGTGGTCTTGTTTTCCCCAAAAATCTAACTTGTCACTTTTACTTATCAAACTTTGGTACTTTAATTTAGTACATCCCCTAGAATTTTCACAATTTAATCCCCAGAATATAGAAGTAAGAAAACTCCAGAACTAAAGAAAAATTTAATGAGATTTAGGTTTCACAATGATTTGAGTCAAATCCCATGGCTTATTACTCATTTAACAGTAAAACTTAAAACTTTATTAGTCAAGGAATAGACTGCAGCTAACAATTATGTTCCAAGGTCATTGTCTTCAACATTTTCTCCTCTTTCACCTCAATAAACCTAAACATCAATATTAAGTTCATTAACTATAACCTTCCATTTGTATTTAAGGCCAATAAAACCAATAGACCTTTCCATGAATGACCAAATGCTTTAACAATGATGGATCATTTAAGCTGCAAAAAGTATATCCCACTTAACTAATACTAGTGGGAAAGGCACAAAAAAATACAAAGAAGTTAATGTGGTAGTTATTAGTGGGTTGGTGTGGTGTATTTGAAATTATTAATATTAGAAGGGCAAACATGAAAGTTGGAATATTCAAATAATGGCATCACACCAAAATGAGTCTCTTCTTTAAATATTATAGATACAAACTTGCAAGTAGTACATCAATCTCTTTCCTTGCAAGTAGTATCAATCTCTTTCCACCGATAACCATATGCTTTTGAGTGAAAGCTTTAATACAATATATCACATAACCTTGGGGAGTTCGGAATATCAATCATCAAAGTGACAGGAGAATGAACATCAAGCAGAACCGGTTGATTGCTTTATTTACAGTTATAAACATGCTTGAACTGCCATGGGAAAAGATAGATGTTCTTTATGTTTCGTTAATGTAATGCAATACCTACATAAAGATTCTTTTCCAAGTCTTATTCCCTAGAGAATTTTGATGCAGTAAGGAGCCTATCATCTTTTGAGCTTCAGTATTCTCACAGTTTTTAAAACCTCAGCCTGTTCTGCTCTCAATTATAATGCCAATTTCCAAAGGAAACAAGAGCAAAAATGAAAAAGCTCAGATGCTTTTGATTTCATTCAAGAAAATTAAGTGACAAATGAACTTACAAAATTTGCAATATTCATCACTTTTATTTGACATGCACAATCTACTCAGCTCAAAATTATTGAACAATGTTTACACTAATAAAATTATAAAAGCTGAATTCTGGAATGTTAAAGTGTATAACAAATATAGGCATTGCAGATCAAAAAGGAACATCTGAACCTCAGATCTAGCAATTGACGCCAGTACAAAGAATAAAGAAGCAGCAGTTGCTAACAAATGTCTTACTTAGAAATCCAGCCAGACAAAATTCCAGTATAAGGAAGCAGGTGAAAATATTCAACAACAGGGGTCACCATCCAACCGCAGGAACTCTTCTTGACCAAAGGCCCTTGCAAGCTGGTATAAAAGCCAAATTAACTATGGTAGAATGGCAAGTTATTTTCTGTAATAACAAAAGTTTATAGGGCCACTATAGACTACTTCATGTCATACAGAAATGCCAACATAAGCCATAAAGGCCACGATTACCCCTTATGAACCTCTGTGAAAATAAAATCGCATGAAGGAAAAAGTTGAGGTTGTAAACCTTTTAGCATGCTCTTTTTGCCAACAAACACAAGTTATAGATGACTTTATGCCATAGTCCACACCCTAAGACCAATTTTGATCATGTTAAAATATATTTGCATCGATCTCGCATTAGCTGAATTATTTTGGAGGTTGGAATCAAGTATTTTAGATGCGCTAACTTTTGGGGACCAAACTGAACTTTCCTGAATCCTTCTCAAGTTCACTTACATAAATAGAGCATAACACTAGAATCCATTTTCAGCGGAAATATTGAATTACTTATTGCTGCACTGCCAGCATGGAAGATATTGGATGCCTTTTGAAATTTACATTTAAAATTTGCATGCAGTACGTAAAAGAAGAAAGAGTACATAATCAGAGTTAAAGATGGCCAAAATACCACTGCACTGAAATAAAGATATTCAAAATATCAGTATAAAGTGTATCACATATTTGATTGGTTATTCTAATAGATCAATAGAAGTAAAGTTGGAAGTGTCACTAAAATTTGTATGAAAGAAGCACAAAAGAAAATAAGTTTATTGATATCAAAGAAAGAATTATTCAAATCACAAGGTGAAAATTTGTCAGGATGAAAATAACTACCTCACATCCATAGTAAACTGAAGGACAGAGGGCATTTATTGACACAAACACCTTAAAGTTAAAGTCAAAAACAAAAAAGAAAATCTGATCCATGGTTGCCACTGACTTGGGCATTAACTTTGGCATAAACAAGGGACAATCCATTCCAACGCTACTAAACTCATGGAAAGTTCACTGTTACCATTGACCATCATCAGGAACAGTAATTTCACAAAATTGTGAAAAGAAATGCTATTAAGAGAAACAGAATTACAAGCCAACCTTGTGATAACATCTATGATAGGAACTTGAAGATCTACTTTTGTTGATTGAGTACTTTGCATCACATAAAAATAAGCAGCTGCTTTTTCTTTACTTAAAGAATACCTTGAACAACATGGCTCTCCAGAATCGCAACATCAGTCTGATTAACATCTGTTCCACATGAAAAGTACATTTTTCAGAAAAAGGGACTTCTTTCCAGATCCAAAATGTAAATATTTCTTGATGCAACCAATAACAAGTTTAAACAAAAACATAAAAACGATCCCAATTGCATAGCTTTATGGCAAGTTTTTAAATCAATGATTGTGATACTTTATGTTTGCTATAAGATTTAACCAAGTTTATGTGTCTTCATTTTGCTTCTTTTTTAAAAAAAAAAAAAGAGTTGTTATGGTCAAGTATGTAGTGCAACTTGTATAAATCCAGGGGAATCAAAATATTTTTAAAACAGTTAAAAACATTTAAGGAGCTTTCAAGCAAGACCTGATATTGAAGAAGAATTCTTTTTTTTTTTAAAGGTAGCATTCTGCTAGTGAAGTACTGAAAGCTTGTGTAATTTGATAGATTAAGAAAATAGTTAATGGAATTCCTTGACGCTCAGGCTTCTTTTGAGCTATTAAAGAGAAACCTTAACATAAGCAGGCAATCCAACAGGAAATTAGTCAGAGATCCAGTAATTTCTCCTCATCTTTTTCTTCTTAATTTCACAGTTCAAGTTTCAGCCAGAAAACGCAACCTTATCTTGAGATCAAAACCCTCTCCCTTCAGGAAAATCAAAACCTTCTTTTCCACCTTTCAAATTAGCCTTTAACTCAGTACAACTTATCAAAGGCAGCTTTAACTCCAGCTTTCTGGAGCAACCCTGCATCATTTACTAATCAAAATTTTAGGAAGATGCTTTTGACACAGCAATACTGACAATGCTATCTGTCTGGCAAGCACCACCATATAAATAACCATGTCATTTAATTTGCCCATGTCAAAACCTGAAACCAATTGCCTGCTTTCAGATTCTGTTGGATATCTTTTTTGGCCCTTGCACCCCGCCTCTCCACAAGATGATCTAAACTAATTTATTTGGAGGAAAATAAATTTGCAAGAACAGAAAAAAAAAATAAATTACAAACGGAATAATGAAATCATCATATCGATGAGCACAGACAATATCCTCATATCAATTATGGACGAAAGAATCACCTACAGGAAGGGTTCAGATATATGTCTCCTCTGGAAAAGCACATGCTGTTTTACAAGAAATATACCTTCCACCTCCTTAACAGCCAACATAGCAAGCTGGTGACACTTGGTATGGTCTGTACTTTGACTATCTATCAAGGATTTCTTAGAGGCTCTTTTCCTTTTACTTGCAAGTATTCCTGCCCTTGTACCTTCAGAATTCATTTTGCAGACATCTAAATCCTTTTCAATGACTGACCATACACCGTCAGTTGCAGCGCTATGCAGTAGCAAGCAGTTCTCCCTTTTGGAGTCTACCAGTAAAACAGCAACTTTGGTAATAGGCCACTGCTTTGTGGCTGGAACATCCTTTAATGCATCCAAAGCTTTAGATATATCACAAGCATCCATAATTGCCTTTTCTGTCAGTGAAAGCTGATTTAAGACTCCAAGTCATCCACCTCCGAATATTTTTCTAGATGCATGAGTTTCATATATGCTATTAGAGCAGGTTTCAGAACTACAACCAACTTGCAAAAGGAAGCGAAATTTAGGAA
Organism: Cinchona pubescens; assembly: GCA_025175665.1. Taxonomy (NCBI): domain Eukaryota; kingdom Viridiplantae; phylum Streptophyta; class Magnoliopsida; order Gentianales; family Rubiaceae; genus Cinchona; species Cinchona pubescens. Next base: position 758,046 of record JANKKI010000267.1, on the reverse strand, counting down.
TTTAAACTGTGGTTGAAGCTTTCTGTGGTAGTAGTTGTACAATAACACAACAGCATGCACCTGCAGCAGTTGAGTAATAACTTTAGCTATTTACATGTAATAAGAACTGTAAATCCCGTCTCTGGGACTAAGGTGTAAATGTTTGAACTTTTGGGGTTGACTTGTGATATAGCCAAACTTGAGGGACCACAGTGCAAATAAGAAACAATTGAAATCAAATTAGTAAATGGTAGGAGTCCTTTGTCATCCAATTTCTCATGTCAGTCAGAAACAGAAGAGCAAAAACGAGAGAGAATAAGAGGAAAGAAGGAAAAGAAGACAAAAAATGAACGCTCGGCTTCATCCGAATTGCCCGGAGGTAAGTCTAAATACTTTCAATTCAATCTTGCTTGCTATCTTTGCTGGGTTGATGAAATGTTGAAAGGAAAGTATGGGAATTGAGATTTTAGTTTAGATTTCAGCAAGTGGTTGAATTGGGGAAAATAGAAGTTGTTTTGTATCTTAGAACTCTTGGTTAGTAAGTACAGGACCCCCAACTGGTCAATCAGGCCTTCTTTTGTTTGAGTTTTCAATGGTTTTTACTGGGTTTTCTCCTGGGTTTTATAGCTAATATGATGAGTTTTTGGATGTTTAGGGTGCGGTATTGAAGCTATGATGAATTTATAGGTGATAGGAGTGGTGCTGGTTCAGGTTACTTGGTATAGCACTTGAGGTAAGTAGTTACAATCCTTCTCGCTGTTTTGGAAGTGGATTTGTTCACTGAAATGTTCTATAACTCATATGTTCAATATACATAAATTGGCTTGAGCATATTCTTTCATTTCATGTGCAAAAAGGGTATGTAAGTGACAATTTGATGAAGTATTGATATGGATAGAGTGTGATTGCCTATGTTGGCAGTATACTGAATTGCTTTGGAACCTGGTATAACTTTGGTAAAGTGAAAGGGAGCTAGTTCCCAACTTTTACGTTACTGCCCTTGCCTAACACAAATAATGGTTAGGCTATTGCGTATTGGCCCGCCTAACGCAAATAATAATTACGACTAGATATATAGTATTACCAACAGAACATGCAATGTGATAATTGCATTGATTAGTTTATGATTATATTTGTATACCTGAAAAGGAATGTTGTTTACGTTTTGTTAATGTGTCCATGATTTTTTAAAATGCAATGTAAATGTTTCTCTATGTATATCTGTATGGATGCACCATCATATCACGTCTCTTATTGTTTTTGCAGCGTTTCATGAAATGGCGGAGTTCGATGAGGATTCCAGTATGGATTCTTGATGGCTAAGCTGAGGTGTGATATTCAATTTTGGGTCAACTATTTATTGATGTATTTGATGATTTAGTTGCTCAGGGTACTGCTACCCTGCATCTTGGGGTTATACACTCCTGAGGTGCAGCATGTGGCAACACCGGATTCGGGGTATGACATAAACTGGATGTTGATATGTTCTCAATTTTAACTTTTGCATGAACCATGAGACAAATTACATTTTTTTTGTTTCAAACTAAATTCAAAGCTTTGTCTTGTGGCAACTAATAAGAGATTGAAATGTTTGAAAAAAACAATAACAGGAACGCTTATAGCCATGAAAACAGTAGTGGAGTGATACTAATAGTTAAACCAAACACACACATATATAAACACGACCAGACAAGATAACAACAACAACACAGAAGAACTGCAACTACAATCAAATGCAAAAACACTAAAAACAATAAATTTCACCAACAGCTATTTACATTGAACAACAAAAGCCGGTTTTCCTCTTATGGTAATCTGATGGAATTGAAATTATATCCTAGTCAAATTAAAGCTGATTATGTGTAATTTCCAAATCCAATCCAATTCTAACTCTAACTCTAACTCTAACAGGGAACCAAACACAGTCCTCGTTTCAGTAAACTAAAGCAAACCATTAAAAAAATCCTAGATAATTCTCAAATGACATACAAAAAAATACAAACAAACAAACACAAACAAACCAAGCCTTAATCCCACTATACAAAAAAATACAAAATGAAAAAAAAAAAAAAACTTTTGACAACAAATTGCATTTAAACGCAAAAATTCAACCAAAAAACCAAAAGCAACAAAATTAACAACATCCAACAAATATCATAAATAAATATATATATATATACGAGCACCATAATTTTACTTAATTCTTTAAAAATATTAAAACGGAAAAAAAATAAAAATAAAAATAAAAGGAGGAAGAAGGGAGGACCTGTTTGGCGATGGATTGCTGCTGAGAGAGCGAAGGCAGTTCAGTAAGTTGGGGTTTTCGCGGCAACAATGGCGCCACCAAATAGTCCAACAATGCTTCCACCACTTCCTCCACGGGTTCGCGTTTGGGGTTTTCCACATCCATTTTCATAACCCAAAAAAAAAAAAAACCTGCCAAGGAAAATCGATCAAAAGGAAGAATAGAAAGAAGAGAGTGTAGTGAACTTGTGATTTCCGAGTAGCGGAGCAAATTGGAGCATGCGAAAAGTGAGTAAAGTTGGATGGATTGCCAGGGGACTGTGGAGTGGTGGGGTTTCACACTTTCACGGCAAAGGCGCGAAGAATCTTGCTGGCTTGCTATTATTTTTGTACGAAAAAACTTACATAAACCCGGTATTTGACCCACCTGTGTATATCCTGCGGTCAAGATTAAATCTTATAAAATTTTGCTTACATCAGCTTATGTCATAGATTTCATAACATTTAGGGTGTGTTCGTTTGGGTTGAAAATATTTTTTTGAGGAAAATATTTTCCTTGGAAAATATTTTACATAAAAAAGTCTATTTTTCATAAAATTTTCCGGTGTTCGGTTGACAAAATGAAAATATTTTGAAATAAAAAATTTTAACAGTTTTATCTTTACTTTTATAAATACAAGTTAAAAAAACTTATAACAATGGTAATAACATACCTTACAAGTAATTGTAATTAATAAAAAATTGATTTTTTTCAAAATTAAATGATAGTACAATATAGTAGTAAAATATGCATAATAATAGTTATATATGCAATTTTTACCCATAATTGAGAAAAAAACGAATGAAAAGAATTAAAAACGAAAATAAGTTTAGCAAACGAAATTCTAAAAGTAAGTATTTGAACATTAATGTCACTCTTGAATTATCCGGAAAATAACTTACACTCAAAAATTCCGTAAGTTATTTTCAACCAGAGGAAGGAAAATTGGAAAATATTTTCCACTGGAAAATATTCAGAAAAATATTTTCCGGTGTTTGGCACCAAAAAATTTTCAGAAAAATATTTTCCTGAAAATATTTTCAATCCAAACGAACACACCCTTAATCCACACTATAAAGTCTACAAGTAGTGCAAAAAAATCAGATTTACTTAAATCTTTTCCATTTTTGTAGACAAATGCTTAACGAAAACAATTTTTATTTATTTTTTATTTTTTTATTTTTTTTGTGCTAGTAAGACTGTCAATTGGTTTTGTGAGACAGATTTTGTAAAGTTCAAATTCGCCTCACAAAATTATTTGAATTGTGAATATTAATCGGGTTGAATTAAACTCACAAATATGCAACTCATATTCGATTTACAAAATTTTCGGGTTTTGTAACTTAATCAAGTTGGTCTGAGTTCATAATTCATACATTACTGAAAGTTAAGAATTAAGAGATAAAATATAAAAAGAATATTTCAAATCTTAACACTAACAACTAAAGTATGAAAAATAATATTTTTTTCAAGAATTAGTAATATCTGCAAATACAAAAATTAAAAAAAAGAAGAAGAAGTACTTAAATAAATTATTATGACTATCAGGGTGAGAGTTTGCTTAGTTAATAGATTAATTAGTATAAAATGTGTGTGACAAGAGGAGATTTATAGAGCAAATGAAATTGTTTGACAAGAGGAGATTTAGAGAGCAAATGAAATTGTTTGACAAGAGGACATTTAGAGAACTCAAACGAAAGCTATGAATAACAAGTGAATTTGTAATGAGAATTATGTTATTGAATGTCCCTTGTAAGGGTGAGGTGATCCCAGATGATAAGATTTTTTATTCTCAGAAGGGTGAGTCTAACTCTTAAGGTAAGACTTAACTTGTAGTAGTCTTCACTTGGGAAGACTTAAGTTCTATCCCCGGAGGATCAAGTAATTCCGAAGGATGAGATTTTTTACTCTTAGAAGGGTGATCCTCATTCTTGGGATGAGACTTAACTTATAGAAGTTTTCACTTGGGAAAACTTAAGTTTGTCCTATAATGCCTCCAATTTTAGGTTGGCCCAATAACTTTTGAGTAGAAAAAATAGATTCAAAATATTTAAGCTAAATTGTTAATAGTCGATGACATGTACTGTTATAAAACAATACACTATCCCCTTCCATTATCAATGTGAAACGGGGCGTCACAATCACTCCTCCTTTTAGGTTTTGCATCCTCGCAAAGACCAAAGTCGAGACCCAATGAGACCATGTCACATAAATCGTGTAGTACGGCCCAATACCACTAGTCCATTTTTATCTCGTGTAGAGACCACTCGAGATTTTCTCTGATACCAACTGTAACCCCGAACCTTAGGTTGGCTCAACAACTTTTGAATAAAAACAATAGGTTCAAAATGTTTAAGATAAATTGTTGGTAGACCATGACTCGTAATACTATAAGTAATACAATCACCTTCCACTATCGATGTGGGATAGGGTATCGCATGTCCCCTGAGGGTGATTTCGGAGAATGAGATTTTTGACCTTCGGAAAGGTGAAACTAACTCTTGGGGTGAGATTTAACTTGTAGAAGTCTCACCAGCAACTTCGTAGCGATTTGGCTTTGTATCTTTGAAAATTGCCTTCAACCAACACTGAATTCATTTACAATTGTAATCACCACCCTTTTATCTACCTAATTGAAGATGGTTATGGTAAAGTTCTTTATAAAAAAAAAAAGAACTTTGTTTTGATTGAATTTCTTTTATCTTTTTTTATTATTATTATAATGGTGAAAAGAGTGCAGGTTGGTTTAATTTGATTTTCGGTGTTTTTGAAGTTTTTTGCTTGATTTATTTGATACCTTCATGATACCAAAACATTGTGTCTTTCCCATTGTAATTCATGAAACTAAGAAGCAAGGTACATATAAATGTATTTTTAGTTTGATTTCTATTTCTTACCTCTGCCTTAAGTATCTCCATTGTTAGGTTGTGGTATTAAAATTATAATATTTTTAGGAGAGATTTCAGTAATATTAATGAAGTTTTAAAATCAAATGGATGAATGACATTTCTATTGGGTGAATCTTAAATGTAGCTTGATCATTAAATTATTGAGTGATTAGTAGGAGTTGATTTTTAAATCATTGTGTATGTGGTTTAATAATTTGTTAAAGTAAATAAATTATGTAAATGAAAATTTTAGCTTATCCCAATTGAAGTTGATGAAGTTAATCAAGTAAGGATATATGATATATATATATATATTCTATATATATATATTTTTTTTTTTTGGCTGACAAACTAATTTTTTATTCATAATACTTCAAAATGAGATATAATGTGATGAAATAGAAAGGAAGGGAGCTAAAACCAATTTAGCTTAACTTCACCATAGACTTCCTAGGTGGATGTTTCATTATGTTTTAAAAATAGAAGGAAGAGAGAGGTTTGTACCATGTGCATGATTTATTTTTTAACTTCTTGGTATCTATCTTTATCATATATAATGTTAGTTAATTAAATGTGTTTGTAGTTAAGAACATAAGTTATATTAGAAAATTTTAATTATTCATAAAGAAGAAAATGAATCGAATTGTAAGGTTTAAAAATATACTATAACATTAGCTGCAAAATGCACCTATTAGGGGGAACAAAAATCGACAATAAAAAATATCAATTAATGAATAGTACAAAACAATATCATCCAAAACAAAAACAACATTTAAAGCAAAAAATACAAAAATAAAATCTATACTTGCTATGAACAAACCAAAGACCACAAATAAATGAATATATGATTGACTAGATTTAGTGAAATTTATAGGTTTATAGTCAATGCCAAGTTTCTCAACTAAAAAGAAATGAAAATAAATTTTATGTTAGGTTAATTTAAATTAATAGGCTTATATTAATTTTTTGACAACGAAGTGCAATTTATATAGTAAGACGTTTCATGTATGCTATATTAATTTATCTATTGACAACTGCATTGTCCCGAATCTTAAGAATTATAATTATACTTATTTTAGTTGATTAAACAATTATGTCTTAGTTGTCAAAATTATTTTTTCTTTATTTAATGTTTACAATTCCAAATCCAATTGCTTAACACTATTTTGATTGCCAAATCTAATGTTACTTGAGATATAATTGCAACACATGGTTTATAATTTTAAAGCATAACATTGTCAATTTATTAATTCCTAAACACTAAACAACCTAAATGAAACCTCTCATCCTCCACCATACCAAAACCATCACCACAACTATCATATAACCCAAGCCAAAAAAACAAATTAAATTCATATCCAAATCCCAAAACACAATCATAATTAGATCCAGTTTGATACTAGTCAAATCCAAAATCAAATGAAAGTTGAGAGATGGAATGAAAAATGGGCTAAGGGGGAATGGGTTGGGGTTTTGGGCAGAAGGGAGGAAGCAAAAAGAAATAGGCAACAAGAAGGGTGATGCCAATTTAAAAGGAAGGATGGGGCTATAGGGGCCAAGGGAGGGAGGTTGTGGAAGATAGGGCCACTAGGGACGGGGAATAGGATTGGGGCTGTAAGGGAACCGAACGAAGTTGGGCTATCGGAGTCGGGAATAACAGAATGGTTGTGGAAAGGAAAATGGGGAGGAAATTTGGATAGTATATTTTTTAATGTTTGAAATTTTTTGTATATTACTAATTCGTATGACTAATTTGTGTTGTAGTAAAAATAATATTTATATAGGAATCTACTTAATCATGGAAACGAAAAGAAGGGTAAGCGGAAATTCTACAAGGACAAGATAAAATTTGAGAAAGGAAGGGTATGGATAAATTGTTTAAGGGCCAAAAAAGGAGGATAAATGCAGGCCTTTTAAGAAGAGCAATTTAGAACAAATAATGGTGAGAGAGGGAAAGAAGTGGTGATGATGATGATGAGAGAGGTTTTTGAGTGGTGGTTGGAGAAGGTTTTATGTGATGTATTTTTTTAGTTTTTAAAATTTTGTGTGTTACCTATTTAGTCCCTAAAAAAAGGTGATCCATAAAACACACATGACTCTTTCAAGCTAAATATACTTGGAATTATATAGAAGGACTAAAATGATATAATTTGAATTTGTGATGAACGACATTACATCATTTTGAATGTGCAAGATTAAAAAAATACAAATATTAAATGTAACAGACTAATTGGGTAGTTGTTTCCTATATTATACCACGTCCAGCATAAGAAAACTTATTATTTAGATAAGAATTTTTTTTTTACAAAGTACAATAAAAAAATATTCATAATTCGACACGTGCCTCGCACGTGTATCTTAGCATGTGGTTTGGATTAAATGATAACGTGTATCTTGCATGCGGTTTGGATTAAATGATAAAGTAATGGAAACCATCTAATTTAACAGAGTTTGAAATATACTCATGGCCTATAAGAGTGTTTATCGATTTTCCTCTAAAAATATAACTTTTTATGACAAAAATGCCCCTTACTTTTCCACCTTTCAACAAAAACTACCATGACCACCATCTTCAACCACTGCCACTACCATCGACACTACCGTTTCCTCCCTACTCCTCCAGTATATTTTTATACCACCACCAGCCCTTTCTTCTTCTCTAGTTCCAAGTCACAGCCTTCCCTCCTCCTGTAGCTCCCAACCTCCCATTTTCCTTCTCTTCCTCTTTCTCCCTCTATTTTTTTGTAGCCCATCCCCATCCCTATCCCCACTACCATCCCCCTCACAGCCCCTCCTTCGCATAACCTACGAACTAACCACCCTTTCCACCAAGCATTTCGTTTAAGTCAGAACAAGCATAGAAGATATATCTAACTACATTACCAGAAAGGAGATGATTAGGTGGGCTAAACTTTGAAAGAGCTCTATATGACCTTGGAGCTTCTATCATCTCATGCCATTTTCACTCTATAAGAAGTTGATTGGGAGAGGCTAGAAATCGACCAATGTATCACTTCAATTAGTCGATAGAAGCCTCAATCAATTGGAAGGAATCATTGAGGACATCATTGTTAAAGTTGGGAAAGTATATTTGCCGGCCGATCTCTTTGTGCTTGAGATGGAAGAGGATGCCAACATGCCTTTGATTCTTGGGAGGCTTTTTTTGGCAACCGGAAGGGCACTAATTGATGTCGAAGAGGGCAAGCTTTAACTAACAGTCTACGAGGACATAGTTTCTTTTAATGTTTTTTTATTCTTTGAAATTCCCTTCTTTATATGATGATGTCATGAGAATTGATATAAATGATGAAGTTGTGGGTGATTTTTGTAGGAACAACTTTAATGAGCTTCCAAAAACATGGCACTTATGCAAGGAGATAAAGAATTATTTAGAGCAAGAAAAAGGAAAACAAGAAAGTATTGACATGCACAAAGAGGAATTGAATGTGGAAGAAGAGGTGCAAGTAACAAAGGAAAAAGGTAAAAGGGGGTTTCCGACTAACGAACCCCCAAGATTGAGTTAAAACCCCTCTATCTGTATCTTCAATATGCTTTTCTTGGTGATGATGAGTCTTATCCGGTCATCGTTAGTGCATTACTTTCTTGTGATGAAGGATTGATTGTTATTTTGAAAGAGCATTATGAAGCACTTGGAGCATTGATGACACAAAGGGAATAAAACCCACTATTTGTATGCACAAGATCCTCCTTAATAATAACGCCAAACCATGTAGACAACCTCAACATAGGTTGATTCTCATCTTAAAAGACGTAGTTAGAAAGAAGGTCCTTAAACTTTTAGTTGTCAGAAATATATATCCAAGAAGTGATAGTAAGTGAGTGATCCCAACTCTAGTGGTGCCAAAGAAAGGGGGTAACAGTGATAGTGACAGTCCTCATTATGAGAAAAATGAATTAATACTCTCTAGGACAGTGACTGGGTAGCAAATATGCATTGATTTTAAAAAACTTCATGAAGCCATTAGGAAAGACCACTTTCCTTTACCATTCATTGACCAAATTCTTGAGCGCCTTTCGGGACATGCCTTTTATTGTTTTCTAGACGGTTATTTGGGTTATTTCCAAATAGTGATAGTCCCAGAAGACCAAGAGAAAATCACTTTCACTTATCCTTATGGCACTTTTGCTTACCGATAGATGCCCTTCGGGTTGTGCAATGCTCCTAATACGTTTGAATGATGTATGTTTGCCATTTTTCATGACATGATTGAAAATTTTGTTGAAATTTTCATGGATGATTTTAGTGTTTTTGGTGATTCATTTAACTCTTGCTTGTAAAACTTGATTTGTGTGCTTAAAAGGTGTGAAGAGAGTAATTTGGCTTTGAATTGGGAAAAATGCCATTTTATGGTTAAGGAAGGAATTGTGTTAGTTCATAGGATCTCAGATACTTCTAAGGGCATTGAAGTGGACAAGGTTAAGGTTGAAAAATTGTCACTTCCAACTAATGTGAATGGGTGAGAAATTTTTTGGGCCATATCAGTTTTTATCGACGTTTTATTAAAAATTTCTCTTTAATTTCTTGACCTCTATGTTCTCTTTTACAAAAAGATGTTTCAATTATTTTCAATGATAATTGTTAGCATGCATTCAACCTTTTAAAAAATGTCTTCATCACTGTCTCGGTAATAGCTCCCAATTGGGCTTTGCCTTTTGAATTGATGTGTGATGCGAGTGACTTCGCCATGGGAGTGGTTTTGTGCCAAAGAATTGATAAGGTGTTGCATGTGGTATATTATGCTAGCCAAACCTTGAATGAGGGACAAATTAACTACTGAACTACCGAAAAGAACTCCTTGTATTTGTGTTTGCATTTGACAAGTTTAGGTTATATCTCATCAGGAACAAAGTGATTATTCACATCGATCTCTCGGCTCTCAAATATCTTCTCACTTTAAAACATGATGCCAAGCTTAGACTAATCCATTGGATATTGTTATTGCAAGAGTTTGATTGGGACGTGGCAGACAAAAAGTGTAGTGAGAACACTATGGCCAACCATCTTTCAAAATTAGAAGGGCCCATTGGAAAAGTAGATAAGGACGTGCTAATCAAGGAAAAATTTCCGCAAAAACAATTATTTATGATTAGAGGGCCTACACCATGGTATGCGAATTTTATCAATTTTCTAGTGGCCAAGGTGATTCCCTCAACCATGGACTCCAATCAAAGAAAAAGTTTTCCGAGGTTAAATATTACATGTGGAAAACTCTTACTTGTACAACCAATGCAAGGATCAAGTGATCTGGAAGTGTGTCGGAAGAAGTTGTAAGTGTGCTTTATCATTGTCATTCTTCACCGATAGGAGGACACCATAGTTCCCAAAGAACGGCAGCCAAGGCCTTACAAAGCGGATTCTTTTGGCCAAGTTTATTCAAGGATACAAGATATTTCGTGCTCTCAGTCTGATTTCAATGCAGTGAATGCCAACATGCCAGAAATTTAGCCAAGAGGGATGAGATTTCACTGAACAATATAATGGTATGTGAAGTGTTTGACGCGTGGGGAATTGATTTCATGGGACCATTCCCCTCATTGAACAACAATAACTATATACTTATAGCGGTGGATTACATCTCAAAATGGGTGGAGGCTGAGGCACTTCCAACAAATGATGCTCGGGTTACGGTGAACTTTGTAAGAAAGAATATTTTCTCAAGGTTTGGTGTATCCAAGGCCATCATTAGTGACGGGGGAACACATTTCAAGAATTCATTATTTGAATCCTTCCTCTCCAAGTACGAAGTCACCTACAAGATTTCTCTCGCATACCACCCTAAAACATCTGGTCAAGTAGGGGTCTCAAACAGGGAGTTAAAATGAATACTTGAGAAACTTGTAAACTCATCAAGAAAGGATTGGTCCAAGAAGCTTGATGATGCTTTGTGCGTATATCAGACTGCCTTCAAGACTCCTATAGTAGGATGTCTTCTTGCTGGATGGTTTATGGTAAACTATGTCATCTTCTGGTTGAAATTGAGCATAAGGCATATTGGGCAGTTAAAAGCCTAAATTTTGATTTGAAGGATGCAGGTGAGAAAAGAATTCTTGATTTGAATGAGCTTGATGAATTATGGATAGAAGACTATGAGAACTCACGAATTTACAAGGAAAGAGCCAAGATTTTTCATGACAAAAACATCTTGAAGAAAGAGTTCAAAGCCAGGGACCTAGTGTTGTTACATAATTTAAGGCCCAAATTATTTTCTAGGAAACTCAAGTCAAGGTGGAGTAGACCTTATGAAGTGGTGCAAGTGTTTTCTTAAGGTGCGACAGAGCTTAAAGGAAAGGAAGGGAATATCAAAGTTAACAAAAATTGCCTAAAGTTTTACTTCGAATGAGCCAATTGAGGATGAACGGGAGACCGTTCAATTCATTCAAGATTGAGCAAGTGTCATAGTTGAGTTTTAAGACAATAAATAAGCACTTCATGGGGGGGCAACCCAAGTTCCTTTACCTTCATACTTATTTTCTTGTACGTTGTTGATTTCTAGCATAGGGTTAATTTAAGTAATTTTAGGTTATAAATATGTTGATAATTAAGTAATTAGTGTTCAATAGGTTTTTAAAACTATCATGCATTGATTGGAGGTCATTTGGTTATTTTTGGCGGGGAAAAGATGAAAAAGATTGAAGAAAAGGAATAAAAAAATTGTTGGTTGGAAAAGGACCCTCTCCGTCCCAAGAAGTGCCCTCGCCATAGGTGAGGAATGGTTCACCTATGGGGAACTTCATTCTGTTTGACCTCGCCGTCCCAAGAAGGATTCCTCACTAACAGCGAGGTCAAACAGAAAGGAGTTCCCTGTAGGCGAACCATTGCTCACCTATGGCGAGGGCACAACTTTGAAAAGAAAAATAAATAAATAAAAAATCTGAAACACATAAAGATCTTCGCCTACGGTGAGAGATTCAAAGAAGAAAAAACTCGCAGACGGCGAGATGTAATCAGAAAGGGACTTGCCTATAGTGAGGAATCTCTCGCTATAGGCGAGGTCACACTTTTAGAACTTTTAGAAAGGGGCTAGGCCGTGAAGCCTTGCCCCCAAACTCATTTCTCTCCCTCTAAATCATTTCTCTCTTCATCTTCCACCACCCAAACACCATAACCACCCTCCATGACCACCCAAAAACCCCTCTAAACCTCTATTTTCTTCTACAATTCTCTCCATCAACATCATCCAAACCTTAAATAACCCCACTCTACAGCTAAAATTCTTCATTTTTCCTCCATCCAACATCAAGTTTCAACCACAAAGGTGTTATTTCAAGTTAAGTTGGGGGGATTCTTGCTGGACGTCCAAGGAGCAACAGTAACAAGTTCAAATTCTTCTTCTTCCTGGACAAAAGTAAGATCTTTCCTTATGCCTTCAATTTTTGGGTGAATTTTTTGGATATTTTGGTTGAGTTTGAAGTTTTAGTTAGTTGACTGGTTGTTGTTGGGCAGCAATTATTGAATTTGTGGACTTATTTGGGCATAATGAATCAATTTGTGGATTGTTTGTTGGATTGTTGGGTTAGATTAAATTTTTGTGGGAATTTTTTGCTCTTGTTGTTTGACAATATGCCTAAGAAAAGAAAAACAACCCTTGCATCTCCCGAAAAGTTAGAACAAAGTAGATTGTTATCCTTAATGCCCAAAATTACGTTAATAAACTGACCAAAAATCCTTGTCTAGAGAAAGGATTTGTTTTAACTGAAAAAGGGAAACATCAAAATCTATATGAAGTCAATAATTTTGTCAGCCCATCTCCAGTTATGGCTTTTGAAACTCCTGTCAAAGAATTCATTGCTAATACCTATAATCTTTTCGGTCATGTTTCACATGTCAGGCAGAGGCCCATCCCTTTTAGGAAGGACATAATTAATACACATTATGGGTTGCCTGACATGGTAGAGAAGAGTGAGTATGCACGGTTTCTAAAAGGTAACATCGACTATGACGAGGTTTAGTTTCCTTGGGTTTCTAATTGATGATGCCATACTGAATGGGGTTGCTAGTTGGGCAATGCATAATAGGAAGCACAAATAATTTTTACGGGTATTTTTGTCTAATGAAGCCACTGCTTAGTTGTACTTCATTTGTGCTCGTTCTTCCCCTATTACTCATGTTATTGAAGTCACCAAGGAAAAAGCTCTCCTATTTTATGCTATAATGAAAGGTTATTCCATTGATGTGGGGTTAGAACTTCAATAGGGGATTCTCAGAAATGGTTGTCGTGGGGAGCATGTGGGCTATATTTTCCTAATCTTGTCATGCATCTTTGTATAAATGCAGGGGTTAATTTGAGGACTGGTACAAGATTACTATGGCGCCAACAATAAAAACTAGATGGCTAAAATCCACTATTCAGAGGCACACTAGGGTGATTTCGAGCTTGGGTGGCATTCAATGCACAGGGTGATGGGCAGACTAATCAAGGAGAACTTTGGGATCCATCGGAGGACATCAGGGCAAACTATTCAGGGTTTCTATGCCTCCGAGACCGAGACTGGAGTCAAGACCATCCTTTCTTATCACAGTCAAGTCCTTAATGTCATATATCAAAATATGGGTATCTTGGCCAATAGGATGAACGAGATTTAATCCTTCAACATGAGAAAGTGGCTAAAGAATTCCAAACCACCAAATTGGCACAATTGATAGCACCAAGGAGTCTGATGAAGAAAATGAATAAGGTGATGATGACACCGGCCATCAGGAGCAAGAGACGGTGATGGAGCAGGTACATCCAATAGTAGACATGATGATGGAGTAGAGATTTCCAGAGGAGCTTGATTTGGGAGAATTCTTATTCTCTCTTTTGCTTTATTTAATCATTTCATTTATGCATGATGTTAATGAGACAAGTACCTTTAGTTTTCTTTGGTTAGCTTTATTTCCTTTTTAAGTGACTAATATTTCTTGGTTGTTGTTGGTTTGCTAGCCTTTGGATGTATCACGGGGATACATTGACTAGCATGGTTTAAATAGTTTGTTTTTGGGGTTTGGATTGTGAGAATGACATCTTTGGGCCGGTTTGGCAGGATGTCATTCATAGTATTTAAATAAATGGTTGTCGTTGTATATTTAAACTTTGTCTATTGAGGTGAAATTTTTGGGCTAGTTTGTCAAGATTCACTCCTTATTGAGGTTAAGTTATGTGTTTATAATAGTTATGTCTCTTAGTTATTGTTCTTAATTCTTGTATTGTGTTAAGTTTGCATTAAATGCTTGTGTGTAAGTTAGGATAATGGTGTTGCATTATTATTATTTGTCTTGGGAGAATTTTCAAACTATCTTTTTCTTTTTATGCATAGATGTTTTTGCTAGAATGATCTTTTAAAAAAAAAAATTGGATCCATGTTTATATGGGGATTTTTGCTCTTTGATCCCCTTGATTCATGATATGTAATATCACTTGGATATATTGATTCTTGAGTGAGTAAGATTGGTAGTTTCGTTACTTTTTAAATAGTGATAATCTTGACCACTTGTGAGATTTAAATCTTGGATTTAACTTGTGACATTTTAGTCGTGGTTGTTCCGTAATTGTGACATATGAGTGAAATTTGAGCTTGGGAAGTGACATAGGCATTTTTTTTGACAGTTTAAACCTAAAAAACCTACCTTTTTGTTATGATTATCCCTAGTGTCTCCTTTGAGCCTATAAGCCTACTTTTTTTTGGTAACCATATCATTTAGCCACTTTAACTTCTTTTTTTTTTCTATCTTTCTACCCATCACCTTAATTAGTGTTGATGATGTACAACATTGATACGGTTTAAGTTGTTTTTTGTAGAAGGTTGAGATATGTTATTGGGACTAGAATTTCAAGAAATATTATGTTAGTTGGAGTCTCTTTTTACTATAAAGTTATTGTAATGTTAATTTGTATTATTATTTATTATTGTTATTGTTAAAAAAAAAAAAATCTAGTGTTTTATTTTATGTGAGTAAAGAAGGCAAGTTATAGCCTCTGTTTGGGTTTTGTGTGGTTAAATAAAGTGGTGGGTATGGATACGAAATTGGGATAACGGTTCGATGTTTGCAAAATGATGCAACTAAGGTGAATTATACACATCTAGATTCCAAATTTATTCCACCCGTCCCTTAGCCTACATTACAAGCAAAAAAAGTACTAATTGATCTTTGGTCCAAATCAACTCGTATTAATGGTTGTGGAATGATGACATTATTTTGGATATCTGACTTGGTTGTCACTTGTTAGACTATAGCTGAAATGAGTTTTGTCAAGATAGAAGAGGTAGAGTGAATTTACTTCTCATACTATTTCTTTGTGAGCAGATTGTTTACTGTTGCGCCCCATGTTTTAAACAAAATATAGACAAAAATAAAGAAATTAAATAAAGGAAAATAAAAGAGAAAGGGGCCAAAAATGGGGTTGAGAAAAAATACAATAGCAAGCTAAATTAAATCAATATAAGAAAATGTTTTTTCTAAAAATAGAATAGAAGTAGCCACTCGATATTGGATTTTCGGTGTACGAGTCAACAAGATTGGTCGATCATTCTCATTCTCATACACTTAAACTCTTACCTACATAACTCCTGATCTTTCAAAAAAACTAGAGATTTGGGTTTGGGAATCCTATAGAGAAAAGAGAAGACTAGACTACTTTATAGGTAACCTAGGCACCCTTTCACTCCCAATGAAACTAATTGTGAGTTTAATTTAATCTTTTAATTAAGGCCAAAAAGTGAGTTGATTTGTGCTACACGATTAAAATGAACAATAAAGTAAAAAAATAAAATAAAATATACATAGTCCCATGTTCCAAAATTGGGCTCACGTGAATTCTAAAGGAGAAAAGAGAAAAAAGTCAAATAAATAAAAGAATAAAATACATTAACTAAGTAAAAACCAAATAAATAAAAGAATAAAATACATTAAACTAAGTTTTATACAAATTCACAGACTCATATGCAAACATATAAAGAACATATTTGTAAGAGAATTAGAATAGGGCAAGGACCATATGAGGTTACATAAATGAACAATAATTTCGTCTCATATCATAAACATTTTACAAAAAAAAGTAAATAAAGACTCACAAACTTTTGACGAATTTAGACGGTGGGAATGGCAAGATCTGGGCTTCGATTATGACGATTATGGCAACTACTTCTTTTCCTCCTTGCAGAAATTATAGAGTTTCTTCTAATAGAAATTCGCTAGTGCATGAGTTGTGTGATTGCGAGGGAGTGAGAATGATATTGAGAATGAGTATGTCAATGGTAAATCAAGTAGAGAGGAGTAGCAGGGTATTTATAGGAATTTTTAGAACTAGACATATAGTTAGAATAAGATGAGGATGGAAGTGAAGATAGGGATAAAAACGAACTCTAGAGATCGAGATAGGAATGGCTAACGATGGGTATAAGAAGAAATAACATAAATCTCTATATTTTCTTCGAAAATATATCCTGAAAATGGATAAATATAACAAATTATTGTCTATAGTTTACCCCTCTTTGTCGAGAGCGCGAAGCGGTTCTAGACAACGAAGTAGGCACACCAATGAACAAATTGGGAATTAGGATAGAAAAAGAAGGAAGTGTCACCATGTACAGAGAATCTTGCCACTACCATTGCCATTACCACCATCTTTTTACATATTCTATCTATTACATCAAGATAAAGAAAAATTACAAGAGTAATCTATGCTAATGCTTCCAACTGCAAAAACTCTATTGACGTCAACTTTGGTTAAAATGCCGTGAAGCCTTTGGCTTGTCCTTTGATTAGGATGTATGTTTCGGGTTCAAGAGGAACATCTTTCTTGGACCTTTTCTAATTCTTCAATGTTAATCTATCTCTTGTTGCCTACAAAAACACAATACAAATTTGCCCCTATTTCTTGCAGAACGTGCATTAGTACAAATAAATGAACATAATAGGAAAAACATGCATTGAAATTTAAAAATATTAGACCATATAAAATGACAAACTTAGTAGCTTTAAATGAACAATGAACCCTTCCATTAGCAACTCAACTTAAACAACAAGCCCTTTAGAGCATCACGACTCGACTCAATAGTGAACCACTTAGGGTTTAACTCAAACATGAACACCTTAATCGCAATTCGACTCAACAATGAACCCCTTAGTCATGAATGAAGTTTTGACGGATCCAACATCATGTACCACTCAGTGCACTGCCAGACAAACTTTTCTAAAATAACTGCATTCTCAATTGCCCATCTCCAACATAAGCCCCATTAGCATAGATTCTCAAATGTATGTGTAGGTTACCGGTACCATCATATTTTGTGAACTCAGGCATTTTGAATTTTTCAGGGAATTGCAAACTAGGGTACAAGATCAAGTTAGAAAAATGAGTCTTCTCCTATATGAATTAAAACCCTTAATAGAGAGAACAGATTCCTCCAATGATTGCAATTTCAAATTCAATAATTTGGCCTCCTCAGACTTGGCAAAGTTGGTCTCACCTACCATTGCATTATCAGTAATGACTGGGGAAACAGATATAGTATTGATGACAAAAGGAATTTGATTGTTAGGAGATCTTTGGTACTTGGGCAATTGGCATGACAGGAGTGGAGTTCAAATTTTGGCCATTAGGATTTATGTCTTGACTGGGTGGAATAGTAATAGAAACCATAGAAGTAGTAGTTAGGGGTGGATTTTGGACAATGGAGGATTCAAGATTTGCAGCTTGAGGGCCCATTGAAAGGTCTAGACCCATTATGTTCACAAAATTCTCTATTTTTGTGGCCATATTATCTATTTTTGTTGCATCAAAGTAAACTCAACTCTAGAAACTGTCTCTTGGGCGGTTGAGAACGAAAGAGTTTGACCAATAGGGAAACTTTGGTTGGTGTATTCAGTGGTCATTATTTGCTTAAGTCTTGATCGAGTAAGGACAGGATCACGATTTGGAAAAATTTGCTTACGAGAAGCTATCTTGAAAATGGGCTAGATTTTGAAAAAATAATAGAAAATATTAGAATTTATTGAAATGAATGATATGATCACGTAGATGTGATGCAATGCTTGACAAGAAAAGGATCTGTAATAACCCATCAATAATATTAAATATATGTCCTACTAGAGATCATTTTATTTTTATGCAACTAAAAAAGAAATGACATAGAATCATTATTTTACAGGCGATTCTAAGGAAAATCATAATTCCGGAACAAATCATGACATTATCATTTGACAAACAAACTTAAAAAAATAAAAATAAAAAAATGATTTTTTTTTTTTAAAACAACAAGCATAAAATTTTTTTAATATGAAAAAAAAATTCCTCTATGATTTTTTTTAAGGCATTTTTTTGCATTAAATTTAAAAAAAAATCCATTATTTGACTTTAATCATATATAACATGTGCAAAAAAGTAAACTACATGGACCATGAGGTTAGAGTTCACTAATTCATTCTAAATTCAAGGTTTAAGGCTCCTGAACCTTCAGACTTAGGGACCCAAAAGTAGCATTCCGTCAATTCTAAGGGTCCTAGGTCGGTGGTTCGAGTTGGACCCATTCAACACCAGTACAGGCGCACCACATCTTGTACCCGAACTCATCTACATGAGGTCTGAATCCTAAAGGGAAAAATGAGACGAGCCCAGAGGGATTATGCAGATGAGTGATATGTCATAAGGTGTTCCCCTTAAAATAGAGGAATTAAAGCTACTCAAACGAGATATTTACAAATAACAATTAACAAAATTGATAAAGAAAAATATGTAATTAAACAAATAAACATGGAAGTAAAACATCAAACAAAAATAATAACAAGAAGAAAAAAAAATCAACTGAAAAGCCTTAACATTAAAAAATAAAAATAAACAATGATTGATCTCTTTAATGTCCCCAGTGGAGTCGTCAAGCAGTCATGCCCTATTTTTTAAACAAAATATAGATAAAAATAAATAAATTAAATAAAGAAAAATTAAAAAGGTGCCCAAATGGGGTTGAGAAAAATGCAACAATAGGCCCAATTAAATAAATTTAGGAAAAAGGGTTTTTCTAAAAGTAGGATAGGAGTTGCCACTCGGTATTAGATTTTTGGTGCATTGAGTCACCACTATTCCAGATCATTCTCATACGATTAAATCCTTACCTAGATAACTCCAGGTCGTTCAAAAAAATAAAGATTTGGGTTCGAAAGTCCTATTGAGGAAAGAAAATACTAGACCAAGACTACTCTACAAGCAACCTAGGCACCCTTCGCTCTCGGTGAAACCAGTTACGAGTTTAATTTAATCTTTTAGTTTTAAGACCAAAAAGTGAGTTGATTTATGCTACACGATTAAAATAAACAATAAAATAAAAAATAATAATGAAAACACATAGTCCTATGTCTCAATATTGGGCTCACATGAATTGGAAAAGAGAAAAAATCAAATAAACAAATGAATAGAATACATTAAACTAAGTTTTTTTTGCAATTCACAAACTCGTATGCAAACATACAAAGAACATATTTGTAAAAGAATTAGAATCGGTCAAGGATCATATGATGTCACACAAATGAACAATGATTTCGTCTAATATCAAAAACATTTTATAAAAAAATAAATAAAGACTTACAAACTTCATTGACAAATTTAGATGATGGGAATGGCAAGATCCGGACTCCGATTATGATGATTATGGCAACTTCTTTTCCTCCTTGCGAAAATTATGGAGTATTCTTCAAATAGAATTTCTCTAGTATATGAGTTGTGTGATTGTGAGGTAGTGAGAATAATATTGTGAATAAGTATGTTAATGGTGAATTAAGCAGAGAAGAGTAGTGGGGTATTTATAGGGGTTTGGGAGCTAGAGATAGAGTTGGAATAGGATAGGGATATAGGTGAAGATAGGGATATAGACGAACTCTAGATATCGAGATAGGAATATCTAACGATAGGCATAAGAAGAACAAGCATAAATCTCCATATTTTCTTTAAAAATGTTATTTCCTAATATCTTGAAAATGGATAAATAGAAAAAGTAATATAAAAAAGGTGTCTACATTTACATTGCCATGATGAATGTGGGATTAGAGGTCAAAGTTTCTTATGTGCATGTTGGATTCACTTGACATTTTCATTAACATAATTTATCATTGATGTGTGGAAGAAAAAGTTAGTTTGTTTTAAATCTTTTAAAGTTAGTGTGTTAGTTGTTTTTGTTTTATTCGTTTTCTTTTCTTTTTGCTCGGGACGTGCAAAATGTTAAGTTTGAGGGAATTGATAGCTATGAAAATTTGGGGCTATCTGAGATCTTTTTTGAACCCTAAATTGATATTTTATTACCCTAATTTAGGTGTTTTGCATGGGTTTTAGTGTTATTAGGTTAAAAATATTTTTTTGCAATTTTAATATGTAATTATAATTTTAAGTATTGGATTTTAATAAAATGTAGTGATGGATGTTTTTTGCATTTTTCTTGGTAGCTTTGAGGGCATTTTTGTCCATTTTGGGTTTGGAAGCAAGAATTGGAACAAAGTCAAGCTATTGGAAAAAGTCAACTTTTAGGGTCAAGAGCCTCGTCTATAGCGAGAGTACCAATAGAATGGGCATTGCCGATGGCGGGCATTCCCTCATTGATGGCAAGGGTCCATTTAATGAAGGTCAAAATGTCGAGACCCTCACTGATGCTTAGTACCTCACTGACGATGAGGATTCCAGACGAGATTAAGATAAGGAGCTGCTATTGCAACCCTTTTTGACCAGTCAACTTAGTTTAGTTTTAGGATAGTTTAGTTAGGGCTTAGAAAGCCTCTTAGAGAAAATTTCCTTGTCCTTTTGTCTTCAAAACTTGCAATTTCTTTTGTACTTTAGCTCCATTAGTGTGCTACTTGTTACTATTTACTCTTTAAGCCTTGGAAATATAAAATTCTCTCTCTTTGTAAGTTACTACACTTTGTAAATTTCTTATGTGTTAATGGTAGCTTTAAAATCTTGTCCTTTTAGTGTTGGTGTTGTTGTTATTTGTGTTTAATTGCCATTAATACTTTGAATTTACATTTCTATTAGTCTCCATTATCAAGCATGTTTTCCCTTTATTCACCATTTTACCCTTCTTCTTCCTTGCAATGAGTAGCTAAATTAATCATGGGAAATTGAATGTGAGTAACAATAAGCTGATATGGGTTACACTTGAATTTGAACATTTGAATAGGAAATTTGGGATTCTAAGGGTAATTTCTAGTGCATTTAAATGGAAAATAGGTGATTTGGCCAATTGTTTATTTTGCTTTCGTAATGGGTGGATACTAGCCAATATAACCTCCTATTAGACCTACACTAGAATTGGATTGGGTGATTTAACTCTTGGCTAGTGTTAGATTTTTCCAATTGGAAATTGTTGCTCATTGTGTTCTCTTTGCAAGGCTCTTTCTAGAATAAATTTTAGGATGACACCTTAATCCATTTTGGCTGGAGTAATTTTACGGAGTTTTTCCCCTTGCTAAATCACAATTCTCCCATAAATTGAGTGTAATCTGGAATTTCAATAACTCATAACTCAACCTGCTTGTTCTCCTTACTTCTAACTTTTATTGCATAGTGTTAATAGTTTTATTGTGTTAGTTAATTTACGTTGCTAGTAGTTTATTGTTGTGGTCTAGTGTATTACTCTGCAGAATTAGTGTTTCTTATTTTACTCATTTTTATCAATTGCACTTTAAAAAAATCCAAAAACTAAGCTTTTATTTATCTAGATAGCTTTGCATGTTCGGTTAGTCAGTAGTTGCCAAACCTAGATTTAGAAGAATGATCCCTATTTTCCTCCCACTTAGTACACAAGCCGTATACTTGCGGTGCGTGTTAGTGTTGATAGGAAATAGTGATTTACAAATTCAACGTGCAACAGAAACCTATCATCAAAGTATTAATATAAAAGTATCTAAAATAACTATATTATACTCTCCCACTTTCTGAATAGTATTTCAGAACTTCATCATCTTTAGTTATATGAATGATCACGAAATAATTGTAAAAGTCAAATTTCATGGTAACAGTAGTATAAACTGTTAATAAAGTTTCATTACGTACCAGAAGTGAATAAGTTATTGTAATAGAAGTATGAGTTGAAATGTTAAATTAAAGTACTTCGAGAAACAAAAATAGCGCGCTTATCAAATACTATAAAAGTTACAAACATGTTATTTGGTTACTATTGCAAAAGTGTACACAAAAGCAATAATAATAATAATAATAATAACAGAATAAAAAAATCACATTATATATTCTTTCCAATAATGTATAAAATATAATGAATAATATAGATGTAATATGTTTATATAACGAATTAGTACTATCTATATGTTAGTATAGTACTATCATTTAAATAATATATGTGCTACTCCATTATCCAACCTAGTGTTGAAGGCACAATCTAATTAGTACAACTATAATAATTAAAATAACATGTAAAAATAATATTTTATACATAATAACGTTATAATAGAAAATATATATAATTTTATGAAATAAAAATATGGAGTAAGTATTTTATAGTACCTATAATTATACGTATTTTCTCGTATGATTTAATAATTTTAAACCAATTTAAAAAAGAAATCTAAAGACCACTAGACCAATCGATGCTTTCCCTTTATTAATAGTTAAAAGATATAAATCTTGACTTTTATTATTATTAATGGTAAAAATATTTTGATTGACAAAAATTTTACTATAAAAAATGAGTTTCACAAGTAAATTAACAAAATGTCGTTCAAATTTCACCACTTAATGAAAATAAATAAGTCAATTGTGTAGTATTCTTAAACTGTGAAAGAAGAACTATGGGAAATAAAAATAGCATTGTCAAATATCATAAAAGGTGCTACTTCTCATTATTTTAATTAATAGATAAAGTCATACAAAAAATATAAAATATTATTAATCATAGAATTTTGTACGAAAATTAGAAATAGCACAATAATTTTCATAGTTAGCTTACATAAACCAAAAAAAAGAAAATATTTCGTCAATGCAAAATCTTACATGTGAAATTAAAAAAAAATGAAAAATTTAATATTTTGTCATGAAATAAAGAATAGTAATTAATAATGAAACATTAATATATAAGTCAAAGGGATAGTAGTAAAGGTTGAGCATGAGCTGTGAAAAAGATGTGAATCAATAAATGAAAGGAACCCAATCTTTAAAATTTAACAAGTTCCCTATTTTCAAGGAAAAGATTGTGTGTGAAACATTTTAGTTACACCCAATGTAATCCAAACGTCCAAAATTCTCCTATATATCTAATGGTGAATATTGAATCAAGGTATGGTACATTGATGGAACTGTAAAATCCCCCAAAAGTAATAACACATGTGACTTAAACATGGAAATCATAATAATTTGATACATTTCATGACATGCAAGTAAATTGGTCTTGACATAAAGGAAACATTTTCATTAATGATGTTCAAATTTATGAGTTTGCATAGTTTTTCTATCAAAAAAACTTTAGCACATACATAAGATATTTATGTGGTTTTGGTAGGTTTACGCCATAGTGATAAGGTTCAAATTTGAGACATTACCATTAGGGTAGATGTAGAAACACTTTGTCATTGTATGTTATTACATCTAAACATGGAAGATCAAACCTCTCATTCGAAAAGTGCTTAACATGGTTTAGGATTCTTGTCCGCTACACTACTGTTCATAGTTTGTTCGTAAAGTAAAATCTAGTGCGGACTCGTTGGCTAAGTTAAGTATTTCAAACCATTACTTTATGTATTTATTTATTTTGTTTCGCTTCCAAGTCGTATCAACCAGAATTTTTTCACCCTGTATTTATTCTTCAGAATAGTTTTCAATTTTAATATGTACTTTAATACTTTTAAAGCTAAATTACTAAATATATGAATTCAAAAGTTTAAGAACTACAATAAAAGTATATTAAAAAATTCAAGGACTCCAATATAATTAATCAAATTGCAGTATTAGTTATTATCCATGAATTTTATGTTTTTTTTTTCTATTTTGATTTTTGGGTTCTTTTTTTTTTTTGTTTGTTAAATACATTTAGATTTGAAAAAGATTTGATGATATGAATTCATTCTATAAAAAGTTAATACATTTTGTACAATAGAAAAAAAGTCCTTTAGATTTAGATGAAAAATGTATAAAATTGGAATAAAATTGACATAAATAAATTAATTTACAATATAGACGAGTCAACAAATCGATTAAGAAGTTTTAAAATATTACACAAACCAAATCCAAAAGGCATAAAAGTCCATTTTTGTTGGATCGTTGGATCGAATAGGCTCATAAGATCCTAAGCTCCCACCAACCAATTTGAAGATCCTACTAGATTTTAGATCCTATAGGGGATTTGGATCGTTTAGATCACATAGAATCTTAGGATCATAAGATTCTAGGATCCATGATTGATATTTTAACAACCATGCCGGGAGGCGGAGTAAAAAATTTGGACAAAGGCAGAGTACATTTTTTACTCAAAAACAGGGTACATCATTTGCACGGTAACAGAGTACATTTTTCACTTGAAGTTGGAGTAAATTTTTCATTCGAAGGAGGAGTACTTAATTTGCCTAGAGGTAGAGTATTTAAGTTTCCCGTAAGCAGAGTACATTTTTTTTAGATAGAGGTGAAGTATATTTTTTACCTGAAGTGTAGTACTTAATTTGCCCACAGGTCCGATTACTTAAGTTACCCGAAAGCATAGTACATTTTTTTGGGTGAAAGCAGAGTACATTTTGTAAGATGTAAGCTATAATTAAGGGATCAATATTAATGTTAAAATCAAGTGGCCCAATTTTAGATAGTTGATTCAACCTTAACAACTATAAAACTTATGTCAAATCTTCCATCTTCTTCCTCTCCTACTTTCTTTTCTTTCTCACTTCTTTCCCTCACAAATTTCAGAAAGATCTCTCCCACTCCCCTTTCTACCACCAATCACTGTTGATCTACCACACAGTCCTCCCTCAGATAAAATTCCTCGCTTTCCTTCCCAAATCTCTGCCTATGTTTCATTCTCAGATATTTGACTTAGTCCTTGACGATTCTTAACTCTTTAGATTAGTGTTAGTTTCAAGTTGTAGTGGTTGGTAGTGGATACTAATTGAAGGAAATAGAAAATATTTCTTTCATGATTCGATAAATGA
Source organism: Cinchona pubescens (assembly GCA_025175665.1). NCBI lineage: Eukaryota > Viridiplantae > Streptophyta > Magnoliopsida > Gentianales > Rubiaceae > Cinchona > Cinchona pubescens. The sequence continues at coordinate 732,764 of JANKKI010000267.1, read as the reverse complement.
CCAAATATTAGTGTCAACTTGCAATTGAGGTACTTAGATGTTACTAATACTTCGAAAGGTAAAAAGTGGGTCTTTTCAAGATATTCATAAAAGTTGTTCTTCATCGTATGTAAATCTTGATATTTGGTGAATTGTTTGTGTTTTCTAAATGTGTCTTCTAACTTACTTTAGGGTCAGGTATTTGGTCTATCCGACCTGCTTTTACGAGTACCCTAAAGATATGGACCGGGTACCGGGTTATATTCTCCTTGACCCAGTTAAAATAGGTCAAGTAGTTTTTTAGGCATATAGACTGGGCATCCAGTCCATGAACACTTCTACCTATGTATATCATTTTTTTTTAATTATAATGATTCAGGAAGACTCTATGAATGTGATTGAAAAGAAATGGGTGGTGGTCAATTAATGAAATTACCATTTAGAATATTTCTTTTATCTTTGATGTGTTCACAATAATATTTGAATAATTGAATTTTAGGAAAGTCACTTATTTTGCATCAAATCTCCTTTCAGCCTTTGTATATACTAGCGGTTTTGGCATACCCTAGACTTTTGGTATATACACCTAAAAAAGAAAATGGACACAAAATGTGAAAAGTAATTATAGTAAATATTGGTGAAAATGGTGGAAGAAAAAAAGGAAGCAACAATGTAGGCGACGCTTTATGTGGGTGGAAGTAACTCAAGTATAACAAGGCCATAGGTTAAAGCAATCAAATTTTGAGATGAAATCGACTTTGTTACGAATGATTCAACAAGCAATTCAATTCAGGGGCGATCCAAGTGAAGTGTCAAATTAACACATTTCTAGTTTATCATAAATTTATGACACATTCAAGCTCATTGGAGTTTCAAACGACACCATTAGATTGATACATTTCTTTGTACTTTGAAAGGTAAACCTAAGACATGGTTACAACATTGCCAAAGGGATGTTGTGTGATTTGAAATGGTTTAGGTCTAATCAAAATGTTTCCACCAGCTAAAATCGCTAAATTGAAGAATGAGTTTAATCATTTAGTCAAGGAAATTAGAGACTTTATATGAAGTGTGGGATGTTGGTCCTGGCAAAGCAACCTAAGAGGGGGGGTGAATTAGGTTTTTAAAAAAACTTCTAGAAAGATTGAACTTATAGAGATTTTTCAATTAACGAATTAATATAATAGAATCAATGAAACTGTGAAGTAAGAAAGAGAGGAAATTAAACAACCAATACTTCCAAGCTAACAAGCTTGAAGAATTAATTCACTAGAATGATTCACACACTTGGTGAGCCAATAATCTTTACAAAGTAGGGAAATTCTTGATCACACTAAAACTCTTTTAGTTGAGCCAAGAATTTTACTCACAACCTCACTTTCGTACAAGATTATCACTCCACTCAAAATTAAATTGCACTCTAAGCTGCACACTAATACAATATAGCACTATAGCCAATTTGTACTAAAATTTCTCTTTTCTAAGGCTTGTATTCAATCTATTAGATGATTTTTACAGAATGATAGAGCAGGTATTTATAGGAGCAATAAACGGTGGTTGTAACCACTTCCTAACGGCTAAATAATAAATGCGCATCTTTGTAAAAAACTAGCCGTTGAGGTTTCGGATGTCCGAGATAAGTATGATGCGTCCGACACAGCGTCCGATCTCCATGCAGTAGGTGAAGGACATCATTCGGACGGCCGTGCATGTGTCCTTTCCATCGTCCGAACAGAGTTTCGAACGGTCATCGTCCGAAAGAAACTTCGTTCGAACAGTTGTATGCGTTCGTAGAGAAGCATTAAGAAACTTGCTTTCTACCTGTTAGTTCGGACGGTGAAATGCGTCCGAAAAGCTTGACATAGTTTGGACGGTTTACTGCGTCGAACACCCTGTTTCCAGCAGAAAAAGTAACAGACCTGCAAAGTTTGTTTTCAGAGTTTAGTGCTTATGTCATCATCAAAATAAGATTTGGAAAACATCATGGAATAGGTTCAAGATATTGTTAAGGAAAAGCCCAAACCATACAATAACACAACTATGATAGATGCAATAAGTGGTCGAGTATTCATATACAGGACTCAAAAAGGAGTATATGAACTACTTGAAATGACTGGCAAGTAACTTCTATCAGTGTACAATGCAAGGAAAAGGATCCATTAAGTTGATAACATGAGTGTTAAATTATCACAAAAATCAAATTCCAAATAAGATCATCAAACTATTGATATGTCTCATATAAGAACATTGAACTATTTTTTCCCCAAAAATTGTCACTAAACTATCATAAGCGTTCATTTAAGGTAATTTTGTTAGTTTGATCTGCTAGTGCCAACAGAAATTTAGGGTTAAAAATTATCCTAACACAGTGAAATAACATTCTTAAAAAATCTTGAGGTCAAAATTAGAAGAAAAACATGATAATAATTTTGGAGCCGAAATTGAATTTTGCAATCAATTTCAGTCCTTCCCTAGGCCTCTCATCACCTCCCTGCCACTTCCCTGCCCTCAACTCCTCCCCGTCGCCTTGTCCCCCAAGAGAATTGTAGACTTTTTTATGAAGTTTGGGAAAGGTTCAAGAAATTGTTGAGGAAAAGCCTAGACCATGGACTACCACTTATGAATGTAAATTCAAACATTCTGCAATGGAGTATTAACAACAACCCAAACTATGGTAGATGCAATAAGTGGTGGAATATTCATATACAAGACTCAGGAAGACATAGATGAACTACTTGAAATGATGGCAAGTAATCTATCAATGTAGCAATACAAGAAGAAGGATCCACAAAGTTGATAACATGAGTGTTACATTAGCCCAAACCAAATTTTAAATTAATTCATCAAACTATTGATATGTCTCAAATAAGGTCACTGAATTATTTTTTCTACCAAAAATAGTTACTGAACTATCATAAGTGTTCTTTTTTCTAAAGCGTCAGAATTCTGTATATCACAAAATATAAATAGCAATATACAATGTTGAGTAACTACTCATATTTGAGAGATTAGACTGAGTAGTCTAACCAATTTTGGAAGACATCATCCTATACAATTTCACCTCTTAACTCTATAGCAAAACAAGCTAACTTTCTAGCTCTCATACTAATATCTTTTGGAAGCCTGCAAACAAAAGAACAACAACAAAAAGAATTACTGAGATAGATAATCACTTCTAAAACTATTGCAAATTTGACATCTTCAACATTCTTTTTCTACAGCTTGTGAATAATACTCTTGTTGCTTGATCGCATTGTTAGTCTATTCTATCCCACTGATCTGGCTTTAATTAAAGCATTCCTGATAGCTAATGCCTCAATTAAAGAAGGATCAGTGAAACCTTAATTTCTCTTTGCCCAAGCCTTTAGGGCTTTTCTATTTCTGTCATAACCTAGAACACCAAAACCAAAACAGCTTTCTCTCCTGTAAACTACAGTAGCCACCTCCAGGAATGTATCTACTTGTTGATTCTTCCAATTATCATCTTTGAAAGCAGTAGCAGTAGAGAAATTGGGGTATTCCATCCTGGTAATTTGGGTTGCCATCCTATACTCCCACCATTCATCATTAGCTTTCCCCCATAACTTGTGAAAAATCATATACCTCCTTTCTAAACAATTCCTAATTCCTATTTTTCCAGAGCTGCCATAGAATATTTGCTGTGAGGGTAGCTTGATCTTCATCCTTTCTTTCATAGGTAGCTGATCTTGTTGTGTCCCACTTGGTCCAAAAGTCACCTCTTGTATCCAGCAAAACTTCCCATTGAATTGGTGCAATTCTTCATACCTGTTCAGTTGATTTACCAAAAAAAAAAAAAAGATATGCCCAACAGTATCAACTGCTTCCTTACATTTGCTACAAGTTGTAGTTCTTTTGCCTGTTCTTCTGTGAAAACATTCATTGGTAGGTAATATTTTGTTAAGGCATTTCCAAATGAAATGTTTTATTTTATGCTTACTGTTCAAACTCCAAGTAAACTTCCACAATTCAGCTTGCTAATTGGTCCTTCTTGATTCCTCCCTGGACCTAGAGCCTAGCTTACAGATACTTTTCTTATGTTTAAGTTTCTTGTAAGCAAAAGCCACAGTATACAGTTTTGAAGCAGAGTAAATCCAATAGAACAAATCATTTCTTGTAGTCGTGAGAAAAAGGAATTTTGACAATGTTAAACACATCAGCTTGACAAAAAAATTCATTAAGGATCTTGGTATCCCAGTTATTTCCAATGATTAACTGATTAACTGATTAACAGTATTAACAGGATAGTTAGGTGGTTTGTCTAAAAGAATCTTACCCCCATCATTTCCAAGTACCCATCTATCTTCCCAAATTCTAATAGAACTACCATCCCTTACTCTCTTCCTTAAACCTTTATTGATTATGGACTTAACACTGTAAATGCTCTGCCACAATCAAGAGGCCCCTAAGAAATAGCAGCATCTAGAATTAAATAATGAGAGAACTATTTAGCCTTTAAAATTTTGCTCATTAAAAGATTGGGGTGGGTAATGAACCTACAAACCTGTTTATCCATTAAAGCCTCATTAAACAATTGGATATCTCTAAAGCCAAGACCTCCATGACTTTTGACATTAGAAAGTTACCCCAATGTAACCAACCCATCTTATTCACTTTATCACTTGAACCCTACCACTTTATTAAAACTAGAAAAAATACTATTAAGCTCTTTTCAAAGACTCTTAGGTAAATTAAAACAAGACATCACAGACACTGGCATAGAAAGTGCAACTGATTACAAAAAGAGTCTCTCTACCAACCATACTAAGAAACTTATTTTCCAACATTTAACTCTCTAAGCAACTATATCTTTAACAGTACAAAAGACCTATTTTTTGGATTTAGGGACAACCGTAGGTAACCCCAAATAACTATCCTAAGAAACCAACTTCACACCATTAAAGATATTACACACAACCTATTTGATCTCAGTCTTAGTATTCTTACTGAAAAAAATGGAAGATTTTTCAAGGTTAACAATTTGACCAGCAATGGACTCATAAAGCTGAATAATACTAAAAATCCTACTAGCTTTCCCAACAGAAGCTTTACAAAAAATGATAGAATCATCAGCATAAAAGATATGAAAAATAGAAGGACCATTTCTACACAGTTTCTTGCCTGTGATTTCCTTTTTTCTACAGGCCTGATAAGTTTAACATATTGGAAAAAACTTCAGCATACAAAGTGAACAATAAGGGACAGTGGGTCCCCTTGTCTAATCTACCTAGAAGGTTTTAAAAAACCAACTTTTTCACCATTCAAATTGAAGAAGTAAGAAACAGTTGAAACACATGTTAAAACCAATTTATCCAAGTTTGACAAAAACCAAATTTTCTCAAAATATCATGCAAAAAAGACCATTTCAATCTATCATAAGTTTTAGCCATATCTAATTTCAAGGCCATAAAACTAGTATTACCCTATCTTTTGTTTTTGAGAAAATGGAAACATTAATGGGCAACAATCACATTGTCTAGAATTTGTCTATTAGGCAAAAAAAGCTGATTGATTCTCACTAACACAAAGGTTAAGGAGGGGTTTCAATCTTTCAGCTAAGAGTTTTGAAATGATCTTATAAAAAACATTACAAAGAGCAACAGGTCTGTATTGGGTAAGATTGGTAGGCAACTGAACTTTAGGAATCAAACTGATTAAATCAGTTTCATTCGTATATTTAAGCATTCTACCAGAATGGAAAAAGCTCTAAATAGCAAGAATAATATCATTTTTAATTAAATGCCAATAATGATGGAAAAAAGAGGTGACATACCATCAGGACCAAGAGCTTTATTAAGGCCCATAGAGAAAATGGCAGTTCTGATTTCTTTTTCACCAAAGGGCTTGGTGATATGCTCATTCATTTAACTAGTGATATTAGCTGGTATTCCTTTAAGAACCTCCTCAGTTATGATAGGACCAGTTGTAGCAAAAAGAGATTCATAATAACCAATTATTTCCTTTTTTATCTCATCCTCATCCTTACACCATTGGCCATTTAAAATCTATAAAGAATTGATACCATTTTTTTCCTCCTACCTAGAATAGTTGAATGGAGAACCCTCACTTAACCATGTTACTTTAGACTTCTATTTCTAAAAGAGTTCTTCATCTCTGTAGGCCTAGTAAAGTTGAACATTAAGAGCAGCCTTTTCCTTATATTTTTCAGCTAAGGATTTTCAGGTCCTAAAGCTTGAATTTTTTCCTTTAAATCCTTAATTTTGATTTCAGCGTTTCTGTAGTTTTCCTTTTCTCATTCAAAAGAGCCATTCTACAAGCTTTTATCTTATGTTGAACCTTGAACATTCTAGAACCCTGAATATTAGTCCTCCAAGCTTCCTTTATAATGGCTTCCAATTCTGTATTTTGGATCAACTTCTTGTTGGAATGAAACCTCTTGTACGACTTGTATCTAGAAGCAAAATCTGAAGGTCTAAGGCTTCAATATTCACATGACAACAAACAGATTTGTGAAAATTTTAGCTTTGTTGCCGCTGTTCCTTTCTAATCTTGTTCTCAGAACTAACATAAATCCCAATCATCCACCATGACTTCATTTCTCCTAAATTTTCAATCTGAACCTCAATAGTAAAAGAAGTAAATAGGATTTCCTTAATCACAATGCTATTAACCCAAAACATAGCCATCCCACCTGCTTTCCTGAGGGCCTTCACCACAAATAAGTTATCAAAACTAATCTCTTCCTAACTTTGTCCAACATTTATTTTTCATTTTTGTCTCACCAATAAACAAAAATCTGGGGAAATGAGAGAAATTTTCTCCTTCAACTAGGAAATTGTCAAGGGGGTCCGCCCACATTGACAGTTCCACACCATAGCTCTCATTGGATTTGAGGACCCAAATTAGTTGGTCTCCTCCCCCATCATAGTATTCAAATAACCAGTACCAGTTTCATCCATTTTCAGTTTCTTAAAGTCTTCATATCCAACTGAATTCATATTCACAGCTTGCTCGGTCAAAAAATGCTTCCTTCTAAGTTGGAGAGTCCCTATCAACTTCCATCATATTTGAAATATCATCACATGGACTTCTTATTGAAGCTGGAAGAATTCTAACCTTTCTGAGAGTCCTTTTATGATCCTAGAAAATCATAGTACTTTTGCTTCCTTCTTGCAGTGAGTAAGTGATCTGGTTTCCAATTAAGATAATCTTACTGACCTGCAACTTGTCATCATCAATTGTCTCTAGGCTCACTGAAGAAGTAGAAGTTGAACCCTGATCAATTTGCAAAGCACTGATTCCCTAGTATGGTTAGCAAGTTCTTGCATATTTTTCTTGCCTGAAATCCTTTGTTGAATCTGAATTGAATTTGAACTTTCTAAACTGTCTTTGGATCCTCGGTTTTCCAATTGATCAAATTTTGAGAAAGTGTCACAACTACGAAGAGGATCAGTTTCAGGTATACTAGCTATATACCCTTTAGTATCTTTTCTCACATTGAGCTGATTTTGAGGAGAAATTCTTTTACCAGTAAAGCTATGAATCTCAACCTATGTGTTATCGTAGTATCTTTTCTCGCAAATGAATTGAACTTACCAATATTAGCCTTCAACCAATTGCCATATTGTGGTTCTTCCTTATCTTTTCCACCTTGACCTTTACTAGGACAAGAGTTCTCAGAGTGCCCAATTATACCACAAGCATAACAAAAATCAGGTAGTTTTTCATATTTGAAACTTACCCATTACATATCCCATCTACTCTATCCACAGTCCCTCTGAGTAGGGGTTTAGAACATCAATTTCAACCAGCAGCTTAATTACTTTACCATCTTTACCCCCTATCTGGCCAAGAACTACATCCTTAACCGAATGGAAAACCCTCCCAATTTTTCACCCCACTTCTTTAGAGAACCAATGTAAAGGAAAATTCCTAACTTGAACCTAGAAAGGAGAAATTTTGAATTTTCATCATTTCTTTCAATATTCAGTTCCCATTTATCAAGAGACAATAGTTGTTTATCCAAAACCCAAGTTTGGTATTATGGACCCTCATCATATCAATTTTCCAATCCAAAAGTAAATTGAAAAGAATTAGGTCCTAATTCAATAACAGAGAGATTTTAGGAAAACCCCACACCTGATTTACAAAATTCTTGACCCTAATGAAATTTGCTTGCTTCTCTCCTATGATCTTCCTTATCAAGCTTTTAACAGGCTATAATTCCTTTATGAAGTTCTCCGTTGTGTAGATCTGTACCAGACAACTCTTCTATAGATAGAGAAAACCTTTGCAAGATCTCTCCCAATTCTTTAGCCATGACAGAGAAAGAAGAATACCAACAGATCTGCTAGTAGATAAAAGAAGCAGGCCCTTTGGAGAAAAGATAAAAACTGGAAGATCTACACTAGACAATCAGGTTAGAAGGAGGACGAAAGAGAGGAGATGGGGAAGAGGCTGAAAAAAAAGAGTAAAAAACACCTGAAAGAAAAGACAAGAGAATCAGACAAAGCTAAAAGCTTCGATAAATTAGAAAATGGCTGACCACAAAAAGTGGATCCTAGAACCCACTCGTGACTATTACGCAAACATCCAAATTTAAAATTTTGAAGTCTTGAAATATTAAAATTACAGCAATAAATGCAAGTAAAAACACATATCTCCATTAAATTTTGTTTTTTGATAAAATTTAAGAAAAGCATTAAATATAGCAGCAAAATATTTTGGATTTGGATTTTGAAAAAAAAAATTGAATGATGACTAAGTTGCAAGAAAACTCTCCAAATAGAGAGAAAAAGAACTCTCCCTAGAGAGAGAAAAAAACTTCTAAATATCAAAAGTGTTCATTGGAGGTAATTCCGTCAATTTGATCTATTGGTGCTAATGGAAATTTAGGGTTAAAAATAAACCTAACACAGTGAACTAACATTCTTTAAAAAATATTGAGGTCAAATTAAACGAAAAAAAAGATAAAAATGTTGAAGTCAAAATTGAATTTCCCAAAATTTTGTAGTCAATTTAGTCTTTCCCTAGGCCCCTTATCATCTTCTTGCCGCCTCCTAACCCTTAATCCTTTTTGACTACTCTTGCCTAATAACTACCACATTTCCAACCCTTTTACCCATTTTGACACCCCCAGATCCAACACCCCAGCCCCTTCCACCCTCAATCTGCCTTCTAAACCCGGCCCCTTAAGAACAAGACCATTAGAAATACAGTGATAGCGACTAATATTCTCACCAAAATTAAGTCTTATTGCAAGATCATCTTCTTGAGTACTGTTGATAAGTACGAACTAAATCCCATAAGTTTTCAAAAGATGGCTATTTAGAAAACCTCCAAGAGTCCAAAACAAGCGTTATTTGAACACTTACAAATCGAGATAGAGGAGTCACATGAACTTTTACAAAACAACCAAAATGTGCAAAGAATAACACATTCGTATCAACAACATTTTCTCCACCACACAAGAGAAGAAATCAAGTCCAGAAGATACTTTCATGACAATTGTTCAACAAACAAGCACATTCAAGCAAGAAATGAGAAGAAAATTTCAAGAACCAAGAGATGCCTATAAGGAAATTTATCGGAAGCTCAAATAAGTCAAATTTTAGACTAGCGAAGAGACCTCAAAGGGTACTACCAAGTGACACACTTACGAACTCTAAGGAGCAAGTAAAAGTGATTACTCTAAGGAGTCTCAACATGTTAGAAGAGAAAGAAAATAAATAAAGAATGATGAAAATGAGGTTGAGTCAGTACCTATACAAGTTCCAAAAGAAGCCAAATCAAAATATCAAATTTCTAGCAAAAGCAAGAAGACGGAAGAAAATATAGAAAAGGTGTCTCTGCTACTTCCTCTAGTTAATATCTATACTTAGGGGTGTTCATAGTTTGGCTTAACCGAATAAATTGACCAAACCAAACTAATTTAGTCAAATATTTGGATAATCAGTGTTCGGATAAACCGAAGAAAAAAGATTGGTTGTATGGTTCGGATTTGGTTATTAAAATCAATAACTGAATAACCAAAATAACCAACCTTTTAGTTTTATTAGTTTTTTGTTTTAGTTTTTTAGTAACCCAATTTTGTTTTCCATTCATTCAATACTTTGATATTATTTTTCTTTGTTATTTTTTAGTTTCTAGTCTTAATTTTAGTAGTTTTGGGTTTATTTTTTATTAATTTGATTAGTTCTGTATTTAATTTTAGACTTAATTTTTAAATTAACTAGTGACTTCGATTAATCAGATAAACCAAAAAAAATATTTGATTAACCAACCAACCGAAGAAAAGTTTGGTTCAAATTTGATTTTCATTTTCTTGCACCGAACAGCGAAAAAACTAAAAAAATTTAATCGGATTACGAAAAAATCAGTTGATGAACACTCCTACCTATACTAGTTGAAAAAGTTCCAAAAGCAGACAAATCAAAATATTAAATTCCTAGCTAAAGGAGGAAGAAGGAAGAAGATGTGGAAAAGCCTTCGCCACTTTCTCTATTGGTGAAGATTCCATGTCCACAAAGGAATGAGCACCACAAAAGGGGGATAAAATTCTCTTTGTTCCTTGATATATTTAAGAAACTACAAATTATGGCATTCCTTTTTACCATTGCTTTAGAGTAAAAGCGTAACTACGCGACACTCATGAAAGACCTATAAAATAAAAGGAAGCTAAAGGAGCATGAAACAATCATGCTTACAAGGAATATAACGGAATCCACCAAAAGAAGTTACCTCCAAAGTTTAAGGATATAGGAAGATTTACAATTCCTTATGTAGTTGGCAATTTGTCTCTTGATAGAGTTTGTTTATTTTAGGAGTATCTATTAATTTGATACTCTTGTCTATTTTTAGGAAGTTTGTCTTCAAGTTTGTCTTCAAAGAAGCAAACTAACAGTGATGACTCTTTAACTAACAGATCATTCGGTGAAACATTCACAAAGCATCATCGAAGATGTACCCGTGAAAGGCCACAAATTCATCTTTTTTGTTGATTTTGTTGTAATTGAATATAGAAGAACTCAAGAATTCCTTAATACTAGGAAGACCATTCTTAGCTACGGGAAGAACCCCTATTGATGTATAATAAGTGAAATTTTTTGAATTGAGAGTCCCATATAAGAAAATTACCTTCAATGTTTTTTGAGGCAAAAAAATTTCCTAGTGAACTAAATAAATTCTTTCGAGTTAATTTGATTAATTCGACTGTGACTAACACTTTTAGGAAGAATGCACGAAGTTACCTTTGGAGAAGTGAACAGTGAATTCATGCATTATTGAAGAAGAAGAAGAAGATAAAGAAATTCAAGAGTGTGTCAAGTTTTTAGAAGCACAACCAAGACATTCTTCTCAAAAAGAGCAATTTTAGTCAATGAGTAAAGAAGAATGTAAGGTTCAAGTTTTATCGAATAAATCACAAAAGATTGAGTTTAAAAGCATTGTCATATCATCCAATATACTTTTTTGGGAGAAAATTGTTCCTTTCCGACTATTATTAAAAAAAGAATTAGTGTCATAAAAAGGAGAAGTGCTACCTTTTGTAAGTCAAAAATTGCATGAAAGACAACTACAAGCATGTAGCTCAACCGCAACACCGTCTAAACCTTCTATTGATATAAGTGATAAAAATGAAAAGACAGAACTACTTGATGGGTATCATTTATCGTATTTGATGCTTGGGTAAGTCCCATGCAAGTGGTTCTTAGAAAAGGGGAAGGGGACTAACAGTATTACAATGAAAATAATGAATTGATCTGTACTAGAATAGTGTTTGGGTAGCAAGTTTGGTATCATAAGTTACAAAAAATTAAATGCGGCCTCTAGGAAAGACCATTTACCCCTTATCCTTTATCATCCAAATATTAGAAAGGTTAGCCAAATATGCATTTTATTATTTTCTTGATAGATATTTGGGGTATTTTATGATATAAGTGCAATTGAAGACTAAGAAAAAATAATTTTTACATGTCCTTATCTTACATTTAATATAGAAGGATGCCCTTGGGCTTATATAGTGCTCCCACTACTTTTCGAAAATATATAATAACTTCTATTTTTTTATGATATGATTGAGAAATTCAATATAGCTTTCATGGATGATTTTCAGTTTTTGATTACAACAGCCCTACATCACTTGACCATTGTTTTTTTAATTTGTATTTGGTATTGATATGTGTTAAGAAATCTTTGTTTTTAATTAGGAGAAATGTCACTTAATGGCTCAAAATATTACAGTATTATATAATATTTTATTTCAGTACATGGAATAAAAGTTAGTAGGGTACAGTTGAGGTGCTTGAAAGATCACCCCCTCCGTTCGGGGAATAAGGAGTTTTTTAGCTCATAGAGTTTTTATAGAAGATTTATAAAGGATTTTTCAAAAATTGCAAAACCTTAGTGTAATTTGTTACAAAAGGTACTCCTTTTGAATCTGATGATTGTTTGACTTCATTTCAGATGCTTATTTCTGTTTCTATCATTGTTGCACCCGATTGGAACTTACCATTTGAGCTAATGTAAGATCTAAATAATTATGCAATGGAGTTGTTTTAAGCCAAAGAAAAGAAACATTGTTGCACGTTATTTATTATGCTAGTAGAACTCTTAATTAGTCATACATGGATCCTTTTTGTCACAATTGAAAAAGAGTTGCTAGCAATCGTATTTATATTTGATAAATTTCATTCTCAGTTGATTGGTTCTACAGTTATTGTTTACACTGATCAATCTGCATTGAAATACTTCTTAGCCAAAATACACCTTTTTGTGACATGATTGATGACATCATATTGGACCTTTAACTCAGACTTGCTAATGATTTTTTTGGTAAGGAAAAGAACTAGCAAAATAGCTAGTTAATTAGTACAAAACATACAATTGAATCAGACCTCTTTAGTGTCATCTAGAAGAGCATTACTAACAAAAGATGGGACAACATCAAAAAAATGAAGTCTTGACATTGTGATGATCCTTCTTTTGCCAGTCTATCCGCAATTGTGTTGCATTCCCTGAAGTTGTGTTTAATTTCTACCTGAGAAATCATTCTGCGAAGTGCTCTTCAATCAAGAATTATAGGAGATCAGCAATGAGTCTCAATAGAATTGCATGTCAAAAGGCCAGCTATGATTTTAGATGTAGCCATTTGGAGTTAGTTTCCACTAGAAGATTGTGACAATTAAGATCTATGGCTAATTCCCATTCCTAATCGCCCAAACCTCAGCCATGTTGTTAGTAGTGGATCCAGTGTGCCTGCTAAACCTTGTAACCCATTCTCTAAGGTGGTTACGAAGAACCCCTCTTGCCCCTGCCAGTCTTCGGTTGCCAAAAGAGGAACCATCAGCATTTAACTTGAAGGAAAAGCTGGGGGATCCCAGCCAATGAGTCTTTCTTGGTTTCTGATTTCATTTCTGTGGATAGGACCAATGTAGTAGTATTCTGAAGCCAAACTTGTGCAGTAAGATTTCAGGTTGGCCTGCCTTCAGTTGGATTGAGAAATCTTGTAATTCTATCCAACCAAAGGCCCCAATAAAATGTAGGGGAACAGAGTGGTCCAAAGAATGCTAGTAGAGGAGTTCTTACTACTGGTACAACCAGGTTTGAGCCAGTCAGCAAAGGATAGTTGATCATACTCAGGTTTGACAAAAGGGCAGTCAACTACAAAGACAGAGCTTTAGTGCACTTTCTAATAACATGTTCAGAGTCTCACAAATGGGATCAGGCAAAATGTTCCTATTAAATAGCAGATTCTTACTAGTCAATCTATCCTGACTCTTAACCAAAGGAAATGCTTTACTTTAGAGGCAACCTTCAGTTTCCATATCCAGCTGCAATTCTGATCTACGGGAGTATTGTCATGAATATCCAGCGCCAGACAGCAAGCCTCTTTGGAGTCAAACTCTACGTCCAAAGACGAGCCCCAACCATAACATCATCTTGAGCATCAAAGCATTGTCTGGGAATGGCTGAGATTAACTTGATAATGTGAGGGGGAGGTCAAAGGAAATGCTAGAAAGATTCCAACCATTAGACAGATTAAAGAGAGAGCCAACAATTAAGGCTTCTTCACCCTCCAGAAAGGACCCTTGGATAAGACTTGTAAGTGCACCTTGATAGTGCTATTTATCTAGGATGGCAACGGATTGTGGTTGCGTCATTATTGGGTTTGTGTTAAAATACTTAAATTTAAACACAATTCATTAAGCATTCGTATCGTGTCGTGTTATAAATCCATTCATTAAAGAATTGATACGACACGACATGATTGATTTATTAAAGTTTTACATTAATATAACAAATTGTAATAAACTTAACTTGAATGACACTATAAGCCTATAAATAACCTGATAAATCCACAACAAACCCGCAATCGTATAACCCAAAACAGCCTCATTAACCTATTTTAAACTCTTCAATCCAATAATTTTATAGAATTTATATGAATATTTTTATATTTAATCTCTAAAATATGTATAAAGTTGTAACTAATTACTAAAATAGCCCCAACTATTAGTCAAGAATGATTAAATAATTAACGAGTCAAATAAATCAGATCGTGTCACTTATATCTGGTTATCCAATAATTTAACAGGTTAACGTGTCAACTCATGACACAACTCATTAAGTTTCGTGTCACTAATGGATTGACACGGCCCTCTATATAACAACCCGATTAATTTCAAGACGTATTTATACTTAACAATTTATAATTGTATCTATGTCTATCATATCACCGTCTCGTATGAAAAATTACCACTCCTACATTTATCCATCCAAAAGTTAGCCAACTTACCATTCTTTATAGCCTATTTAGCTCTTTTATTACAAACTTTACCCGCTCTTCAAAGGTAACCTATTGGAAGAAGCTGCTCAGTGTTTCAAACACAGAATTGTCCCCATGAATGCTAAAGTTTCAACTATCACAGAATATAGGGCTTGGAATAACCAGAAAGTAGAAACATAGAAGTGAATCATTAGAAATTTTTATGCTACTCCTTATTTTTTGATCATTGGTAGACGGTGATTTTTCGTGGTATGAATTCTTGATTCCAAAGATACACGTGATGAGATAGCCAAGGAATCATGTAACCTTGTACAGAAGTATTTGGAGTAAGAAATCTATCTAAGATATACTGCTATCATCGAATGAAAATCAAGTATGCAAGAAATCTGTTTGCAAAACTTGTCTGATTTCTTGGATAGCTTTGATCTAGGATGATGAACTTCCGATATTATGGTGCTAAATGAATCTAGAGTTCAAGCTCACTCGAGTTAGATTTGGAACTCAGTCGAGTTTAAATGATTTCAATTGAGTTTAGATAATAAAAAATTGAAAAAAATTAATAATTAATTTTCAAAACTCACATACTAGAGTTCGAATTCGAACTCGTGAAGTTAAAAATTCGATTTCATTTTAACCAACGAAAAGTTAAGTCAAGCTTTTAACCGTTAATGGTGCTATGGGTGGTATTTTTATAATATTTTAACCTGCAAAAGGCAAAATACTTGACTTCTATGTTTGAGATTTGGTATGATTTTGGGTGTATTTTATGACCTATTTTCATGTTACAAAAAGATAGGTTCACTTTAAAGTGTTTGCATGAATTTTTGGAGTTTTATAGATTACTTTGGCTTTTTCAAAAGTAACTTTTTAATTTTCTTGATGCCACATCATGCCAGTGATGCCACCCCAAAATTCGATAAGATTAAAAATTTAGTTTTCAAAAGCCCAAGAAATTTATACAATTCCTAATTTAATTCAACCAAACTACTTTTGGATAAATAAATTTATTTTTTATACTTTGAAATTACCTCATAAAATTTAACCAAATTGTATCGAATTAGAAAAATATAAGGCATGTAATTTACCTTCTACTAGTTAAAATATTTTGAAAAAAATATCAAATCAACTCGAAAATTGCTTAAAACTTATGAATTTTATAAGTTTCAAAATATTATTGTACAAATTGAGAATTTATTAGCTTTTTAATGATATTTTAACTTGTCTAAAAATTTGATTTGAGCTCATTTTACGGTGCAAAAGTGAATTTTTTTTTTTCAATGCAAAGGTTTTTTTTTTTTTGGTGATTTTTAAGAGTTTTATAAATTTTTATTTTTCTTTTTATTTCTGTCTAGCTAGATGGCATGGAAACCAAGGCATTTTTTTGGTGCAATTTTATGAAAGAATAAGAGCCTTATACAATCTGTCATTCAAACCGTAAGAATAGTATATTATATCTACACTTTATGATTTTAAGCATATCATTAAAAGTATCTAGGAGTATTGTTTGTAAAAAAAAAAATGTATTTTACAATTAATTTTTAATCCACCCGAGTTACACTTGTATTGGGTTAATATTGAAACCCTTTCTTTACAGTACTAAGAAAACAAATGGAAATAGGTGAGCATTATTAAAATATTACAGTAAATAAATAAATAAATTATTAAAAATATTAAAATAAATGATGCCTCTAAGTTAAAGTAGGAATTTTTCCTTATATTTCCTACATTGCTCAAATTTTCTTGAGTACTGATTGTTCATCCTAGACACCTAGTAAACTAAGAAAGCACATTCGCCATGTGACTCAAGTTAAGGACCAACTTAGTAATTATCCCTATTTTATCCTTTGTCCTTTGAGTTTGGGTTTTTAGATGCTTTTTTAGGTTAATTATTTATTTGTAAGATGAGTTGGATGTTAGGAAAATTTCCAATATTTAAGTGGACTAAATCCCTAGCATTTGGTTTGAAATCATCCATAACAATTCTAAACTAAAAAACTAAATATTTTTGTGGTAACATCGATGATTGCAGACTAAAGAATCTATTACGTTTACCATGAATGCAACCTATCTAGAAATTTTCCTAAATTGATTTTAAAATCTCATTCAAATATTTAATGAAAAATGATTTTATATATAAAAAAATAAGGGATAAATTCACTTTGGCCGCCTAAACTTATCATCATTTACCATAACACCCTAAACTAATTTTTTGATCACTTTGATCCTAAGTTTTTATTTCTTGACACTTTACCCCATATTTTGACAAAAGTTATAAAAGTAAGGTAGTGTTCATGAGTTCTATGCACACGTTATTATTGTAATGTCAATGATCATAATAAATTAAAATGTAGATTAAATGTCATATTAAATGCCATAATATACACTAAAGTATATGCATAGAATTCGCTAATATTCCATTAATTTTGTAATTTACACTCAATAGGTCGTCATAATTTGGAAAAAAAAAATGTCAAGAAACAAAGATTTTACAAGACAAAGTGATCAAAAAATTAATTCGAAGTGTAATGTGACAAACAGTGACAAGTTTTGAGCCTTAGAGGGCCAAAGTGAATTTAACCGAAAACATAATTCACTTTTTTGGCTCTGTGAATTCTTGGACAGAATAACCGCACACGCACGTGTTGACGCAATTTTTTCCCTCGAACGATAGCCCGTGTTGATACAATTCAAAACAGCTATTTGTTGAGGGGAGGAGACTAGGAGAGTGCATCCAACTTTCATTTAAATCACGTATCAGAAATGATCGGAGAGAGTTGTGGGACTGGGGGAAGGTGCCAAGAATTTAAAGAACAATCAGTTCAAGATTTTTTTTTTTTTTTTAATTTTTATGCAACCACCAAAAATGCCTTGACAAGACAAATTGAACACTTGCAAGAAGCCAAAAGTAGCCCCTTTCGAAACATTAGAAAAAACAGATCCCGCACATTACTCAATCGCATTTCTCAAAATATCAAAATAAGTTGGAGGAGCAGAGGTTGGAAAAGTTGTACTGCGTTGAATTCAAATTTGCCAAATACAACAAGGCACTGATAGTTATCTAATAAGCACGATCGACTCAAAATCCCAGTATGATACTTAAAATCCGATGTCTTGACCATTGGATAGATATCAAAAGAGTTTTCTAAACTTTGTGACACAGCCTCAGAAGTACTTGAAAGGATAACTAAAATAGTTGCATGCAAAGGAGACTTGCAAATCTTAATAACATTTAGCTTGATACAACAGCTCTGTAATAATCTGAGCAGCAGCTGCTTCTCTTGCTTCTTCGGGAGTAGAAAGCAATTGACTACAATAGGAACAATCAATATCCATGCCTTTCACAGTTATCTTAGCTACAAAGCCACCTAAAATACAGATTAGTTAGAATTAATAAAATACTGTCTTTAACAGGACTATAAAAGAAAAGAAATTTCTGTTCTTAGAGGAATATAAAAGAAAAGAAATTTCTCGGTTCTTAGAGAAATTCTTCTCTCTTCCCCCTGCTACCTCACCTACAACAATCATATCAAAAGAAAGTCCTATATGCATGTGTATATTTCATACAAGAAGCAGATGAGCTTTTGGGTTTCTTGCTTTCTTTGAATTGGTTCTTTCTTGGTATCTTTGTCAAGAGGAAGTGGTGATCAATGTAATCTACTAACCAGAGATAGTAACAGCAAATAAGTTAATAGATGGTCTGAGAATCAGAAATAAGAACTGTAATATTCGTTCCAGAAGTTCTTGTTGTTCAAACTCTCAGTTACTTTCCAAATTGTTTTCATACCATGTAAAATGGATAGAAGCTACTATCACCATGAAGGAATGCTAGATTAGTTAATAAAACAGCCCTAAAATTTGGCCATTCACAGATATTCATATAGATGTATTACCATCTGATGCTGATATATTATATAGTACTGTCCAGTTATTCTCACGGCATATATCATCCAAATCCTGCCAAGGAACAAATTTTGAGATTTTGAAACACATTAAATGCATAGCCCCACAAAAATCCAATCATCAAACACCAAGTATGCTCAAAGGTGTGTTCCAAACACACCCAGTGGCAAAGCATACAAGAAGAATACTCCATGGAAATATGTTTTAACTCCTGTACCACTCAAAAGTCACTACTAAAAAATTGCTAATTACCTGCATATTTTGCTGCGGATTATAATGAAAAATCCGCAGCAAACAAGAATTTCCATGATGAATTTAGGTCTGCCATAAAATAATCCGCGGGTAAAAAGGCCGTGGATACTAATTTGTTGCGGATTACAAAATCGCACTAAATTTGATGGAAATTTTCTTTGCGAAATATACATGCGGATATTTTGCGCTGTAATTCCATGACAAAATTTCGTCATAAAAACATGTTTACAAGGGTTTTGATGGGAATTTTCTTTGAAATTATTCTGTGTAAATTTTCGCAGACAAAATCCCTAGCAAATATCCCCAAATTCCCCATATAATTTTAAGAAAATCCCTAACAAATATCCCCAAAGAAATTCCCCATATAATATCCCCAAAATCCCCATATATTTTCCAGCAAAATCCCCAAATAATTTTCACGAAAATTTTTGTTAATATTGTTTGATTTTTCTTCCCCTGTACCATCATGTCACATTCCAACAATTTCATCACAAAAAATAATTCGCATTGATCATCATGTCACATTCGAGCAATTTTATCTCAAAAAATAATTCGCATTGAAAGAAATATAATACGAAACAAATTCAAATACAATACATATATAACATTTAGTTATCTAAGTAAACAATCAATACAGTCTAAGCATCCGAGCTTACCATCTGCATCGTGTGCATAGAACTCATTAATTTACAAAAATTACTGCAACCTAGGTTTGGGATTAATTTTTTGGTTTTGATTCCAAAATCCATCTTCAATCTCCGCTTTTATTAGCCTATCCATAATTTCTTATTCACACAATAATTTACAAAAGTTACGTAACAAAAATCAAAGAAAGTTTTAAGGACAATTGCAAATTTGCTGCAGATGTTGTGAGTGTTGAGAACCATCATAAGACATATTATCATTCTCAACAGTACTTTGAGAAGATATTTCAACCTTTTTCTTCTCAAAGTTATCCTGCAAAAGTCATATAACAAAGATCAACTTTATGGAAACAAGAATATTAAAGGACAAATCATAAAAGATTGTAATAAAGCCTTAATGACTTACATAAGCAGTTTGGGCCCGAGGATGAACCCAATCTCCTCCTTCTTCTTATGGGTACGAAATAGAAATCGAGAATGGCAAGATATCACCCTCTCATACGTAGATGTGTAGAAATAAATATTTTCAAGTCATCAATAACAAGTTATTTCTTTGATACTGTCTCTTATACACATCTAGATGTGTATAAGAATTAATACGTTGAAACAATATAGACCATTATACCTGAAATTCTTCAAACCACATGTCTCTTGTGGCCGTAGAAAACTTCTTCCACGAGGGTTTGCCTTCTTCAAACTTGGTCTTTATGCATGCAGCGATGCCCTCAATTGCTGGTTTGTGAGGCCAAAACCTAGTTTGCAAGCAAACAAGATTAATACAACACGTTATCTTAGGGTAAGCAATTAAATCACAATTTTATATTTATTATGAATAATATTAACCCATCTCCATCGGGCTCTATCCAAATCAATGTGTCATCAGCATCATTTCCAATAAGTAGAAGAACTGGCACTGTATGAAGGCCACCAATGGAGATAATAAATATAAAATTGTGCTCTGAGCTTGATGAAGGAGAGGCTGAGGGATTTGTTGAGCTTGAGGATTTTGTTGAGATGTGGATGGATTAGCATGACACATGGCACGAAGGTTAACAATGGGGATTAACTCAGGAATGTGGGCATTTGTTTGTTGAGTTTGTGCCTCTAGGCCCAAACTATTGCGGTGGAGGAACTTGGGTGACACGCTTCTGTCACACTCCCTCATTTGTTTTTTCCCTGTCTTTTGGTTTTTCTCCTCCTTGATCTCCGCATCACCATCTACAACAACCAATGAAATAAGTAAGATATTGATTAATTCAAATACAAAATCACATAGCAATAATATAAGGATTCTTGAAAAATTACATGAATATGCAAGACAAATTCACATGACACCAATGTAAGCAATATTGGAAAAATAACATGAACAAATTCCTCATTCAAACCATAAAATAGTATGGCGGTGGATAACAAACAGTTGAAAAAAAAATGTAAATAACACAACAAAAATCTATACGATAACAAACAAAATAAAAAAAATAAAAATAAAATAAAAATAAAAATAAAAATGCAAAAATTATAGCAGTCTATAGGAGGGTATTTTGCTCATAAAATATTGAAATTATGATGTACTAAAGGCAACAGTGTTGGAATTAGAAATTATACTTATTGCCAACGTTAAATCAATCCTAGACAGGTCAATGACTATGAGGCTGTGAACGGTTGCAGCTAGAGGAGATGGTGGCTGGACAAATAGAATCCAAGATGAATACCAAGTTCACGCGGCTTCTTCAAGAGGAAGGATGGAGCAAAATGGCTTGAGGAGAGAAAGAAATGAGGAAGAAGGGATGAAATTTAGGTTTGAAAATAGTGGATGGTAGTTGGAAGAAAGGTGGAGGGTGAATGGTGGCTGGTGGTGCAGGTTATATGTGAGGAAAAGTGATTTTTTCCCGATACTAGATGGGTCCAAAATTTGCCGGATTTCTGTAAATTGAAATTTCTGCGAATTTCCGCAGCAACATTGTCGGAAATTAACTTTAAATTCCGCAGCAAATCCTGCAGCAAATGTATGTCTCTTATACACATGCTTCTCATCATTTGCATGTAGCGGCAGAAATTTGCTGCGGAATTTATTTCCGCAGCATATGTACTGCGGATTTATTTTTCCGCAGCAATTTTGCTGCGGATTTATTTTTCCTTTGATTTTTGTTGCGTAATTTTTGTAAATTATACGTTCCCGCTTTATGGAGGGGCTGTTATCTGCGGATTTTGATGCAAATTTTTTAATCCGTAACAAAATTTTAATCCCAAACCTAGAAAACTAAAATTTGCAGTAAAATCCGTATATAATTCCTGGGGAAAAAATCCACAGCAAAAATCCACATGAAATTTGCAATTTTTTTGTAGTGAGTGATGATGCTTGAGAAACAAAATAACAGGTATTTCCAAATTAGAGGGTGCAAAACAATTCTCAAACTTTTCAAATTGACATAACATATGTAGCTGTATGGCATAGAGCACCATCCGATTATTTGAATAAGCTAAGAAATAGAGTAGACATGCACTTTTGAAATTATGTGTGTTTATACAGGGGACAAGTCAATTTGGGAGAGATGTATGTAATTACAAGATAGTGGCAACCAAAAATTGGAAAGAAAAGCAAATAAGAGTAAAATAGCAACAAGAAACAACTAGAAGAATGGTTTTAATATGGGTGAACGATGACAGCATCTAAAACAGACAAGGATAGGCATGATCTGTCTTGCATAATTTTGACTTGCTTAGACTAACTAATATGCAAGAGAAGATATAGGAACATGCTGTTTACAAGATAAACAATTTTCTTGCCTTTGAAGAACCGTATCTAAGGAAATTTTTTCCACTACTATTTATTTGGAAACAAGTCTAATAAGGTTTGTTTCCAAAGAGCATAGAACCAAAACACAAACAATCAAGAACTTCTAGAATGAGAAATAGGTATAAATTTAACGTGAAACTCCAGTATTTTGACTTACCTGTCTTGGAGACCGCAAATAAAGCATGGCATCTGGTATCCTTTTTCCCTTAGTGCTTTGGATCAAATCATGACCTTCACCATGCTGATAACTCTCATCTTGAATGCTCTTTATCACTGAAGCATGTATCTTTACAACCATCCATGGTAGAATCTACCTTTAGAGTCGAAGCACCTTCATTGCCTAGTACAGGATAAAACAATATGAGAATAGGAATTGGTCTCTGACTATTTGATCTTACCATAAACATCATTAATAAAATAAACTAAACAACAAAAGCTTGTGAAGGTGGTAAAGTTTTTGTTGACTAGTAACCATCAATAGTTTGGGCCTAGAGGCCCTCTTGGAAGAAGCCAATGCAATCTTCATCAACTATGTTACATGGACTCTCCTCTTACCTCCAGAGTACCCGTGTCCTGCCGTGTCGACATGGGTGTGGGTGTGGGATCTAGATGTGTATAAGTGTGTATTCAGTTGGACTTATTATAAGACAGATTTGTATATATACTGTCTCTTATACACATCTGGGTACGGGTACACGTCTAGGAGGAAGATTAAATATGAGGAGAAACATATGTATACCAAATTACTAAATCTTATTGTAGATATATCCTTCTAATATGCTTATTTTTTTCCGTGCACCACTATTCTTTAATACTACACATAAACATATTTATTTTTTGAAAATGAGTTACAAAATAATGTTAAATTGCTTTATGTCATCAAATTGCATTAGATGTACACTAACTACACTAACACATAATACAAGCATACAAGACGCACCCCCGCACCCATATCCGACTCTTTTAGAGTGTCCCCGTATCCTCAATTTATAAAATTAACGAATCCGACACCTAGACGTGTACCCGTACCCGACACCCATATCCGAGTCCGGGTAACTTAGTTCATCAATACTATTGTTGATGGAGAGGAGGTATGTTACCTGCTGAATTAGCAAAGAGAAGTGGAGTAATCCTAAATTTGGACATCTTACTCTTGATTTGGATGAACAAAGATTAAGAGCCAAAGAAAGTTAAGAACTATAACACAAGGTCAATGTAAACCCTTGTAAATTTCAAGCGGGTGACTTTGTTCTTAAAAGTTATGCTACCTGATACAATCCTATGAAAGATCAATTAGGCCAGTCAAAAACTGTGATCTCAAGAGTGGGAAGGTACCTTTAAGATGTAGGTCAAAGACAATTGAACCTTCACCATTGTTCGAATAAAGACTGAGAAGGCATTCATCCTATGTCTATAACTTGGTTAAAATTTCACATATTTTGCAAGTATCACAAACAATTGTGAAATAATCACATTCCCTTGCTTGCTTCTATTCACTCAGGTCTCACTTCATCATAGTGGCGTCAGTCCCTTGTAAAATTTGGCTTATCAATGCAGTGTCAAAGCCAAATAATCATGCAAAAGATTGATTATGGATCACAGAGCTCAATTATTAAATTCACGGATCTTTGCTTCCTCTCAATTCTTAGTTTGCTGTCTTCACCTCCATTTATTTTCTGTGACTCCTCACTGTTAGCCTAACTACCTAACAATAATGTATCTCACAGGCCTTCACTTACTGAGATTAGAAAACACATTTTCTATTCCATACAATTCTTACATAGGTTATGGCATATGCTTTACCTCCACACATTGGAGAAACTAAAGTAAGTTAAGCACTGTACCCTGTAAAATATTCTGGATATTTCTATCACATAGTGCAATATCATCTTGGATGAGCTGATGCTGTTGACACTGCCAAGACAGAAGAATGAGGCAATGAATATTCTCTATTAATTCAGGAATGCAAAAAGGAAACTAGGAATCAATAGCAGAAACCAATTAATTTTCAATAAGAATAAATAAATCGCAGGAATAAAATGGGACCTATAAGAAGAAGATAAAGTCACTATAGACTAGGTCCAAATTTTCACAGCAAGAGAATCAAATCTGGAAATTATGAAGTCAATAACCTGCAGCATTCAGAAGGTTGAGTTTTCGAGAACTACATGCAAATGATGAGAAAGAGAAATGGAGATTTTCAGTGTCCAAGACAACCTCTCAGTTCTCACACAATTTTTAGTGGTGTTTTCCCCAACACAAACAATTAGTTAGTTTAGCACAGCTAACACTCCCCTCAAGCTAAAGCATAATAGCACACTAGATATACCAAACATGTTAGAAACACTTCCATCTCTGTAACTACCAAAAGTCTAGGTATACAGATATATTAAGTGATTTCTTGATTCTTCAGAGTTAGAATGTTGCTGTATTTTCTCAGTCAAAGTTATGACATTTTATTTCTTTTGTGCCCTTACAGAAGACAAGGTTAGGCTTCATTTAAGGAGCTTATACTAGTCACAGGATAGATTTATTCAAATCTGAACGTAAATGACACCCTTCTCCCACCTTAAAAGGAAATGCAGTCTCTAACTGTTAATTAGCCCAACTACTTCAACTTCTAAATGTTGAAGCTCCTTGATATAAAAATTATGAGGAATACCTAAAGTACCTAAATAGATATGCAGTGGCTGCCTAAATTAAAAACCAAATATGGCAAAGAAAAATGAACGACTTCCTTACACATCAGATTGCACAAAATTAGTCAGAAGGGCGGCAAGAATAAACTTAAAAAAAAAAAAAAAAAAAAAAAAAAGAGCAATGCATTTGAACATGCTTAATAACCGAAAGACGTGTGCCAATCAACAACAGCAGCCACAGTATTGTAACTTATTTGAACAAATCATGACTTGATACTATCATCACACCACACCCTCAATGGCTTGGTTGCCATATTCAAGAATAATCTGATGGAGCTTACTCATCAAAATAAGTGGAAAAACAAGTAAGAAGAAATTCAAGACTAAAATTACCTCTTCTGGGCAACAATCTATCTTATAAACTCAACTAATTATAATTTTGCCTTGTCCAAATTTCTCTAGAAAAGATGAAGCAATGAAGTACATCACTATTGTAGAAATAAAGCTACCCTAAAAGAATCTTTGTCCCAAAAATCCATATCTTTCCACAGGAAAACATGAGTTGTAGGTTAGATCTACCAAAACATTACCAGTTTTGCCATTTTTCTGTAAAGAACTCCTAGAGCAGCCTGAGTAATTGCTATGTCTTTTGAAGCCAGTGAAGCTCGCAGAGTTTCAATATTTCACATCTTTATAGCTATCATTTGGCTCAAAAGAATCTGCCACATGAGTTGTATTTAGATTGGATGGGATAGTCCAATTGATGTCATTTCCAGTTACCAGCCCTTCTCTAATTTCACCAGTATTTGAATTTGGAGTACCAGCCCCCTCCACCTGCACCAATCAATGATGTCACCACTAACAAATTTGATACATTTCAAGGCATTTTTACGCAGATATACAGGAATGTTATAATGGGTCAGTTACTGAAAGACACCAACCCAATGACAAAAGTAGGTTAATTACAAGCATAACAAAGAAATACTCAAGATTCAGTATTTTATCCGTAACAGTAGACACAGTCATTGCCCCCTGTTCATCTTCATCATCATACAACATAATGAAAACTTTGAGCACTGAATGACCAACACTGCCTCTA
The DNA here is from genome assembly GCA_025175665.1 of Cinchona pubescens. Taxonomy (NCBI): domain Eukaryota; kingdom Viridiplantae; phylum Streptophyta; class Magnoliopsida; order Gentianales; family Rubiaceae; genus Cinchona; species Cinchona pubescens. The sequence goes on along the minus strand of JANKKI010000267.1, from coordinate 706,690 downwards.
AAGAAACTATGTCAAGCTCGTGCTATTCGCGATCTGTGAGTATAATATAGCTGGACTCACAATTCTTATTTGTTGGGACCTAGATAGCTAAACCAATACGTAGCAGCAGTAACATTTTCTTGGGAATCTTATAGTTATAGTGGAAGGAAAGAAGAGAAAACAATATTACTAACATTGATGCCACCACATGCAGAAGCACATGCATCACTCTCCATAGAAATCTTCCTTTTCTGATGATGGTAAACTTGAATAGGCACATCAGCATTTTTAGTCTCGTCTCCATCCTTCTGAAAATTCATAACAATTCCATGTTCACCCATTTTTTGTCTCTTGCCTGGGGTAAAGGAGCTTATCTGATGTTCATTGGTAGGATTCTCTTTTGAATCTTCAGAATTCTCATTGCTCAATGTTTTGACAGTTAAGTGAATAGTTTTACAAGATTTATCAAACTTTTCAGTGTCTTCAACTAGTTTCGTTATCCTCTTCGAGTTGTCAGCACCAATTGTCTCTTTGCCACTAGAATTTGCATTGATGGAGTTTCTCAACTCTTTGATGGTTGAGTAAGTGATCTCACAAGTATCAGATTTATCTGTGTCTTCAACTTCTTTCTCTGCACTCTCATAGAGTTGTCAATATCAATGCCCTCTTCACCAATATAATCTACATGAACACAATTATCCAACTGATTGACAGATGAGTGGATGTCCAAAATATTGGAATTTTCTGTTTCTTCAACTTCTTTTTCTGACCTCTTGAAGTTGTCAGTACCAATTGTATCGTTACCAGTACGATTCATGACAATGTGGTTCCCCAATAGTTTTATAGCTGGGTGGGTAATGCCCCAGGATTTATCAGATTGTTCAGTTTCTTGAGATTCTTTCTCTGCCATCATGGATTTGTCAGCAACAACTGCCATATTACCACTGGATCTTGCACCGATGCAGTTTACATCATTGCTGCTCCACTTTTCATCTGTTTCTCCATCACAAGGATTTTCCTGCAATTGAGAGCTGTTGGTCTTCATATTTCCCAATTCCACTGAGACAGCTGGCTCTCCTACAGCAAATTTTTCACCAGAATACTCAATTCTTTGGCAGCTGCTGACATTTGACCATCTGTGAGCTATTTGTGGAAACTTCCCTGCAATATTTAGTGATTCTGTAAACAATACCATATGCACAAAATAGCTTATATTTTTTTTCCTTTCTGTTCAAATAAATTAACTACACTTCTCTCTAACAGCTTAACCTTTTGATGAACTCATAATTCTAACAGTCTATCATAAGATCAAAAACAGAATGCTGCCAAATCAATGAGGAGATAAATGTATTTTCTGATTGAGCAATCTAAGTATATTAATAAAAGATAATTGATTCTTTCAGCTGTAAACAGGACTGTCTTTTCCACAAAAAGTTCATGAGTTGCCTACAGCCATAGACTCATATCAGATGGCAGTTTCTATATAACAACAAACGCATTTGGAATGAAAAGCACCTCCCAAAAAATGACTAAAACTTCTTTTAAAGCTCACAGAACTTTTTCATTAAAAAGGTAACTACAATAAAGCTTAAAAATCTTTCATTATCCAGAATTACAATGAACCTCAAATATACATGTCCTGCCTTCATAATTTCATATTAATTAGTCTGCAGCATAAATGCAGCACGAATTGCAGAAAATTGTGACTGTTGAAAAAATCCATGTGTATATGTAAAGTGAAGGGATGAGCCATTACATTTGTAAATAGAAAATATGTAAGTCACAACTTTACATTTTAGTCAAACATTTGGTTTATGATTTTACAAAGTTCTCTCATCATGGAGGAAGCTTTGGTCATGTCTTCTGATAAAGAAGATGGGCTTCCATCTCAAAACCAATTGGCAATGAGTGGAGTGGCCCATGAAACTTATTAATTAGTCTAGGAACTTGTGGCTAACCAATATGGGATATTTTATGTTTAACACCCCTCTCACATGTGACTTGGGTTGGTTGAGTGCCCGGGGCTAGAGAGAACGCGTGACTTGGGTTGTTTTGAGCTCCCTGGGAATTGAGCGCCCGGGCTAGAGAGAGAACCCGTGACTTGGGTTGGTTGAGATCCCGGTTAATTGAGCAAACCCATTAGACTGGGCTGGGTTTAGAGAACACGAAACGTGTGGATGAGAGAAAACCCGAGGCTAGCTCTGATACTGTGTAAAAGAACATGGGCTTCCATCTCAAAACCAATTAGCAATGAGTGGTGTGGCCCATAAACCTTATTAATTAGTCCAAGATCTTTAGGCTAACAAATGTAGGATATTTTATTTTTAACAACCCCTCTCACACGTGACTTGGGTTGGTTGAGCGCTCGAGGCTAAAGAGAGAACCTATGACTTGGGTTGGTTGAGCTCCCGGGGAATTGAGTGCCCGGGAATAGAGAGAGAGCCACCCATGACTTGGGTTGGTTGAGCTCTAGGGGAATTGAGCGAGCTCGTTAGGCTAGGCTAGAGAGAACACAAGACACGTGTGGATGAGGAAAATCTTGAGGCTAGCTCTGATACCATGATAAAGAACATGGGCTTCTATCTTAAAACCAATTGGCAATGAGTGGAGTGGCTCGTGAAACTTATTATTAATTAGTCCAGGATCTTGTGGCTAATCAATGTGGGACTGTGGTATTTTATGTTTAACATCTTCCAATTAAAAAACTTCCACACACCCCACCCACTCTCACCAAATGGACACCAACCAAATAGAATATTAAGAAAAGGATTGTAACTTGCAAAAAGTTTGCTAGCAGATCACGTTTAGAAGACCTTCCCACCACTGGTCTCATGCACAAGCCAACAAAAGCCAAACTCCCTCCCCTTTTGCTGATAATAGCAAGATGAAAATCTGAATAGCATGGTCTCCCAGTGCAACTTTTAAATCAAGAGAGAAAAGAGACTAAAGCAGATAGTAAATCAAGGAGAAAAAGACCACCAATTATATAACAAGCACAAAAGATGACCCGAAGCAAGTCTTGAAAAGATTTTTGCCAAGATCTGAGCTACAATTCTGAAGTTACCTTCGAGGTAAAGGGTTGGCGATCTGATCCATGTCCTCAAAGCAAGCACTTTTTCTCAATGCAGGTAGATCCTCATTGAATGTATCCATTGTTGATCGGGGTAGGGCAATTAGTTAGTCCTTCAGCGGTGCAAGGGCAGTGTATGGGCAAATTAGGCAGTTGCTGGATGGCTGGGAATTTGATATATATGGGATTGCAGAGTGAGGAGGATGAGATGGAGGGGCGGAGTTCCCAAGAAATGTAAACAAGCTATGTCAAAGAAGAAATTGAAGTCCAAAAACTTGTTTACAGTTACTGTTTATCTATCCAATGAGTGTCGTATTCACATAAATCTCTCTGCTTTAATAAATAAATCTTAAATGGGCCATTCTCGATGTCGTGGCAGTATCTCAGACAGAAGAAATATAGGCTCTTGGCACGTCTGCAAAAATTTATGCTAGCAGCCCCATAACAGGTTATGTATACCAAATATTGACATTAATACTTAACAGTATTACTAAAATCCAAAATAATATTACTGCCACTAAGTGCGAAACAACATTTCGCTAACAATACACAACCATCCCTTTTTAATTCTATCTAACTATGGAACACTTGGACAACAGGACAAATATCAACTACACATCTTAGTACTGGATCCAGGGTGAAATAAGAGGAACAGGAAGTCGAAGAAGAGAGGGAGAGGGGGAGACAGTTTGGTAAAAAAAAAAGGTTGGAAATTATATTGTGGGGATTAGTATGGGCAAATTGGAGGGAAAAGGGGCAAGAAATCTTGTAATCACATCTTCTCCAACCTAAAAGAGTGCTCACAAATATTATCATGTTCTGCTGCATTTAATTATGAAACTACCTAAATTTAGTGAATTGACACCGATACATATTTAGATAGATGAGCCATTTTCAAAGGCATGATTGAGAATGTTTGCCAATGGCTTGAATCACTAACATCAGTTCTCAGATCTCACAGGTGCCAGTGCCCCTTGTCCTAGAAGATAAAAGCTACTTGAGAGAGAGAGAGAATATTAAAGTGAAGGTAGTCATATTAGTTAAATTCTTCCAAGAGAAAACCTCGCTGGATAACTGAAGCTTTTATCAAGAAAGAGGTTATTACTTTGGAAGATCCCGAAAGAGCATTAGAGGAATGCGATTTTGTAGAGTTAGTAATTAGAAAAATTGCATTTCAGGAAAGTACAAACATATGTATAAGTTCATTGGCTAAGAGAAGCCTTGAAAACTCTCAGATGTAAGAAGCAGCTGCTGACTGTAGATAAAATCCAGACCTTGACCTCAGCAGAAGCAACCTATTAAACTACTAGATGTAGACAAACAACTACAATAAGAATGAAGAAGGTCTTGATGGTTCTTTTATATACAAAGTATCCGGTCCATGTAATTATCTTTAGATGATATATTCAAGGCTAATAAAAATTTTGCTTTCAACCAAAAAAATGATTTTTTTTTTTAAAAAAAAATTGTAGTGGACGAGAAGGACACCAAGAAATCATACAGAAAAGAAAATAGATTTACGACTTTGTTGATGCAGTCGCTCATGCACTTGTGGAAAGATGGATCTACAATTCTACATCAACACATCTCATCTAATGAAAGACACGTTTTTTAAGGATCTCAAGAAGATTGTCTTTTAATGCTGGAGATTAAGGCAAGGAAGCTGATCCAATGCCCTTAAGAAGCAGATATAAAACCTCATCAGAGTAATGGGGATGGGTTTCTCGAAAAGTTCACAGCAAATCAAGTTCATTTCCATTCATGAACAACCCCATTGAAATTAAGACTCTAGTGCTCCTCATGCCCGTTTTGCACATATAGACAGTTGTGTGCAACTTACACCACACTATCCATTTACTACACTATTCGGAGTGATTTCTTCCTTTTCTTCTTTGGAAAGAAGTTCACCTCGCACGAGTAAAATTTGGAACCAAAGCATTGCAGGAAACATGAACCTTGCCTCATAAAAAAGAAATAAACTCAAAAAGAAGTAATATTTCAAGGTCAAATCACAATCTACAAATAATTAACACACTGATTACAGAACAAAATTGACATGGCTGCAATTTGTTCATCATTTATGGAAGCTTCGGAAGGCTATGTGGATTAAAGACCATCAAAATTTTTATATCTAAATTCATGATTTGTCTGGAAGATCTACCAAAATGAAGAAAAGAATGGGATGAAATATTTGTTAAAAAAATATATTAAAAAAAATTAATAATAATAATAATAATAATTAGAAAAGAACGAGCTTGAAGAACGATGCCAAATTGTACCTTGAATACCTGCTTGAAATAATCACAGCATAAGAATGTATGTTATTATGCTCAATCAATGAGGTAAATGTCCAGCTACCAGATACCCATTTAAACAGAGGGCCTGCAAACTAAATAAATACAGAAGTATGATTATTATACAATCACTGGAATGGATGTAAAATTGTAACATGTAAAGCATTTTGAAAACCTAAAATGGCCTCTTTTAGTTTTCGAGCATCTCCATGGTTTACATAGTTTCAGACACCATGATATTAAAAATTCTCTCAAAGATCTAGACCAAGACAATATGATAAAGCCATTTAACATATATGTCCACCTGGAAATTTTTCAAGAAAACTAGGGGAGTAAAAAAAAAGAAGATTTCAAAAGCTTCCAAGTTGCTACAGAGAAACAACCACATTTGTTCGAATAGCAAATCAATGAGTAATAAAAGGATATCCCACGCTGGTAATCACGTAGACATGAGTAATCAAGTAACTTAAACTTTCTAATTCTACTACACATAGCGTGACTCTGACTTATCTAGTTTCCATTCTGTTTGTGCTAGTTGTCCAGCTTCCAGCTTCAATCATATCCCTCCCTTCTGTTTTTTTTCCCCTAATAAATACATATTCTGAAAATTCTGTTCCTTCTCTGTCCTCTCTCTCTTGCCAATTAAAGGAAATCCATGTGAGCAATCTAGTAACTTGAACATTCAAATTCTCCTAGATAAAGTGGAAACACTGACTTGTCTAATTTCCATTCTGTCTGCACTGGCTGTCCAGCTCAGTCATATTCCATCCTTCAGGTTCTTATTCTGAAATAAATACAGATTCTAAAAGTTCTGTTACTTGTCTTCTCCCAAAGAGGTAGCTGTCCAGCTGCTATTTCTTAATTTTAAGATGGCTTCTCTTTTTACTTTCCTTCCATTTCTTTGTCCTTTATTTGTTGAGCTGCAGAGAAGCAAAGTAGTTCCTGCAGTAGCAACTTTGCTGCTTTAGCAACAAACCTCCAACAACCGCTGAGTCTTCTCTCCATCTCTTGCTTCTCTTTCCTTTCCTGGTTCTTTTTCCCTTTCCTAACTCGCATATCGGCTGCCACCAGCTGAAATTCAGCAGTAACGAAACAACAACTTGATAACTGCAGGAGCAGCAATAGTCCATTGATTTCCAGTGATGAGGACTGAAAGTACAGTGAATGATCACGAGGCTTTATTGGAGAACATTTGAGGATTAACACCAACAAAAAAAAAAAAAAAAAAACAGCCATTTGGCAAATTTACTGCCAGCAATATCATCCTTAGGAGAAAATTTACGTCCATAAGAAGCTGGAACAGCTTGGGTTTACATGACTCTATGGTTCCATGGCATCACTAGGTACATTCCTGGACATGCTTTTATCTTGTGTCGCCTGGTGTACGAAAGAAGATCAACTGAGAACAGCTTGCAGCAATAAGGGAGATTATTGTATCAGTGGTGTCTGTAATCTTGTTCTGAGAAGAATTAATTTTCTTAACCAAGGAAAATAATGTGTGATAAAGACAAGACACACATAGACTAGAAAAACCTGTAGTCAAAATATTTTGAGCTCAGTTTTTGTTGGTAAAAAATTCAAATGGATTTCAATTAAAATTTTCTCGAATGCATCAATAAGCTAGACCCATAATGCGAGTTGCTTCATGCCATAAATAAACTCCAACACTCGAGAAATCCAAAGGACAGGCAGATTCACATCCTTTACAGCCAACGCAGTCTTCGGTTCTAGGAGCATATTAACTATTTTATTAAATGTTCTTTTCCCTCTCATGTTATAGTCAAGAAGTCAGGCCCTTAATTAGCTATTGGAGGTGCATAATGTGTATATCCTTTTGGAAAATACTTAAGTAGACCTGGTCTTAAACATCACATGTATATAACAGACCTTGTGGTGAAGATTAAATCTTATGGAATCTTACTTAAATAAACTAATGTCATTCATTCACTAAGATTTAATATACACCACAAAGTCTACAAGTAGGGTAAAAAATCAAATCTTTCCTATCCTTTTAAAGGTCGTCTTAGCACATTCATCACTTATGTTTAAAGATTAGGTTATAAAACTCCAGTTGTAGCAAGGGCATCACTTATTTTTAAAGATTAGGTTAGAAAACTCCAATTGTAGCTAGGACTATAAATGAACTCAAACTATTTGATACTCGAGTTAAACTCGACTCGGTAAGAGCTCGTTTGAGTTTGGTTCGAGCTTGATTCGTCAACAATCAAGCTAAGATTGAATGGAATTTAGTGTTCATTAATTTTTTGTGTTCGATTCAAACTCGACTCGAAAAGTTAAAAATTTTAAATTTACATGTAAAAATTCCAACTACCCGAACTCGATTCAAATTCGACTCAATAAAAGCTTGTTTGAGTTCAACTTGAAAAAAAATAAATAAAGCTTGAACAGGATTTCAAACTTATTAAAATAATCAAACAAACTTGAACACACTAAAGTGTATGTTCATTTCCACCCTTAGTTGTAGCAACATTTTTTTTTTTTTTTTTTTTTTTTGTAGCTACATTGTATTACCGATGCAATATATATATATATATATACCAAAAAAATGATTATATATATATATATATACCAAAAAAATGATTAACTGAAAAATAAAAATGCCACAAATTAAATTTTCCTAGGGTTTCTAAAAGCAAATTCAAAAAATTAACACCGCAAAAAAGTTCATCACCGCCTGAATTCCAGCATACTTGGCAACGAAATTCATAACAACAACCAAAAACAAAAGAAAACAAGCAAAAATAACAGAACAAACAAAATGCAGTAGAGAATTTTACCGATCAATTTCGTTAATTAAAATAGAATTCGAACGAACTGCACAAACCACTGAAACTCTTCTGCGGCGGCGGGAAGGAGAGAGGAAGGATTTGGGACTTGGGGATGGTGATAGTAATCCCTTAATAGTAGTTTGGGAGTGGGATAGCAGGGAATTGTAATGGAAGGAAAGAGTGCGCGACCACACAATATAGCTGTTAAGTGTTTTGCTTGAAAAGGCGCGCAGTTAGAGGAGTTGTGCTGCTATCCCACTCCCAAACCTAGCTCTTAACACATAACATCCGTAAAATCCACTCATTCAACTTATTCCGGACAGTTATGAATAACGTGGAGCTGGACAGCCAGTGCAGACAGAATGGAAATTAGACAAGTCAGTGTTTCCACAGATGTGTATAAGAGACAGGTATTAGGGTTCTGGTTTGAAGTGTGACAATTTTATGTTTAAATATTTTGACATCTAGATGTGTATAAGAGACAGGAACTTGTTAATTGATCATATGTTTTCATGCACCACATAGTTAACTAACAATTTTTGTGTCTTAATTGAAGGACAATTATGAAAAAAAACATCTAACTAGTGGGTCAAATACGAATTTTTCTTAAACTATGTGTAAATTTGACCATGCACAAATAAAATGGAACAGAAGGAGTAATTTTTAGTCAAAATATTTAAACACAAAATTGTCACACTTCAAACCAGAACCCTAATACATCACACCTCGAAATAAAATCCCAACCGTACAAGGCACAATATAATTAACTACTAAGTACCACAATAACCAGTAACAATATCCATTAAATAAAATCACAATCGTACAAGGCACAATATACTAAACTACTAAGTACCACAATAACCAGTAACAATATCCATTAAAAAGTAAGATAATACAATGTATTGTATAAATTATATTTCTTTTATTATACAACAATTACATTTACAATATTAGGATAATAGGGTAAACCTTACATGCAGCTAAAATCATGACAAGCACTGACACTACTCTTAACAGAGTCAAACATTCCATTATGCTTCCACTATGTCATTCTAGTCACACTAAAGCTGCAAAAGTGGTCATATTTTAAAAATAAAGGGGTGAACAAAAACTATATCAACAAGTAGAACAAGTCCCTTTCTATTTGAATTAAGTAAGTTAATATATAATACATTGGCAAACATGTGATACTATATAAATAGTATACAATTGAAATATATACCATAACATTTTATAAATTCAGTCTAAAGACTCAATATGCAATTCCAAATATTATGCATGTGTGCAAGACTCAAATGTCCACAAAGGTCAATCAGTCACTAGATCCAAGTCTAATTGTGCCTATGAGCGATGCAATATGTGTTGGTTTATGTACTAAAGGCAACAGTGTTGGAATTAGAAATTATACTTATTGCCAACGTTAAATGAACCTAAAGGGTTTTCATACACTAAGAGATTAAGCATTGGGTTAAGTTAATGTATTGACTAAGTTCGTTGAATAAGAATTTGTGTCATAGATTCAATGAACGAGAATTATTTACTAAATAATTACATTGGATTTATCGGATTGTCCATGCCAAATAGTAATTATAATAAGTTAAGTGATAAGAGACAGCTCCACATCCAGTATCTAATACCCATGACGAGGAAATATAAGTAGTAAGATTATTAATTTTATAACATAAATGTCTCTTATACACATCTCATGTAGACACTCTTCTTCCTAAAGAATCCAAATAGAGTTTGCAATTTCTTTTCCCTAAAATGCTCGGAAAAGCTACTCGATGTGGATACCTTAGGCTTGCTCAATCCAGAGCAGCGCCTAAGGACGTGTTGGAGCAACTTGGAATAGTTCGTGGTTCCGTGGTGTTCCAAATAGTGACCGTGGTGTTCGGATACGAAAGGTTCGATTCGCAAAAGGTTTTGCTCATCGAGCATCAAAGGTCACATATATATCTAAACCCTAGACGATTTAATCGGCAACATGGATCCTCTTATAGGGATTTCCTGTTCTTTCCGCTGAGTTATTTGTTATATTATGGCTAGAAATCCCATTCGATGCTTAAAATCGAGATTGCCGCAAGTTTTAATGGTTCATAAAGGTAAGGGATAAAAACCGCTTATTGATGAAATTAGCCCTATACACAAAACAAGAACAGAACAAGCCTAAGCCTCCAAAGGAAGGAGTTATGTCACTTTTGCAATGAGCCCGGTCATTGAAAAAGAAATCAAGTACTCTATTTGGAAGATCGTAGTGAGACTACTACTTGTATTTATGTTATGTTGAATCTTACTACTTCTATTTCCTCGTCATGATATCTTGATGGAGCTCAATACATACATATGATGTATGCAAAGAAGTTCGATAAAGAAACTCGTGAAGTGCTCGATGATTCTATTTGGATAGATTCGTTGTTGAACTATATGTATATGTGATATACGTATGTTTCTTTGAATTATGTATATATGATATATGTATTTTTTCTCGAATGATTTACATATATGATATGTGTATGTTCTTTCGATGAATTTAATTTCGCATTCATGAAAAATTATGGAAATGCTGATTTGCACCGCTAAATGAGTTACGTTCTCATTGAAAAGCCCAATCCAGAGATTGTTTATAACATAAATACAAAGAAACCTAGATTGGATGATTCCGCCAAACTTTCTCGTAGTGGCTTGTCGTTTTGGTTATAAGCGTCGGATAAATAATAGTATGCTTTTTCAATTTGATCTTTCTTATGATGTGTTCATATGCGAATGGTTGGGCATAGCATGGCTCCTTTTGACCTACTAGCCAATAGTAATTTATTTCTATTTTGGGGATGTAATGGTATATAAATACTGCGTGTCGCTTTTTCTTTTTTGTAATTTTAGAATGGTTTTGTATTATGAATTACAAAGCTTTGTAAAGTTCAAGGCAAGAGGAGAATCAACTTGGCGTCAATAAAACGAGACGAAGGTGGTATATCCATGAAGATGGAAGAAATTGTGGAAGTTGTAATTTGACCCTAGGAACACCTTGATCTTCATATTGGCTGTATCGAAAGAAGGAATCGAACCCATAGTTTAGATATGGTTCGCCATGATGACATCTCCGTTTATCCAAGTTATTTGTATATGTTTATGTGATGTTAAATGTTCAATATATGTGTTCCATGAAAACATATGATCAATTAGACAAGTTCACATAAGATGGTGGTAAGCCCTCAATTAATCTTAAGATGCCACCAAATTTAAACACCTTCCAAAGACTTTGATCAAGTCGATAAGTGCGTTTTGGGGTATCCTAAAGTAAAAGTACATTAGTTACTTCTACAAGAAAGGATAAGTAATGGTGCTACTTATATGTTTAATTTGGCCAATAAATATTGGGCTTATCAAAAGAACGGTTTTGGGCCCAGTAGAGTACATGAAGATGAGATCCACAAGACATGCCGGTACATGTGATGTATTGATCAAGAATCATAATTAGTTGTTAAGAGTTACGATATGATGTAATTGGTAACAGAATGTTACTCACCTAAATAACTTAATTGTTAAGCTGTCATGAAACCAAGGACTCGTAGATCCGGTAGAGCTAAAGTTAAGTGCCCGAGAGATATGGATTTCTTATTACCCACTAAATACAAATGATGTGTTACTCATGGATATGAGGGCTACCAATTGATTGACTAGTGGGAGTTTTATAGTTGAATATCGAGATATTGTACTTTGACAATCAATTGGTTGTAGATCGATGGCCGCTAATAACACTTCAACACTATCTTGGGTGATCTATCCTTGAGAAGAAAAGCTGACATGGATGGACCAATCTTACCTTCAAAGCATCGATTGGTTTGCAAAAGGTTCTCAAACAAACTCATGGTATAGACTATGATGACAATCCTTTTCCCGGTTGAACTATGCTTAAATCCATAAGGATTGCTTATTGCCATTGCAGCATACTATGATTAGAGATATGGCAAATGGATGTCAAAAGCAGCGTTTCTTAATGGAAACTTACTGATGTTGGATGTGTTATGACACAACCCGAGGGTTTTGCTACCATGAGCCCGGTATGTAAGCTTCAAAGATCCTTGGATTAAAGCAGCCTCTCTTGGAAGCTTTCGAGAGTTTGGTCAATCATCTCAAAAATGAAGAAATGTTTCCAAGAATATTAATGCAAATGCAGGTTTGATACGACCAAAGCATTTGACATTCCCCTTGCAAAAGTCAAGTCTTGGTTAGGAAAGTGTTTCTCAATGAAGGATTTGGGCGAAGGGTATCAAGATCATAGATCTCAAAAGCTCATTGGCTGAGAAAGTACTTGGATTTAGATAAAGTACAAGAGGTTTAGTATGCAACGGATTTGATCTGAATTCTTGCCGAGATGTATAGCATCGCCTTGTTATGAACGGTGTCAACATGCGACACAAGATGGAGAAATCGCATGAGTGATTCCATCGATGCATCAGCTATAATCCATCATGTATGCGATGTTATGTACTGCCGGCCAATGTTTAATGGTTCATAAAGGTAAGATAAAATCGGACGAAAGTGAAGGTCAAATAAGGCTTATAAGAATAGCCCTTAAGTACAGAAGAACTAAAGCCCAAGAGGACTGGAAAAACTTGTTGTAAGCCTAAGCCTCCGGAAGGAGTTTGATCACTTTGTGCAATGGAGCCCGGTCATTGAAAAAGTTCAAATTGCAAGCGACTCTATTTGGAAGATTCTAAAGAAGAAGAAGAGTAGTGAGACTACTACTTGGATTAGGAAATTTATGAATTATATCACTAATCCAGTTGACTACTTCTATTGTCGTCATGGGGCTATTAGAGCCTAGATCGGAGCTCCAAACACATTTGTCCAAAGACGTTATCAATTCGTGAGGATCATTGAGAGAAGTAGTCAAAAAGAAAGGTGAAACCGATGACAACATTGGTTAAAACTACAATCAAAACATGATCGCCATGTTCTCTAGGTAGGAACATGTGAACTCCTTTATGATTTTAACTTTGGAATAATTGTTATTAGACTTTTAATGGATAATTTTTAAAACGAATATTGTCATCTTGTTTATACAATGATGGATTATTGCATGTTCTTTATTAAGAATAATTTATTAAAATGTCTCCATTCAATATACCGTGTTGAAGACGTGATTTTGATTGGATAATCATATGCTGATTTGCATAATGGATATAATGAAAAGCCCAATCCATGGGTATTGTTTATAACATAAATACAAAGAAACCTAGATTGGATGATTCAGAATACAACACTTTTTATGTCATTGGTCTCCTGTTGTTCATCCTTAGATGAGATCAGCGCATATCAAAACTACATAAAGATGTGCTTTTGACATCAATTTGATCTTAACCGGATGATTATGATGATTGAATCATGTAGTTATGTTGAGGAAATGAGTGATTAAAGCTCCTCTTATTATGAGAGAGCCAATGATTTATTGGGCCTAATACATAGGAATGTATGTGGTCCGTTCAAATGGATTGATAAGGTGATCAAATTCATTTGTTTTATCATTCTACTTCGAGATCGAGATTTGGACACAAATAGAGATATGTTATGCTCTATCTAATGACAAACAAAAGGATTATGACATGGGTTATTTGAAATGTTCAATGATCTTCAGTTTTCAAACTTGGGTGGTCATGATCAACTTGGCTAGACAATCTTGATCTATGAGTATAATCTGTTAATCGATAAATTAAAGGTGAATACTTCCGTCTTTAGTCCAAGAATTTTATGTATCTTAGAAATTGTGGAATTGTTTCACAATTATACTTATTGCCAACTGAACACACACAATTGGTTAATTGTTGACTAAGTTCGTTGATAAGAATTTGTGGAATCGAGAATTATTTACTAATTACCCAGTTAAATAGTAATTATAATAATTAGAACTATATGGTTACTATTCGTTTATATCCTAATATGATGAGTCTAATACAAAGAAATCTTTGAATTTAGGTTAACCCTATATATAGAATTATCCTTTAGGGGGTGTCGACATGACTCATTTAACACACAATGCGAAAAACCCTCACGAAATTGAATCGTGTCTAGCCAAACCCTAAAATCGTAGAAAAGACTACTCATATGAGATGTGGATAAAAGCCTTGTTTGTCTTTTCTTAAGAATAGTTCGTGGTTGCCGTGAGGCTTATGTCCAAAAGTGACCGTGGTGTCTCGGATAAGTTAGCTCCCAAGTCGATACCAGTGTTTGTTTGTGCTATCCTCAAAGGAAACTAGGATACTAGACTTTAATACGCAATCCTCTTATAGGGATTTCGAAAACAAAGTGTTTGTTGCTGCGAAATATATATTTGGCTAGGAAGAGTTTCTTTCCAACAATATGATACTAGACTATAATGAAGTCACATTATTTGAATGATATATTTATTCAAGATTCCACAAGACAACACTCTCTTCTACAAAAGTGCAATCTCATCAAGAATCACAATTAGTTGTTGGTTCGAATGAGACAACACAAAACATGGGAATGACTCACAATCATTGTTGAGCTTCCACATGAAACACAAGGACTCCGTAGATCCGGTAGAGCTAGAAATATGAACGAGAGATATGGATTTCTTATTACACATACAAATTCGATGTGTTACTCCATAGGATCACCATGAGCCCACTAGCTACCAAGATGCTATGACTAGTCCACACGAGGAATGGCAAAGTGCCATGAAATCGAGATGCAATCCATGTTTGACAATCAAGTTTAGGACTTTGATTGATCCTTACCGGATGGTATAAAAACTATTGGGTGTAAATTTTGGATTCAAGAAAAAACTGACAATGGATGGCAATCTACAAATACCTTCAAAGCTTAACGATTGGTCTTGCTAGGAAGGAGCTAGTATCCTCAAACAAACTCATGGTCTAGCTCTACCAGATCTACGGAGATGTGTATAAGAGAGATGTGTATAAGAGACAGCGAAATTCCCTAGCTCTTCTTTGATTAGAATTCTTCTATCACACGTATTAGGTCTATAAACGCGTATGATAGTAACCAGATATATTTCCTTACTTTGTATGTTGATGACATATTGCAATCATTGGAAATACCCGACATTCCTCCAATGCCCTTGCTAGTCAAGTCTTGGTTAGGAAAAAAGTGTTTCCAACTCAATGAAGGATTTGTTCCTATCCTTGGTATCCAAGATCTATAGAGATATAGTGATGCTCTTGAGCTCATTGGTCGCTAGCCCAAAGTACTTATATAGATAAAGTCTAAAGAGTTGTAGTATGCAAGTATTCATTCCCATTGTATAGGAGCAATCTTCTAGACCTCTTGGAAAACACAAGATGAGAAATCGCATGAGTGAGATTCCATATGCTCAATTGGCTCTAGGATCCATCATGTATGCGATATTATGTATTCCCTTTCGACCGGATGTTCTTTTGCATATGCTTTGAGCATTAGTAGGTAGATACCAATCGGTTGAGACATTTCCAGAGAAAATATCCTTAATTTTATGCTTGACAAGAAGGTTCCTAAAGATGTAATTTCTTGGTTTATGGAGGACATATAATCACAACATATGATATGCCTGTCTCTTATACAGCTCTTAGAAAAGAGATAGATATCTAAACAATGTTATTTACATCATTGGGCAGAATAGTGTTGAGTAAAATGTTCCATTTTCTATTTAAGTGATAAATACATGGGTATATTGAGGTCACTAGTCACCTTCTCCCGATTCCTAGGAACCCATCTATCCTCTCAAATATTATCATCTCATTCGTGAGATCCCCTATTCTTTTCCGTCTTTACAAAATTTGCAAATACTGACAAACAGTTTGCGATCCATTAACTAAACCCTTTAGGTGCCACATCATCAAACATGGATGGCCATGTTATGAAAATATTTAGACAACTATAAATACCAAAAGATTTGGATGAATATTCAGTCATCCAAATGTATTTAGCTAAGAGTGCTATATTGAATATCTAGATATCCATGAATAATTTATTATTCTAAAAAATCCTGTCCTTATTCCAATATAGTGGGAATTGTTGATTTAAGACTAGTATGATTTTCCCATTTCATATGATGATTATGGATATATGGATATGCCACCCAATAAAAATACCATTGGGTATTTTTAAACAATTGGATGAAAGTTATGCAAGACATACTAAACATGGTTTTATGTCATTGGTAACTCATTATGAACATGTTTTCATCCTTAAGACTGAGATCACCATAGTTTCCTACATAAGAAACTTATTTTTACACAACTCTATTAGCTACCTTGTCTTTGATGATTTAAGACTTGTGATTGAACCATAGGCAGTAGATAACTATGCGGAGGAAAATGAGAGATTACCTTCACATTTTCAAGGATTGTCCCGCTTAGGTCTAATGCTAAAACCCAGAGAGACTTGGGCCCCTCTAGGTTCACTAACTAACATGGCCGTAGATTCTCAAATGGATTGCTCATAAGGTGATACAAATTCATTATTCTGCTTCTTGACCATTTTCTACTTCGTAAATAAGATAGAAATCAAATAGTTGGACACAAATAGAGATGACAGATTGTCCAATAATGCTCTATGTCTTAGCAACTAAGACATCGTGAGACAAAAGAAATTATGACATGAACAAGAGTTATTTGATCAGTGGGATCAATGATCTTTATTTAACTTGGGTGGTCATGATGCCTCTAGAAATCTTAAACATCCAACTTTTTCATCATCAAATTAAAGGAATTTATTGACACACAATTAAAATCGGCATTTTATCCAGTATTGTTGGTTTATGTACTAAAAACCAAAGTTTGGTTGAAAATACATGCAAAAAGGTCACACACTATTAGTAAGCATTAGTTAAGTTTTGTGTGACTAGTTCTTTTGAATAAGAATTTGTGTCTAGATTATGAACATGAGCAACAATAATATTTTCTAAACATTGTCTGGATTAGTTAAATAGTAATTATAATCATGTAAGGAACTATAGGTTACTATCATACGCGTTTGCTAACACTTGTGGAAGAATTTTATAATCAAAGAAGAGTTCTTGGATGAATTTAGGAACCTTGTACTTATACAAATACTGATTATAGTTTAGGGTTCGAGTTCAAACATGCGACTCATTAGTGAAAACACGGACGAAAACAGCCTACGAATATATTTTGCTAAAATATGACAATATTTTTAGAGGACACCCTAAAATCGGAAAAGCTAGTAGGATCCATTAAAAGATAGTTGATTTGATTTCTTCCTCTTCAGAGACCTCCAGTTCTATAGTCATTCGTGGTTGCCGTCGGTGTCCAAATAGTGACCGTGGTATTCGGATCGTGGAAAGGTTCGGATCGCAACCGTGGTTTTGATATCGAGCATCAAACGGTATAATAGCTAAACAACCTTCCTTAATCCTTGGTACCATGGATCATCTAATCTCGAATGTTATTAATGCCATTCCTTCTTCTCTTTCCTTGCACCATAGCATGAAAAAAGAAGTATTCTTGTCACCATCCTTTAGCTAGCTAATTCAGGATCTCGCTCAATATGATATAGACTATAATGAAGAAATCACATTATTTATGATATATTTATTCAATTAAGTTCAGTCATTCAAAAATACAAAAGTGCAATGATCAAGAAATTTCATTCATATAATTAGAATAACTTATCCCAAAACCAAAATATATAATTAGAATCATTGTTACTTCTTTTTTTTCACATGACGGAGGACTTTATTTTATAAATCATATGAACAAAGTTTACAGTATAGCAACTACTTAAATTCTGATCTCCTAGATAGGTCATCCTAACTATTTAAGAAACTAGTTTTTCCACACAATTATAGAGATAAAGTGTTTAGCAAAATAGGCTAATTTATTAGCCTTACTATTACAAATTTTTGGATTCCAAGAAAAGGAACACAATGAAAACAAACTACCAAAGCTTAAGATGTCTTCTAGAGAAGGAGGCTAGCTTTATATCCTCAAAAATTCTGTTTTTAATCTTCTCCACAATGATTTTGTGTGAGGAAATTAAGCATACATTATCCTAGCTAACTGCATTAGCATATTGCATATAGCAGAGTAGTCCTGATGGCTTCAGCTTCTAGTAGTGTAGCATCAGTAATGCCATTCCTACTGTCAAACCAAATTTATCCACTTCCCGTATTGGTATGTGCTCACAAAACCAAAACCTACTCTATTCTTTATCTTGTGTACAGATATAGCAATGCGATACACATCAAATTGATTTACTGAACTTTATTCTCTCTACTGCATGAGTGAATTTGTTTTTTCAGTGCTCTTGTGATGACATATTGCAATTTCTAAATACCCGCCATTCTTCCAATGCCCTTCCTATAGTCTTGTGGAAAAAAAGTTTATCCAACTCAAAAATAGTTTTGTTCCTATCTTTCCACACCTGCCATAAGATATTTGAAGTGATGCTTGCTTGATCTTGGTCGCTAGCCAGTGATATTGTCTATCAGGTCCAGAAGTTCCTTTTGTAGTCAAGTATTCCATCCCATTGTATAGGAGCAATCTTCTAGACCTCTGTGGCATAATAACAGCAAAAGAGAATATGCTCAATTGGCTCTAGATACCCTTCACATCTGCTGCATATTAGATTCCCTTTACCTGTTCTTTTGCAAATATTTGCATTAGTAGGTAGAATCCGGTTGAGACATTTCCAGAGAAAATATTTAATTTTATGCTTGACAATAAGGTTCCAAGTTAATTTCTACAGAACAACATGTTGATTAGTTATGCTTGATTCCCCGTGGTTTCTATTGATTGTTGTCTGAGCAACTCCAATCTTTTCAACTCTTTGTTATCGAGACTCCACAGTGTAGGCACTTGAGGAGGAATGAATCCAATAGTATATACCAGACCTCTTAGAAAAAGAGATAGATATCTAAACAATGTTATTTACATCATTGGGCAGAATAGTTGATTGAGTAAACTCATGTTCCATTTTCTATCAAGATCAAAGATAAGCTGATAAACCTTTTCCACATGGGTATATTGAGGTCTGATACTAGTCACCTTCTCCCATTATTCCTAGGAACCCATCTATCCTCTCAAATATTAACAGTCTTTCTATCCCCTATTCTTTTCCTAATGTCTTTACTTACTAAATTTCTAATACTACAAACAGTTTGCCAGAACCAGGAAGCCCCTTTTGGTGCCACATCATCAACCATGGTGGAGTTATGAAAATATTTAGCTTTTACAACTATAAATACCAAAAGATTTGGATTAATATTCAGTCTCCAAATGTGTTTAGCTAAGAGTGCTATATTGAATATCTAGATATCTCTAAAACCAATCCTTCCTTATCCTTGGATTCAGACATTTTTTCCCATTTCAACTAGTGCATTTTATGTTTATTATCTTTGCCACCCAACAAAAGTTGCCAAAATACCATTGATTTTTTAAACAATTGGATGGAAAGTTTAAAGCAAGACATATCCTAAACAGGCATGACTAAAGCAATAGTTCGGTAAATTTCAATAAGACATCTTTACCAACTAAACTGAGAAACTTATTTTTACACCTCTTTACTCTATTAGCTACCTTGTCTTTGATGGCCCCAAAAATTTATTTTTAGACTTAGTGATTACCATAGGCAGTCCTAGATAACTATCCTGAGAGATTACCTTCACATTTTCAAGGATTGAACAAATATCCTGCTTAACAACAAGGTCTAAGTTTTTGCTAAAAAAACCCAGAGGACTTCTCTAGGTTCACTAACTAACATGTAGATTCTCAATAGCTCATAATGATACTCATTACTTCTCTGGCTTCTTGACCATTTTCTTTGTAAATAATGATAGAATCATCACTATAGAACAAGTGAGAGATGGCAAGATCATGATTACAAATTTCTGTTCCAATAATCTCTTTCTTAGCATAAGACTGATTAAGCAAATTTGAGAAACTTCCATTGCACAATATGAACAAGAGGACAGTGGGTCTCTTTATTTAATCCCTCTAGAAAGCTTTAAACGGATCCAACTTTTTCATCATTCAAATTAAAGGAATAAGAAACAGTTGACACACAAGTTAAAATCCATTTTATCCAGGTATTGCAAAAACCCAATTTGTTGAAAATACATGCAAAAAAGGTCATTTGCTTCTATTATATGCATTAGCCATATCAAGTTTTAGTGTCAAAGAACTAGTTTTTCCATCTCTTTTGTTTTTGAGATTATGAAGACATTCATGAGCAACAATAATATTTTCTAACATTTGTCTATTATTAGGAAAGCAGACTGATTTTCACTAATAATCATGCCTAGAAGAGGTTTCAGTCCGTTTGCTAACACTTTGGAGATGATTTTATAAAGGGCATTGCAAAGAGCTATAGGGCTATACTGGATGAAATTGATGGGAACTTGTACTTTACAAATCAAACTGATTATAGTTTCATTAACAGAGTTCAAAAGGCATCTAGAATGAAAACACTTTGAACAGCTTCTACAATATATTTTGCTAAAATATGACAATATTTTTGAAAATTAAAAAAGAGAGGACATACTATCAGGGCCAAAGGCTTTAGTAGGATCCATTAAAAAGATAGTTGATTTGATTTCTTCCTCTTCAGCAGACCTAGTTCTATAGTCATTCATTTCCTCGGTGATCCTGATTGGTATTCCATCCAAGACTTCAGCAAATTGATATGGATTATCAAAAGAAAACGGATTCTCATAATAGCTAAACAACTCTTCCTTAATCTTCTCCTTGGTACCATTAATCATCTAATCTCTGAATGTTATTAATGCCATTCCTTCTTCTCTTTCCTTGCACCATAGCATGAAAAAAAAGAAGTATTCTTGTCACCATCCTTTAGCTAGCTAATTCAGGATTTTTTACTCCAAAACTGCTCTTCATACCTATAGGCTTGAATTAACTAAGCTTTCAACACTGCTTTTTGGCTACTCTTATTCTAAGGATTAATCTGATCAACATCTTTAATAATATCTTTCAGTTCTTTGATTCTCAAGTTTGCATTCTTATAATTCCTTTTTTTCTAAAGTTCCAAAAAAGTAATACAACTCTACAAGATTTAATTTTGTTTGAAACTCTAAAAAGTCTTGATCCTCTCACCTCAGCCTTCCAAGCCTCCTTGATAATACCTTTCACCATTGTCTACTTAATCCATCTCTTATCAAACTAAAACCTTCTTTTTTTCTTGAGGAACTTTGGATTGGTATCTAAAAATAACATATGATGGTCAAAGGTTTCATTATCAAAAATTTGGATTCAATCACTACTGCAAAGCATTCTATCACACCTTTTCTTTATCTCATTTTCTCCTCCTCAGCCATTACTCCATGTCTAGGGATTACTTGTGAAACCAAGATCAACTAGCTCATGGACTTGAATAAACTGGTTGAAGTCTTGAAATGACTAGTCTTTTCTACTCTTGCCTCTCCATTTCTCCTCTCTTGATCTTTATGTCATTGAAGTCACTAGTTATATCCAATGTTGCCCCTACATCACCTTCCTTCTCTGTATCACCTTCTATTATTATCTTCGATCCTGCAATCAATACTTGCATATATCCCAATTAACCACCAGGAACTATAACTTCCTCCTTCATTGACCTTGACTTCTATAGTAATAGATGTTAACAGAATTTCCTTTACAACAATGTTGTTTCCCTAAAAACAGCCAAACTTCCTGCATTCCTGAATGCATTTGATTTTCTTTTTCACAATGTCCAAAAAAAAATTATTATTTTTTATTTCACAAAGGAAAATTAAATCTAGAAAGAAGAGATTCATCTTCTCCTTCAACTGGGAAAATATTAAGGGACTCTCCACTCATTGATAATTCCACACCATAGCTCTCATTGTAAACTTGGGGGCCTAAAATGGTTGGTCCCCTCCCCCATGTCAGCATTTGAGACATTAGGATCAGTCTCAATCTTATTTAGTTTCTTAGTTCCTCACTTTCATCCATTATCAGTTTAGATTGTTCTTCCCTATAAGTGAGTTTCATTTTTTTCTTAAATGTCATCAACTTGAATCAAGTTAGTCAAATATTTTCTGAGTAAGGTCTTCTCAATGTCAATGGTAAGATTCTGGCCTTTATGGTGTTCTTCTTCAATCCCTTAGAACTATTGCAGTTCTTTTCCCAATTTGATTTTTCAATACATGAAATATTAACTTTAGTTCCTTTTTATCCCTACTTACAGTGAGGCACCAAGGCTTTCCATTATCCTTAGCATATAAGTTTTGTAGAAATTGACCACTATCCTCTTTGGATTTTCCACTTAACTCTTCTTCCTTCATGTTGCTTATTGTAGTTTCCCAAACAATTTCTTGATAAGAACATTGACCACATGTTTGGGTATTAGCTTTTTTACTAATTGCCATTTCAGTGGTTCCATCCACAATCCTTCAGATATGGGTTTCTTGCCTATTTTAACTGTAATCCCAGTATGTTTTCCTTCTTCTCTACTACTAGCTTTAGACAGAGGATTAGTAGTCACAATATCACTATTCTTAACCATTTTAGTTACTCATTCCTTTTTTCCATTGGGGCTCATTCTTCTACTTGAATTTGCATTTAGCCAACTACCAAACTGGGGTTCAACATTCTTACCTTGTTCACCTCCTCTCGATTGACATGATTTCTCATAATGCCTTACAGCACCACATCCGTAGCAAAAGTCTGGGAGTTTTTCATAGTTAAAACTTACCCACTTTGTGACTCCATCTATTCTAACCAGCATGTCTCTCAGAATGGGTTTGGTGACATTAACCTCAACCAACAACTTAATATGTTTCCTTTCCTTTTCCCTATTTGTGATGAGACTACATCTTGAACAGCATGAAACCTCTCCCCCCTCCCAATTTTCTAACCTACCTTTTTAGAAAACCAATGTAAATGTAGATTTCTAACTTGAACCCAAAAAAGGGAAAAATTAAACAAATTCTTCTTTCCCTGAATATCAGATACCTATTTTTTAATGGCCAATAATTAATTATCCAGTACCCAAAATATCAGATACCCTATTAATATCACTTTCTAGACCAAAATAAAATTGTAATTAGGTCTCAGTTCAGTAATATCACTTTCTAAACCCCAAACTTGATTTGCAAAGTTTTTGACCCCAACAAATTTGGCTTGTTTCTCCCCTATGATCTTACCAATCAGACTCTTTTAGCAAACAAAAACCCCCTTTGTATGTCTTCTTTTTGAAAATCTACTCCAAAAATTTCTTCAGGTGATAACGAGAATCTTTGCATGATTTCTTCCAACTCCTCAGCCATGCCATCTTGAGAGGAATACTAACTGATCAGCTTAAGGTATGAATAAGAGATCCAGGCCCTGAAGATAAGAACAAGAGAATAAGTAGACCTAGTCACGAGGTAAAAGTAGGCAACTAAAAAACTGAAGGAAAGACACAAGAAAGACAAAAAAGTTGAAAAAGAACTGCTAAACTAAGAGACTAATAACAATAATAGAATCTAATAGCCGACCAGGCTTATGGGTCCAGGTAGCCAACAAAATGGACCCACTTAAAAAGCATTAAAGATATAAAGATAATTCACAAATCAAGACATTAAAGAATCTCTCACAGAAGAAAAAGATAGTTAATGGAGATTATCTTGAAATTTAGTTTCTATGATTTAGATCCAAACCGATTTTTTAAAAGGTGAAAAAACTGGTTTGGAACTCTCCAAGAGAGAAAAAGTAGATTCTCACAAGAGATAGAAAACTTAGATAGAATCATTGTTACATATACAAGTATAATTTACCAATTTCTATATTTCATTTACTATTTAAATATTACATGCTCGACCCTTTTTATATATAGAAAACATGTCAAGGAATTTAGCTTCTAAAAGGACATTTAAAATAATAGAAAGGGGTCCGATACTACTTATCTCACATATGGATCAGATCAAACCTTAAACCTCCAATTAATTCTAAACACTTCTATTTAAACTAAGAGCATCAAAGACACGACAATAAGTCAATACACACTTTAAAGTAATGCTAATATTAAAGATAACCCACTTCCTCAAAGGTATTACCAAGCATTGCTACTAACACATCAAAACTAGGACCCTAACAAGGACAATACTTACAACAAAGCAAACTGCCCCTTGAAATCAGCAGTGACAGAGCTAACTAACACTAACCATAACTAAACCTATACATGTCGAAAAATAACGAGGTTTGAACCATCAAAAAATAGACTCAAAATTCTAAAAGTTCCAAGAAGATAATATTTTGCAATTCACAACATAACCTACTATAATTTGGGTTTGAAATCAGAACACTGCCTGCTATCAAAACTAGAATTCAGTCCAATTTTTGAATAATTGGTATTTATAGAGTAAGAAACAGAGAGGTGTCTTTATACCATTTGAAGGGCTATAAATCTAATTTCCAACGCAATAAGTGGTGCTCAATTTAGATAGTCCTACACAAACATGAAACAAATTTTCTAAAATCGCATAGCACTATCTGCCAAAAATCAGGTATGGATTTTTCTTATGAAAGTTCGATTGCTCAAAAGTTTCAAGGTACTGCAGTTCTACCCCTCAAAACCCATTATAAACTCTTATATAAATCCTAGAATAGGTGATCTCTAAGTTCCTTCAACTCATAATCAATCTAAAACATCAAAGAAAAATGAATTTTAACCATTTAAACTCAAGAATTTTAACCATTTAAACTCAAGTTGATAATTTTTCCCTTTTGATGTTTTTAGTCAATACTTAACATGCAACCAAATAATACCATCAAACTTTGATATAAACATGCTTAATAACTCATACACTTTATAATTGAAACAATAATTCAACTCAATTAATACATTCAAGACTTCAACAATTCAAAATGTCCTAACTAATAATACCACCAAAACTTAGAAGAAATCATAGTTCCTTACCTTGAATTGGTTGTACAAGTTGTTCCCAAGATAATCTCCACTTGAATTCCTTGTAATTTCTCAAGTCTTGATGAATATTGAAGGATTTGGCTTGGGAAAGCTTTTGGACACATCCAAAAGGGTTAGGAAGAAAAAAAAATGAAATGAACTACTAGGTTAATTCTCAAATAGAAATTTAGGATTCTCAAAATAGTTCCTTTAAGATAATCCTTGTCTTCCCATGACCCTATAAACTAAAAACTTTATTGTCTCATATCCTTCTTGCAGTTATTCCTTTCATTTTATACCCCAAAACTTTCCGAAGTTCATTGATTTGCTAGTAAAGATCAATAATGAACAAAATAAAATATTCGGAATTCAGTGCAAATCCAAATGTGAAATATAAAACATCGGGGGTAGTACGAACCAAGGAGGTGAAATTGAACTGAGTATTACAAAAATTATCGCAATTAAACCCGATCGGGTACCTAGTCTTTCGACCTGTTTTTAGCTAGTACTCAAATGACTGGGTACCCCATGTACATAGATCGGGTAGCAGGTAGATTTTTTTCTGACCCAGTTTGACAAAGTCAGGTCAATTAATTACCAAATAAACTAGGTGTATAGTCCATGAATACCTCTAATCTTATTATATGTGAAAGTTGAGGCTAGGGAAGGGTTATTTTGTATGGGCTTTGATTTATGGGTACGAGAGATAGGAATGATGAATTAAATTTAATCATACTCATGGTGTTGTTTGATTGATCACTGTGAAAATCATTTCAAAGGTATGAAAGTGTTAGAAATTGTCCCATTTCATTCCTCCACTTGTGACTAGGTTAACAATTGATGGAACTTATTATGATTTCAAACCAAATAAGGAGAATGTCACAAACCCATATCCATAGTAAATTTATGATTCCCAAACGTGAACCAAACACCTCCTTAGTTAGATCCAGTATTGAGACCCACTAATAGACGTAGTGGTCATAATTAAATTTTATGGAATATTACTTATATATGTTGTCGTCATTTTATTTTATAAGGTTTAATCCATACTATTCAATTTACAACTAATGTTAAAGAACGGGTTATTATAAGTATTTCTCATTTCAAATATGGATAGGCCAGATGGTTGTGGTTGGATGTGTGGCATAATATACAATTAGTAGGAAAGACACTTAATAGAAAAGAAAATTGTACAAAATTTCAACAAAAAAAAATATATAGATGTGGAAATGCTGATAAAAATTTAAAAGGATAATATAGGGAGCGGGAGTAAAAGGTGTGAAGGGAGTTGTAGGAAGAAAGTTATCAGTAGTTAATGAAAAGGTATATAGAGAGTAAAGAGGATAAATTTGTTAAATCATAAAATGATGGACACCAAAATCCACTATCATACTTTATATATAGTATAGATGATTCTAAATTAGTTGTAGTTGTGTATGTTTTTACTATTTTTAAAATTAAAAAACCTCAATGGTCTCTAAAATAAACTTTCTTATGCCTTGTGGATCAATTTGAAAAACACGTCCGTGATACAATCCGAATCACCTATGAGTTTTGCGCATCTATAGGAGTGTAAGAAAGGCTTGATAATTGGTAAATTTTCTATTAGAAAAGGGCATATTTGAAAGATAAATTTTAATGCTGGCTTCATAAAAGTAATTTGGGTAAAATGCAAAAAATCTCTCTCATGGTTAGCCGAATAAGTACTTTATCAGTTATTACATATGGCGTTTTTTAAATATGTTTGATCCCCTTGTGCTTTATTTTATTTTATTTTTAGTGAAATAGACAAAAATTGTCAAAACTAACCATGTTTGACACTCACGCGCCTATACTACGAGTGAGATTATTTAAAAAATTAATATTATAATACGAAAAAATGGACGTCTAGCCTATTAAACTTTCTTAAGTTACTTAGTTTGCCTATTAAACTTTTTTTGTGGCTAAATTGGTTACCCAACTCTCAAAATCATCAACCAATAGTGATTCCATCCATTTCGGATGTTAGAGTGACCATTAAATGCGAGGTTTGAGATGTACTTAAAATTTTGAAGGGGTACAAACGTTCAAAGATAACTAGTTTGTTTTGTGGGTCAAACTAATAGTTTATAACAAATTTAGTGGGTCAAAATAGAAATTTTTAATGGCTATTTTCTATTAAGTGGATCACACTAATAATTTCTTAAAAAAATTAGGTACTACGGTTAATTTCACACAATGTAATTCTTCTTTCCAGTTCTCCTTTTCAACTTCTCTATCACCTCATCCATCAGTTGACAGACCAGTATCACCGTCTCTTTCTCTGCTCCCTCTATCACCTCTCTTTCCATTCTATCCACTCACTTCCCAACCCTCCTGTAGTTCCTTTGTCTCATCTTCCTCAATTCTCTCAACTACTACCAGTCTCCAGTCCTTCTCTGTTTCATCTTTTTCACTCCCTTTGCCACTCCTCCTCAACTTTATTCTCCTCATCCACTCGGTCAGCCCTTCTTCCAACCCATCTGTCTTCTTTTCCTCTTCCATCTCCATCCCCATCCCGCAATCGCTTTGCCTCTGCCTCCATTCCGACCGTCATCCCATCCCTTAGTCCTACTGCCTCATCTTCTCCACTCTTTTTTGTACCCCCTCCTCCACATCTATTCCCTCCACCATCCATTTTTTCACTCATTTCATAGATCTACCACGTTTTGTTTGTTTAGTCTGACCATGATTTCTTTCTTTTTTTTTTTTTTTTTGAGTGGCAAATCTACCATGATTTTTTTTGGCATGATGGATCTATCACAATTTTTTAGATCTGACAATCTTAGGATAGATTTTGACAGATTAGTAGTGAATTTGACATATAGGTGAAAAACAAAAGAATTTTGAGTTTTAATCGATGAATTGGACAAAAGGGGGTTTAGTGAACCATTCTTGGAATTGAATGATTATTTTAGCCACAAAAAAGTTTAGTGACCAAATTTATTAACCTTAAGAACTTTAATAGGGTCTATAGATCATTTTATCTCAAAACCTCTAACCATTCCTATCCTTCCCAACCCACTACCTACAGCCTCCTCTTTCCTTTCCCACTGCCTATCTCAAGTCTCAACCCTGCCAAACCCTCTCCTTTTTTCCTACCAACCGCTACCCTATTCCCTACCCCCAGACATTGTCTACCTTCCCCATTCTCCTGTCTCTTTCTCTGGCACCGATCTCCCACACCTATCCACCATTCCCAATGACCACCCATTTCCCCTCATTTTTTCCCCGTCGCAGATCAAAGTTTCTTCACCCATCCCCTCGCCCTTACAACCATCTCTCTCCTCCCCTACCTAGGCCCCCAATTTCTCCCTATCCTTTGACTCCATCATCACCATTACTATCACCATCATCCCTTGTTCAATTTTGTAGAACCTCATTCAAGATTTCCTATCAACAATTTTTAGGAAATTTGGAGTAACAAAACAAAGAATTTTTGATGCAACAATTGCAGCAATAGCATCTACAACAATTGATGGATCATACTTACTAACTTTTTTTCCCTTATGCATTTGGTGGTTGAAATATGGGCTCGGGGGTATGGGTGATCGGGTTTTGAGTGGGGAAGGAGAAGGGGTACTCGCTAATTAAGGAAAGGGGACGGGTGAGGGAGATTGAGGGGTAGGGGTGGCGAGAGGGAAATGGGAAGTGACTAAGGGATAGTGGTGGTAGTTGTTGTTGTGGTAGTGGCTGGTGAAGTCGAGGAATGGAAGGGCTAGAGTGGGGGAGCGATGGCTGTTGTGTAATGTACGGGAGACAAATTCCACAATCAGAAATGGGAGGGTTAGAATTTTTTCTAATTTTCAAATTAGGGTGTATTCGTTTGGATTGAAAATATTTTCTTGAGGAAAATTCCTTGGAAAATATTTTCCATACAATTTTCCGGTGTTCGGTTGACAAAATGAAAATATTTTGAAATAAAAAATTTTAACGGTTTTATCTTTAATTTTATAAATACAAGTTAAAAAAACTTATAACAATGGTAATAAATACCTTACAAGTAATTGTGATTAATAAAAAAATGATTTTGTTCAAAATTAAATGATAGTACAATATAGTAGTAAAATATGCATAATGATAGTTATATTAGTGTGGGACCCATAATTAAGAGAAAAGCGAATGAAAAAGAATTAAAAACGAAAATAAGTTTAGCAAACGAAATTCTAAAAGTAAGTATTTGAGATTTAATGTCACTCTTGAATTATCCCGAAAATAATTCCATAAGTTATTTTCAGCAGGAAGGAAAATTCCGTAAGTTATTTTCAGGAGGAAGGAAAATTCCACCGGAATTAATATTTTCCGGTGTTTGGCACCAAAAAATTTTATGAAAAATATTTTCCTGAAAATATTTTCAGTCCAAATGAACACACCCTTAATCCCATAAATTTTCCACTTCTTTTTTATTTTTAATTTGACTCTGAAAATATTTTCAGTCCAATTGAACACACCCTTAACCCCAGAAATTTTCAACTTCTTTTTTATTTTTAATTTGACCCTAAAACTTGATGATTCAATTGGTTAGGGATAAATATGACATTTCACAAATCAATGTTGGTTTTGACAGTTTCATTATCGTTTGTAAAAAAATTGAAACACAAATGAGCCGAACACATATTTAATAATCACAAAAGGCTAAAATATTAGTTTTAATTGGCATCTGAGATTTTTTTTTTTTTCCACTTTCGTCATTAACAATATGGAGTCATTTGTCAAACGTTTTGAGATTCAAGGGTCGACAGTTATTTGGCCAAAGTTCGGTGTTCATTTGGTAGTTTAACCAAACCTTATGTAATTAACCCCCAAAATTGAAGATGTGTAAAAGTTATCGTAATTTCTCTCTTCCTTCTCTCCATTTTTCTGTTACTTCCAAACTAGGCTAAGAAATTGAGTTCACTGAGCATATATTTATCCTGTGCATACGAACAGTCTCCAGAATTTTATTTTTTTCCTGAATTTTGTTGAAAAATTTAGCATAAGTGTCTGCCTTGGCCGCCACTATTGCCGGTGCCGGTGCCGTTAAACCACTATTATCAGTTTTAAGACTCGATAGAAATATGGGGCATAATCAGCATTATCTAGGGGGAGAGGAGGAGGAGGAGGAGGAACAGGAGTAGTATCAAATGTTCATGAAACTAGTACACTGTTGATTCGTCATCTTCCAGAAGCGATTCCTCCGGAAACCCTTTCTCGACTCTTCTCCCATTACGGAGCCTCTTCCGTCCGTCCTTGTTCTCATGGCAGGTTTGCCCTAATTTTTTCAAAACCCTAGTTTGATTCAATTTTTTTGATGAATTTGATTTTATTTCAGTTACAGCTTGCTATAAATTGTTATACTCTTGGGGATATTATGTTATACTGCTTTACTATAATGATTTCCCTTACCTTGTTTCCCCTCCTGAAAAGGATGAAAAACTGTGCTTTCATAGATTTCAACAATGAGGCTTTGGCATTTCAAGCACAACAACAGTTGAACGGGTATACATCTTTTTCTCCTTTGCTTCTGATTAACGGAATTCTTTTTTTGGAACGTGCACATTTCAACACAAAATTCAAAAAGCTATTGCAAATTTTTGCCTAGGGCTTTAATCGTACTATGTTTTGTGCAGTAAACAGTAGTACATTGTTTTACGCCCCTAACAACAAATAAAATTTTGCCTTCTTTATGAATTTTGCTTCAGTTTTGGTTTGGAGCACCCTTTACAGAATTTTTGTATGTTTAAAATTGGTAGACTTGTTGGGATTTTCTCAAAATGTTTTTGTTAGGTTGCGATTTCTTGGAAAAGTCTTGTCGGTGGAGAGAGCTATCCAGCAAGTAAAAGATGATCAAAAAGTGAAGAGGATGGAAATAAAAGGGGAAGTGATTTCACTTCTTTGACGAAAGGTGCTACTATTTCCAAGGATCAAAGAGAAGGATCCAAATTAGGATCTGCTCTTTCTAGTGAACCAATTGCTGAAAGACTCGGTGTGGACTATCCATTTCCTCCTTTCCTCGAGTACGTCCCCTCCCCCCCAAAAAAAAATTTCCCTGAATGAAAGCTGGATTAGTTTATTATGAACAATTAAAATAACTTTGTTGACACACCAATAGGTTTTACTTGTATAGAATAGTGAAATAGCTATATGTGGAGCAGCATGTTTTATTAAACAATAAATAATTAAAGCTCTAGGAAACAGATTAACTTTCGCACTTCAGAAAAAAAAAAAAAAAAACTTTTTTTGACAATTCTGCTTTGAAGTACTACAAAAATTATAGCTCAGTTGTTTGTTTCATTTTGTGTTTGAGAAAACTGCCAAATTGGTTCAGTGTAGTTGACTGACCTGCTTGTCATGTAGGAGGATACTATATATGTGTACCCCTCTCCTGATGGGAATATCCTGACCAACATTGTAAATGCTCTTATTGCTGTTCCTCGGTTCTATACTCAGGTTATACAAACATTTTTCATTCTTTCTTTCATGCCCCTTTTTTATGGATTAGAATGGTTGAGTTATAGCAACATCAACTTCATGACACACTTATTTTAGGTGTTGCATCTGATGAATAAAATGAATATCCCAGCTCCATTTCGTATGGCACTTCCTACACCGCCCCTACCAACTTCATCACCTGTTCCTCCTCCGGTCCCTCCTCCACCACCTCCTCCTGTAGCTACAAGAACTAACATGGAAGAACTATCCAGTAGTGAATCGGAAATGGAGTCTTCAGATGAGGTAATCTCTTGCTACATTCAAATATTTCATTTATGATAGGTAACTTAGAGGTGAATTTGATAGGTACTTTCGGGTCTTTATTAAGTTCATAACCATTTAGATTTCAGGACCATTGTTGGTGTTAAACTATTTCCACCCATCTATAGCATAGCTGCTTTGACTTTGGGTTTTGAATGTCTGTCTCATACCCTTATATTGTTATCTCCTTTAAAAGCTTATAGTTAGTGATCTCTAGCATAGAGCAATTAAATTTGACTTCCTTTTCTGTAATGTTATTACCAATTAAGTGATACATTTTAGTTAGTTTTTACATGACTTGGGAGTTGGGAGCATTAATGATCAAATTGGTAAGAAAATGTTGCTGGAGACGGCAAACCCAAACTGATCCTTTTGATCCGGAGTAATTTCTGGTCTTTTTTTTTTTTGCTCCAAACTTGTATAATTGATGACAATGCAGCGGCTTGTTTGCAACAGTTAGTGCGTTAGCTAACCACTGGGACCTTTGTATACTTCTATTTGATGCTGGACATCTCATTTTGAAGAAAAAGGAAAATAATGTGGATATATACTTTTTATTGAAATTTCCTTAGAGGAAACTCTTATACGTTATTAAAATTTAAGGACAACAATGTTCACATTGACTGAGTTAATCTGACTGCCACTAGGATGACCTTTCTTGAAGAAATGATCGTAATTCCCATGTAAGTTCAGACATGAAATCGGAAGTATTTGTCAGTGGCATATAATTATCTAGTTGACAGATTTTTATTAAATTGTGAACATGCTTGTTATGCTAATTTTTTCATGTGTGGTGTTCTAAACCTGCAGCCAGTCTGCTGTTGGGCATTGTTATTTAGTATTGCTTCCGTTTAATTCCTCGTCTAGAGTGTAATACTTTCGATATTCTTTCAAGTGGAAGAGACTGAGATGATTAATTACATTGAAAATAATAGGCTTCATAGTTCCGTTTATGAGCCAATATGGCAAGGAATGTGAATGGGAAGATAAGCTTATATTTTTAGATTTCAAATTTCTAGCTGAAAACAAAGAGAACAGAACTGATAATTAAGTGGAGCAACAGCTTTTCTTAATCAGATTGCTGCTGCTCCTAGGAGCTGAGTTTGAAAAGCTACAGTGTCATTCCTCCATTTCTGATAAGATCGTTTCTTTGTTTGGTTTAAATCTTAAACATCTTTTAACATTTGAGAAAACATGAGGTTTGGGATCATATGAGATACTCATTATCTTAATGGCTTACAGGACCAAGTAGATTCTAGAAAGATGACTTCTGGTTGCATTTTCATGTTAAATCCACCTCTTAGTAAAAAATAATTGTTTCTATTTTGACAAGGCATGGCAAATTTATTTTGGTAAATATAGTAAATAAATTTTAAAATGCATTCTAGGAGTATATCCCAGAATTATGTGGGTTGTGGTATGTGGTATGTGGTAAGCGTATGGGTATACGGTACGAGACTTTTCCGGATACGTGGTAAGGAGTGGTAGGTTTAGTCGGTTCGCTAATCATAAAACACTTCCACAGTTCAATACTTAAAATATTTGAGTTTTGTTTATTCTAATACTAGATTGTATGGATCAGTCCTTTTTTTTTATTTACAAAGGATCATTGTATGACTTGAAAATTGTTATGGCAATATGTGAATATTACTTTTTCCTAGGTCTCTGCCTTTTTTTATTCTCAAAG
This sequence comes from Cinchona pubescens, assembly GCA_025175665.1. Classification (NCBI taxonomy): domain Eukaryota; kingdom Viridiplantae; phylum Streptophyta; class Magnoliopsida; order Gentianales; family Rubiaceae; genus Cinchona; species Cinchona pubescens. The sequence goes on along the minus strand of JANKKI010000267.1, from coordinate 673,234 downwards.
GATCATTTTTTCAGTGAATTCCAATACAATGAAATTTATAGGAGCTGAATCCTATTATGCCTATCCACCCTATCTACTAATAAAGATCATTATAAAAAAAAAAAGAATAAGTAAATCACATAAATCAAAACTGTTTAGGATAATTTAAAAAAATGTTAAGCAGTCCACTTAAAAACAACTTCCTAAACTTATCAGGTATGGCCAATGTCTTTTATTCTTCCTTTCTCTTCCCTCACTACTCTCACCTTCTCTCTGTCTCACCATTCTCGTGCCTCTTCTTAAAGAGTTAGGAATGCTACTTTGAGCGTTTTGGATTGCAAACTACGCATGTTCCCAAATAAGGAACTGAAGGGATATGAGCAATCCATGTAAAACAAGTATACTCGATATGAGCAATCCATGTAAAACAAGTATACTCGACTCATGTCTGGTTTTCATTTTGTAACCTGTTGTTCAATTGGTGAAAATTTTTGATATTTGAGTTAATGATGTTATGTTTACAGATGTATTATTTCAAAAATCAATTTCCGTAGCAAAAAACAAATTATTGTTTACTCCTTAACTAAGCACAAGATGGTTGATTGATTTTTTAGTCATTCAAAAGAAAACAATCTGAAGTATGGCTGTTAATCGGGCTATGAGCCAGGTTTCAATGTATTTGAGCTCAGCCCATTTTAAAAATAACAAGAGTTAGCCCAAGCTCAGCTCATGAAAGCTCACAACACTTATGAGGCTAACACTCAACTCATGAAATTAAGCGAGTTTCAGGCTGAAATCGGGTTAGCCCAAACTCACAACATCTCTCCAAAAAAAAATAGAAAAAAAATCTATATATTTCTAACATATATAACTTTATTTGACCAATATCACCTATTATGTACAAAAAATTATATAATGAAACGATTATATAATAAATAATCAATACGCAATGTATATATTATATATTCTTACCAAAAATAGTATATGTATGTATACATACTATTTGGGCCGAGTTTTAAGTGGGTTGAGCTTAGTGTGGCCCAAGCTTAGCTCACAATGAAATTGGGCCTAATTTTTAGGCCCAAGCTCAGCTTGACTCACTTTACTTGAGGCTTAGCCCACTATTTTTCAGGTCAAATCGGTTGAGCTCGGGCCGGCCTAATCCCAATTGAGAGTCCTAATCAGAAGGGGTGTCTCAAAATGCTGACAAGACCTACTCATTCAAAAATATAATTGTTGCTCAAAGAGAACTCTTGTTTTACTTGTCCAATGTGTGTGTTCTTGTTTGTTTTGCCGTATCAAGAGATAACATTCTTTAAACTTCTGTGCTTGAAATGACTATACCTGGTACATACACACGCACACACATCTCTGCTCTCCCTGTAGTCAAGATTTTCTTTGGCTTCAAAGTGTAGGTTTGTATCTTCTCTCCCCCTCTTGGTATGCGTGTGCATATAAAGGAAAGGCAGAAAGATCCACTACCTTTCCAAAGGATCCTTAAGTGGGTTAAATACAGTAAATTCCCTTAAAGTTTGGGCTGTTTTGCTCTAAACGCCTAACATTATTTTTTTTTCTCAATTTACCCTTCTGTACACATCAATAATTGACTATTAAAAAGTCAAAAAAGACATTTTTACCCTTAGACGCTACAAGAAAATATAAAATTAACCCCTTAAAATTTATTATATTTGTCATTTTAGTCCCTAATTCTAGTTTTGTGCCAATTAGCCTACTTTAGTCATTAATAATAATAAAAATAAAAATATTGTCAAAACAACTAAAAATATAATGATGCCCACCAATACCAGTGGTTCTTTAAAATACTTGTAAAAAAAATTTAAATACAAAAATTTCCTTACTATCGGTATTTTTCGGTCTTTTCATTATATTTTATTTTCATGTAAAAATAAATTTTTAAATATACGAGACACAACCATCTAATAAAGTTATATTAATTTATTTTCTTTTTGCTTTTTTTTTATGTTTATTTAAAATGATTTTTTTCTTAGTACTTTTTTCCCTCTGTTACTATAATTCAACTATCACGTAAATTATTCGAAATAACTTTATACATATAAACAAAAATTCAAATTAAAATAATTTAGATGAAATACCTTTAATAATTCATCAAAAATTTTAAAATTAATTATTTCACCGTATTTTTAAATTTTAAATATTGAAGAAAGCATAATTCAAGAATTAGAATATTAATTAACTAGGAACATATTTATATTTTTAACAATATTGACAATATTATTGAATTTTATTTTTATCCCAATATATTAAATGATACAAAACTTACATGAGGGGGTAAAGTGAAATCTCACTTAAACCTTAAGGGAATTTACCACAAATAAACATTAGGGGTAAATTTATCTTTTTGAAAAAACTAACGGCGGAGTTACATTTTACCGTTAGTCAAAGGGGCAAAGTGAGAAAAAAATAATAGTTTAGTGCAAAACAACCCAAACCTTAAAGGGGTTTACTGTATTTAACCCATATATATGTGTGTGTGAATATATTTATATTTGGCCTGTAGAATGAATTTCTATGATCCTCTTATGTATGAGCGTTAACATTTATTAGCTTTTCCATTTTTCCCCATCTAGCAACCCTTTTCATTTTCCCCTCTTTTGTATCCTCTGTCTCCATGATTTTGGAAACAAGTACAATCCTGAATAAAGTAATTAAAAACTCAAGAGAAATCCGAGTCTTTGTCCATCTGGGGCAGGATAATCTTGCTTTTGTTTTCTTTTATTAATGCAAGGAAAGCCCATATTCACGTATCTCTATATCTTTGAAATTTAATGTTTCAGGCTCCTGGAGAGGCCAGACCTAAAGCAAAGCGTATTAAGCGGGAAGCTATAGTAGGCCCTGCAGTCGATGAGGACATTGCTCATGAGGCTGTTGGATTGAAACGTGCTGCCTTGCTTCCGAAAGAAATCCCAATAATAAAAAAGAAGAATCCTGTGCTACAGGTCAGTGCTTTCCTTCTTAGAGACTCATGCATTGAAAACCTTGTCATTACTTGGTTGAGGTTTGAGCATCTTTTGTCTTCATCTGCTGCAGATTAAAATTACCCCCAAACAGATTCAGAATGACCAGGTAGGTGATGCAGCTGGCGAGGAGGAATTACTGAAGCCGGACAAAGAGGACTTAGAACATACACCTTATGCAACTCTAGAAGAACTAAAGAGTGGAAAACTGCCCCCAGAGGAGATTTTATCCCTGCCTATGTTTAAGGTATTGCATGTACTGTACTTGGTACTTATTCATAATCATTCTCATTATTGATTTATTTCAGATTATATAACTTACTCCGAGAACAAGAGTTGAAAAGAATGCTAGTCTATATACATGCGAACATGGTTGAAAAGAATGCTAATCTATATTATCAATGCCTGACCAAGTTTATTATATTATCAATGCTTGCTAATTTACTATAGAATCAACTATGTTACATGGACTCTCCTCTCACTCCTAGAGTACCCGTTTCTTGCCGTGTCTACATGGTTGTGACTTCATAGCCTCACATGAAAGGACCGATAAGATAGAGAGGAAGATTAAATAGGAGGAGAAACATATGAGAATTTTATATCAAATCACTAAATCTTATTATATTAATATCCTTCTATCATCTTCATTTTCTCAGTGCACCACTATTCTTCAATGCTACACATAAACATATTTTTTTGTTTGAAAAATAAGTTATAAAATAATGTTAAATTGGATTATGTCATCAAATTGCATTACTAATACACTAACATATACAAGCATACAAGACGAACCCGTACCCGTATCTGACCCTTTTAGAGCGTTTCCATATCCTCAATTTGCGAAATTGACAAATTCATCACCTAGACATGTACCCGTATCCGACATCCATATCTGAGTCCGGGTAACATAGATAATCAATGCCTGACCAAGTTTCTGACTTCTTGAATTGTTCAGATGCAGTTCCACAAAGTATACAAGTTGTCATGGCATACATGTTACACGTTTCAAATATAGTCTAATTAACAAGGATGATGACTTTAGGTCTTCAGCTTAGTGCCATTTAATTTCTTTCTCTCAATCTTCAAAAGTTAAGAATTTTATATATGTTGGACATGCTTAGCCTGCTGAAGTAATTTGCATGCAGGAAATTAAGAGTAACATCCTAGACAAATTTATTTGCCAAAAACATAGCTTGTCTCTCACGTGTGAAATTTCATTTTGCAGAATTATAGTGCTGGGAATCCTTCTCCTGTACTGTACATAAAGAATTTAGCAAAGGATGTAGTAGCTGATGACTTCTACTTTATTTTTGGTGGGTGGAACTCTCTCTTATGCTCGGTAATTATCAATGATTGGTGGTTTAATATTTCACGTTATCAAAGAAGATGTTGTGATTTCTGATGGCTCTTACACATTCGGACTTCGGAGTACTTTTCAGCTGCTTATCTTCTTTGTCATGATATGCTGTAGGGTCATTCTTTGGAAACATTGATGCAGCAAAATCCAGTCTTAGTGTGAAATTGATGCAGGTGAGAAAGTCCACCTTAACCAACCCTAAAACTTCTAAAACCTTCTTCCTCCTCTTCTAAGACATGAAAAGGGAAATGTGTACTTCTGCATCTTTTCTTGAGAATGCCTCTTGTCCCACAACATACCCTCTTGCACTTGGAATATTTCCATCTTGCCGACCTTCTTGCAAACTTCTTCTAAATGTATGCTAATCCTCTGCATTGTTGCTCTTTTATAGTTTTATGCAATCTCTGGTTTACATATATATATATATAAAATGTTTTTTGGAGTTTTTTCCATGACTATTATCGACTGATCATCGATACTTCTAACATTCAAATTGATGATTTTTATCTTCATGCTGGTTTGATGCCAAAACTTTTAGTTCTTCCCATTTTCTGTTGAATCTGTTCCTCCCTTCCCCCTACATCATTTGTGGTCCACCGAAACCCTTTCAATTGTCTTTTCCCATTTTTCCTTCATGATTGGTGGTGAACCAATTTCATTTATTCTTTAAATTCAAGAGAAGGACTCATTTTTTTGGATATTCTTAAATGACACCCAGGTTTGTTTGTGGATGTAGGGGCATTTAGGTTAATATATAATAGTCTACCCTAAGCATTAAAAAGGTTCCAACTTCTGTTACTAACTGTTTTGTAATATCATGAGCTATTGTTATTTATTGCAACTAAAGCAAAATTATAGTATTTATGAAAACTTCCTTGCTATGAAAAAGGATTTTCAATTTCTATTATTTCCATTTTCCCAATATTTTGGTATCAGGTGTGATTCATTGCATTCTTGACAAACAAAAACATCTTATAGGTTGGAAAGGATCAACCAATTTTTTCCTTCTCTTCATTTTCAAACGAAGGATCAGGTCCCATTAGGTGCTCTAATTTGTACTTCTCATCCTTTCTTCACTCGCAAACGTATAATGATCTCTTAATAATCTTTTTGGCATCAACTCTTGGAAAGAAAATATCCACAGCTAGTCTTGCCTTGTGCACTTTGACACTAAATTACTGCAATTTTTATTTTTATTTCGACCTATAGGAAGGAAGAATGAGAGGCCAGGCTTTTGTTACCTTCCCATCAGTTGAACTTGCCCATGGTGCTCTGGTAAGTTTTTCTTATGTGATGATATCCTGTTGTTTTACCTTGTTATTTCGCTCTACTGTATGATCACATATAGAATGCTTGTTCCTGGCCACCATGTTTTTGCCACCTACTAATTTCCGTAATGGCTGGTTTAGTTTCATATCCATTAAACACATGTATCTTCCTTAACAAATAAGTATTTTGTGGGAAAAACTGACCACATATACTCTCAAATGTAAATTGCAGCCCCTCAAAGTTTAACAAATTAGTATTTTGTGGGAAAAACTGAAAACTGACCACATATACTCTCAAATGTAAATTGCAGCCCCTCAAAGTTTAAAAGTTGATCATGCATTCTAAAGTTTATCAGCCGTTGCAAAAGAATAAATTGAGTTTAGATCGAAAGTTTACCTGCTCTACTAGTTGGCCATTATCTAATTTGATTCAATATAATAGCTGCTGTTGCAAAAGTCCTACCAAACTGTTGTAAGAATGACCACAAAAATTCTTATTGTTTTCATATGAAAGACAGCAGTGAAAGAAAGATTAAAATGAAATGAGGTTGTCTTGATGCGGGCACTTTGTGCATAGTGGGCTCTTGAAGGCTAGAAAGCAGTTTTGTCTTCCCTCATTCTATCTATTTTCAGAATTTTAAGGACTGTATATCTTGCTTGACCTCTATGGCTATCTATGAGATGGACTTTCTTTGCAGACTCCACCTTTGCCTGGATTTAATCTTGTAATTTTACGATCAGTGTTCAATGGTACATTTCACATTGTTTGTGCTTTTGGATTTGCTAAAAGAATATATCTTCTTGTGCTAGTGTTTTTCTGCCGACTTAAGAAAGTCATGAATTGTGTTATATGAAACCTTTATTGATACTGGTAAGAAACTAATAACTGAATATTGAATGCAGAATCTGGTTAACGGGTATGTGTTTAAAGGCAAGCCGTTCTACCCTCTTATACACATAATTATCCAGTTTGGTCGAAATCCTGCAGCTTCTAAACAAATCTGAATAGATTTTGCATAAACACAAGGTAGCTCTTCGCACAGAAGTCAAATATGTTGGCATTTGCCGTCTTATGGTAGCAGGTAAATTTGCAATACTAGTAACTTTGGTTTTTATGGGAAGATATTCAAGGGGCTACACTAGCTGGACTTTTTCTCTCAGGTTCACATAGAGATACATATCTATCGGCCTCAAGGATATGAAATCAGAGTTCATTGAACTCCAGGAGATAGTAATGGTCCAATGGTCAACCGTAAACCATGAATTCCAAAGATAATAATGTCATCCTTCATGTGCTTGATGTTTCCTAGAAGAATTCATTTTGTCATGAAAATTGGAGTTTCCATGTCTTAGTTTTAGGGCGCACAGAAATCCTGAGGTGAAATTGTTTCTGTGGCAGATTGGTCAATTCTTGTAGTTATTTGAGATTGTTCATTTATGTATGAATTGAGTAATTTGTTGCTTGCTTTGATCAGTATTCAGTAAATTTATAAAGTCCATTTTTATAGCTATTTATAAATTTATCCAAACTTCCCTGGTAGGGCTGTAAACGGACTTAAATAAACCAAAGTTGGAAATTGTTTTATTATTTAATAAACTTGTATTGAAACTTAGCTTGTTTATTTTTGGAACTTAAAAACAGACAAAGCTTTTATGGAGTTGAATTCAAATCGAGTTTAAGCAATTTGATTTTTTACATGGAAATTTGAAAATTTAAGTTTATTCATATGAGTTTGATTCAGTAAATTTTATTCAATTTAATTATTGATGAATTAAATTCAGAACTATCGTTCACCAAATCGAGGTGCTTGGCTTCCATTCAACCTTAACCTTGTTATTAGCTTTTGGGATTCCTTTAGGATAAAGAAAGATTCTTCATATGTGAATTAATGCTAAATATGACGTAATATGTTTTTTCCGATAAGTATAAAGCTCTGACTGAAATTTTGTAACTGAAGCGACTTAATAAATCCGACAAACTAAATACTGCACATCGTATGTCACACATGATTGTTTAAATCGTGATCCTGAATTGTAAGATAGTACGATCTTACAATTCTAAAATGTTAAAACGATTAGAATTGTTATTAAAATAAAAAATTTTGTAGAATTGCGTTACAATTTTACAAAAATAACTTTTTGGGCCTTCTAATCTTTTGGGCTTATTTGTTTCATATTTTAAAAGAGATAAATTTGTTTTGTGACCCATTTGCATTAGTCCAACCACCAAATTCCTTTCCAAAGTCTAAACTCCAAACACTATACTTGTCAGGATTGAGAAATTTTCTTAGCAAAATGGTAATTATCCAATTATATCTTCATAAAACTTAGTAAATATTTTATCCTTTTAAATGGATGGATATAATATGATATTATGTAAAATTAACAAAACTAGGACTCAATTAAATTCAACATCTATTTAAGAAAATCTTTTAAAAAGTTAATATTGGAATATTTTTTTAAGATGTGATAACAGCTATGGATATGTATATAAAATATAAAAAAAAATTTAAATTTAAACAAATTAAAGAACGTAATTAAGAAATCTACCCTATAAATTTTGTTATAAAAATTATGTATTAGTATATTAGTTAGTGTTACTAGTTATTTTAATTTGTTTCTTAGACTTTTATCTTCTTATGCTTAATATTTTAAGGGAAAAAAGGTAAATTCTTATTGATTTTGCAAAATTTTTACATTAGACCATTTAGAGGTATTACTCCTATGAGAAGATCTAATTCTCATACAAGCAGTCTGGGTATAGTCTAGCTAATTTTTTAATCTTTTGAGACAAATCTAAAGTTGTGATGCTCCTTGAGATTTTCTCTGAGTTTCATGTTGTTAACAAATATGTTCTTTAATTTGATTTGCATTTCTGTACCCTAGCTTACTCATTCTAAAATATCCTATGTTTGGATAGTCATTATTTAATTAGGATATTATTTTAAATATTATTTAAAAAAATACTGTAGCATATCTTTTTATGTGATGTATGTGAAAATAAAAAATTGATTAAAATATATTTAGAAATGCTTGCAACATTTTATTTTGAAAATATTACAAAACAAATGGAGATTTTGTTATTCAATTCATTTTTTGAACTTCATTACTTCCATTTTCTTATACGTACGTTTTATAAAATTTGTCAAAATAATATATTTTTATACTTAATTTATAAATTATATAATTTTATCATGATTTTTGTTATTTATTAGTTTAAAATAATTTATTTTATTATTTTAGATATTTTGGTAGGATCTTACGATTTTATGACCCGATTCTGACAGAAACAAATTGATCCTACTTAGAATACCGATTCTATAAACTAGGATCTCACATAGGAAAAGGAAATGGACAATTCTTGGAATGGAAAATTAGTATGATGTAATTAACAGGGGCAATGCCAGATAATCTTCTATCTTGAAATCTTGATCTATCCACAAGGGATGTACAAGTATTCGGTTAATCGAATTTGTAACTACTTTCGAATTCAATTCGGTTAACAAATTTGTTTAATTTTGAATTTGATCAGAAATTAGTAAATTGAATTCACGAATACAATTAATGAATTCGAAAATGGTATAGAGGTTTTTTGAATTTGATTAATCGATTATTGAATTCAATAAATAAAAATAAAGTTCTATTAAAATATTTTAATATATAAATAGTACATCAATAAAAATATAAATTTAGTTATTCGACTAAAAATATATTTCTTGATAATTGTTATAATTAACTTTGTTTTTAACTTAATTTGTACAATTATTATATTCTTATACATTAATTTATATTTATATTATTAAATTAGTATCTATAAATCACATTAAATAGTTTTGTGATACATGTTTTTATCAATAATTGTAAGTTACATGATATTATAGTATTTTACATAATTATATTGTATAAGTTACATGACATAGTTTTTTTTATTTTTTTTATTTTTCTGAATAATTTATCAATAAAAATTCACACAACATATCAAATTACGTGACAAAAATAAAATAAAAGTTAGAGAAATCTTGCTTGAAAAATAAGTTTTTGTATAGGAATTGGCACAATATTGAGGTTCCAATTAACTAGAGTTGAATTTGATTAATCGAATTTAAAATCGAGTACTGAATTTGAATTTGGTTAACCGAATTTTCTACTTAATTGAATTTGAAATTGAAATTGGCTAAAAATTTTAGAATCTTTTTTTGAATTTCAGTCGATTTTATTAACCGATGTATACCCCAATTATAGGCTTCTCTTATACACTACTGGATTGACTGTACGGCAAAAGTGAAAATTTTATTTTATACATTGGCAAAAGAAGCAGAATGCACAAATGGTCACCAAATTATTAGATTGTTGTATACAAAGTCACTGAATTATTTGTTTTGTAAATTTGGTCACTGAACAACCTTAAGTGTGTATTTGGAGTTACTAAACTATTCATTTTTCAAATTTGATAATTAAACTACTTTAAGTGTGTGTTTCTTATATTTTCATGGTGGCTGCATACATTCACTTTATAGGTAGTTCAATGACCAAATTTATAATGGAGTAACTCGAAACACATATTTATGGTAGTTCAGTAACTAAATTTACAAAATAAATAGTTCAATAACCTTTATATGCAACAAGCTAATAGTTTGATGACGATTCATTCATTTTGCTCTGGAAAAAATAATTGCTTAGTCCAAGTCATTGTATAGAAATATCAGTATTGTTGGATGAGCAAAATACACCAATAGTCACCAAATTATTAGGTTATAGTATACAAGATCATTAAATTATTTGTTTTGCAAATTTGGTAATTGAACTACTTTAAGTGTGTATATTTCGAGTTACTCCGTCTGCAACTTTGGTCACTGAATTATCTTAAGTGTATGTCTGCAGTCACTATAGAAATAAAAAGAGAGACTCCCGATATACACTTGAGATAATTTAGTGACTAAATTTGTAAAATGAATAGTTCAATAATTTTGTACACAATAATCTAATAATTTGGTAACAATTGGTGTATTGCGGTCTTATTGGATCAATCTAAGTTGGGTAGGTAAAATAGTACTCATTATGGAATTGTCTTCTACGGGAGATAATGAAATTAAACAGCAAAAGCAAACAGCTCTTTCTTTTCCAATCAAATACAAAAATAAGTCTAGATTTGTAATCCCACCTAGTTTTAGAGTTCTATTTATGTTGTTTATCCAACCTAATTAAGCCTAAGCTCAATGCATTTATCTTTTCCTCTTCAGTTTTGCATTAAAACCTTCAAGTTGTATTTGGATCGATGAATTTGATAAAAAATTCGAAATCTATTCATTTGTTAGAAGGACTTGTAAAGCTGGAATAAATAAATTTCATATCCATCCAAATCAAAAAGTGTGAAATGAAGATTCCAAATAATTTTCTAATTTGAGTGAATTTGAAATTATCCATTTTAACCTTATCAATCTTTCTAACAAATGAACAAATTTTAAATTCTTTCCCCAATCCATCAATTTAAACGCAATGTCATATTTTTCATAAGGTCTAAACTCTTGATATTCCAAGGGTCTTGTTTACTTGTTTTTATTGCTTTTTGTAGTAGCGCTATGCATGAGATATGAAGCCACTATGCATTTCATAAGATTTATTTGCCCTTTAAAAGCATTACATTCACCATTTACTATAATATCTCTTATGTTATAAATATTTGAATTAGGGTTTAGGGGTTAGGTACAAAAGACTACGCCAATAAACACATGATTGTTCACCAAAATGTGCCTAAAACTTTTTAGAGGCTTCCATTCTATATTGTACAATTCTTTGTCTCAAAATAATGTAGCTAAAATAGTATCTACGCAACTGGTTTGTACTATATAATCTTTTTCTTTTTTTCAACAAACTAGGTTTTCAAATTTGCTTGTGTGCACCAATAATAAATAGGTCTCCATATTTAATAAAACTCAAATTGAAGCTTAAAAGTAGAAATAGAAAATTCTATCCATCTAATTACCATGATATATACTCTACTATTATTCAGTTAATTGTAAATAAATTATAAAACGCATGGACAAGTGTTATGCAGCAGAATGCACGTCATATAAATTTTTTTAACCTATACAATATCACATATTTATTTATTGTCTAAGTTAGGGATCTTATTTGGAGAGCAAGAAATCTCCAAGACTTCCTTCCATTAAAAAAAATTACCATAATTACATAACAAATAATATTAAAAATTAATTATTTCCTAATTAAAGATATTATTCAATAATACCAACAGTGTAAGATATCCATTAATTAGGTAAACCACCAATTCAATTATGTGGTCACATAACACAAGCCGTACATTAATTCCACATGCTTTGGCATTATACATAAACCCTAAAAATATAACTATAAACCTTAACCGTAACCTTAAACCATCCCCAAATTGTTAAGGCCCTGAAAATAAACCTACCTTATTGAGAAAAAAGGCAAATCCTACACAACTTTTAACCCTAAACCATAAATCCTAAACCCTAGCTCTAATTATACACCCTAAACCCTAATCCCTTGTAAACCTAACCCTAGTTTTTGGAATAAAAGAAAATTTCTTCGTAACACATAAATCGAAAACTTAAACCCTAAACACCAAGTCTAACCCTAGAATCCTAAACTATTAAACCCTTTAGATAAACATAAGTTTCTAACCTAAAACAAAAAAATCCAAAACTCTAAACTCTAAATCTCAAAACCATAACTATAAAGCATGAATCCTAACACGTAACCTATAAATGCTGAAACCTATGCTATTACACTATTCAAAATAAAACTATTTTTTAGTAAGGGCAAATATTCTCCCTAAAAGGCTAAACTTAACATTAAACCTTATACACTACATCCTAAACTATGCCTAACCAATAAAATATTAATCCTAAATACTAAATCGTAAACCTTTGAACCTTAAACCTTGAATTCTAAACAGTAAATGGCAAAACAACTTTAAATGCCATGCCCTAGATTGTGTATTAGAAACCCTAAATTTGAACCCTAAACCTTGAACCTATCTCGAATCCTAAATCTAGATTTGTTAATGTCCATCTCACGATCATGATCAATTCTTATGAAAACAGTTTCTAAGTTAAATGGTGACATATTCTTTTGGAGTTAACACATGTAAAATTATTTTGAGCAAATTGCACAATTAGTCACTAAACTCTTAAGTTGTTGCTAATAAGGTCACTCAACTATTTTTTTCATAAGAATAGTCACTAAACTGTGAAAGTTGTAGATTTTTTTATCACTCCGTTTACATTAGACATTATGGTAGTGGAAATGTTAATTTTTGAAGGGTAAAATTATTAAAATACATTAAAAAATAATAGATAGAGAGCTAAAACAGAAAATAGGAAAAACTTGGGATTAATTTGCTATTTGAAAACACTGTCATCTTCTCCCATTTTTTAAAGAAGCAGATTCGAAAATCACCACCAATCCTAAAGTTTTGATATAATGGGATAGCTTTCCCTTGTTCTGATATTTGTGCGTGTTTATTCACAACTTGTCTGCTAGGAAGAAATATAAAATCGACAAAGGTTATATTACAAAGAACGTCCTTGTGATTTGGCTAATGTTCACGTTATCCCTTTATAGTTTTTAAACCTACCCTTATGATTTAGATTAAAGTGAAATCGTTAAATATTCTGTTAAGGAACTGTTAGGAGGTTGAACATTTTTTATTTAAAGAGTTATTTTACTCATTTAAACCCTCTATTCAATGCTAGTTATGTATTTTAATATAATACAGAACTCATATCTTCTGGCGGAGGGGTTTTTCGAGCAATAGAGTGGTATTAGGGTTAAGGGTATTTTAGATTTTTTGCACAAATCCGTTAAGTTTTTAACTTTTCATCCATTTTATAAAACAACCCAAACCACAAGAGAATGGATTGTAGATTTGAAAACCAGAAGAGCTAACATCAACATTAGGCAAACCATAAGGGGTTTCATTATAATTTACCTAAAATCAAATGAGCTAAATTGTTCTATTTTTCTTTTCAAAATAAACAAAACAATTGATGACATACCTTGAATAAGTGAGTAATGGATTAAGAAACACGCACAAAAAAAAAAAAAGAAGAGGAAAGCAAGCTAGGAAAAAGTGGGGCGAAGTGGAGTCAAAAAATCTTGGGCTATTTTTCGATTTTGCATTGGAACTTTAGAAAAATCTAGGATTTTGGGGAAAGAGGGGTGAGATGGTTGCGGCGCCTCCCTGGGGAAGCTGTGTGGGTTTTCAGGGATAGGGGTGTTTCTGAAGGCTGCTTAGGTGAGTTGATGGTTGTTGTTGGGATAGGCGTGTGAATGGTTGCGGGGCTGTCTGGAGTTGATGGGGGTTGCCAGATGGGGTTTGGGAACTGAGGGTGGTTTAGGTGGTGGTTAGGGAAGAATTATAGGATAATTCAATTTTGATCCAATACTTCTTTCCTTTCTATTTTGACCTCTTAAGATGATTTTGATTTTGAAAATATCACTTTAATTGTGTATGGATACCCTCAAAAATTCACTTTCCATCCATCTGTAATGGTTCAAAATAGATAGAGTGACCTAATTGTATAATCTATAATTGACATAATTTAGTAATTATTTTTACAAAAAAAAAATAGTTGAGTGATATCATTTGTAACAATCCATTATTTTAATGACTAATGATGCAGTTTGCTCAATTATTTTGAAAATTTAAAATATACTAAACTCCAAAAAGGAAATAAAGTCTTCGATTTAACCATAATTTTTTGGAAAAAAGTTTGACAAAGCTTCACTATTTGTTAAAGATTTTCCCTTCCAGCAACATGCCTTACAAGGGTTACAAATATAACAAATTCATGCAAATGATACTAATATGGACAAAAGCCAGACATGGTTACTGACAAGCAACGTATCAATAGTACACACTAGTAGTGAACAAATTTTGGAGAAGAATTATATTTCTTGTCTAAATATAATAATACAAGAAATTCTCTTAAATAGACTATCCTATGAAACAAATAAAGAATATCTTGCTAATAAAGATCCATAATTAAGGAATAGAATATACACTTAACAAATATATACAACTAAATATCATATTCTTAACATATATATTAAAAGGTAAATATGTTAAATATTTTAACATCTCCCCTGCAAACTCAAGGCGGTTGAACGCAAACCAACTGGAGTTTGGAACAAAGAGCATGAAAACGGCCAGGTGGATGAGCCTTAGTGAAGATATTTTAACATCTCCCCTGCAAACTCAAGGCGGTTGAACGCAAACCAACTGGAGTTTGGAACAAAGAGCATGAAAACGGCCAGGTGGATGAGCCTTAGTGAAGATATCAGCAGTCTAATCAGGAGAAGAGACAGATTGTAATTGAAGAGTACCATGAACTAGATGCTAGCGACATTCATTTTCAATGTGCTTAGGGCGCTTATGAAAAATATTGTTGTGAGCAATTTGAATAGCACTCCGATTATCACAACGAAGAATAGTAGCAGAAGAATGAGTAACACCCATATCTTCGAGTAACCAGCGAAACCAAACAAGTTCTTGAGTAGCATCAGCCATAACCCGATATTCAGCTTCAGTACTAGAATGAGAAGTGACAAGTCTGCTTCTTGCTCCTCCAAGAGATGAGAGAAGTACCAAGGAAGAAGCAGAAACCAGTAATAGATCGTCTGTCTGTTGGATCGCTAGACCAATCAGCATCAGAGTATGCATGTAGATCAAGCGGAGAGTGGGAAGAAAAATGAAGACCATGAAAGGGGATACCCTTGATATATCGCAAAATGCGTAGAACAGAAGCATAATGAGTTGTCCGCGGAGTTGCCATAAACTGACTGACGACATGAACAACATAAGCAATGTCAGGGCGAGTGACAGTAAGATAGACTAAACTACCCACGAGCTGATGATATAAAGTAGGATCAGAGAGAGGAGATCCATCAGTAGGAGTAAAATGAACATTAGCTTCAGTAGGAGTTGAGGCAATGGTATGATCTGTGGGCCGGCACGAGCAAGAAGATCAGAAGCATACTTAGCTTGAGTGAGGAAGTAACCATCAGAGTTAGACGAAACCTCAAGGCCAAGAAAATAACTCAAGAGACCCAAATCCTTCTCTTACATTCTATTATGTCAAAATGCTGATGAAGATGATTTTTGAGATCAGTGATGCCAGCATTATCATCGCCGGTTATAATCATGTCATCCACATACAAGAATAAAAGAATAGTACCACGATCAGATACTCCATGAAATAGAGCTGAATCATAAGGACTAGAAGTAAATCCAAGCTGACAAATGGTAGAACTAAACTTGGAGAACCAAGCTCGAGGAGCTTGTTTAAGACCATAGAGAGCTCGACGTAGTTTGCAGACTTTGTTCAGCGGATGAGAATAACCAGGAGGTGGTTTCATGGAGATATCTTCAATAAGATCACCATTAAAAAAAGCATTCTTGACATCCAATTGGAAAAGGGACCATCTGCGAGTAGCAACAACAGCAAGTAATCTACGAACGGAAGTAAGACGTGCAACAAGAGCAAAGGTTTCTTTATAATTGATGCTGTGTTCCTGAGCAAATTCTTTTGCAACTAAACGAGCTTTGTGTAGCTCAATAGTTCCATCCGAATCAGTCACTTAATTTTATAGACCCATTTACAACCAACAACAGACTTTCCAGGAGGTAGGTCGACTAGATCCCAAGTGTGCATTTTATCAAGTGCCTGCAACTCATCTAACATAGCTTGTTGCCAAATTGGGATTAGAACTAGATTCTCGGTAAGAAATGGGTTCATGTAAAGATAAGATAGTAGAAAAATAGTGAAAGTCACGAAGTCGAGAAGGAATATCTCTTACACGATTAGATCAACGAAGAGTAGGTGGAGGTGAAGATGAAGAAGACAATTTTGTAGAAATAGCCGGGACAGAATCACCATCAGGAGCATGATCTTAAGAGCCATGGAAGTCATCAAGATGAGATTCAGAGGTCGAGTCAACTGGAGAATCTACAGCATGCTCATGAGGAAAAAGATCAAACGAGGGATTAGTAAAGAAATGTTGAGAGGAAATAAGGGGAAGATGAAACTTGGACATGGAAGAGAACATTTGATACTCCCAAAAGACTACATGACAAGATATGCGAATCTCAGCCTGCGAGACTGAGGATCCCAACTGCGATAGCCTTTATGTTCAATTTCACACCCTAAGAAACAACAGAGGCGAGCACGAGATTCTAATTTGCTGTGCTCATAGGATTGAAGAAGAACAAAACAAGCGCAACCAAAACTTTGAGTGATGTATAATCAAGAGGGGATTTAAAGAGACGTTCATAGGGAGTCTGATTGTTAATGGCAGAGGAGGGAACCCTATTAATAGTGTAGATAGCAGTAAGTGTCGCTTCACCCCAAAACCTCTCAGGACAAGAAGATGAAATTAGTAGAGCACGAGTAGTGTCGAGGATGTGCCTATGTTTACGTTCCGCGTGACCATTCTGTTTAGAGGTACCTGGACAAGATCTATGAATAACGGTACCATTTTGATGAAGAAAGTCTAAAAAGGACTTTTCTTTATATTCCATGGCATTGTCTGTACGAAGAACTTTGATGATACTAGAGAATTGAGTCTGAATCATAGTGGTAAAATCACGATAAAGATTTTAGATAAGTCAGATTTATGATTCATAAGATAAATTCAAGGGTATCGTGAATAGTCATCAACAAAAATAACAAAATATTTGGAACCACCCAAAGTGGGTGTAGGGGAAGGTCCCTAAATATCAGAGTGGACAAGATCAAATGGTGCAGTAGCAACAGAATCACTTTTATTAAAAGGTAAAATATGATGTTTTGCAAGTTGACAAGAACCACATTCAAAATGTTCATTCTTAACAAAGCCAAGACGACCCTGAGAAACTAAAGTTTTTAAACGACCAATGAAAACATGACCAAGGCGGGAATGCCATAAATCAAGTCATGATGTTGAAACAGCAGAACAGGAGGTAGAAAATAAATGAGGCGGAAGCTAAAGGTGAATCAACTCAAATAGGCCACCAACTTTACAGCCTATCCCAAGAATCTGCCCCGTCTGGGGATCCTGCACAGAACATCCAAACGGTGTAAAGAATAAATGCAAACCTTATCATTTAATTGACCAACATAGACAAGCATTAAGTTTAAGTTGGGGAATAAGAAAAGTATCAGGAATAGAAATATTTGATGTAGAGATATGGCCTGTGTGACTAACATGCATAGCAGAACCATTAGCTGTATGGATAGGTGGTAAAGAAGAATTTGTTGATTGTTAAGAAAAAATATGAGAATCGGAGGTCATATGATTGCTGCAAGCAGAATTGAAGTACCAAGAAGAAGTACCTGGAGTGACAAAAAGGGCAGTAGATGGAGCAGATTTAAGTAAAACCTGTTTAAGTATTGATTCAACATCAGTGAGGGTAATAGCTGGAGAGGAAGATTCAGCAGGCTTATCACCAACATCAGTGGTAGCAGCAGCATGATATGGACCAGACTTAGGTTGGAACTATCCGAATTTGGCTGAAGTGCGATTGGGATTCTTGGGATAGTTGGATGGAAAATGACGAGGTCTTTTCTTGCGACAAATATGACAAATGCGAATAGGACAATTTAAAAGCCAATGACCAGGATCATGACAATAATGGCACATTCCCTTGGTTGAGATGAACCTGAAGGAGCTGATGTGGCCAAAGCAGTTTCAGTGAAGTGATGTCCAGGATTAGAATTGACAGACTTAAGAGAGCGAAGACGAGTTTCCTCAAAAATAACTTCTGAAAAGGCAGTCTCAAGAGTAGGTAACGGAGACCGATGTACGAATAGGCTCAAAGTCATCATGAAGACCCATGAGAAATAGCATCAAGCGTTGATTATCTCGAAGAGCGGAGTACTTTGCAGCATCTCCAGGAGTATCCCATTTTGGATCCGAAAGCGCTAGTTGATCCCAAAGACTACTAAGAGCGATAAAGGAATGAACAGGTTGATGAGGCTCCTGTTTCATATGATATAAGGCAGTCAAAAGTTGATATTGACTCGCAAGACCTTTGAAAGTGTATGGATGGGCAAGAAAATCCCATAATTCCTTGGCAGTATTAAAATGCCCAAATTGTTGACATATGGAAGGAATAGTGGTGTTGCGGATCCAGGTAATAATTTCCTGGTTATCCATTCTTTTGTCATCTAGATGTTCAAAGCTACATTGAATTTGGTAATCGATTCGCCTTCTGGTTGTGTTGGAACAACTGTAGATCCATCAACAATACATCACAATTTTTAACCTTTGAGGAAACTTTGCATATCTTGAGCCCATGAAACATAATTAGGTCCATCTAATGTAGTTGAAATAGGATGGGACACATCTGATTGAGTCATGGTAGGAAAATAACAATTGAAAGCCAAAAAAGAAAAAATAAAGTAAGTAATAGTATAAAGAAAGACTACTTTCCAAGAAGAATCACAGAAAACCAAGCACACGGTTGAATTTAGAAGACCGAAAAATGTAGGGAACAAGACTAAACCGGGAGAAAATCGGTCAAAAATAGCCTGAACCGGATAAAAAATTACTGACCAGTGAACCGAACCAAATCAACCCAAGGTTGAACCAAGGATTGTAAACCGCTGAAGTGGCAATGACGCGGCAGATGACGGGACAAAATGGATGACGTGCCAGGTGATGTGAGCACTGTAGGGTTGAGATGGCAGGCGACGTGGCAGGTGACGTGCATAGTAAGGTTGATGTGGTAGATGACGTGGCACTATAGGTTGCCGTGACAGGTGACGTGACAGGTGACGTGTCTAGACAGGTGACGTGGCTGTGGGATAGGGTCAGATGAGTGACGTGTCGACACGTTGGCGCTGACGTGGCTGGTGGCTTGGCAAAAGACTTCCCAACAAGAAGAAAGCGTGTTTCACAAACACGCTTTAAGAGAAATTGAAGAAGGTGTGTTTGTGAAACACGCTTTTACCTTTTTCTTCTTTCGCTGGACTATTTTCTAGTACAGTCCAGTGACAGTGATAGAGTGCATGAAGCAGATTTCGGCGGTCGAAAAATTACTGGAACAAGGCCTAGGACTGGGGAGCTCCTTTTGGATGTTGGGTATTGATAAAATAACAAAAAAATCAGGGCAACAGACTGAGAAAAAATTCCAAAAGGAGGAGAAAAGAAAAAAAAAAAAACTTCGATGATAATAATCCGAGAATATCCTCGAACTAATCAGACCCCAAGATGTGGCTCTGGTACCATGAACGAATTTTGGAGAAGAATTATATTTCTTGTCTAAATATAATAATACAAGAAATTCTCTTAAATAGACTACCCTATAAAACAAATAAGGAATGTCTTGCTAATCAAAATCTATAATTAAGGAATAGAATATACACTTAACAAATATATACAACTAAATATATTCTTAACATATATATTAAAAGGTAAATATGTTAAATATGTTAACAAGTAGTATATAAGTACTACAACAATAATCAGTGTTTGTTCCCAAGGTTTCCCACTCATACTACAATCCTTTAGTCTATGAACCTTTTTTTGATTGATAAACATAAAATTGTGACATGTTACATTTTTGAGTAATTTGTTATTAATGATACTGGCATGTACAACATTAGCAATACTTAGAATAACATGATCTAACTCATCTACTTGGCTGGTGCCCCGTGTCATTTTATCTAGGGCATGGAAAGGCATTGACGATGTTGGATACGTGGTGGAGTACTTTCTAGTCGTACCACTTGGTCACTGGATGATAGCCCAAATACTATTAAGTGGACCTATCAAAATGCACTTTGGTGTAAGTATATGTGAAGTGTCAACATTGAATTGCATATCATGGGATCCATAATCTGCGTGATCGCGAGGCTTAGGTGATCTAACTCGACGTCGACAACCACCACAATACTGTCCTTCTAGATTCAACCGGCCAAATGTTTCTACACACTTTGGTAACTCACCAAGACTAGATGAAAATTTTCCATAGACAAGCTCAAATTATTTTGAATTTGTAATTGGTCCCGTAAATGATGACAATTTTGGGGCAGCCTGTGGACAAGTCTCATATGCATCTTCTTGAACCTATAGAACATTCAGGTAGGCCAAATAAGGTTCAAAGAAGGGAACCTGATGAGGCACCAAATAGAAAGAGAAAATGCAAACAGGTTCACAATATCTCAAAGGTTGGGCAAACGAAATGCAAGTGAAAAGGAATTATATAACCACAACAATGGAATTGGAAGTAATCAACCTGGAGTCAACTAATGAAGATGAAAACTTTGGAGGTCAGTTCCATCAATGTTGCTAGATAACATTTTGAGAGTGGACATCATATGTTTAAAGAAACTGGAGCAAACACAACTGATTTCTGCCGAGTTCATGTTGAAGATAAAGCTTGCTAGATTAATTAAGGGTTAACAACACTTTGCCCCCCTAAACTAGGTAAGTAATTATACTTTGTCCATTAAACTATAGAAGTATACACTTTGCCCCCATTGATACTATTCAACTATTATCAATATTAAAATTATTAATATAATCTAGCTAAATGACTAAAATACCCTTACTACTAAAATACCCTTAGTACTATATTTTAATTTTTTATGTAATTAAATTTGATAATT
Source organism: Cinchona pubescens (assembly GCA_025175665.1). Classification (NCBI taxonomy): domain Eukaryota; kingdom Viridiplantae; phylum Streptophyta; class Magnoliopsida; order Gentianales; family Rubiaceae; genus Cinchona; species Cinchona pubescens. Next base: position 651,999 of record JANKKI010000267.1, on the reverse strand, counting down.
ATTTAAAAATAAGAAAAAATAAATTATATACTATTTTAATATAATCTATATCAATATATTTCTTGATCAAATTTTTAAAAATTTTTAGATTTCATTGTTATATTATTTCCAATTTGTATGAAAATATATTTTCTATAAAACTGTGCAAATTGCTATATCGAATATAATATAATTCAATATCTTCACACATTTTCACTCCTTAAAACCAAATATATTTGTGTTATTATATTTTACTTTTTTATAATTCTTTTATAATTATCGAAAATCAATTAAATGCATGAAAAATCAAAATATAATTTTAACGGTTTTTTAGTCATTTAACTACATTTTCTTGATATTAAAATTTTTTAAAGGACGAACAATATGAATGGAGGGTAAAGTGTATATTTCTTTAGTTCGAGGGGTAAAGTGTAATTACCCATATAGTTTAGGTGGGCAAAGCGTTATTAACCCATTAATTAATTGCTAGTACAATTTCATATTTGAAAGCCAACAAGTACTTTCATCTTGTAGTATGAATGCAACACAACTAGTTTCGTGATCTATTTGGTAGATCTTAATTGTTTCTATTAATTCTCCTATAAAGCCTAATCTTATATATTTNGTCACATTAATGTTTGTAAATCAAAAAACCACCAATATATAGACACACAATAGATCATGAGTGTGGCACAATATGCAAGGTTCCTACTTCAAATTTTCAAAAAGCATATAATGCACAAGTTGTAAATGTTGTGTGTATATTTTTTCTACATGTTTCATGTTATGTGTACTTTAGACATTGTTAATCATGATTTTTTATTCTTTGATTCATATGCATGCTGACAAAATTCATGGGTCAAAAGCCAGATATAAATCCGAAAAAGCTATTGGTTGTGATTAAAGATTTACTGCACCAAGGGCCATTAGTGTTGGTGTTATTAGGTCCAGAAATATCATTCAGCATCCTGATGATCATGATTCGTTGCTACACTATGCAAAAGTTGAGGGGCAACGTATTTTGACGGGGTTTGTCGATGGGATTTCACGTCTTTGATGTAATTTACAAACTACTATTAGGATCTTGAACAACACGGTTTGGCGTTTTGTGACTACCTATGCTATTTCAATAGTTTTGTTGTAATTTGCAAACTTGCTTTTGGAATATTAATTTCGGATGAATGCTATTTACTTTCATTACCAAAATCTAGTTCATCCATGTTTATTCTGAGGAAAGAGGTTGAACAAGCATGTTAGATCACCTAATTACCATTACAAACAGCAAACTCTCAAAGTTTTGGTGTTAGATATCCCTTTGATCACTCCTGCTCTATTACATAACTATCTAACCTACTACATACATGCACAGTTTTTATATCTAAAACCAATCAAAAAAAAGCTAACATTAGTTATTCAAGAACTTCAAAATCAGCAACCAAGAACTAAGAAGTGCAACCCGCAACAGCTTCTCACCTTGCGCCTTCTTTATATTTCGGTTTCAAATTTTCTCACTTTAGTAATTGGCAATGACATTGTTATTTTTTTGGGGCTGGATTGTCTTCTTTGCACAATTAGAAGAAATCATAGCCACCTCATCTCTATTACAATGAAAAGATACCACAAAAAAAGTTAGTTTACAATATTTATAACAACTCAAAATCAGGAAATGTGCCTAGCAACATTGTATCATTTTTTTTTCCCACAAACAACCACATTAATATTTGGTTGGGTGTAAAACAATAGTTTTTTCAAAAAATGTTTTCCCAATTTCCATGTTTGGTTGCACTAAATTTGAAGAAAATATTTTCCCATTGAAAAATCTTTTCCTTCATCTAGTTTAAAATGAATTATGAAGTATTTTCATGGATGTTGTTTTCCACTTCTCAAGAAGTTTCACCACTCGCCTTTGAAGATGAATGAATGAAATATCTTCCCTTTCCCTCTTCTCCCACGAAACAAGACACCTATTCATCTTTGTATTACTCATCCTCTATTTATCTCAAAAAACATCAATGGAGATATAAATATTCATATCTAGCACTGACCTTGAAAGACTGCAGGTGGTAATTGGGGCTTGAACTCAGGTGTATAATTGATGTACTGATATTGTTTAATCTACGGGCATTTGAAATTTCCTAAGAAATTTTGAATTTTTGACCACATTCTCTTTTGTAGCCTATCATGAGCTCGATCATTGGGACTAGCAGGAGAATTGAATGTTTTGAAGACTCTATATTACATGAAGAATTACATATTTGGAAAAAAAAAAAAAAAAGAGCAATGCAAATATGATGTCATTTGGAATGATTCCTTTATTATTAATTTTATTTTCACTTTTCTCATCTTAGTCTTTTGTTTACATAAGGTAACCAAACATCAGAAATAATGGAGAAAATAATTTTTCTTTTTGAAAAATGATTTTTAAGAAAAATATTCTACATGCTACCAAACAGACCCTAAATTAAAAGGGAAGTTGCAAATTGTACTTTGAAATCCCTGCAATCATAGAACCTCCTTCCTAGATTTATTTCAATCCTTGAAGTCCTAAGATTTGTAAACTTACTACAATGCAGATGAAGTGAATCCTTTCCATCTTTTTACAAAGCTTCTCTAAAATTCTTCTTAAACACACTCAATAACCCTAATTTGTCCTAGTGTGACTACTGATGGAAAAGATTTGTGGTTATAGAGGCGATATGGGGTAGCTTTTCCTTATTAGAAATGATATACATTTCCATATTTGCCCCTAACAATATAGGCATGTGAGGAGGCCACACAAAATGTTAGTGCTTTTAAATTGTTAGGATTAAAACTCAACATTTAAAAGTGAGGGACAAAAGAAAAAAAAGCAAAATTTGAATATTTTAGAGAAGTAAAGTGTTAATTTGGTCACTAAACTATGTTCCAGTTACCATTTACTAACTAAACTTGTTGGAAGGCCACAGAACTTGCAAAACTGCGTGTAAGAGGTCATTTTGTCTATTTTAGCCGTTAGTGTTAACGAAAATTAGTTTTTTGAAAGTTAAAATCGTTGAACTACATTGAATTAATAATACTAGAAAAATTTCGTGATCAAAATTAAATAATAAAAAATTAGTTAAATTATAAGAGTGATTAGACAATTTTACCCCTACTAAAAGTTACTGACATGCACAAAAATGAAAATTTAATAGAATGCTTAACAACTAAAATAAATGGAATGACTCCTTATACACAGTTTTAGAAGTTTAGTGACTCTTTTAGCCATCCAACAAGTTTAATGACTAAAATAACAACGAAATATAATTTCGTAACTAAATTAGCACATTGCTCTGTTATTGAGTATTTGTAGGATATCCTGTAAGTTTAATTTCCATAAGATACTCCCTCTATCCCGTTTTATATGTCACTTTTTTTATTTTAATTTATACCAAATTATTTGTTACTTCTTAAAGTGGTAAATACATAAAGATCATTTTACCTATTTTATCCTTTATATAAGTTTCAAAATAATAACATTAAAATCATGTTTCATCATTAATTACTTTCAAAATAAACATTTCAAAATTTGAAACTCTAAAATTATCTAAAAAATTTTGAATTCAAATTGAGAATAGTTATGAAAAAAATATTTTACTGATCAAATATCATTTTTTCTTGTGTACAAATTTGACTATTCAAAATAGGACGGAATGAGGATCAAGTACCAACCGTCACTCACTTTCCCGCGCCAAAATTGATGAAATTCAATAACCAAAGCTTGGCAAGAGTCTGAAATGGAGCAACAACCAAAGAAACTCGCAAAAGCTCTGCTCAAGAATTCAAACAACCCCAAACTCGCATGGCAAATCTTCAAGCGAACCTCTCTTTCCATTCCCAACCTCTTCTTCCAATCTCTCCCCATCATCACCCGCATTCTCCTCCGCTCCAAAATGTTCTCCGAAATCGATACTCTCCACCATTTCCTCCTCTCCCAACCCCTCCAATATCCCAACAAGTGTTTGTACGCCGTGGTTAAGATTCTAGCGGAGTCGGGTCACGTTGACAAGGCCTTTTCTCAGTTTCAAAGTCTTCGAACTCATTTCCTCAATCACCCTCCTTTAGTCTCGCTATATAATTTGCTTATTCGGTCATCGGTTGAAGGAAGTTGTCAGAGCTTCGTTTCTTGGTTGTATAAAGATATGATTTTTGCTAGATCACGGGGTTTCCCCAGAAACGTATACTTTTAATCTTTTGATTAGTGGGTTGTGTGATTCGGGTAGGTTAGAAGACGCCCGGAAACTGTTTGATAAAATGCGTGAGAAGGGATGTAAACCTAATGAATTTAGTTTTGGGATTTTGGTCCGTGGGTATTGTAGAGTTGGCCTTGCTTTTAAAGGGTTGGAGCTTCTGGATTTGATGAAGGAAATGGGTGTTTTCCCTAACTTGGTGATTTTTAATACGTTAATCGGGTGTTTCTGTAAAGATGGTAAGACTGAGGAGGCAGAGAAATTGGTGGAGCAGATGAGGGAGGATGGGCTTGTTCCTGATATTGTGACATTTAATTCTAGGATATCGGGCCTTTGCAAGTCTGGTAACATTCTGGAGGCGTCCAGAATTTTCAGGGACATGCAGATGAATGAGGAGTTGGACTTACCTAGGCCTAATGCAATAACATTTAATTTGATGTTAGAGGGGTTTTGCAATGAAGGAATGTTGGATGATAATAAACAGCAAAGACCCTGGTTGAGTCCATGAAGGGACACGATTTTTTTCCAAATGTAGAGAGCTATAACATATGGCTGTACGGTTTGGTAAGGAATGGGAAGGTCTTTGATGCTCAATTAGTTCTTAAAGATATGGTGGATCAGAGTTTAGAACCAAATACATACTCGTATAATATTGTGATGGATGGCCTGTGCAAGAGTGGGATGCTTGGTGATGCAAGGATGTTGATGGGGTTAATGACGAGTGGTGGAATCTCTCCAGATACAGTAACTTATAGTACTCTACTCCATGGATACTGCTGCAGAGGGAAGGTAATCGAGGCAAATAAGCTTTTACATGAGATGATGAAGAGAGGCTACGCTCCAAATACTTACACGTGCAACATTTTGCTTCACAGCCTGTGGAAAGAAGGGAAAGTATCAGAAGCAGAAAAGTTGTTGCAAAAGATGAATGAAGGAGGCTATGACTTGGACATTGTGAGTTGCAATATTGTGGTTGATGGTCTGTTTGCAGAAGTGGGAGGGTGGACAAAGCAGTTCAAATTGTGAGCGAAATGTGGACTCATGGAAGTACTGCTCTTGGTAATCTTGGGAATTCCTTCATTGCCCTGGTGGATGAGGGAAACAATGGCAAGAAATGCTTGCCTGATTTAATTACATATTCAACAATAATCAAAGGGTTGTGCAATGATGGAAGACTCGATGAAGCTAAAAAGAAGTTCATTGAGATGATGCAGAAAAATATATACCCTGATTCAGTCGTATATAATACTTTTATCTACAATTTGTGTAAAAAGGGAAAGGTATCATCTGCATTCCAGGTTTTGAAGGACATGGAGAAAAAAGGTTGCAACAAGAGCTTACAAACATACAACTCTTTAATTCTAGGGCTGGGGAGCAAAGGCCAAATATTTGAAATGTGCTGCTGATGGATGAGATGAGAGAGAGAGGTGTTTCTCCTAATGTGTTCACTTACAATACCAGTATAAGCTGTCTATGTGAAGCAGGAACTGTAAAAGAACAGAAGAAGCTACTTCTCTTTTAGAAGAAATGTTACAGAATGGGATAAACCCTAATGTTAATTCATTTACATTGTTGATAAAAGCATTTTGCAGGATTGGTGAATTCAGGCCTGCACTAGATGTATTTGATATTGCCCTTGGTATATGTGGCGACAAGGAAGCGCTTTATGCTATAATGTTCAATGAGATGCTGGCTGGATGGGAAATTTTGGAAGCAAAGCAATTGTTTGAAGCTGCACTGGACAAATGTTTTGGCATAGGCAGCTTCCAGTACAAAGATCTGATTGACAAATTATGCAAAGAAGAAAAGTTTGAAGTAGCTCATAACGTTCTCAATAAAATGATGTCTAAAGGGTACGGCTTTGATCCTGCATCATTTATGCCAGTGATTGATGCATTAACTAAAAGGGGAAGGAAACATGAGGCTGATGAACTAGCAGAAAGGATGCTACATATGGCTGCAGAAGGTCGGGTGGTAAACAAGGTTTATATTAGAAACAGATCGTGTTGATAAGGACCTAAGTCCTGGGAAAAGAAACAGATATGATGGAAGCCAATGGCAGACAATTTTGCACAGGTATGTTTCCTTTCAGGTGGTTTTTGAGTTCTGTCTTCTTTTCTTTTCTGTGCTTGTTGAAAATCAGTTACTGCCATTTCCTCTTACAGGCCACTAGCTTTTAGATATAGTGCCTGAAGGTGCGAAGGTTTCATAGGCTTCAGTAATATGGTTTGATAATTGATACTGGTTTAGGAGGGAACTGGACTAGTTTGAGGCATGAAGAGCTCAAACTTTAACTACATGTTTTAGATCTTCTCGGATTTGCTTCTGATATTGTGTTTATTCCTCTAGTTGTTTATAATGCTTTAGTCAAGAAATCTTCATTTAGTATTATTTCATCCATTGATCATTTTTAGATTCCCTTTATATGTATTTTGTGCGTGAATTTTTGCAGAGATGATGGGAGTGCCACAGCTTTGAAAACTTTGAAGCGGGTACAGAAAATAGAATGGGTATGGATGGGGTCAAGGAAATTTATCAGATCTACAAGCCCAAAAAAGTGACTATCTTGATGAATGGAATACTTCTGTATAAGATTATATGTTTGCTCAGGACTGTTTCTCATGTTGTGCCGACTGGGAAAGTAGCTCAATACGGAACTGGGGCTTTGATATAAAGTACTCAAGACTTAGGGTAAGTCATGTTTTTCATTCTGGTTCTTTTGGTTGTGACTTGGGAATGTTATTAAAGAATTCTTGCTCTTGTTTATCCTGCACTTAAAAACTGTAAAGAAATGTGAGAGATGAAAAATAATTCCAGCGAGGCAGTCTCTCTCTCTCTCTCTCTCTCTCTCTGTCTGTCTGTGTAGCAAATGAGTTCCATTGCAACATATGAAGTGATACAGTAAGACTAGTGTTTGTAAAGCACAACATAATGACCAACCTAGGAGTAGAAAAATGACTCTCGATTGCCGGTGATATGTTATTTTAATTTGAGAGGGAAGAGTTGGAGTTTCTAGCAATCTTGAACATAACACCTGTGTTTTAATGAAGTTCTTCTATGTATGTGCATATGCATTTTTAATTAGTTTCCCTCATAAGTCGTGATATGTCAAGTTAGGCCAAATTTTCTCTGGAGAAAGGTTGCATTCTATCTTTTCCTCTTCTTTGAGCTTGGACTGCTTTCTCTACAATTTTCTCTAGGTCAGAACCTCCGCTTCCTGTTTTGTTTCTTTGGGATATTAATCAGGCTAGGTTACATGGAGGTTGTTTTCATTTTGCTGATTGTAAAAGTCAAGCTAGATAACATAGAGGTTGTTTTCAATCATTCTCAAACTCGGGAGTTTTACTCATATAGATGAATCATAGAAAGTTGCATGATTGGCTGTTCATGTGAGAACTTAGCGTCTTCAGGCTTAGTGAGGTAGAAATTAAAAATAGCATTATAAAAGAACAATTTGGGGAAGCACCTTTTCTTGTTTCTCTTTTTTTCATATTGTTGTTGGGCTTTGGCTCAGGAATCCTCCATCAAGAATCTAGGAACTTTTGCTTGCATTGTGTTATTTGGTCTACGCACCAGTTATATTTTATTTTTGTCTTTTGTATTGTAGTAACTTCCTAGTTCTTTAGCAGTCAGAAATGTATGTTCCTGATTTCTCTTCAATTATTCAAATTCTGAGAAGTCAGACACATACTTTTGCTGTCTCTCATTCCTGTTATCAAACTCTGAATTCCTTTGGTTGCATGAGAAGTGGGATGATTTTTTCTTGATTTTACTGGGATCATCTAAAAGAGTATGGAGAAATTTGTTTCTATTATCTGGGTAGTGGTGTTTTTTCTCACAGCTTATACTTTTATTTTGAGATGGTTTTGCATATAGGAGCTTTACTGCTAGTCAGATATTTTGGCTACTTGAGAATTTAGATAGGTTGTGGTTGTGGGGCTTTCAATTTTCTGAAAGCAATTATGGCTTTGTCTTGAAGCCATTAAATAGATTTTCGATAGTTAATTTTTATTGCAGGAAAAATGTTTTCGCTTGTGTATATGATATCAAATTCAGGACGTACAGTCCAGTGGATGAGAGTTTGGTTCTTTCATATTTTCATATTTTAAGAGTTACATGTAGACGTTTTATAGACATCTTATGCCCATTAAATAGATTTTAGACTTTAGAGGGTTGTTCTAGAAACTTTTTACCGAATGGGAAATGTTTTCTTGTGTATACAGATATCAAATTCAGGACAATCAGTCCAGTGGGTGGGAGTTTGGTCCTTCGATGGTTAGGATAATTTAAAGTTCCATGTAGAGGTTTTACAGACATCTTATGCCCATGAAATGTGGCACTTTTTCAGTGTATGATTGTCATGTGAAAATGCTCAGTTGTTTCAACTGAACAAAACTTGGTTGATAACCCTGCAGAAGGTGAAAAAAAAGGGACAAAGATATTTGACTTTTTTCAAAGTTCAAGTTATAAATGGACAGTCCTTTATGGCATGCTTTTAGATTGAAGTTCCATTATGAAAAAAAAAAAAACTCTACATTGACCTTTTTAATCTATGTATCTGCAAATTTTTGTTGTTGTTTTTCTTAGACTGTTTTGAGTGGCATGTGTGTAGGTTTGTTTCCAGATCAAGTTTTAATAGATACTTTCAGTGAGTTTCCAGATCAAGTTTGTTTTCTTTTTTCCTTTCTCAACTCAGAATATGAATGAATGCCTTAATTTGTGATCCATAAAGTGATAATGAATCTGGATAATGTAAGTGTTTTGTTTAATGGGAGAAACTGATATGATGGTGCTCTCATAGGAATGGAAATGCTAACTTTGGATAACTCTAGTTGAACTGTTTACATATTAGACCCACCCATGACTGATTCAGAACCTATAAGCTTTCAACACTTGTCAATATTTTGAATGTTTCGTTCTTTTACAATTGAGATTTCATTGAACAGCAGCAAGGGCTTTTCTCCCCCACCCCCTCCCAGTTGGAATTACTGCATCATTTAATTATGAGGCTTAATTTTCTCCAACAAATCACTAAAGTTCATTATCTTATGTTTTCCAGTAACATGGACTACATGGAGGCACTGTAGGAACAAGCTCAAATATAAGCATCAACTCATAAAGGTGATAAAATTTTGGCTTTTTCCTTTAAATGGGATTGAGATCTTGATGTTCTTTTCCAATGTCATGCAGGATATTAACATAGTTTTGAGGTGTAATGAACCTTTTGGTGTCATTTCGGTTGAGATTGTGGAGTCTAGAAACCTATCCTTTTCCCAGGTATGGAAAATCCCTAATGATGAAGATGGTGATTGCAGATAAGGTTCACAAGTGCATGGTTATGCACAAATTAACTCTCATGTATTCTTTTTTCTTGAACTGCTTGACTTGCAAATTTCAGGTGTCACAGTGACCTCAAACACTATGAAGTTAATGGGTTGGGAAATTCATTTCAGCTTAAAATGAGATGACTGGAAGTGTGGAACATGACCTGCAATCAAGCAAAGGAAGCGAATACAGGAATGAAACACCCTTTCCACCAGTAAAGCAGGTGAAACTCAACTGTCCGGTGACATATCGAGTTATTATTATGTTTATTGTTTAGGTTCTGCATAATATGATTGATTGTTTCCGTGCTTTAGATGCCACATTAAGAGAGGACAGAAATATAGACTGCAGAAGTGATCCAAAACAAAGCAAAAGATCGACAACCAAGTACAAGCAGCAACCACTAAACAAGCTGGAGAACTTGACACCGCCATCAAGGGTTAATACAGTTTATGGATGAAAGAGTATATATAGGAGTGCCAACTGTTACTATGTATTTGGATTCAGAACTAATGAATGATCACATCATGGCAAGAGCTTATGCTAACATAGTGAAAGCTAAGAATGAAAGTGCTAAATCATTCTCTTTTCAGAAACTTCAGAGAACGTCAAATCCTATTGGAGATGCAACATCTGAGACTGAACTTAAGCCAAAGTCTTGCTATTCTAACTTTATCAGCTTTGTAATGTTTAAATGTTGGCCTCTGTAGTGCACTTCATTGAGAATTACAGTTTAGCAAAACAAATGGGTCATATTCTGTTTTCAGCAAATGATCAATAATATGATCATGAAGTTAAGGCCATGCTCCAATCAACTTAAAGGACAGTGATCACTCAGAAGAATGGTAGTGCATTGTTAATATAGATAGCTGCACAAGCAGTCTTCACACCTGTACATTGAGTCCCATTAAATTCTGAAAACAGACTATTTTTACTTGGTTGTGAAGCAAAAGGTTCACTATGGAAGAACCGCTTGAAGCCTGTTCTCTACCATTCTGCTATCTTTCTTGACATCATGTAGAGGGGAATTGAAAGCATGCTTTCCTATAGTGATGGGTAAGTTAAACTTCCTAGCTAATGAAATAATTAATCTTTTCTACACTATCGGTGAGTGTAAAAGAAAATTTTATAATACGGGCGCAAGTGTATGCCACATGTGCAAAAATAGTATTCGAGGTTTAAATAATGATTTAATGGCATGCATCTAAACTCACGGAGTAAAAAATTCTATACACCAACTTTGATGGTGTAAGAAAGATTAATCTTGAAAGAAAATATGGGTTTTGGTCAGCCATCAATCATCATGTTGGGTGCTGCTGGCAAGTAAAGAATATATAGATTGTTTCACGTTTCTTAATTCGTCTTACTTGTTTTACGTGCGCTTGTGCTGACCAGTCAGTAGTGTAATATTTCCAGGCATATTAAACCTCATCCTTCCCTGATGGGGCTGACAATTATGCATACTTGTCCTTGGTAAATAATCTGCGGTTTTGCATTCCAGTTATTTAACACTTATGCACGATAAGATAATGTTTCTGGATGAATGATGATGCTATTATGGTTTAGAAGGATTTGACACCAATTTGGTCTTTTCAATGCAAAGGTTTGTGAATGGTGCTGCTGTTGAGAGTTTCAAGGCAAGCTTTCATCCCCTCTTTTGGAACTTACTGAAACACATAGAACTTTGGTTATACACGACTAGTACTGGTGCTGCAGGATTTATCCAAGATAGCTTAGTTTCCAACTTAATTTTTCTGTTGGGTAAATTTTGCTTTGGGTCTTCAACTTGTTACCATTTCTCAGATTGCACCCAAAACTTTTTTGATCACTTTCACTCTAATATTTTCTTTTGCTGTCACTTCAGTCCTATTAAAAGATTGTCATTTTAGTGGCTTCTGTTAACTGTTGGACTGAAGTGATAAGGAAAAAAAAAAAAAGGGTGTAAAGTGAAAGAAAAAGAATTTAGGGTGCAATGTGAAAAAAGTTCAAAATATAATGTGAAAAATAGTAACAGGTTGGAGTGTAAAGAGAAATTAACCTATACAATAAACAGAGGACCAATTTAATTAGAAAAAAGAGTGGATTGTACAAGAATGAGCTGATGTATCATTTCCATCAGACACAGGTTGAATTTGATGATTGGAAATGAGAGAACGCGAATTCGGTGGTAGAGAAATATATGTGAATTGATTTTTTTTTATTTTTATCACTGAGGTTCAATCTTGACTTGTTAATTTAAGTCTTTTAGATGGGGTAAAAATTTCTAATTTATGTTGGGATGGCATTTTTGTAGGAATAAAAGAAAAAGTTAAAAAAATTTCAATATTTATACTTGACTTGTTATTAATTCCCACATTGCAACGTTTTTTTGGGTATTTTGTACCCTAATGTTCCTTTTATGTGTGGAATTTTTTATTTTAGACCGGAGCAACTATTTAGCATACTTAATAGTTGTTTCTGGACCAATGAAGGCCTTTCATGTGAAGTAAATTATCCAGTCATCCAAAAATAATAGTCCCCTACTTTGCAGAAAGTGGTTCTCTCACCTCTATCGTCGGTGCAAGGATCAAGTCATCCGGCAGTGCATTCCGGAGGGTGAGGTGCAAAGTGTCTTATTTCATTGCCACTCTTCACTAGTAGGGGGACATCATGGCTCACAAAAGACGGCTGCAAAGATGTTACAAAGCGGCTTGTTTTAGTCAACATTGTTTCGTGATGCAAGAGATTTTGTGATCCAATGTGATCAATGTCGACGTGCAGGGAATTTGTCCAGAAAAGATGAAATGCCATTGCAAAACATTTTAATCTGCAATGTGGGATATTGATTTTATGAGCCCTTTTTCCATCGTCGTATAATAATAAATATATCCTTTTGACGGTGGATTATGTGTATAAGTAGGTGGAAGCTGTGGCATTACCAACGAACGATACAAGAGTAATAACAAATTAACTTTGTGAGGAAAAATATTTTCTCACGATTTGGTATTCCGCGGGATATTATAAGTGATAGAGGATCACATTTTATAAATTTATTATTCGAATCCGTCTTATCTAAATATGGGTCACCCACAAAATTATCCTCTTATCTAAAGTGGGTCTCTCACTCTACATGCAAGGTCCTCATTGATCAAAGAGTAACTACTAAACATGCCAAGTAATTGCTCCAATCCAAAATAAAACCTCTCCTTTACGTGCTACTTCAGTGTATCAATTAATGGTAGCCATTTTCCACTAAAGGGAAAATTCTTTAGCGGTTGAACTGAAGTGGTTACTTAAACATCTAGAAAAGAATGTTAGGGTGCAAAGTGTTTAAGTAAAAGTTTCGGATATAATATGTAAGGGCAAATATTTAGGTATGCCCGATCTTTGACCCCACTTGTAGACCCTGTGGTGTGGATTAAACCTTACAAAATCTATGACATCAACTGATGTAAATAAGATTTTTTAAGATTTAATTCTGACCACATAGTCTATAGGTGGGGTCAAAAACTGGGTAATTGAAAGTAAATTGGAGCTAATAGATTTGAATAGTTTAAGTAGTGAATATTAATAATTATAATTTTTAATCAGAGTGTGCAGCGGAAGTGTAGTTTGTGAAGTTTCGGAAACTTCTTTTAAGGGAGTAGATTGTGAAAACCCATACCCGTTTACTTATTGATACTAATTAATTAAGTCCAAATAAAAAATAGTAGTAGTTTTTGAGTCCACAAGGTATTAGGTTGGATTAATATATAATTAAATGCTACCAAAGGACTAATTGTTAAATATTAAAAGTTTTGAATTATTATATATATCTAAAATGAATTAAACAACTATAAGACATAATACTGAAAATTAGGGTAGAGCCGCATAAGAGAGAAGGAAGAGGAACAGTAAGAACATATTCAAGGTTCTTTTAAAGTAAGAAAAAGGTAACAATTACGTTTCGTTAATATCTCATCTTTGATTTTTATATGAAAAGTGTCAAACGGGAAATTAATTTGATGTTTAGAATTTAATTAAGGTTTCATTGAAAGATTACAGTATAATAACTAAAAGTAAAACAACATTATTTGCATGGGTATTGCGTGTTATTGCGTTAGCCTGTGTGTGAATTGAATCCGAGTTTATATATGCTTTTTATACAACCTGAAGATGTCTATTATACACAGCAAAATACCCTCCAAACATATAAATTGACGTGGCTTTAGTTTGTGGGCAAATAAGTTGGAATACTATATAACAACTTTCGCAAATTAAATTCGGACTCCGACAGTGGGGAAGAATTTAGGATTAGTTTTATTCTTCTAATTGATTATTTATGCTTTTGGTCAGTACCCAACCCGTTTATGTACATTAAAATTTAATTTGATATAAAAATTATTAAAGTGAATAAGTAATTTAGATCAAGATTAGGAGGGATTGATTCTTAGATTGGTCTAACAATTTTGTTAATATCTCAGTAGTTAAGACTTTGTGATTTACTGTATATCTATTTTCGGGTCTAGAGTATGGGTTGAGATATGTTGATTATTTTATAGGTAAGGATTCGTGAGATTCGAACACTTAAAATAAGTTCACGTACTTCGGATTATTTAAGAGGTAAGTGGTTTCTATTCTCTTTCATATTTTGTAAATTGTTTTATAACTATGTCAATTTTTTATATGTATATTTTATATATAAAATGTAGTTCGAGCATCAATAGTTGAATGTTTTCGTATATATGAAATTGTAAGTGGTACTTTTGAACGTAAATGAATGTGTGTGATTTGATGTGATTCATAATATTTTGGCTTATTGTATAAGTTTTAATTGAGTCGGTAAGGTGCTAGTTCATGTCAGTGAGTGACCCTTGTCCAACGGGATATAGTTGCTAGTGTTGTGACCTATCCTAATGGGTATAATAGTTAGGACAAGATATCTCGAATAGCCAATAATGCCTAAGTGAGTCTTTAAGCCTATCGAATGTGATTGATTACGTGTCATATGGAATTGTTTTGATTATTGCTTTTAAAGAAATATGTCAACGATTGCCACTTATCCTTCTAACGAATTAATGAACTTTCAAAAGATCAAATTGCAAATATTATTTTTTAGTATATATATGTATATGCGTGCACAGAGATTTTTTGAAACTAATTATATAATAACATGCTCGGTTCGATGGAGAAGAATATGGGCTACTTACTGAATCACATTATATTTGTTCACCCCATTATTTACATTTGTGTTGCAGGTGTAGGTGATGATTGGGAGTAGAAGGCGAATAATCTAATCTTTGGGAGTAGAGGCTCTTTAGTATGGACCTAGTTGATAGAATTTGAATTTTGGCACATGTACCCAAATAGTTTGTTTGACTTAAGCATGTTTATTAAATCTTATTGTACTTTGGATTTTAGAATATTTTATTTGACAGGAATTTAATATTCGTTAGATATTTTATCTTATTGGCAATTAACGGTTATTTTAGATTACTCATAATATTGATGCCTTATATTTTGGGGTTGTACCCTAAAATGCGGCGTGTTGCGACCCTGGTTTTGGGGCGTGATAGGAGTAACCTAATTATGTATGAATAATATCATCCATGCAACATTATTACATATACTTTTGTAAAAAAAATTAGGATTAATTATACACTTTATCCCTTGAACTCAAATAATAAACACTTTACCACCTTTAATAGATTCCATCAGGATAAATAATTATAAAATGATGATTTAGATATTTTTTTTTTGAAAAATGTCTTCCAAAAGTTTGTGGACAAAGTTATTCTCCTTTTATTTCATTTATAATTATTTCATATTTTCTTTTTTTTATTTAATGACTATAAGAGAACTTCATGGATTGTAACATTTTTCTTAATAAACCTACAAATTATTTTTTATTTATAAATCCAAGTACAATAAGGAGAATTTCATAGTTACTTTCGGTTTATTTTTCTTTACAATAAGTAAATATATGAAATATTAAAGTGGTATAAATAAAATATATTTTATTTAAATACATTTTGTCAAATAATAGTTTTGCCATGCAATGTTATTTAAATAAAGGATAGTTTACTCACTAATTTTATGTTTAATAAATTTTAGTTGTTCGAACATGGAGGATTAGAAAGTAATTACAAAATTCACATTTTTTTGTATATATTTATAAATAAAAAATATAATGTATAAGTTGATTAAGAAAAATTTAACAATTTGTTATAAAACAAAATAAAAAATAAAAAATGAATAGATAGAATCTTTAAAAATAAAATAAATGAAAAGTAACTAATTTTGGAGGGTATTTTTGTCAAAAAATATCCACATCATCATTTTGTATTTAGTTATATTGTGAAAGCTTTTAGAAAGGGTAAAGTGTATATTATTTGGGTTCAAGGGTTAAAGTGCAACTATAGTATGAGTTTAGGGGGTAAAGTGTAATTAGCCCAAAAATTTATAAGGACAAATTTAGTAAAAAAAAAAAAAACTATTTCTTAAATTTCTTGAAGATCCCTTAAATATTATTTTATATCTTTTGCACCTGAATTATTCTTTAAACTAATAGAAATTCGAAATGAAGTGTAGCTAAGGGATAGAGGATAGAGTAGGTTTTAAAAGTAAATCAATAGAAATCCCCCATTTTTTGTAAACTTTTTTATCCCTCAATTATTTTCATCATCTGTAGAGATACTAAATTAAACTTGATAGAGAAAAAAAACACTCGAAGAATCTTTGTACGGTATTAGTAAATTAAAAGTTTAAATAAAACTTGGAGACCTTCTTGAAATTAACAAAAAATTTGGAAAACTTTCATGGCATAGAAAGATAATTAAGAGATGAAAATTTGAAAAAAAAATAAAATTTGAGATCCTTCATAATACTATAAAAGTACTTGATAGACTAATTTGCTATTCCCATAATTGATAATCTACTCGATCACATAAAGGAAACAAAAGTTTAAAATTAATTTTTCTATACATATTCTTCCAAAATTATGTTAATTAATAACTATCAATTCAATATTGATAAACGTTATTTTTAGGTGAAGATATAAATGTAGGAAAATTTTACAGTTCTGTTGAGAGAATCATTCCATTTGGTTTTAAAAGTTTGTACAGTACGAGTTTTTAAAACACATGGCATTGTACAAAACAAAGCCTTTAAAGTCTATGGGATGGTATTGTTACGGGACCGTAGAATTTTTGATAAGCATATTTTTTATAACCAACTCACATTAGGTGTGTGGCCATATTCAAGTACTTTGATTGGGTATGAGATTGGGAGTTCGAATACCCTTGCATTCTTAAGATAGAGATTAGGTTTTCTGTCCCTTGGTCCAGTTGGGTTTCTCCTTCCCCTTAGATTTAGATAGATAGGATTAGATTAGATTGTTGTCGTTTGAAAAAAAATATTTTGTTAAAATCTAATTTTAATACTACTTCTTTTCTACTTTTTGATTTACTTTAATGTCTTCATATTTATATGTATGCATTATACGCAGAGATGTAAAATCAATTGTTAGCAGTGTTTAATTTTCTTTTTCATTCAGGTAATAACTCATACTTTTATTTGTATGCTATATAAATGTGGCATTTTCATTTATTTAATTTTGATGAAATTAAATATTTTTAGTCCAACCTAGAATTTGATTTTTTAAGTTTACCATGGAATACTTGAAAAACTATTATTATACATGAATTTTTAATTGATAGTCATATAAATGAAATAACATCTCTGATTCAAGTAATCTAAATAGCAAATATTAAAATTTGCAATCAATTTCTATATGAGAATATAACATTTTAGTATTTTTTTTTTATAACATTGTAGAACTTACTAATTAAATTACTTAGTTTAATTTGTCTTTATTTAATTAATTAAAAGTTTCAAATATCAATCCATTAATATTACTTTCTTTTATAAATTGAATATATTTACCTTTCCGTGTATAGTAGGGATTATCAAGTAGTTAATAACTAAAGTAAAACAGAATGTGTATTAGCGGATGGTGATTGGCTGATGAATGCTTCTGAAGACTAAGGCCCCATTTAGTGTTGTGGTGTTTTTGTTAAAAAAAAAAAAAGTATTTTTAGATGATAAAAGTACTTTTTCAAGTGTTTTGGTAAGTATTATTCTTAAATTTAAGAGTATATTTGGTCTCAAAAGTAGTTTTAACACAAGCCAAAAATTGATACTTTTGAATGAACTTTTCTCTTTTTAAATAATTAAAGATAAAATTTGAACATTTTATCATAAATTTAGGATTAAATTATAAAGATAAAATACTTTTTAAAATTTAAAATTTAAAATTATAAATTACCAAATATAAAAAGTACTTATACAAGTTTGCATCCAAACAACAAAATTTAAGAACTTAAATAAACACTTTCTCTAATGTTCTACTAGATAAAGTACTTTGGAATAAGCTCCTATAACTCCAAATGGGGCCTAAACTTTTCTAGTTCATCATGATGTATTTTAGTAAAATTCTATGGTTTCGTTACGGGACCGTATTGTTGTATTTTACATACTTATATAATATAATATCATGTATTTTAAATATTTATATAGTATAAATTTTAAAACACAACGTTATGGTACGATAACAAGATCAGAGAATTCCCATATATTTGAAACTCAACTTTAAAGTGTAATACAAAAGTTTCTTAAAATTTATGGGAATAAGATTTTAATTTTTAACTAGTAGTGGGCCCCGTTTGTCGAACGGGTTTTCATTTTTTTTTTTTTGTAATATTATTTTACAATTGAATAAACAAAAGGCTTTCAGTAAAGACAGAAAATTTTTTATCGATTACTCACATAGACACTTACAACACAATAGATAATAGGAGAGTATTGAAATTTGGAATGATTAAAAGACTTATGCAACTACCAATAAAAAACAACTCGAATGAAATGGCAACTCCATTTACCTTTAACTCAATACATGCAATTATGTGTTTATTTATTTATTCATACAGACACACACAAACATACACACACTGTATATAGGCTTTATTTGCCATATTTTATCTTTGCCAAGAACCAAATTAGCAAGTTTAGTGGAAATAAAATTTTAGTCATGCAAAGAAAGAAAGAACAAAATATAGATTACAATAATAGGTTCCTTATCAACTTACGTGGCTGTGAGACATAAGAGTATAAGCAACGTGCCAGGCTAATAGAAAGAATATGTACAATTAATTACATAGCAATAATGTTTACAATATATACATAGAGCAATGATAACAATCACATTTTTCTACATTCTCACACCATTTTTATAGAGACAGCATATAAACACATATAAATGTTCTAATATTTATCTAATTTGGTAAGTACATGTCTATAGATCTTACTAACAGTTCTTTAACCTTATCAACAACAAAAGACTTGTTGATTTTTCGGTTAATGCAACCAACTTCTACGATATACTCCTTGAAATCCTCCGAAAGATAATTGCCCTTGTTCATTAATGCATACCCACGAGCATGGAACAATTATTATTCCTTAATGGCAAAACTTCTTCAACCAACTTCATTCCGATTACCTTAACAACTATCTATATGTTCCTGAGAATACATTTCTACAACAGTTGTACCTTGTTCTTGGAGTTTTAAACAGCAGTCAAATCATATAGAAAAGAGAAATTTAAGCCTACTAATATGTGTGTAGACTACCATGGTTTTTATCATTTTGTGACAAAATCAAAGTAAGCTTTCAATTGCCTGTAGCTTCTTAAATAAATAATTGAAAGTTTGTGTGATAAGCAGAGATTTCAATTTTCAAATTTAAATATATAATATATAATTTGTGGATATATATAAATATCTTCGAATAAGATTGAGTGAGTGAAATTAGTTGTGATTTAGAAATTACAAAATACTAAATTTCTAGCACGTGTGCATTAAACGTAGATAATATCAGCATTAATTAGAAAATGTAAATAAAGGATTAGAAAATCTAAGATGAAAATGTTGAGATTTCAAATTTTTAGTAATAAAAAATAATTCAAATAATAAAATATTTAAGGCTGATTTAAAAATATAGGATGATGGATGCTGGATAGTAGTGTATATGAGTAAAATATATTAGATTTTATCAAGAATAGTAAGGTAACAAAGTTTCAAAAGAAAAGAGATATATTTATGAGTGTAATTTGAAAAATTTCTAAACAACTTAATCTAAAGGTGATTCAAATTTAAACTTGGCTTATGTAAATTTCAAAACTTTTCGTGCAAATTGCGCAAGGAAACCTTGTCCAAGTCAGCAAAATTTATACAAATGGCAATCAAAGGCTAGTTGTCCACATCATAGTATAGAATCATTGAGCTATGTACGTCATTTTATTATATATATATATTTTGCCCTTATAGGTATTTTTATATATATATATATATGTTATATGACTTAAAAAAAAATGCTTTCAAATTTTTGAAAAGAGAAATACTTATAAGATCTTTCGGAGTTTCCTTATCCCCTCTGGGTTCGTATCCTTTCTGGATCTATCTATAAGAAAAATGTTGAATAAATTGAAGGCTGAGCAAAATATTTCAGCAACTTTTACATAAAATACCAGAACTATCCCTGTATAAATGGAAATTTTTTTTTGGTAGACTAAGGTACATGACCTGTCATGCATCTTATGATTTTCATTTATCCACATAACTTATCTTTTTTGAAATTCTACGTCAATCTTCTTATTTGGATTATGCGATTAATTTATGACCACAAGATACATGCACTTTCGTCTACCTAGGAATTATTCATATAAATGAAGATTAAAATTTCTCTAAAACTATCATTGGGCACTCACCACAAAGTTTCCTCTCTTCTCCTTAATTGTTAATCCTACCTCTTCCTCATCAAAATTAAAAAATTTTGGAGAAAATTACAACTTCAAAAAATGATATATCACAAGGTATTAAAATCTGTTTGAGCAACGAATTTCCCAACTGAAATCATCTATTAATCATGACCTAGAAAAAATCCATCATCACCACTACACGAAAAGAAGCGGCATTTCTATAGAATGGCAAAAATAGCCAAGGAGGGACATCGGATAAACATGTAATACGAATAACAAAAAAGAAGCTCTTTCAGCCATAGAATATGGATAAATTAGAAAATAAATTTAGAATATATTTCTTTGACCAATTTTTTTTGTCAAGTAATTTCCCTGTTAATAGTTAGTAATAACACAAAAGATGGACATATTAATAAACCTCTAAACTCCGAAGAGCGAGTGAAAGCTATGTTGGGTTTTGGATATTTACATATATATTAATTTCTATTATATGCTCTCATAATTAAAAGTAGTCCCAATTAAAGTAATCTAATATAGTTTAAAGATAAGTGGGCCTAAATTATCTAATTAGTATGAATTTTTATATGTAAATATCCTAAAGTTTTATTTCTCATTATAATGAACAAAACTTGGAGAATAAGGAAAGTGTATGCTTATAAATAGGTTATGGTCCCTAAATTCTACGTATGTTACTTTTCCTAACATCCCATCATCAGAAAGTAAGAACCCTATTATCTAAAATACATACATAATAATTTGAAAATCAACAACTACAATATTCAAGAATCAAATCCATAGGTTCAAGAATCACATCCGAATATTCAAGAATCACATCAGTTTATATGGATTCAGGTAAGCTTCCGTATCTAGTCTTTAATTTATATTGTTGATGATTAAACATGAAGGATCCGAATTATGATAGGTTGTCATGATATTAAAGTTAATTTGGTATTCTAACAAGTGGTATCAGAGAATCTTCATGTTGAATCATTGAGAAATCAGATTTTTGATTTGATTTTGTATTTATTATGTGATTTCATACGGATCTAATTCTTGAATTCAACAAATTTCTTTTATGTCATTTAATTTGTTATATTTAAGAATAATTGTGGTTATATTACGGATTAAGTTTTTGAATCCAATAATTTTTTTTTTTATGTTTATTCGAATTTAATTGTTGGATTCAAAATTTTAGTTTTAATTTTTTTTTTCTTTTAGATTCGTTGGGTATTTGAATTCCAAAAAAAAAAAAATAAAAAAAAAAAATGATGCAGTTCTGTCATGAACATAAAGTTCATGACGAGAAGTTGCATCCGGTCATGAACGTTCATGACCAATGAGGTTGCAGGGTCATGAATTGTTCATGACCAAATCCCAGGATTTTTTTTAATTATTATTATTATTATTATTATTTTGAGAAAATTTATTAAATTCAAATTTTGATAAATTAATTAAGAATGTTTAATGTTCAAAAAAATATTAATTGACACAATACACTATCAAAAGAACCACTCTTATGCAAGTTAATTTATTTTCACGGAACATCAAAATAATTGTGTATTTGTAATTCATGAGGATATTTATCGGCCTAAAGAAAGGTTAATGTTTAACTGAATTACATATTTGCCTATGGTAATAAATATATGATAGTTATTCTGTATTCCATGTGATAATAAGTCGATCCAAAGATAGACTTATTATTTGACAGAATTTATTGTCTGAATCTAATTACTATACCAAGAGTACCACTTACAAGTTAATATTTCTGTCCAAAGACAAAATATTAATGTTGGGTTAGGTATCTTGTTTTTGGCCCTACTATTATTTGAATTTAATTAATTAATATTATTCAAACTTGTGTGAATATGTTATTTTGTTCAAATTTTTGGTTAATTCGTATGCTTGCATGATATCTGCCAATATAAAGTCCATCACCATGTTGAATGGGGCCAGTTTTAAGGAATGGAAAGAGAACGTAATGATCGTTCTTGGCTGTATGGATTTAGACCTTGTGCTATAGATTGAACAATCTGTTACTCTTACAAGGATAATAGTTTCAAAGAGAAAAAATGGGACTATGAGTCTTATCATCATAAAATGTGCAATTCCAAAAACATTCAGAGGCGATGTGTTCGAAAAGTTAACTGCCAAGGAGTATCTTAAGGAAATTGAAAAGCATTTTGTTAAAAACGATAAGGTTAAATCAAGTACAATTTTGTTAAACTTGATTTTAATAAAGTATAAAGGAAAAGAAAATATAAGGGAGTACATCCTAGAGATGTCTCATCTTGCTTCAAAACTTAAGCCAATAAAGTTAGAGCTGTTTTAAGACTTGCTTGTGCATTTGATTTTGATTTCTCTTCTTACACAATTCAGTCAATTTAAGATCACTTATAACTGATTAAAGGATAAATGGTCTCTCATTATGTGCAAGAAGAGGAAAAGTTGAAGCAAAAAAATATTAAAAGTGCTGATTTGGCAAATACCTTTAAGGGCAAAAGCAAGAAAAGGAAAAAAGGATAAAAAATATGCGGATAGTCCACTTCAAATTTAGAAATAGTAAAAGAAGAAAATTAAGAAATTTGGCTATTACTTTTGTAAGAATTCTGAACACATAAAAAAAATGTACCTAATGCCACGCTTAGTGTGCAAAGAAAGGTACGCTTCTCATTTTAGTTTATTTTGAGAATTCTGCTTCAGTATGATACAAGAGTTTAGATCATATATCTAAACAACGAATTGAAATACTTGTGTCAAATGGAATTTTTGATCCCCTCGATTTGTCAGACTTTTAAGTCTGTATTGAGTGTATTAAAGGGAAACAAATAAACATAAGGAGAATAGGTGCTAATAGATTTTTGAATGTCTTGAAAGTAATACATATGGATATTTGTGGGCCATTCCCTATGATTTTTTAGAATGGTCAATAATATTTTATTACATCCATAGACGATTTTTCTTGAATGGCTACCTTAATCTAATTCATGAGAAGTTTCAGTCACTAGATATGTTCAAGACTTTTAAAGCTGAAGTTAAAAACCAACTTAGCAAAAGAATTAATGCAGACAGTCAGACTTGATCGCAGTGATGAATACTATGGCAGATATGATAAATCAGATGAACAACGTCCAAAACCTTTTGCTAAATTCCGAGTGGAGTATGGAATCGTTACACAGTGCACCATTCCAGGATTTCCTCACATGAACGGTGTTGCTGAGAGATGAAACATATCTGTAAAGGATATGGTGAGAAGTATGATTAGTTATATAACTTTATTGGATTCACTCTAGGGAGAGGCATTAAAGACTGCAACTTATATTCTTAATAGAGTTCTAACTAAGAAAATGACCAAAATCCTCTATGAACTATGGACTGGGGAAAAGCCCAGTTTAAACTATTTACATATTTGGAACTGTCCAGATAAGGTAAAACCTTTTAAGCCAAATGAAAAGAAATTGGACAAAAAAATGGTCTATTTTGTTGGATACTCTAAATGGTCTCTGGGGTACAAATTTTATGATCCCATATCTAGATCCTTCTTAGAGACATGAATTGCCCAGTTCTTTGAGCAACACATAATATATTGAGTTTGGGGGAGAGATAAGGCTAGAGATTTTGTCTTTGAAAAGAAATTTGTTTTTCTTCGTAAGATTGTTATTGACAATGATCAAATTTCAACTCCTGACATTGTTCAAGAAGCAATACCAGAATCAAAAGACAATGTCAAAAATCTTCCCTATCATGAACAACAAGTTATTCCTCGAGAACAAGCTCAACAACCTTAGGAACAAATGTAATTAAGGAGATCCACTAGAGAAAGGAGAAGAGTAGCTCCAAATGATTACATCGTATTTCTCCAAGAATATAAGGATAGCATTAGATTGGTGGAAAATGATCTAATCAACTTTTATCAAGGTATGCAAAGTTTTAATTTTTAAAAGTGGATTGTTGCCATGGATGTGGAAATTAAGTCCATAAAAGACAACGATGTTTGGGAACTCGTCACGCTATCTGAAGGTGCGAAATCCATTGGCTGCAAATGGTATTTAAAACTCAGAGGGATTTGAAAGATAATGTAGAGAAATATAAGGTACATCTTGTTGCAAAGCATTTTACTCAAAAAGGAAGGCATTGATTATAAAGAGACTTTCTTTTCAATTTCATCGAAAGACTCTTTCAAGATAATAATAGCTTTAGTGGCATAATTTTACCTTGAGTTATATCATCTGGATGTAAAGATTGCCTTTCTAAATGGTGAATTGATGAGACCATTTATATGGTGCAATCAGAAAACTTTGTGTCCAAAAATGTGAAGAATATGGTTTGCAAATTAAAGAAATCCATCTATGGGTTTAAGCAAGTTTCTCGTCAATGGTGTCATAAATCAAATTATCACCTTGTTTGGATTTGAGATGCATTTAGTTGGTGATTATATATGCCATAAGTTTAGTGGAGTAAGCACATTTTTTTGATTTTATATGTCGATGACATATGACTTGCTAGTAACGATATAGGTTTATTACACAAAATCAAGAGATTTTTATCAAAAAAATTTGAGATGAAAGATCTTGTGAATGCCTCTTTTACGTATTAGGGATTCAGATGCATCGAGATCACTCTCGGGGTATTTTTGGATTATCACAAAAGAACTATATCGAGAAGGTATTCAAGAGATTTGGCATGCAGGATAGAAAACCAAGAGATACCCCTATTGCTAAGGGAGACAAATTCTATCTTGTTCAGTGCCTTACGAATGATTTTGAAGGTAAAGAAATGCAAAGGATTCCCTATGCTTTAGTAGTACGTAGTCTGATGTATGCTCAAGTTTGTACGCATCCGAATATTGTGTAAATTGTTAGGATGTGAGGCAGATATTTGAGCAATCCAGGAATAAATCATTGGATAGCAGTCAAAAGAGTCATGTAGTATCTTCAGAGAGCAAAACATTACATGCTCACATTTAGGAGATCGGATAAATTAGAAATCATTGAATATTCCGATTCTGATTTTTGTTGGATGCCAAAACAGTCATAAATCTACTTCGGGTTATATTTGTCTACTTGTTGGTGGAGCTATCTCATGGAAGAGTATTACTAACAAATACTCATAGTTCCTTCCACCATAGCAGCTGAATTTATAGCGTGTTATGAGGCATCTAATCATAGAATATGGTTGTGAATTTTCTCACAGGGATGCAAATTATGAATGGAATTGAAAGATCACTTAAGTTATTTTGTGACAATAAATCACTATTTTTACATTCCAACAATAATAAAAGCTCATCAAAGTCTAAACACATAGACATCAAATTCTTGGTTGTTAAAGAAAGAATTCAGAGTAGTCAAGTATCTATAGAGTATATTAGTATAAATTTCATGATTGCGAATCCACTTACTAAAGGATTACCACCCAAAATCTTTCATGAGCACACTACTCATATGGGTATTATGTCTTTTGACAATATTCAGAATTAGTGTGAGTTGGTATTCGGTTTATATGTTTTAGTACACATCTCGTGACTACGGATATTTTCTGCAAAAATAAAGAATTTAGTTTCAGGAATAAGGTATTTGATTTATAGTTCACTAACTTATTTCCATTTTGATCTCTATAAAGAATAAAGTTGGACCAGTACGAAATAGGCATGTTTAAGATCACATTGCATGTAATTTCCATACTACACATCCATACTTGATCTATGTCATTTAGTTGAGTTGATGTACGTGACCAAGAATGGGTTTAGTTATAATTAATGTAATAAAATCATCTTGATCATATATTGATATAATTGATGGACGAGATTGTTCAGGGTAACTTTGGTCATGATAGCAAAAGGTTTTGAGCTCATAAGATTTTATACAATAATATATATGTAGTACAAGTGGGAGAATGTTAGATTTTGGACATTTACATATATACTAATTTGTATTATGTGCTATCATAATTAAAAGGGCCAATTAAAATAATCTAATATAGTTTAAAGATAAGTGGGCCTAAGTCATCTAATTAGTATGGATTTTTATGTGTAGATACATTAAAGTCTTATTTCCTATTTTATGATAGGCAAAACTTGAGAAATAAGGAAAGTGTATGCTTTATAAATAGGTTATGTCCTCAAATTTACATATGTTACTTTTCCTGATATCTCATCATGAGAAAAGTGATAAACCTATTATCTAAAATACATATATAGTAATTTGGAAGATCAATAATCATAATATTCAAGAATCAAATCCGTAAGGTCAAGAATTAGATCAGTTTATATGGATTCAGGTACGCTTCCGGATCTAATTTTTAATTTATATTTTTGATAATTATACATGAAAGATCCAAATTATGATAACGTTGATTTTCATGATATTAAATTTAATTTTGTATCCCAACAAGGTAGAGTTTTTTCTGAACAAGTGATTGCCGAAAGGTAGAGTGGGATGGGGGAGGGGAGGAGAAGGGAAGAGTGAGGAGATATTAGGTGGTCCCTATAAAGGTACGAATTGTAATTTCGTTGATATCTGAAGGGTACTTTTGTTGATAACGTGAAGAGTGCTCTGGCAGGAAATCTTTCGCTTTGGCAATAACATGTATTCTGCCTCCTTGTATTCCTTTTCGTTTTGTTTCTTTTGTCAATCTATTTGTCCATCAAAAACGCTAACGTAATGCCAATTGCAACAGAGATCCACCTGTAAATTCATTTTTATAGAGATGGGAACTATAGTTTAGAAACTCATAAAAACTCTGTTGTATTGTACTCAATTGATTCGATTCGATTCGATAGAATTATAAGTAACTTGATAAAAAATTCGATGAACATTGAGTTTTAAATTAAATTTGATAAATTCACCAAGTAATCACGAGGTTTTTGTCCAATTCGAGTTTATCTGATGTTCAAAAATAGATTAAATTGTTAATAAAATTTTTGAAACTTAAATTTTTTAATTAATAATAAACTAGTGGAGAAAGGTACACTCTATGAGTGTGTAATTAAAAAAAAAATTTACATAATTTTTTTAAAGGTAGTTGAAATGTTAAAAAAAAGTACAAAAAGAAAATTTAAAAATATTACATGTGATGGAGGGTGGAAAGAAGTTATGGGTCAAAGGAAGTTATACTTGGTTACATGTATAATAAGGGTATAAATGGCATAACAAAAAGTAACAGACACCAAACTCACAACTCTCCCTTTATATATATATATATAGTATATACAATATGTAAAAGGATCATATAAACCTAAATTTTCTATACTTAACCTAACAATTTTTAACATAATTTTATTCTTAATAGATGAAATAATAAATGCACATGACTCATAGTTTCGAGTTTTAAAATTTTAAGTTAGTAAAATTTAGCTGAATTTTGGAATATACTTGATTCATTAACTTCTCAAATCAAGTCCGGATTTCAAGTTTTTAAACATTGATTTGAACCAATATTGATATAAAGAACCACTATGCTTCCTGGCCAGTTGCCAGCCACAGGATATTCTATCCCATTTCTTGTCCCATCACCTAATGATCTGTTAAGATTTTTTTTTAAATATAGTTATAAATTTTAGTGAAGTAATTTTTGAAGTTGATTTGAAAGTGAGATAGGAAGTAAAATAGGAAGAGAAATTCTAGAGGATTTTCAACGCAATTGCCATTGCCTGCCATCACTTGCAAGTAGATGTAGTTTGACTTTCTTATGTTAGCCCCATAAAAAAAATATTCATTCCTCATTTGCCTAAAAAAATAATAAAAAATTCTACAAACTCTTTTAAAAAAATTATGCATTTGTACTTTAAATACTTTTATAGTATAATATTATATGTTTTAAAAACTTATATTATACAAACGTTTAAAGTCAAGATAATGATTTCTTAAAAGAAACTATAAAATTCTCTAAAAAGAATAATTCGATCATCATTCTTCATCGCATGAGACAAGTGAATAATTTTCTTAAAAAAATTGTAGAATTCCCCTGATTCTATTTGTAGAGAACTTCTTGCCGAAAATTAGGCTTAGTCAGACATAGTGGTGCATGTATGTTCATGATATGCAGATGCAGTTTTGAATTCATGAATGCACGTTGCTTGTTTTAAGGGCACCTTGTTTCTTGCAGTTTTGTAACTTCTACATATTGCACTGTCATGTGATCTAAATTGACCCCCACGGAAACTATATTGCATCTTATAATTCCATGAATTTTAAAATGTTAGAAAAATTCTTCCATATTTAAATTATTCAATTAATGTTCAAATCGCGCCGGAAAAATCTTGTGAAATCAATAGTCCAAACATTTAGGATTTAGGAATCGAACTAAAGATTTTGATTTTTAGGAGAAAAATTTTACAAAATTTTCAAAATCTTGGGGCGGACTTGGGAGTATTAAAATATTACAAAGGACTAATTTTAGTTTACACTTCTAAACATACACTCAATTCATACTTTACACTTCAAATTTCAGATTAGGATATTTTGTACCTCCAACTTTCAAATTTATCTCACTTTAACTCCTTATCTAATACCGTCAAAAAAGTTAACAGGATCTTTATTTTTTCATGCAAAAACATTGTTATATCTCCTATTAAATTTGTCGTACACACGTAAAATTTCATTAATTTTTTAGATGGTATTAAAAACTGAAATAGGATTAATTCCGAATTTGAGAGTTCATGATACAAAATGTTCAAAACTAAAATGTGACAGTAAAGTAAGAATAGAGTATAAGTTGAGGAGTACAAAATGAATCTAGTCCTACTACAAAACTAGGCTGTCGGCGTAGGTCTTTATGCCGGCTGCAAGCAATTTCCAGATTTGTATAGACAAATTAAAGAAATTAAGAAATTAAATGACGTGCGTTTCAAGGAAAGCTCCTTCAACGCTGATCTAATTCATTGCTGCTCAAAGTGTTGAGGTCTTTGATGAACTTGCTGGCAGCTATAAAACAGTAGTATTTACCTAAATAGTTTGGCAACTTTCCTTACTTGACATAAAAATTGATACCAGAATTTATGGGTATTTTCCTTCATTCATAGCATAATCACCTAAATACAGATGTTACTACGAAGCAAGCAGTTTGTTTGCATCAGTAATATCACATTTTTATGGTGTAAATTGTGGTCGCGGAAGAATGTGTAACAACTAACAAGTACCTACTAGTTAAATATATCCACTAACCCATTTTTTGACCAATTTGACTCATCTTTTAGGTTTTGAAAACATACATTTATGGTAATGTATCCTCGTGTAAATAAGAATGGGAATGCAAGAAAAGAACAATCAAACGGTGTTTTACAAGGATGTGTATGTATGTCGTCATCATCTCTCTCTCCAATTACGTCTACCTTATACCTTAAAAATAGCGAAATGCTGCAAAATCATTTAAGCATACACACACATTCAGTATAAATTTCCATGTGCCCATAAGTGTTTTGAAAGCAGGACCAGACCGGCCGGTTCGACCGGTCGGACCACGAACCGGAAGAACCGCCGGTCCGGTCCAACTACTTATCCAGTCTGTCCAAAAAACCGGACAGAACTGGTAAAAAATTGAAAATCGGTAAAGATCAGTAACCGGTAAAAAATCGATTTTTTAAATTTTAGAATAAAAAATGATTTAAATAAAGAAAAAAAATTAAAAAATCGTGAAAATAAACTCCAAAATAGCAAAATATTGACAGACACCCCAAAGACTAAACTATTAAGTTATTATTTTTTTCATCTTTTTTATACTTATTTTTGTATAAATTTCACTTTTCTTATTAGAAATTTGATTAGTAATTTTGGGTATTAGGACTATAATTATCTAAAAATAGTGTTTCACTTATATTTTAGATTTTATATAAATATATTTTAGGTCATTTTAAATTATATTACCTTTGGTAAAAAAAAAAAAAAAAACCTTAATTAGTGAACCGGCCGGTTCAACCGGTCCGACCGGTTGAACCGCGAACCGGACAGGCCACCGGTTCAATGGCCGGTCCGGTTTTCAAAACATTGGTGCCCATGGGACATTTTTTCTACTTAATTATCAAAACTGGTTTTCTCTCATTGCTAATTTTCAATTTTTAAAACCCTTTGGTAGGAGCTAAAAAAATATATATGAATTTAAACATATATTATATACTATATATAAAGGGAGAACTGTCTCTCCCTTGATCTTTTTAAAATTTGAAAAGTCAAGAAACTACACCCTACTCATCACCCTTTATTTTCCTTAAATTTATTATTTAAAGGTTAAAATTTTTTGCAACTATGTATAGCCAACCAAAAAAAGGCAAAAATATCTATGAATTTTAGTTTTTAAAATCATCTACAGATAATTTTATTATTAACTAAATAATGGAAAGTAAATTTTTTAAAATAGTTAATAAACAAATTTTTTTATTGCACAGATACAAAATGTGTTTTTTCATCACTTGTCTAAATCTATACTATATATAAAGCATAAAGGGTTATTTGGTGTGATGTCATTATTTGATTTACTAAATCTATCCTTATTAGTGTAATAGTTTTTCATTAGTCCCATTTTTAAATAACCACCAATAACTACATTTTTTCTTTTCATTTTTTTTTATCTTTTAAAATTGCACGCACAAGGGTGTGCCTCACCCACTAGTTATATATAAAGAGAGAGTACCAATTGTTCTAGGACCTCTTCCTCCATCTCTTTTTGGTCTTTTTTTTTTTAAGTTTTTAAGATTATTTAAATAAGAATAGTAGTATTTTGAAAAAAAAAAATACCATTAACTCACTACCGCATGAGTCCTATTGTCCAACCATCAACTTCAACTACTTTCTACCCATAGTAACTTCCTCTACCTTTCTTCTTTTTAATTTTTTAAAATCTCACACACAGATAGTGTCCCTCTCTCCTACTAGTACCAAGAAAGTAAGAAACAAGACTACAAAAAATTAGGCCAAAAATAAAGAACAAGAATTTGAAGTTATGTTAGGTTACCAATTCTCATTTCAAAGAACCTTTATGTTAGGTTACCAATTCTCATTTCAAAGAAACTTTTTTTTTTTTCTCCCGGGAAACGGCAGAAATGTTTATTTAAGGCACATTATTAATGGCTTACATCAATTTAGGCTTCACATAGAAGCCACAAAGGAAACTAGATTTCCATTCTTGATTATCTAAAATAGATAGTGAATACCTAGCAATTCTATGACTAACTCTATTTCTACATCTAGGGACATAAAGAAATTACATAAAACAAAAAATTTTGCTAGAAATTAAGAATATCTGACAAAATAATCCCAATGGAGAAACATCATCAGCCCGCTAATTCTGAAGCTTGAATAACTCCCAAAGTATCAGACTCCACTTCAATCTAACGCTTAGCTTGACGTCTGGCTTGCAATAAAGCAAATCGAATTGCCAATGCTTCCAACTGTTTAACATCAGAAATACCATAACAATTAACAGCCTAGCACCTTTAAAAGAACCTTTTAAAATGTAGCACTCTTCACAAGCTCTAAATTTATGAAATTCCTCATTTAACAATTACTGGATAATTTTTTAATAGAACCCAAGCACTTAACATTCCTTTCAGGAATCTCACTACTAATGTATATCAAAGGGATAAGGAATTTACTTGGCCAAAACCTAAACCAACTATACTAACCAAATATTTAAACTAGGGAGAACTCAATTAACAAACTTACCATAAAATAATTCCAACATGCATATCCAAATGATTTAAAACATTTATTAACTAATTAAATCTTAAAGATCCAAAATGTTTGGTTTAATATGCCAATATTGCATCACTTAATTCGAGTTTTGCATGAAATTAGATCCGGCATCATCATGAGTCAAAATCTCCATGGAAGAATCTGTAATTGTTTAGAGATATATGCAACCCTAACTTATAGTTGTAACTCATCTTCATCTTCATCACCAAATATAGCAGTAGATGAACTTCGTACTTCGTATTTATAATGCATTTGTCTGCGACTCCACTCAACCAAAAAACTAATTTATGCCATCCTATTCATCCTTGAAGACACCATGAATTTTCTCATGAAAATCACTCACATAATTCCCAAAAAATAAGAAGTTATCTTTTCCTTTTTATTTTGATAGTTATTTACACCACAAAAATATTCAGCACCATAATTTCCAATAAATTTTTCCACCCCATAATTATAAACAACAGGATTCTTTGTGTCATGAATATTGTTCTCTTCAAGTAATATTGTCAATCAAATCCAATGTAATGGATAGTTCCAATCAAATTCAACAATTTCTTTCATCATAAGTAAAAGAACTTGAAATAGCAAATTCCTCGCCAAACATTTGTCCTTCAACTGGTTTTCATTTTTTTTCCAGGAAACAATAGCAAAATATTATGAACTTACATTACTTTGTCTTCAATTGTTTTTCATTTTTTCCTGACAAATAAAAAATTTCTCTCTCTTTCTCATCCAAATCAACAATCTTCTATTTCTCAATAATGTTCCTCTTTCTCACACACAAATTCTTCATTACCAATTGTCCCAAACAGTCTAATTCACTTGTTAGCTAGGAATGGAAATATTTAGATTTCTAATCACAATCATATGGAAATTCCGTTAAAACATAGAAGATGTCGCACCAAAAATTTGAGATGAATGAGAATCAAGAACAAGTATCCTATAAAATTCTTCAACCATTGGTTAACATATAAGTTTGAAAAATAACTTTGCCTTATTCTGTTGAATTTTTTTTGGTAAAGAATCGAGTAATCTTAATTCAATAGTATCCCTATTTAAACCGTATCGTTTCAGATATTTATTCAACAAAAATGAAAAGATTTTGTTGTTCCACGGTTCCTTATATCATAGATTAGAATATTATAGCAAAGCTAAACTAAGCAAAAGAACAATAAAAATATGGTGGGGTGGTGATGACACACATGTTTCTTCATTTGCACTGGTTGGCGATAATAACACTATAACATGTAAACAAAGATATTCTAAATTAAGATTTCTTTTTCAAGAAAGTAAATAAAAGGATGTGCAAACTAATTTTGTAAAATGTTCAATATGTAAATCATAGCTAGCAATCAGGCAATATTAAAATTCTTTTTATTGCAAAAATATTTACGTGATTTTCTTCATTAATGTACAATTTATATCCATCATAATTCTGCCACTGCAAATGACAATGTACGCATATTATCATTTTGTTTAGAAGTTTATTATGTTTATTGTGTTGTTAATACAGAAAAAGATCTAAGCAGCATTCTTGCTGGGTGGAGAAATGTACAATTACAACACAGGCTAATAATAGTATTAAGTATAGAATTAGGCATTTTTATTTTCCCATTTTTTGCTGCCTAGAAATGGAAGGATGCATGGTATAGACGTGTATAGTAGCTAGTAGTTAATTACTATTGGCAAATTCTTAGGTATACCCAGTATTTGGTCTCACTTGTAGACCCTGTGGTGTAGATTAAACTTTAGAAAATCTATGACATCAGTTGATGTAAACAAGATTTTTTAATGGTTTACAGATGGGGTCATACCTAAATATTTTCCAATTACTATTAACTGAGCTAAATGCATGTTGTAAAATAAATACAATTGTTAGAGATGGAAGTGGCCGGGTCCAAGCCCACGGATGGGGTCCACGAGGCGGGTTGGGAAATGGGCCGGGCCGGGCCGGGCTAAGATAGAAAATACCTAACTCGGACTCGGCCGTAGGCTAGGGCTATGGACTGATGGGCGGGTTGGATCTCGACCTAGCTCACGAGTTGGCTCATTAGTTAGCTTCCTAGTCCAACAGGTTGACCCATGGGCTGGCCTACTTTTAAATAATTAGAATTAGACCAAATTATTAATTATTTTACTTCATTTAGTACTTAATAGTTTAAGTTATTACTTATAATTCAAAGATAGTACTTAATAATTCAAATTATTACAAATTATATGAAGTTATTATTAATTAGTGCTTATTTTTTAAGTTATAATTAAGAGAAATAAATTATTAATTATTAAATCATGTTATTGCATAATATCTAGTTACTATTTCAAATTATTACTTATTATTTGAAGTTATTACTAATTAGCACATTATTTTTCAATATTTATTAGTTCAAGAGATTACATATTACTTTTTCAAGTTATTAGACCAAGTAATTCTTTATTTTATTTTAACTTAATATCTAGATATTTCTCATTTTATTTTAAAGTTATTACATATTATTTAATTTGTTATTTATTAGTCCAAGAGGAAAGTGTATAAATGTTATACTGCTTCTTAGAATAAATAATATCTATTTAATTATTACTTATACTATAAAGTATTATTTAATAGTTCAATTTAATCTTTATTACTACAAATTATTATATTTAGTCCTAGAAGAATTATAAATATATATATATATATATATATATATATATACACACACACACGCACACATGTTTAGAAAAAAAAAAGTCTCTTAAAATGTTAAAAAAATTGTAAAAAAAAATAAAAAAATCCAGTTAATAGGTTGACTAGTCAAATCGTTGACTGAACCGATCAGTAACCAACTGTTAATTGGCGAATTAGTTCGGTTCAAAATACAAGTTGAGCCGTTTCAGGCCACGAGCCAACAAAACCAAGCCTAGGCCCAACTCTATTACGAGAACGAGCCTAACCCAACCCTGTACAGTACTAATTGGACCAGATCGAACAGATTAACCCGATCTATTGCCACCTCTAAGTACTTGTCCATGGAATCCCCCACTTGTGTAATTTGTTCCTCCCTCATTATAAAAATTAAATAGTAACTGGAGTAACGTCAGGCCTATGTATCTGACAAAAAGAATGTCATAATGCGCTATGCTTAAAAATACATTAAACAATTAAATGAAGACAATAATTAAAAGAAAAAAAAACTAAACTAAACTTTCCTCTGTCATCTTACATGTACATGTGCAAGTTTCGCCCCATACGTATGTGGCCCAAATTCATGAAAGAAAAACTAATAGATGTGCTACGTACATAACATTATATCCAGAATTTATACCTAAAGCCATAGGTCATAAGAACAGGAACAACTTCAAATTAATAAATTATGACCAAGACCTCCAAGTATCACATAGGCAAGGCATCATTAATACATGCTGGCATGTTATTCCCTAATATCCGGACCTTTGTATGCATGAAAAAAATCTCTCCATGCAATAGAGAGGATAATAGGATATGCTTTCTCCAAGTGCCCGTATCTAGAGTCACTAGACTGAAATTGATTTATGTGCTTCCCTTTTCTTTGTGATATATATTTAGGAAAGTTGAACAGTCTCTTTATGGGAATTATTACTTAACAGCCGTCCATCTTATATTATTTTAAAAATTTATATAATATAATATTTGTATTTTAAAAATTTACTTATACAAATTTTTAAAATAAAAAAAATATTCTGGCGGAGCCACCTTAGGCTAAGAGTGGCACTTTTCCCCTCTCCTCAATTTTGAAAAATTAAAGTTTAGGCTTGTGAAATTTTTTATTTTTAGAATTTATCTCACATTTGCTCCCTTGAATTTTTTTTAAAATGTTCTTTTCTCTTTACATTGCTTCCTAAATTTTTGTGAATTTTTTTTTTTTATCTTTTATATTAACCAGCAGAAAAATTAAACTTTTACCATAATGTTATTCGAAAATTGGAAAAATTATTATAGGAATAGGGAGAATTTGAAAGATTGTAAGGTTAATAGAAGAAGAAGATTTCACATTGTTGTTAGCGAGTACATATACAAAAGCGATTGATCCCACCATGAAGTTCTCAGTTCCTTCCTGCTAATGGACTGTAAAACTTTTCATATCGTAATTCAATGAAGTCATTACCATTATATTTTTTTTCCTTTTCTTAGTCATAAGGGCATATTGAACAACTAGTGTTTTTGAAAAGAACACTAATCCCAGTCCAATGCTTTGATTTATAGTAACTGAAATCATTAATCCCTTGAAACCTACAATAGAAGGCGATTTTTGGATGATGTTTCAAGGAGAATTGACTTCTTTTGCATGTGTGAAAGAGATGAAATTATGTTAGCTCCTAAAGTAATGCTTCACATGATCACGTTACTACTAATTAATTTGATTTCCAAGAATTAACGGCAATCAGAATCAACCCTCTCACATGGAATTCTGCGGCCTCGCAACATTAATCCTCCTAAGATGAAGTCCTGACTTCGGTTTAAGCTAATTTTTCTCAACTTATCGTCATAAAATTCATAAGCACGTCAATGAGTTCATGAACCTACCAAACTGTTACTAATATACAACAGTGATTTTTATAAGTGGACCTATAGCATAGTGGTGTTCCTATTCTTTGTTAATATTATAAAGTCGTCTAGCACCAATTTTTTGCGTGTCTGGGTGGTCCTCTTTTGAATTTAAATTATTTATTTATGCTTAGGCTCTTAATTTTTCAAACCAAATTAAGAAGAATTAATTTCATTTTGTACCTCTTAACTTAAACCCATTGTCACTTCGCATCTTTAGTTTCAATTTTGAACATATTCTAATCTTAATTCTTAAATTTGTCTCACTTTAATTTAATATTTAAAACCCTGATTAAAATTGACAGATATTAGGTGCATGCATTTGAACACCATATTTAGTAACATATTGTATCAATGCAGGCAATCACAACTAATTTTACTTGCAACTTCTAACTTGTACTTGATTTTCATCTTACACTCCAAATTTCAAAAACTTTCACACATTGCATTCCCTAGCTATCAAATCTTCCTAATTTAATTCAATTTTTAACAATGTTAAAGATTTTGATAGAACTTTTTCACTTTTCATATATCCCAATAGTAGAGATTCTTCTAACAAATACTGTTAAAGATTTTGATGGAACATTTTCACATTTCGTATATCCTAATAGTAGATATTTTTTAACAATGTTAAAGATTTTGACGGAATGTTTTACACTTTTTGTATATCCTAATACTAGAGATTAATTAAATACCAACTTTAAATGAAAATTTTAATTATCTTGTCCTAATTTAAGCTACGAAAACACAAGATTACATAATCTACAAAATGAAATTATAGTATATTCAGTGCAAAAATGTCGCCGAAACTGAATTAGAAGCCATATCATTTGCCCACTAAAACAAATAGATAAATTAATAAATGAGGATCCAAAGTCCTCACATCTCTTATCTGAATTGGATAAACTCTTTGGCCATGTACAAGACGTATGCATGTTTTGAGTACACATGGGTTCCTTAGTTGGCGAACATTTTGCCCAAATTAGCGAACTAATTTCTTCCATTTGGAAAGCATCAAAACCTCAAAGGAGTTGCGAAAATTGAGGAGATGTGCATATAAAATTGCTCCTCATCAATATGATATTACAAGTAAGTTCAACATTCACTGCATGATGGTCTGATCAAGTGGATTGTGGATCAAACGCATTAAGACAGACTCTCGAACTTTATCAAAATGGCTTGGCCCTATATTCTTGGTCAACCTTTCATTTATTTGTTTATTTGGTAGAAACTTTGTCAACGGCTCAACAGAAGTATTTTGGTGGCCATGATCTCTTAAGTAGAAAGCTTTATCAAAATAGCAATTTCAACATATGAAACAGGAACAAATTCAGTATACGAATGCTTGCTTTTCTTCTGTCTTTAATACTACAAAAAAACTAATTTCACATTATATGACTTAGTACTATATGATTTACTAAATAATCATTCGAGTCACTAGAAGATAAAGGTGATATGAATTTTTTCTTAAAAAAAAAAAAAACTTATAATTGATAATTATTTTACATTCGACTTTTTAATTTTGAACACATTACATCTTGACACCCATTTATCCATTCTATTTCAATTTATATTTTCAATACCATTAATAATGGACGGCTGTTAAGTGCAAACACATACAGTGTGCAAAAACCACTACCATAGAAAACATGAAAACATAAATTTCAATATACGACAAAAATTATCCATTTTTTATGACTTGTATAATTTTGATAGTCATAAATACAATCATTTTGTGATACGACAAGTTACAAAAACTAGTAATTTCAATCACAAATGATAATGTGACTTCAATTTATAAGTCACAAATGATTTTTGTGACTTTGTAGACGGTGACTATCATTTAAGAGTCACAAACTAAAATGCAAGTCACAATTGAGTTTTGTGACTCTTAAATGATGGTTATCGTCCACAAAATTACAAAAAGTATTTGTGACTTGCAAATGAATATCACACTATCATTTATGACTTAAAATTATTAATTTTTGTAACTTTTAATGTCACAAAGTTGATTACGTTTGTGACGTACAAAATAATGCAAGTTACATGTAGTGAATACGAGTTTAATGTTGCTCGTTATAATTTTTCAATTTTTTTAGTAAATATATTTTGTGATTGCCGCACGATAAGGGATGAAATTGATAAATTACCCTCAAATATCGGGGCAAACAATGTAATTATCCTTATTTTTCGGCCTACCATTTATCAATATTGAAGCAACAATTTAGGATACGTGCTCGCCGATTTCTTCTATAATTAGATTCGCACCCCACAACGTATGTTTTGATCCTTTTCTTTTCCTTTTATTTTTTAATCACTGCTCCAATCCGTACCAGTTAATGTACTAGTATCACATCCCAAGAGGAGATTGACTAATCAAAGCAAAAGAACGAAACATAGCTTGCTCCCTAATCCATTTGGTGCTATAATTTACGAAGTTCTGATGCTTAATTAAGTGTCAAAATACGTATATGTAATTTAACTTTAAATTCAGACTCAAAAAATATATGAAACTTAAAAACCCCTTTTTAGATGTAGAAGAACTTAAATTGTAACAAACAAATACCCCTTATATGTATTTTATGTAGTCATCATCTTTTGCTTCTCCCAAACACCTGGAAAAAGGGAAAAAAGAAACAAAAATACAAAATATGTTATCTATGGTGGAGGTTATGGCAACCAGAACCCAGAAGAGGGATTGAGAGGGTGTTGATCTTGTGCTTAAAGCAATCCAAGTGCCATATGCATAACATGGTACCCGAAAATGGGACTAAAAAGAGGAGGTCGTTTCAGCAGTTTGCTATTCACGTTGACGGTCGTTTGCTTTATTCCCCCACTTTCGTTTTGTTTTTTGGTTTTTTTTTAATAACTAACTCATGGCCTCTATATGAAGCAACCAATTATTTAAAAAAACAGGATGAAACCATTGTATGTTCCAATTACTTCAATATCCTACTTTCTATTAAAAATGGTTTTCCTTTCAAGCATTTACATTAATCATAACTTCTGAATGCATGAACAACATCACTCCTTTTGAGTTTTAATGTTAATGTACAATGAAATCATTGCTTTTACCATTTCTCAGACTTGTACATAAATATACTCATCCGTATCAGTAAGATTTTCTTACATAGACTCGTGCTATAGACCATTTAGTTTGTGTTAATCTATATCACTTCACATTACCTAAATGAGTGATATGCATTAACATAGATTAAAAAATCTGTAATACTATATCATAAATTCGATCCATATAAAATTTTTTTCGTTTCATAAACCTTCTTATAATAGGGCTTTCCTACATATTCATTATCCATCACATCAATTTGGATATTAAATGTACCCTACTAATACATTAAGGTTCACTATTTAACAACTAATAAGTTACTGGAGGGCAAAT
Source organism: Cinchona pubescens (assembly GCA_025175665.1). Classification (NCBI taxonomy): domain Eukaryota; kingdom Viridiplantae; phylum Streptophyta; class Magnoliopsida; order Gentianales; family Rubiaceae; genus Cinchona; species Cinchona pubescens. The sequence continues at coordinate 612,074 of JANKKI010000267.1, read as the reverse complement.
TTTATTATAGGGAAAACCACTATATTAGTCCCCCACATTATGCATTTGTATTTATTTAGTCCATCACTTTTAAAATGATAATTTTTAGTCCCTTACATTACACATTTGTATTTATTTAGTCATTCACTTTTAAAATGATGATTTTTAGTCCCTAACAAATGTAAAATGTTGAATTTTGGTCATTGAATCAAATCCCAAGCATTTTGTGCATAAATTTATCATGTCCTTCAGATATATAAAACGTTGAATTTTGGTCCCTGAATCAAATCTCGAGTATTTTTTTTCTAAATTCGTCATGTATTGTTCACATGACATTTTTCGAGAACAAATTTATAAATTCATCTGAGTAGAATGTTTTATGAGTGCGAAGGATATAAAGTAAGTGATTGATTAGCAATTTGTTTGTATTTAAGATTATTTCAATATCTGACTTGTGGTATTTTTTTTCCAAAATTTATAATCCAATCCAATGCTCGAGTTTTGTATTGGAAAGGAAAAACGAGTTCCTAAATTTTACTCAAAAAATATGTCATGTGAACAACACACGATTAATTCAAACCAAATAGTGCTCGGGATTTAGTCTAGGTACCGAAATTCGACATTTTACATTTGTGAGAGATTAAAAATTATCATTTTAAAAGTGAGGGACTAAATAAATACAAATGGGTAATGTAAGGGACTAAAAATCATCATTTTAAAAGTGAGGGACTAAATTAATAAATACAAATGGGTAATGTGAAGGACTAATAGAATAATTTTTCCTTTAATTATATATGGTCAATATTTATCTAATAAATTATTGTTGTTAATACTGAACCTATAAACGCATAAAGCCTTTAATTTAAGACTTAACTAGCTAGGACACAGTGAGGAAACATTTAGGGAAGGTCTATTCATAACAAATCCTGCATACAAATTCTAGCAGTATTAAATACAGTAAATAGTACATTCGGAAATAATACAAAATAATAATAATAATAATAATAATAATAATAATAATAATAATAATAATAAATTTATCCAAATATGGTACATCAACAATATCTAAGAATTTCCACATATGATAAAAAAAAAAATCAGAATTCATTAACATTAACATCCAATTGTGTCATTTATGTTATGGAATTTATAGACGATTCTCTACGGCCACAAATTCAGTTGAAAATTTACGCATATGCAATAGGTAAATCATTTTTTAAACCATAACTCAAGACCGCTAAAGCTAAGCCAATTCACATCACAAAATTATATTAAATCACTAACGCCTATTTTAGATATTCAGTGGCATTCTATTTCTTCTTTTGTGAGTATAGTGACACGTCAATAATTTTTATCTATTCGTGGTAATGTATAATAGTATTTTATGCAATATGTGTATCTAGTACAGAATGCAAAATCCAATTACTGACAATTATATCAAATCAGTCTAAGATACATATGTTTGCTATACCCGGATAAGAGTATAGTTCAATTTATACTAGTACAAAAAGAACTTTCCACCAAAATGCATGCATGCACTTTTACCTAATTAAAAGCAGCCAAACCCCAATTCGAATTAGGTTTAAAGTAAGGTTCGTTTTTTCCTTGTCATCCACCACCACACACTTCCTCTCCCAATTTCGGCGCAGATTTCTTAGATTTTTCATTCCATCCAATTGGTTCAAAAGTGGAACATTTTTTTTCTCACATATTTTATCTCCAATTAACTTCCAACTCATCACAATTATACAGTGCTTCAATCAAATTCCTCTATAAATACTCCACTCAACTGCTTCAACCTTTCATCATCCAAATACACTACATCACTAATTCATCTCTTTTTTGCTCTCTTCTTCCTCCTTGTGTGTAACTAGTGCGTGAAAAAGGTGAAAATGGAGAAGCCCTTTAGTCTTTTTATTGTTACAATATTTTTATTCATGTTTTTCAATGAATCAATGGCCATTCTTGGAACCTATAATGTATTGGAATTGGGAGCAAAACCTGATGGGAAAACTGATTCTACAAAAGCTTTCTCGAGTGCATGGGCTGCTGCTTGCGGCTCTTCCCAACCAGCCACAATTTTTGTACCAAAAGGAAGTTATTTAGTGAAGCAAGCAAAATTTTATGGACCATGCAAGAATAGAGCTATAAGCTTTAGAATTGATGGTACCCTTTTGGCTCCTTCAGATTACAATGCCATTGGAAATGCCGGCTTTTGGATTCAATTTCAGAGAGTTGATGGAGTACATCATTCCATTCTTGGTGGCATTCTTGATGGCCAAGGTGCTGGTCTCTGGGGTTGCAAAGCCTCCGGCAAGAGGTGTCCTGGTGGTGCAACGGTATGTGCAAATGACCGAATTGCCCTTCGCCATTTTAGATAATTCAAAGTCAATCTTAGAAAAGTTGAGGATATTTTTGTCCTTCTGCATATGGGCGCTTTAATTCTAGCTTAATTTTCAAACATTCAGTTTTTCTTTTTTTTGGTTTTTGGTCAAATGGTATTCAAATAGTAGATTCTAATTGTGAGCGTAACTGATATGTTAGTGGGGAAGTGGGAGGTTTCAAACTTTTAATCAAAGACTAATGACCAGTAATTAACTTTTCTGTTCAACTTCCTTTAGTTATCACACCGATTGTCGAATAAACTGCCATTGTTTCTTCAATGTAGCATAGCATGTCATGTAGTACGTACATAAATTAATTCTGGCGTCCTCAGTCTCAATGGTGGTGATTAAATAAAATTAATTAAGTTCGACTTCAAAAATTACGCAAAAATTTGTCTGGTCAATATAAGAACCTGGTTGCTTTGTCAATACACTTCCTCTGCACATTTTCATGCAATTGTCTATATTTTAAATATAAAGAAAAGAAAATGATGTACGGTAGATTATTATCGATTCTTTAGTGATTTAAATCATAATTTATATAAAATAGATTATTATCGACTCTTTAGTGATTCAAATCATAATTTATATAAATATAAACGTCTTAATAAATAACTTGCATTTTATTATCACAATTATCTATATCTATACAAGTTAAATGGTTCCGAATGTATGAATTAAGCATCTTATTTGCATTCATTTAATACATTTTTTTCAACCTAAAATGTATATGCAGACATTGGCATTTACCAACTCAAACAACATTGCTATTACTGGGCTAACTTCTCTCAATAGCCAAATGTTCCACCTCGTATTCAATGGGTGTAATAACGTGAAACTGCAAGGAGTAAAAGTTTCGGCCGCCGGAAACAGCCCAAACACTGACGGTATTCATGTGCAATTATCATCAGGAGTCACAATCTTGAACTCTAAGATCAGTACTGGAGACGACTGCGTTTCAATTGGCCCTGGCACTACTAATTTGTGGATTGAAAATGTTCTTTGCGGCCCCGGCCACGGTATCAGGTAACTAGAATTAATGAATATCTTAGTACATAGTACCTAATTTATTTTGGAAAATTCTACCATCACTCAAGGAACTATTTCGTTGTATTTTACAAGTTTATATAATATAATATATTATATTTTAAAAATTTGTGTTGTAGTATATACTTTTAAAGTATAATGAGAAGTTCCATGATGACTAGAACTATATAGTTTTAGGAAAATTCTACAATCCCTTTTAGAGAACTATTTCCTTGTACTTTAAATTCTTGTATAGTACAACACCATATTTTTTAAATGCTTGTACTATACAAGCTTTTAAAGTTAAGAAAATGGTTTCCTAATAAAGACGATAGAATTTCCCATAATTTTATTCTTGGAAGTAACAAGGATTTTAGATGGAATTCTTAAACTAAAAATGTTGTTGCAGCATTGGGAGTCTAGGAAAAGATTTTGAAGAAGCCGGAGTACAAAATGTGACAATAAAAAGTGTTACATTTAGGAATACACAAAATGGTGCAAGAATTAAATCATGGGGTAGGCCAAGCAAAGGTTTCGTGAAGGATGTTCTATTCCAGCATGCCACTATGATCAATGTCCAAAACCCCATTGTTATCGACCAAAATTACTGCCCGGATAACATTAATTGTCCTGGCCAGGTAAAATTCTACACGTCCAAATTATTTATTAATTGCACTTACTTATAGGAGAGTGAATTTCCACGTCAAACAATAATCTTATATTTTCTTATTATATATAAAGGAAAAGTCAACTTGGTATGCTAGTCTCTTTCTTTGGGTTCCTCTTAATTTTAAGGTGATTCAAAATTACAAAAAAAAAAAAAAAAATATTATAGCTTCCACATTTGTTTGATACATTTTTTATTTTATTTTGCCGCCACATACATTGAGTGTGCTCACTTTCCACTAGTTAAAGGGAAAGCTTGGGGAGTCCATCTAATCTGAATTAGTCACTAAAAATGATGGAGAAAATGTGCGAATTTGATTCCATAAATTTCTTGAATTTTTTTATTTTGATACTACCACTGTCGATAATATTGTCACAATTTGATTTTCTTTTTTTTGTCAACTCATCACATTTTCAAAACTCAATTTTATATAGAATTCTTTTTTTTAAAAAAACTTGTTATCATGTTTTAATAATAGATATAAACTTCTGTCTTTTATTCAACAAATTTTATTAAAAACAAAATAAATCTATATAATTTTTTTAAATGCAAAATTGATCTGTCTGACTAAAGAAGTCAAATTGACAAAGAAAATAAATGAGACAGGAGGGAACAGGACGGATTGAGTATTTGTACCTTCATGCAAATATTCTTATGTCTTGCACTTTAATATTTTTTTTTTTCAGGTTTCTGGCGTAAAAATAAATGATGTAACGTAACAGGCTCAGGACATCCACGGAACATCAGCAACAGAAATTGCGGTAAAATTTGATTGTAGCAAGAAGAATCCATGCAGTGGGATAAGATTGACGGATGTGAATTTGACATACAAAAATCAACAGGCAAAATCAGCTTGTGCCAATGCCATTGGAACTACACTTGGATTGATTGAGCCCACAAGCTGTCTGTACACTTAATTAGACCACAAGGAAAAAGAAAAAAGAGCAAGATTAATTGGATGATAAAGATAATTTTGCTCCTGGAGATGTTTTAATAGTAGTACTTAGGTATATACTAAGTGAATTTTGTAAGAACTTGCTTGGGCCTGTGGCGTTGCAATATTCATTTATTCGCCTGGCCATGCAAGTAGTATAATTATCCGCAACCAATTCCCAGTGGAGGGTAACGTGTGGTGTTGCTTCAATGAATTGTTATAAGAAAATTGATTACTTATAATGGAGGGGATTCAATTTAAAATATTCAAATTCCTTTTGTTTGTAATTGAAACTTGAAAATAGTCAAAATACTGTGGAAAATATAACTAATGTATCTTTTACCTTGTGTTAAATTGATCGAGCATTACATCTCAAATTCTTTCATCTAATCTACTACATCTTAATTCTCGAAAATGGTAAAAAAATCAGTGGCTAATGCAACTTAACTTCTGTTATACGCGAAATATACACTTAAAGTTTACGAGGTAAGGTTTTGTATATCATAACAATCCATAAAACAAAAAGTAATGCACATTTTCCACTTTGCATTCCCTTTCTAATTCTAATTTTGCCACTCAACTTTAATTTTGGGTAAATTACACCTCAAGTTTCAAATTCATTTCATATTAGTCTATTTGCAACAACGCTATTGAAACTAACAAATTGTAATGTTGTATTCCACACACCTGAAATGGAACACCTATCAAATTTTCTTACTGCTAGCTACTAAAAATAGACCAAAATAAAATGAAAAATAACTGTTTAGGGTAAAATAGATCTATTTTTAAGTTTTCCTATGTACTAATATTTGATATAAATTCACTTTTGTTGCTAGAATTTGATCAAAAATCAAATAAATATATTCATTATAAAATAGATCTGTATGATAAAAAAAAAAATCAATTGTAACAAATAAAAAAGTGAGAGAGAGTATAAATTTCAACTGGACTAGCCTTTAATTCCAGATCATACCGTTTTGGCAGGTGAATCCAATGATGATGATGATAAAATTGTATGATTTCTATATTTTTTCTTTAAGTTTTAATTTAATTACTAATCAATATAAGTAATCCATACATTTCATTTATCCATTAAAATATTACCGCATGCTAGTTGATTTGAACTCATATCCATGATTCCATTTCCACCGCAGTAATATGTTCCACCTTTGCAACAGCAAAAGCTAAAAAAAATTTCGAGTCAACAAGTTGCAATGCACTTGCAATAAATAATTGCTTTACAAGAAGTAGCCAGACTTAATTGGACACATATATTGAAATAAAATTTGATGTACTACAAAAAGTATTGACCATAATGGATATGAAGGAAAAATATCAATTTGGTTTTTTGTTTTTTAAGTATCAACTAATTTGATTCTTTATTAATATAACTAATTAATTCGGTCTTTTACCTTTAAAATAGTTAACCAATTTGACAACAAAGTGCAGTTTAAATGGTAATATTATACTTTTCCTGTGATCTAGATAATCATAGATTCAAGTCACTAAGGAGATAAGTAAAGATCCATAGTAGACCCTCTTAAGAAACAAAAAAAAATTAAAGAATCTAAGGCCTTTGATGGAAATTATGAATAAACTAACGGAACCAACAACTTAATAATCACATGATCGGTAATCTGCAGTAGATATATTTTTAATATTTTCATTAATTTGTCTACAATTTCTACTACAGGCATTAAATTCATTAATTTTTTAATTATTTTTTTTATAGATGAGGACCAAATTAGTTTATATAATTGATAAGGGACTAAATTGGTCGATATATAAAAATAATAGATCAAATTAGTCTTTTCCCATTAGATTGTTAAGTCTAAAATCGGTTGCAAACTTCAAGCCATGCATGTGGAAAATCCAGTAAATAAAGGGCGATGATATTTACACCTTTTTTAACTTCTTTGACACCTTTTTCACTATTTCTTCCATTGCATTTTAATTGTTGTTTTGGATTGGTACACAAAGATTAAAAAAACTATCGGATTGCATCAATTTTGTAAAAGGATAATTAAAAGTGACTGAATGATTCTTTTATATTAATATCCACAAATATATAATTCTCCCTCCATTAATATGGCACTAAGGGTAAAATTTAAAAAAATATAATTTAATACTTCCTTAATTTTCTGGAGCGTCGCATCTCTTATACAAGATCATTATGGTTTAAGAGACACTCAATGTAAATCATTTATTATAGGTGATCGTTTCAAGATAACAGTCATTTAAATAATTTATCTTGTTTTATATTATTTATCACTTAAAAAAAGCAAGAAAGTATTAAATGATATTTTTTCAACTTTTACCTTTAGTGCCATATTAATGAAGGGAATATTATATAGGTCGAGATATTAATGCAAAAGGATAATTTAGTCACTTTGAACTTTTTTTTTTTTTTTTTTTTGCAAAATTGATGCAATTTAATAAGTTCCTTAATTCGTGTGTACCAATCAAAGGTAACAGTTATTTTAAAATAGAGGGAGTAATACAATTAGCTTCTTATACATTTTCTCTTACTTCTCACACACCTTTCAAGTAATTTTTTTGTGTTCGTAAATATTAATAAGGGTGTGCAAGAAATTTAAAAAAGTTATGTAAGTATCATCACCTAAACGAAATTGAATCAGGACATGGTATGTTATTTTTTAATTTATTTCAAATTTGTGTACAATGAGAAAAATATGTGTAGAATTTTTTTTATATAGTAAAAATACCAAGTTTTTATTACTACGAAAAAGACTAAAAGTAGACGAAACAACAATGTTAACAAATAGACAATAATGCTAATTTTTCCGTACACATAAAAATATCAAGTAAGAATTTTTTTTTTAATTCACCTCTCTCACTTATTTTCTAGTGAGTCTAACGGATATAATCAATAAGTTATAAAAGAAGTTCTTACCACCTAAGTTATATTTTATTATTTCAAATATACGTATGTTTTTCTTTGAGCATTTGTAGAAAAATTTGTAATGCTTGTAAGTTGTTAAATGATTCACGGGCTAATTTAAACTTAGAAAAAATAGGAAGATTACAAATTCTAATCTTCACACAAGTTACAAATTCCTCTAAATATTTATCTCTTATTCTTAATTTTTAGATTGATCAATTTAAACACTCATCTATTAAAATAAAAATTTTCTTATCAAAGTTATAATAGATGTAGGGATGGACCAAAAAACCATTGATTTGAAAACCCACCCGTCCTGCTCTACATTTGTTTCTAAAAAATGAGGGTATTCAACCCTACCAATCGAGTCATTTGAGGGTACAGTATAAGAGACGTGAGTAATTGACTCTAGAGGTGTATAAGTAATTTTAGAACAAAAACTACCTTTTATGCTATTTTCCCACCCCAGCACACTTCTTGCTCCCAAGCCAACCGCTTTCCGTCTATCCTAATCACCCCCAAGCGATCCCCCTTATTTCCACCTGCAACCCCCCCAACCGCTAGTGACCGTAAGCCCTTCTTCTTCTCCTTTTTCTACCGGGTATCCAATATTGGGGCTTTTGAAGTCATGAGGGGTTGGTTAAGTTTGAAAAGTTACCGACTCACAAGGTAAGGTGCGGTCAACCAAAAGATTTAAAGAGTGGGTAGTTCTGTGCCTACCCTAATAACTAGTGTCGGTGACTTTAAAAAATCACAATATATTTAATATTACTACTATATTCTTTGAACTAACCCAACCAAGAAAATTAGCAATCTTTTCTTTTCTTTTCTTTTTGGGCCAATCAACTATTATTTATTTTGTATCATCAAAAGTAAGGATACAAAAATTTAATTACAGAATAAGAGCAAAGACTCACTGACAAGTGACATAATCACTTAGGGACATCATCCCTCCAAACTAAATCATGTTAGAGCTCCAACTTAGTGAAGTGTTCATGAGCCGATCAATGAGAAAATTAGTAACCTCTTACGCCTAGTTTGGAAGTTTTATTGTTTGGGAAAAAAATAAAAATGAGAGAGGAGAGAATTTTTATTGTTTGGTAGGGTGGCAAAAATACCTAGAGAGATTCTCTATTGGTAGGGCGGCAAAAATACTTACTAATCCTTTTACCCGCCTATTCTGTCCTGCTCCATTCTAAAAATAAAAGTATTCTACACTCATTTATTGATCGAGTCAATTGAGGGTCAGGTACTTGAATTCTGTGATATAGGTCAGGGTTTCATATCCGACTATTATATATAATGTTTCATGCAATTTTTAGTACAATAAGTCATTCATTCATCTTGAAAATCTGATTTTTAACAGTATTGATTTTATTGGACAAATGTTATGTTATTTTTGTTATTGTTTTGTTTTTTTGTTTTTTTGTTTTTATTATTTCAAGGAATGATGTGGTTTCTTATATTGAATTTTGTTAATTTTTGTTTTGAACAATCTAATCTTGGGAAGTTTTTCTCTTTGTTCTTCTAGGTTTTATATAGGATATTTGTTAATCAACTTGTTAGTTCTAAAACTAATGAAAGTTTGATGTTTAAAGTGAAGTTAGTTTAGTTTTATTTTATTTGTTTAAAAAATGAATGATGATAGGATAGGGTCGGATTTACTAATTACCTGCTCTTCGAATACTTGATAGTGTGAAGGTTGAATTAGGGCCAATGACTAACTCGACGAGTAAGAGTCAGATCAGCCAAATCCCTTGAGGAGCAGGATCTCGTCCCACGCTCACCTATAGTGTTTGGAAGTGGTTGAGGCAAAGAAAACAAGAGAAATGAGCTGATTTTTAGAGAAACTATTTAAGTTCACAGTTGTCAACATTTTCTCTCCAAATTGGAAATGGAAGGTGAGTTAATTCAAGAAATTTTATGTCGGTAAGGTGTAATTACTAGGCATGCAATGGGAGCTTTTATTTGTAATAAGAGCCCATATTTTTGAAAAATAAAAGAGTTATCCTATTTAGAACAAAAAATGAGCCCTGCATTCCAATTCAATAGTTGCTCTTCAACCAATAGGAGTCTTTTTTGGAATGGAGGCTCATATTTTTGAAAAATAAAAAGGGTCATCTTATTCAGAAAAAATAGACGCTGTATTTCACATGACAAGCCAGTAATTATTTCTTATCAAAATAAAAATTTTTAGACAATGATGCCTTGGTTTAATTTTAAAATAACTAAGATTGAGACTTAAAAATTAGAAAATTTGGATTTTATTTTATCTATGTGAGTTTTAGTCTAACATTGTGTTAGTATTTATTTCATTATTTGTGAATTAATTGACATTTGTTAAGTTATAATATGTTAATATTGATGATGATGATTGTACCCACTACTGGAAATGGAAGGTCAGTGAAAACACGGTTGTGTTTGGATGGAAGACTTTAAGTGGATTTGGATTTAAGATCTTCAAACTTCCAAACTAAGCCAACTCAATTACTAGGCCTTTTAGCTGTTGTTTACACATCTTCAAACTTCCCACTCAAATTATTTGCATATCCAGTAAATTGTCTCAAACAGCCAAATATTGCTCTGAAACAAGAAGCTACAATCCATCTAACAATGAATATGCAAAACCATCAAAGTCCAGAAAGTAGTCTTCTCCCTGAAGTACCAAAGCAACAATTGCCAAATCTTCCCCAAGAACTCATAGTTGACATACTCACAAGACTGCCAATTAAGTCCCTCTTGAAATTCAGGTGTGTTTCAAAAACATGGCTTTCGTTAATCTCAAGTCCTCATTTCATCAAATCCCATTTGATGAATTCAACAAAAAGTAACAATCATGCCCACCATAGTCTTCTTTTAGCTCCAATTGATGCTCCTACTGAGCTTTATACTTGTTCTCTTTATTCTGTTTTGTATGAAAAGTCCCCTGTTAATGCTTTCAAAATTCAACTTCCCTGGCAAAGTATGTATCCTAGATTATCTTTTGTGGGTTGTTGTAATGGGATGTTTTGTTTATCTGAAGGGCATGTTAATCTTATTTTGTTGTTAGAATCCATCTACAAGAAAATACAAGATTTTGCCAAATTCGGGTGTTGATTTGAGGAAATTTAGATATTTGACATATGGTTTTGGTTATGATGAGTCGAATGATGATTACAAAGTAGTGGAAGTAGGCTGTTTTTGCAGGTATTGGATGAATTATCAGACTGTAGTTAACATCTATAGTCTAAGGACTAATTCTTGGAGAAGGATTCAGGACTATCAAGGTGGATTTATATCTTCTTGTTCAGGTGTGTTTGTCAATGGAGCCATTCATTGGCTAGTGGTTTCTAGGGATGGTTCTAGTTTCTCTTGGGGTGTTGTTTCATTGAATTTGGCAACAGAGAATTATGGAGGGATAATTCAGATTAATTACGGAACGGGTAATTTTGATCTGAGCCTTGGTGTTTTAGAAGGATGTCTTTGTGTCTTTTGCAACCATTATGAAATTCAGTTGGATGTTTGGGTGATGAAGGAATATGGCGTGAAGGAATCTTGGACCAAATTAGGTTAATATCCCTTACTCTGCGAGTTTTAAGGGTCGTGCCTTACCATTGTTTGTCTCAGAAACAGGTGAGGTTTTATTGAAGCATGATTACTGCTTAATGCTGTACAATCGGACAGATAATGTATTCATGAACCGGGATATACGGATGCTAGGGGCTAACCTTACTGGAGTAGCTTCTACCTACATTGAGAGCATGGTATCACCTCAACTCTGACTGAGGTTGGACACTAAAACTTTATGGACAATAAAAGACAGGTAAAATGTTTTAGGACTATTTTCACATTAGCTAACTGTGAAGACTGTTTCTGTAACATTAACATATTGTATGATAAACTCTGAAAATTTAGCTATAACACTAAAGGACGCCTCATTTTGGCACAGTTAAAGACAGTTCATGTGAAATTGGCCGGAAAGCCGAGTACAAGATGGTCAAGTGAAGCGAACAATAAGCAGATGCTCACATAGGCAATATGTCACTGATTTGATGCCTTTGGGCTCCAGGTATTCTTCTTTTTCATCCATCTCCAGGCAATCCATTTTGAATCTTGCCAAAGTGGAATAAGTCGCTTATCTTTCCACAAAGCCTTGGCTGTAATATGTGTCATAGAGGCTAATAGGCCATAACTTTTGGAGTAGAATAGTGCAATTTCTCAATTGGTATGAAACATACGTGTTGTTTGACATCATAAAGACTCTAAGAGCTGATTTTCCCTCTTGATTCGCAGAATTAAAAAGTGGATGCCAGTATTGAGAACTTGTATCAATAAGTTGTACTATTAGATGAATTGTCTGTATGTTCCATTGGTAATGCAGTTTTGCAGTTTTAATATTTATTTATCAATAAAAAGATGCTTTACTAACATATATGACATGTCAATAGGATGACTAGTATGGAAAAATTTGGCATTAAAAACTGGGTGCCTCAGGTGACTGGAAACAGGTGCAGAAATGTTTTTTTGGCTTTCCATCTTTTATATTCACTAACATGAGAAAGCTCTAGACAGTATACATGTATAAGATATTTTTTATCCGTCTTTGTAACTCGAATGTGCATCTTCATCCTATTTGTAGGGCCTTCCCCTGAAAAATGCTGCGAACATCGTGAATTCATGGTATAAATTGCTTTAGGAAACAAAATTGACCATCCAAAATGGAAACTTGATTTTCTCCCTAAAACAGTTTGGTATTCTGATTTCTCTAGAATCTAAGATCATCTTGTGGGATCACGAATGAGTAGTGTTATAGCAGGTCAGGGTATTATCTTATCAGGACTGTGAAGAGTGGTACATTTGCAATTTTGAGTTTGAAATATATAGGAGTGGACAAATCTTAATTTTTTTTTTTTCGTTTCTTAAGTTGGTCACAGGTTGATGATTTAAATTCAAGAATGCAAATTGTGTGATGTAAGTCTAGTGCAGTGAATAAGGAACTACTTAACTTTAAAAGGATAGTATAGGTTCATACATTTTCTTCTTGTATTCTACTTTGACCCATGTGACATTTAAATCGTTGAATTTCTACTTCAGTGTTTGTGCAAATCAAACAAATTCTTAGCTGCTGGAGAATAAGCTAAATCAGGTCAGTATGAGGCTTGTGATTAAGCAGACAGCCATGTGTACTATACTTCGCCTAATCATCTCTCTGGGTGATTGTCTGGCATTGATGATGTTTGTTTTTTCCCCTTGCTGTTGATGTTACATACTTTTGATTTCCAAACCCAAGAAAATAAAGAAAAAATTCAGAGCATTTTTTCAACAGTGGATGAATGAAGCGGCAGAAAATATGAATATCTATAAGTTCTTCACAATTGCTTTATTCGATTTTGCAAAGTTGTTAAACAGGTTGGGTAAAATTCTAAGTTTCTCTTAGGGAGCATCTTTATAGAATTCTGTTATCAGTTTTACGTATCATGAAAGTAGCCGTGTCTAACTTTACCTGCTCTTCATCCTTTTAGTACATGCAATAATAGGCTAATATCCCATTTTAATGTTTGCTTTCGTATTTGGTTTCCCCTTTAGTTGTAATGATGTCTATTGATTTTATTCTGCACTTTGTTCTTAATAGTTTCCGAGACTAGAACCTGGGTAAATTGGACCGCTGATCGGACCAAATCTATGATATTTACAAATTGCAGTCTTTTTTATTAAGATCTCTATGCAATTGGCTAGCTTCCTCTTCTAAAACAACAAATGACTTGGTTTGTTTAGTGGTGTCTCCCTTCGGAACGAATCGTTTGCTCGAAAAAGCTTTATTAGCTTCAACCTCTTCGACCAGCTTTGTAAAACAACAAATAAGAACTTGGTTTGTTTCGGTATCGAGGAGTTGGCGATGGGAGATAGTAGTAGGCGTCTTCTCCTTGAATGTGGATGTTGCAGAACCTGCCTATTATAGGTTGATAGGTGAATAGATCTCTTTACTTGTATGACTTAAATATTTCTTAGGGGAAGAATCGGCTGATTAAAAGAGGTTGACGAGAGAAAAAACCAAATAACTATTTGCCCCAAGGGCAAGAAGGAACTGATCGTAGACTAAAAAGTACTGAGAAATTAAGAAAAGGGTAGGATGGGCAAGAGGGGACTGATAGTCTGATCCTGGATTATAATAATCAAAGAAATGGATAGAAGGGTTTGCGGATCTATTGTTTCGAAAATTCTTTACTACTCACTCTATAATAGTATTCGAAAAATATTTGAAGCGCCTCTTTGTTTGCTTATTTGTAAGGATGCTGATTCTTGGTCGTAAGTATATGGGTTATGAAAGAATACGATATTAGGGAATCTTGGACTAAGGTGCTTAATTGGTATCTCGTGCAACACCATGGAGGAGTATCACATCCACACGTACAATTGTGTGTATTTGTGAATGGTGAATTTATATGTTGGTTACTTGGGAGAGAACTCAAACTCCACAATCCAGAATTTAATTCATTCAAGAAACTCAAGGACTTGGTTGGCGTGCTTTATAATGCCACTTTTTTTCATTGAAGGCCTGGTTCTAAACCATTATCACATAGCAAGAAGTGCAAGGGATTCAGAGTAAGGATTCTTAGTAATTCAAGGTTTCTATACTTAATCAATTAATTTTTCTTATTATCAAACTTGGTTCATTGAATACTTTTCAGGTAGTGGCTACTTGTAAACTACTAGAATTTAGATGCGACTTGGTATTTCACATTGTTGTCGTTGATTTGAGTTTTGCGCATTTGAATTGTTGAACATAATTCCAAGTTCTAACATGCTTAAGATTTATTTATACATGGAACAGATAACAAGCAACAATGGAAACTCCGAGCATTTTCTGTACTAATAGATAGCATAGATCGCCATTACGTATGATGAATTCTTCCTATTTTTTAACATATGTATTTCATATAAGAAGTCGCATTTAACTCATCATTTGCAATATATATAAAATAGGAAAATAATAATAATAATAATAATAAATAAATGAATAAATAAATAAATAAATATTAGAAAATAGAAGAGTGCGTGTGTTTTTAACTTTTCCTGTGAGGCCAAAATATGGTTAAATACGTCAAAATTATTCTCAACTTGTATTATGTTTCCAATTGTTGTTTAATTTTAAAAGCCATGGAATAAAATTTCCTTTTCCGTTCATCTTTGATTTCTAGGATCAAAATATATAGAATTTATTCTATAAGAGAATTTAATTCAATCAACTTAATACAAATATTTAGCCTTAACAATAATTTAATTTCAACTTTTATTCTTTCAGTATTTACAGAAATCCAACAATATTATTTAAATTCATAACGTAATTATTAAAATTTATAGTAATATTATTAGCGGAAAGGAAATCCATATCAATAAATCAAATTCCCGTATTTAACAGCTAGTGCCAAATATAAACCTAAGGATGTTTTTGTTTTGGGTAAATTACAAGGAATCGCCTTGTGGTTTAGCTAATATTCAAATTATTCTTAACGGATTGCAAACTTATATTATGTCTTTTGTAAATTGGATTAAACTGAAACCTTTAATTAATTTCTAATAAGTGAATATTAAGAAGTTAAAAATTATAATTCAAAAAGTTATTTTAATTATTTAAATATTTAATCAACATTAGTTGTATAATTTAATATAAAACAAAATTTTTTCTTACTAACGGAAGGATTGCTGGGCAGTGGAAGACTGGAAGTAGACACGGTAATGTTTAGGGCTAATTTTCAAGGCTCATGGGGAGACGGGCCGCGCTGGGGCACCCAGACGGGCCAGGCAGGGCCTAAATGAAAAATATTAGGCTCATGTCTGGTACAATTGTTAGGGCCAATCTCGGACAGGTTCATGAACTAGCCCCAGATTGGCCCATTTTTTATTAATTAAAATTTGACCAAAGTATTAATTATTTTATTTCAAATTGATAATTAATAGTCTAAATTATTACTTATTATTCAATTATAGTATTTAATATTCCAAGTTATTACATATTATCTAAAGTTATTATTAATTAGTACTCATATTTTATTATTATAAGTTATAACTAATAGAGAAATAAGTTACTAGCTATTAGATCATGTTATTACTTAACATTTCAAATTATTATTTATTATTATTCAAATTATTTCTTATTATTTGAAGTTATTATTAATTAGTACTTTATTATTCAAAATTTGTTAGTATAAGCGATTACATATTAGTTCAAATTATTAGTTATTAGATCAAGTAATTCTTAATTTTGTTCTAAGTTAATATATTTATTCGTACAAGATATATTCATTTTATTTAAAATTATTACATAGTATTGTTGAATTTAGTACTTATTAATCCAACTTACTAGTACAAGAGCTAAAGTGAATACGTATTATTTTTATTACTACAAATTAGTCCAATATATTATTTATGCTACAAATTATTATTTGTTAGTCCAATTTATTCCTTCTTACAACAAATTACTATTTATTAGTCCAAGAGGAACATAAATTTTATTAGAAAAAAATTATTTAAAATGTTAAAAAATAAAAAATAAAAAATACAGTCCGGTCAATGTTATACTGGTGGGCAAGCTGAGCTTGCTCACGGGTTGGTAAAATCAAGCCCTAACCCAACCCACTACGATCCTATACGGGTCGGGCCGGGTTGGCCACGGGCTAGCCCGGCTTGTGCCTTGTCTAGATGGAAGGATACTATGTTTAGGGATATTTTTTATTTTTTTGTATAAATTCGTTAATTTTTTAACTTTCCATCTAATTTAAAAGTAACGGATTAAAAATCATCATTTTAAATGTAAAAAATTAAATAAATACAAATGTATAATATGAGAAATTTACAATCAATAAATCATCATTAGAATAGTTTTCACTAAATGTTATAATGAGGCAATTTAGGAAAGTAAATCTAAATCAACAAATCGAAATCAGCTACTTAAGGTAGTTTAGATATATATAGATACATATATAAATGCACAGTGTGTTATTTACTAGATCCTTGATTTTAGCACTAGTAAGCACCAAAGAAAGTAAAAGTAAAATATCTAAAACTTTTTTTTAAGAGTGTAAAATTATTAACCATTTAATGTATGTGAACAAGTTGTGATGCATGTCCAGTAACGCTGCTATAAAAAACACTTTGACCGAGTGTTGGCACCAAGTGGCATTTTGTCCCCCATGCATTTAATTTCCTCTCTATATATAGTCCCCATAAGTCACATTGAAGACTCGAACATTTCATTGTGTGATTCAGAAAACACAAACAATATAGATTATATACTTAACTTCTAAGTGAAAAGAAAATTTTCTGGCTCAAAGATGGAAAAGATTTTGATTTCATTTTTGCTTATAATTGCTACTATTTTTTGTTTCAGCTCAGGTGTGCCAATCATCTCCGTCGTCCATGCTCTTAAGCTCTGTGACTATCAATTTCCAAATGAATGCTACACTAAGAGCCATGCTATATGTTTTACTATTTGTGAATCTCTCTTCAATAATACCTATGCCGGTTATACTTGTATACCAGATACTTGTATATGTCACTATACGAAAGACAAATGTGACTATAGATCTATGCGTACTTATAATTTATCAGATCTGGCCTCAAAGGGTGCATGATGCGACTTGTGATTTAACCAATATTCGATAAATAAAAGAGTTGTTTTCCAAAAGAAGGAAAAGAAAAATGAGTTATTTATATGCATATGTTTCTTAATTAAGGTAGAATATCGAATCGTTGATTTGTCACTTGAAATTGTAGCTAATGAATTTTTAACTGAGATGTATTATACGTGGTTAAAACCTTGCATTCAAAGTGAAAACTAAGCGACTGAAGCAGAACTCCAAGGGTCCGTTTAATTTACAGACGGGTTCGGATAAGTAATCTTGGATGAATCATTTATGGATGATTAGTTCAGTTATCCAATATTTAGTTGATATTAAGTTGTATAGGATATCTTAATAATAATAACAATCTTACATTTTTGGGTGGGGATCAGAAAAGATTGAATTACTATTTTACTAATCAATATACCCCTAAATTTGCACTTTTTTTTTTGGCAATTCAACAAATAATATTAAACATGGATAACTATTGCAACTATAAAATGTTAAAAATAAACGTGAGAATTAAATAAATTGTTATTGAATAAAATAATTAGCATTGTTCATATCGATGCACTAACCTGACAAATTGGATAACTTGGTCTATTTTGAACCATAAAAATTTGGTATCTAAATTGATTAATGTTACTAGTCCAGGTATTAGAATTTTTCTTTTGAAATGCTTTCCTTGAAACTCAGGATCCTTCCTTTAATTGAATCCTTATCCTTTACCATCTTGTTAATTTTAACATTGTCTCATCGAGTCTGCCAAAACTTTGTACGAATTTTGGTCACTAATATTGATAATGATGAACAAACAAACTTTTCATTCCTAACTTTCAAAAGTGTGTCGTTCTCCTTGTGAATCAAATTTTGAGTGCACCATCAAATTCCGATTTCTCAACGATTGCCGTTCGTTCGCCTTGATTGAAATCAAGGATTTAAATTTAGTGTACAAAATTAAAAGATAAATGAAAAAGGCTTATTATATAGAATTGAAGAAAAGGATTTAACTGAGACGTATCTATAACATTGATGCAAGTTGATACATCCCAACACACGACAAAAATTGCTAATGGATTCGAAGTATAACAAAACGATAATCCCTAAATTAGTTATGTTCGCAATCGATATAGATTGACGATAAATGATTGGCTAATTTTAACATAATATCCCTCGACCTACACTAGAGAGCAATTAACTAAGTGTTTTTCCTTCTATCTGATTCTTTCTGTTTTTTTTTCTTGGGTTTTTCTGTGTCCTCACTTTTTGCTTCCTTCTTCATTTTTGTTCCCTGTCTGGTAACTGTATTGTGGGAGTTATGATTTCAAATTCTTCAACTGTTCCTTCCAACTACTTCTCTCCTTGCAGTTCTCTTAGCCACATTGCTTCATGTCCCTTTTCACCATTTTTTATCACAGATGCGTGGCTTGTGTGCCTGCCTATGCGGCCCAACCTTTGAGGCCTCGATATTAAGTTTCAGTTGGTCATCAGTATCAGCCGTTGGCTGCCGATTTGTCCAACACTACTATCAATAGTAAAGATATTAAATCATCATGTTCCCATGTCGAAATGGAATTTTAGACAATGGACTGTTTTCTTGGACATAAAATAATTATGTGTATGATGAAATTGTATTACAACTTTATATATTAATATTTCTTTTACTGGGTAAAAACAAATTGTTTATAAGAAGTTGGAAAGAACTTGCGATATGAAACAATTGATATTGTTAATTTCCTAAAATTTGTGTTATCAAATCTGGTTGATTGGTTCTAGGTCTAATTAAAATTAATGTTATATCTCTTATAATAAAATAATGATAATAATACTAAGGACAACTTTATATCACTATAATACGATAAAAATTTTATTTTTAAGGATACAATTTTACAATAGATGTATAATATTAGTTTATTAAGAAATATACATTTGATCATTTAAGAAGTTGAAACGTTACCTATTTTCAAAATTTTATTACTCCTTCCGTCCTAAATCATTGAAAGTGTCATGTTTCTCATTTTTCATTATCCCAACATTTTTGTCATGTTCAAAATGTAAAGGCATAATCATTAATTATTTTTCACTTTTATCTTTTGTCTTTTTGTGGGAACAAATGCTACACCATTCAAAATTTGAATTTTGGTGGATAAAATGGGAAAGATTTAAACAACTATCACTATCAACACACTATTTTTAACAAGTTAGATTGCCGAAAAATTACAAAAAATGTGGAACGAAGGGAGTAGTTTTTTTTTTTTTTTTTTTTTTTGGGTCTTTGGGGACTAATGCTGCATTTCTGACAAACTATAGCGACTAGTTTTGTACAATTCATTTTGCATTTATATATATATCTTATTTTTTTAAAAAAACTTGACGATCACGTGACACGCATGTGGCCATTTTCTGTTAATAATTTTAACGTTTCATTAATTATCCTAATTTTATTCAAATTTTAGAATATTGGGAACTACATTTATTTTGTTCAAAACTTTAAGAACTAGTTTAGTAAACCATACCCTAAATAAGAAGAACCAAAAATGCATTTTTTCCAGTAGTAAAAATATCGAAGAGCACACAGGTCAACTATAAGTTCTCATTAATCAATTTGAAATAAGCATAGCAATTAGACAACCTTAGCCATCTTTCGCAAATTTTATTCTTCTTGATTCCATCCTCTATGTGATGAGTAATAAATGCTCAGCAAACAACACTGATAGCCCTTGTGGATCATGTAATTATATCGATATATAAATTTTGCAAACAAATTACACTATTACATTCTCTTACTTTTGAATGAAATCATGTTTTTAATCAAACAACTTTTTACATTTGAATAGAATCAATAGTTGATGTCATAACTTACAAATTCATATCATACCACATAATAGTATATGTATTTTTCTTGCATGCAATTCCATTAATCTTGGTGTTCACGCACCATAAAACTCATAGAAAAATATCTTCATATCATATACTCTCTAGATCCATAAATTTTTCCAATTTTCTCGACTATTGTTATAGATAAGAAACACGACAATAAAACTGTATAAAAAGTCATTTTCAACGATCGCTTTCTCATAAAACACATGTTTACATGCATGTTTTGTTCGATCATATCCTTCCCAGAATAGCATGGTTCTCCCTTTAATGATAACCCAAACCATATTAATGGATAACATGCTTACCATAAAAAGAGATATATTGAAATTTCTTTTTTTTTTTTCTTCTTCTTTCTCTCTTCCTTTTTTTTTCTCTATTTTTCCTCTTCATCCAGTTATTCTGCTAAATAATGTCACGTGTTAGAACCAACCCTAATGTTCTATGGATCTTCCATCTCATTTTCTATCCCATCCGAATTTTTTAGAACAAAGCATGGGCTGCTAGAGGATGGAATTTGAGAGCCATTTTTAGTCAATTACTCTAAAATAAGCACATGCGCCCACACGGAGTAATCAATGCTTATAGAGAAACACATTTTAGAGAAAACGCCATGAATCAACTTTAACGTATAGATATTATGTGTGCTATGCGTGGCCTTTTGCATATTAGAGATTTAGGTGTAGTCTTCTATTCTTGAAGGAGTACTAGGGATTAATGGTGGATGGAGGCTTGTACTTATCAATTGAGGGAGCAGAGTAGATTTGTTAGGATTTAGGATTCTTCCCAATGATAACAACGTTTGAACTTAGAGATTTAGAGGTAGGTAAAACTAAATAAAAGTATCAATTTATTTTTCAAGTACAGGACACTTGACAATATAATAAAAAGTGGCATAGGAATTGAAATAAGGGTGAGATAGAAAATCAATAACTAAAGATCTCCAACCCCATAATATACTCTATTTGTAGATTTTTCAATGACTGAAGTCATAGTCCCTTTAAGACTCCTATTTCTTGTCAAGTTACCTTTATTTCTATACTTCTAGAGTTCCTAGTTTGTCCAAACTTGCTAACTTCCAAATAATTCATTAAATAGTAAGACTATATTTAATTTTAGTATCCAAATAGTCATTTACATGAAAGATTACATCTAAAAATTGAATAAATTTTGTATTTATTTTTAAAGCCTTAGAAAGATTCAGGGGTATCACAATTTACTCCCTTATAAAATGTTTTGACTGGGAGGTGGTAGACAAGAAATGAGCCAAAATAATATAGCGGATCTCCTTTCATGACTCGAGGGACCCATGGCAAAAAAAGGTGTGAAGTGCCTATAAATGAGAAATTTGCGGAAGAACATTTGAAGAGAATGGAAGACGGGACACCTTGGTAGGATATTGTCAACTTCTTAGCTGCCAAAATTATTTCGTTCACCATGGCTGTAAATCAAAGAAAGAAAATTCTTTCGAAAATGAAGTTCTATATTTGGGATGACCCTTATCTCTATCATCGGTGTAAGGACCAAGTAATCCAGCAGTGCATTTTGGAGAGTAAGGTACAAAATGTCTTATTTCATTGCCACTCTTCACAAGTAGGGGGACATCATAGCTCACAAATGATGGCTGCAAAGGTGTTGCAAAGTGGATTGACAGTGGCACTCTAGACAGCATTGTTTCGTGATGCACGAGATTTTGTGACCCAATGCGATCAATGTCAACATGCAGGATTTTTGTACAGAAAATATGAAATGCCATTACAAAACATACTAGTTTGCGAAATTTTGACGTATGGTGTATTAACTTTAAAGGTCCTTTTCCATCATCACACAATAATAAATATATTCTTGTCGTGGTGGATTTTGTGTTCAAGTGGGTTGAAACCATGGCACTACCAACGAACGATGCAAGGGTGGTGACAAACTTTGTGAGGAAACATATTTTTCTCACGATTTGGAGTTCCACAAGCTATTATAAGTGATGGAGGATCACATATTAGAACTTCTTTGTTTGAATATGTCTTATCTAACTATGGAGTCACCCACAAAATTGCCTTACCATACAACCCACAAACTTCTGGTTGAGTAAAGGTTTCAAATTGGGAGTTGAAGCACATACTTGAAAAGACTGTAAACTAGTCGATAAAGGATTGGTCCAAGAATCTAGTTCTCAGATTATGCACTTTGGGCATATAGGACCGCCTTCAAGACCCCAATTGGGATGTCTTCTTACTGACTGGTTTATGGTAAAGCTTGTCATCTTTCGGTTGAAATTGAGCACAAGGCTTATTGGGGGATCAAAACTCTCAATTATGACCTGAAGGAGACCGATGAGAAGAGGCTTCTTGATTTAAATGAGTTAGATGAGCTCCAAGGAAAAGCCTATGAGAATACACGACTGTACAAGGAGAGAGCTAAGTTGTGGCATGACAAACATATTCTTGAAAAGAATTTGAATTCCGGCAACATGGTTTTATTATACAATTCGATACTCAAGTTGTTTCTCGAAAAGTTGAAGTCAAGACGGAGCGGACCTTTTGAAGTAGTGCAGGTATTCTAATATGATGTGGTGGAACTCAAAGGAATTCAAGGCAATTTCAAGGTTAATGGCCAACAGGTAAAGTGCTACTACGGTGGGATTAGTAATGAGGGGTGGAAAACCATCCAGCTTGTCATACCATTGATCAAACAAGCTAAAGTCAAGTCTAAGACTATACATAAGGGGGCTACCTGGGAGGCAACCCATGTTCCTTTTTTATTTTTATTCTTATGTTTTGTTTCGTTTTTCATGCTTTTGTGTCATTTATGTGTGCATTAAATTAATTTGTGGGAAAATAGTTGATGAAAAGCGAGTTTCAAGATCAAGGAATGAGTGTTTTAAATTTTTGGATTGGAAAATTGAGCACTTGGATGAGCAACTCCTTTTTGGAGTTCACGCCTAGGCATGACAATGAGAGAGTTTGAATAACCTTACTAGACTTCGTGCCCTTGCAGCGCCCAGGCGCGATAACCAGAAGGGTTATTTAACCCTTTGAGTATTAGCCTTAGGGCTAGTTTTCTTTTCTTCTATTTTTCAATCCTCTTCCTAAAACCTCGTCCCAAAAACTTCTTCCAACCCTAAATTCTCAACTTTCCAATTAATTTCGTCATCCTATATAGGCTTGTCAATGGGTCGGGTCTAGACCCGATCCGATCCGTTTAATTTTTATAAAAATATGACCCGTTTATCCGGTCGATAAAATGTTTGGATGATTTTATGATAGAAAATTCTGATTATGATCGGATTCGATATTTTTCATATATTTTGTCCGTTTAGCTATTATAATAAACATGGTTTGTGGTGTTTATGATCGGATCTTGGTGTTCGATTAAGACCATATTTTTTTCAAATTATGGTGTTACTAGATCCGATTAAAATATTTAATATATAATAAAATTATTGTATATTAGTGTTATTTTATATATATATATACATATAGTTGTGTATAATTGACATGTAATCTATATTTAATATAAAATACATGCATAAATATTAATTGTGAACTCAATACTTTTGTATAATTAAAAAAGAGAAAATTTGATAAATTGTAATAGTTTTACATATAATTTTTAAAAAAATTATTAAGACCCGGACCCGGATCCGGATCCGACAAGACCCAACGGATCCGAATCCGGAATTAGTAATATTTAAACTGATCCAAGGTCTGACTACATTCAATATATGCTATTTGAGGGATAGACTAAAATATTGTGGGTTGTATTGGTTTGAGAACGTTGGCTCAACTAATCCTATATTCATCAAAATTTCACACCCACACAACTTTTACATCATCAAAGGTATGATTTTTTTTTTCTTTCTCAATTTTGTTCCTTTTTGGGTTTTTTCTTGCATATCATTAAAGGTCTAATTTTTCATGCTTAATTGATCCTAAATTGTTTAATTTTTATACATTATGCATGCAACCAATAAATTTGACGGATTCTTCTAGATCCCATGTTTAGTGGATATATTTTGTTTTTGTAGAATGAAAATTTTTGTCAATCCATTGAACTAGTAATATTAAACGGATCCTATTGAGGATATGATGCTCTAATCCTATATTCATCAAAATTTCACACCCACACAACTTTTACATCATCAAAGGTACCCATAAAAAATTTTCTCATTGTAGGGCTATTAGTGCAGAATAGAAAAATTTTTCTTTACCTGAATGGGAATATCATGCCATAAAGAGTCTAATTTTTCTATTGATTCTTTGATCAATTCTCTAACCTCATTTGAATTAATGAAAAACAAGCTGATGAGGAGGCAAAAAAAAGAAGCCTAAATTCAAGGAAGTTTAATTTTTATACGGATGGAGAATGAAGAAGAATATGAGGAGGCATGCCTTTATGGCATTTGAGTAACCTCTAGTTGTGATTTTGTTGATTCATGTGATGATGATAATGTTTTTTATTTTTGCATGAATTTTTGAAAGAATCAATGCTAAGAACAAAAGTTAAAAATTAATTATTTTTATGCACTCAAAATGTGTTCGATAAAAAAATGTTTGACAAAAGATTGATTTTATGAAAGGATTTTATTCCTATCACGGAATTAATTCAATTATATGAAGAAGAATATGATCTTGATGTTATAAAAACAAAGGATGATTTGAAAAGAAAAGAACTAGAAATATGTTTTTCATATATTTTGTCCTTAGTGATTTTATTATTATATATTTGTCAGGCTTTAGGTGATTAAGTTTACATTCAAACATCTCAACACATATAAAGAAAAATGTTATGTTAAAAGAAATGTGGCATAATTATGTTTAAGCATGTTACTAATCCATTGCAAGAAATTTGGATATTCAAGAAGCTGTCTCTTGGTTAGCCACATCTAGATTGGTATAAGAGATAGGTGTGGTTGTTTTGTTTTTTTTTCAAATTATGGTGTTACTAGATTATGCACGCCATGTGTTTGTTAAAATGATTCAATGAGTAAATGTGCTAAAACACCCGGCATGATTGCATGAATGTTCAATCAAGGACGTCTTTCATAATTAGAGAGTGAAATTGAGAGAATTCATTAATAGGAGGCAACTTTATGCTAAAAAAGAAAAAAATAGAAGTATATCAAGCTAGTAAGCAAATGGCGAATCCATGGTATTTGAAGCCGAGTATCTCCAGCCAAGGAAAAAGTAGAATTTTTGATGGAAGGATGGGGAATCCTTTTGACTGTTCAGCCTTGGGATAACTCCATTACTTATGTGTTCCTTAGAATGACTACTAATCTTATGATTCAATTTTGAGTGCATAGGATGGGTTATTGATTGATAATTGTGGAATTTACACAAG
Source organism: Cinchona pubescens (assembly GCA_025175665.1). Lineage (NCBI taxonomy): Eukaryota > Viridiplantae > Streptophyta > Magnoliopsida > Gentianales > Rubiaceae > Cinchona > Cinchona pubescens. The sequence continues at coordinate 586,369 of JANKKI010000267.1, read as the reverse complement.
TGGGATTGTTGGTAAAACCCTATTGGCCAACTAGAGGAAAGTTGGTGCAAGGGTGAACTTTTGTACAAGAAGGTATTCTTTGGGGCGAGTGCACGTGACCCAACAAAGCTTGAGAAAGGCATTCTTATTTGTTCGCTTCAATGTCATTCATTTGTGCCCACAACATACACAATAAGAGCAATCCTAGCAACCAATAGCACCGGGCCAATTTCTCAATGCTACAACCCATAAAAAATACGAGAATGACATATCAAAGCGGGCTGCAATTAAAGAAAAAGGCATTTATATACCTTCGCGTGGGGCACCGAAGCTTCGCCAAGTTATAAGGCGAACATGGATGGAACCATTTCATTGTCACCCCTATTGAAGCAATATAACCTGTGGTAAGAGAATTTTACTCTAATTTGGCTCATTATAGTGATCAACGGTACTACATGAGGGGACAGTATGTGGACATCTCGGCAGACACGATCAATCAGACTTTGAAACAAACTCTGGTCCAAGAAATGAGTGGTCTGAGATTCGCGAAGCTAACATGGAGCTTAATGCAATTACTAGTATCCTATGCAATGATGAGGTACAATGGACATATACAGTGGGTGGTGAAGTAGCTCTATGTTTTGCTTTTAACAGACTTAAACTTGAATGGCAAGTTTGCGTTAAATTTGTGTGTGCCTGACATTTTTCTATAAGTCATCCATTAGATGTTACTATAGAGCGTACTAAATTGTTGTATTGTATTTCTATTGGGAAGTCCATTAATTTCAGCTAGTTAATTCATCATGAAATCTTCCATGCAATGACTACCAAGAGATTTGGGCTATGGTATCGGCATTCTGATTGATAATAGCTTTATGCTTAGGGGCAGGGGTGCCTATGGATCCAGCTAAGGAACGATTGAAGGCTAGAAAACCACTTGTCATGGAAGGGGTTGTCAAGCTACCTACGAGAAGGATGCACTCCCATGCTTCTACTTCTGAACCGCCAACTAGTGAAGGCGAGTCAAGGCCTCAAGAAGAGCTCCTCCAACAGATTTTACAAGAGCAACAACGTATGCGGCAATGACTTGATGTATAAATTATGTACCAACATACGTGGGAACAAACAATGGAGGCTCAACAATTGGCTAGGAAGTGTGGGAAGAGTCCATCAACATTTCCACTTTTCCTCAAGAGTTGGCCTCGGATAATGAGGATTGATTGTAGTTTTGCTTTTTCCTATTTTTTTGCATTTTAACTTAATCGTACTCTTTTATGTTTTCTTTCATTGCTTTAGTCTTATATACTCATAAGGTGTTAGGATAACTTGCTTAACTAGAGAACAATTTCATTTCTTGGTTTATCTACAATATTTTCTTACTATTTTAAGGGTTTTTGTGTTTTGTTTTTTGTTTTAGTGATTGATGTTTTCCACCTCGACTTTGGTGTGTTTAGGTCAACATAAAAGGCTCTAGACGTTCTCCATTTACAGAAAAGCTTCCCTTTTTTCCATTTTACTCTTTATTTTTGCATTGGGAAAATACTAAACTCTAAGTGTGGGGTTGGGAGTTTTCTTACTTTCTATTGGTGTTTTGTTTGTTCATTTTGTTCAATTTTTTATTTTATATTTGTAGCTTAACTTTTGATTTGAGAGCTTTTCGAATTTTTTGAAAATTTTATTCACAAATTGCTTAACATGTTTCTTTGATTTTCTACTTGATAATTTTTGAGTTAAGTTGTCAAGAGTAGGGTAGTCAGTGTTAATATTTTCCCATCATGATTTATAATTTTTTAGCACTAATAGCCCTACAATGTTGTAACTTTTGGCACTAAGAGATAATTGAATAGATTCCCTTATATTGTACTCCAAACACTTGTTATTATTGCATTTTCGAGGTAAATTTTTAAATAATTTGATTTTATTTAAAGATGACGGTAGGCATTTCTTTGGACGTTTGAGCCTTTCAGACTAACCATTACTGTAAAAATTTATCCCTAGACCCCTACTTGAACCTTAATTTGTTTTGAATGTATAGAAGTACCATTCGTTTTTTTCTAACTCATTTTTTATCTACCCTTGAGGGTTACTCTAAATGTACCTTAAGAGCTTTAATGCCACATTAATTTTTGAGGGGATATAAGAATGGAATGTGGTTGTATCAGAGTGTTTGAATGAATGGTGTACAGTTTAAGGTGTAGGGGTGTTAAAAAAAATTGTGTTGACCATGGCAGGTGGTGCCCATCACTGGCACCTGCATTGGGTTGTTAGCAGGTAGTGCCTATCACTAGTACCTGTGTAGAAATTTTTTGTGGGTAGTGCCTACCACTGTATCCTTTTTTGTTGAATAAAAAAAAAAGATGGAAAATAAACTAGCATTCTAATTCAAAGGAAAAAAAGGGTAATATTGTTTACAAAGTATTGGTGAGTAAGGTTAAAATTGAAAAAGTATAATTTTACTTTACTTGTTGCATAAAATTTTTATGGGTGTTTGGTCAATTAAGTATGGGGTTGCTTCTTTGAAGGATGGTTATTTTAATGTTCAAAAAGAAGTTTTATGTTAATGAGGCACACATTAATTTTAAGCTTTTCTTTTTATTTGTTTATACTTTTCCCTTCTTTGTTAGCCAAAATCCTAGTCTTATGTTACAAGCTAAAAATTCCTACCTAATTTAAGTCAAGTCAATTGTCTAAATTAGTAGAGAAATGCAAGAAGATTAAGCTATGGAGTGTTTAGAAAAATTCAAAGGATTTGCATGATTTGATCTCAGTGTCTTAAAAGTTATTTTTGTATGGCTATGCACACATCTAAACTAGAATTTATGGATGGGGGTTTATTATCATTTGACTATTTTCTCTAAGATGATTTGGTTCTTGGTTATTCATGTGGATGTGTTGAGTATGTTTGTGTGATTTATTTATATATTTCGCTCGAGGACGATCAAAAACTAAGTGTGGGGTAGTTGATAAGCTCATAAATGTCGTATATTTTGTGTATCGTTTACCTCATTTTTAGTGACGTATAAGTGAGAATTGAGTAATTATGAGCTAAAATGGTTTATTTTGAGTTTTGTAGGGTTTGAGTGAATAAATAATCAAAATTGATCACAAAAGTGAAGGAAACTTGCAAAATTTGAATTTACGTGCATCAACGAAAAGCGATTCTGACACAGTTTGGTAGATTGATCATAACTTTATTGTCCAAACTCCAATTGACGTGATTCAAGATGTGTTGGAAAGTAAGACACAAAGTTGCAACTTTTGTGTTTTGAATTTTTTTGAATTCGGCCTGAAAACAGGTGCTAAAAATTGTGCCAAGGCGCTGCAAACCAACTCTAGAAGGTCAAATTCAGCATTCTACCAAGCGTGCCTAGGTGTGACAAAAGTGCAATGCCCAGGCGCCGATCAACGGATAGGTCTACAACATCAGTTTGTTTATTTCGCAAGAAAAGTCCTCCCGTGGGCCAATTGTATGGGAAATTGTGTACTTACTATTTTGGAGTCCCAAAACCCTAAGAACACCTATAAATACACCAAGAGAAGGGAAGGAAACAAGAATATTCATCAGCCATCATTATTTTTAGGTTTTCAATAGTTAGAGCTATAATTTAGCCGTAGGGTAGATTTTCTCAATTGTTCAAGCTAGAATTTCATTCTCTTGTCAAGAATTACTGAGTTTGATTTAGTTTTATGCAATTTAATTTTTGTTCTTATCGCTTTCTTCTTATTTAATTGTCGTTCTTGTTTTATTGCCTTTAAATTCTTAATTGCTTCCGTAGTTTAGTAGTTATGGTTTCGTTTCATCGCTTTTGATTACTTTTATAGAGTAGACTAATTTAAATTCTTATTTTTGATTAAATTCTTGCAAGTAGAGTAGATTGAATTAGGATTTTTAGTCAATTATATTCAATTGCTTTCCGTAGGGTTAAAATTTTACATTCTTGTCATTATTTTAATTTCATGTGATTGAATTTAGTTTAAGTCTAGGTTAAAACTCTTGATTATTTCTTCTAACTGGTAAATAGGCTTGTGAACCTAATAATTGTTTCAACAGTCCTTGTGCGAACTATCCTTACTCATCCTATATACAAACTCATCTCGTATACTTACGAGTGTGTGGCAGTTGATTAAAATAATTAAGGTTTTTATTACTTGTTCATTGTTTCAAAAACCTAATCAATATTATACCGAATAGGACCATTGCCGGTAGTGAGATCCCTCTTTTCAACTCTCCAATTTCAACATTTTTGCACTTCTCCACCACCTACAAAAATACCAATTGGATTCATATCAATCAATTTCAATTTTAATCAACTTCCAAACACGAAACTAACTAATTATATCACTATGTACAAAAATTAAACCTAGCATAACATACTAGTTCATACTAAAACATAAGAAAGTGCAAAGAAATTAAAATGAAATGCAAGTAAACTTGAGTTTCCTCTCAATGAGTGCCTGTTTAGAGTATTTAGCTCGACTATGGCATGACGTGCTAAAGTTGTGACAAGTAACACAGTTTCTCATTTTTCTTAGATAGCACCTCCATAATAGAGCTTAACATGATGTCCGCTCATTTTGAAATTGGCCTCCTTGCCCATCAACTCTACCATACAATAAGAGAAGACTTGAACCACTTCAAACAACCCACTCCACCTTGACTTGAGTTTTTTCATACATAACTTCACTCTTGAATTGTAAAGTAATACCAAATCTCTGGTCTTGAACTCTTTCTGCAAGATATGCTTGTCATGCCATGTTTTGGTTCTTTCCTTATAGAGCTTTGAGTTTTCATAGGTTTCCCTACAAAATTCATCAATCACATTGATGTCTAAGAGCCTTTTCTTACTTACTTCATTCTAATCGAAATTAAGGTTCTTGACCATCCAATAAGCATTGTGTTATTCTACCGAGAGGTGACATTTCTCAGTGTTACCATAACCACCCTACAGGGTGATATTCCTATAAGGGTCTTCTAAGCATATGCCCACAAGGCATCCTCCAACTTTCTTGACCAATCCTTTCTCAAACCATTCATGATCTTCTGTAAGATTCTTTTCAATTCCCAGTTGGAGACCTCCATTTGACCAGAGGTTCATGGATGATAGGTGAGCAAAATCTTGTATGTTACCCTACACTTAGATAATATAGATCCAAAGAAGGAGTTCTTAAAGTAATTTCCTCCTGTCACTAATAATAGCCTTGGATACCCCATACCTTGCAAAGTTGCTCCTCTAAACAAAATTCATACATATGTAGCATTATTGAGCAAGGCAACAGCTTTCACCGACTTGGACACATAATCGACCCAACCAAGATGAATTTGTCGTTGTATGAATTAGTAAAGAGCCCTATGAAATTTCTCTCTCATACATCAAACATCTCAAACACTAAGCTATTATTTAGTTGCATTTCATCTCTTTTTGACATATAGACACTTTCTTACTCTTTGGCACTCATAGCATTGTACCACGAAAGGTTGTGCATCCTTGAATATTTGCCGCCGTTCTTTGTAAACCATGGTGGCCACCAACAGTTGAAGAATGACAATGGTGGAGAATATTCATGACTTCATCCTCTAGCACCCATCTTTGAATTACTTGGTCTTTGAATCGGCTCTAGAAGAATGAGTCTTCCCAAAAGACATACTTAGCTTTTGAAAATAACTTTCTTTGTTGATTACATCCATAGTACTCCCTCTGTCCCATAAATATTGTCATTTTTTGGGAGTCTAACTTTTATAAATAGTGTGTTGATAGTGATAATTGTTTAAAATTTTCCAATTTTACCCTCGAAAATTTAAATTTTGAATGGTGTATGATAGTTGGCCACAAAAAGATAAAGGATAAAAGTGAAAAATGAGTAACGATTATGGTTTGACTATTCAACCATGACAAATATTTTAGAACCAACGAAAATGAGAAACATGACACTTTCAATGGGAAGCTAGATGCAAAGAAGTAGAAGTATCACCTTGGCCACTAGGTAATTGACTATATTTGTATACCAAGAGTGAGAGCTCCAAACCACAAATAACTGTTCTTCCAGGAAATTTTTTTTAATGGGTACAACCATTTGAGATTTTCTTTAGGTCCTTCAAGTCTTTAAATGTGTTCATCTATGCTATCTTCACTTTCCTTTTTATCAACCACCTCCAAATTGAATTCATGCAAAAGCAAAATCCATCAATTTAACCTTGGTTTTGCCTCATGCTTTAAGTACATATTTTATAGCCAAGTGATTGGTATTAATGATCACTTTATTCCCAATGAGAAATGACCTAAATTTATCAAATTCTAATACAATGGAAAATTGTTCATTTTCTGTGAAGGATTAGTCAACTTGTGCTTCATTCAATGTTGGACTCGCATATTATACAACATGCAAGAATTTATCAATCTTTTGATACAAAACCGTCCCAACAACATAGTCACTTGCGTCACACATAAGTTCAAAGCATAAGGCCCAATTAGGAATGACTATTATTGGGACGGTGATTAAGGGATTTTTTCAACAAGTCAGAAGCCTGTAAACATTCACCACGGAAGTCAAACAAAGCATCTTTTGTACAAAGCAAATAAAGACCTAGAGATTTGAGAAAAGTTTTCAATGAATCACTAGTAGAAACTAGCATGTCCCAAAAATCTTTTAACCCTTCCTACATTAGGAGGGGCAACTTTTCTATGACCTCAACCTTGACTCTATCCACCACTATCCTAAAATGAATCTTCATTAACGATGCAAAGACACTTCTCCCTATTTAAATCAAGATTTGTTTCCTTACATCTTTCAAGCACAATAGATACATTGTGTAAACAAGCATCAAAGGAAACGCCAAATATGCTAAAATCATCCATAAAAGTCTTAATGAAATTTTCTATCATATCATGAAAAATTATAGACATGCATCATTGGAAAGTGCATGGAGCATTGTCGAGACCAAAGGGCATATGCCTATATAGATGAGCGAAGGTACCACGGGAACAAGTAAAGATGTTATTTTCTTGGTCTTCTAGGGCAATGGTAATTTTGAAGTACCCAAAATAGCCATCTAGAAAACTACAGAAAAATATTTCTTGAAAGCCTTTCTAGTATTTGATCACTGAAAGGAAGCGAAAATAGTCTTTTTGAGTCACTTTATTAAATTTCCTAAAGTTGATACAAATGCGACACTCGGTTACTAGCCTAGAAGGGACCAACTCACTATCGCTACTACGATATATGATCCCAGTGTCTAGGAGTTTCATTACTTCCTTCTTTACCACTTCTTTCAAAGTAGAATTTCATCTCCTTTGAGGTTGTCTAAAAGGTATTTAATTGTCATTAAGGAGGATTTTATGCATGCACAAGGTGGGGCTTATACCTTTATATTCTCTATGCTCCAAACAATAGCACAACGACGTTGTTTCAATACCAAGAAATTTAGATAATTCATCACAAGTTAGAAAGGCAGTGACATTTATGGTGATATGTATCTAATAACTATAAGAAACAAGAGTTATATGTAACCTAAACTTAACGGTTTTGTTACTAGTTTCAAGCATTCTTAGTATTTAAGAATGTGTTTTTAACTATTTTTACTTTTATGTGTTAGAATGTGTTAGTATATGTTTATTAAGTGTTATGGTACTTATTTATGTGCTAATTATCATATTTTACTAGGTTCTTGTGTTTAGAATTTGTGGTTTGTCTTTAGCCTAATTCCTTTGGGAGTTAAGTTTTCATTCATCTTTGTTCGTCTTTTGTTTTTGGTATCTTTTGTAGAAATTTGTTCAAATGTTTAGGAGTTATTTTTAAGTATTTATTCTAACAAATAATGTTCTCCTATGTGTTAGGGTTCAGTATGAGAGAACGGTACATCAATCGAATGTCAGACAGGGATTTTAAAGGCAAAATGGCGAATTATACAAAATTATCTGATGAGCTCCAAGCTCACCAATAGTGAGGGTCACCTAAAAAGTGTGATTTTATTGGAATGTTTTCACCATTTTTCAAGGGCAATTTTTTCCTAAACCCCCAACCCTTAAACCAGCAATAAACATGCATTTTTGGGCTAAAATGAGGAGACTCAACCTTGTTTTTTTCTTCTTTTCTCCTCCCCACTTGGGGAAGAATTTTTAACATTTCTCTTCCATTTTCTTTCTAGTTGTTCTTCCAATGTTCTATTTGCTCTACAACTTTGTTAAACTATATTTATGTTTAATGTACTTATTTTATGTATTTATTTCATATCAATTTAAGCTTTCAAGTCTTCATTTATTACTTTCTTCTATTGAACTCTTAATGCACTTTACTTTCTAGTTTTAGTTTTATAGATTTCTTCTTGCCTTAGTTTAATTACTTTTCCATGCCTGCAATAACTTTTTTGTCTTTAAATATGATTTAGTTTAGCATGGGTTAGAGTTGTGTAAAGAAAATTTATAATGGTTGAAGTTAATGGATTGATTAGGTGGTAAAATAGACTAATTACAAAATGTTTTAATGAGTTTAACGGTTAATTAGGAAAATTAGTTACTTCCTTAGTTAATTTTGGTTAATTCTTTAGTGAATGAAAATGAGTTAGGCCATTTGTATGATTATTGCATGGAGTATTATTCTATCTTGTAAATGTTTAGGTTTTGATATGATGTTGGGTGTGTTTTGTTCCCTTCTTTGGTTTAGGACGTGTTAAAAAAATATTTTGCTCCTAGCAATAAAGCGAGTAGAGGAATTGGCATCAACAATGTCGTGTCTTCGAAATATGCCCTTAGAATAGAAATAAGGCTAGTATAGGATTTTGATATCACTAACGTTGTTTCTCTAAAGTGGCCATTAGGATTGCTTTTACAAATGAGGTAAGTAGAAGTAAAGTCTTCAAAATGAGCATTTTCGCTTAGTTTACCAAGATGTTGGGGATAAGATGTTGTGTACTATCCATCATTGAGATCATCTAAACACTCTTTGCAGATTAATACTCCAAATTATTTGACATGTGCATTTATAAGTACAGTCATATTGATTCTTTCACTTCCAAGTGGTTTGTCGAGATGGCTTGATTGATATGAAGTTCTTTTGAGTTGAATAAAACATGTTTTGCATGAATTGGAATACTTGCCAAAACCTTTTTAATTGAGGATAATACTTAGTGTTTTGAAAGTTTTCTTCATGATTGAACCATTTTCTGGAAAAAAAATGAAAAATAGGAATGATTATTTTGAATATTTCCATTGTCATATATTATTTGAGGTCTTTAAAAGGTTGCCTATTCATTCAAAGTAAATCCAATTGCCACCCTTTTAAATTGTGAACTTGGTAGTGTCTAGTATGTTATGTCTTGTATTTTGTATTGTGTTTTGTATTTGTTCTTGTGTTGTCATTTTTGTTGTTCTTTTTCTTTTATTTTATTTTTCTAATACATGAGCAAAAGTTTAAGTTTAAGGACATGATAACTCTAGGAAACAAGAATTATATGTTCCCTAAACTTAACTATTTTGTTACTAATTTTTTCAAGCATTCTTAGTGTTTAAGTGTGCATTTTTATATATTTTAACTTTTATGTGTTAGAATGTGTTATTATATATTGATTGTGCTTTAGTACTTATTTAGGTTTTAGTTATCATATTTTATTAGGTTCTTGTGTTTAGAATTTATATTGTCTTTAACCTAATTCCATTGGAAGTTTGGTTTTCATTCATCTTTTTTCGTCTTTCATATTTAGTCTCTTTTGTGAGAATCTTGTTCAAATGTTTAAAGTATTTATTATAGATAATAATGTTCTTCTTTGTGTAAGGGTTTGGTAAGAAAATGTGGCATTTCAATCAGATGTCGGATGGGAATTTTTTAGGTAAAATAGCGAAACTGCAGTGAGTGTCACACAAGAGGAACAATTTTGGCCTGTTTTCACCATTTTTCAAGGGAATTTTTTTCGTAACACCTGATCCTAAACCCTACTATGAATATTCGTATTTGGGGCTGAAATGAAGAGCCTTTAACTTGTTTTGTTCTTCTTCTGACTTTTCTCTTCCCTACTTAGGAAGGAAATTTCGTATATCTCTTCCATTTTCTTTCTAGTTGTTCTTCCAATGTTCCAGCTTTGCCCTAGTACTTTGTAAGACTTCCAATGTACTTTGTGCATTTATTCCATATCTATTTAAGCTTTCAAGTCTTCATTTATTTCTTTCTTCTACCTAGCTCTTAATGCATTTTACTTTCTTGTACTAGTTTTACAGATTTATTACTTTTCTTATAATTGATTTTCCATGCCTTTAGTTGCTTTCTTGTCTTTAAATATGCTGTAATGTAGCGTGGGTTGGGGTTGTGTGAAGCCAATTTCTAATGGGTTGAAGTTTATGGGTTGAGTAGGTGGTAAAATGTACTAATTAGACAATATTAATGGGCTTAAGGTTTAATTAGGGAAATTAGCTACTTCTTTGGTTAATTTGGATTACTTAAGAGGATATGAGAATTGAACCTCTATTATAGACCTAGATTAGTGTTGGATTAGGCTTAGAATAAGTAGATCTTGGTAGACGAATTCACTTAGTTGGTTATTAGAAATCCATGGATAGTTAATCCAAGTTTGGTTAGCTTAAGTAGTAGGAGGGATCTATAGTTAATTAATTGAATTGATAGACTTAATCAACAAGAGATTGGGATTAGGTTACAAATGAGAATTAACCTCTAATTTGGCACACAGGATCGCTTCATTTACTTAATTAACCAAAATCTAAGGAAATTGACCAGCATAAAACTCTAACCCCATTTTTAATCATTTGTTATTTTAAACCTAGTTTAGTTAAAAACTTTCTTGATCAAACCCTTCAATTAGCATTCCAACCAAATAATTGATAGTTGAATGGGTTTCTTGTGGAAACAATCCCTACTTCCATTAGCTACTATTGGACACCATATATTTGTAGTTTGTCATTTAATTAAGGATAGTTCATTTAGATGTTTTGTTTTATAACTAGATATTTGTGTCTTTTAAACACTATAGTATCATTATCTCCTAAGAAAGTTGCATAACAAAGATAGGAAAGGAGAGGATTTAATTTAACCTTGAGGAGTTCGATGGACAAAGAACCCATTTCACCCATATCTTCCTTTTTATCGCCCTCTTCCTCCAAAATAGGATTTTCTTCTAGCATGTTAGTGCAACTTTAGGTATCTTCTTCATGCTCACTCTTTCCGTCCCCATGTATAAGTGCCATCTCCAAGGGAAGATTCTTGAGATCTGAACTATAAAAAACATTAACAACCTCGTTAGTTATGTCTATCATCATTACATCATCATACAAGGAATGAAACTTCAAAGAATCAAAAATGTTAAATGAAACTATATCTTTATTAAATCTTAGTTGAAGTTTGCCCTCTTGGACATCAATCAAAGCTTTTTCAGTAGCTAGAAACGGTCTCCCAAGAATTAGAGGTAACTCAGTGTCTTCTTCTATCTCGAGAATAATAAAATCGGTTAGATTAGGAACATTTTGCCTACTCTCACAATCACATCATCAACAATACCCACCGTACTACTTGATGTTCCTATCCATCAATTGAAGTAACACATTGGTAGGTTTCAACTCTCCTCCATTAAACTTTTAGTAAAGAGAAAGTAGGATCATATTTATGGAGGCTTTGACGTCACATAACGCCTGTTCAAAACATAGTCCACAAATTTCAAATAGGATATAGAATTATTTTGGATCCTTGATCTTAGAGGGAAGATTTTTTAATTTATTACACTACAATGTTTGGTCAACCATAGTATTTCATCCTCCAATAGATTTCTCTTACTTGTGAGCATTAGTTTCATAAACATAACATAATTTTACATGTTCTCACGGTCTTGATAAAGGGTATATTGATCTCTATCTTCTTAAAGATCTCCAATAACCTCTTAAACTTCTCTTTCTCATCACCCATTAGCTTTTGGGGAAATGGAATAGAAACCTTCTTTGGCAGCTTTAAGGGTTAGTTGTTATCTTCATGGTTTCGTCTAGCAGGGATTTGATGTTTTTTGGTTTATTGATTTCACTTGTCTTTCCCCTTAGAAGATTCCCCTACTTCATTGTCTTGGCTGACTTCATCATTTATCATCACCTTATTACCAACCTCATCTTCTGCCTTATCACCAAAAACATTGTTGTTCACTTTCTTTCCACTCCTAAGCACAACGGCCTTGGCTTGTTCTGGTGGGTTATGTTCTATAGGGTTTGTAATAGTATCACTAGACAGAGCACCTTGAGGCCTTTGGATAGTTGTCAAGAAATTTGACCCATTTGGTTCTCCAAGTTCTTGAAAGACGACTCTTAGCTCCTCATAAATTGTGCGAGAACATGTTTTCCATACTCCTTGAAGATTTCCCTTAGAATTGTTGTTGTAAAGAGGGTGGTATTCTTGTTGGCATTGATTTGGATGATGGTTTTGTTGTTGAAATTGATTTTAATAACGTTGATTTGGGATTGGCTTGATTGAGACTGGTATTGAGGTGGGTTTTGGTAGTGGTTTTGAGAGTTAAATGGTGGTCTTGGATGTGGCCATTTGGGCTTGAACATGTACTACTTGTTGAGGTGAGCCCTACCCCAAGAGAAATTGGGATAGTTCCTCCAACTAGTGTTCCAAGTGCTTGAGTATGTGTTATTTTGAGGTCTTTGGTGGGATAGTTGGTTCACATATTGGACTTGTTCATGGAAGGGAGGCTGTTTACCCCAAGATTGGTTACTTAGTCTCTTATACACATGAAGATGTGTTAAAAAGATCAACTCTATGGGATTTTGAGCATTATTCACTAGGGTTATTTCCTCTACAATTTTCACATAAGGGAGGTAGTGGTGGTATCACATTCACTGTATTAATATTAAGGTTCCCCAAAGACCTTGCTATGCTCGTCAATTGCATAGCCATGCCTTGGTTTTGTGTGAGAATGGCATTCATGGCATCCAAATCATGTATTCCTCTTCTATGTTGTGTGCTTTAGGAGAGTGTTGGTAGTGATTTCAGAGCATGGTACTCAACAACTTAGAGCATTGCAGTGATGCTAATTGATCCATTTGCCAAGGCATCCACCATTGTCTTTGTCTCTTGCAAAATCCTTTTGTAAAGGCTTGGGTTTGCATCCAAAGTAGGGTTCCATGGTAAGAGGACATTTTCTTAACATCTACTTGTAGTGTCCCCAAGCTTCACTAACTGATTCACAATCATCTTGTCGAATGAAGTGATATCATTTTCCAATTTGGCAGTCTTCAATAGTGGGAAGTATTTTGGCATGAACTCTTGAGCAATTGATTCCAAGAGGTAAGGGTACCTTGATCAAAACTTTGAAGCCAAGTCTTTGCCTTGTTCCTCAAAGAAAATGGAAATGACTTTAACCTTGTAGCATTGGGAGAAATGCCATTGAATTTGAAGGTATCAAGAACTTCCCTAAAGTTAGGAAAATGGGCATTGGGATCTTCAATTTCTCCTCCCCCAACATAGCATGACTTTGGATTATTTGTATCAATGCCGGACGAATTTAAAAATTGTTGGTTAACATTCTTGAAATCTTAATACCTGAATTTGCTCCATCAAAAGTGGGCATAGTATACTCTCAGAGTCTCCTATTTCCATTAGCATTTCTGTTCGCATTTCTTTTTCCATTTGTATTCCCCAAACTATTTCCATCTCCATTTCTTTCATTCTTATCTCTTTGATTATCTCTTTCATTCCGCTCATTTTGTCTTGCATTTGCCATGGCGTCTTTGGCTTCTTTTGCTCTTATTCTCCTTCTTGGCCTCCTCAAAGCCCTTGCACTTAAGTGTTCTTCCTCAAGTTCATAAACTAAGCAAGACAACACTAGCACACGAATCAAAGAACCAATGGTATGTGAAAGGTCTAACCAAGTGATCAACAAAGGTGAGGATAAGATTAAAATAACAAGTAAAAAGAAAGAGTCTAAATTAGAGACAATCCTAAATGGCTCAATATTTGCCAAGAAGAGATCACTGATAATGGTACCAAAAAAATTTTACATCTCAAAAAATATTAATGCTATTTAACTACCAACTACTCACACACACCGCAAGTATATGGTTCATGAAGCAATAGGGTATAAATAGGGATCGTTCCTTAGGGATCTAGATTTGACAATTATCGAATATTTAGGACTATTCACTATTTAGAAAATAAAATGAAGAGTTTTTAGATTTCTAATAATTAACTAATGAACAAAGAAAAGAGAAGTTTACTAAATTTACAATAAAAGATAATTACTGTGGAAGCAAATAGCCAAAATTCAAATCAACAAGACAAGGTGGGTTGAATGATAGGATGGCTAATTCTTGGGCTTCACGTGAATTGGATCCTTGAGGGGAAATTTGTGATCAATTGGGGACTAGTTATCTAGTCTACTCAATTACAAATCCCCTGGTTAATCAAGTTTGTTCACCCAACCAATGCAACCTAGGATCCCTCCTAAACTTTCACTAGATGAGATAAATCCACTAAAATCCAAGGAACTAATTACCACTAATTGGGTAAAATTAGTACTAGTCAAGTCACTAATTCACTGAACCCTAGCACTAGTCTAGGCCCAAAGAGCAGCTTCAATGGCTAGTATCCACTTTCTCACCAAGTAAACTAAGTAATTGGCCAAATTACCTAATTTCCAATTAACGTTACTAGTGGTTGGCCAAGGTCCCCCAATCCCCATTCAATTCTTTATTTCAAGTGCTACCCACAATAAATTAGCCTACCCACATTCAACTCATAGCTAAATTATTTCATAATTGCCAGAAAAAATAAAAGGGGAAAAATGATAATAAAAAGATTAAACATGATTAACTAGATTTTTAGTAAAAATGTGAGATCTTTAACTAGAGAATGGAGCGCAAGATGGAATATTAGCTACAAGAGATATAGAAAAACATAAATAAACAAGTAAATGCTAAAAAGGAAACTAGAGATACTTGCATTAATGGTAAATGTGAGCTTACAAAGTCTTGAAAGAGCTCTAAATATCCACTTGACTAAAGAAATAGAAGCTAATTTCTTCTAGTTTTTAGCTAAGGAAAGTGTTAGCTAGAAGAAATAAAGCTTGTAAATTGGTAGAGAATGAAAGGAAAGTACATTGAAAAAACCTCTAAAATTATAGAGAGAGAAACTCTAACCCTAGCTAAAACTATCCCTACTGCAACTTAAACTGCCTTTCCTTTATGACTAATGAAAGCAATCTAAAAGGCATCCTAGCTAGGGAACTTGCCAAAGGTGAGGGGTTTAATACTACAAATCTCATTGGTGGCAAGGTCCTTGATAGGGTTAACCAAATTAAGTAACCCCTTTGCTGATAGTGAGCTTTTCCTCCTTGTTCCCCTCGCCATCGGTAAGAGTCTTCTACAGGCTGTTGACTTTTTCAACAGTCTGATATTATTTGACTTTTCAACTCCCAATCCCAAAATGGACAATTCTACGCTCAATCATACAAAATAATTACCAAGACATAAGTAACTAGATTTCATTCCTAATTTAAGACATAAAAAGCATAATACAAGAACTAAATTAATCACAAATGTCTAATTAAACCAATTCACAAAATCTGTTTAACGTCATAATTGCATATAATTTGGGACTGAAACACATGAAACTAAGTACAAAATGTGGAAAAATAACCCTATTTACTAGGGTTTTCAATAAGAGTCATGAAAATTACAAACAAAATACGAGCAACATGGAATAGGTAAAAGAAGGTGAATTATGCTAAAAGAAATTACAAGGAAAAAAGTTAGCTCATCAGAGAAAAACCCAGAGAAAATCCGGAATAATTCTTATAAAAAATTAAAAAAGAAGAAAAATGAACTTCAGTAACATAAACAAACAAAAACCCCAAACTCTAGTTTGCAGCAATCTTCATTCGACAGTTGTCCTATTTCCAACAGTTTTCTTATCCAACCTATTTATCAAAACGACATCTCTTAATTTATCCCCTTCTGATCCACTCAATACACATGCTCTTCTATTTTAATTTCTCTCTCTTACTCAGCCTTCCACTTCTAACTGCATTAACTAAATTTCAAACACCTACTATTACTTAATTACCACTTTTTTCGATCTATTTCTCCCCAGATCATAATATAAAACCCTTTCTTTCCAAAATCCTTGTCCTCAAGGTTGAAAATTAGGAAATTTCTTATCAATTTCATCAGCCAATTCCCAAGTAGGCATCCTCTACCTCTCTTCTCTTCTAATGAATAAGCCATTTAACTCCTGCCACATTCCTTATTTTACATAACTGCCTCTCCAGAATTACTTCTGACTCTATTTTGTTGTAATCAATCACTTGTATTTCATGAACCTCAATGATAGGCACAATTCCTTTTTTAATCTTCATTTTTACGACTGGGACATGAAAAATTGGGTGAATTTTCACCTAAGCAAGCAACTTTAGCTTTTAGGCTTCATTCCCTATTCTTTTTTCCACCTAATATAGATTATAAAACTTGGCATTCAGCTTCTCATTGGACTTCCTAGCCATCGTGAGTTGCTTATAAGGTTTGATCTTCTAGTATACCTAGTTTCATAGTAAAAACTCGCTCTCAATTCTTCTTTCGCTTATACACCACTTCATTCTCTCCCTTACTACTTTTTTCTAAATTCTCCTTCAACAGTCTATCCATGGCTTATGTTTCTCTTATTAGTTCATCTACTGTAGCTTCATTTGTCTATAAATATGGTCCCAAAGCCATCTTAGGAAGAGAGATTCCATACGATGCTTCAAAGGGTGTCATCTAATTGATTGATAAAAGGTGGTGTTCTACTACCACTTAGCTAAGGACAACCGTTGGTACCATCCTTTTTGTTTCTTGAAAACCATGAATTAAATATATTTCATGTATTTGATTAAGCTTTTAAGTTTGCCCATTTGACTAAGGGTGACAGGCCATACTCATGTGTAATTTGGTCCCCAACATGAAAAATTCTTTCCAAAATTGGCTTACAAATACCTTGTCCTTGTCAGTCATTGTAGTTTGTGGTAATCCATGCATTGCACATAGAATCCATGAATATTCTTGCTATAGAAGTTGCTGTGAAAAGATGAGATAACCTAATGAAATGAGCACTATTTGTAAATGCGATAACATCGACCAATCTACTACCACCAAAAGGATATCTTTGCCCTCTAATTTTGTAAGCCCCTTAATGAAATCCATGGTTATATAGGACCATGAATATTGTGGTTCTAGTAGTGGTCAAAGAAGGCCTGGATATAGAGTATGGTCATCCTTACATCTTCTACACACATCACACTCAAGTATTGGCTAGCTTGAAGTCCTTCTTCACACTTGTGCAGTAAAACAAGGCCATTTCCCTAATATAGCCAACCTGAAAACCAAAATGACCCTCTATTATGATGAATGTAAGGCTTCAATAATCTGGGCTCTCACTCCCTGCTCACTTCCAATGTACAACCTTCCTTCATACCTTAGTTACCCATTTAAATAACTCCAATCTTCATCCTTCTGAGACCATCAGTTGTTCTATCATTATCTTTTGAGCCATGGAATCACCTTGATAACTATTAGACACCTCTTGCACTTATGTAGGCATCGCCTCGGTTATTACATTACACTGCCCTTCTTCCGCTCCTCTCCTTTAATAAGGCATCAACCACTATGTTCTCTTTTCCACCTCTCTACTGGTTATCATAGGGCAATCCCAGCAATCTACTAAGCCATTTCCATTGCATTGGATTGTGATTCTATATTCCAACAAATTCTCCAAACTGTAGCGATATGTTTTGATAATAAAATAATGACCATCCAAATAATGTCTCCATTTGTGCTCTACTGTCACCAGTGCCAATAGTCCCTTCTTATAAGTGGATAATCCCATGTTCCTCTGGTTGAATGATTTACTGAGATAAGCTATCGGCCTTATGTTTTGCATTTGTGTTGCCCCAATTCCATCATAACTAGCATTTGTTTCTACTGTAAAAGGTTTAGTAAAGTCTAGCAATATCAAGACAGGATTGTTACTCATAAAAACTAAACAACTTTAGCCTTTCAAAAGAATCTTCAAATTCTTTAATCCATTTGAAACTTTCTTAAGCATTTCAGTAAGTGGTTTAGCAATTGAACCTTAGCCCCTTGCAAATTTCTTTGAAAACTATATTAGCCAATTAAGCCCAAAAATCTCCCGAGCTATTTCAAGTTTCCAAGTTTTGGCCAATTTACCATACCATCCAACTTCGTAAGATCAGTTGATACTCCTTCTTCAAGGATAATGTGCCTAAGGTATTCCACCTATTTATGAGAAAATGAACACTTACTTTCCTTGGCAAATAACTAGTTTTCTCTTAGTAACTCTAGCACATGCCTCAAATGCTTCAAGTGACTCTTCATGTATACACTATTATATCATCAAAAATACCAATACATACTTAACTCATTCTTAGACACTTCATTCATCAAGCTTCGAAAAGTAGGTGGTGTATTTGCAAGGCGAAATGGCATCACCTTAAATTAATAAAAGCCCTTATATGTTTTGAAAGTAGTCTTGAACTCATCCCTTTTCCATACTCTAATTTGATGATACCCAGCCCTCAAAAACAATTTTTGATAACCTATTAGCCCTCTTTAGTCTATCAAACAATTCATCAATCATAGGAGACAGTATATTGACATAGGAAATTTATCCTTTATTGTGAGATCTTTTAGCTATTTATAATTTACACAAAACCTCCAACTATCATCTTTCTTTTCACCAAAAGTATTGGAGAAGCAAAAAGACTATTTTTGTTTTGTATGATTCTACTACCCAACATCTCCTTAACTAATTTCTCAATTTTAAGCTTTCATAAATAAAGGCATCTGTAGGGTCTTTCCTTGAAAGGTTGAGCTCCTTCTTCCAAGGAAATATGGTGGTCATGGGATTTGTTGTCAGAGATAGACCCTTGGTTTCTGGAAAACTTCTTGAAATTCAACCAAGACTCTTTGTTCTTATTCTGGTACTTCTTGTTTCATTTCCTCAAGCTCTGTAATTTCCCTTAGTTGTGTAGACACGCCATAACCATTCTCTCTGAGCCATTTTTGCATTTTGTTGCCTCTTATCATCTTCAACTGAGGCATTCATCCTCTCCCTGCAATGAAATTTCCTTCCATTGTTAAAACTTATACTTAACCTTTTAATAAGAAGGTCTATGTATATTGGACTATATTGCTCCAACCATTCCATTCCCAAAACTATATCACTTCCTCCCAATCTCAATAGCCTTACAGGATGCTGGTATTCATACTTTTGCTTTCTTTGAATTAATGGAGCACATATTCCTTTAGAAGTTAGCTCATTTCTATTTGTAACTGGCACAGTCATACCCTTAGATTCCATGAATTTCCATTTGTTGTCCTTAACAATTTGTTCATCTATGGAACTATGCGTACTTCCACTATCAATCAAGATTGATACCTTTCTCCCTTTAGTGGTTCCTTTTATCCTAATGGTTTTATGCTTTTAGGCACTAGCCAAAGCCTAAATAGATATTTGCATAAACTCCTCTTCTTGTTTTTCACACTCCTTATACTCTTCCTCATCTTTTCCCTTCTTCAATCATGTAATCCTCATTTCTACCAAAATGAAATTCAAGTATGATTTCTTGCAAATGTGGCCAAATATGTATGTTTCATCACATTTGAAACACAATCCCTTTTGCCAATTTTTTTTTTTTTTTTTTTTTTTTGCAAACTCTGTTGGCATATTTTCCAAAAATTTTTGGGTAGCTTGGTCACTAGTTTGAAATGTACCTTGGCTTTGGAAATAAGGTTGTCTAGGGGATTTTTTGCTATTGGTAGGAAATTGAATGAGTATCTTTTGAGGGGTATAGATTATAAATGGTTGTAGGTATTAATTTTCTTGAAAGTGTTTTGGGTAAAGGTAATGGAAGTGTTAGGTTTATGCGGCTTTTTAATGGCTTGAATGTCCTCTCCTATAACCTTGTTGCCTTCATTGCCTCCTACAAGGTTTCAGGCTTCACAAGCTTCACCATACTCTTTATTTCCTCTTTAAGCACATTCAAAAATAGAGCTACATAATAGGATTCACTCACCAGAGGAAGAGTTGTCATTACTATGGACTCTTGAAACTCCTTTGTTGTTCTAGTTTGTTCCATTTTACTAAACTTGTCAATAGCTTCTTCAGTTCCTCCATCACCAAAAGAAAACTTGATACAGATTTGTTGTCTGAATTCAGTCCAATGAATCAATCTTTTCTATTGGCAAAACCTAATACCAAACATTAGCTTTGCCATAAAGGTACAATCTCAATTATAGCCACAATATGCCCTTCTTCCATTTCATGAAGCTGAAAATACCTTTCAGTTTTCCTAATCCATTTTCTAGGATTATCCCCTTCAAAAGTAGGAAAATCAATCCTAGGCATCTTACGTCCCCTTCTTCTCTTAGATCTGTTTTTTATTTGCTCTTGATAATTATCCCCCTTTGCCACCCACAGAAGCTTCCCCCGTAATTGGGCTTCTATAACTCTCAATGATCCCTTTCTCTTTACTTAAATTCAATAGTGACTAATTCATCCAAGCCATATAAGCAGCTATATGCTCATATTTCCCAAACAAGTCTTTCATAGTTCCTTCCATACTTTCCTGCCTATTCTCCAAAATGCTTAGAGTACGACTAAAGCTGTCACGTCTCGTACCCACATATGTTGGCACCTCATCTTGTGACAGTCGCCATACCATCAAGAGTTACCCCTTAAGGGCATAAGGCACCAAAACGAAACATAATGAAATAACTTTATTAAATTACTAAACAACTTATATCAATAAATGACTTGGATATGCTACTAAATAAATATGAACTAAACTGTCAAATGGTCCCAAGGCAATAAAAAAAGAATTCCCAAAATATCTCAATATCTTTCTAATTCTCAACCATCTAATAATACCAACTTTCCTTAGAAGTCGAAAGTCTAACCGTTGGCATGCACCCATTCCCTATACACATGATCGTCCTAGTACAATCTCTATTTCTACAAAAATGTTAAAATGGGGTAAACAACAAATCGTTCAGCAAGCAGCTAACACCATCTTTGTTGGACCAAACAAGTTACACACACACACACACACACACACACACATATATATATATATTACAAAATTTCAACACACAATTATACATAAATATTTCAAAAAAAATATATATATGTTAAAGAAAAAATCTTATGATTCCCATAACAGCAAAAGTTTCTTTTCCAAAAGTGTTTTCGAAAATCAATATTTGGAGAAAGTGACATTTTATTTATAAAGGATTTACAAAATATCTTTCACACAGATCAAAAATTCAAATTAAAATTGGAATTATAATTTAGAATCAAAAGTTCAAAAGTAAAATTGGAATCAAAATAGCAAAATCAAAATTCATAATTAGAATTCGGAATTCAGAATTAGATAGTTAGAATCAGATTCATAATTGGAGTTCGAAATTCATACCATAGTTCATTATAGGCTTATAAAATAAAGACGCTATCTTCAACTTACTGAGTACTCAGCGTAGTGCTAAGAGACCTTATTAGAAAATGTTGCTAAGGGGTCTTGTGAAAACCATCATAGGCAGAGTTTGAATTTTGGAGACCAGAAGTTATCTTATTTGGGCATTTCGAAAAGTACAAAACTATATAGTTTCTACTAACTATTATACATGATTATTTTAAGAGACTTGGTCCGTTATTAATTACTGGGCAAATATATAAAAACCCAAGCACATACACATGTAAAATAACCATACAAAGTTCAAAATAATGCCACTCATATAAATTTGTACTTTAGAAAAAATCAAGTATCTATGTATGGTTCAAATTTAATAACTAAAATAATATATTGCCAAAAATAATATTTAGACAAAATATTTTCAAAATTATAAAGGAGTAGTAAGCACTTACCTCAATATAGTGAACACAAATGTAGCAAAAAGTCAAACTAATTTTCTATACAAAAATTCATCACATGCTACTTAAGTTCAAATGAAAAACAAATCTACTTGTATATAGACTATCATAACCATCTACAAATTATTCAAGATCCAAAATATCCGATTCAAAAGTAGCATCTTTAATCCCATTAGTTCTGAAAAATATTTATTTTTTCAAAATAATAGTAAGACAATCACTTACGATATTATTAAAATAATTATCTTATTTATTTTACAAAAATAATATTATGATATACTTACTTATTCCAAACATAATCCCATCGGTTGTTACTAAAACAATTTTTTTTTGAATAAAAGTTTAGAAATAACCCTTCTCATAATATATTTAAGAATATAATATCTTAAAAATATCATCCCTATTTTTAATACTTCAAAGGTACTTTATTTAGTTACTAGAAAAATAGGTTCTTAATATCCTATAATTACTCACACGAAAAGTGTACAAATAATTGGCCTAGAAATCATATTATGCATAATTATAAGACCTAGTACAGAAATAATTAAAGTAACTGACAGAAATTACACTATAGAAAATCATTTTATCTTTTTCCTATTTCTTTTCTTTTTCCTTCTTTCCTATTACTGCTTCTTCTTTCTTATGCCTTAACAACCAACCCGTCATCATCATCATCTCAACTTTAGTCCAAACCAACCACTGCCATTGCCACT
Source organism: Cinchona pubescens (assembly GCA_025175665.1). Taxonomy (NCBI): domain Eukaryota; kingdom Viridiplantae; phylum Streptophyta; class Magnoliopsida; order Gentianales; family Rubiaceae; genus Cinchona; species Cinchona pubescens. Next base: position 563,777 of record JANKKI010000267.1, on the reverse strand, counting down.
GCCACCACCTACCAGCTGCAATAACGAAGTAGCAAAAGACCCGAGGAGTACAGCCCAGCAACAGCAAGAGCAGCCAACAACACCAGTAGGCTTCGGCCGGATTACCGACAAATGTTCTCGGCAGCCTTCCATGGTTGTCCATGGCCCTTCTTTTTAAATTTTTTTTAAAAACAATAATTATTCAAAGCATGTGAAGTAATTCCGAGTATATATATATTCCTATATGTATATATATTCCTATATGTCAAAATCAAATTTCCAAATTTAAGACAAATATAGTACTACAAGAATTACCCAATCAAAATTCACTAATTAAACAATAATAATACAATGAAAAATTAAACGTATGTATGATATTCCATTTTCGAGAAACATAACAATATGAACAAAGTAAATGGAAAATTAAGAATATGAAATTATGCCAAATTTGAAGTATAACGAGCTCCTAATCTGCAGAAAACCCTTTCTCCAAAAATTCCAAAATAACAACCAAGCAAATAATGATATAACGCTATGAAATCACTATTTATACATATCATAGCTCCTAAAAGTTTTCAAACTTTAACTCCTATAAGTAAGCTAAGTTTCCCTTTGGAGGCAATGAATCCTACTATTATTATGTTACTTAAGTTGGCTGACAATTTAGCCTAAAATTAATTACAAAAATTAGCACATAATTAGCAAAAGATTCATACCTAAAGTGAGAAACATTTTTAGCCACAAAGTTGGTCCAAAAAATTGATACGTGAAATATCTAGTTATAAAATTTATAATCTCTTAATCCAGCTATTAAGTAGATAACGTACCGCAATGGTATGAGATCAATAGTATATAGGGTAAGTAGGGGTTGAACCCATAAGGATTGGTTTAACAATTACCAGTAATTTGACTCAAATACTATTTGAAGAAATCATTATGTAAGAGAGTTGATTAAAATTAATCTAAGAACTAAAATTATAATTAATCTATGAAAGCAAATAAACTACTCTACCCATTAATCTATAAAAAAAAATTAAAGAAAACATTAAATTGAAGGCATAGAAAAATACTTCTAAACCCCAAAAAGCAATTAGAAGGACAATAAACTAGAAATAAATGGTGTAAATGTAAAATATTTATAAAGATTTAAGAATTCTTATCTAATGAAGAATAGCAGGTTTTCAGTCTAAGATTATCAATTTTGAACCTTTTCTTCAACTCTTCTAGGAAATATAATGAAAATCCTAGTCTAATCTTGCAACCCCAAAGGAAAGCTGGAAGAAAAACATGATTTTGAGGTCCTAAAGCCTCTTATTTATAGTTTTTAAATGTTACATAGAGTAGGGCTCTAAATAAGTTTCGAAATGCATATTTACGGGCTCAAAACGGACACCCGAATCCTTAGAAAACACCAAAATTGCATAGCAGTACAACATAGGTGAGCACAACATGCACAGATGCACATGGTAACTCATGCATGTGCGACAGAGGACCATCCTGGAACATTGATTATGGAATTTGAGCATATGCGCAAGGATTGTCACGCATGTGCACGGTTTTTAGTGCAGATGTACTAACTTCTACCTCAATTTTGACCTTGACACCGTAAATTTGAGAAAATGCAAAACATGAAGAAAGTTGTAGCTCATCCTCTTAGCTTTCTAAACCACCTTAAATTACCTCAATCGGAGCTCAGACAAGAAAGTTATGCTCCAAATACCAAAAAGTGTCGAAACATGTGCGCGATTTCTAACACTTGCGTTCCTTTATCGTTTTGCTTCTAAAATCTCCATCCAACGTCTAATTGATGCGCTGTTTTTTCTTACGAAACCCTAGAAAAAAATACACATTATTATCTATAAATATCTCTAAAATAACACTTAAAAACTTACTAAAACTAAACACAAATGACGAACAAAAACGCACAAGGAACTCTAATTCTGAAAAAAATTAGGTAAACAACCTAAACACATAGACACATAAATATAAGTTAAATAACATCAAATAAACACTAGAAAACTATACTTAACATATTTTAACACATAGAAACAAAAGATGCACGAAAACAAACAAATAAAACCTAAAAGCGCCGAAACTAGTGCAAAAATCATACGAAAAAGAATAAGAATAACCCTAATTTGTTAAGGCTATTTTGCTAGTCCCGAGCAAAACAAAACAAACAAAGACACAAAACACATTAGCTCTATTCAATGTATCAACAAGCGTAACAAGGAAAACTATACTAGTAGAGAAATAAAGCAAACATGTATACAAGAGAACTTTGATAATCAATCCCAATTCACTATGAAAGTGATAATCTCTCCACTCATGAAAACAGATATCACTTGCTCACTAATCAATGAAAACCCCCATTGAACAAAAGTTTAGCAAGTGACAAACATGTTAGAAGAAATTAGCACACACTATACTCACTAACACAAATGAACTCAAACTAAGGATCAAATAGGTCTTTAAAACTCGTAACATAGGTTAAGGAATGAAGGTAGGATATATATTTAGATAAAAGTCGTTCATATCACCTTATATACATTTGTGAATAACTTCATACCATAATCCTTTAGAACATTCCCCAAACAACCGTAGTATTTAGCCAACTACCACTTCAGAAAGCAAACATGTATTCTAAGGTCCTCCTTTATTACAATTTGGAAGGAATTGTCCTTGTTCATTCATAACACTTAACATAATTTTGAAGGAATTGTCCTTCTTTTAATTATTTTTTTCTTTTTTTTTCTTTCTTTGTTTTTTTTTTCAACAAAACATTACCTAACATAGGAGGTTATTACAAATGTTAAAGTCACAGAATAGACTTTTTCCCCAACAAACATAATACATCTTCTTCCCAACCATCTGTCTCATTGTACACATAATATTGATATTGCACACCACCCACACTAACTACTAAGGTGATGGCTAGAAAGAATGTTAAAATAAAAGAAGTAAGTCGACAAAATAATATGGTTAACAAAGAAGTATGGCTTTCAAGGCTCAAAACGGGACACTAAGAATAAAATGACATTTAGGTCAGTTTTTTGGCTCAAACTGTCCAAAGAATTTGTCTAAATCATTTCCTTGGTCTCTAATATTCACTCATACCTCGCAAGTACAAAAATCACACATAATTCCAACAACATGTCACAATCAAAACAAATATCGCAAGGCAATCATGATTAACACTCATTGAAAATTATCTCACTTTTACACCCGCACTCAAGGGAACATAGATGTGTATAGTGATAACACTTTCATAATTCAAAGGGATCAAAAGCAAAGAAGCTTATAAACACTTTCAATACAAATACTCTAACACATAGTCTCCTTGAAACATTTTTACATTATTGAGACATAACACAAAAGTTAATGAATACAAAACTAGCAAAAACAAAAAAATGTTTTTTTTAACCCTCTACAATATTTCAGGCAAAGAGAGTATTGAAATCTTGAAGGCTTCCATACGATAGTTAGGGAGTCTTTTAAATAGTTGGATCCTCAAAATTGATACGCTCTACTACTAAGACACTAAATAAAAGAAAAGAAAATCTTTTTGGATTTTTTTTTTGAAAATTTTCTTCTTTTTTTTTCTAAGATAACCTTAGTGAACCGCTCATAACTATACTTGAATAACCTATCATCACGGTCATCATTCTACACAAGGATAACAAAAAGCAATTCACAATATAAAACATATAAAATTAACTAATCACGAGGCTTAAAACCTTTATTACTCCATCGTATTTTTAAACTAAAGCACATAATAGATTAAAGTATAAATTGAAAAAAAAATAAAATTAAAAGAAATACTCCCCTAGTAAAGTCAAGAAGGCTTGTCGAAGATGTTATAATCCTTAGTAAATGTGCTCCACTACTTAGCACATCCGAAATTCCCAAGGACAGGTGAAACTTTGGCATATGTATTCATCATCTTCTCTCTAATTCTTTCTAGAAGGTGTCCTTATTCATCTTCTTCTTCTATCCCGTAAGTCAGTTCTTCATCCATGGACACTCTAAATGGAACTGCCTTTGTTGTAACGGGGACAATTTCACACTCTTGCAAAGAAAAAGTTTGTGATTCCTCTACATAAGTGTTGAGCATCCCAGTTGTTGTGTCTTCAAATTTGTGAGGTTCTAGAGAACCAGTTTCTTGCAAGACATTACTTTTCAATTGGTTCCTCTTGAACTGGTTCTTCACCCATTAGTAAGAGTGTTGGAGTCTATTGTTCATTACCATTTACAATTTCTTGAATTTGGACAAGTTGGTCTTGTAACCTTTTGATGGATTCTAAAAGTTTAGCACTCTCTTCTCAAAATTCTTGAATTTCAATCCACATGTCGAATGATCTTGCCTCATCATACTCCTGGATTGATGGGTGAAAGAATAAGGGCTCCATTGATTCATATAAAGGCTCTATAGGTGTAAGGATAGAATAGGGATAATGTTCGTAACCTGAGAAAGAATTTGGATAGTTTGACCATCCCGTTTGATAATCATAAGAGTAGGAAGGAAAATTATAAGAAACATGGTCACTAGTTATGCCTCCATATTCATAAGGATGATAATATCCTTGGAGTGAGTTATTCTAACTCATTCCCTACATGTTTTTATAAGACTAACACAAAAATAAAACATAAAAGCAAGTAGTAACACAAAGCACACATGTCAACAAGAAAAATGGAAGAATTTATACTAGTAGCTAGCCAAAACTATCATAAAGAGAAAATATTTTTGAATTTTTTTAATAAAGTGACACAAACCACAAAAAGGAAAAATCTTTTTGGTTTTTTTTCTTTCAAAATATTAAAACCACACAACAAAACTAAAACAAATAAAACCAATTTACACTTCAAAGTAGTATTCTTATCATATTATATCGATATTGCCAAAGACCTAATACCCAGCAACAACGCCAAAAACTTGATACGTGAAATATCTAGTAATAAAATTTATAATCTCCTAATCTAACTATTAATTAGATAATGCACTGCAAGTGTACGGGATCAATAGTATATAGCGGAAGCAAGGGTCGAACCCATAAGGATTGGTTTAACAATTATCGGTTATTTGACTCGAACGCTATTTGAAAAAATCATTATGGAAGAGATTTGACTAAAATTAATAATTAATATATGAAAACAAATAAACTACTGTATCCATTAATCTATGAATTAAAACAATTAAATAAAACATTAAATTGAAGGCATGGAAAAATACTTCTAAACCGTAGAAAACAATTAAACGGATAATAAAAACTAGAATTAAATGGCATGAAAGATATTTAGAAAGATTTAAGAATTCTTATCTAATGAAGAATAGCAATTTTTCAGTCCAAGGTTGTCAGTCTTGAACATTCTCTTCAACTCTTCTAAGAAAAATAATGAAAACCCTAGTCTAATATTGCAGCCCTCAAAAGGAAGTTAGAAGAAAAATGTGATTTTGAGGTCCTAAACCATATTATTTATAGTTTTTAAGCATTGGGCTCTGAATAAGTTTTGAAACCTATATTTACGGGCCCAAAACAGACACTGGAGCCTTAGAAAACAACAAAATTGCACAGCAGCCTAACATATGCGAGCACAATGTGCACGTATGCACACGGGAACTTGCGCATGTTGATAAGCTCGTAAATATCATATATTTTACGTATCGTTTACCTTATTTTTAGTGATGTAGATTATAAGCAAAAATTGAGTAATTTTGAGTTAAAATAGGTTATTTTGAGTTTCGTAAGGTTTGAGTGAAGAAAGAGTTAAAATTGATCACAAAATTGGTGGAAAATTGCATAAATAGAATTTTCGTGCACCAGCAAGAAATGATGCGGATACAGTTTGGTAGAAATAGCTAAACTTTCTTGTCCGACCTCCGATTAAAGTAATTTTAGATGCATTGAGAAGTTAAGACAAAGAACTATAACTTTCATGTTTTAAAATTTTCAAGATTCTATCTGCATCAGGATCAAAATCACGAAAGGAATGTAAGTCTCCTTATAGGAAGTCGTGTTGCAGAGCCCAAGCACAACATCTAGTAGCTCAAATCTTTATTTCTGGAAGTCACACCCAGGCGCGACACTTATGCAGCGGCCAGGTGTGTGTCGTCGAGTATGTTTCATGGGCTTGCTTATTTTGCAAGAAACATCCTCCCACAGGCCCGTTTACGGGGGAGTTCGTGTACTTATCAATCCAGAAGCCCAAAACCCTAATTTTACCTATAAATACACCAAGAGAAGGGGAGGAGACTAGAATCCATCATCAGCCATCGTTAGTTATTAGTTTTCAATAGTTAGAACAATAATTTAGACGTAGGGTAGATTTTCTCAAGTGTTCCAACTAGAATTTTATTCTCTTGAAAAGAATTCAAGATTCTATGATCTTCGATATTGGTTTTCACTGCAATTACTGAGTTTGATTTATCTTTATGAAATTCAATCTTTGTTTTGATTGCATTCTTGTTCTTTGACTATTGTTCTTATTGCATTTAAATTCTTAGTTGCTTCTGTAGTTGAGTAGTTAGGGTTTTATTTCATCGTTTTTAATCGCTTTTATGGAGTAGATTAATTTAAATTCCTGTTCTTGATTAAATTCTTGCGAGTAGAGTAGATTGATTTAGGTTTTTAGTCAACTATATTTAATTGCTTTTCGTAGGAATAGTATTTTACATGCTTGTCTTTATTTTAATTTCTTGTGATTAAAAGAAATTTAGTTCAAGTTAGTCAAAAACTCTTGATTATTTCGTCTAACTGGTAAATAGGCTTGTGAACCTAATAGTTATTTCAATAGTCCTCATGGGAAATGATCCTTACTCATTCTATATACAAACTCACCTCATATACTTGCAAGTGTGTGGGAATTGATTAGTATAATTAAGGTTTATTATTATTATTATTACTTGTTCATTTTTTTCAAAAACCTAATCAACATTTCCACCAAACAAGTTTTTGGCACCATTACCGTGGACTTTTTTGGTAACAATATTAAGTGTAGTGAGTCTTACTAGGTTAGACTTTTTATTTATTTATTTACTTCTAATTATTCCTTGTTCTCTCATTTTTGTTTGGATTTTGTCATTGATAGTTGATCTTGAGTTCTCTTTTCTTGTAGTTTATGGTAGATACTCATTCGTTCACTCAACCACTTCATCCGATTGACTTGGAGATTGAACGGACTATAAGTAGAAACCCCAGACAATAAGACTTAGAACCAAAGTGACAACCTAATGGAGAATCTTAACCACCTTATGAATGAACAAGAGGAGGTTGCAGGCAACAATGGCAACCAGGTTAATGCTAATTCTAACCCCCGACATCTTAGAGATTATGCCATAACTAATTTTGAAAGGGCGAGTTCTAGCATTGCTCGACTGTCCGTGCAAGCAAACAACTTCAAAATCAAGTCCTAAATGAGACACGTCATTCCGACAAATCACTGGAGAGAGTTTAGGTAAAGCATGGGACCACTTCAAGGAGCTATTAAGGAAGTGTCTACACCATACTATACCTCTATGGTTGCAAGTCTGAACCTTCTTTAATGGACTATTTCAAGAGGCGAGATTGATAGTTGATCCTGGTGAGGGAGGTTCTTTCCCCAACAAGACTTTGGAGGAAGCGCAAGAGTTATTGGAAAGAAAAGCATCCACTTATTATTATCATGGAGCAATACCTCCCGTAGTTGGACAACAACAACAAGTGAATCAAGCCAACCGCGTCCAACAAGAAGGTATGCCTAGCCATGACACTTTTACATCTTATTCAAATATGATGATGAATGCCATTACCAAGGGATCTTGAGTTGTGATTTTTGTGGAGGAAATCACCAAAATGGCTTCTATGATGCTTCAATGATGCAAGGTGAGCAAATTCAATTCATTTCCAATTAAAATCCTACCACAAGAAATCAACCTACCAACTATGGAATCACATATAACTCGTCTTGGCGAAATCATCGTAACTTTTCCTGGACAAATCAAGTTAATGTCCAAAATCCATCATTTCACTCAAAGGCACATCAACAAAATTTGTCTAATCAACCATCGTCATCTAGAGCATACCAACCACCATATCAAAGGAATCCCTTGAATTTTTCTCTTATACACATCAAAACAACTCATACCAACCTCTGCCACCAAGACCACCATCTCAAAATCCAAGTTATCCCACATATGTGAATCATGATACACCCAATGATGATAATCTAAGAAGGAATTTTGAGAGAGGTTGCAAAGGGAGTATGAGAATTTGCGAGCTACCACAAGGAACCGTGAGATGCAATTGGGGCAGATAGCTCACCAAAACAATGAGCGACCAACGGGAACATGATCGAGTGATACAATTCCTAACCCATGAGATAATAACCATAGGAGAAAGCATGTTCAAGCGGTCACATTGAGAAGTGGGAACAAACTGGAGCCAAAGAACGTGGAGAATGATGAGTTGAGTAAAATGAAGAATGGTGCAAAGGAAAAGGAAGACATATCAAAGAGTAAGGATGACAATAAGGAACCATTTAAAGCTATTGACCAACAAGGTAAGCCCGAGGATCATTCAATACCTACAGGTAAGCAGGTAAGTATTCTTTCTCCCCAAAGACTGAAAGAGGATGAACAGATAAAAAAGTTAAGGAATTTTTTGGAAAATTTTAAGAAAATTGAGATTAACTTTCCTTTTATTGAAGCAATAGAAAAGATGCCCAGTTATACTAAGTTCATGAAGTAGAAATGTATCGAGTAAGAAGAGATTGATAGGGCATGAGATTTTATGCTTAAACGAATGATGTAGTACCATGATTCAGAAGAATCGTCGCCTTAAGCTCAAGGACCCCGGATCGTTTTCGATTCCATGTGAAATTGGAAGGGTGACATTTCACCGAACTTTATGCCACTTGGTTGCTTCCATCAACCTCATACCTCATTCCACCTTTAAGAGGTTGAATGAATGAGGGTTAAAGCCGACAAACGTCACTCTCCAATTAGCTAATAGAAGTCTGAGGCAACCAGTAAGAGTAGTAGAAGACCTTATTGTCAAAGTTGAAAAGGTATTTCTACCGACAGATTTTATCGTGCTCAAAATGGAAGAAGATATAGTGACTTTGCTCATATTAAGAAGACTTTTCTTGGCCATCGGGAGAGCCATCATTGATGTCCAAGTTGCAACTTACAATTTAGAGTCAACGATAATATTGTTTCCTTAATGTTTTTTATTATTTTAAATTTCCAACTAAATAATGACGTGATGATGTTATGAGTATAGATATTATTGATGATTTGGTTAATGATTTTAGTAGGGAATCCATGAAAGAGGAGACTGAGGACTTGAACAACATCCATGTAAAGGAGATGGAAGCTAGCAACAAAGAGAACGTGATGGATTATGAGATGGAAAGGGCAATTGAGGAGAAAAAGTTGAGGAATAAAGGTAAAAGGGGTATCTGACCAACGAGAGCTCAACCCACTGCCTTCTCATCTTAAATATGTTTTTCTAGGAGAGAATGATACATTTCCAGTCATTATCAATGCTTTTCTTTCTAATATTGAAATGGGTAAATTAATATTTGTGTTAAAGAAACATCGTGGAGCCATTGCATGGAGCATTGAGCCTATCAAAGGCATAAGTCTCACTATTTGCATGCATAAAATACTCTTTAATGACACCTATTATCCTATTAGAAAATCTCATAGGAGGATAAATCCAACTTTAAAAGAGGTGGATAAGAAGGAGGCTTTAAAACTGTTATTTTAGATGTCGGATCATATATCCCATTAGTGATAGTGAGTGGATTAGCCCAACACAAGTAGTGCCAAAGAAGGGGGCATGACTATGGTCGTAAATGAAAAGAATGAATTAATTTCCTCTAGATTAGTGATGGGGTAGCGGATGTGTATAGATTATAGAAACTTAACAAAGCCACCAGGAAAGACCATTTTCCTTTACCCTTCATTGATCAGATACTTGAAAGATTATCTGGACATGCATTTTATTGCTTTCTCAATGGTTATTTAGGGCATTTTCAAATTGCCATTGCCCCTAAATATCATGAGAAAATCACTTTTACTTGTCTATATAGCACATTTGCATATCTACACATGCCTTTTGATTTATGCAATTCCCCTAGTACCTTTCAAAGATGTATGTTTGCTATCTTTCATGATATGACTGAAAAGTTTATTGAAACATTTATGGATGATTTTAGTGTGCTTGGTGACTCTTTTGATTTATGTTTAAATAATTTTGGATCTTTATTATAGAAAGATATGAGTCTTCAAACTTGGCACTTAACTGGGAAAAGTGTCACTTTATGGTTCTGGAAAGGATTGTTTTAGGCCATCATATTTCATCTAAGAGCATAGAGGGTAGAAAAAATTAAGGTAGAAATCATTGAAAAATTACCACCTCCCATGAATGTGAAGGGAATGAGGAGTTTTCTTGGTCATGTAGGTTTTCACCAGAATTTCATTAAAAAATTTTCTTTGATTTCTTGCCCTTTATGTGCTTTATTACAAAAAGATGTGACTTTATTTTTTGATGATAATTGTTTATCTTCATTTAATAAGTTAAAAGAAGCTTTGATTATTGCACCCGTGATAGTCGCACCAAATTGGAATTTATGTTTCGAATTGATATCTGATGCAAGCGACTATGCCATGGGAGCGGCATTGTGTCAAAAGAAAGAAAAAGTGTTACATGTTGTGTATTATGCTAGCCGAATCCTTAATGATGTACAAATGAATTACTCTACCACCGAAAAGGAATTCATTGCCAGTAGTTTTTGCATTTGATAAGTTTAGGTCATATTTGATAGGTAATAAGGTGATAGTTCATACTGATCATTCAGCCATTAAATACCTATTGACCAAAAATGATATTAAACCTAGACTTATTAGATAGATTTTACTATTGTAAGAATTTGACTGGGAGTTGGTGACAAGAAAGGAACCAAAAATACTATGGCAGATCACCTTTCATGACTCGAGGAACCCATGGCAAGAAAGGGTGATGAAGTGCCCATAAACGAGACAATTTCGGAAGAACATTTGATGAGAATGGAGGATGGAGCACCTTGGTGCGCAGATAGTGTCAACTTCTTATGCGCCAAGATTATTCTGTCTACCATGGATGTAAATAAAAGAAAGAAATTTCTTTCGAAAATGAAGTACTATATTTGGTATAACCCTTACCTCTATCGTTGGTGTAACGATCAAATAATTCAGGAGTGCATTCCAAAGAGTGAAGTGCAAAGTGTCTTATTTCATTGCCACTCATTCTATCTTCACAAGTAGAGGGACATCACGGCTCACAAAGGACTACTGCAAAGGTGTTGCAAAGTGAATTGTGCTGAGCAACATTGTTTTGTGATGCAAGAGAGTTTTTAACCCAATGCGATCAATATCAACGTGCAGGGAATTTGTCCAGAAAAGATGAAATGCCATTGCAAAACATACTAGTTTGTGATAGTTTTGACGTGTGGGGTATTGATTTTGTGGGCCCTTTTCTATTGTCACATTATAATAAATACATTCTTGTGGAAATGGATTATGTGTCCAAGTGGGTTGAAGCCACAATATTACCAACAAACGATGCAAGGGTGGTGGCAAACTTTGTGAGGAAAAATATTTTCTCCAGATTTGGTGCTCCGTGGGCCATTATAAGTGATGAAGAATCATATTTCAAAATTTCCTTGTTTGAATCCATCTTATTTAAATATGGAGTCACCCACAAAATTACCATACCATACCACCCGCAAACTTCTAGGCAAGTAGAAGTTTCAAAAACTCGAGACTTGAAATGCGTACTTGAAAAGATTGTAAATTCATCAAGAAAGGATTGGTCCAAGAAGCTAGATGATGCACTTTGGGCATATAGGACCGCCTTCAAGACCCCAATTGAGATGTCTCCCTACCGACTAGTTTATGGTAAAGCTTTTCATCTTCCAGTTGAGATTGAGCACAAGCCATATTAGGCAATCAAAATTCTCAATTATGACCTAAAAGAGGCAGGTGAGATGAGGCTTCTTAATTCAAATGAGTTAGATGAGCTCCGAAGAGAAGCCTATGAGAATACATGATTGTAAAAGGAGAAAACTAAGATGTGGCACGACAAACATATTCTTGAAAAGAATTTGAAGGCTAGGGACATGGTTTCATTATACAATTCGAGACTCAAGTTGTTTCCCAAAAAATTGAAGTCAAGATGAAGCAGGCCATTTGAAGTGGTGCGGATATTCTCGTATGGTACGGTGGAACTCAAAGGAAATAAAGGAATTTCAAGGTTAATGGTCTCAACGAGTGAAGCGCTACAATGCTGGGATTATTAACAAGGGGTAGGAAACCATCCACCTTGTCACATTTTATCAAACAAGCCAAAGTCGAGTCTAAAACTACAAACAAGGGCACCATATGAGAGGCAACCCATGTTTTTTTAAAAATTTTTGTTTTTGTGTTTTTTTTTTCCTTGCTTTTTGGTTATTTATGTGTGCATCAAATTAATTCGTGGGAAAACGGTTAGAAAAAAAGTAAGTTTTAGGGTCAAGGAAGGAGTGTTTTATATTATAGAGTTGAAAATTTTTGCACTAGGATGAATAGTTACTCACTGGAGTTCATGCATGGGCTATGCAAAATTGCAACACCAAGTGTGACAATCAGTGAGGTTACTCGAGCCTATTGAATTTCGCGCAGGTGCAATACCGAGAAAGGTTATTTAACCCTTCAATTAGAACAACCAAGGATTAGCTTTCTCTTCCTGTTCTTTAATTCTCTCCCAAACCTTTTCCTAAAAACCTCTTCAACCCCCAAGTCTTCAACTTTTCAATTGATTTTCCCATCGTATATTCATCCAAATTTCAATTCCACACAACTTTTGCATTAAGGTATGATTTTCTCTTCTTTTCTTTCTTAAATTTGTTCCTATTTGGGTTTTTACTTGCATATCATTAAAGGTCCAATTTTTCATGCATAATTGATCTAAATTTTTTAATTTTTATAAATTATGCTTGAATTTGATTCTTATTGTTGTGTGAGATGATTTTTTATTTGCATTTTTTTTAAATAAGTTGAATTGTGTTTATGCCCACCATATGTTTGATAAATTGCTTGGATTGATTTTATGTGCGAATTTCTATTCCTATCATTTAAATTACTTCAATTTTGTGGTAATATGATCATAAGGATGGGTTTGTGACGTTTTTAATATATTTTCCCTTGTGATTTTTCTATTCAATAATTGTAAGGGTATATGTGACTGAGTTTACATTTAAACATCTCAATTCATGATTTTGTGGTATAATTATGTTATGACATTAAAGATTTAAATTTGGATGTTCATTGTGGTTCATGGTGGTTAGTACTAAGTAATTGGAACACTTTTGATTCAAATTATAGAGTTATTAGATTATGTAGGCCAAGTGTTTGTTAAAATGTCCCAATGAGTGTATTTGTTAAAACACTAGGCATATTTGCATGAACTTCCATCCAAGACGTCTTTCGTGATTTGTGAGTAAGATTGTTCATCTTTTGACTATTCAGCCGTGAAATAACTCCATTACTTATGTGTTACTTAGAGTGACCACTAATCCTACGATTCTATTCTAAGTGAATAGGATGGGTTCTTAATTGGAATTGTAGAATTATATAAGTGTGGGGTTGTTTGTTATCATAACAAGTGACTCTTATAGTTATGGGATGTACACGTGATCCGGCAAAGGGCAAGGCTCCCACATTATCATCATCGAGGCCACAGCAAGCACAACAAGAGCAACCCTAGCAGCCGACAATGCCAGAGTAATTTCTAAATGTTACTGCCAAACATAAGAAATACAAGACTAACATATCAAAGTAGGCGACGATTAAAAAAAAAAGGGTATATGTACCTCTGTGTGCGGCATCGGAGATTCGCCCAGCTATACGGGAACAAAGATGGAACCACTTCATTGTTGCCCCTATTGAAGTAGTACTACCTATGGTAAGGAATTTTATTCTAATTTGACTCATTATAGTGACCAGCAAGTGTATGTGAGGGGGTGGCATGTGGACATCTTGGCAAATGCGATCAATTGGATTTTGAAGCTAAACTAGGTCCAAAGAAATAAGTAGCCAAAAATTCGCGATGCCAACATGGAGCCCAACACAATTACTAATGTCCTATGCAATGGGGAGGTACAATGTACCTTTACAGCTGATGGGGAAGTAGCTCGACATTTTGATTTAAATAGGCTTAAACCTAAATGGCAAGTCTAGTTTAAATTTATGTGTGTCCGACTTCTTCCTGTAAGTCATCTTTCACATGTTACTCTGGAATGGGCAACATTGTTGTATGTTGTGTCACCACTGGAAAGTCTATTGATGTTAGACAGTTGATATGTAATGAAATTTGTCATTCAGTGACTACCAAGCAATCCGGGCTGTGATATTCGCACCTAATCACCACCTTATGTTTAGAGGTTGGTGTGGCTATGGATCTGAGGAAAGACTGAAGGTTGGAAAACAAATTGTGATGGAGGAGGTCGTCAAGCCACATGCTAGAAAGACACACTTTCATGCTTCTACTTCCCAACAATCTGCTAGTAAACGTGAGTCGAGGACTCAAGAGAGATTCTACAACAAATTTTACAAGAGCAACAATGTATGCGACAATGATTTGATGTCTATATTCCATACCAGCATACGTGGCGACAAACAATAGAGGCTCGACAAATGGCTAAGCAGCGTGGGGAGGGTCCATCGATGTTTCCACCTTTTCCTCCTTTTCCTCAAGAGTTGGCTGCAACTATTTCCTCAGATGATGAGGATAGACCATATTCTTTTAAACTTTCAGACTTTACATTTTTCCTATTTTCTTGCATTTTAATTTATCATACTCTTTTATGTTTTATTTCATAGATTTATTATGTATACTCATAAAGGTTAGGATTTCTTTCTTAGCTATCGAAAAATTTAGTTTCATGGTTTTATTATTTTTCTTAATGTCTTAAAGGGTTTTATGTTTTCTTTTTGCTTTGGTGGTTGATGTTTTCAACTTTGACTTAAGGGTATTTAGTTCAACATAAACAGTATCAAACGTTCTTCATTAAAAGAGAATCTTTCCTTTGAAAAAAAAAAAAGAAAAAGAAAGAAAATCTTTCTTTTTTTCCCTTTTTCTTCTTTATTTTTGCATTGGAGACAATTCTATAATCTAAGTGTGGGGTGGACAGTTTTCTTAATTTCTATTTGTTTGGTGGCTGGTTTGTTCGTTTTGTTTAATTTTTGCTTTCATATTTGTAGTTTAGCTTTTGATTTGAGAGCTTTTCAAATTTTTGAAAATTTTATTCACAAATTGCTTAGCACGTTTCTTTTGATTTTCTACACGATAATTTTTGGGCTAAGTTGCCATGAGTAAGGTAGTCGGTGTTAATATTTTCCTAGCATGATTTCTAATTTTTGAGCACTAACAGCCCCTACAATGTTGTAGCTTTTTGGCACTAAGAGATTATTGTGTAAATTCACTTATATTGCACTCCAGACACTTATTTTTTTACATTTTTTCAGGCAAAATTTTAGATAATTTAATTTGATTTAAAGATGAAGATAGTCATTTCTTTGGAATTTTGAGCCTTTCACGCCAACCATTACTGTAAAATTTATCTCTAGAACCCTACTTGAGCCTTAATTTGTTTTGAATGAACAAAAGCACCATTTGTGCTTTTTTAACTCATTTTTTACTACTTTTGTGAGCTATCCTAAAAGTCCTTAAAAGCTTAATGCCACATTAACTGTTAAGGGGATATAAGGATGGAAGGTAGTTGTATAAGAGTGTTAGAATGAATGGTGTATAGTTTAAGGTGTAGGGATGTTAAAAACTTGTAAGAAAAAAAGAAAAAAAAAATGTGTTGACCATTGTAGGTGGTGCCCATCACTGGCACTTGCATTGGAATGTTAGCCAGTAGTGCCTATTACTGGTACCTGCGTAGATATTTTAGACAGTGTCTAAGTTTTTGGGGAATCGGGAAAAAAAAAGATGGAAAATGAAGTACCATTCCGATTCAAAAGAAGAAAAACGAGATATTTTTACAGAGTGTTAGCAAGTAGGGTTGAAATTTAAAACACTTTTTCTTATTTGTTTATCCTTTTCCCCTTTTTTGTTAATCAAGACCCAAGCCTTACATTACAAGTTAAAAGTCCTACCTAACTTAGTCGAGTCAGTTGTCTACATTAGTGGAGAAATGTAAGAAGAGTAAGCTATAGAGTGTTTAGAAAAAATTTTAAGGGTTTGCATGATTAGATCTGAATGTCTTAAAAGTTATTTTTGTATCGCTATGCACACACCTACACTGGAATTCATGTACAGGGGTTTATTATCATTTGACTATTTTCCTTAGGTGTGTCTTTGTCTTACCTGATGGTTTGATTTTTGGTTATTTATGTGGATAATTTATGAGATGTATTGAGTATGTTTGCGATTTATTTCTATATTATACTTGAGGACGATCAAAAATTAAGTGTGGGATAATTGATAAGCTTGTAAATATCGTATATTTTATGTGTCGCTTACATCATTTTTAGTGATATATAAGCAAGAATTGAGTAATTATAAGCCAAAATGGATTATTTTGAGTTTTGTAGGGTTTGAGTGAAGAAAGAGTTAAAATTGATCATAAAATTGGAGGAAATTTGTAGAATTGGAATTTACGTGCACCAACGAGGAACGATACGGACGTAGTTTGGCAGAAATTGCATAACTTTCTTGTCTGAACTCCAATTGAAGTGATTTTGGATGCATTAGAAAGCTAAGACAAAGATCTACAATGTTCATGTTTTGAGTTTTTGAGATTTGAATAGCACCAGGATCAAAATCGTGAAAGACATAGAGGTCTCCTTATTGGAAATCACGCCCAGGCATGACCAATTTGCAAAGCTCAGGCGCAATGTCCAGTAGCTTAATCTTTGTTTCTAGAAGTCACGCCCAGGTGCAACATTTATGCAGCGCCCAGGTGCGCGTCGTCAGGCAAGTTTCTTGGGCTTACTTATTTGGCAAGTAATGTCCTCCCATAGATCTATTAACGGGGGAGTTTGTGTACCTATCATTTTAGAGCCCCAAAATCTTAATTTTACCTATAAATACACCAAGAGATGGGGAAGAAACAAGAATCCATCATTAGCCATCTTTAGTTTTTAGTTTTCAATAGTTAGAATAATAATTTAGGCGTAGCATAGATTTTCTCAAGTGTTCAAACTAGAATTTTGTTCTCTTGTCAAGAATTCAAGATTCAACGATCATCAACATTGGTTTTCACTACAATTACTGAGTGATTTATCTTTATGTAATTCAATCTTTGTTTTCATTGCGTTCTTATTCTTTAATTATCGTTCTTGTCTTTTTGCATTTAAATTCTTAGTTGCTTCTGATAGTTGAGTAGTTAGGGTTTTATTTCATCATTTTTAATCGCTTTTGTAGAGTAGATTAATTTAAATTCTTGTTCTTGATTAAATTCTAGCAAGTAAAGTAGATTGATTAGGTTTTTAGTCAATTATATTTAATTGCTTTCTGTAGGAATTATATTTTACATTCTTGTCTTTTTCTTAATTTCTCATGATTAAATTTAGTTTAAGTTACTCAAGAACTCTTGATTATTTTGTCTAACTAGTAAATAGACTTGTGAACCTAATACTTGTTCTAATAGTCCTCGTGGGAATGATCCTTACTCATTTTATATACAAACTCACCTTGTATACTTGTGAGTGTATGAGACTTGATTAGGATAGTTAAGGTTTTTTTTTTATTATTATTACTTGTTTATTGTTTTCAAAAATCTAATCAACATTTCTACCTAACACATGTGTGCAAGAGGATCATCCTGGAACTTTGATTCTGGAATTTGCACACATGCGCAAGGATTCTTGCTCATGTGATCGCACGATTTCCAGTACACATGTACCAATTTCTACCTCGTTTTGACCTCGATGTTGGTAGAATTTAGGAAAAGGAAAAACATGAAAGTTGTAGCTCTTACTTTTAAATTTCCAAAGAATCTTGAATCACCTAAATCGGAGCTTAGTCAAGAAAGTTATGCTCCAAATACCAAACAATGTTGAAACATGTGCACAATTTCCAGCACTTGTGCTGCTTCACCGTTTTACTTCTAAAATCTCCGTACGACGTCCAATTGATGCGTCGGTTTTTTCTACGCGACCCTAAAACAAAAATACAGATTATTATCTATAATATAACTCCAAAATAACACTTAAATACTTACTAAAACTAAACACAAATGACAAACAAAAACGCACAAAGAACTCTAATTCCAGAAAGAATTAAGTAAACAATCTAAACACAACCCTAAACACAGACACATAAATATAAGTTAAATAACATTAAATAAATACTAAAACACTATCCTTGACATATATTAACATTCATAGAAATAAAAATGCACGAAACAAACACATAAAATTTAAAAGTGCCGAAACTAGTGCAAAAATCGTATGAAAAAGAACAATATTAACCCTAATTTCTTAAGGCTATCAAGTACCCTCCATTCCCGCATTCTTCTACCTCATCCCCTTGGGAGAACTACTCAATTCAAGGACCTCCTTATCCATTCTTCTCGTATTCTCTTCTATATTTCTATTTCTTATTTCAATCATTTAAAATGCAACTCAGTCAGATCTAGCTCGCTCTAATATAAATTGCAATGGTTCAGGCAAATTAATCCAATTAAAATTGACTAAATATAATAAAATTACAAATCAGATTTGGGGACAAACTCAGCAAATTCTCATTCACTTTCGATAATAGAAATCACCAAATTACAAACAAAATAAGAGCAAATTGGAATGGAAAAAAAGAAGATGAATAAGATTGAAGGAAATTACGAGGAAAAAGGTTATCTCACTGGGGACAAAAACCAGAGAAAATCCAGAACAAGTTCTTAGAAAAAACTTGAAAAAGAAGAAAAATGAACTTTAGTAATATAAACAAGCAAAAACCCCAAACCCTGATTTGCACCAATCTCTATTCGACAACTGTCTCTTTTCTCAACAAAATTCTTATCTAGCCTACTTTTCAAAACGCCGTTGCTTCATCTTTTATCCACTCAATATGTGTGCCCATATATTTTAATTTCTCTCTCCTACCTTAACTGAATTTCATAAACCTACTATTACCTAATTACCCCTCCAATTACCCTTTTTCCATTTCTTCCTCCAGAGATCATTTGAAAAATACTCCATTTGCAATGTATTCCCTCCTTCCAGATCCACTTTGTCGCCACCTCCGCCATCTGAGAAGCCTCCAAAATAGTCCAAAGCAAATTCATCTAGAAGCAAAGTAATCTCAAAGTTCACTTATGACGTCTTTTATTTAGAATACCATCAATTGTTGTCACTGAATCTAAAATTGTTAAGCATTTTTTCTCCAACTTAGTTTTACCAATTTTCCTACTTTTGTTGAATTTTTAATTCCTAAAATCCATATAACAGAACTTTCTTTCCCGTGATCTTTTCAATTTGAATTGTCTTTCTGGGGTGAGAAGAAGTGGTGGGACTGCTGTTGCAGTAGTGGTGGTGGTACTGGTGGAGGTGGTAGTAGTGGTGGTGGCTGGGGTGGAAAAGATGATGAGATGGCAGATAGGTTGATATAAGAGATGGAAAAGTTAGGGTTTTGGGGAGTAAAAAAGCCAACTCAACTATTTAAAATTTTTTTTATACAATCTCAATTGCACACGTGACCATCAAGTGTTGTTAATTTTCACAGTTTCGTCCATTTTGCATCTAATTTTGAGGTGACTGTTGTTAATTTTCACAGTTTCGTCCATTTTGCATCTAATTTTGACGTATGGGTGTTTAAACGCACATTTGCTAACAATAGAGAAAAAGTGATTATTTTATTAACCATAATGTTATTTGTATTTTATTCATATATAAAAATTTCACGTAGAGATTACATGGAAAATAGAGAAAGTAAGAAAGTAAGCGAAAAATGGCAATGGGGGCTTGGATTGGGTACGCATAGTTAGCCTTAGGCCCCATAGCTTTCTCTCTTTGTTGCAGTAATCTCTCACAAACCCTTTTAATACTCACTGTCCCCTCCAAGTACCTACTTTATCTTTTTCTAGTACCTAACTTCACCCTCTCAATTTTGAAACCAAAGATTTATCTTTTTTTCAATTTTATTGTTTCATTTTTGGTGAAATTTAATTGTGATTTTGTTGTTTCTATTACATTTCTATGGC
This sequence comes from Cinchona pubescens, assembly GCA_025175665.1. Taxonomy (NCBI): domain Eukaryota; kingdom Viridiplantae; phylum Streptophyta; class Magnoliopsida; order Gentianales; family Rubiaceae; genus Cinchona; species Cinchona pubescens. Next base: position 543,593 of record JANKKI010000267.1, on the reverse strand, counting down.
TTATGAGTTTGAGTGTGTTGGCGGCAATGAGGGGGCGTTTCTCCCAATAAAAACGATGTCGTCCGTATGATTGCCCTATTCAATTCTTATTATTACCCTGTGGCATTTCAAGAAGACCTTCGTGTCCTCTTCTGGAGAGTTTAGAAGTTAGAAATATCCATTGTTAATTACTATCTTTCTGTGTAATAATTTTGGATATTAAAGAAAATAATGCCGATCTAAAATGAAGCTTTAATTTTGGATATTAAAGAAAATATATGGATCACATAGTCCTATGCACTCCAAAAATATTAGAAATCAGGCATCAGCACTAATTGCAATTCTACACTTAGAATACCAATTTTTTACTTCCCTCTTCTTGATATTTTCAAATGTTGTAAGTTTATTCCCAATAGTATAATGCACACAACAAAACAGAATAAGTGAAATTGCTTTTGGCAGCTTATGTTTTCCAAGCTGATTCTTTCTGGGCAGTTCATTTTTGAAAGTAGAATGATTTTACTTTGAAAGGTCCGGATTTGCTGCCTTCACCTCCAACCATCTTCCTTTCCTTGTTCGCAACTGTACTCTTAGACCATGCTTCCTCACGTATTCTTGTTTCTGTTGATTTATTCTATCTTGCCGTCCTCACTCTCGCAGAAATAAACTATTTTATTTCTTTAAGTGGTTATCCTTTTATTGGAAATTCCCATTTTATGCTCCTTTTCTTTTATGGACCATCCTGGTAAAATCTAGCGACAGAAGTTCCTTTTTATTAATTTGGAAGTTAGCCATTCTTCAATTGTTTACTGCATAATATTCTTCATAGTCTGAATGTTGTGATGTTAGTCATTATAAGTGTATATAAATTATCTATTCCGAAGAAAAATTTTTATTATTTAATTTGCTATCAAATCTAGTGTAATATCCTATATACAAGCACTTGTTTTCTAACTTTATTTGGTCAACATTATTATCAAAAATAAGTAATTAAATTTCTTTGACCAAATAATATTTGTAAATAATGCCTATCCAATCGGAGTCCTTACTATTTGAGGCTGTTTATCATGAAATACAGCATGCTTAATGTTTCTTTTGCTTGTAATGTGCCAGTTGCTCATCTGCTCTTGTTTGAATGTGGAGCTGGTGGTATGGGTATGGGTCATGGTGTTGCACATGTTGTCTTTTTTTAGTGTTAGCCTTTTGACACCTGCATTTGGACCGGCAATTTTTTATATGGAGAAGTGCTCACAATAAGATCTCGATGCCTTTTTTTTTCTTGTTTCTTGTAAGAAAATGTTTCTTTTACTTGTACGGCATTCATTTTGGTATTTTGACATTTCACGTATCAAGCTACTTTTGGTCAATTATTCACCTTACTATTATAACTTCTTTTTTTTTTTTTTTTTTTGGGTGGGTTTAAAACATGGTATTCTGCAACATGATTTTCTTCTTTTTGGGAAACTGAACTTTTTTGATGAATCATAATTCTGGCTTGGTTTCTCGACCTAATATTATACGGCTTACGTGTTGCAGCAATCATTGCCCTTGCATTTGTTACAATCCATATATTTTTATTGGTCATTGCGCTCAAAGGATAGGTTAAAGGTAAAGGTCGGGACCTTTAAGTTTATCAAGTCGGGAGGGCTGTCAGTTTAAATCCATGATAGTCTGTCGAAAGATAAGTTCTAACATTTTCAAAGAGAAGAGAAGATGGAAATTAAGTCTCAAATAAAAATCTAGATGTGTATAAGAGACACTAGAATACCTTCTTGCAAATGAGTGTCCCTCTAAGAAGAGGAAGGAAGGAAGGAAGCGTCGCTTCAACAATTTTCAAATCACTTGGGATGATTGCAACTCTAAAGGAGAAGTTGAAGAAGAGATGGTTTAAGGCACAAATGGCCTTTATGGCCATTATCGAAGATGAGGTAATAAACATTACCAAAAATGCCAAATGGTTCCTAGATAGTGGGTCTCAAGACATATGACTGGTGATGCATCTCTTTTCACCAAACTCATGTCCAAAACAGTAGAAAGGTGACTTTTGGGGATAACATGAAAGAAAAATCAATTGGTATTGATGATATAGGTAAAAATGGTAAGACATTAATTAAAAATGTGCACCTAGTTGACAATTTGAATTACAATCGCTTAAGTATGAGCCAACTATGTGATAAAAATCTATATGTATTCTTTACCAAGCATGAATGTTTAATTCTTGATAAAAATTTTGCTATTTTATTTAAAGGTTTAGGCACAATGATGTTTATGTGATAATTATGTTGATAACTTTGGTAGTGGAAATGTAAAATGTTTAATCGCTTCTATAGATTATCCCTGGCTTTACATAAAAGGTTTTGTCATTTCAACATGGATTTAATCTTTCTAAGAAAGAATTGGTATGAGGTTTGCCCAAATTAAAGTAGAAAAATAAAATTTATGATGTATGTCTATTCGGTAAATAAGTTAAAGTTTCATTCAAACCAAAAAAATAATATGTATCTACTTTTAAACCTTTAGACTTATTGCATAAGGACTTGTTTGGTCCAACTCAATATGCTAGTCTCAGTGGTAGTATATATGCCTTTATAATTGTTGATGACTATTCTAGGTATACTTGGGTACTATTTCTTATTCATAAAAATGAAGCCTTTGAAAATTTTGTAAAACTATTTTAAATACAAAATTTGCTGAATTTGAAAATTGTTCGCTTAAGAAGTGACTACAGAGCCGAGTTTAAATTTGGAGGTTTTCCTGAATTTTGTGATTACAACGGTATTTCGTACGTGAATTTTTGGTTGTTAGATTGCCTCAACAAAATGGTGTTGTTGAAAGAAAATATAGAACACTTCAAGAGGCTATTAGAACCATGATTAGTGAGTGTGACGTACCAAAATATTTTTGGGTCGAAGCGGTTCACACGGCTTGTTATGTTATGAATCGAGTTCTTTTGAGCCTATTTCAAACAAAACATCTTATGAATTCTTGTTTTGCAAAAAATTCATTGTGAGCTATTTCAAAAGTTTTGGTTGTAAATTCTTTATTTTAAAAATCAAAGAAAATCTTGAAAAATTTGACAAACAATCGGATGAAGGAATTTTTTTAAGATATTCTAATGACAGGAAAGCATACCGAGTATACAATAGTAGAACTCTTTTAATTGAAGAAGTTGTGCATGTTACATTTGATGGGGCTAATGATATTATTTCCAAGAATGTTTGTGATGATGAAGATGTAGGTGTATAAAAGGAACTTGAAAAGCTCACTATACATGAAGAACATCAAGAGACCCAAGGCAATTAATGAAGACGATACTCATCACTAGTGTGAAGATGGAAAAAAGAACGAAAACTCTCCAAAAGATCTTCCAAAAGCATTGATATTTGTTTCAAGTCAACCTCAAGAATTAATCATAGGTGAGCCGTCCAATGGGATAAAAACTTGTTCTCATAAACTTTGAATAATAATGTGCCTTACTTTCTCAGATTGAACCTAAACGTGTAGATGATGCTTTGAATGATGAATCTTGGGTTCTTGCTATGCAAGAAAAACTTAGTCAATTCGAGAAAAACAATGTGTGGACTTTTGTTGAAAGTCCCTCAACTCATCCCGTAATAGGAACAAAATAGGTTTTTAGAAACAAATTAAATGATAAGGCTAGACAATTAGAAATAAAGCTAGACTTGTTGCAAAAGGATTGCTCAAGAAGAGGGAATTGATTTTGATCAAACCTTTGCACCCGTTGCTCGCTTAGAATCTATTCGTATTCTTGACATGAATGCTTTAACAATCTTGCAAAATATGTCAAATGGACATCATCTAAGTGGTTTTTAAGAGACTTTCATTGATATTCCTTTTTGTTGTACAAGAGAACTAATTTTGAAAATAAAGATTTTCCAAATCATGTGAAAAATTTCAAATAACTTTATCTACATTGTATAAAAGACCAAGATCTTAGTATGAAAGGTTAAGTGACTTTTTATTGAAAATGATTTTAAAAGGGGTGTTGTTGACCCTACTCTTTACACCAAAAATAGTTTTAATAACTTGTTGGTTGTTCAAATTTACGTTGATGATATCATTTTTGGAGCAACTAATGAAAGTTTGTGCAAGGAATTTTCTTGTTTGATGCAAAAGGAATTTGAAATGAGTATGATAGGAGAATTACAATTCTTCCTTGGTCTTCAAGTTCACCAAACAAAAGAAGGAATGTTCATTACACAAGTCAAGTATATAAAGGAACTACTCAAGCGCTTTGGGATGAAAGATTGCAAACAAGTCGGAACTCCAATATGCACTACTCAACCAAACTTGACAAAGATGAAGAAGGTAATAGTATTGATAAAAAATACCATAGAGGCATGATCGGAAGTCTACTTTATTTGACAGCTAGTAGACCAGATATTATGTGTGTTGTTTGTCTGTGTGCTAAATTTGAATCTTGTCTTAAGGAATCACACTTAATTGCTGTAAAAAGAATTTTTATATACTTGAAAGGGACGTGAATTTCAGTCTTTGGTATCCTAAATCCACTAGTTTTGATTTAATTAGTTATTCAGATGCTAACTTAGCTGGTTGTAAAATTGACAGGAAAAGTACTAGTGGTATGTGTCACTTTTTCGGTAATTGCTTATTGTCCTGGTTTAGCAAGAAGCAAAATTCTATTTCTTTATCTACAGCGGATCCCAAATATATTGCTGTTGGAAATTGTTGTGCTCAACTTCTTTGGATGAAACATATCTTAAAGGATGTTGGTATTATTTTTATTGTGTGCCTATGAGATGCGACAATACTAGTGTAATTAAATCTCACTAAAAATTCTGTCTTGCACTGTAGTACAAAACACATTGATGTCAAGTATCACTTTATAAGAGATCTTGTATGTGTAAAGGAAATTTGAGTTGAATTTGTGTGTATAAAGGATCAATTGGCTGATATTTTTACTAAACCTTTCCCTTTAGATCGTTTTGAATTTCTCAGAACTCGCTTGGGCATTATTGATTTCAAAACTATATGAGTTATGCTTTCGGAAGCAAATATGCGTCCTAAGTCCTCTATTCTCTCGGACATAAATTAATGCCCAAACTCCTTATTTTCTTTTACTTTTTGACTCAGACATTTCCATTCGTCCAAATCTCTGAAAAATCATACAGACGATTACCACCGTCTGACATTCTTTTAGACGCACAACTTAGATTTTCAGTCGTCCGTTCATCTGTGATCGGATGCACTATCAAATGTATATCAATCGTTCAGACATCTGAACGACTGTTCTATTCGTTTAAAACCTTTCACTTTCCCCTTATCGAACACCCTACAACCCCACCGAACCGCAACTCGATTTAGGAGACAACCTTCCAATTCCTTCAATTCGTCCTTTTTCTTCTGAAATTGCTCAAGAAATTCCTCTTTCCAACTCTTCACCTGTCTCATTTGAACTTCTTTTCACCATATGTCATCTTATCTCTATAATTTCCATAAAAAACATTACTTTCACTATTTTCATTCTCCAACTTCCTCTTCAAGTCAAGATGGTTCATTCACGTGGAGGATCTTCAACAACCACTAGGGGAAGAAATCAAAGGGAAAGGCTCCAGTGCAAGGTCAAGCATCAACAAATCCTCAACCCACCTCCAATCCCACTTTGCCAAAATTTATTGATGCCAAGGCATCAGATAGGTACATTTCCTTGCTTAGCAAACCCATAATAGTGCAACGTCCTATTTCTCAAAGTTTATTTGATAAATTAAACTTACCTCTTTTCTGGGATTACTTTGAAAAACAAAACTGGGAGAATTTAATTCACCTTGATTTCTCCGTTTACTATCATGACATGGTGTTACAATTCACTACTAATCTTCGCACAAGTTTCAACTGTTCGAACCTTAGTTTCTCATGTGAATCAATCAACATTAAAATCTCTTCCGATGTCATTAATACAATTTTTGAGTGTGAAGTTCTTTCTCCCGATGAAATTTCATATTTCTTCTCTTAGACAAATGGCCTGCTATAGATACTTGTTTTGATGTAGAAAAGGTTAAACAATATTTTCACGTCAATTTTAAATAGGCTTTGAAAACCAAAACTACTCTAATTAGTCCTGATCTCAATATTTTGTACTCCTTGGTTACTAATTTGTTATTGCCTACTGATAGGCATCGCATTGAGCCAAGAAAAATGCAACTATATTTATTTTGCTGTGTTTATAAAGGAGTCAAACTTGATTTTGGATATCTATTTTGTTCCTTATGGGAACTATTTCTGACTAGCACTCGTAGGAACATCCCTTTTGGAAAATTCTTAACTATTCAATCACTTTGATGGCAATCAAAAATAATACCCCCTATTTTAACAAAGCTTATATTGAACGAAAGGGTTTGCTTTTTTTTAATGACCAATGGTTTACAAAGGCTGCTTATGAGCTTGAGAAGTCTAAATCACATGCTTCTAGTTCAGGACAAGCACTACCTCACTCTCTTTCTCCTCAACCCTCCTCTTCCACACCTCTACTGCCCCATTCCCCACACATTCAATTTTTAGAACCCTCTCTTTCCCATCTGTGCACACTTGTCAACAATCTCAGTAATCAAATATGTTCATTTCAATGCCACACCCTTTGAAAGTTAAAGAGACTAGAGACTAAACAAACCATCCTTCAAGAAGCGTTAAGCCTTGGAATGTCTACCTCATCTCAAGTTCAATTTGCCAATATTCAATCACAATACATTCTCGAGTCCTCCTCCGACAATGACGACAACGACATTGACGATGCTGATCATTCTAATCCTGAGCCCGAAGCTCGTGAGGATCCAGTTGGTGCAACCAATTCTGAAAAACACATTGTTCCTAGCATTGATGCTGATGATGACGAAGACGTTGATGACACATTCAATTACCTCATGACCTTGATCCTCAAGACCTGAGTGAACAAGACAGTGAGGCTACGGATGATGATATACCAGCCAAAAAATGCAAACGTGAGGAACGCGCCAAGAAGAAGAATGATTTAGATTCTACCCCCTAGTTTCTCCTTAGCTTCATATGTTTGCTGAACTTGGATGTATGTTTAAAATACATTTGCTGAACTTAGAAATAGTTGAACTTGACTATTTGCTGCACTTGACTATTTTTACGAAAATTTTTACCTTTATTCATCTTGTAGTTTGCGTAAAAGGGAGCATCTTCTCAGGGGGAGCGTATTTCGCTTTGATGATGCCAAAAGGGAGGAGAAATGTAGCTGTTTAAGTGTTTATAATTAATTGTGTGATCATGGTTGTTGGATTTTGCTTGATGGATTAATTTTCTAAACTATGATTGAGTTGATTTGCCTTGTGATTTGTCATCATTGTCAAAAAAGGAGAGATTGATGACCTACAGCCTTGGTTTTGATGATGATAAATGCAATATAACAATCTTAACTTAAGCTGTGTAGGAATTCTATTTCATTTGTTCATAACAGAGTTTTCGGACAATGTACATCATCTGAATAGCACTATGTTACTTGGATGCACAAACTCATCCGAACAAATTTACTTCAGACACAATGCACCGTTTGAAAAGTCATGCAGAGGGCAAGATTTTGAGCACCTATACCGGACATGCCTAAATATCCGAACGAATTTACCTTAGACGCAACACACCGTTTGATAGGTTAGGCAGAGAGTAGGATTTTGAGGCACCTAAAATGAACGCGTCTAACTGTTCGAAGAAATCTTATCGAACGTGCCTAACTGTCCGAAGAAAAAGCAACCGTGGTCAAGCACTAAACCTTTCGGACACACTACACTATCTGATGACTAAACTCATCAACATACCTGTTTCAGATGAAAGAACGGACACAATCTCGGCCGTCCGACATATGGCGTTTTCAACTCCATGATATCACAGATTGGATGCTTGTTCAGACACTTAATAAAGATCTCGGACGTCGGAAACCTATAATGGCTAGTTTTTCTGTGTTTATTATCTAGCTGTTAGGAAGTGATTGGGAGCTGATTTATTACATCTATAAATGCCAACCCATCTGTATTTTGTAAAATTATCTTATACATTGAATACAAGCAAGAAGAAAGGCAATTTGACTGCAAATCAGCTCTTTAGTGATATTGTATTAATGTGTACTTGAGAGTGTTATTCAAAAACATTGACTGCAGTGATAATCTTGTACAAAAGTGATGTTGAGTGTAAAATTCTTGGCTCAACTATAGAGAAGTAGTGTGAACAAGGGTGATCCTACTTTGTGTATATTTGAGATTATTGACTCACCAAATTTGAAGGAGCATCTTAGTGGATTACTACTCCAAGCTAACTAGCTTGGGAGTGGTGTTTGTTTAACCTCTCTCTCTCCGTTCATTCTATTCATTTAGTATGCACTTAATTGCTTATATTCTTACCATCTTACTTGTTAAGTGCAAGAGATTTAATTGTTCATTATTTGCAAATTAATTTTTAGAAACCTAATTCACCCCCCCCCCTCTTGGGTTGCTTTGGGACCAACAGTACAGGTAGGAAACTTCCGGGGCATAAATACTGATATTGTTTTGTTAGTTGTAGTACTCATTTGTGATTGGTGTACGTTATTCCTATACTTATTATTATCCCATTTGTCTGGATTTTTTATGTTATTAGCCCTTGTCAGGCTTTTGTTTATATTATTAGCCCTTGTCAGGTATGGTTGTTGGCATGGTAATCTTAAAAAATATGACAAATTATGTCAAAATTTTTCCAAAAATTTTGGTAAATCAACAATTTTTGCAAGGTTTTCTTTCAATTTACAATTTTTAAATTTAGTACTTTTTAAATTTTTAAATTATACTTTCAGGCTTATTGATACCTACATGAATATATCACTATTAACTTATAACTGGTTTAGGGAATTTTATTAGTGCTTACGAATCAAGGACAAACATTCAAGTATTTGATTTAGCGGTATTTTCTTGATCTATAGTGTTTAGGGTTTCAAAACAACTTCGTTTATATAAAAATTGTACTTACTTACAAGGATCAATGTTTAAGGGTTAATAATTTAGAGTTTTAGGGTTTAAGGTAGCAATTATTGATATTTCTTTCATTTATTAAAAATGTAGGGTTTGTAGATTTATCAGATGTATGGTTTAGGGTTTAGGGCTTAGTTTTTATGATTTTGGATTTTAGGATTTAGTATTAGGGCAATGTTTAGGGTTTAGTATTAGGGTTAAGGGTTAAGGTTTAAGGTTTAGTTTAATGGGTTTAGAGTTACTAGGTTTAGGATAGTATGATTAGTCGTTTAGTTTTAGGTCTTTCGGGATAATGGTTTGGGGTTTAGGGTTCACATTTAGGTTTTGTTTTCAAGATTTGGGTTTAGGTTTCGGGTTTGTGTAAGAGGGTTAGGGTATAGGGTTTTTAGTGTTACTACAGATCTTGTGTTTATGTTTTATGGTTTAGGGTTTACGTGGTTTTATTTGAAAAAGTGTTCGTGGTTTATTAAAACTAGTAGGTGAGGCACACAGTTACGTGTGTGATTTTAAAATTTTAATTGATAAAAAATAGAAAGAAGTTATGGGTAAGATATTAGTAGCATGATGTGTAATTATTAGTAAGATATATTTCAATGTAGGTGTATGAAAAGAAGTTGTGACATAAGTTTAAGGTTTATGAAAGTGTTTTATACAGTTAGATAATTAAGTTTATAGCAAATTAAGGTTTATGAAAGTATTTAGGGTTTGGTTTGTAGTTATACTACAATTTCGATCTCTCATTTCTGTTTAACATCAGGTCATGGCTATTCATTGAATCCAAGCTCAAATCACATTTTCTTAATGCAATTTCTTTTTAATATCACAATGCAAATAATAAAAATTAAATTTTGAGACCTCACGTTCGAATAATGCTAGTTCAACCTAATTATTTAAATCAAATAATAATAAAACTCATTTTCCCCAAACTTCGCATTCATCAAGTGCTAAGTATTTTGTGTCTGATATAACTTTCAAAATCACTACTGTTAAAGAATCACTTTTACAATCATCACAATGTCCGACTTTTCTGTTGTTCGTTTTTGTGTTTCTCCTTGTGGAAACATGCTTGTGATTGTCTAAGAAGAAGTATTCGTTCTTGAGTCAAATAATATTGTCTTTCAAATAGATAGAACACCTCTCTCCAATATATTAGATCTGTGGTATTAATCATTAGCCTAATGGTCAGCCAATTTGATCCCCAGCTAAACCCTGCACCTCCTTAGGTGCAGCTAACTTAAGTCCTCAAATGATCTAGAAAAAGACTTGGAAAGGGTGGAGCTTAAGATAGGAAAACCAAAATCAAGGTAAGATGCATGGTAAGAGGAGACAAGTCAAGAACTTATTTTCTTATTGCATCTTGACATGTAATCACTCTTCTGTGAGATGTTTTATCTAACCAATTACTGAAGTATCCCTCCCTAAGCTTTGTTCTTTTACTTGATTCTCTTCAAGTCAATTAGTCAACTTAAAACATTGGAAGGCCTTTGCTTGAAGCCTTCTACCCCTGGTTCTTTGCTGATTCACTGCATGGATAAGCCATCTGTTTGGAGCCAATTTAACAACATTATTTGGATAAAGCATCAAAATTTAAAATTGCAAAAGTCCCCAAATCTGTTTTTGGGTGTTGGATTTTTGTTTTTAATGCATATAAAACTTTATAGCAGACTGATAAGGAGATGTTATTTGACATTTAGGGTGTGTTTGTTTCAATGAAAAATATTTTCCAGAAAATATTTTCTAGAAACTATTTTCCCAAACTTCTTGTACTTGGCTCAATTAACACTAATGAAAATATTTTCCAAGGGAAAATGTTTTCCTTTTTCGGATGTAAAATGACTTTACTTTTTTTTCCCCTTTTAAAGTTGATCTACAATAAATCTCTACCTACCCCTTAATAATTCGAACTCAAAACGCATAAATCATAGGAGAAATGTTATCTTACTATTTAAGTTACACTTCGTTGTTAGTAAAATAACTTCCTTATATAACTTACCACACGTTTGTTGATGTACGCTTTAGAGACCATATTTATTTCCCAAAAAAAAAAGAAAAAAAAAACTCGAATCCTGCATCAACTCCGGCTACTACACCAACAACCTCCATTTCTTCCTACATTCTTTATCTCTGGTATCCTTCATCAACCCCCTCTTCCCCCCATCCCTGAAAAAACAAAACAAAACAAAACAAAACTCAGATCCTGTATCATCTCTGGTGACTACGCCGACAACCTCCACTTCTCTCTCCACTCTTTATCTCCAGTATCCTTCAGAACCCCTCCTTTTCCCAAAAAAAAAAAAATAATTACACCTACTCTACATGTGCGACGCATCCATATCAAGCTATTTTTAGAACACACTGAGATATGAAAAATCTAGAGAAATCATGATCTAGAAAGAGGGAAAGCATGGAGGTTGCTAGATGGGACTATGAAGAAGTGAGACCACTACCAAACTCAGGAAAATTGGGGGAAGATAAATATAGAAGCATCAAAGATGTCTATATATCCCCAAAAATTGATAATAATGGGACTAGTTTGGGGATGGTGCTTTATATTTGATTGGAAAGATGTGGTAGTGGTAGTGTGGTGGTTGTGGTTCTGGATGGGGTTTGCAAACTTGTAGTAGAGGATGAATTTGGTAGAGAAAGAGACTGGTTTGTTGAATTTTAAAGGTTAAGCATATTTATATGTCTCTATCTTTTATTAGGAATAAATTTTCAAATAACTTGATCAAACACTAGAAAAAAAATCATGAAAACAATTATTTTCCTAAAATTGATTTTCAAAAAAAAAATATTTTGCATAGGAAAATAATTTACATCCAATCAAACAGACCGTTAGTGTGTACTTTTTACCCCACTTGGAATGATAGCTAAATTAATGCCATATATTTTCAATTAAAAAATTTACTATACAAGATTTAACATAGCAGCTAACAATGCCATAGACAGCATAAGATTGCTATTTGCTCTCACTCTTGCGACAAATTTTTAAACCTTTTCCTCCTATCACCTATACACCTTTTAAGATTTTCCTCATATAAGTTATCTCTATGTTAATTTTGTATATATTCTCAATTTCGTCGTAGTCATTTCTTATTTGCATTATACTATCACTTCAATGGTGTGCTAGTCAACTTCTATGATTTTACCCATATAGGTTTTAAGACTTAAAGAACTGATTGTACACATGAACTAGTACATCTTTTCGAAGAAATGAGAAGTACATTGTGATATACATTCCTTATTTTGTTTTTCAAGGATCAATCATACAAGGTTAAGGATAGAAATGTTAATCAGTGAATGATTCTTATCTATAATTATCCTTCCAACAATTCTCTTACACTATGTTTAGATTGATAGATTTGAGAAATGATTTGAAATATACACATTTATTGGAGGGATTTATAAAGTCAAAATGAATGAATTTCATATCCATCAAATTTGAAAAATTTATTTAAAATCCCTCATTTCATATTTTTTAATTTGGATGGATTTAAAATTCATCTATTTTAGTCTTACAAATCCCTTAAAAATAAGTGAATTTCAAATCATTTCCCAAATCCATTGATTCAAACACAATCTTATTTTTCCGTCCACTCTATCAATTCAAAATAATGAATAAGATGGGAAAACAGTTTCTTTCAATTTGTATAATTTAGGGAATGCACTCAAGCACCTAACTTATAAAGAGGGCCAAACCAACAAAATGGTATTGAGCTAATCCTAATTCTCAAATCTGTTACTTAGGAAATACTAGCATTTGAAGGGGATTTTTTTTCCTTAAAAAGATTGTGAACTAAACTATTTTATGACAAAATAACGGAACCCCTTTGAGTGCAACTCACGCGTTAGTTTCACTATATAGCATCCAAGGTAACAAAGTGTTGCTGACACAAAGCCGACACAATCACGTGGGACATCAAGCAAAATTTAGTTAAAGCTATATGTGGTTTATTCACAATTTTGATCCCTTAGTTTTTATTTGTGTTTATGTTGACCCATTCTTAAATTTTAGTTGTCTTCTTATTTGACGCCTGTAATTTGTTTAAAAAGTTTTTAATTAAGTTCTCATGTTAAAAATGTTAGATTAGTTTAATTAATCTTCATTAAGGCTTAATTAGTCCTTTGTAAGACTTTTATTAGTTCATTTGACATTAAATTAGGAATATTTTGTTTTATTAGTTTAATTTGTTTTAATTAATTTATGGTATTTTTCTTTGAACTCATGTGAGTCCTTATAGAAAGTCAAAATTAATTTATTATTTCTCTTATCTATTTTTGTCGTATTATTTTTGTAAAATTTGACATTTGAAATATACGACATTTTTTTTTACTTTAGAAGCCTTTCCAATGAAGGTTCTTGATTAAATTTTTTATTTATTTTTACAATGTATGGTTACCGATTGATCCTGTCAAGATGCATTAACCACAAAAGATTAGGGATGACCACAGAATCGGAACCAAAAGTGCTGGAACTATACTGTCAGAAATCGGTGGCTCTGGAACCAGAACCGGAACTATCGTTGGCGGTTCCATATATCGGGACCAAAACCGTGTTCAAGGTTCCGATTCTAATTCTCTATTTTTTAGAACCAGAACCGGAACTGAGTAAAAAAAAGAAATTATATATATTATAATCTTATAGGCCAATGTAATTGATGCATCTAATTTTTCTTTAAATTATCTTTTAGTATGAATTATCCAAAATGCATCTTTACTTTAATTTTAATACATCAATAAATAATGCAATAGTGTATTTTCTTTCCAAAAACAAAGTTTACAATTAAAATATAAATAAAATATAGTTTTTTATTTCTCATCTTAACTTGTATTAATTTTTTTAGTATTATCCAAAATGTATCTTTTTTTTAAAAAAAAATTCAAAATCAAAACTGTTTCCGAAACTGAATAGAACCAACCCGAACTGCCGATTCCTGAACCAAAACTGGAATCGACTCCAAAGGTTCCACTAGTTTTGGCTCTCCCTATAACCGAAACCGACAATTTTAGAACCATGGTCATAACCACATAAGATGAATGGTTAAGGCCCAAGATGGAGAATAGGTCCAACCTACCCATATGCCACTACATGTGAGTTTGTTGCAATTAGGTTCTCATCTTAAAAATGTTAAAATGAGTTTAACTAATATTTGGTTAAGGCTTAATTAGTCAATTGTTAGATTTTTATTAGTTCATTTAACCTTATATTAAGAATATTTTAGTTTTATTGGTTTAATTTGTTTTAATTAATGTATGGTCTTTTTTTTAGAACTCATCCTTTATATAAAATCGAAAATGTTTATTATTTCTCTTATCTATCTTTTACCATACCATTTTTTGTGAAATTTGACCTTTGAAATATACGATATTTTTTTACTTTGGAAACCTTTCCAATAGAGATTCATAATTAAGTATTTTCTTACTATGTGTTATTTTTCTTTTTGGTGTCTGATATATCTAAACCCAAGTACCAGATGGTTAACTTCCATTTGTAAACAAAAGAAAAAGTTTTTCCTATACAATAATCACCTCATTTTACAAGTCTCGTTTAAGTGCTTTGATTTTTATAAGAGGAAAAATTTCACTTACACTCAATATCATTTGGTTGTTTTCTTTATTATCCTAGCCCCATAAGGTTTAAAAAGCTACAAAACCCCCTGTGCTTTACATTCAAGACTTCAAGTGCCCAATGAACGAAAAATGCATGCCTTCACTAACAAAAGAGCTAAGTTGGTTACTTATGCCTTGTGTATTTTCCCTCTATTTTAAGTATAACATTTTCTTCTTTTAAAAAATCAAAGAAAATATAAAATAAAAAGGAATAATATGAACATCGTTAAAAATAAAATTCACAAAAATGTACTACAAAATAAAATAAAAAATCAGAAAAAATAAGAATAAAATTAAGATAAGTCATTATAAATAGATGGCATAAAAAAAGAAAAAATATATATATTAAAAAAAATATGAAAAAAAATATTTATATAATAAATAATATTTATTAGAAAAATTATTATGTGATAAGAAAGTTTACACCTACTAATCGTTATTTTTAGTTTGCTATACATAACAATTGACATATATAGTAAACTGCATTTATTGATTGTTAATGTTATTTACTTTATTTCACATATATGACGATTGTTTTTTTAGATTTACTAAATATAACGATCAGTATATATTGTGTCATTTTTATACCGATTGTGATATATAACCTACATGTAGTATTTTTTTGGGGTACATCAATCTTTATTGTTGTGCAATCAATTAGTTCCTTTAACTTTTATCCTTTTTGTTTACCTTAATTAGTTAAAAATTTATGATTTCAATTACTTTAAAAACCAACCAAATTAAAAACCATATTGAAACACACTTTTCAATTTTATTTTCCAACAAAAACATAATCCAATATTTACATAAATATGAAATATTAACTAAAGTCCTTATTAAAAACCAATTTATTGCAACCAATTAAGGAAACAGTACAACCGGTTGCAATTGCCAAATGCCAAGTCAGCCAACAAAAGCCGACTTCAAAGGCCACCTTTCAACACAGCATTTTTTGAACAACACCTCAACATCCTTTCTACAGCTTTTGTAGGGTCAGACATTGTGCATCAATGCACTCTAACATTATTGTTGCACTTGAGCAATTCCCAAAATAACTGGTTTTTTAAACTGCATTGAAGTAAGGAATAGAGAAAAAGTTGATGTAAGTAGAGACTTATCCTTGTTTTTAATGTACTGTTGGCCCACTTTTCCTGAGGATAGCTTGGCACCAAAAGGATACTGCCATTTTAGTATGTTGATAAGCATTATTTTTCCCCCACCTTTTTCTTCCCCTTCCATCCTCTTTTGTTTCTCCTTAAACAAAAATATGGTTCAGTGGTAATCATGGTTTAAAGACTCCCAAGTCTACATACCAGATTGGTGTGTATAATTGGGTGATCTCCAGTGAAACAGCTTACTAAGTCAAAAAATCAGTGAGACTCGCCTGAGCCTCACGAGTTCCAAAATCTTCATTTTTAACCAAAAAAATCACAAAAAAAAATGGTAGAGCTATTTATGGAGTCAAATTCGTCCGAGTTGTTCCGTTCAATTTCTTCCATTCTTCTATTTATTTTATTGTTCTTCCATTGCTTTGCTTTTCAGTCACAACTCAATTGCTTTTTTGCGTCTTTCGATTTCTTCAATGCCTGCCTCTTTGATTCAGATTTGCAACTAAAAATTGATACCTTTTCCTACTGGTGGTGGAGGAGATGAAGGACGGTAAGGTTCAAGGTAGCCGAAACCCGCTCACGACCCATCATCCCTAATCCATGTATTAGTATAATTTAAGGACCAAATTTTTTAAAAATTTTGTAAAAAGGCCCCAATACTTATATTCCTGCTTTCCTTCCCTTTGGTAATTTTTTTTTTTATCAAAACCTTTCCTTTGGTATTTGTATAACTATATTGGTACTAACTTTTTGTGAAATTAGTTGGACATAACTCATATTTTCATAAATAACTTTTTGATTTTAGGAATAAAGCTTCTTCAAAGTCAAAGTAAACCAATATCCTGTGTCCCTATTTACCGGTTATGATCTGCAATAGAAAAATTACTCTTTAGAACCAAAGAATTTAGAACCAGAGTTTTGAAAATTTGTACAAAGGCCCAATTATTTCTACTTTCTTTCCCTTTTAGCCTTTGTATATATGTCGTGTGGTAGTACTATATTACTACCATTTTATGAAATTCACTTGACACAATTTATATTTTTCATAAAATATGAAAAGAATGGACAGGAAAGTAAGCATATATAATTGTATATAACTACTACAATAACTTGGGTAATAATTCTTAAAAAAAATGCAAGTACTAGTTTGATTTAAAAATAGCATGCAAATTGATAGAAAATTCTCGTTAAAATACCATTCTAGTGTACTTTAGAAATATGTATAATATAATATCATGTGTTTTAAAAATTTATAAGTATATTAAGTACGACAACATTATGCTGTTACAGAACTATGAAATTTTTTAATTGTATTATAACTAGTTTGATTGATGGGTTAATAGCACTTAATCTCCTTGAACTACGCCTTTAGTTATACTTTGTCCCCTCTAACTCATTTTTATATGATTGGACAAAAATATTCTTTCTAAGCAATTGTTTTTCTTTTTCTTTTTTTTAACTATTCTTTCTCACTTTTGTTTTTCTTTTTCCCCTTCTTCCTTTTTTTTCTTTTGTTTTTCTTTTTCTCCTTTTCGCTTGCCATTAGCTACTTTCTTCGTTCTACTACAAAAATTTGTACACTTAAACTAAATTTTTTAATTTTCTTAAACTAATTATTTATTTTGTTGTCTTTGTTCATTTTTTTAATTCTTATTATAACAATATATATTTGTTATATTAGTAAAGTATTTTTTATCTAAAATTAAATTATAAAAACTTATATTAAAAGAGATTTATAATTAGTAAATTATAGTAAAAACAAATAAGAAAATTAATCAACAAATAATATTTTTATTTGTTGTTTTTTTCCATTGTTAAATGTTATTAAACCTTATTTTTACTTTTATCTATTTATTTGAATTTTTAAACTAAAATTTGATTTATTGAGAATCAAAGTTTTGAATTATTTAAACTCTACTTTCTTTACATATATTTAAATAGTTTAATTAACATTTTAAATAAACTTTAATGTAACTAATATATATCCTATTATAAAGGAAGTTGTAATGAATTTGAAATAATAAAATTTAAGAAATAAATGAGTTACAAAAAAAAAAAAAGAATTAGTTGAATTTTTTCCCTTTTTTTCATACCAATGGCTAGTTCTTTCCTATGCTATTTTATTTATACAATTAGGACGTATAAATTTTTTCAACTATTCTTTCTCACCTTTTTTGTTCTTTTCCCTTCGTCCTTTTTTTTCATTTATTTTTCTTTTTCTCCCTTCTCGCTTGAAATTGGCTACTTCTAATTGTTCTACTACAAAAATTTGTACACTTAAACTAAATTTTTAATTTTCCTTAACAAATTATTAATTTTGTTGTCGTTTGTTTATTTTTTAATTCTTATTATAACAATATATATTTGTTATATTAGTAAAGTATTTTTTATCTAAAATTAAATAATAAAAGCTTATATAAAAAGAGATTTATAATTAGTAAATTATAGTAAAAACAAATAAAAAAATTAATCAACAAATAATATTTTTATTTGTTGTTTTTTTACATTGATAAATTATTAAATTTATTTTTAAGAACTAATCTATTTATTTGAATTTTTAAACTAAAATTTGATATTATTGAGACTCAAAGTTTTGAATTATTTAAACTCTAATTTCTTTACATATATTTAAATAGTTTAATTAACATTTTAAATAAACTTTAATGTAACTAAGGTATATTTTATTATAAGGGAAACTGAAATGAATTTACAATAATAAAACTAAAGAAATAAATAAGATACAAAGTAAGAAAAAAGAATTAGTACATTTTAGATCCCATTTTTTCATACAGAATGGCTAGTTCTTTCTTATGTTGTTATTATTTATACAATTAGAAATACGTATAATTTTTTTCAACTATTCTTTCTCACCTTTTTTGTTCCTTTCCCCTTCTTCCTTTTTTTTTCTTTTTTTTTTTTTCTCAGAAAAGTTGCCATTAGCTACATTACGTTCTACTACAAAAATTTGTACACTTCAACTCGATGTTTTCCAAACCTTATTTTGATGATGACATAAACACTTAACTCTGCAAAACAAGCTTTTGCAGGAACAGATCTTTCGGACGCACAGAACTGTCCGAACTAGGTCAAAACGCCCGAACGATTGCATCGTCCGAACGAATCGAAAGAATGGGATCCTATCGCCTCTCTTTCAGACGCTCGAGGAAGTGTACGAAATTTTTGTCGGACGAACGTAGGATGTATGCTAATGGCTGTCTCTTACTAAGCCTCTCAACATGTGTATAAGAAGACAGGCTTTCGATCCATGGACGCATTCAATCCGTCTCGGACGTCTTGAACCCCAACGGCTATTTTTTGTGCATTTATTACTTAGCCGTTAGGAAGTAGTTGAAACCACTATTTATTGCACTGAGGAAATGAGGTGGTGGAATAACCTGAAATTAAGTATCTAATTTATTGTGTCTCTTATACACAGTAATTTGAGTGCAAATTGACTATAGTGCTTTGTGTGTATTAGTGTGCAATTGCTAGTGTAATTCAACTTTGAATGGAGTGATAATCTTGTATGAAAGTGTGGTATAAGTAAGATTCTTGGCTCAACTAAAAGAGTTTTTAGTGTGAGCAATAACTTCCCAATAATGTAACCAAGCTTGGCTAGTCAAGATTGTGAAGCATCAAGATGTTTAAAAGAGACAGTTTCAAGGTTTTAACTTGGAAGTATTGATTGTTTAATTTTCTCTCTTTACTTTACTTGTTTCTATTGATTTTGTTATATCTCGCATTCAATTTGAATATCTTCTTTTCTCATAGTAATTTTTAGAAACCTAATTCACCCCCTCTTAGGTTGCTTTGGGGCCAACAATTGGTATCAGAGCTTGGTCTCATTATATTGCTTAAATTGTACTTTTGAGTAAAGAAATATGGCAACCAACAATGCTCTATTTTTTGAGAGTCAATCCGTTACTAGGCCCCCTATGTTTAATGAGGCAAATTTTATTAGTTGGAGAGACAGAATAAAAATATTTCTGCAATCTATTGACATTGATTTGTGGTATGTTGTCAATGAAGGTCTATTTGAAGCTTCTATCATTGATGATCACACAAATAGAAGAAGAGAAAAGACAAGGAATGAGCTCACTCCACAAGACAAGGCAAACTTGACGTTGAATGCAAAAGCCATGAATGTGTTATACAATGCCTTGGATGCAAATGAATCAACTCGCGTGAAGCGTTGCATTTCTGCTAAAGAAATATGGGATAAGTTGAAGGAAATTCATGAAGGGAGCGATGACATCTAGATGTGTGTATAAATTCACATCTTATAGCACTTCTTGCCAAGTATGAATCCTTCAAGATGGAACCACATGAGAACATAGACAAAATGTACTAGACTGTGACATTATAAAGGATCTTGAAGCCTTGAGTAAGGAGTACTCTTTGGGTGAAAAAAATAGAAAAATCCTAAATGCTCTATCCAAAGAATGGGATGCCAAAACAATTGCTATAGAGGAAGCCAAGAATTTAAATTTAATGCCTATTGAATCACTAATCAATTCTCTTACATCTTATGTACTCAAGTTAAAGGCTAAGGTTGTGGATGATGAAGAAGCAAGGCCAAGAAGGAGCATTGCTCTAAAGACCTCTCAAGAGGAAGATGAAAATAGCTCCATCAATCTAGAAGATGAAGATCTTGATGAAGGAGATCTTACACTCATCACCAAAGGATTTCTTAAACATTACATCAACAAACGAAGAATGAGAAGAGGCGGAGCTACAAATTCAAATAATTTCAAAGGAAAGTCTAGGCTTGAAATGAAGAAGCAAAATGAAAAATGCTTTGAATGCGGTCAACTCGGGCATTTTACAAATGAGTGTCCTTTCAAGAAAAAGAAGGAAGGAAGAAAACCAAGATTCAACAACTTTCAAATCACATGGGATGATTGCAACTCCAAAGGAGAAGTTGAAGAAGAAATGGAGTCGGCACAAATGGCCTTCATGGCCATTGGAGATGATGAGGTAAATTCTAACTATGACTCTAATGATGAAAATGGTGAAGATGATCTTGAAGCTTTCATTTTGAAATTACATGATAGCTTAAAGGAATCATATGCTAGAAATAAGGAGTTAGCTAAAAAGTCAAATGCTTTATTGAATGCTAACTCTAAACTTGTGAATGAAAATAATAGGCTATCGCAAGAAAATCGTGATTTGAAGAAAAGAATGCATGTGAGATCAAAGGTCAAGGAAGAACAAGCCTCCTTGAAGAAAAGAATGGATGATTTGAATACTCTTCTATCTAGAAAGAAAGAAAATATCTTTGATATGAAAAGAAATAGAAATGTAGCAATCAACAAAAATTTTGTCATGTTTAGAAGGGGTGACTTATGTATTGTAAAACCAAAATCTTCTTTATATGGTAGATAAAAGCATTATTTGTAGATATTGCCAACAACATGGACATGCTAAGAATAGCTGTTATGTCAAGAGGAAAGAAAAACTTGGAATGAAAGTTGCATGGATCGAAAGCAATTTCACTAACTCAAATGGACCCAAGAAAATATGGGTACCAAAAGTTATCAATTGATTTATTGTGTAGGTACTTAACATAGCCAACAATGCTAAGTGGTTCATAGATAGTGGATGCTCAAGGCACATGACGGGTGATGCCTCTCTCTTCACAAATCTTACATCCAAAAACAATAGAAAAGTCACCTTTGGAGCCAACAACAAAGCAAAATCAATCGGCATTGGTGATGTAGGTAAAAATGGTGAAACCTTGATTAAGAATGTACTTCTTGTCGATAATTTGAACTATAATTTATTAAGTGTTAGTCAACTTTGTGACAAAAATTTATATGTTTTCTTTACCAAGCATGAATGTCTTATCCTTGATAAAAATCATGTTGTCTTATTCAAGGGCTGCAACTAGGCACAATGATGTTTATGTGATTCATCTTGATAAAATTAGCAATAGCAATGTAAAATGTCTTACCGTTTCCATAGATGATCCTTGGCTTTGGCATAGAATATTTTGTCATTTTAATATGGATTTGATTGAAAAACTCGCCAAGAAAGATTTGGTAAGAGGTTTACCAAAACTGAAATTTTTGAAAAATAAAATTTGTGATGCTTGCCAATTTGGTAAACAAATCAAAGTTTCTTTTAAACTAAAGAATTTTGTGTCTACTCATAAACCTTTAGAATTGTTGCATTTAGACTTATTTGGATCTACTCAATATGCTAGTCTAGGTGGTTGCAAATATGCATTTGTTATCGTAGATGACTATTCTAGGTTTACTTGGGTATTATTTCTTGTTCACAAAAATGAAGCATTTGAAAAATTTGTAAAATTGTTTTCCAAAATTCAAATACCTTTGGATACAAAAATTGTTCGTCTAAGGAGTGACAATGGTGCCGAATTTAAATTTGGGGTTTTCCGAACTTTTGCAAATTTGCAACGGTAGACTTGTCATGAGTTTTCGGTTGTTAGAATCCCTCAACAAAATGGTGTTGTTAAAGGAAAAATAGGACTCTTCAAGAAACGGCTAGATGTATATTAGTGAATGTAGACTTGTATAACAATAGGATTGGGCCGAAGCGGTAAACACGGCTTGTTATGTTATGAATCGAGTTTTATTAAGATCCTCTTTAAATAAAACTCCTTATGAACTCCTTTTTTGTAGAAAACCCGTTGTGAGCTATTTCAAAGTTTTTGGTTGCAAATGCTTTATTTTAAAAATAAAAGAAAACCTTGAAAAATTTGACAAAAAATCAGATGTAGGAATCTTTCTAGGATATTCTAGTGACAAGAAAGCGTACCGAGTTTACAATAGAAGAATGCTTTTAATTGAAGAAGTTGTGCATGTTATATTTGATGAAACTAATGATGTTATGTCAAAGAATTTATGTGAAGATGAAGATGTAGGTATTTTAAAGGTGGAGCTCGAAAAGCTTGTTATTCATGAAGATTATCAAGAAGTTACATCAAGCGTTGATGTCAACAACCATCAAATTGACGATGAAAAGAATAAGGATGCTCAAAATGATCTTCCGAAAGCTTGGAGATTCGTCTCTAGTCATCCTCAAGATTTAATCATAGGTGATCTATCCGATGGGGTAACTACTCGTTCTCATAAACCTAAACATATAGATGTTGCTTTGAGTGATGAATCTTGGGTTAATGCTATGCAAGATGAACTTAGTCAATTTGAGAAGAATAATGTATGGACCTTAGTTGAAAGACCTTCTTCTCATCCCGTTATTGGTACTAAATGGGTTTTTAGAAACAAATTAAATGACAAAGGTGAAATCATAAGAAACAAAGCTAGACTTGTTGCCAAAGGTTACGCTCAAGAAGAGGGCATTGACTTTGATGAAACCTTTGCATCCGTGGCTAGGTTAGAATCCATTTGCATGTTTCTTGCATTTGCATGTTTCAATAACCATTTCAAATTATTTCAAATGGGTGTCAAAAGTGCCTTTTTAAATGGTTTTATCGACCAAGAAGTTTTCGTCGAACAACCTCCGGGCTTTGAAAATAAAAATCTTCCAAATAATGTTTTCAAACTCTCTAAAGCTTTATATGGTTTAAAACAAGCTCCAAGAGTTTGGTATGAAAGATTTAGTGGGTTCTTGATAAAAATGGATTCAAAAGAGGTGTAGTTGACACCACTCTTTTTACAAAAATGGATTCAAATGGTTTGTTAATCGTTCAAATTTATGTTGATGATATTATTTTTGGAGCAACTAATGAAAGTTTGTGTAAGGATTTTTCACATTTAATGCAAGAAGAGTTTGAGATGAGTATGATGGGTAAGTTGCAATTTTTTCTCGGATTACAAGTTCATCAAACTAAGGAAGGAATGTTTATTACACAAATCAAGTACTCAAAGGAGCTACTCAAATGATTTGGAATGGAAGATTGCAAACAGGTTGGCACGCCAATGTAGCACTTCAACCAAACTTACAAAAGACGAAGAAGGTAATAGTGTTGATGAAAAACACTATAGAGGTATGATCGGAAGTCTACTTTACTTAAGCCCAGTAATCCGAGATATCATGTTTGCTGTTTGTTTATGTGCTAGATTTCAATCTTGTCCTCTAGATGAGAATCACATTTGATAGTTGTTAAAAGATTTTTAGATATCCGAAGGGTTCAATGGATTTTGTCTGTGGTATCCAAGGTCCTCTACATTTGACTTGATTAGTTATTCGATGCCGACTTTGTGGATGTCATTGATAGAACTGTCTCTGTGGTACACATCTAGATTCTGGGAAAGTGACAGGTGTCTTGGTTTAGCAAAAAACAAAATTCTATTTCTCTTTCTACGGCTGAAGCTGAATACATTGCTGCTGGAAATTGTTGTGCTCAACACATTGGATGAAACATACTCCGAAAGATTTTGGTGTATTTTTTTATTGTGTTCCCATATTGTGTGACAACACTAGTGCAATCAATCTCACAAAAAATCCTGTTATGCACTTTAGAACCAAACACATTGATGTTAAGCATCATTTCATTAGAGACCTTGTTTGTAAAAAGGAAATTCGTGTTGATTTTGTGCCTACTTCAGATCAATTGGCTGATATTTTTACAAAACCCTTAGCTCTAGATCGTTTTGAATTGCTGAGAAAATGTTTGGGGATTTTACAGATAAATCTGGCATAGGTTCATAGTTCGGACGCACTTATTCGTCCGAACAACTCTCCTTTCAGACGCTCTGGATAGTCCGAAAGCTTATGTTACTTCTCGGACGCTCATGTATCGTCCGAACATTATTCTCTTTTTTACCAAACTCTCTGGAAATTTTCTGGACGTGCATCATCGTCCGAAAGAACTTCAGACGCACTGGCTCCTCCTTCGGCCTTCCGTTCTTCGACTTTCGGATGCTTCGTCGGACGCATACCAAACATTCAGAAGTCCAAAAGGTGCCCCTGTTTGATTAAAACTGTCGAACTTCCCCATTTCGGACTCACCAAGGGCTTTTATCACAATGGTGAAATCTCGTGGAGGTTCCTCTATAGCAAATCGGAAAAAAATAAAGATGTGGCTCCAGAATAGGAGAATTATCAGCTAATTCTCAAGTCTCCACCAATCCAATTTTATCAAAAATTATCGAGAAGGCATCCGAACGACCTATACTTCACTTTTAAGTAAATCTATAAGCTCAACGTCCTGCTTCTCCTAGTCTATTTGATGAATATAATCTTTCCATTATCAAATCTTGTTTTGAAAAACATAACTGGGGTCATCTTGTGCATCTTGATTTTCCTGTTTATCATGACATGGTGCTTCAAGTTAGTTCACGGCCAATTTTCGGAAAGGTCCTACTGTTCGCACTCTCGTTTCTCGTGTTAACAACACCAATCTTGAGATTTCATCAAACATCATTAACACCATTTTTGAATGTGAAGTCTCAAACCCCACTGATTTCTCCTATTTTATAGATGTTATAAATATATATAAAGAAATTAGATAGATATTTTGCTGACATCATCTTTATGGGTTAACATCCATTTTAAACAGCCTCTAAGCCAAAACAAGTCTAGCTTTGTTTCTTATGATTTCACCTTTGTCATTTAATTTGTTTCTAAAAACCCATTTAGTACCAATAACGGGATGAGAAGAAGGTCTTTCATTAAGGTCAATGCCCTTGCTAATAGTATTAATCTTGACTTTCTTATACACATCAAGATTGGAGGTGGAGGCATGGGATTGTGATAGTGCAATAGGAAAGGTCTCTTATACAGCCATTGATCGTTAAAAAAACGGAGGCATGGGTTCCTTTCATGTGAGGTTTCTCGACCTCTCTATAAGAGACAAGTCAGTTCATCTTCAACGTGGCACAAATGTCAAGTTAAAGCGACTTGAAACTCGTCAAATGATTCTCCAAGAGGCACTCAGCCTTGGCATGTCTGTTTCGGCTCAAGTTCAATTTGCTAATCTTCAGTCCCAATATCCACTTGAGTCATTTTCTGACAGTGATGAACCTAAAGATGAACATACCCGTGAAGACAATGCAGAAGCTGCTCAAGGAGCTGCCGATGACGATGACGACGATAATGACAGTGACTTCATCATGCAACGTCATCATGCAACGTCGCACCGGAAGAGGAGGATGACAGTGAAGCCACCGCTAAAGATGTTCCATCCAAACGCCAAAAGACTGAAAAGCGCTCCAAGAAGCGCAATGACTCACATTAGTTCTATTCACATTTGTACTTTGTTTTCAGTATTTCTTTTGGTTTTCAGCACTTCTGTGCATTGGTTGTGTATTTCCTTGACTATAGCACCATTAAACTTTTCTAGTTGGATGTCATTAAACTTGTTTCATTTCTATCAGTCTACTTGCATAGTTCTAAAGGCAGTCTTTTTGATTGATCTCAAAAGGGGGAGCAGTCTTCTCTATATTATTATGCTTTGATGACTGATATGTTGATGATTGATATCCAGTTGTGATATATTGCAAATTGATTAGTCATATTACATAAAGGTTTGTCATCATCAAAAAGGGGAAGATTGATGTTTTCCAAACCTTATTTTGATGATGACATAAACACTTAACTCTGCAAACAAAGGAAAACAAAATGATCTTTCGGACGCATTTAAGCGTCCGAACTAGGTCATCTTTTAGATGTGTTCAAGAGACAGATATACAAGTGCTAATAATATAGAGACAGACAAACTACTCTTTTAACGGCTAAGTAATACAATGCATAAGACGCTAGCTCGGACGCATTCAATCCGTCTCGGACGTCCGAAACCCCAACGGCTATTTTTTGTGCATTTATTACTTAGCCGTTAGGAAGTAGTTGAAACCACTATTTATTGCACTTATAAATAGGTGCTTTAATAACCTGAAAAAAGTATCTAATACATTGTATACAAGCCTTAGAAAAGAGTAATTTGAGTGCAAATTGACTATAGTGCTTTGTTGTATTAGTGTGCAATTGCGAGTGTAATTCAACTTTGAGTGGAGTGATAATCTTGTATGAAAGTGTGGTTGTAAGTAAGATTCTTGGCTCAACTAAAAGAGTTCTTAGTGTGAGCAAGAACTTCCCAACTTTGTTAAAGATTATTGGCTCACCAAGTGTGTGAAGCATTCAAGAGATTTGATACTTCAAGCTTGATAACTTGGAACAACACCATGTTTGTTTTTCTCTTTTGGTTACTGTTCTATTGATTTTGTTATATCTGCATTCAATTTGAAAATCTCAATATTTCTCAAAGTAATTTTTAGAAACCTAATTCACCCCCCTCCCCCTCTTAGGTTGCTTGGGTGCCAACAAAACTAAATTTTTTAATTTTCTTTAACTAATTATTAATTTTGTTGTCTTTGTTTATTTTTTAATTCTTATTACAACAATATATATTTGTTATATTAGTAAAGTAGTTTTTATCTAAAATTTAAATTATAAAAACATATATAAAAGAGATTTATAATTAGTAAATTATAGTAAAAGAAAATAAGAAAATTAATCAACAAATAATATTTTTATTTGTTGTTTTTTACATTGAAAAATTAGTAACCCTTATTTTTATTTTTATCTATTTATTTCAATTTTTAAACTAAAATTTGATTTATTGAGGCTCAAAGTTTTGAATTATTGAAACTCTAATTTCTTTATATATATTTAAATATTTTAATTAACATTTTAAATAAACTTTAATGTAACTAACATATATTTTATTATAAAGGAAACTGAAATGAATTTACAATAATAAAACTAAAGAAATAAATAAGTTACAAAAAAAAAAAAAAGAATTAGTTGAATTTTTTCTCTTTATTTCATACCAATGGCTAGTTCTTTCCTATGCTTTTATTATTTATATAATTAAATTTTTTCAACTATTCCATCTCACCTTTTTTTCCTTTTAGATTCTTCCTTTTTTTTTTATTTTTTTTTTCTTTTTCTCCCTTCTCAGCCATTAGCTACTTCCTTCGTTCTACTACAAAAAAGTACACTTAAACTAAAATTTTTAATTAATGTTTAAAGAATTATTTATTTTGTTGTCTTTGTTTACTTTTTAATTCTTATTATAACAATTATTAAAGTATTTTTTATATAAAATTAAATTATAAAAACTTATATAAAAAGAGATTTATAATTAGCAAATTATAGTGAAAACAAATAAGAAAACTAATTAGCAAATAATATTTTTATTTGTTATTTTTTTACATTGATAAATTATTAACCCTCATTTTTATTTTTATCTATTTATTGGAATTTTTAAACTAAAATTTTATTTATTCAGACTCAAAGTTTTGAATTATTTAAACTCTAATTTTTTTAAATGTATTTAAATATTTTAATTAACATTTTAAATAAACTTTAATGTAACTATTATATATTATAGTATAAAGGAAATTTTAATGAATTTACAATAATAAAATTTAAGAAATAAATTACAGGAAAAAAAAAAATTAGTTGAATATTTTCCCTTTTTTTCATATTTTTTGGATAGTTCTTTACTATGCTATTATTATTTATATAATTAGGACATATAAATTTTTTCAACTATTCTTTCTCACCTTTTTTTCCTTTTCCCCTTCTTCCTTTTTTTTTTTCTTTTCCTTTTTCTTTTTCTCCCTTCTCGCTTGCCAAAAACTACTTCTTTCGTTCTACTACAAAATTTGTACACTTAAACTATTTTTTGTAATTTTCTTTAACTAATTATTTATTTTATTATCTTTGTTTGTTTTTAATTCTTATTATAACAATATGTATTTGTAATATTAGTGAAGTATTTTTTATCTAAAATTAAATTATAAAAACTTATATAAAAAGAGATTTATAATTAGTAAATTACAGTAAAAATAAATAAGAAAATTAATCAACAAATAATATTTTTATAAGAACAGGACATTGATAAATTATTAACCCTTATTTTTAGTTTTGTCTATTTATTTGAATTTTTAAACTAAAATTTGATTTATTGAGACTCAAAGTTTCTTTGTATATATTTAAATATTTTATTTAACATTTTAAACAAACTTTAATGTAACTAACATATATTCTATTATAAAGGAAGTTGTAATAAATTTACAATAATAAAATTTAAGAAATAAATGAGTTACAAAAAAAAAAAAGAATTAATTGATTCTTTTCCCTTTTTTCATACCAATGGCTAGTTCTTTCCTATAGCTGTTATTATATACAGTTAGGATGTATAAAATTTTTCAGCTATTCTTTCTCACCTTTTTTGTCCTTTTCCCCTTCTTCCTTTTTTTTCTTTTATTTTTCTTTTTCTCCCTTCTCACTTGCCATTAGCTACTTCCTTCGTTCTACTACAAAAATTTGTACACTTAAACTAATTTTTTTTAATTTTCTAAATCTTAATATTTATTTTGTTGTCTTTGTTTATTTTTTAATTCTTATTGTAACAGTATATATTTGCTATATTAGTAAAGTAGTATATATCTAAAATTAAATTGTTAAAACTTATATAAAAAGAGATTTATAATTAGTAAATTATAGTAAAAACAAATAAGAAAATTAATCAACAAATAATATTTTTATTTGTTATTTTTTACATTGATAAATTATTAACCTTTATTTTTATTTTATCCATCGATTTGAACTTTTTAAACTAAAATTTGATGTGATTGAGACTTGAAGTTTTGAATTATTGAAACTCTAATTAATTTATATATATTTAAATATTTAATTAACATTTTAAATAAACTTTAATGTAACTAACATACGTTCTAATACAAGGGAAATTGTAATGAATTTACAATAATAAAATTTAAGAATAAATGACTTACAAAAAAAAAAATTAGTTAATTTTTTTTTTCTTTTTTTCATACCAATGGCTAGTTCTCTCCTATCCTATTATTATTTATATAATTAGGACGTATAAATTTTTTCAACTATTCTTTCTCACCTTTTTTTCCATTTCCCCTTCTTCCTTATTTTTTATTTTTTATTTTTCTTTTTCGCCCTTCTCGCTTGCCATTAGCCACTTCCTTCGTTCTACTACAAAAATTTGAGCTCTTAAACTAAATTTTTTAAAAATTAAACTAATTATTAATTTTGTTGTCTTTGTTAATTTTTTAATTCTTATTATAACAATATATAATTCTTATATTAGTAGTAAAGTTGTTTTTTATCTAAAATTTAAATTATAAAAACATATATATAAAGAAATTTATAATTAGTAAATTATAGTAAAAGCAAATAAGAAAATTAATCAACAAATAATAGTTTTATTTGTTGTTTTTTACATTGAAAAATTATTAACCCTTATTTTTATATTTATCTATTTATTTCAATTTTTAAACTAAAATTTGATTTATTGAGGCTCAAAGTTTTGAATTATTGAAACTCTAATTTCTTTATATATATTTAAATATTTTAATTAACATTTTAAATAAACTTTAATGTAACTAACATATTTTTTATTATAAAGGAAACTGAAATGAATTTACAATTTAAAACTAAAGAAAAAATAAGTTAGATGGAAAAATTGAAAAAATTTATACGAGACAATTAAAATAATAAAAGCATAGGAAGTAACTGTTATTATTTATATAGAAAGACACGTAAAAATGTGTATAAGATTCCATCTCAGGGAGAAAAAAAATAGAAAGAAAAGATTCTTTTTTTTCTTTTATTTTTCTTTTTCTCCCTTCTCACTTGCCATTAGCTACTTCCTTCGTTCTACTACAAAAATTTGTACACTTAAACTAAATTTTTTAATTCTCTTTAACTAATCATTTATTTTGTTGTCTTTGTTTATTTTTTAATTCTTATTATAACAATTATTAAAGTATTTTTTAATCTAAAATTAAATTATAAAAACTTATATAAAAAGAGATTTATAATTAGTAAATTACAGTAAAAATAAATAAGAAAATTAATCAACAAATAATATTTTTATTTGTTGTTTTTTTACATTGATAAATTATTAACCCTTATTTTTAGTTTTTTCTATTTATTTGAATTTTTAAACTAAAATTTGATTTATTGTGACTCAAAGTTTTGAATTATTGAAACTCTAATTTATTTATATGTATTTAAATATTTTAATTAACATTTTAAATAAACTTTAATGTAACTAACATATATTCTATTATAAATGAAATTGAAATGAATTTACAATGAAGTAATAAAATTTAGGAAATAAATGAGTTACAAAAAAAAAAAAAAATTAGTTGAATTTTATCCCTTTTTTTCATACCAATGGCTAGTTCTTTCCTATGCTGTTATTATTTATATAATTAGGACGTATAAATTCTTTCAACTATTCTTTCTCACCTTTTTTTCCTTTTCCTCTTCTTCCTTTTTGTTCTTTTATTTTCTTTTTCTCCCTTCTCACTTGCCATTAGCTACTTCCTTCGTTCTGCTACAAAAGTTTGTACACATAAACTAAATTTTTTAATTTTCTTTAACTAATTATTTATTATGTTGTCCTTGTTTATTTTTTAATTCTTATTATAACAATATATATTTGTTATATTAGTAAAGTAGTTTTTAGATTTAAACCATTTTCTTAAAGATAATATATAAAAAGAGATTTATAATTAGTATTACCTATAGTAAAAACAAATAAGAGTATTAATCAGCAAATAATATTTTTATTTGTTGTTTTTTTTACATTGATAAATTATTAACCCCTAAACGACTTTTATTTTTATCTATTGATTTTAATTTTTAAACCTAAATTTGATTTATTGAGACTCAAAGTTTTGAATTATTGAAACATCTAATTTCTTTATATATATTAATATTTTTTAATTAACATTTTAAATAAACTTTAATGTAACTAAAATATATTGTATTATAAAGGAAATTGTAATGAATATACAATAATAAAATTTAAGAAATAGATGAGTTACAAACAAAAAAAACAAAAAACAAAACAAAAAGAATTAGTTGAATATTTTCCCTATTTTTCATACCAATGGCTAGTTCTTTCCTATGCTGTTATTATTTATATCATTAGGACGTATAAATTTTTTCAACTATTCTTTCTCACCTTTTTTTCCTTTTTCCTTTCTTCCTTTTTTTTTTTTTTAACTTTTTTTCCCTTTTTGCTTTCCATTAGCTACTTCCTTCATTTTACTGCAAAAATTTGTACACTTAAACTAAAATTTTTAATTTTCTTAATCTTAATATTTATTTCATTGTCCTTGCTTTTATTTTTTAATTCTTATTATAACAATATATATTTGTAATATTAGTAAAGTATTTTTTATCTAAAATTAAATTATAAAAACTTATATAAAAAGAGATTTATAATTAGTAAATTATAGTAAAAACAAATAAGAAATTAATCAAAAAAATAATATTTTTATTTGTTGTTTTTTAACATTGATAAATTATTAACCCTTATTTTTATTTTTATCTATTTATTTGAATTTTTAAACTAAAATTTGATTTATTGAGACTCAAAGTTTTGAATTATGGAAACTCTAATTTCATATTATGTATTTAAATATTTCAATTAAAATTTTAAATAAACTTTAATGTAACTAACGTATACTATTATACATGAAATTGTAATGAATTTACAATAATAAAATTTAGGAAATAAAGGAGTTACAACAAAAAAAAAAAAGAATTAGTTGAATTTTTTCCCTTTTTTTCATAATAATGGCTAGTTCTTTCCTATGCTGTTATTATTTATACAATTAGGACGTGTAAACATTTTTTCAACTATTCTTTCTCGCCTTTTTTGTCATTTTTCCCTTCTTCCTTTTTTTCTTTATTTTTCTTTTTCTCCCTTCTCGCTTAAAAATTTGTACACTTAAACAAAATTTTTTAATTTTTGTTAACTAATTATTTATTTTGTTGTCTTTGTTTATTTTTTAATTCTTATTATAACAATATATATTTGTTATATTAGTAAAGTATTTTTTATCTAAAATTTAATTATAAAAAATTATATAAAAAGAGATTTATAATTAGTAAATTATAGTAAAAATAAATAAGAAAATTAATCAACAACTAATATTTTTATTTGTTGCTTTTTTAGGCACTATATGCTATTAACCTTTACCCAAAACATAAGATTTAATAACATTGATTTAATATTAAAAATGGAAAAAATTGAGACTCAAAGTTTTGAATAATTGAAACTCTAAGTTCTTTATATATATTTAAATATTTTAATTAACATTTTAAATAAACTTTAATGTAACTAACATATATTCTATTTATTATAAAGGAAATTGTAATGAATTTACAATAATAACATTTAAGAAATATTTGAGTTAAAAAAAAAAAAATTAGTTGATTTTTTTTTTCCTTTTTTTCATACCAAATGCTAGTTCTTTCCTATGCTGTTATTATTTATATAATTAGGACGTATAAATTTTTTAATTTGATTAACTAATTATTTTTTTATAACTCAATTGTTTCATAAATTTTATCATTGTAATTTCATTACAATTTCCTTTATAACTGATTATATGTTAGTTACATTAAAGGGTATTTAAACTATTAATTAAATTATTTATATACATATAAGGAAATTGGAGTTTCAATAAATCAAAATTTGAGTCACAATAAATCAAATATTAGTTTGAAAATTCAAAATAGATAAAAATAAAAATAAGGGTTAATAATTTATCAATGTAAAAAAATAACAAATAAAAGTATTACTAGTTAATTAATTTTCTTAGTTATTTTCAATATAGTTGACTAATTATATATCCAACTTGTTTAGCATTGACATATGTTTTTTATAATTTATAATTTAATTTAGATAAAAATACTTTATCAATATAACAAATATATAACCTCTTATAATAAGAATTAAAAAATAAAAATGACAGCAAAATAAAATTAGTTAAAGAAAATAAAAAATTTTATTTTCGGTGTACAAATTTTTATAACATAATGAAGGA
This sequence comes from Cinchona pubescens, assembly GCA_025175665.1. Lineage (NCBI taxonomy): Eukaryota > Viridiplantae > Streptophyta > Magnoliopsida > Gentianales > Rubiaceae > Cinchona > Cinchona pubescens. Next base: position 510,083 of record JANKKI010000267.1, on the reverse strand, counting down.
AGTAGCTAATGGCAAGTGTGAGAAAAAAGAAAAAGGAAGGAAGGGAAAAGGAAAAAAGGTGGGAAAGAATAGTTGGAAAAAGGAAAAGAAAAATAATTACTTAGCAAGGGTATTTTTGTCCAATCATGCAAAAATGAGGGGTTAAGTGCCTATAAAATGAGTTGGAATGGGTAAAGTACAACTAATGATGTAGTTCAAGGGGGTATAGTGCTATTAACCCTTGATTTATTTATATCATCAAATATATATGATATATTGTTATATTATTTAGTTTGATAATTGTGTTTATTGTGATGTTATATATTTATTCTATAATTTTTAGTCATTTTACGTCGTAGCAAAATTTTCGTATAATCTAATATGTCGCCGATATACCAAGACTGATGTACAACCATACGATGTGCGATGGTTACTACGATTGTGACTTTAAGCCATGGTCGTAATATCTGCGCATGAGGGACTAGGAAAATTCTTCTTGTGTTATTTAGGAGGAATTGTATATACAAAAGATAAGAATTTGGCAAAAACTTAAAAAAATCTAATAGAATATAAGAGCTGTTTTGCATCCAGTATTGAAAACCTAATTCAAGGCAGGAGACACACACATATTTAGATTGCATATGTATATATGCACAAGGAAAAGAGATCGAAGCTCTCCTAATTTGAGAACAGAGCTAAAATTTTGTTTCAAATGCTTTGCTAAATCTTCTATCTAGGGGTTGCATTATCAGCATTCCTCTGCTCTAAACCTTGCTTCATTGCGGAAAGATGATTTGGAAAAGATTGATGAAAACCCATAACAGACGAGGGAATTTGTAGTCACACCACCTTATAGTGTTTGAGGTTGCTGTGCATATGAGTTGGGAGTACTTGAAGTTGGCAACAAAGTTTACTTTCGAAGAGAAGAAATTTGAAGACCTATTGGTGCATGAAATATTTGGTAAAATACATTCCAGAGCAAAATATAGAATTTTTTTTATTTTTTATTTTTTATTTTTGGTAAAGAAAATTGGTTGACCCCTCCTCTCCTTTTGCTTGCAATGTATTCCAAATGTAGTTTTACCAAGAATCCTCTTGTGAGGAGAATTGGAAAAGAGCAATTCGTGTAGTACAATATGTTCATCTATAATATTAAATCAATGTTATTCCATCTTATGCTGTTGAAAATCACTGTTGGGAAAATGAGGCCTAACTTAAATCCAGCATGGAATATTATATTATGTTTTGTCTCTTATTTAACATATGTTTATAAGAGACAGTATTATCACTCTTATGTTTCAACACTCGGCCGAGTCTGAGACTCTGAGTTGACTCGAACGAGGCATAACCATAATAGGTGAGGCCATTCCTTTTTGGCTTTTTCGAGACGCTACATACCAGAGAGAGATGGATGAGACGAAATGACTGACCGAGTCAAAATTTAAACTCACGAGAGAGGGAGGGGATCAATGCTCTTCTGGTAAAAGAGAGATAAAAAAGGATCTGGGAATTCCTTGTTAGACAGATTTGACTGCCGGAACCGCTTTGGTTCACTACTTTGGACCATGGTTCAAAGACTCGGCCGAGTCTGAGTTGACTCGGCCGAGTCTAAACCGGAACAAGAGAAACCGCTCCGATACCGCTCCGGGATGTATCGGATTCGCTGGAACAGGCATCAACTCGCCGTAAATCGTCCTGATTCAGGGCTATTTAGTGTGGCAATTCAACAGATTCGATGAGAATGGTCCGATTCTACCGAGTCGACTCGCGATTCATCTAATTTGAATAACGTGTAGAAGGGATTTTGGGTGTTGTAGCGGCTGCGGCGGATAAAAATAAAAATTTAGGTTAATAATTTATAAACTGTCTCTTATACACATCTAGATGGCAGCAGCGGCGGCCGTGGCTGTTTTGATATGGTTTTGTTGATCGATGGGAAGAAGATTAAAAGATGTGAAATTTCGACTTTGAGGCTTCAAGTTATAGTCCACTCTCAGTCAACCCCAATAGTTTTTAAGTTTCTTATTTTCATTCCTAATATTTTATTTTATATTATATTTTGACCCCTAAAAGATTTTAAAAGTGAATAGGAGTATTATTTATCTTCAATTAGTTTTTAATCAAATTTAATTATGTTTGATGGTCATCAAATCTAGTTGAATCTTGAATTGTGATTCACAAAAATAATGATTTCATTGTTTATACAAGAAGAAAGAAAATTTAATAAACAATTACAATATCTATAAAGAAAACTTTTGATTAGTCTATTAACTACAAGTAAAACAACAATTATGTATTTCATGTTGTTTGAGAGTTGTGATCACTAAATTCAATATAATTGTTCATTGATCTTATATAATTGTTGTACTTATCATTATCGTTTATATTTCTTCTAAAATTTTTTAATATTTTTTAAATACATTTTCGATCTCTAAATTAACATATCATCCGATACGCGACCGGTACTCCGAGACCGATGTGGAACGATCGCGTTCCGCGACCGTTACCGCGACCGCGACTTTGAACCATGCTTTGGACAGAATAGTGGTGGCGGTGGAGACTGGTTTAAGGGCCATGGATATGAGTTCAAAACAAAGCCCGCAACTGCATTTCTTTTGCTAGATTTGTGCAGACACGATAGTGGGTTGGATGATTGTGGTGGTGGTTTTAGATGGATAGATTGTGAGAATCTTTGAGACAGTCGAATTGTAATTACAAGATGAATGAAATTTTCGAAATTTTCGCTTTAGCCCCAAAACTTTCTGGTCAATGTATTCAAAGCACCTGAAGTATTTTGCTTTTTTATTTTTTCCCTTGACTTTTCTTTTTTAACTTGTACACTGGCCCATCAGTTTTTTAACGTTGGTTTATTAGTTTACATTCAATTCTAATTAGGCTTAATATTATTGTTAAAATGAGCCAAATAATTATCTCTATAACTTTGATTTTGACTTTCAACTTTATCGAAATTGAATAATGAAGTTTTCACTTAACTTACTATGACTTTGTTAAAATCCTATACTTTTAAATTTCTTTTTATTTTTCATCAAAACAATTCACTATGAATTTTAAATAAAATTTAATACCTGTAATTTTATCTTAATTATAGAACGTATTAGTTTTTTCTCCAACCCTCTCAATTGCTTTAAAAATTTACACCTTGGATATATAAAGAGTATTTAAATTAAAATAAAGGAAGTTGAATTTTCAAGAAAATCGATGATTATTTATTTAAAATTGATTCTGTTTTTTGTTTTATCTTTCTTCATTTTCATTTATTTTGTCAAATTCATAATCCGAAAAAAAAGAATTGATTTCATAGGAATTCATTTTTTTTCCTTTACCAATGTTTAAATGATATCATCATATCATAACAATTATTGTTTTTATATTCTTTATTTTTAAAGAATATTGACTATATTTAAAACACTTTATACATTAAAAAATATGTATCACCCGATATGCAACCGAGATACCGCATCTGATTTAAAACATTAATATTTGAGACTGCAACTTTGAACCATGCTTGTGATGATACACCATGTGTATAAAAATTTATTTAATTGAATGTTAATTACTAAATAGAGTTCATGAAAAATAGCTTTATAAAATATACAAGATGGTCAAATTTGTTGAGCTACTAACTAGTCTTGAGGGAGGAAAATGCAATTGGAAGAAACTTTGTGTAGTAGGGCTATGTTGTAAATATTTTAGGACTAAATAAAAATATGTTAGCCACTAAATAAAACCATAAAATAATTAAAAAGGTAAGTACCTAAACTAGGTCAAAATGGCTGAAGCATGACAAGAATAAAGCAAGCAAATGGTACACATCTAATTAGCTACTTAGACAGGTGCCAATAAGCAGCTCCTAATTCCAGCTCCTACTTCACCTTATAAGGCTTAACTAAGCACCGTTCGTTGATCTTAGAAGTAGCATAAAATTCTGGAGAAAAGAAAGAGAGATAGGGCCGAGAGAAAACCAAAGAAAAGAAAGAAAGAAAATAAGGAAAAAAAAAAACTAGAAAAGAAGAATTGGGAGTTTAATCTCACTTGAAAATGTAATATTTCCACCATCTAATAGATTAAGAACATATTTTTAAGGATGCTTTGATATTAAAGTCTTGTATTAGCCAAATAATTGTTAATATGCTTGCTGGAAATAAGCTAGCAGCTGGACATCTTGTGGAAATTCCTTGAAGTTAGGTGAAGATTTAGTATATAGTTGTTATTAGTACTACTTGTTCTAAGGGGGAGTACTAGTATATAGTTGATGAAAAATAATTCCAACTTAGCGTGACTTTACTTATTTAGTTAAATGTGATTAGAAACAAGATTTTTATGTATAATCTACTATTAATATGAAAGATTAGGCTGCTAGGTAAGTGATTGCAATTTGGATAGAATATATTCTTAAATTTAACACCTTCAAAATACATCAAATTATCCAACTAATGTTCCTTAAAATTTAGGGTTATCTTCGGCCCTCTTGGTAATGATTTTTTGGACTGGTCAGGACTAGGTTTGAAGGTGATTGTTGGATGGTTTTGGCATTAATTAAGGTAGCTAAATTGGGTTGTTATATTGCACCCTAAATGAAAGGAAAATCTAGAAAGAAACCATAGCATTTAAGTGAAGTATAAGGCTGAAATTACTACATAATACAAAGAAATATTGATTAACAAATTACATACACATATAATGGTGATTTTTTTTTATTTATGTGAGTTATTACTCTAATATGCAATAAATTGAATGGAGTATAAATGATCTTAAATCTAGACAGATTTAATCTTATATGAAAAAACTACTTAATTGGCTATTTACTACTATATTATATAGAAATTTTGACCCCTATTAAGCCTAAGTTAAGTGAGGCTTTGAATTCCTTTGGTATGGTTGTTATAGGAGTTGTTTAGATGATAATATAATTGATACATTTACATGAATGTTATTTAGGCAGCTCGTATACATTAACTTAATACTACAAAATTTATAAATATTAAGTAGGCTGCCCAAATTAAATTTAGGGATAAAAGTTTGTAAATTTTACCATGGAATTGTATTAACAGCTGCTATAAGCCTTAATTAGGCTGAAAAGGTACAAAAATTACAACATATTATCTAGCAAAAGAAACTAAAATAGAATCCACTTAAATAATCTGAACAATTGAAGTAATCAACTTGAACTTGCTAAATACTATGTTTTCGAGTATAATATTAAATTGCATTTTAGGATTATCTATCTTACTCTTCAATTTTGTGTAGAAAATAACCTAAACCTAGTATATTTGGTAAATGAACAGGTTATGGAATAAAGGAAAGACGAAAGATAATTAGGAGCTAAATACCATCAATCGGTGAGTGTTCTTAACTCTTTTAATTTCGATAAAAATGCTTGTAATGAATTCATGTTAAATCTATAATTTTGGGTGTTCAATTAAGGAATGTGCTAGTTGCTTACTTGAATCGCACTTGAGTCATATGTTATGGTTAATTACATTGAATTTCTCAAATTTGTATTCTTCATTATCCCAAGATTAATTGTGCATGATGTACCCCCAGTTGTGTACTTTATCGCGCCGGATGGGAAACTGGACCCTTGTCATTTGGGGGCTAGACACGTCGAGCCTGTAATGGATTTGGTTGAAACGGTCTATCTTCTATGACTTCGCAGTATAGGTTATGTAAACAGATAAGTTAAGTTGTAAAACTTTTTACTACACGCCGCGCTAATGGGACACCGGCCCAAAGCGCAAGGCACAAACGAACAGAGCAACAAACTTAACCGCAATGTAATAGAACCATCAAACCATTACTTAACTATAAAACCGAATATTTCATTTTACACAAAAATACGAATTACAAAATTTCTTCTTAGTACAAAAGATGCTACAACAAAAACAAAGTTCATCAATACAAAACCTATCTAATACACTACCCTCTCCAAACAAAGAGAAGCTTGAAGATTATCCATGAGTCCTACCATTAATGTGGAATGAGAAAATCTAAAAGTCGCTAACGCGTGGAGAGTCAAAACGAGCACCTAATCTGAAAAATTATACTCACGTGGGGTGAGCATAACTAGCTCGGTGGATATCATAAAAGCTCTTCAAATGGGGCCAAGCATTTCGATAAAAGAAAACATAAAGATAATAACATTTGTGAAAACCATAGTCATGAAGCGTTTGAAAATGTCTCATGCCATTTAAACGTCAATAAACCATAATCATAAGTAGTTTCTAAAATGTCTCATGCCATTTAAACGTCAGCATGTGATTGGTGGTTTATACTTGTCTCTTGGGTATAATCTAGATGTGTATAAGAGAGAAATTTTTTGTATTTATAGTTTTTTTTTTTTCTTAAATTATATGTCCTTAAAACGTAAAATTGTGCCAGTTCGCTACTGTCTTTATATTGAATTCCACATCCAAAACTCCCAAGGACTTGTGGGACTTTGGCATAAGTAGATGCTGTCTCTTATACACATCTAGATGTGTATAAGAGATGACCTACAAGATTAGTCGATCTAGTAATCTACTACACCTACTAGTCCGGCCGGAGGTCAAGTTATCCCATCACAAGACCCCTTGATCAAATAGTTCATAGCGATCCACATGATCACCATGGCGTCCCATGGATGACTATAGAACCGTTCTCCTATAGTCAAACATGGTTCTTCACATCCAAAATTATCTCTTATACACCTATGAGCCAAAACAGTTATAAAATGCTTTCATATCAATTGGAGTTTGCAAACATATCAATTGATTAACATAAAATAGCTTGGTCCCGATTTCATATGTAATAATTCCAAAACTTGGTTTGAGTGTCTATCAACATCAGTTAGGGTTACTTATTCACCTAGCAAGCTGAGCGTCTGCCTAGTTCTCGTCAGGACTGGGTGTTAAATACATAACGTATAATTTAAAAAACGCACAAATGATTGATATAGTCCTGTAGCATTCCACAACAATCCATACCCCATAACCACTACAATTAACTCTATTACAACATTAGAGCAATACAACCTATGGGTGGAATTCCTCTTTACTACCAAACTGAAATTTTTACCGATTAGCCACACGCATGATTCAAACATGCTTCCTATCCATCCCACTACCAAGGAAACACTTAAATCCATCAAAGATCATTAAAGACCCTTCAAACATAACCAATTATCCAAATTATCCTAGTTGCGCCAAACTTCCGCTTACTTACAAAATGAAGGGAAATCAATTCCACTTGGTTTCAAGTCTCAATTCCTATCCAAACTAACCTTAAAACACTCTTAAAACATCATTATATGCATAGACATAAGCATTCATAGCATAACACTCTAGGCCACATATGGAAGACAAAACCCCAACTCATAATCTTAAAATTTGTAATCTAACCATGGAAAGTTGTTAAAAATCAACCCCAATCACTTCCCAACCTCCAAAACACTAAAAACAACCCATAACATACATAAATCAACACATATAAGGCTGCAAAGAGGGTTTTCTCAGCCATAAAGAATCCTAACAAAACTTGAAATTAAAGCTTGGATCATAAAGCCCATAAGTCATAAATGCTAAAATACATAAAATCTTACCTTCCAAGTGATTCTTGTACTTGAAATCCAAGAAAATTATTCTCCATGGAAAATGACATTAAGAGGAATGCAGCTGCTGTTCTTATACATCTAGATCCAAGAGACAACACCCAATACCAAGTGGCCACATAAGAAACCCAAATAGAAGTTGACCAAATAGTCTCCAAGTTGACTATTTGACCCAAAACTAATCTACTTTATCAGAGTCTATCACATTTTCTGAATAATTCAGCCATCATACAACACTCACACACCACAATGCACTAATTACACTTAGTCCAATTTTTGACCCGTTTACCGAAATCGCGTAAACCGAAAAATTTGCCGAATTGAAAAACGAATAAGTTGAAGTACTTTATGACTAAAAATAATATGAAAAATATTTTAAACCAGTTAAAATCAAAGAACAAGGCTATTAAAATACTGGGTTTCACAAGATACGATCGTCGGTGTTTTGGGCGTGTGATATTTTTTCAGTATTCTCGAGTTTACCTTTCTTATGTGGCCACTTGGTATTGGGTGTTGTTGATGGAGGTTTATTATTGGAGGAAACATACTCATTTCTGGAATTCATTATTACCATGGAGAATAAGAGACTTGGTCTTAATACGAGGCCAACCGTATCTACCTTTATGTGACTACTACGTATTTTATATGTCTTATGTGCTTTTCATTGCTTTATAAGATTCTTTTTTGAGAAATATGAGTTAATTATGTTGTCGGGACTTCATTGGATATAAGCTCACAATGTTTTTAAAATTTATTTTTCCTTACAGAGTTTGGGACCTCCTAAGAAGAATGAACTGATATTTTGAAATTTTGTACTGTTTATATTTATCTATATTAATGTAATGGATAACTCAGTGTACATAAGTCCTAGTTTTGTGATATAGACTAGCATTAGTTTATATTAGCTTAGAAGTTGTACACGGAGCCTATTCGGATAACTATTTTAGCATATATTAAACACTAAATTTGTCTTAAATTGTATGCATTACTTATATTCGGTTTTCCAAATTTTTTTTAAATTATACGTTATGTATTTAACACCCAGTCCTGACGAGAACTAGGCAGACGCTCAAATAGGTTATAGGAATTAGTAACCTACTTGGAGCGTCACAATGCTCCCTCGAAATTCATTGCTAGTTTCCACGTATATGATCAAGGAGTTTATTCAGCCTATGATGACAAATTCGCCGCAATTATGTGGAGACTTTGATGTCTAACCAAGCTAGCAATCTCTGCAATATATAGGAAAGAACATTATACTTAGAAAGCTTCATCTCTCTCCTTTACATCAACTGAACTGTCCATAGAGCTGCAATTTAAGTTAAGTTGTTTCCCCAACCTAAAAACTCGTTTCTACTATACACTCGTCATCATTTTGTTATGCGCTAATTCAAAATTCTCCTAGAGCAAATTGTTTCATCCATTTCTTTCCTGCTAACAATTTTGCTGGTGTAGAAGGATTAGTAGGCGATGGTAACAGGCTAAGCGGTAGTTTAGGATGAAGTTTCAATGCCAATTCCAAAATTTATCAGTAAAATGGACTGAAACTTGAAGCAAGAAACTTTTGGAATAACTAAAGGACAATGGAAGTTATACTCGAAAAAGAAACAGGAAAATCCCACTAAGCTACTGTAGCATATGCTATTCAACAAGTAATATTCTGCTCATTTCTCATGAATGCCACATCACCAAACAAATTGCAAAGCGCTTAGACAGAGTTCAGCTGCTTTAAGTAGTAAAAACTGAAGACAACTAAGAATATGCTACATCCCTAAACAAATTGCAAAGATAGTCCCACTAACTAAGATTGGAATGATGCTACTGCTAGCAGCAACCTTGAAATACTGGAACATTGGTCAACAGTGTGTGTGTGAGTGAGAGATATAGAGATGTTTCTGAACTTCCATTATATGCTAACTTGAAGTCTTGAGTTTCCAGGTTGAATCATGAAAAGTTGCTTGTATTCTATAGAGAAAAATATAACAAATCACTAAAACATCACGAAGTGCAACATTAAATAGTCATAATCTGATGAAGACAGCCACCAAAACCGAGTCTTTTCTGGCAAAAAAGTTGAATTGCGTTCAACTTGGGCATTCACTAGAAAATTGGAGCCATTCCACTCTCCATCTCACTGGGCAGCTGCATTGTAAAGAAGGAAACCATATGAATCCGCAAAATCTCTACAACTGTCAAATCTAAAGGCAACAAAAACAGTACAAACACATGAAGAGGACCAAACAAAGAGTGTTCTGGGACTATTTTTGTGATATCAGATACCGGTCGTTGTTACCACTATGCAAGTAGTAGCAGAGAAAATTAATGAGTCACAATTAAAAATGCAATCAGTACATAATGGCAACCATTTTACCATTCACAAGAATGGCACTATCAAAATACATGAATTCAGTGGTGCCACTAAATACTTGTTATCAACTCATTCATTGGCCAGGATGAGAAAATTTTGCATCTAATTCATGATACACCTGAAAGTTCGGCAAGCGTGACAAATTGCTTACCTTGTACAGGCTTAGCCGGACCATGCTGGGGCTCAGTAGACCCATCTTGAGGCTTAGTAGACCCATCCTGAGATGTGGTTGCTTCATCCTGAGGCTTCTTATGACTAGAAGGGGAAAAAATTGCATTAAATACAAGGGATAGAGCCCAAATAGCTTCACAAAGCCTCTAATGTTTAAGATCAAGGGTTCATTCTACTCATCAAAGTAAGAAACATAGCCTTGGTCCAAACTAATTACAAAGACACTTTTCAACTTAGGCAGAAACAGCCGAACCCCGAAACCGAAAGAACACAAAGGAATGCTACTCCCTCCGTCCCCAAGAAGAAGTCAACTTCAGGTTTCGCAAGGAGTTTAAGAAAACTTTATGAATAGTGAAAGATTCCATGATTGCCCTTATAAAGTACAAATAAGACAACTGTTAGAGATGGAGAAGGTTACTTATTGGAAATGAAAGGCAATAGGGCAAATTTTTAGGAAAAGGTGACAAGTACTTTGGGACATTCCAAATTAGCAAGTGTTACAAGGTTGATAAGATGGGAGCATGATTACTATATCCCCTCTTAAAGCAGCTGCCTAGAATAAACTTTCCAACCTCGGTTGTTAAGCATAGTAAAGCTAAACGAGGTGGGTACTACAGATGTAATATACAAAGTAACTTGTATTCATTAGTCCATAGGTATAGTAGGTCTTTAATCGAGCAGGGGTACCTTTGATAACACACAATCTTGACAGCAAAACAAACTTCAAACTAATTTTTGTTCAATAAATCTAGTCAGCCGGAACATTAAGTACAATAAAAATAGAAATGCAAGAGTCACATTATTTGATTTTATCAAGTCAAACCCTACGGTAACACACCGACTGGAAGACATGTACTTGTGTGCTATTATAAGGTTACTAGTATGAAATTCTTATGAAGATAATTAAGAAAATCAGAATCATTGCGGCAAACAAATCTTTGTTATCATAAGGTATGTTACAAGGTTAAATGGCAATTTCTAACATGACACGATGCGGACACAATACGAATTACCAGGACTCAAACTTAACTGGGTTGTTATCGTGTCAACCCATTAAATTATTGGGTAATCCACAACCTGTCACATATCTTTTTTAGCCCATTAGACCCATTGGTAACAACTTTATCCATATACTAAAGGTTAAATACAAGGAATCCTCCCAAAAATTCCACTAGTTTATTGGGCTAACAGGTCTAAAATAGGTTATAAAGCTACGCCAGTTTGTTGTGGGTTTATCAGGTTATTCGTTTGTTGAAACTTGTGATTTTATAAGGTAAGCAGGTTAGTTGACGGTTTATCATGTCATTCGGAATAAGCATACATAACAATTATATTCGTGTAAAAACCTTAATAGGTCAATCGTGCCATGGCATGTCTAACCCATTACATAACAGTTCATGACACGACACGGTAATGATACGACCAATGACCAGTTGCCACCCTGTACTTCCCGTAGATTATCAAGTCTAATCACAGTTCAATGCCAAACTAAACATTAAGTAACGGGAGGCAATGTATAAAACAGCAACCAAAGCCAGGAGAAATTAAAATCAGCACCTTTCTTTTGAAGAAGGTTCATCCTGTGGTTTCATGGCCGGAAAGAGTAAGACTTCCTGGGGAAAACCAACAGATTAGTTTAGGTGATAAAAGAATGCACGAAGTACAGTAGTGTCCCAAATCCTAATAGCCAAAGCCATTGGACCTTAAAATTCAGAAATGTGTTTAACCATGTAAGTCAAAAAGAAACAAGATCATATGTATCACAATGGAAAAAGGAAAAGGAAAAATCAATTTCGCTTATGCCCGAGCTTGAGCTCGACAAAGTCAACCAAAGCTTAAATAGTCAGTTGAGTTCGTCCTCAATCCAATTCAAGGTGAGAGTTTCAAGTATTTATAAGTTGAACTTGATAGGCTAGATTTTCGACTTCGTCAATTGTAACCCTACTCATATATAATTCAATTAAGCTTATTATTAGTTAAATAGAGCAATACACGTAACACAAAAATCTACAAGATTTTAAAATATCCTAATAAGGGTGGCAGAATGCAAAAGCATGAGCTACAAACCACACAATCCATCAAATACACTTTCAGAAAACATGAGTCCAAGAAGATAAACCTTGATGTTCTGTGAATCCGTCAACAGCATAGCAAGTCGATCAATACCCAGTCCCCATCCACCAGTTGGAGGTAACCCATATTCAAGGGCTGTGCAAAAAGTCTCATCCAATGCCATTGCCTCATCATCACCAGATTGTCGATCCTGAATTTGAAGTGCAAAGTTCAGCACATATATGTCACAAAGGGAATAATTGAAGAATCATTATAACCAACTTCAAAAATAAGTATTGCAATAACCAGTTTCCTGATAATTTATGCACCTTAAGCTGCTCAGCAAAGCGCTGGCGTTGTACAACAGGATCATTCAATTATCGGTATATGCATTACAAAGCTGTATGGTTGCCCAACATTTAAATAGAAACAAACATAGGTAAATAACATAAACATTGACACAGGAAAAGAATCTCAAAATTGTAAAATTTAAGTAATTACATACTTCACGCTTGTTAATGAACAACTCAAATCGCTCTGTCAGGCCTGGTATTGACCTATGCCACTTTGCCAATGGGCTCATTATCTCTGGATGGTTGATTATGAAAGCAGGGTTTACACAAGTCTCCTCAAGAAAATGCCCTACAAGCTGCAATCCAAGATCTTAGAAAGGAACGTGAATGAGTGTGGTTTTTTTTTTGTTTGTTGAATTTATAACATGATGTTGATGAAAAAGAGAATGAGGAAACATAACCATCTAAAAAGATTGATGATAACAAGATGCCAGAGATAAAGTTCCATAACCTAGATATTCCCCTCATGTCAGGATGTTCTGGGAGAAGAACTGAGGGAGTACAAATTTTTGTCATTTCACCAATCAATTTTCCCATGTGAAGATGCAAATAACCCATTCTTAATTAATACTTTTCAGCCTAAAGTCTAACAAGCTTCCCCAGCTCTCTGGACACCAGAAAAGGACTATGGATAAAAATGCTGAACTCCTTGAACTGTGCTATAAAAAGTTAAACAGAAAAAGAAGCTATGGATGTATGAGATGCATAGACAGGCACTAATTCTCACATAATACAGTTGAAATTCTGTGCTGGGCACAATTTCCATGATATTTCGCAGCAGCGAAGGGAATTTACCTTATCCAACAATCTAGCTGTTGTTTGGGGAGGAGGGCATTTGATTTCAAACATGGCACAGGCATCTCACCAGATATTTGTTAGCTTCATCACTTGAGAGATCCTTGGGTATCTTCAGATTTGCCATCTTCTCCAACTCACCTATCATGTCAATCCTTCTGTTGAAACACGAGAGAGAGAGAGAGAGAGAGAGAGAGAGATGGAAATTAAAATACTAGCCAAAGAAAAAGCCTTGACAGAAAACAAAGAAAGTCAATAGACAAGTCAAGAGACCTAAAAGGAGGGGTAAAATCAATCTCAATTGGGTCAATCTCTGGTCCATTTGCATGATACTTTATTTTGTAGCCACCAGTAAGCTCCTTCACCATTCCTGACAGTATAATATTGTTTCAAAAGACAATAGAATTTCTACTCGGAACAAATCTTAGAAATTCTAGCACATTTCAAAAGAAAAATAAGACGACAATAAAATGCTACTGACCACTGAGCATTTTCTCGGTCAGCTCCATCACGTCATTATAATCTGCAAAAGCCATATAAAATTCACATGTAGTAAATTCGGGATTGCTGTGTCAAGTCGATTCCCTCATTCCGAAATTGCTTTCCTATCTCATAAACACGATCAAGCCCACCAACAACCAGCTCCTTAAGATAAAGCTCAGGTGCAATGCGCATGTACAGTTTCATGTTCAGTTCATTGTGATGAGTCACAAATGGACGTGCTGCTGCTCCCCCAGCAATCATGTTCATCATGGGTGTTTCAACCTTATGTGGAGAATAGTGCACTCAGAATAAGAATTTAAAATATGGAGCCAAGATTACAAGGTCACACATTACAGTATTTGGTTCAACTGTGCAGGCAACTTACCTCCAAGAAATCAAGATTATCAAGAAAACTTCTGACATAAGAAATTATCTTAGCTCTGGTCCTAAATATTTCACGAACTTCCAAATTCAGCATCAAGTCCAGGTAACGTTGTCTATATCGTGTTTCCTGGAATCAAACAACATAGATATACAGTGGAGAAGATAGGGCCGGAAGAGGGGAAATGTCAATTTAAACAATTGCCATGTATTTAATGTCACATACCTGATCTTTCAAAATATACGAGTCAAGGTTCCTTCCACCTCCTGGGGCCCACACATCAGTTTTCTGAAATAAAACAAATTAAAATGTCGATAAGAAGCCCAAATAGCATTTGATAGCTAAAAGAAACAAATATTCTTACCTTAGCATTTTCTGATGCAGATGCAGCCTTTTGTCGTGGCATCATGTGAAGACAATGGGACAAAACTACAAATGTTTTTGGAAAAATACTCAGCTCTCCCCTTTTACTTTTGCCTGATAAACAAACAATTTAAATCAGACAATGCATAGGCATCACTAAAACAGAGACATTACGTGTAAAACCTCAAGAACTACAGTCATTGAAGCTAGAAACACGATTGAAATCCCACCCACCACACATCGAGAGGGAAAATGGAAACATAAGAAAATAGTAAATCCACACAACACCAAAGTTATACAACGAAATAACATTATAAAATTGGCAAAAATTTACATCAAACACAGGCAAAGAAGAGTTTCAGTAGTTTTTATCTTCAAAGTTGTAGCTCGTTTTACCACCTTATAAATTTCAACCTTAGGGTAGAAAGACCCCAGTATACATGTGATTTGACATGGCAAACACCCATATTATGATTCCATTAGACTGAGACATGAGCCACACACCAAAAAATGCTTTTCATTCAAAGAAATGAACAAAACGGTGTGAGACATTAAATAGTGACCTTTAACAAAAAGCCATTTGGTGGACTAGGATACCATGAAATGGACTTTCTGGACACAATTGTAATGTTTGGAATTTTGTACACATCCCAGGTCAATGGGTCTAATCCCTAGGTAATAATAATTCATATTTATATACTTATCATGAAACCAAGAGCTTGCAGAATCAGATGCTATGTCAAAAGCAAACAACTTTATGTCATCTAGAAAAGTATAATCATTCAATAATTGCATAATAAAATCAGAAGCAGCTTAGGATTATAAACAGAGATTGCAAGTCCTCTGGATTAGTAAGACATCCAACTTGATGCCACCACCGAACAACTAACAAGACATGAAATCAAACAGTGACATAGTTGTAATTCATCTTCTATCAAATTCAACACCATCATGAAAGTAATAAATCTCCCAGATATTCTAACACATTTTCGTGTATCACATACAACTTAAGGACATGAAAACCATGTTATATTAATCATTATAGCTCGTAAATAATTTAATTATGAGAAAACATATGCTTCCTCTCAATCCTCAACCACACCTTTTTGTAAAACCATGTATAACAAAAACTTTTTGACAATCATAAAACCAATATCCTACTGCCACCCCACTGTTTGGTAGAAAGTGAGAGAGAGAGAGAGAGAGAGAGAGAGAGAGAAGGGGGCAAGAGAGAGGACAAATAATATTAGTTCCATAAGTTGTTTCCTGGTGATGTGATACATAAAATCTGAAGGATTCCTTTTTTCTTCATGACACTTTTAGTTTACAAAAATGACTTGGAAGACATTTTAGGTAACAGAATATTGATCAAAATTGTCAATTGACAAAGGAAAAATAAAGTTTTGCAATAAGATTTACTCTATGGTTTTGGCACCAGCATTCAATAAAAGAAACTCTTAATCCTGTCGGGATAACATTTCAAGCTGAAGCAAAGAAGGCATTTATTGTTGCTTAACAGAATTTTCTTTTTCCTAAGGATTGTCAGTCCTACACAGAATTTTCCTTTTTCTTAAGGACTGTCATTCCTACATGATTTCTGCTCTTCTATTGCAGGAAGCATACTGAAACCACCACAGCTAGCTCACCTAAGTTGGCATTTATATACCTTAAACCAAACAAAGCACAATCCATTCTACAAAATCTTCTATATGTAGTTAGTAACCAACCTAAGTCATCTTGAAATAAGCAGAAGACTGACCTTCACCACCCGACAAAAAAAAAGGCACAACTCATTCTGAAATATCTTTTATATAGCTAGTAACCAACCTAAGTAGAAGACTAACTGATGTAGGCACATTTGGATAGAAACTTAAAATCCCACTACAATTGCAAAGAATTCGAGAAGTATCCATCAGAACCTAAATTCCTTTTAGCCAAATCTCCATGATAATACATATCAAATAAAAGAGAAATTTTCTTCTGCCCCACAGCCTGGGTAAGGGTTTACAAGTATGACTTCAATAACTGGATGCATCTTCGGCAAAGCCTTCTACCGAACATGACGGCCTTTCTGTTTTTGGAGAATGCATTTGTGATAAAAATAAATGAAAAAATGAAAATCACTGATAAAAGCTCTTAGATTTCATGAAAGCATAACGATTAACAAATGAGAGAGTCTCGAACCTGGAAATCCAACAATACCAACAATATCTCCACGCTTAACACCGGAGTGAAATGTGGGAAACTCCTCCGGGTCCAATTCTGATTTCCTGCACAAATGACCATGGGTAAGTACAATAGAGAGAGGGAAATCTAATGTCACATTTAGTCTTATGTGTTGTAAAATACAGGACGAAACTAGATGAAAAGTAAACAGGAACTTTTTTATGCCAAGAGACCTTTGACTTTCCCAAAGACCTACCTACATGACTGCAGTTACCACTGTCAATCCAATATCCTGTACAAGTTTTTGTAAATCTAAGCTTTAAATTGTTGACTGAATTATTAGGATTCTTCTTTTCGAGATGTTGAAAAAGTATTCTACATCCTCCAAACATTAAGCGCGTATATCAGTTAGACTCACCTTTCCAGTTGTCTGAAAACAAAGTTCAAAATAACACTTTTCTCCCAGCACTCTCATATTCTGGTATCACGAATGTGGCAATAAGAGGCTCTATCTTCGTGATTTTAAATTTATCAAAATTGAGCTACAAAACAAAAGGTGTACAAAGGAGCAAAACTATATTTCTGAAGCGAATGTCAAAATTGAAGAGAGGCATTGATAGTGATATTCGTAGGATGATATAAATTTAGAACACGGCTCTCATCCAAATCTTCCATCGTCTTATTGATATCAAGATTTCACAAAACATTTTGAACTCCGTTCAAATTTTTATCTTGGAAAAAAATTTAAAAGAATTGCTGCTGAGCCAATTTATTTACCAATTAGAGAAAAATATCATAATGTGAAATCTCCACTGGGGTTTGTGCAGATAAATGATGTCATTACAAATTAAGTTTTCAGTAACCACTTAAGCATTAAGGAGACAAGCTGGATGTGCAATTCAATATAGGGGATTTAATATTTCTCAGATATGAAATGTTGAACCCTCCCTCCAACCATTTCATTCCCAAAGACAAGAAAGACTCAAGGTAAGTAGCTACCTTGCATCAGCCATAACCTGAACTTTTGCACCACCTCCATGTAAATCATAAAAGAATAATTTTGATGATGATGATCGCTTGTTCATAATTCGGCCTGTCAAAATAAATACTCATATACTGATAAAAAGAAAAAAATGAACAAAGAGTTTGAGTATTAATCATAACCAAGTAATCTAATGCTGTATACTACCTGCCAAATGCACTTCAACGTCTTCCAAGATGGTCACCATCGGCCAAAGTTCCATATTTGTTTACATATTCAGGTATAGACATTGAGACAAAGAATTTGTGAGGGTATGGATTTTTTCCAGTGTCCTTTTGTGCAGCAAGTGCTTGCAGCCTATTTTCATAGTATTGCTACAAAGCAAGAAAATATAGCAAAATCAAATTCCGAAATTCCTCCTCTTAAATAAATAAAGATTCAATAAGGCAGAAACATAAGATATAGCTACCGTTGGATCCAAGCTCTCATCTTCTCCAGCTGAGGCTTGTTGAGCACGTGAGCTTGTCTTCGGAACAGCTGTCTTCGGAGCAGCCTGAAACGGGTATCATCATTATCATCATATCACATAACATAAGACAAAAAAACATAAATAAGCTGCACATAGCAACTATTTCACATTTCCATAAAAGTACACACTTTAGATATTCACAATCATTCCTTTTCCACATACATACATATAACACATTTATATTTATCTACGCACAAACAAAAAAAATTGAAATTACAACGGTAAAAAAATCATGTTGCAAAAACTTATGCTGATGTATTTTAACATCTTACTAAAACCTAAAATTATTAGCATAATGAATATTATCATTTTCACAAAGAAATTATCCAAAACTCATACAAATAATTAGGAATTCAAAGGCAGTAAAATTAGGAAAAAAAATTCACTAACACAAATTCACAAATCAATACCTAGAAAAGAAGAGAAATACTGCAACAATTTAAAGAAATTCAAAAAAAGACCAAAAATAAAAGAGCAATTCTAACCTTAGTAGCCTTGTCCTTCATGGTTTGCTCAAAAACTTTAGCTTCTGCATGAAAATTAAAAGAAACATACTAAAACCAGATGAGAATTTGTAATTCAATTATCACAACAAAAAAAAAAAAAAAAAAAACACAACTCCAAAACGCTAATAGTATAAAAAAAACTGGTTAAAGTGCTGCTAGGTAGGGTTAAGGACCTGCGGCGGCGGAGGAGGAGAGATATTGAGATCGGAGATAATAGAGTGAGCGGCGAAGCTGAAAATGAGCAGGGTGTTTTGGGTGGGGGTTTTAGAGGAGGCCAATAAGAATAGGGTTTTCGTTTAACTTCTGAGAATTTTACACTAGTGCTACTATTTTGGAATAAATTCGAACGGTACATTATTTTATGGATAAATTACTGAGAATTTTACACTAGTGCTACTATTTTGGAATAAATTCGAACGGTACATTATTTTATGGATAAATTACTGAGAAGTTTACACTAGTACTACTATTTTGGAATAAATTCGAAAGGTATATTATTTTACGGATAAATTTTACTTATACCCTTGTGATTGCCCGTTTTCTTCATGATCACCTCCAAGTATACTTGTGTGTTTTTCAGTAAAATTGTCCAATAGATAGAAAATACATTATGTAATGAAGGGTGACTGAGACATGCATCAAAGTGCGCTTGGTCATATTTTTTTTTCAAAATTCTATATTTTTCTTTTCAAAAGTACCCTTGTAAATTACAAAAATAATGACTTAGGGTAAAATAAAAACATTACAAAATTTTTGAGACCAACTTTGAAAAAGAAAAACAAGGGTTTAACTATTCTTGATGGGAGGGGATAAAGAGTTCTCTGGGGTGGGGAGAACTATGGATGTGGGTGGGGCGGTGGTGGATTTGAGGAGAGGAGTGACATGAGCTAGGAGTAGGAGAAGGGATTTGAGCTACTGGAGGAGGATGGTGTAAAAAGGGGAATAAGGGAAGTAGTGGCAAGGGGAAGAAATAGAGGGTGGCAAGGGATAAGGAAAGAGAGAAAGAGTTACGGGGAGGAAAGGTTTATAGTGGTAATTGATCCAATAGCGACATCCTCATACTGTTGGTTTATGTACTAAAGTATAAGTGTTGGAATTAGAAATTATACTTATTGTCAACGTTAAATGAACCTAAAGGGTCACACACTAAGAGTAAGCATTGGATTAAGGGAGATCTGTATGACCTGCCCATGTATTATAATAATTCGTAAGGAACTAATCTGGTTACTATCATACGCGTTTATATACCTAATACGTGTGATAAAAGAATTATAATCAAAGAGGAGTTCTTTGAATTTAGGTTAACCGCTATATATAGAATATGATTCTTTAGGGTTCGAAGTGTCTGACATGCGACTCATTAGTAACACACAGTCGGACGAAAAACCCTACGAAATAGTTCAAGTGCTGCTCTAGCAAGCAACACCCTAAAATCGGAAAAGCTACTCGTGTGGATACCAGAGGGCGTTCGTTCAATCGAGCGGCGCCTAAGGTCCGCGTGTTCTACGAATAGTTCGTGGTTGCCGTGGTGTCCAAATAGTGACCGTGGTGTTCAGATCGTGAAAGGTTCGGATCGCAACCAGTGTATAAGAGACGAGGGTTTAAGATATATATATCTTTGACCTCGATAGACGATTTAATCGGAACGCAGGGATCCTCTTATAGGGATTTCCGGTGTTTTTCCATTGCGTTATTTTTATATTAAGGTTAGGAAATCCCAACGGTGGTATCGAGCCGCTTGCGTTTTCAATTAAACCGTTTCGGATTGATGAAATTAGTTAAAAACATATTATGTTGGACATAATCAAGTACATGAACCGTAGTTACTTGAATGTATCTTGATTTTCAACCTGTCTCTTAATACACGATCTTTTGTGTTGCTATAACAAGGTTTTCAGACGCCCTGTACGATAGAAACACTGCTACATTCGATGATTCTATTTGATAGATTCGTTGTTGAACTATATGTATATGTGATATGTGTATGTTCATCGAATGATTTACATATATGATATGTGTATGTTACATTCGATGAATTTAATTCGCATCATGAAAAATTATGACACTTTGCTAAATGAGTTACGATTACTCTTTAGCGTCGGGCGCCCCTCGACCCCCAGGCTCCCTGGACCCCGAGGCGCGCCTCGACCCGCCCATTTTAAGCCACTATGACAGAAAGTACGGCCTGTCTCTTATACACATCTAGATGTGTAATAGTATGTTTTCGTTTTATGATGTGTTCATATGCATGGTGCATCTAGATGTGTATAAGAGACAGCTAGTGGAGTTTATTGTGATCTTGATGTGTCATCATTTGTAGACGGCTGCGTGTCGTTTTCTTTTTTTGTAATTTTAAAGATTTGTATTATTGTATTACAAAGCTTGTAAAGAAGGCAAGAGGAGCAACTTGGCGTCAATCAACAACAAGGTGTATTCCATGAAGATGGAAGAAATTTTGAAGTTGTAATTTGACCCTAGGATTGACCTTGATCTTCATATTGGCATGAAGATCACCATAGTTTCAGAAGCTATACTACGCCTCTTTTTTCTTGTTATTTGTATATGTTTATGTGATGTTAAATGTTAGTCATTTGTATGTGTAATAAAAAATCCATATCAGTGCACGACCGGTGGCCTGTCTCTTATACACATCTATTAATCAAGTATGCCACCAAATTTAAACACCTTCCAAAGACTTTGATCACGATGTGCGTTTTGCTAAAGTAAAAGTACATTAGTTATTTTAGTCAGAAAGGATAAGTAATAGTGCTACTTATATGTTTAATTTGGCCAATAAATATTGGGCTATCAAAACGGTTTTGGGCCCACAGGCATAAGATGAGATTAAACATGCCGGTACATGTGATGTATTGATCAGATGTGTCTCTTAGTGACATATGATGTAATTAAGAAACAGCTGTGTAATAACATAATCCATCATCTCTAATTGTCATGCCAAAGTGAGTTAAAGTTAAGTGAAATATGGATCTTAACCCACTAAATACAAACTGTTGTGTATTCATTTATGAGGGTAATTGATTTAGTGGGAGTTTTATATTAATATCGAAATTTTGTACTTTGCATAATTGTTGTAGATCAATGGCCGCTAATAACACTTCAACACTATCTTTGCGATCTAGATCCTTGAGAAGGACAAGCTGAATGGGACCAACTTCCTTGACTGGTTCAGAGGTTTGAGAATTGTTCTCAAACAAGAAAGGAAGCTGTATGTTCTGGACAATCCTATCCCTGAACATGTTCTCAAACAAGAAAGGACAGTTCTTTGGACAATCCATCCCTATACACAAAACAAGCCCAAGAACCAGAACAAGCCTAAGCCTCCAAAGGAAGGAGTTTGTCACTTTTGCAATGAGCCTGGTCATTGGAAAAGAAATTGCAAACTCTATTTGGAAGATCTAAAGAAGAAGAAGAGTAGTGAGACTACTACAAATTGAGCTCTTCCAGCTAACATTTCATCAATCCAGAACACGGTTTAATTGATAACGCAAGCGGCTCTGATACCACTGTTGGGATTTCCTTACAGAAATATCAAAATAACTCTTCTCCATTCACCGTGAAGACGTGTTTTATGGAAATGCTGATTTGCATAATGGTCTTTACGTTCTAAACATTGAAAAGCCCAATCCAGAGATTGTTTATAACATAAATACAAAGAAACCTAGATTGGATGATTCAAATCAAACTTTCTTATGGCATTGTCGCCTTTGTCACATAAATGAGAAGCGCATATCAAAACTCCATAAAGATGGGCTTTTGAATCAATTTGATCTTAAATCTATATGATATCTGCGAATCTTGTTTGTTGGGAAAGTGAATAAAGCTACTTTTCTTGGACACAGTGATAAGCCAATGATTTATTGGGCCTTATACATATCTATGTATGTGTTCCATTAAATCGTCAACAGTATTTCTGTATCTTATACACATCTAGATGTGTAGATAGATTTCAGTAGATATGGACAATGTCTATCATCTCTATTAAAGAAACTAAAGGATACTACTTCTACAATCCCTCGAAAACAAAGTGTTTGTTGCCGAAATGGGATATTTTGGAAAAGAGTTTCTTTCCAAAAGAACTAGTGGGAGTAGAGTACATCTTGAAGAATTTCAAGATCCACAAGACAACACTCTCTCTTCGTGCAATCTCATCAAGAATCACAATTAGTTGTTGGTTCGAATGAGACAACACAATTGGAACATGGGAATGACTCACAATCGGTTGTTGAGCTTCCACATGAAACACAAGGACTCCGTAGATCCGGTGCTCTGGATTGAACGAACGCCCTCTACAGATATCCATTTCTTATTACACATACAAATGATGTGTTACTCATGGATCACCATGAGCCCACTAGCTACCAAGATGCTATGACTAGTCCAGACTCTGAGGAATGGCAAAGTGCCATGAAATCAAGATTCAATCCATGTTAGACAATCAAGTTTGGACTTTGATTGATCCACCGGATGGTATAAAAACTATTGGGTGTAGAAAATGGGTTTTCAAGAAGAAAACTGACATGGATGGCAATCTACATACCTTCAAAGCACGATTGGTTGCAAAAGGTTTCAAACAAACTCATGGTATAGACTATCTGATGCCTTTTCACCCATCGCTATGCTTAAATCCATAAGGATTCTTATTGCCATTGCAGCATACTATGATTATGAGATATGGCAAATGGATGTCAAAACAGCGTTTCTTAATGGAAACTTACTCGAGGATGTGTATATGACACAACCCGAGGGTTTTGTACAAGCCGAGAATTCTAAAAGGTATGTAAGCTTCAAAGATCCATTTATGGATTAAAGCAAGCCTCTCGGAGTTGGAATCTTCGTTTGTGAAGCAATCAAAGAGTTTGGATTCATCAAAATGATGATGAACCTTGTGTTTACAAGAATATTAATGCAAATGCAGTTGTGTTTGGTTTTGTATGTTGATGACATCTTGCTCATTGGAAATGACATTCCTACCTTGCGAAAGTCAAGTCTGTATAAGACACAAGATGAGCGAAATCGCATGAGTGAGATTCCATATGCATCAGCTATAGGATCCATCATGTATGCGATGTTATGTACTCGACCGGATGTCTCATATGCTTTGAGCATAACGAGTAGATACCAATCGGATCCTGGTGAGAGTCAAATATGAGATATGTGTTCTGTTTAAATGGAGGTCTTGTTATGGAAGAGTTCAAAGCAAGCGACCATAGCAGATTCTACAACGGAGAATATATAGCAAAGCATCGGATGCGGCTAAGGAAGCGATTTGGATTAGGAAATTTGTCACTGAATTAGGTGTTGTTCCTAGCATCACTAATCCAGTTGATATCTATTGTGACAATAATGGGGCTATTGCACAAGCCAAAGAGCCTAGATCGTCTCAACGATCCAAATGTGTCCAAAGACGTTATCATCTCATTCGTGAGATCATTGAGAGAGGAGACGTCAAAATTGCACAATAGATATCAACTGGATGATCCATTAACTAAACCACTACCACAACCAAAACATGATCGCCATGTTCGGTCAATAGGTCTTAGACATATGTATGATTGGACCTAATTGTTTAATTGGGAGACTTTTAATGGATAATTTTAAAACGAATATTGTCATCATGATATTTTATTTATAAAGAGATTTAAACTTATTGCATGTTTTAATATTAGAATCCATGAATAATTTATTATTCTAAATGTCCCTAGTTATTCAATATAGTGGGAACTGTGTTGATTTAAGACTAGTATGATTTTGATTGATAATCATATGATGATTATGGATATATGGATATAATAAAAAATCATGGGTATTTGTTGGCGAACAAAGTACTGGATTGACCCATGTTGTATTCTCATAACATGGCTGTCTCTTATACACATCTAGATATGAACATGTTGTTCATCCTTAGACTGAGATCACCATAGTTTCCTACATAAGAACTTATGTGTTTTGACACAATCAAACGTTGTCTTTAACCGGATGATTATAAAGATTGTGATTGAACATGTAGAAATTATGCGGAGGAAAATGAGTGATTAAGATGGAATTTGTCCCTCTTATTATGAGAGAGATGTCTTTGGGCCCCTCGATTAGTAGGAATGTAAAATGCATGGCCGTGCTCAAATGGATTGATAAGGTGATCAAATTGGACAGCATTTGTTTTATCATTCTACTTCGAGATCGAGAAATCAAATAGTTGGACACAAATAGAGATGACATTGTCCATGCTCTATGTCCAACTAAGACATCGTGTGACAAAAGGATTATGACATGGGTTATTTGATCAGGTTTTGTCAGATCAATGATCTTCATTTAACTTGGGTGGTCATGATGCCTTGCTGAGACATAATCTTGTCTCTATGACACATAATCTGTTAATGATAAATTAAAGGTGTTTAATTTATTCAATTCCAAAACTTCCTGGCTAATTGTCTTTAGTCCAAGTGGGAGTATTGTTGGTTTATGTACTAAAGGCAACAGTGTTGGAATTAGAAATTATACTTATTGCCAACGTTAAATGAACCTAAAGGGTCACACACTAAGAGTAAGCATTGGGTTAAGTTAATTGTTGACTAAGTTCGTTGAATAAGAATTTGTGTCTAGATTCAATGAACGAGAATTATTTACTAATTACATTGGATTTACTGGATTGTCCAGTTAAATAGTAATTATAATAATTCGTAAGGAACTATATCTGGTTACTATCATACGCGTTTATATACCTAATACGTGTGATAAAAGAATTATAATCAAAGAGGAGTTCTTTGAATTTAGGTTAACCGCTATATATAGAATATGATTCTTTAGGGTTCGAAGTGTCTGACAAGCGACTCATTAGTAACACACAGTAGCTTTTCCGAAAAACCCTACGAAATAGTTCCGAAACACTGCTCTCTCAAGCATGGATCTAAATCTGTAGAAGAGCTATACACTTGTGCCATTCCTCATAAGAGACAGACACTGTCTCTAATAGGGACCACGGCTAGATGTCATAATAGGTTCTACGTATACCTTTATGGTTGCCGTGGTGTCCAAATAGTCCTAACCTTAATATAAAAAAAGGTTCGGATCGCAACTGGTTTTGCTGCTATCGAGCATCAAAGGTATATATATCTAAACCCTAGACGATTTAATCGGAACGCATGGATCCTCTTATAGGGATTTCCGGTGTTTTTCCCGCTGCGTTATTTTTATATTAAGGTTAGGAAATCCCAACACATACTTGCTGAATAATTTATACGAGGAACCTATTTGAATTAGGTGGTCCTTTTTATTATATATATAGGGAGGTCATATTTTTTCAAATAAGAGTCTTTTATTAATTTTTGAACAACTACTAGAATACCTAATAGTTGCTCAAAGACGAAAATAAATTTTATCGGGAAAGGGAGGGGCAATGAAGGGTTGGATGAACAGTGACATAGTGGCGGGGATGAAGGAATGGGCAACGATTTAAAGGTCAATTTCTCCCATACTTTCTACTTTTTATTTTCTGAAACCAGTTAGTATTATTAAAAAAAAAAAAAAGGACAGGGAGGAAAAATTATACCATTAGTAGATGGTATAATTGTCGGCCACTAACAGTACCGTTTGTAGTTGTGTTTTTCGCCTATTAAACAATTTTACTTAAGTATATGGTGTATTTGGAGGTTTTTAAACTATACAAGGTATAATATGGAAAACTAATGTATAAGACCTTCTGACTAAACCACAGTAGGTGGAAGTGGAATTTACCCTTATTTAATTAAGGTCTACTTTGGAAGTTGAAAGTTTATAAAAAAGATTAGGTAGTTATATAGTAGGTTAGTATTTATAAAAGGCAAGATCATTATGCATAGTTAAAATGGAAAAAAGCCTTACACCCCAATCACCTTCCATAAGTTACTAAGTTGGTGACTAAATTTTTTTATGGCCGAAATAATTATTCAACGTCTAAAATCATCGATCAAAACTCCTTCCATTCATTTCTGGTGTCAAGTCAGGTTTTATCTCCATAGTGTTGGAATTTGTAGTTTTTGAAGGAATAAAAACTTCATTTATTTACCATTTTCCCCCTTTTTATCTTCACATTTTTTGTTCATTTTCATATGATTTTTTCTTTTCCCGAAACCCCTTATTCTATCTTCTCTTTTTTTTTTTTTGCTTGGATCTTATTCTATCTTCTCAAATCACCATCAATTTCCATATTCTACTATTATGCTTTCCCCATTAATCTTACTTTATTATCTTCTTTTTTTTTCTTCTCTCTTTTTTTTCCTAAAATATCCATTGCAAACCACTGTCATCTTTACCTCTCTTCTCGGTTCTCCTATATAATTCTGTATTCTATCATTATCATCTGTCTCTACTCTTTCTTTTTTCTATTTTTCCCCTAAAACCTCTATTGCTGACCACTATTCGTCACCAATAATGTTCTTTTATCCTCCTTGATCTTTCATATTTAATATACGGCGGTATATTTCATCTTTCGCAATTTGCTAGGCTTGGGATCCTCCGCTTACTCAATAATTGTAAAAATAAGTTCCCTTACCACCGCTAGTAACTTATTCTCCTATGGTTCCACTATTGTCTCTCTACCTCCAACCATTGGATTCTCTCTTCTTTTTTTTTAAATAAAAAAATAAAAAATTAAGAGTTGAGATAAAATTTGAATTTTGATTGTCCATGGAATTTAGAAAATATTAGGCTGTGGTTTTTTTATTTTTATTTTTATGGAATTTGACGTAATGATCACTAATACAAGGAACAGCAATAGTGAAATAAAAAAGGGAAAAAAAAAAGTTGTAACATCTCCCGATCCTTTTATGATGATATATTCAATGTTTTGAAAACCAGACGAGTCATTGAACTGGTGGCCTATTTGATTCCTGGTTCAATCGGTTCGACTGATTTGACCGGCCAGTTCAGGCAGTTGCTCTTTTTTTTTAGTCTGGTATAATTTAAAATGACTTAAAAATTAAAATACACTTTTATGAAATCCAAAAACTAGAATACCACCCCATCTCCACATTGAAAATAACCTGCCAAATACCAACATCATCTTCAAGTTCAACATTAACCTGTCCAACATCATATCTAAGTTCAAAAAACTAACAACAATAGTTCTACATAATATTGTCCACATTCTCAAACAAAGAAACAAATATAACAAAGAAATAAGTAAAGCAAATAACATTATAAGTTGAGAAACAAATATAACAAAGAAATAAGTAAAGCAAATAACATTATAACTGAACTGTCATTTTCTTAATTAACAAAATCATCAAAGTGACATCAAACGAAGATTAAAAACAAAATACAACCATCTCATGACCATCTCAGTTTAGCCATTCATCTACGTTAAAATGATTCCAAATCCACATCTTCTTCAATTTTATCATCATTATCATCATTTAAAAATAAAACAAAATAATATATATTAATAAAAAACAAAAAAATAAAAACAATAATATTAATAAAAAAAACAGTATAGTACAATAGTATAATTTACAATCAAAGTTTAGAAAAATTTTAAAAAATTATTTCAAACCATCCTTCAACTTGTTGAGAATTGAAACATTCAACGTCATCATCCATAGGTAGTTTTTCAAGCTCAACCTCCAACTCCTCATAATCAAGCTCTCTGATTGGTTCTCTTCTGCTATCCAAAATTATGTTTTATCAATCAAATCATAATTAGTAGGATCATAATATCTCTTTCAATTGGTCCTACAAAATAATAAAATATACATAATTATTAATCTACTAATTTATTTGAACAAAGAAAAAAATAGAAAGATTAGATAACCAAAATGTTACCTATGTTGCAAACGTGTGCACATGCACAAGATCATTAAATCTCTCATACTCCAATTGATTCCTTTTTGTTGTGTGAATGTGTTCAAAGACACTCCAATTGCGTTCACAGCCAGAAGAAAATGCAGTTTGACTCAAAATTCTAATTGCAAGTCTTTACAAATTTAGAGCATCACAACCAAACAATTTTCACCAATTTTCTATCACAAACATATCATATTGAAAATTAAATCAAATATTAAAATGTAATATTGTCATAAATTTTAAATGATAAAAGAAATTACTACCTGATTGATCTGTCTTGCTAGTAATAAGAGTAAGCCTCCATCCAAAACTACCTTCCCGTCATGTGAAATTTTGCGTGATCACACTAATCTACATATGTTTCAATATAATCCAATAAACCATTTGTGACTTCTTTAATTCCAACATATGCAGGGTCATGTTGAAAAACGGGATTCAAGAAATAAGATGCACTATGAAGATTTTTGTGCAACATTTTGACCCACAGGAAATTTATAATATCAATATACGGTTTGCACAATCTATCTTTGTATTTAAAAAGCTTTCTAATACCTTCAATTCCTCTTTGCATACCTTCATAAATATAACCCATTGAAGGCTTTTCATCAGCATCACATACATGCAATAGTTGAATAAGAGGTCCTATGATCCTAATTAGAATCAAACAATTATTCCAAAATTTATCATCCAAAATTATTTGCTTGGCCTCTTTCCCTTTATCCATTTTTAAAAGTTTTTTGTAATCTATACTAGTAACTAAAGCTTGCAAATTATCTTTCCAATTATACAAACTTTTTAACGCTATAAAAGTGTAGCAAATTTTCAGCATTTGATTTAATATCTGATGCATCTATAGATTTAATGAAAAATATACCCTTGAGACAATAAATTAAGAAATTAGCCAATGACCTATAGGCTCAAAAGTAACTTAAGAAGGGGGTGAATTAGGTTGTCTCTAAAACAAACATTTATAGTAATGTATTTAATAAAAATGCAAACTTTGTGTAACAAATGAACACTTAAACACAAATGATCAAAGATAAATATTTAACAATTGAAACTTAAAGAACAAATAAAAAGATTGAGATGAAGAATATCAAACCAAACTCCCAAACTCCTCAAGTTTGGAATATATCCACTAGTACTGGCTCTTCAAAAAAGGTGAGACAATAACTTTCTTGTACACAAAATAGGCTAACCCTTATACCAACTAAATTCCTCTAGTTGAGCTAAAGGGTTTTATATTACAACCTCACTTTTGTACACCTGTTATCCCTCAACTCTTACACTTGAAGATCACTCACTAGTGTACTCTTGCTCACACTAATTCCCTCTAGTTGAGCCAAGAGAACTATACTACCAAAAGTAATATAACCCACAATATTTTAGCCTATTTCTCCCCAAATAGCTCTTACACGTGTTTGTATTGAATATAGTAGTTCCATACATCATTTGGATGTCCTTAGGCTATTTATAGAAGTTTAAGATGAAAAATGTGCTGAAATTTGAACTTCAATGGTCAGAAAACTAGCTATTAAAAACTAGGTTTTAGGAGTTCAGATGGTGGTTCGAACGTCTGATCATGCGTCCTACAGTTTCATGAACAGTGTCTCGGATGGTCATATGCGTCCTACAGTTTTGACAGAAAATTTCTTCATTTCAAGCTCCTTTATTTGGGCGGTCTTCAATGTCCAATTCTTTTGGCTTTCGGATTCCTTGTCTCGGATGGTCTTTTGCGTCCGAAGCACTGTCCTTTGAATAGTTATTCGTGTCCGAAAGATGTGTTCTTCTTCGGTGTTGTCTAGTCATATTTAGGATGCTCCCTTACGTTCGAACTCTTTTCTCTGAGACACTCTTCATCGTTCGTGAGATGTTGTTCAACTTTTGGTTATTTTTCTTGATTGTGTTCGGATGATCATTTTTGTCCAAGCCTTCCTGTTTTTTAGTATACTTGTTTTCAAACCATTAGTATGATTTGGTCATCATCAAAACATGCCATAAACGATTATCATAACTGGATCCAACAATCTCCCCCTTTTTGATGATGATAAATCAATTGGACAATTCTAAAAATAACCATAACATACGAAGCACAAGACAAGATTGTCCATTACTTTCTCCACCTTTTGACATCATCAAAACATAAGAGTAAATATAATTTATACAAACAATCTCCCCCCTTAAACCATGCATGCAATTCAAGTAAGTATATAGAAGATAGGTCAAGTTCAAAACATTTTTTCCCTTCAAGAATAAAATTAAGTCGAAATGAGGAAAGCTATGCAAAGAATTAACATCAAGGCATTTATCACTCATTCCATACCAAAAAGCATCATCAAAACAATAAAAGCATCTATGATGCAATTTCTTGTGATGCAAATTAATTTCTAACAAATTAGCCATTTAGAAATGAGAATGCTCCCTTTTTATTTTTGCAAGTAGTGACTTAATATAGATAAAAATTGGGGATACTCATACATAAGCATTCTAAACAAATTCAATCACATAATTTCTCTAACTAATATACAAGAAATCATAGTTCACATTAACACATTCTCAAAAAATTTAAATGTTATCCATTTAAATGTCATCTTAGATTATATACTATGAACACCCTCCATTAATAATGCAGTTTGAATCCCTTGGTGCTATCCAAGCATACCTATATACAAAATTACGCAATAACTTTTGGTACCCAAACTTTCTTGGGTCCAATTGGGTTAGTAGCATGTTTGATCACCCAAATTGCCTTCATTCTAAATTTCTCATTCTGTTTAACATAGCAATCATTTTTCATATGTCCTTGTTGATGACAATAATTGCAAATAATATTCTTATTGCCATAAAAAGAAAATTTAGATTTTACAAAGTATAAACTATCCTTTCTAAAGGTGGTAAAATTCTTGTTGATAAGCATATTTCTAGTACTTTTCTTTTCAAAAACATTTTTCTTTTTCTTTTGCAAAAGTACATCAAGATCATCTAATCTCTTTTTCAATGAAACTTGTTCTTCCTTGATTTCGGTTTTTGCAACCAATCCTCTTTTCTTCAAAACAGATGTTTCTTGTGTCAACATATTATTTTCATACACAAGTTCTGAGGTAGCATTCAATAAAGCATTAATCTTGATTTTTAGCTCATTGTTCCTGGCATATGATTCTTTCAAACATTCATGCATTTTAAAAATAAATGATTCAATATCATCATCACAAGAATCATCACAAGAGTCATAAATAGAGGATACCTCATTATTTCCAAAAGTCATAAAAGCCATTTGAGCCACCTTATATTCTTTTTCAACTTCTCCATTCGAATTGCAATCATCCCATGTGATTTGGAAGTTGTTGAAGTGAGGCTTCCTTGAATCTTTTCTCCTTTTTGATGAACATTCATTTGTAAGGTCCGATTTGCCATATTCATAGCATTTTTTACTTGATTCTTGCTTGTAGCTTTTTGTGAAGCCTTCAATGCTATGCCTCCTCTTGCACTTGCCTCCTCATCATCTTGTACCTTATATTTCACCAATTTCAATTCAAAAGATGTTAGTGAATTAATCAAAAACTCAATAGGCATAGAATTTAAATTTTTAGACTCTTCTATGACAATGAATTTAGGTTCCCATTCCTTAGATAAAGCATTCAAAATATTTATATTCTTTTTACCCAAAGAATATTCTTTACCTAAACCATCCAAATCCTTTACAATATCATTGAACTTACAACACATCTTGTCAATATTCTCATGAGATTTCATTTTGAAGGATTTATATTTAGCCACAAGAAATGACTTCTTTTGCTCTCTTATATCTTCACTTTCTTCATGGATTTCTTTCAATTTGTCCCATATCTTCTTGGCCGATTTGCAACCTTTCACTTTAGTAGTCATATCTGCATCTAAAGCATTATACAATATATACATGGCTTTAAAATTTAAAGATAAATTTACTCTATCTTGTGCATTTAACTCATATCTAGTCTTAGACCTTAATTTATGTGTATTTTCATCAAGAATATTAGCCTCAAATGTAGGACCTTTATCAACAACGTACCACAAATCAATATCAATGGATTGTATGAAAATTTTCATTCTTTCCCTCCAACAAACAAAATTAATGCCATTAAATACGGGAGGTCTAGTAATGGAATGCCCCTCTAAAAATAAAGCATTATTGGTTGCCATAATGAACTTTACTCAAAGGTGATTAAACCAAAAGAAAGAGGCCAAGCTCTGATACCAATTGTTGGCCCAAAAGTAACTTAAGAGGGGGATGAATTAGGTTGTCTCTAAAACAAACCTTTTAACGTGCTTAATAAAAATGCAAATTTTGTGCAACAAATGAACACTTAAGCACAAATGAGCAAAGATAAATATTTAACAATTGAAACTTAAAGAACAAATAAAAAGATTGAGATGAAGAATATCAAACCAAACTTCCAAACTCCTCAAGTTTGGAGTATATCCACTAGTAATGTCTCTTCAAAGAAGGTGAGGCAATAACCTTCTTGTACACAAAGTAGGCTCTCACCCTTGCAGTGTAACCAACTAAGTTCCTCTAGTTGAGCTAAAGGGCTTTACATTACAACCTCACTTTTGTACACCAGTTATCCCTCCACTCTTACACTTGAAGATCACTCACTAGTCTACTCTTACTCACACTAATTCCCTCTAGTTGAGCCAAGAGAACTATACTACCAAAACCAATACAACCCACAATATTTTAGCCTATTTCTCCCCAAATAACTCTTACAAGTATTTTTATTGAATGTAGAAGTTCCACACATCATTTGGATGTCTTTGGGTTATTTATAGATGAAAGATGTGCTGAAATTTGAATTTCAATGGTCAGAAAACTAGCTGTTAAAAACTAGCCGTTAGGAGTTCAAATGGTGGTTCAGACGTCCGATCATGCATTCTACAGCTTCATGAATAATGTCTCGAATGGTCATATACGTCCTACAGTTTTGACAGAAAATTTCTTCATTTCGAGCTCCTTTCTTTGGACGATCTTCAACATCCGATTCTTTTGGCTTTCGAATTCCTTGCGTCTCGAACGGTCTTTTGTGTCCGAAACACTGTCCTTTAGACAGTTATTTGCCTCCAAAAGATGTGTTCTTTTTCGGTGTTGTCTGGTCATGTTTTGAACGCTCTTTTGCATCCGAGTTTCTTTCTCTTGGACGCTCTTCATCATTCATGAGGTATTGTTCAAGTTTTGGTTGTTTTACTTGATTGTGTTCAGATGATCATTTTTGTCCGAGTCTTCCCATTTTTTTGCACACTTGTTTTCAAGCCATTAGTACGATTTGATCATCATCAAAATATGATTATCATAATTAGGATCCAATATGACCTTTGCCTACTATCTTTCCACCCATCAATCATTATAGTATAATCAGATTCAACCCAATTACTACGAAGGGAATCAATTACTAATTGTACTTCTTTTTTAACATCTCGTAATAAAGGAACTCGTAAAGCATAATGAGATGGACCTTTATATCCATGTCTGATAGATGCTATTTGATCAATAACTCTTTGATAAAATAGAGAATTAGTAGTCTAACAACACTTATAAGAATGCAAGCATCATAAAACCAAAGAGCAATAGCCATGTCAGTGTTATGCCATTTTTTTTTACTATACAAACAAGCTTAATAGTGGGTTGCGAAGTATCACGTTCATCTTTAAAATAAGCATTTATACCTGTTGTGTCTTATCTCTTTCTTTTACCCGCTGATGCTCCTACCATATTGATTGAAACTCCTTTGGCTCAAGAATGAGGAATTTCTTCAATATCATCACTATAAAAATCATTCACATAGCGACCATATGGATGTTCTTCCCCAAAATCTCCTCTATTTTCTTTAGCTTTTTGTGCATACTTCTTCAAAGATCCTAAAATTACATGCCTTACCTCTGGAGTGACCTTTGTGCATGGAGCAACGCTGCCTCTTTCTCCTGCTAAGTGTAGCTTTATACGATGAATGCCACCACAAACAAATTGATCGTTACAAAACCCACAAATCAATACTTTTCTTCCTTTTTCATTGATGGTTTCACTGTAGATGTATTTCCATGTTATATATATTTTTTTCTATGACTTTGACTTAAACTGTTGTATTTCCATGTTATGTCTATTTTTTTCTATGACTTTGACTTAAACTTGAGGATTCCGCATTGCTAGATGATCCCAAAGGTGAAGAATGCGAGTTGCTATCCGCAGCATCCATTATCTTGAAAAATTTAAAAAGTGGATAATAAGGTTAATTAATTTAATTTTTTTGCTTACAAAATTATTTTTATTTAAGTACTGTTGTTATGAGTGAAAAAACCCATATGAAAAAACTAGACTAAAAAATATCAGAAAAGGAACAATAAAAATAAATGAAGGAAAAAAGATAAAAAATAATAGAAAAGAAATAAGAAAATAAATCCAGAAAAAATATACACATCTAAGATAATAATAGAAAAGAAATAACAAAATAAATGCAGAAAAACAAAAATAATGGAAAAGAAATAACAAAAATAAATAAAGGAAAAATAAATAAAAAATAACAAAAAAATAAGAAAATAAATGCATGGAAAAATAGACAACAAAATAACAAAATAAATGTAGGAAAATGGACAAAAAATAACGAAAAAGAAATAATATTAATAAATGCGGGAAAAATAGACAAAAAATAACAGAAAATAAATTTAAAACAAATTGGAGGAAAAATAGACAAAAATAGAAAATAAAAAATGAAATAAATGCATGAAAAATAAACAAGAAAAATAATAGAAAAGAAATAAAAAAATAAATGCACAAAAAATAGAAAAAATAATGATAAGAAATAATAAAAATTTCATGAAAAATACACAAAAAAATAACATAAGAGAAATAATAAAATAAATATAGGATTTCTAGACAAGAAAAATAATATAAATGAAATAATATAACTTACCAATTATCTAGATGGAATGGTGGAGTGAAAGAGATTGTGGAGGAAGTGAGGAGTTAAGAAGTAAGGAGGAGGAGCCGAGTGGTGGAGGTGGCTAGAGAGTAGAGAGTGAAAAGAAGAAAGTAAAGAAAAGCAAGATAAGAGATTTGAGAAATGAGAAGAAGAATCTAGATATTTTCAAAAGGATCGAAAGACATTGTGTTGCTGCTATTGCTATTCACGTGCAGGAGGACTTCTATGTTTTTTTTTGGGTTTATTATTATTTGTTTATTTTGAAAGTAAAAAACCTAAAAGTTTCGGTTGAACCGGTTTTTACCTGTTTTCACGGTTCATCCCGGTTCATTGCGGTTTTTTGTTCCACCCGGATATATAACTAAACTAGATCGGTGGTTCTTCTGGTTCGCATTCTGATCGATCGAACCGGCCGGTTCGGTTTGATTTTCAAAACATTGGATATATTTGATTTGAGATTCTAATCTATTTAGTAAAGTAAAAGACCCTTTACTATGTGGTAATGACGGATAATGCGACTAGACAAATTTCCTGTAGCTAGCATGTTCTTAGTACTAGCATCCTATTTAACAATTACAATAGATGAAAAGGTCATTGGAAGATGAATTTGTGAGTTTGACAATTAAGTGATAATTTTGGCCACAAAAAACCTTAATCGGCAAAATTAGTAACTTATAAAAATTGAGTGCGCTATATGGCCCTTTGCCCTAGTTAAAATATGGATTTTGAGATATCATGTGGCTAACACATTTTAAGTATTAACATAATATTTAACGATTATGGAAATGAAAGAGCCATTAGAAAATGAATTTGAGACTTCAGAGGCCATTTTGACCACAAAAAATTTAATCAACAAAATTTGTAACTTATGAAAGTTGAGTGGTCTGTACAACCATTTGGCTTAGTTAAAATATGGATTTGGGATTATATGATTGCACGATTCTACACTTCTATGGGACCAAAATATGACTAATTCTACTTTGTACTGTCAAGTTATGCCTAAAATTTTAGTTTTCGACACTTTACACATAAACTCTCCGATTCATCCTATTTAATTCTAATTCTAAATACCATCATTAAATTTTAATAAAATCTTTGTGTATACAATAAGTTGAGCATGATGTACAATAATCTTCCATAATATTTTGTCGATACACATTCGAAGACTAATCTGATATTTTTGTTGATGGTGTAAAAAATTAGATTAAAATCAAATAGATTTAAAAGTTGATGGTACAAAATATCCAAAATCGATATTGCAGTTGCAAAGTGATAATAGAGGAAAAGTCAGGGATGCAAAGTGGAATTAGTAGAGGGATTTGAATAGACATAGATATCAAATTCAAATCTCTCATCGTCTATCAAAACAAGTTAGGGAATTTAGTTGGAAATTTGAAATTCATGGACAAGAAATGGTGAGATAATAATTTTGAGATTTTAATGGTTGAAAAAGGTGAATTTGAAATTTATCCAAATTTCATGTCATTGCAATTCTCTCATTTCAAATCCATTCATTTAAAATCCCTCTTACAATTCAAAACTAATCCAAACACAACCTTAAATCAATGGGTTAATTACATTTAGCTCCCCTTAGGTTTGACCAAATTACCAAATAAACCATGAGATTTGGCCAATAACAAATACCCCCTTAGAAATTTCATATAACTATTACAATGAAAATCATACTATTAGTCAACAAACATTGACTACTTATTCTATTACTATTGCTAGCAACAATAGGAAGTGAAAGACCCAAAATACCGTTCTATACATGTCCTTTCTGTATAAAATCCAAATACGCAAAATCAAAAAATAAATTGAGCCACTATCACTGCATTCAGTCTCGCTTCTTATGTTGAATTGTGTAAAAATTTCCCATTATTGTAGACAACATAATTTCGGTGGAGTAACGACCTGTTGGGTCTAAAAATACACAAACATCTAGTTATAAAATAGACACATAAATCAACTAATTTTAACTAGATAACAAAATTACAAGTATACGGTGTCAAATAGTAACTAGTGGAAGTAGGGATCATTTCCACGAGGAGTGGTATGCAACTACCGATGAGTTGGTTAGAATACTAATTGAAGGGTTTGGTTTAAATAAAAGAGTTCAACTACACTAGGTTTTACACTAAAAGACGATAGAAAGAAATGGGTTAGAGTTTAAGCTAGCAAATCTCCCGAGTTTTAGCTAATTAGGTCAATCATGTGATCCTATGTGTAAAAGTAAAGGTTGATTCCCATTTGTAACCTAATCCCTATCTCTCAACAATTAATTCTATCTTAATTAACCTAAGTGTGGATTACTCCTACTCCTTAAGCTAACTGAACTTAATTATTTATCTATGGAATTCTAACAACCAACTAGGTGAATTAATCTGCCAAGATCTAATTCTTATCCTAATTCAATATTAATCTAGGTCTATAATGGACGTTCAATTCCCATATCCCCTCAACTAATCTAAATTATCTAATGAAGTGATCAATTTCCTTAATTAACTATTAAGCCCTAAATATTAAATTAGTCCATTTCATTACATAATCAACCCATTAACCTCTACTCATGTGAAATTAGCTTCATACAATCCTAACCCAAAACTAATTAAAGCATATTAACTACAAGAAAGTATATAAAAATCACGAGAAAATAATTTTAAATGAACTAAACAAGAAACTAGTAAAACTAATGCAAGAAAATGCATTGAAAGTTAGGTAGATAAAAAACATTAAATAAAGACTTAATGAACCAAAAAACTTGGAATAAATGCATGAAATAAGTACATTAAACCTTAAAGAAAGTTACAAAGTCATAGAACAAAGTTACATATTTGGAAAACTAGTTAGATGTAAAGATGAACTAAAAGTTCCACCCCAAATAGGAAGGAGAAAATAAGAACAAAAACAAGTGTTGGACCCCATTTTGGGTCCAAAATGATGTATTTATAGTAGGTTTATGGTTTGGGTAGTTAGGACGAAATACATTTGAAAAAGGGATCAAATCTACAAAAATCGAGCCTCCCCGGTAGAGCTTGTTGTAGGCGAGGGTGCTTGGCAATTTCAGCTGCCAGGCTTCTTTGTCCGTCAGTTGCTCCGCTCCACACTACACCTTCTAAAACCCTAAATATACATAAAAATACATTAGTGGAATTTTAAATAAAGCTAAATATTTAAACACATAAACATTAATTAAAATGAGCTCAAATATTGAGAAAATTAGTTAAGAACAAGCTCAAGCAAAATCCTAATTCTAAAAAAAATTAGGTTAAACCCTAATTTTTAAACCTAAATATACAAATATAGAATACAACCTAAATAGCACCAATTAAACACTAAAACCCACATCAAATACACAAAACTAAGAATGCACAAAAACATACATATAAACACTAAGTTACTTGAAACTGCGGAAAAAAAGTTCATATTTGGCTCTAAACAACTTTAGTTTCCTAGGGTTATCACCACCACTACCTTCCATTCTGCCATGACCACCACCAACCGTTCCTTCTAGGCCCCTTACCATCCCTCCATTCACTCTTCAAGCCCTTTGTTCTTATGACAAATGAATTACTAAATTCTTTTCAAAGGAAAACAAATCAATTTCACCTCAAAGGTAGCATGTAGACTACAACTTGGAAAAACAAAAACAATCTTCACAATTACATCAAAAATAAAGAAAATTCAAAAAAGAGAAGAAAAATGCAAACAATTTCAAAGTTACACCAAATAAAGAAAACCAATAGCTGATATATCTGTCATTTTGTCCCATACTCCCAAATTCATTAAAGGGAACATTTTTCCACAAGGCGCGTCTAAACTCCTCATAGCACCGCCGTTATTAACAACAAGTTTATTGGTCTGTTGATAGTTCAAGCTAAAGGTGATATTATTTGGAATGACCGCACACGTTGCAAAAAGAACTTGGAAAGACTTTTTTTTCTTCATCAAATCCCTTTTAACAATTCATTTCTTTGCTGTAACAAAAAAATTCCTGGTGGTCTTAGGCAACTAGGTATGGCTGTCTATGATTGGATGTAGAGGAAGTCACTAGCAAATAGGCGGGGACGAAGATAGGATCTAGAACGTGTGAGGGCGAGGGTGGGTATGCAACCTTTTAGTTTTGGTAGGTGAAATTAGGGGGCTGTTGGACAGGGCAGATGGATGAGAAGGGAGAGGAGAGGAAAGGTGATGGTTTGGATAGGGGAGGGAGAGAAGGTTGGGTATATAGGAGTGCATATCGGGGTTTGGGGTAAAATGAAAGAGGTGAAATGATGGAGGTTTAAGGTCAAATTGGTCAACTTAATTTAAATTTGTGGTTAATTAAGTCTTTTCACATTTTCTATTTTATGGGTTTAACGAATTTGACTTCTATAGGGGGAATTTTTTATTTGGCCAAATCTTAGGGTTTATTTGGTAATTTGGTTAAATCTCAGGAGAGATAAATATAATTAACCCTAAATAAACTAATTGGTCCATTAATGTTGTGGATCAAGTTATTTATGTTAGCCTAATCTTATACAATTTAAACAAAAGTCTAAGAGCATGTTTGGTAAAAGTTTGAAATATGAACACCAAATTTTAATGTTGAAAGTATTAATTTGTTGAGTTCATAAAATCATATGTTTTATAATCTACTAAATTTAATTACTAAATTAAAGTATGGGTTAATTACAATTTCCATTCAAGTAATTGAACTATCATTAATTTGTAGTTTACATTCTAAACTATCAATTGTAGTACTTAAGTACCTTAACTATTCATTTTTTTTACATTACTCAAATTGATTGAATATTAGAAAATTTTTATAGCTATTTTTACTAAAAGATTTTAATACCAGTAGATGAATAAGAGTATATTAATAAGTCAGTAACAGATGTGACTTATAGGTATTAAATATATTATGTTAGAAACTAATGTAAATTACAAGTTAAGATCTATTCATAATAGTTATAGAAATTATTGATTTTCAACAAATTTAAATAATGTGCCAAAAAATTATATTATAAGGTAATAAAGTACTAAAATTAATAGTTTAGGGTGCGAACTACAAATTGATGATAGTTTAGGGTGTATATTGCAATTAACCATTAAATAATTTTATCCTATGCATATATATAGTTCAATGATATTATTATGTTTTATTTAAGATATTATGTTAATTTTTTCAAATATTGTCTTTTAATACGAATATAAACTGAATTATTTACAAATATAGAATGTGTGTGAGAGAGAGGTAATATGTGCAAGGGTATGTTTATGTATAAGAGAGAACGAATATAGTATATGAAAATTTGTTGGAGGAAAGAAAAAGTATGTCATGTGTGTATGAGAATGATAGAGATGTAGAAATTGTGTGAGAAAAAAAAAAACGTGTTTATGTACTAGTGAGAAAGAGAGAGCGCTTGTGCGCGTGAAATAAAGAAAATTTGATTGAGTATATTATATTGATAAAAAATTTCAACAACTTAAGTGATAGAATTTTCGCTTCAAATTTTTAAGCAAATTAAGTTGTACTTAAAGTACCTATAGATAAGAGAATTCTGTTGTACAAAAAAAAAAAAAAATACTTAACAGAAAAAGTACATAATGAATTAATTTTTAGAATTGAATTATGTTATCAAACACCCAGTAAAACTCTATCTCTATCTTACAAAGTTTAGAAGTTTTTCAACAATGAGTCTATATCGTCAGATCTTATTCAACCCAAAAATGCATTTTGAAAAATTTTAAAATCCAAATATCGTTGATGATTTTTGATATACACATTTTAAATAATTATAAAAGGTCCTTAAAATTTCATGAAAGTTTATTTTGGTTATTAAACACATTGGATTTATATATTTAGTATAATTAATGTTAAAAGTATTAAAGTGAATACTGAAATAAAGAAGGGTTTTAAAGAAATACACAAACTAAAATGAACTTCAGATTGATGAATGTCCAATATAAGTATCCCATATAAATAAAAGACTCAATTAAGTATCTCTATAAATAAAAGACTAGATTTGTATAAGATGACAGGAGAATTTAGAATTCCAAAAATTTTCTTTTAGATTACATAGCAAGAACCAAATATTATTCTTTTAAAAATATGAAACTCAGGAGTAACTAAATTTTTAATCATGAACAAAGTTGTTTTTATTTGGATTTCATGGATACCATTTTCACTAAAAGCCGGAACCTAGCCTTAACACGAAGCCCAAACTAGATGGTCGTATTGGAATCCCGTATTGGCTTATCACCGTATTGGAATCCCGTATTGGCTTGCAAATCGTATTAAAACTAAGTCTTTAGAAAGATTCTTATAATAAGGAGAAATATACCGCCGCCACACTTAACCTCAAACATTTAAACTAGAGTCAAATTCTTTCTTTAGAAAATTATTTTTAATAATCATAAATCTCCGGTTTTTGGATATTTTACCTTTAAAATTTTCTGTCTATAAAACCTATTTAATTTATTTTGCTATGTTGCCGATTCTTCCCCTAAACGCCTTTCTCAACGGCTAAGCGGGTACTTTTCAAGGCCAACAAAATAAATTAAATAACATTATGACTGAAAATTTTTAAGAACCGAACCAAGATAAATGGTTATTAAAAAGTTTTGAAAGAAAGAAATTCAAAATAGTTTAAATATAGTTCAAACACTTAGGATAAGATAACAATCTACATATGATAATTAGCCTGACATCAGTAATCATGAATTGGTTTAACTATATTATTATTTATAGGTAAACCTCGATGGTCTTCTTCTTTGATTAAACAAAAGTAATTACAAAAGAGAAGTAGAGATTTACAATGAAGGGAGAGAAGAGTAGACAAAAGAAAGAAGAAACTTAAAACTAAAGCTCTTATCCTCGGCTATACAATTGAGGATATTTATAGACAGCCGGACGTCAAAAAAAAATTAAATGTACAGTAGGATTTTTGAAATCCGCACTATCTTCGGGTTTTTCAATTGGTTGTGATTCACCAGCTAATGAATTATTAGAGTCCATAGAACGTGATTCATTATCATCATTTTCATTATCATCAATTTGATTAAGATCAATAGAAAGATCTTGTTTAATATGTTCTTTTAATTGATCTTTAACTTGCTCCATATAAGCCGCAATAATTTCATCTTTTGTCATAGTGCCTGATTGCACTTGTAGTTTCTGGCAATATGCCCGAAGGGCTTGGCTCCATTGCTTTGGTAATTGCACCGTATCTGTATTTTGAATTGTTTCTTTTATTTGATCCAATAATTCTTGACCAAATAATTGTTTGGTTTCTGGGTCTATTTTCATGAGTTTATCCCAGAATTTGGTATAATAGATTCGATATAAACAAGGGAAATGATCGGATTTATAATTGTTGTCAATTTATTTCCTGAGAGTATAACTTTTTGAGGATAGGTGAAAATTTTATCCATGAATGGTATAAATGAAGAAATGGCTCAGGTAAAATTTTTACTGAGGGTCCATGGGTAATCCACCAATGGATAAACCAATTGGGGATATTTTGAGATAGGATATTTGAGCACAGTTTAATAAACCAAGTGTGCTTGTGTTTAGAATTCTCATAATAAAAAGTTTTATGAAAACTTTGTATATAATCCCAATAAGTATAAGAAAGTGGTTGTTGTTTTTCAACAAAACATTGTTTTTCGGTGAGGGTAGAAATCAAAGTTTTTAAAATATTGTCCTTAACACGAAGCCCAAACCGATATATCCGAATTACCTGTCTTTATACACCCCTAGATATTATAAGAGACCTCGTCCCCTATAAGGAGACTGAGAACTTCCACGTCTCATGGAACCTGTAAAAATTCTCAAAGAGTTTATTAAATTGACAATTCATATAATTTTCTTATTTTCGAATGATATATATTTTTACAGAAATCTATTTCTGATTGCTCTATATGCAATTCGTATTGAAATAAAGCATGTGTCCATAATGGATCTTATTCTTGATATAAAATTATTTAGTTATTATTCTCACACGTTATTATTTCTAATCTATTTTTTGCTATAATAATTCTAGATCGAAAATAATTTTTACTTCTTATTAAATCTTTTTTATAATTTTTATAGTTTTGAATATAATAATTTCTAATAGGGTATTCTATATTTGTG
The DNA here is from genome assembly GCA_025175665.1 of Cinchona pubescens. Lineage (NCBI taxonomy): Eukaryota > Viridiplantae > Streptophyta > Magnoliopsida > Gentianales > Rubiaceae > Cinchona > Cinchona pubescens. The sequence goes on along the minus strand of JANKKI010000267.1, from coordinate 466,442 downwards.
TAATCCATTCTCGGAATATTTTCCAAATATTTTAATTTCAATGCTCTTCCGCGCGAAGAATGAGAAGAACTTGCTCTATCAGTCATCCTTTGTCTTGAAAATATTTTCTGCAAAACTGAATAAAGTTTTGTAATAAGAAATTTAATATAGGATGATTATTAATTTCTGATATTAATGAAGATAAATTATGAATATTTTAATTCAATAAGAGAATTATTATTTACAGGATTAGGATCATCAAATAATGAAAGTTGATGTCTTATATTAAACTTCTTTTTATAATGCTTTATTCAATTTTCATTTAAAATTTTTAATTTAAATTATCAGGAATTGCTGTAATATTATCACTTGAAATTATGTTTATTTGACAATCTTGAAATTGAATCCAAAGAATGTTATAATATTCTTTATTTTTATCATCCTGTATAGTATACAAGAATTACTAGATGTGTATTGAAGATTATCAGGTATCTGTAGAATCATGCATATTAATTCGATCAGAATCATAATCATCGAATCATCGAATCAAAATCAGTATTATCATTACTAGAACTATTATTATACGTATTTATATCTATTATTTTGTAAATTTCATTTTTAATTTCGTCATCTAAATCTAANTNTCTTATACACATCTAGATGTGTATAATACAATTTGTCTCTATATGACCTTTTTTGCCACATTTATAACATATAATTGGTTTTTTTCTAGAATTTCTAGGTTGAGATTCTCTCTGTTTTTTACGAAATTCTCTCTTTTCTTTTTGTTTTTCTGTTGATCTAACAGGTTTTAACCTTTTATCTTTACGCCATGAAGGTCGTTGATATGATCTTTTTTTAAAAGTTTTCTGTCTTCTAAACCAAATTGACTGCAAAATTGACCTAATTGTCTTATGTGTTTTCAGTTAATTGTTGTCTTTTTAATTGTTGATTTAATTTAATTTCATTACATAAAGCTATACCTTCTTGAACACAAGTATTGACCAATTTGCCATAAGTATAATAATCATAAGGAATAGAAATATTATCTTTCCTAAGAGCTTTTTTACACATCTTTCATGTGTATAAGAGACAGGCTCAGAGACTTAAGATTTGGCAGTCGACATATTTCTTTCCTTAAGATCTTGAAAAACTTCTTGATAAAAAATTTTCTTCATTAAAAATTAATACTCTTGATTCTGAAAATAATTCACAAATAAATTCAACTTTCAAGATAACCATCTAAATTCCATTCATAAATTTCTTTTCCGAATAACTATTATTAATTACATCGTTGTTCTTCATATAAAATATCCGAGGAGTAGGTCTAGGATAATAATAATGATACATGGTTGGTTTATCACCAAACTTATAAGAATTACGAAGTTTATTAATTTCATCAGGAATTATTTTTCCTTTAGTTGAATTTATTTGTGAATTATTTTCAGAATCAAGAGTATTAATTTTTAATGAAGAAAATTTTTTATCAAGAAGTTTTTCAAGATCAGAAATAGGTTTAAAATTAAAATCATTAATAATAGGTGGAGGTTGCAAAGAAGCCTTTGCAATATCCTGAAAATCATGATTATGATTATTAGTCGAAATAGAATTTGAAATCTTTTGTATTAAAGAAAATAATTTATGTTCCATTTTATTATGAAGAGAACTAATTTGTTCACTTAAAACTTTTATAAAAATATTAGTATAATTATTTTGCTGATACATATTATTAATATGTTGCAAAGTAATAGGTAGAGTATTATTGTCTACTAATTTTTGAAAAGCATTAAATGAAAGCGAAGTATTATTTGGTAAAGTAAATAATTTTTGTGGAGGATATAACTCATTAGTTTGCTTACCATCGAAAATTGATATGTTCGTTCAAGAACATTAATATAATTATTTAAATAAGTAGTTATAAACCACGGAACAAAAGGAATTATTTTATTATGTAAAGCAAGTAAATTCATAAAATTCTTTTCTAGATGTGTATAAGAGACAGGTCTAAAATTATTCCAATTTGGATTGTAAAAATTCTTGTTTTATTATTTTAAAAATTCTTGTTTTATTATTTTTCTAGCATATGAACTGACTAAAATCTATAACAGTAGTCATAAATTAAAATCTAATTCGGATTCAGTAGGAATTTCCTTATCTAATTCATTATCATGAATTGGTTTAACTATATTATTATTTATACACATAAATGATTTACATGTGATGTAGATGGAGTATTACTATCTCTTGTATTATTTAAAAAAATTGTTATACAAAATGGAATATAATCATCAAATAATGAAATCGAGATTTTGAAGAAAAAAGGATTAATAAAACCTTCTAAATCTCCTTGGTCTTGACTGCTTTACTATGTCTAGATGGAACATTTGATGTATCAAAACGAAGAACAATTTGTCCATTCGGTGTTGATATAATCTGAGATCATCAATAAGCTTCTTAATATTCAAAGCATTAGAAGAATGTCATCAATATAAACAATAATAAAATCCATATAAGGAATAAAAATTGCATTCATAATTTTCTGGAATTCAGAAGGATCATTTTTTAATCCAAATGGCATAACATTCCATTCAAATTGTCCAAAGGGAACAAATGTTGCATCTAGATAAGTATGATCTGCAAAAATTTGAATTTGCCAATAGCTCCTGATTTTAAATCAAATTTAGAAAATATATTAGCCGTATATAATTTTTCTAATAAATCTTTTTTATTTGGAATAGGATACCTTATCCATTTTAAAATTTTATTTAAAGGTTTATAGTTTATAACATGTGTATAAGACCTCTTTCTTGTTCAGCTTTGTTATTAACATAAAAAGCAGTACAAGACCAAGGAGATTTAGAAGGTTTTATTAAAAAGGATGAATAAAAACTTCAATTTCTTTTTTACAAAATTCTAAAAATTCAGAATTCATTTGACACGGTCTGGCTTTTGTAGGAATATATGGTTCATGAAAATTATCTTCATAATGAAGAAAAACGACATGCTTTTTCCTATCCCAAAAAGCACTAGGATGATCAGGGTATATAATTGGCTGTACAAACAGTAACCAGACTATAGAAACTGTCTCTTATACACATCTAGATGTGTATAAGAGACAGGCTAAACCATTTTTATCCAAATTTTTAATAGGATATAAAGTATTAATAAAAGGAGTTCCTAATATAAGAGGAGGATTCATCAAATTTTTTTACTTGTTAAAAATGTCTGAGGAATGCAAATATTATCTTGACAAATATAAGCAGATGGAATTTTATAATCTATTTCTAGTTTATCAAGCGAACGTAAAGTATGATTGTTTTTAGATTATAAAATTCCATCTGCTTATATTTGTCAAGATAATATTTGCATTCCTCAGACATTTTTACTTGTTAACTGATTCAGATAAAAAATCATTATCAATTAAAAATTTAATGTTTATATACCATCTAGAGATGTAATAATTTGCATAATACATAAGCATACGATGAATTAAATTACTAATTTGTCTTTCAGTAAATATCATTAGAAGAAATTTGAATAGGTGAATAATTTCTTTGCCTTTATGAACCGATTTTTCAACTAAAGAAAGTCGATTATCTATAAAAACATGATTTTGTTTTATTAAACAAATTTCATTTTTCAAATTTTTAATTTCTTCATGCAAATTTGCTAAAGTAATTCCATTTTCGTTTAATTTGTTTAATTTACTAATTCTATTTTTAACTTCTAACATTGTATATGGCTCATTATTAATTTCAGCCAATTTTAATTTAGGAATTGAAGATGATGAAGTAGATGATGATGATGTAGAGGATGTAGATGCCCAATTTAAAATTTTTGATCGAATATCATTGTCTTCAATTTGTTTTAGTAAATCAATAATATTATCACTTGAAATCATATTTATTTGAAAATCTTGAAATTGAGAAAGGATGTTATAATATTCTTTATTTTCATCATTATATATAATATTACAGAATTACAACAATTCTTTTGAATATTATCAGAAAATTGATATGTTTGTTCAAGAACATTAATATAATTATTTAAATAATGTAGTTATAAACCACGGAACAAAAGGAATTATTTTATTATGTAAAGCAGTAAATTCATAAAATTCTTTTGAAATATTATCAAGGTCTTCAGAAGAATATACTTCAAATAACCATTGTCTAAAATTATTCCAATTTGGAGATAAAAATTCTTGTTTTATTATTTGTCTAGCATTTGAACCGGGACTAAAATCTCTTAGATTTCGTTTTGATACATCAAATTCGGATTCAGTAGGAATTTCCTTATCTAATTCATTATCATGAATTGGTTTAACTATATTATTATTTATATGTAAATGATTTACATGTGATGTAGATGGAGTATTACTATCTATTGTATGTAATGATGCAGGTTTTGAACGTGCAGGAATATAATCATCAAATAATGAAATCTGAGATTTTGAAGAAAACGTCCTATAAGGATGTCTAGATGATGATGATCTAGATCCAATACTATGTCTAGATGGAACATTTGATGTATCAAAATGATCATCACAATTATATCCATTTCGGTGTTGACAAATTGTTCTTCGTTTTGATACATCAAGATGTGTATAAGAGACAGGTATTGGATCTAGACTGTCTCTTATACACATATCGGGAATTGAATTTCATTCCATTTAATTGGTTGTCTAGTTATAATCGAGATTTATTAAAATTAGTCTCAATTAAAATTGTTTCATCAGAGAAATATTAATTATCAGGATATGGACTGTCTCTTATACACATCTAGATGTGTATAAGAGACAGACTTATATGTTTATGTTCGGATCCGTACATAATTGTAACCATGAATTTTAACATTTAATGTTAAAGCATCAAGTATATTAACATCGAGATAAAGATAATTGTAAATTAGGATAAACACGAAGCCCAAACCGTATTGGCTGTCTCTTATACACATCTAGATGTGTATAAGAGACAGAAGTATATACGGGATTCCAATACGGTGATAAGCTATAAAAGATTCAGGTAAACCTTTTAAAGTTAAAGGTTTAAAAGCAATTTGCACTAAACCATGATATGCATAAAATTAAATTTACCAGCAGTTCTATAAGAATCAATATCATTTGAATCTAATAATTGTATTACATGTTCATCAGAATTTAAAAATTGATTTTTCAGTTGTCTTAACAACATATTTAGATAAAGCTCTTAGGAAAGATAATATTTCTATTCCTGTCTCTTTTAGGAATTGTCCACTTATTAAGTAGATTCATATCTTGAGGAATATCATATTCTTCTTTTAATTTATTTTTATCATATGACACAGATGATAAAGATAAGTTTTCTTCCATTATTAAGGAAAGAAATATGTCGATTGTTATCAAATCTTAAGTCTCTGAGCTCTGATACCATTTTCACTAAAAGCCGGAACCTAGCCTTAACACGAAGCCCAAACCGTATTGGAATCCCGTATTGGCTTATCACCGTATTGGAATCCCGTATATACTTATAAGAGATTATATACAAAGTTTTCATAAAACTTTTTATTATGAGAATTCTAAATACAAGCACACTAGGTTTATTAAACTGTGCTCAAATATCCTATCTAGACATAGTATTGATTCTAGATCATCATCATCTAGACATCCTTATAGGACGTTTTCTTCAAAATCTCAGATTTCATTATTTGATGATTATATTTTGATGCACGTTCAAAACCTGCATCATTACATACAATAGATAGTAATACTCCATCTACATCACATGTAAATCATTTACATATAAATAATAATATAGTTACTGAGAATTCATGATAATGAATTAGATTCTCGAGATAAGGCATTAATGTTCTTGAACGAACATATCAATTTTCTGATGGTAAGCAAACTAATGAGTTATATCCTCCACAAAAATTATTTACTTTACCAAATAATACTTCGCTTTCATTTAATGCTTTTCAAAAATTAGTAGACAATAATACTCTACCTATTACTTTGCAACATATTAATAATATGTATCAGCAAAATAATTATACTAATATTTTTATAAAAGTTTTAAGTGAACAAATTAGTTCTCTTCATAATAAAATGGATAAATTATTTTCTTTAATACAAAAGATTTCAAATTCTATTTCGACTAATAATCATAATCATGATTTTCAGGATATTGCAAAGGCTTCTTTGCAACCTCCACCTATTATTAATGATTTTAATTTTAAACCTATTTCTGATCTTGAAAAACTTCTTGATAAAAATTTTCTTCATTAAAAATTAATACTCTTGATTCAAAATAATTCACAAATAAATTCAACTAAAGGAAAAATAATAAATTAAAAAAATAAAAGAATTATTTAATTCATCGTATGCTTATGTATTCTACAGTAGCAAAAGCAAATAATAATAGTGACAAACGTGTTGCTTCAATGATAATTGCCGGTTTTACTGGTCAACTTAAAGGTTGGTGGGATAATTATTTCACTCAACAAAATCGTGATGATATTTTGAATATATCTAAGATACTTTTTTATCTAGAGTATTTGATCTTCCAGAAAGTAATAGTAACTACTGGAAAGCCAAATTTATTGATGGCTTACCTGCATTATTTGCTGAAAGAATTAAAAAAGCTCTTAGGAAAGATAATATTTCTATTCCTTATGATTATTATACTTATGGCAAATTGGTCAATACTTGTGTTCATTAAGGTATAGCTTTATGTTTAATTTCGTCATCTAAATTAATTGTTTAATTCCTGTCTCTTATACAAAAAGACAATTAGGTATATTTTGCAGTCAATTTGGTTTAGAAGACATATCTTCTACACAGAAAAGATCATATCAACGACCTTCATGGCGTAAAGATAAAAGGTTAAAACCTGTTAGATCAACAGAAAAACAAAAAGAAAAGAGAGAATTTCGTAAAAACAGAGAGAATCTCAACCTAGAAATTCTAGAAAAAAACCAATTATATGTTATAAATGTGGCAAAAAAGGTCATATAGCCCCAAATTGTCATGAAAAATAATATAATAAAAATAAGTTTTATAAAGACATTACTTCTCAGTTTATTACTGATCCTAATGCTCGAAATAATAATTCTCTTATTGAATTAAAATATTCAAATTTATCTTCATTAATTTCAGAAATTAATAATCATCCTATATTAAATTTCTTATTATTAAATTACAAAACTTTATTCAGTTTTGCAGAAAATATTTTCAAGACAAAGGATGACTGATAGAGCAAGTTCTTCTCATTCTTCGCGCGGAAGAGCATTGAAATTAAAATATTTGGAAAATATTCCGAGAATGGATTACACAAATATAGAATACCCTATTAGAAATTATTATATTCAAAACTATAAAAATTATAAAAAAGATTTAATAAGAAGTAAAAATTATTTTCGATCTAGAATTATTATAGCAAAAAATAGATTAGAAATAATAAAAAGAAGAATAATAACTCATGATTTTATACAAGAACAAGATCCATTATGGACACATGCTTTATTTCAACACGAATTGCATATAGAGCAATCAGAAATAGATTTCTGTAAAAATATATATCATTCGAAAATAAGAAAATTATATGAATTGTCAATTTAATAAACTCTTTGAGAATTTTTACAGGTTCCATGAGAATGGAAGTTCTCAGTCTCCTTATAGGGGAGGGGTGGAAAAACATTATATAATTGGATATATCTGGATTATCAGGATATGGATCCTCATCCACATCCAATATTGATGGGTAATATCCCTAAAGATCATCCATTATATGGACAATTGCAAGAATACTTGCTACAACAGCATAAAGGTAATACCTATGCTTCGGTTACTGAAAATGAATCTGAATCAGATTCTAAGTCTTATTATAAGAGACCAGAAAATTCATATTAATTATATTTCTTATTGATGAAAAAGTTTATAATGTGCATGTCTTAGTTTATTCGAAAATTCTTCAAAGGTATTTGGTGATAAAGTTATGTTTCGGGCGAATCATATAAGACTCGCACATATTATGAAAAGATTCTTACTAATAGTGAAACAGCTGAAATTCAGCATTTTCAGCCTCCTATGGCTACTACTATTATTTATAATTTCTCAAAAATTATTTTTAAGAAAATTATATCTTCTGATGAATGGGGGATTTCTACCCTCACCGAAAAACAATGTTTTGTTGAATTTTGTTGAACAAACAACAACCACTTTCTTATACTTATTGGGATTATATACAAAGTTTTCATAAAACTTTTTATTATGAGAATTCTAAACACAAGCACACTTGGTTTATTAAACTGTGCTCAAATATCCTATCTCAAAATATCCCCAATTGGTTTATCCATTGGTGGATTACCCATGGACCCTCGGAAAAGTTTACCTGAGCCATTTCTTCATTTATACCATTCATGGATAAAATTTTCACCTATCCTCAAAAGTTATACTCTCAGGAAAATATTCCTCTACCCACAGAAATAGCTACCATTTATTTCTTTATTGAATTTTCAATCCCTTGGATTTATAAATGGGAACCCGAATTTGGTTATACCTCCGATCATTTCCCTTGTTTATATCGAACCTATTATACCAAATTCTGGGATAAACTCATGAAAATAGACCCAAGAGATTTGGTTATAAATTGATTATATATCCTTGGTTATACAAATATTATCAATTGCTCTGTTAAGCTGAAATTATTGCGGCTTATATGGAGCAAGTTAAAGATCAATTAATTGAAAATTTAAACAAGATCTTTCTATTGATCTTTCTGTGGGTATGATAATAAAATGATGATAATGAATCACGTTCTATGGACTCTTATAATTCATTAGCTGGTGAATCACAACCACTTGAAAGACCTGAAGATATTCTTCAAAGTGTTTTAGACACACTCAAGCAAAAGAAACAATGAAGATATTCAAGACAGAAATATCAAAGCATCTGTCAAGCATCGATATTCAAGACAAAAATATCACAGCATCTGTCAAGCATCGATATTCAAGACAGAAATGTCAAAGCATCTGTCAAACATCAAAGAAAAATTTTACAAAAAACAGAAATTTTCTGTTTATAGTTCTTATTTAAATAGTAAAATCACCTGCATTCACGGATTTTGCTGTCTATAAATATCCTCAATTGTATAGCCGAGGATAAGAGCTTTAGTTTTAAGTTTCTTCTTTCTTTTGTCTACTCTTCTCTCCCTTCATTGTAAATCTCTACTTCTCTTTTGTAATTACTTTTGTTTAATCAAAGAAGAAGACCATCGAGGTATTCTTTTTGTTTTTCTATTCTTACTAATAGTGAAACAGCTGAAATTCAGCATTTTCAGCTAATATCATATGTAGATTGTTATCTTATCCTAAGTGTTTGAACTATATTTAAACTATTTTGAATTTCTTTCTTTCAAAACTTTTTAATAACCATTTATCTTGGTTCGGTTCTTAAAAATTTTCAGTCATAATGTTATTTAATTTATTTTGTTGGCCTTGAAAAGTACCCGCTTAGCCGTTGAGAATAGGCGTTTAGGGAAGAATCGGCAACATAGCAAAATAAATTAAATCTTTTATAGACAGAAAATTTTAAAGGTAAAATACCAATATAACCAAAAGAATTGTTGAATTCTTAAAAATAATTATCTAAAGAAAGAATCCAATTATTAGTTTAAATGTTTGAATTAAGTGTGGCGGCCGGTCTTGATACTAATATCTGTCTTTGATCTAAATTCTGGACTTAGTTTTAATACGATTTGCAAGCCAATACGGGATTCCAATACGGTGATAAGCCAATACGGGATTCCAATACGGTTTGGGCTTCGTGTTAAGGCTAGGTTCCGGCTTTTAGCGAAAATGTTTTAATTCAATAAGAGAATTATTATTTGAGCATTAGGATCGATAATAAAGCGCATTAAGCATTATAAAAATAAGTTTTATAAAGACATTACTTCTCAGTAGATGTGTATAAGAGACAGCATTAAATGTTATCTTGAAATTGAGAAAGAATGTTATAATATTCTTTATTTTTATCATCATATATAGTATTACAAGAATTACAACAATTCTTTTGAATATTATCAGAATCTGTAGAATCATGCATATTAATTCGATCAGAATCATAATCATCAGAATCATCAGAATCAAAATCAGTATTATCATTACTAGAACTATTATTATCGTATTCAATTTTTTATTCCAATACGGTCATAAGCCTGATCGTCATATACACATCTAATTGTATGCATGGCTTATCTTTTTTATTTTCATGACAATTTGGGGCTATATGACCTTTTTTGCCACATTTATAACATATAATTGGTTTTTTTCTAGAATTTCTAGGTTGAGACACTCTATATCACAACCAATTGAAAAACCAGAAGATATTCTTCAAAGTGATCTAACAGATTTTAACCTTTTATCTTTACGCCATGAAGGTCGTTGATATGATCTTTTCGTAGAAGATATGTCTTCTAAACCAAATTTGCAAAATTGACCTAATTGTCTTTTTCATTAATTGTTGTCTTTTTAATTGTTGATTTAATTTAATTTCATTACATAAAGCAGATATTCTACTTATGTCTCTTATTGGTCATCTAGATGTGTATAAGAGACAGGTATTCATAAGTAATAGATAAGTGTTGCCTCTGTTTAAAAAGTATTATGAATGGAATTTAGATCTTTCAAAACTTTTTAATAACCATTTATCTTGGTTCGGTTCTTAAAAATTTTCAGTCATAATGTTATATATGGAGATTTTAAAGTATCTTTATACTTACGAAAAGACGTAAGTTATACACATCTTAATCCATTTAATAAAGTACGAATATTTTACATGATTAGATTGTATAACGTCCTGTAAAATGATCTAATTATTGACCATGAGTGTATAAACTGTGTCTTCAAAAACATGAGATGTATTAGGTTCAGTTTCTGGAGAAGTACAGCAAAATATCATCACGATTTGTTAAGAAAAGAATGTAATTACCAATCTTTAATTTCTACCAAAAGAACAACAGCATGTAATTAATAATAGTTATTCTGGAAAAGAAATTTATGCTACTGTAGAATACATAAGCATACGATGAATTAAATTACTAATTTGTCTTTCAGTATAACCATCTAAATTCCATTCATAAATTTCTTTTCCAGAATAACTATTATTAATTACATGCTGTTGTTCTTCATATAAAATATCCTGAGGAGTAGGTCTAGGATAATAATAATTTGTATTTTGGTTTGTTTATCTTGATTCGATTTTATTATGAAGAGAACTAATTTGTTCACTTAAAACTTTTATAAAAATATTAGTATAATTATTTTGCTGATACATATTATTAATATGTTGCAAAGTAATAGGTAGAGTATTATTGTCTACTAATTTTTGAAAAGCATTAAATGAAAGCGAAGTATTATTTGGTAAAGTAAATAATTTTTGTGGAGGATATAACTCATTAGTTTGCTTACCATCAGAAAATTGATATGTTCGTTCAAGAACATTAATATAATTATTTAAATAAGTAGTTATAAACCACGGAACAAAAGGAATTATTTTATTATGTAAAGCAGTAAATTCATAAAATTCTTTTGAAATATTATCAAGGTCTATTAGAATATACTTCAAATAACCATTGTCTAAAATTATTCCAATTTGGTTTAAGCAAACTAATTACATATCCTCCACAAAAATTATTTACTTTACCAAATAATACCAGTCATCTTATAAAATCTAATTCGGATTCAGTAGGAATTTGCCTTATCTAATTCATTATCATGAATTGGTTTAACTATATTATTATTTATATGTAAATGATTTACATGTGATGTAGATGGAGTATTACTATCTATTGTATGTAATGATGCAGTTTTGAACGTGCAGGAATATAATCATCAAATAATGAAATCTGAGATTTTGAAGAAAACGTCCTATAAGGATGTCTAGATGATGATGATCTAGATCCAATACTATGTCTAGATAGGATATTTGAGCACAGTTTAATAAACCTAGTGTGCTTGTGTTTAGAATTCTCATAATAAAAAGTTTTATGAAAACTTTGTATATAATCCCAATAAGTATATACGGGATTCCAATACGGTGATAAGCCAATACGGGATTCCAATATACGTATAAGCATATCTGTCTCTTATACACATAAAGATGTGTATTAGACAGTAAAGTTAATAGGATCAGTTCTTTCTTGAAAGTTAATTTCTTGGTTGTCATGAAAATAAAAAATAGAGTTTGTTTTAAACTACTTTCGACTTTGAATCCAAAGTGTAAATTGATTAATATTTCTACTGATGAAACAATTTTAATTGAGACTAATTTTAATAAATCTCAGATTATAACTAGACAACCAATTAAATGGAATGAAATTCAATTCCCTGATCATTGGATAATAAATAAAGACATTTCTTATTCATCTAATGCTTTGAATATTACACAGCATGATCCTCAGATTATATCAACACCGAATGGACAAATTGTTCTTCGTTTTGATACATCAAATGTTCCATCTAGACATAGTATTGGATCTAGATCATCATCATCTAGACATCCTTATAGGACGTTTTCTTCAAAATCTCAGATGTCATTATTTGATGATTATATTCCTGCACGTTCAAAACCTGCATCATTACATACAATAGATAGTAATACTCCATCTACATCACATGTAAATCATTTACATATACATAATAATATAGTTAAACTCATTCATGATATATGAATTAGATAAGGAAATTCCTCTTTGAATCCGAATTAGATTTTAATTTATGACTCTTTGTTATAGATTTTAGTCCAGGTTCATATGCTAGAAAAATAATAAAACAAGAATTTTTATCTCCAAATTGGAATAATTTTAGACAATGGTTATTTGAAGTATATTCTTCTGAAGACCTTGATAATATTTCAAAAGAATTTTATGAATTTTGCTTTATCATATCAATGAAAGCGAAGTATTATTTGGTAAAGTAAATAGTAGTAGCCATAGGATATAACTCTTAGTTTGCTTACCATCATATCAATTTTCGATGGTACATGTGATGTAGATGGAGTATTTGTCTCTTATACACATCTAGATGTGTTTACCAAATAATACTTCGCTTTCATTTAATGCTTTTCAAAAATTAGTAGACAATAATACTCTACCTATTACTTTGCAACATATTAATAATATGTATCGGCATCATAATTATTACTAATGTTTCTTATACAAGTTTTAAGTGAACAAATTAGTTCTCTTCATAATAAAATGGATAAATTATTTTCTTTAATACAAAAGATTTCAAATTCTATTTCGACTAATAATCATAATCATGATTTTCAGGATATTGCAAAGGCTTCTTTGCAACCTCCACCTATTATTAATGATTTTAATTTTAAACCTATTTCTGATCTTGAAAAACTTCTTGATAAAAATTTTCTTCATTAAAAATTAATACTCTTGATTAGAAAATAATTCACAAATAAATTCAACAAAGAAGCCTTTGCAATATCCTGAAAATCATGATTATGATTATTAGTCGAAATAGAACCATGAAATCTTTTGTATTAAAGAAAACCTAATTTATCCATTTTATTATGAAGATGTGTATAAGAGACAGGTATAAGAAAGTGGTTGTTGTCTCTTATACACATCTAGATGTGTATAAGAGACAGGGCTTATATGGAGCAAGTTAAAGATCAATTAAAAGAACATATTAAACAAGGTGACAAACGTGTTGCTTCAATGATAATTGCCGGTTTCTTGGTCAACTTAAAGGTTGGTGGGATAATTATTTCACTCAACAAAATCGTGATGATATTTTGAATACTGTTAAAACAGAAAAACTATGATATCTATGTTTTTGAAGATGCAGTTTATACACTCATGAGTCAATATTTTAGATCATTTTACAGGACGTTATACAACTAATCATGAAAATATTCGTACTTTATTAAATGGATTAAGATGTAAAACACTTACGTCTTTTCGTTGGTATAAAGATACTTTTTTATCTAGAGTATTTGATCCTCCAGAAAGTAATAGTAACTCTTGGAAAGCCAAATTTATTGATGGCTTACCCGCATTATTTTCTTGAAAGAATTAAAAAGCTCTTAGGAAAGATAATATTTCTATTCCTTATGATTATTATACTTATGGCAAATTGGTCAATCTTGTGTTCAAGAAGGTATAGCTTTATGTAATGAAATTAAATTAAATCAACAATTCGTAAAAAGACAACAATTAACTGAAAAAGACAATTAGGTCAATTTTGCAGTCAATTTGGTTTAGAAGACATATCTTCTACACAGAAAAGATCATATCAACGACCTTCATGGCGTAAAGATAAAAGGTTAAAACCTGTTAGATCAATAGAAAAACAAAAAGAAAAGAGAGAATTTCGTAAAAAACAGAGAGAATCTCAACCTAGAAATTCTAGAAAAAAACCAATTATATGTTATAAATGTGGCAAAAAAGGTCATATAGCCCCAAATTGTCATGAAAATAAAAAAGAAAAAATTAAACAATTAGATTTAGATGACGAAATTAAAAATGAAATTTACAAAATAATAGATATAAATACAGATAATAATAGTTCTCTTATGATAATACTGATTTTGATTCTGATGATTCCCAAGACCGGCCGCTAAAGAATATTATAACATTCTTTCTCAATTTCAAGATTTTCAAATAAATATAATTTCAAGTGATAATATTATTGCAATTCCTGATAATAATAAATTAAAAATTTTAAATGATGATTTTATTAAGCATTATAAAAATAAGTTTTATAAAGACATTACTTCTCAGTTTATTATTTGATCCTAATGCTTAATTTATTATTAATTCTCTTATTGAATTAAAATATTCAAATTTATCTTCATTAATTTGAAATTAATAATCATCCTATATTAAATTTCTTATTAATATTATCACTTGAAATTAGATAATCAGTCATCCTTTGTCTTGATGAATCATAGATGTGTATAAGAGACAGCGGTTTGAAAAAATTCTTACTAATAGTGAAACAGCTGATATTCAGCATTATCAGCCTCATACACAAATATAGAATACCCTATTAGAAATTATTATATTCAAAACTATAAAAATTATAAAAAAGATTTAATAAGAAGTAAAAATTATTTTCGATCTAGAATTATTATAGCAAAAAATAGATTAGAAATAATAAAAAGAAGAATAATAACTCATGATTTTATACAAGAACAAGATCCATTAATGGACACATGCTATATTTCAACACGAATATACATATAGAGCAATCAGAAATAGATTTCTGTAAAAATATATATCATTCGAAAATAAGAAAATTATATGAATTGTCAATTTAATAAACTCTTTGAGAATATATATGTTCCATAGATTTATGAAAATATTATCAGTCTCCTTATAGGGGACGAGGTATTTGAACCCCAGTCATATCTTATGATGGAAAAACATAATATAATTCTTACCGAATCTGGATTATCAAGATATGTATCTTATATGTGTCTATAAGATATAGGATACAATATCCACAGATAAATCATCTTATATAGATGGGTATTCTTCTATTTTGTATAAGGACATGAGGAGCCATATCCCTGTCTCTTATTGATGAAAAAGATTGCCAATGGCGGGATCAACCTTGGAAAATTCTTCAAAGGTATTTGGTGATAAAGTTATGTTTCAGCGAATCATATAAGACTCGCACATATTATGAAAAGATTCTTACTAATAGTGAAACAGCTGAAATTCAGCATTTTCAGCCTCCTATGGCTACTACTATTATTTATAATTTCTCAAAAATTATTTTTAAGAAAATTATATCTTCTGATGAATGGGGGATTTCTACCCTCACCGAAAAACAATGTTTTGTTGAAAAACAACAACCACTTTCTTATACTTATTGGGATTATATACAAAGTTTTCATAAAACTTTTTATTATGAGAATTCTAAACACAAGCACACTTGGTTTATTAAACTGTGCTCAAATATCCTATCTCAAAATATCCCCAATTGGTTTATCCATTGGTGGATTACCCATGGACCCTCAGTAAAAATTTTACAGCCATTTCTAGATGTGTATAAGAGACAGGAATATCATATTCTTAAATATAATTTCTTTTTCTGGTCTCTTATAATTAAATTAGAATCTGATTCAGATTCAATTTTCTTTCTCTTAGATCTGTAACTTGGACACATATAAGCCGCAATAATTTCATCATTTGTCATAGTTTATGATTGCACTTGTAGTTTCCTGGCAATACTCATGAAAATAGACCCAGAAACCAAACAATTATTTGGTCAAGAATTATTGGATCAAATAAAAGAAACAATTCAAAGTTATACAGATACCAGTGCAATTACCAAAGCAATGGAGCCAAGCCCTTTCAGGCATATTGCCAGGAAACTACAAGTGCAATCAGGCACTATGACAAAAGATGAAATTATTGCGGCTTATATGGAGCAAGTTAAAGATCAATTAAAAGAACATATTAAACAAGATCTTTCTATTGATCTTAATCAAATTGATGATAATGAAAATGATGATAATGAATCACGTTCTATGGACTCTAATAATTCATTAGCTGGTGAATAATATCACAACCACTTGAAAGACCTGAAGATATTCTTCAAAGTGTTTTAGACACACTCAAGCAAAAGAAACAATGAAGATATTCAAGACAGAAATATCAAAGCATCTGTCAAGCATCGATATTCAAGACAAAAATATCACAGCATCTGTCAAGCATCGATATTCAAGACAGAAATGTCAAAGCATCTGTCAAACATCAAAGAAAAATTTTACAAAAAACAGAAATTTTACTGTTTATAGTTACTGTTTAAATAGTAAAATCACTGTGCATTCACGGAAGAAGACCATCGAGGTATTCCTCTGATCGAAAATAATTTTTACTTCTTATTAAATCTCCTTTTAATTTGGGGTTCTTCCTGACATAATATGTCAGGCTAATTATCATATGTAGATTGTTATCTTATCCTAAGTGTTTGAACTATATTTAAACTATTTTGAATTTCTTTCTTTCAAAACTTTTTAATAACCATTTATCTTGGTTCGGTTCTTAAAAATTTTCAGTCATAATGTTATTTAATTTATTTTGTTGGCCTTGAAAAGTACCCGCTTAGCCGTTGAGAAAGGCGTTTAGGGGAAGAATCGGCAACATAGCAAAATAAATTAAATAGGTTTTATAGACAGAAAATTTTAAAGGTAAAATATCCAAAAACCGGAGATTTATGATTATTAAAAATAATTTTCTAAAGAAAGAATTTGACTCTAGTTTAAATGTTTGAGGTTAAGTGTGGCGGCCGGTCTTGGGCTAACCGCCTTTGATCTAAATTCTGGACTTAGTTTTAATACGATTCTGTCTCTTATACACATCGTGCAAGCCAATACGGGATTCCAATACGGTGATAAGCCAATACGGGATTCCAATACGGTTTGGGCTTCGTGTTAAGGCTAGGTTCCGGCTTTTAGTGAAAATGTTTTAATTCAATAAGAGAATTATTATTTCGAGCATTAGGATCAGTAATAAACTGAGAAGTAATGTCTTTATAAAACTTATTTTTATAATGCTTAATAAAATCATCATTTAAAATTTTTAATTTATTATTATCAGGAATTGCAATAATATTATCACTTGAAATTATATTTATTTGAAAATCTTGAAATTGAGAAAGAATGTTATAATATTCTTTATTTTTATCATCATATATAGTATTACAAGAATTACAACAATTCTTTTGAATATTATCAGAATCTGTAGAATCATGCATATTAATTCGATCAGAATCATAATCATCAGAATCATCGAATCAAAATCGGTATTATCATTACTAGAACTATTATTATCGTATTTATATCTATTATTTTGTAAATTTCATTTTTAATTTCGTCATCTAAATCTAATTGTTTAATTTTTCTTTTTTATTTTCATGACAATTTGGGGCTATATGACCTTTTTTGCCACATTTATAACATATAATTGGTTTTTTCCTAGATTTTCTAGGTTGAGATTCTCTCTGTTTTTTACGAAATTCTCTCTTTTCTTTTTGTTTTTCTGTTGATCTAACAGTTTTAACCTTTTATCTTTACGCCATGAAGGTCGTTGATATGATCTTTTTGTAGAAGATATGTCTTCTAAACCAAATTGCAAAATTGACCTAATTGTCTTTTTGATTAATTGTTGTCTTTTAATTGTTGATTTAATTTAATTTCATTACATAAAGCTATACCTTCTTGAACACAAGTATTGACCAATTTGCCATAAGTATAATAATCATAAGGAATAGAAATATTATCTTTAAGAAAATTATATCTAATTCTTTCAAATAATGCGGGTAAGCCATCAATAAATTTGGCTTTCCAAGAGTTACTATTGCTTTCTGTAATTGCACTCAAATGTGTATAAAAAAGTCTCTTTATACCAACGAAAAGACGTAAGTGTTTTACAACACTTAATCCATTTAATAAAGTACGAATATTTTCAGGATTGGTTGTATAACGTCCTGTAAAATCAACAAAAATATTGACCATGAGTGTATAAATGCATCTTCAAAAACATGAGATGTATTAGGTTTAGACAGTCTCTTAAATACATCACGATGTGTATAAGAGACAGACTTAAAGGTTGGTGGGATAATTATTTGACCAACCGTGTTGCTTCAATGATAATTGCCGGTTTTACTGGTCAACTTAAAGGTTGGTGGTAGAATACATAAGCATACGATGAATTAAATTACTAATTTGTCTACAGTATAACCATCTAAATTCCATTCATAAATTTCTTTTCCAGAATAACTATTATTAATTACATCGTTGTTCTTCATATAAAATATCGAGGAGTAGGTCTAGGATAATAATAATGATACATGGTTGGTTTATCACCAAACTTTAAAAATTAATACCTGTCTCTTATACCATTCCTGTCTCTTATACACATCTAGATCTAGCTACTGTATAAAATTAAGGGCTTCTTTGCAACCTCCACCTATTATTAATGAGCCTTTGCAATATCACGAAAATCATTGTTATGATTATTAGTCGAAATAGAATTTGAAATCTTTTGTATTAAAGAAAATAATTTATCCATTTTATTATGAAGAGAACTAATTTGTTCACTTAAAACTTTTATAAAAATATTAGTATAATTATTTTGCTGATACATATTATTAATATGTTGCAAAGTAATAGGTAGAGTATTATTGTCTACTAATTTTTGAAAAGCATTAAATGAAAGCGAAGTATTATTTGGTAAAGTAAATAATTTTTGTGGAGGATATAACTCATTAGTTTGCTTACCATCAGAAAATTGATATATTTATAAACCATGTTCGTTCAAGAACATTAATATAATTATTTAAATAAGTAGTTATAAACCACGGAACAAAAGGAATTATTTTATTATGTAAAGCAGTAAATTCATAAAATTCTTTTGAAATATTATCAAGGTCTTCAGAAGAATTCCATTCAAATCCTTTTGGATATTATTATTGTTTATATTATGCAATTCTTATTAATTCAAAAAATTATGAATCCTATTTTTATTCCAAATGAATTATACTAAAATCTATAACAGTAGTCATAAATTAAAATCTAATTCGGATTCAGTAGGAATTTCCTTATCTAATTCATTATCATGAATTGGTTTAACTATATTATTATTTATATGTAAATGATTTACATGTGATGTAGATGGAGTATTACTATCTATTGTATGTAATGATGCAGGTTTTGAACGTGCAGGAATATAATCATCAAATAATGAAATCTGAGATTTTGAAGAAAACGTCCTATAAGGATGTCTAGATGATGATGATCTAGATCCAATACTATGTCTAGATGGAACATTTGATGTATCAAAACGAAGAACAATTTGTCCATTCGGTGTTGATATACATCTGAGGATCATGTATAATATTCAAAGCATTAGATGAATGTCATCAATATAAACAATAATAAAATCCATATAAGGAATAAAAATATCATTCATAATTAAGAGAATTCATTAAGGAGCATTTTTTAATCCAAATGGCATAACATTCCATTCAAATTGTCCAAAGGGAACATTGAATGCAGTACGATAAGTATGATCTGCAAAAATTTGAATTTGCCAATATCCTGATTTTAAATCAAATTTAGAAAATATATTAGCCGTATATAATTTTTCTAATAAATCTTTTTTATTTGGATTATAGGATACCTTATTCCACTTTAAAATTTTATTTAAAGGTTTATAGTTTATAACAAGACGAGGAACACCTCTTTCTTGTTCAGCTTTGTTATTAACATAAAAAAATAAGACCAAGGAGATTTAGAAGGTTTTATTAATCCTCTTTGAAGTAAAACTTCAATTTATCTTTTGTACAAAATTCTAAAAATTCAGAATTTTATTTGACACGGTCTGGCTTTTGTAGGAATATCCTGTTCATGAAAATTATCTTCTAATGAAGAAAAACGACATGCTATTTCCTATCCCAAAAAGCACTAGGATGATCAAGCACAAATAGTTTCTTCTTTCTTTTGTCTACTCTTCTCTCCCTCCACTGTAAATCTCTACTACTCTTTTGTAATTACTTTTGTTTAATAAAAGAAGAAGTGTATAAGAGACAGCCTCTACTGAGGTACCTTCTTCCCTTATCCTTTTAAAATATCTTAATTTCTTCATGCAAATTTGCTAAAGTAATTCCATTTTCGTTTAATTTGTTTAATTTACTAATTCTATTTTTAACTTCTAACATTGTATATGGCTCATTATTAATTTCAGCCAATTTTAATTTAGGAATTGAAGATGAAAAATGAAGTAGATGATGATGATGTAGAGGATGTAGATGCCCAATTTAAAATTTTTGATCGAATATCATTGTCTTCAATTTGTTTTAGTAAATCAATAATATTATCACTTGAAATCATATTTATTTGAAAATCTTGAAATTGAGAAAGGATGTTATAATATTCTTTATTTTCATCATTAGACATATAATATTACAGGAATTACAACAATTCTTTTGAATATTATCGGTCTCTTATACACATCTGAATTAGATTTTAATTTATGACTACTGTAAGTAGTTTTAAACCACGGAACAAATGGAATTATTTTATTATGTAAAGCAAGTAAATTCATAAAATTCTTTTGAAATATTATCAAGGTCTTCAGAAGAATATACTTCAAATAACCATTGTCTAAAATTATTCCAATTTGGAGATAAAAATTCTTGTTTTATTATTTGTCTAGCATTTGAACCGGGACTAAAATCTATAACAGTAGTCATAAATTAAAATCTAATTCGGATTCAGTAGGAATTTCCTTATCTAATTCATTATCATGAATTGGTTTAACTATATTATTATTTATATGTAAATGATCTACATGTGATGTAGATGGAGTATTACTATAGATAGTATGTTATGATCCAGGTTTTGAACGTGCAGGAATATAATAATCAAGAATTTTTATCTCCAAATTGGAATTTTTAAGACAATGGTCGAATTAGGATGTCTAATATTATGATGATCTGGATTACACAATACTATGTCTAGATGGAACATTTAGATGTATCAAAACGAAGAACAATTTGTCCATTCGGTGTTGATATAATCTGAGGATCAGATGTGTGTAATATTCAAAGCATTAGATGAATAAGAAATGTCTTTATTTATTATCCAATGATCAGGGAATTGAATTTCATTCCATTTAATTGGTTGTCTAGTTATAATCTGAGATTTATTAAAATTAGTCTCAATTAAAATTGTTTCATCAGTAGAAATATTAATCAATTTACAGACAGGATTCAAAGTCGAAAGTAGTTTAAAATTTGGCCATAAGTATTTGAATCTAAGTTCGTATAAGAGACAGCTCTACATCATGAATGTTCCATTTACTGCTGGATCTAGATATCATCATCCATGACATAATTGTAAATTAGGATCTTATTAAAATAAACTGGACCATTGGCCAGACTGGATTGTATAATACCCATTAAGGATTTTTTCCAATCAAGATTACGAGCATCTCGTACAAGCTATAAATGATTCAGGTAAACCTTTTAAAGTTAAAGGTTTAAAAGCATATTTTAAAGTAATATAATATCATAAAATTAAAACTTAAAAGCAGTTCTATACAAAACAAATGATATTTTTTCTAATTATATAATAATGTTCATTATTTTTACAGTAATACATTTTTATAAATGTGTATAAGAGACAGATTTGGTGTTGATAATATTATCAAATAAACCATATTTATAAATAACAGATGGTGAAATTTTAGGAATTGTCCACTTATTAAGTAGATTCATATCTTGAGGAATATCATATTCTTCTTTTAATTTATTTTTATCATATGACACAGATGATAAAGATAAGTTTTCTTCCATTATTAAGGAAAGAAATATGTCGATTGTTATCAAATCTTAAGTCTCTGAGCTCTGATACCATTTTCACTAAAAGCCGGAACCTAGCCTTAACACGAAGCCCAAACCGTATTGGAATCCCGTATTGGCTTATCACCGTATTGGAATCCCGTATATACTTATTGGGATTATATACAAAGTTTTCATAAAACTTTTTATTATGAGAATTCTAAACACAAGCACACTAGGTTTATTAAACTGTGCTCAAATATCCTATCTAGACATAGTATTGGATCTAGATCATCATCATCTAGACATCCTTATAGGACGTTTTCTTCAAAATCTCAGATTTCATTATTTGATGATTATATTCCTGCACGTTCAAAACCTGCATCATTACATACAATAGATAGTAATACTCCATCTACATCACATGTAAATCATTTACATATAAATAATAATATACAGTTAAACCAACTTCATGATAATGAATTAGATAAGGAATTCCTATAATCCGAATTAGATTTTAATTTATGACTACTGTTATAGATTTTAAGTCCAGGTTCATAAGTCCTAGAAAAATAATAAAACAAGAATTTTTATCTCCAAATTGGAATAATTTTAGACAATGGTTATTTGAAGTATATTCTTAAAGACCTTTATAATACTTTGTAAAGTTTTAATGAATTTCTTGAGACAGGAAATGGCTAAAATAATTCCTTTTACTGAGTGGTCCATAACTAGTTATTTAAATGGATATTACAATTATTGTATGTAATGATGCAGGTTTTGGTAAGCAAACTAATGAGTTATATCCTCCACAAAAATTATTTACTTTACCAAATAATACTTCGCTTTCATTTAATGCTTTTCAAAAATTAGTAGACAATAATACTCTACCTATTACTTTGCAACATATTAATAATATGTATCAGCAAAATAATTATACTAATATTTTTATAAAAGTTTTAAGTGAACAGAGAATTAGTTCTCTTCATAATAAAATGGATAAATTATTTTCTTTAATACAAAAGATTTCAAATTCTATTTCGACTAATAATCATAATCATGATTTTCAGTCTGTCTCTTATAGACCTTGTCAAATGAATAAGAGACATTTCTAGAAATATTTTGAATCTTGTTAAAACAGAACCTAATACATCTCATGTTTTTGAAGATGCGGTTTATACACTCATGGTCAATATTTTAGATCATTTTACAGACGTTATACAACTAATCATGAAAATATTCGTACTTTATTAAATGAATTAAGATGTAAAACACTTACGTCTCTGTTTTTTGTGAAATTAAAAAGATGTGTATTAACTGAGACAAGATCATTACTAGAACTATGCAGTCAATCTGTATTTAAGATAAGATATTTTGTAAACAGAAAAGATCATATCAAGACCTGTATAAGAGACCTGTCTAAATAGGTTCTTTAACCTGTTCATGACAATTTGAAAAACAAAAAGAAAAGAGAGAATTGCGAAAAAAAGAGAGAATCTCAACCTAGAAATTCTAGAAAAAAACCAATTATATGTTATAAATGTGGCAAAAAAGGTCATATAGCCCCAAATTGTCATGAAAATAAAAAAGAAAAAATTAAACAATTAGATTTAGATGACGAAATTAAAAATGAAATTTACAAAATAATAGATATAAATACAGATAATAATAGTTCTAGTAATGATAATACTGATTTTAAATCTGATGATTCTGATGATTATGATTCTGATCGAATTAATATGCATGATTCTACAGATTCTGATAATATTCAAAAGAATTGTTGTAATTCTTGTAATACTATATATGATGATAAACTCCTAGATGACTGATAGAGCAAGTTCTTCTCATTCTTCGCGCGGAAGAGCATTGAAATTAAAATATTTGGAAAATATTCCGAGAATGGATTACACAAATATAGAATACCCTATTAGAAATTATTATATTCAAAACTATAAAAATTATAAAAAAGATTTAATAAGAAGTAAAAATTATTTTCGATCTAGAATTATGACAAATCATATAATTTTCTTATTTTAAAAGAAGAATAATAACTCATGATTTTATACAAGAACAAGATCCATTATGGACACATGCTTTATTTCAACACGAATTGCATATAGAGCAATCAGAAATAGATTTGTAAAAATATATATCATTCGAAAATAAGAAAATTATATGAATTGTCAATTTAATAAACTCTTTGAGAATTTTTACAGGTTCCATGAGACGTGGAAGTTCTCAGTCTCCTTATAGGGGACGAGGTGGAAGAACCCCAGTCATATCTAGGGGTGGAAAAACATTATATCCTCAATTCGGATATATCGGATTATCGGGATATGGATCCTCATCCACATCCAATATTGATCGGTAATATCCCTAAAGATCATCCATTATATGGACAATTGCAAGAATACTTGCTACAACAACATAAAGGTAATACCTATGCTTGTTTCGAAAATGAATCAATCGATTCTAAGTCTTATTATAAGAGACCGAAAATTGGTTTATATTTCTTCTTGATGAAAAAGATTGCCAATGGCATAATAACCTTGGAAAATTCTTCAAAGGTATTTGACTGATAAAGTTATGTTTCCAGGCGAATCATACAAAGACTCGCACATATTATGAGGGTTAAATCTTACTTAATAGTGATAAAAATTTTGAAATTCAGCATTTTCAGCCTCCTATGGCTACTACTATTATTTATAATTTCTCAAAAATTATTTTTAAGAAAATTATATCTTCTGATGAATGGGGAATTTCTACCCTCACCGAAAAACAATGTTTTGTTGAAAAACAACAACCACTTTCTTATACTTATTGGGATTATATACAAAGTTTTCATAAAACTTTTTATTATGAGAATTCTAAACACAAGCACACTTGGTTTATTAAACTGTGCTCAAATATCCTATCTCAAAATATCCCCAATTGGTTTATCCATTGGTGGATTACCCATGGACCCTCAGTAAAAATTTTACCTGAGCCATTTCTTCATTTATACCATTCATGGATAAAATTTTCATAAGTATAAGAAAGTAGTTGTCTATCCTCAAAAAGTTATACTCTCAGGAAAATATTCCTCTACCCACAGAAATAGCTACCATTTATTTCTTTATTGAATTTTCAATCCCTTGGATTTATAAATGGGAACCCGAATTTGGTTATACCTCCGATCATTTCCCTTGTTTATATCGAATCTATTATACCAAATTCTGGGATAAACTCATGAAAATAGACCCAGAAACCAAACAATTATTTGGTCAAGAATTATTGGATCAAATAAAAGAAACAATTCAAAGTTATACAGATACCAGTGCAATTACCAAAGCAATGGATAAAAGCCCTAGTATAATTATTGCCAGGAAACTACAAGTGCAATCAGGCACTATGACAAAAGATGAAATTATTGCGGCTTATATGGAGCAAGTTAAAGATCAATTAAAAGAACATATTAAACAAGATCTTTCTATTGATCTTAATCAAATTGATGATAATGAAAATGATGATAATGAATCACGTTCTATGGACTCTAATAATTCATTAGCTGGTGAATCACAACCACTTGAAAGACCTGAAGATATTCTTCAAAGTGTTTTAGACACACTCAAGCAAATTTTTAACAAGTAAAGATATCTGAGGAATGCAAATATTAAAGCATCATCAAGCATCGATATTCAAGACAAAAATATCACAAGATCATCAAGCATCGATATTCAAGACAAATGTCAAAGCATCATCAAACATCAAAGAAAAATTTTACAAAAACAGAAATTTTACTGTTCATAGTTATTTAAATAGTAAAATCACTGCATTCACATTTATGTACAAATCTGTACAAACAGTAAATTCACCGTAGAAACATAATTTCATGCGGATTTCAAAATCCTCTTGTACATTTAATTTTTTTGACGTCCGGCTGTCTATAAATATCCTCAATTGTATAGCCGAGGATAAGAGCTTTAGTTTTAAGTTTCTTCTTTCTTTTGTCTACTCTTCTCTCCCTTCATTGTAAATCTCTACTTCTCTTTTGTAATTACTTTTGTTTAATCAAAGATCTTTTATTCTTTATCTGGAATTGCAAATCGTATTAAAACTAAGACCTTCTTCCCTTTCCCTTTTAATTTGTTTGGTCTGACATAATATGTCAGGCTAATTATCATATGTAGATTGTTATCTTATCCTAAGTGTTTGAACTATATTTAAACTATTTTGAATTTCTTTCTTTCAAAACTTTTTAATAACCATTTATCTTGGTTCGGTTCTTAAAAATTTTCAGTCATAATGTTATTTAATTTATTTTGTTGGCCTTGAAAAGTACCCGCTTAGCCGTTGAGAAAGGATTTTGAATATTTTCCATAAATATTTTAATTTCAATGCTCTTCCGCGCATTAGGATCAGTAATAAACTGAGAAGTAATGTCTTTATAAAACTTATTTTTATAATGCTTAATAAAATCATCATTTAAAATTTTTAATTTATTATTATCAGGAATTGCAATAATATTATCACTTGAAATTATATTTATTTGAAAATCTTGAAATTGAGAAAGAATGTTATAATATTCTTTATTTTTATCATCATATATAGTATTACAAGAATTACAACAATTCTTTTGAATATTATCAGAATCTGTAGAATCATGCATATTAATTCGATCAGAATCATAATCATCAGAATCATCAGAATCAAAATCAGTATTATCATTACTAGAACTATTATTATCTGTATTTATATCTATTATTTTGTAAATTTCATTTTTAATTGTTCGTCATCTAAATCTAATTGTTTAATTTTTTCTTTTTTATTTTCATGACAATTTGGGGCTATATGACCTTTTTGCCACATTTATAACATATAATTGGTTTTTTCTAGAATTTCTAGGTTGAGATTCTCTCTGCTTTTTTACGAAATTCTCTCTTTTCTTTTGTTTTTCTATTGATCTAACAGTTTAAAACTATTTAGATGTGTATAAGATGAAGGATCAGATATAATAGTTTCTGTAATGATAATATGATTTTGAACCTGATGATTCTGAAAATTATGATTCTTTTTCGAATTAATTGTTGTCTTTTTAATTGTTGATTTAATTTAATTTCATTACATAAAGCTATACCTTCTTGAACACAAGTATTGACCAATTTGCCATAAGTATAATAATCATAAGGAATAGAAATATTATCTTTCCTAAGAGCTTTTTTAATTCTTTCAGCAAATAATGCAGGTAAGCCATCAATAAATTTGGCTTTCCAGTAGTTACTATTACTTTTTTAATTCAACTGGAAGATCAAATACTCTAGATAAAAAAGTATCTTTATACCAACGAAAAGACGTAAGTGTTTTACATCTTAATCCATTTAATAAAGTACGAATATTTTCATGATTAGTTGTATAACGTCCTGTAAAATGATCTAAAATATTGACCATGAGTGTATAAACTGCATCTTCAAAAACATGAGATGTATTAGGTTCTGTTTTAACAGTATTCAAAATATCATCACGATTTTGTTGAGTGAAATAATTATCCCACCAACCTTTAAGTTGACCAAGAAACATCTAGATGTCAGCATAATCACTGTCCTACTTGTCACTATCGAATTTGCTATTGCTACACCTATTATACATAAGCATACGATGAATTAAATTACTAATTTGTCTTTCAGTATAACCATTTAAATTCCATTATAAATTTCTTTTCCAGAATAACTATTATTAATTACATGCTGAAGTTCTTCATATAAAATATCCTGAGGAGTATTCTAGGATAATAATAATGATACTAGCATGGTTGGTTTATCACCAAACTTATAAGAATTAGAGACAGGGCCAATTTCATCAGGAATTATTTTTCCTTTAGTTGAATTTATTTGTTAATAATTTAATCAAGAGTATTAATTTTTAATGAAGAAAATTTTTTATCAAGAAGTTTTTCAAGATCAGAAATAGGTTTAAAATTAAAATCATTAATAATAGGTGGAGGTTGCAAAGAAGCCTTTGCAATATCCTGAAAATCATGATTATGATTATTAGTCGAAATAGAATTTGAAATCTTTTGTATTAAAGAAAATAATTTATCCATTTTATTATGAAGAGAACTAATTTGTTCACTTAAAACTTTTATAAAAATATTAGTATAATTATTTTGCTGATACATATTATTAATATGTTGCAAAGTAATAGGTAGAGTATTATTGTCTACTAATTTTTGAAAAGCATTAAATGAAAGCGAAGTATTATTTGGTAAAGTAAATAATTTTTGTGGAGGATATAACTCATTAGTTTGCTTACCATCAGAAAATTGATATGTTCGTTCAAGAACATTAATATAATTATTTAAATAAGTAGTTATAAACCACGGAACAAAAGGAATTATTTTATTATGTAAAGCAGTAAATTCATAAAATTCTTTTGAAATATTATCAAGGTCTTCAGAAGAATATACTTCAAATAACCATTGTCTAAAATTATTCCAATTTGGAGATAAAAATTCTTGTTTTATAGTAATCTAGCATATGAACCTTCATCTTATATTGCAAAGGCTTCTTTGCAACCTCCACCTATTCAGTGTCTATTTCCTTATCTAATTCATTAGCATGAATTGGTTTAACTATATTATTATTTATATGTAAATGATTTACATGTGATGTAGATGGAGTATTACTATCTATTGTATGTAATGGTGCAATTTTTGAACGTGCAGGAATAAGAAATCATCAAATAATGAAATCTGAGATTTTGAAGAAAACGTCCTATAAGGATGTCTAGATGATGATGATCTAGATCCAATCGACTATGTCTAGATAGGATATTTGAGCACAGTTTAATAAACCTAGTGTGCTTGTGTTTAGAATTCTCATAATAAAAAGTTTTATGAAAACTTTGTATATAATCCCAATAAGTATATACGGGATTCCAATAAGGTGATAAGGCAATACGGGATTCCAATCTAGAACTTCGTGTTAAGGCTAGGTTCCGGCTTTTAGTGAAAATGGTATCAGAGCTCAGAGACTTAAGATTTGATAACAATCGACATATTTCTTTCCTTAATAATGGAAGAAAACTTATCTTTATCATCTGTGTCATATGATAAAAATAAATTAAAAGAAGAATATGATATTCCTCAAGATATGAATCTACTTAATAAGTGGACAATTCCTAAAATTTCACCATCTGTTATTTATAAATATGGTTTATTTGATAATATTATATCTAAATATGTTGTTAAGACAACTGAAAAATCAATTCCTTTAAATTCTGATGAACATGTAATACAATTATTAGATTCAAATGAGATATTGATTCTTATAGAACTTAAACGAAGAACAATTTGTCCATTCGGTGTTGATATAATCTGAGGATCATGCTGTGTAATAAAGGTTTACTGAATCTTTTATAGCCGCTTTACGAGATGCTCGTAATCTTGATTGGAAAAAATCCTTAATGGGTATTATACAATCTATTAAATGGGTAGTTTAATGTCTCTTATACACATCTTTATGTGTATAATACACTCTAGATGTGTATAAGATTACATGAAAAATTCATGGTTACAATATTGTAAATCTGAACTTTTAAGTTTATGTTATAGAGGATGTTTAAATGACTTTCGAATTAGATCCAATACTATGTCTAGATGGAACATTTGATGCTTTGAATATTACACAGCATGATCCTCAGATTATATCAACACCGAATGGACAAATTGTTCTTCGTTTTGATACATCAAATGTTCCATCTAGACATAGTATTGGATCTAGATCATCATCATCTAGATGTGTATAAGGACAGTTCTTCAAAATCTCAGATTTCATTATTTGATGATTATATTCCTGCACGTTCAAAACCTGCATCATTACATACAATAGATAGTAATACTCCATCTACATCACATGTAAATCATTTACATATAAATAATAATATAGTTAAACCAATTCATGATAATGAATTAGATAAGGAAATTCCTAACAGCAAGAATCCGAATTATAATTTCAATCTCTTATACACATCTCCAGATGTGTATAAGAGACAGGATCAATATTTTATGTGGAATAATAAAACAAGATGTGTATAAGAGACAGATATTGGAATAATTTGTAGACTATGGTTATTTGAAGTATATTCTTCAAGACCTTGATAATATTTCAAAAGAATTTTATGAATTTCTTTATGTACCAGGATCTGAATAAGAGAATTGTCTCAGCTTATAATAACTGTCTAGAATCTGATTCAGATTATGTGTATAAGAGACATATCAATTTTCTGATGGTAAGCAAACTAATGAGTTATATCCTCCACAAAAATTATTTACTTTACCAAATAATACTTCGCTTTCATTTAATGCTTTTCAAAAATTAGTAGACAATAATACTCTACCTATTACTTTGCAACATATTAATAATATGTATCAGCAAAATAATTATACTAATATTTTTATAAAAGTTTTAAGTGAACAAATTAGTTCTCTTCATAATAAAATGGATAAATTATTTTCTTTAATACAAAAGATTTCAAATTCTATTTCGACTAATAATCATAATCTAGGATAATCGGATATTGCAAAGGCTTCTTTGCAACCTCCACCTATTTCATTAATCAGAAATATGTGTATAAGAGACAGGTATAAGAAAGTGTCTCTTATACACATCTAGATGTGTATAAGAGACAGGGTAATGATTAAAATAATTCACAAATAAATTCAACTAAAGGAAAAATAATTCTGATGAAATGAAGAAATATCGTAATTCTATTTCAGTCTGGATGATGATAATCATGACCATCAGGATTATTATTACTCCTAGACCTACTCCTCGGGATATTTTATATGAAGAACAAATGTTATTGTCTACTAATTTTTGAAAAGCATTAAATGAAAGCGAAGTATTATTTGGTAAAGTAAATAATTTTTGTGGAGGATATAACTCATTAGTTTGCTTACCAGATGTGTATAAGAGACAGAACCAAGTGTGCTTGTGACTGTCTCATCTACATGTGTAATATTTCTATTCCTTATGATTATTATACTTATGGCAAATTGGTCAATCTTGTGTTCAAGAAGGTATAGCTTCATGTAATGGTTTTAACCTTTTCTCAACAATTAAAAAGACAACAATTGAACTGAAAAAAGACAATTAGGTCAATTTTGCAGTCAATTTGGTTTAGAAGACATATCTTCTACACAGAAAAGATCATATCAACGACCTTCATGGCGTAAAGATAAAAGGTTAAAACCTGTTAGATCAACAGAAAAACAAAAAGAAAAGAGAGAATTTCGTAAAAAACAGAGAGAATCTCAACCTAGAAATTCTAGAAAAAAACCAATTATATGCTTATAAATGTGGCAAAAAAGGTCATATAGCCCCAAATTGTCATGAAAATAAAAAAGAAAAAATTAAACAATTAGATTTAGATGACGAAATTAAAAATGAAATTTACAAAATAATAGATATAAATACAGATAATAATAGTTCTAGTAATGATAATACTGATTTTGATTCTGATGATTCTGATGATTATGATTCTGATCGAATTAATATGCATGATTCTACAGATTCTGATAATATTCAAAAGAATTGTTGTAATTCTTGTAATACTATATATGATGATAAAAATAAAGAATATTATAACATTCTTTCTCAATTTCATATTTTCAAATAAATATAATTTCAAGTGATAATATTATTGCAATTCTGATAATAATAAATTAAAAATTTTAAATGATGATTTTATTAAGCATTATAAAAATAAGTTTTATAAAGACATTACTTCTCAGTTTATTACTGATCCTAATGCTCGAAATAATAATTCTCTTATTGAATTAAAACATTTTCACTAAAAGCCGGAACCTAGCCTTAACACGAAGCCCAAACCGTATTGGAATCCCGTATTGGCTTATCACCGTATTGGAATCCCGTATTGGCTTGCAAATCGTATTAAAACTAATCCAGAATTTAGAATCAAAGGCGGTTATTTTCAAGACCGGCCGCTATGTATAACCTCAAACATTTATATCTAGATTTTTTATAATTTTCTCTCTGTTTTTTACTGACATATTATGTCAGACCAAACAAATTAAAAGGAAAGGGAAGAAGGTACCTCGGTAAGAGGCTGTAGAGGAATACCTCGATGGTCTTCTTCTTTGATTAAACAAAAGTAATTACAAAAGAGAAGTAGAGATTTACAATGAAGGGAGAGAAGAGTAGACAAAAGAAAGAAGAAACTTAAAACTAAAGCTCTTATCCTCGGCTATACAATTGAGGATATTTATAGACAGCCGGACGTCAAAAAAATCTATATGCAATTCGTGTTGAAATCCGCACAGTGAAATTACTGTTTCTACAGTGAATTTACTGTTTGTACAGTATTTGTACAGTAAATCCGTGAATGCACAGTGATTTTACTATTTAAACAGTAACTATATACAGTATCTAGATGTTTTTTGTAAAATTTTTCTTTGATGTTTGACATTAACTTTGAAAGATATACAGATACCAGTGCAATTACCAAAGCAACTTTTGTTTGAGTGTGTCTAAAACACTTTGAAGAATATCTTCGGGTTTTTCAATTGGTTGTGATTCACCAGCTAATGAATTATTAGAGTCCATAGAACGTGATTCATTATCATCATTTTCATTATCATCAATTTGATTAAGATCAATAGAAAGATCTTGTTTAATATGTTCTTTTAATTGATCTTTAACTTGCTCCATATAAGCCGCAATAATTTCATCTTTTGTCATAGTGCCTGATTGCACTTGTAGTTTCCTGGCAATATGCCTGAAAGGGCTTGGCTATATTGCTTTGGTAATTGCCTGTATCTGTATAACTTTGAATTGTTTCTTTTATTTGATCCAATAATTCTTGACCAAATAATTGTTTGGTTTCTGGGTCTATTTTCATGAGTTTATCCCAGAATTTGGTATAATAGATTCGATATAAACAAGGGAAATGATCGGAGGTATAACCAAATTCGGGTTCCCATTTATAAATCCAAGGGATTGAAAATTCAATAAAGATAATAAATGGTAGCTATTTCTGTGGGTAGAGGAATATTTTCCTGAGAGTATAACTTTTTGAGGATAGGTGAAAATTTTATCCATGAATGGTATAAATGAAGAAATGGCTCATATATTTTTATAGATAAAGAATTTTCCAAGGTTGATCCTGCCATTCATAATCTTTTTCATCAAGAAGAAATATAATTTCTTTTCGGTCTCTTATAATAAGACTTAGAATCGATTGATTCATTTTCAGAATCAAGCATAGGTATTACCTTTATCTTTGTTGTAGCAAGTATTCTTGCAATTGTCCATATAATGGATGATCTTTAGGATATTACCTGATCAATATTGGATGTGGATGAGGATCCATATCCCGATAATCCGTATATATCTCGAATTAGAAAAATAATAAAACAAGAATTTTTATCTCCAAATTGGAATAATTTTAGACAATGGTTATTTGAAGTATATTCTTCTGAATCAGGTTATTAATTCTCACATCATTTTATGTCTCTTACACACATCTAATTGTGTATAAGAGACAGGTAAAAATATTTTTACAGAAATCTATTTCTGATTGCTCTATATGCAATTCGTGTTGAAATAAAGCATGTGTCCATAATGGATCTTGTATGTCTTGTATAAAATCATGAGTTATTATTCTTCTTTTTATTATTTCTAATCTATTTTTTGCTATAATAATTCTAGATCGAAAATAATTTTTACTTCTTATTAAATCTTTTTTATAATTTTTATAGTTTTGAATATAATAATTTCTAATAGGGTATTCTATATTTGTGTAATCCATTCTCGGAAAATTGTCCAAAGGGAACATTGAATGCCTGTCTCTTATACGCGAAGAATGAGAAGAACTTGCTCTATCATCATCCTTTGTCTTGAAAATATTTTCGCAAAATGAATAAAGTTTTGTAATAAGAAATTTAATATAGGATGATTATTAATTTCAAATTACTGTCTGATATTTGAATTCTTAAAGGTTAAGAGAATTATGTCTCTTATAGCATCTAGATCAGTATAATAGAAGTTATGTTCTATAAAACTTATTTTTATAATTCTTAATAAATTCATCATTTAAAATTTTTAATTTATTATTATCAGGAATTGCAATAATATTATCACTTGAAATTATATTTATTTGAAAATCTTGAAATTGAGAAAGAATGTTATAATATTCTTTATTTTTATCATCATATATAGTATTACAAGAATTACAACAATTCTTTTGAATATTATCAGAATCTGTAGAATCATGCATATTAATTCGATCAGAATCATAAATCATGCAATCTTCATATCAGATTCAAATTATCATTCAATAAAAAAGAAAAAATTCCTGTCTCTTATACACATCTAGATGTGTATAAGAGACAGGTCATATAGGCTTAATTGTTTATTTTTTCTTTTTTATTTTCATGACAATTTGGGGCTATATGAATTTTTTGCCACATTTATAACATATAATTTAAATTCTTCAAACCTAGAATTTCTAGGTTGAGAGTTTCTCTATTTTTATTTAAAATGTCTCTTTTCTTTTTGTTTTTCTGTTGATCTTAATAAATTAAAAGAAGAATATGATATTCCTCAAGATATTAATCTACTTAATAAGTGGACAATTCCTAAAATTTCACCATCTGTTATTTATAACCGCAAAATTGACCTAATTGTCTTTTTCAGCTCGAATTGTTGTCTTTTTAATTGTTGATTTAATTTAATTTCATTACATAAAGCTATACCTTCTTGAACACAAGTATTGACCAATTTGCCATAAGTATAATAATCATAAGGAATAGAAATATTATCTTTCCTAAGAGCTTTTTTAATTCTTTCAGGGGTCACCAACCTTTAAGTTGACCAAGAAACCGGCAATTATCATTGAAGCAACACGCTTGTCACTATTATTATTTGCTTTTGCTCTTGTAGAATACATAAGCATACGATGAATTAAATTACTAATTTGTCTTTCAAGATAACCATCTAAATTCCATTCATAAATTTCTTTTCCGAATAACTATTATTAATTACATCGTTGTTCTTCATATAAAATATCCCGAGGAGTAGGTCTAGGATAATAATAATGATAGATGTGTATAAGAGACAGAAGCCACCCAAAAGGACC
This sequence comes from Cinchona pubescens, assembly GCA_025175665.1. NCBI lineage: Eukaryota > Viridiplantae > Streptophyta > Magnoliopsida > Gentianales > Rubiaceae > Cinchona > Cinchona pubescens. Next base: position 430,982 of record JANKKI010000267.1, on the reverse strand, counting down.
ATTTCCCCTTAATTTCATCAGAATTATTTTTCCTTTAGTTGAATTTATTTGTGAATTATTTTCTAATCAAGAGTATTAATTTTTAATGAAGAAAATTTTTTATCAAGAAGTTTTTCAAGATCAGAAATTGGTTTAAAATTAAAATTATTAATAATAGGTGGAGGTTGCAAAGAAGCCTTTGCAATATCCTGAAAATCATGATTATGATTATTAGATGAAATAGAATTTGATATTTTTTGTATTAAAGAAAATAACTTATCCATTTTATTATGAAGAGAAATAATTTGTTCACTTAAAACTTTTATAAAAATATTAGTATAATTATTTTGTTGATACATATTATTAATATGTTGCAAAGTAATAGGTAGAGTATTATTGTCTACTAATTTTTGAAAAGCATTAAATGAAAGCGAAGTATTATTTGGTAAAGTAAATAATTTTTGTGGAGGATATAACTCATTAGTTTGTTTACCATCAGAAAATTGATATGTTCGTTCAAGAACATTAATATAATTATTTAAATAAGTAGTTATAAACCACGGAACAAAAGGAATTATTTTATTATGTAAAGCAGTAAATTCATAAAATTCTTTTGAAATATTATCAAGGTCTTCAGAAGAATATACTTCAAATAACCATTGTCTAAAATTATTCCAATTTGGAGATAAAAATTCTTGTTTTATTATTTTTCTAGCATATGAACCTGGACTAAAATCTATATATAAACAGTAGTCATAAATTAAAATCTAATTCGGATTCAGTAGGAATTTCCTTATCTAATTCATTATCATGAATTGGTTTAACTATATTATTATTTATATGTAAATGATTTACATGTGATGTAGATGGAGTATTACTATCTATTGTATGTAATGATGCAGGTTTTGAACGTGCAGGAATATAATCATCAAATAATGAAATCTGAGATTTTGAAGAAAACGTCCTATAAGGATGTCTAGATGATGATGATCTAGAATCAATACTATGTCTAGATGGAACATTTGATGTATCAAAACGAAGAACAATTTGTCCATTCGGTGTTGATATAATCTGAGGATCATGCTGTGTAATATTCAAAGCATTAGATGAAGAAGAAATGTTTTTATTTATTATCCAATGATCAGGGAATTGAATTTCATTCCATTTAATTGGTTGTCTAGTTATAATCTGAGATTTATTAAAATTAGTCTCAATTAAAATTGTTTCATCATTAGAAATATTATTAATCAATTTTACACTTTGGATTCAAAGTCGAAAGTAGTTTAAAACAAACTCTATAACATAAACATATAAGTTCAGATCCTGGTACATAATTGTAACCATGAATTTTAACATTTAATGTTAAAGCATCAAGTATATTAACATCAGATAAAGATAATTGTAAATTAGGATAAACATTAAAATAAACTGGACCATTAGCCAAACTGGATTGTATAATACCCATTAAGGATTTTTTCCAATCAAGATTACGAGCATCTCGTAAAGCAGAATCTAAGTAAATTCATATCTTGAGGAATATCATATTCTTCTTTTAATTTATTTTTATCATATGACACAGATGATAAAGATAAATCTTCCATTATTAAGGAAAGAAATATGTCGACTGTTATCAAATCTTAAGTTTCTGAGCTCTGATACCATTTTCACTAAAAGCCGGAACCTAGCCTTAACACGAAGCCCAAACCGTATTGGAATCCCGTATTGGCTTATCACCGTATTGGAATCCCGTATTGGCTTGCAAATCGTATTAAAACTAAGTCCAGAATTTAGATCAAAGGCGGTTAGCCCAAGACCGGCCGCCATTCCAATATTGCTGTCAAACATTTAATCTAGATGAGTCAAATTCTTTCTTTAGAAAATTATTTTTAATAATCATAAATCTCCGGTTTTTGGATATTTTACCTTTAAAATTTTCTGTCTATAAAACCTATTTAATTTATTTTGCTATGTTGCCGATTCTTCCCCTAAACGCCTTTCTCAACGGCTAAGCGGGTACTTTTCAAGATAATATGTCAGGCTAATTATGCCAACAAAATAAATTAAATAACATTATGACTGAAAATTTTTAAGAACCGAACCAAGATAAATGGTTATTAAAAAGTTTTGAAAGAAAGAAATTCAAAATAGTTTAAATATAGTTCAAACACTTAGGATAAGATAACAATCTACATATGATAATTAGCCTGACATATTATGTCAGGACCAAACAAATTAAAAGGGAAAGGGAAGAAGGTACCTCAGAAGAGGCTGTAGAGGAATACCTCGATGGTCTTCTTCTTTGATTAAACAAAAGTAATTACAAAAGAGAAGTAGAGATTTACAATGAAGGGAGAGAAGAGTAGACAAAAGAAAGAAGAAACTTAAAACTAAAGCTCTTATCCTCGGCTATACAATTGAGGATATTTATAGACAGCCGGACGTCAAAAAAATTAAATGTACAGTAGGATTTTTGAAATCCGCACAGTGAAATTACTGTTTCTACAGTGAATTTACTGTTTGTACAGTATTTGTACAGTAAATCCGTGAATGCACAGTACCAGTGATTTTACTATTTAAACAGTAACTATGAACAGTAAAATTTCTGTTTTTTGTAAAATTTTTCTTTGATGTTTGACAGATGCTTTGACATTTCTGTCTTGAATATCGATGCTTGACAGATGCTGTGATATTTTTGTCTTGAATATCTTCAGTCTTCAATGCTTCTTTTGTTTGAGTGTGTCTAAAACACTTTGAAGAATATCTATAGTTTTTCAATTGGTTGTGATTCACCAGCCAAGGAATTATTAGAGTCCATAGAATGATCGTCTTTTGAAGAACTAGATTTATTATCATCTTGATCTAGATCAATAGAAAGATCTTGTTTAATATGTTCTTTAATTTGATCTTTGACTTGCTCCATATAAGCAGCTATAATTTCATCTTTTGTCATAATGCCTGATTGCACTTGTAATTTCCTGGCAATATGCCTGAAAGGACTGGGCTCCATTGCTTTGGTAATAATAGCTGTCTGTATAACTTTGAAGATTTTTCTTAATTTGGTCGAGTAATATAATAGATGTCTTGACCATATAATTGATTTGTTTCTGGATCATTTTTGATGAGTTTATCCTGAATTTGGTATAAAGGTTCGATATAAACAGGGAAATGATCAGGAGTATAACCAAATTCAGGTTCCCATTTATAAATCCAATTAATAGAAAATTCTTATGTGTGTAAATTAATAGAATTTCTGTGGGTATAGGAATATGATCCTGGGAATATATTTATGAGATTTATGAAATCTTTATACACATCTGATATAATTGAAGAAAAGGCTCAGGTAAAAATTTTTACTGAGGGTCCATGGGTAGTCCACCACTGGATGAACCAATTGGGAATATTTTGAGATAGGATATTTGAGCACAATTTAATAAACCAAGTGTGCTTGTGTTTAGAATTCTCATAATAAAAAGTTTTATAAAAACTTTGTATATAATCCCAATAAGTATAAGAAAGTGGTTGATTTTCAACAAAACATTGTTTTTCTGTAAGGGTTGAAAGTCCCCATTCTTCAGAAGAAATTACTATATACCTTTTTAATAATAATTTTTGAAAAATTATAAATAGTAGTAGAAATAGAAGAAGCCGTATGAGGCTGATAATGCTGAATATCAGCTGTTTCACTATTAGTAAGAATTTTTTCATAATATGTGCGAGTCTTATATGATTCGCCTGGAAACATGACTTTATCAGTCAAATACCTTTGAAGAATTTTCCAAGGTTGATCCTGCCATTGGCAATCTTTTTCATCAAGAAGAAATATAATTTCTTTTTCTGGTCTCTTATAATAAGACTTAGAATCTGATTCAGATTCTTCTTCAGTAACCGAAGCATAGGTATTACCTTTGTGCTGTTGTTGCAAATATTTTTGCAATTGTTCGTATAATGGATGATCTTTTGGGATATTACCCAGATCAATATGGGATGAGGATGAAGATCCATATCCTGATAATCCAGATATATCTGAATTATATAATGTTTTTCCACCTTATGAAACCTGTAAAAATTCTCGAGATAAAAAATCAGGTAGAGATGCTATATCAACCTTTTATAAAATATTTCAAAGTCAAAAGGAGTTAATTGAGCTTGCCATCTAGCAAACATTTGTTTAGAAATATCATTTTTAAAATCTTTATTAAACATAAATTTTAGTGAATGAGAATCAGTAATTATTATAAACTTTTGATTATATAAATCATTTTGAAATTTTAGAACACATTTAACTATTGCTAACATTTCATGAGCAATAGTAGCATATTTTTTCTGACTATTAGTCCATTTACCAGAATGAAATTTAATCAAATAAATTTGTTTATTATCTGGATTAATTTGTTTTAAAATGCCACCAAAACCTATATTAGAAGCATCAGTTTCTATTATTTTTGTCCATTTAGGAATAGCTAATGTTAAACATGGTAAAATTTTTACCTTTGATTTAATATTTTTAACTAAATTAGTTAATTTATTATTCCAAGGAGTTCCATTATTCTTAAGTCTATCATATAATGGAGCTAAATCTTTAGAAAGATTTTTATAATAAGGAGAAATATAATTTAAACTACCTAAAAAACGTTGAAGTTGTTTTTTATCTATAATTTCATCGGGAAATTTGGATGCAAATTCAATAGCTCTATTTATAGGTGTAAGTGTTCCTTTTTCAATAAAATGTCCTAAAAATCTAATTTTTGTTTGAAATAAAGAAAGTTTTGGTTTAGATATTACTAATCCATTTTGTATAACAATTTTTTCTTATAACTATTTTAAAACTTGCAAGCCAATACGAGATCTGTCTCTTATACACATCTAGATGTGTATCCTAGACACAATAATAACAAAGCTTTATAATAAAGAGGTGTTCCTCGTCTTGTTATAAACTATAAACCTTTAAATAAAATTTTAAAATGGCATAACATTCCTATTCCAATTGTCCAAAGGGAACATTAGAAAAATGCGATACGATAAGTATGATCGCAAAAATTTGAATTTGCCAATATTCCATTTTATTTCAAATTTAGAAAATATATTAGCCGTATATAATTTTTCTAATAAATCTTTTTTATTTGGAATAATAGGATACCTTATCCATTTTAAAATTTTATTTAAAGGTTTATAGTTTATAACAAGACGAGGAACACCTCTTTCTTGTTCAGCTTTGTTATTAACATAAAAAGGAGTACAAGACCAAGGAGATTTACAAGAGTTGTTATTAATCATTTGGTAAACTTAATAACAAAGCTGAACAAGAAAGATGTGTATAAGAGTCTTGTTATAAATTATAAACCTTTAAATAAAATTTTAAAATCTATAATTCTGGACTTAGTGTCTCTTATACACATCTAGATGTGTATAAGAGACAGGTGAAAATGGTATCAGATCAAGCACAAATAGATTGTGAAAATTGTTCGAAATAGATTTAATCTTTTCTTGAATTTTTGGTTGTAAAACGTCAGAAATAGAAATACTATAAATTTCTGAATTTAATGAAGATAAATGTGAATATTTTAATTCAATAAGAGAATTAATATCTCGAGTAATAGGATCAGTTATAAACTGAAAGTTAATTTCTTGGTTTTTATAAGTTCCGCTTATATTTGTCAAGATAATATTTGCATTATGTAGCTGTTTTTGTATAATATTTAGTAGGTATTAAACCTTCTTGAATACAACAAAGATCAGCACCACTATCAATCATGGCAACTGATTCAGCTAAAAAATCATTATCAATTAAAAATTTAATGTTTATATACCATCTTTGAGATGTAATAATTTGCATAATATTTAAAAAATTATCAAATTTATTTGTTTCATCAGAATAAATATCATTAGAAGAAATTTTAATAGGCTGTATAATTTGTTTGACTTTATCAACCTGATTTCTCATACCTGTCTCAGTAACCGAATCATAGATATGTATAAGGCTTTTAGTGAAAATGGTATCAGAGCTCAGAAACTTAAGATTTGATAACAGTCGACATATTTCTTTCCTTAATAATGGAAGATTTATCTTTATCATCTGTGTCATATGATAAAAATAAATTAAAAGAAGAATATGATATTCCTCAAGATATGAATTTACTTAATAAGTGGACAATTCCTAAAATTTCACCATCTGTTATTTATAAATATGGTTTATTTGATAATATTATATCTAAATATGTTCATAAAACAACTGAAAAATCAATTCCTTTAAATTCTGATGAACATGTAATAAGAGATAGTAGATTCAAATAATTCAGCTATTTTTTAAATATGTTGTTATTTAATGATAAAATTCAAAATTGGTTCTAATGCAAATTATATTTTGATTCCTGTCTAACTTATACACATCTAGATGTGTATAAGAGACAGTCTTTTTAAATATTATGCAACTATTCAAGATCTAGAAAGATTCAATGGATAAATTATCACAATCTAGATTGAATAATGGATATTTATTTTACAGTTTATCATAACCAAGTGTGCTTGTCTTTAGAATTCTCATAATAAAATGTTTTATGAAAACTTTGTAATAATCCCAATAAGTATAAGAAAGTGGTTGTTGTGAACTTATATGTTTATGTTATAGAGTTTGTTTTAAACTACTTTCGACTTTGAATACACAGTCTAGATTGATTAATATTTCTAATGATGAAACAATTTTATATTGAGACTAATTTTAATAAATCTCAGATTATAACTAGACAACCAATTAAATGGAATGAAATTCAATTTATAATAAATGAAGACATTTCTTCTTCATCTAATGCTTTGAATATTACACAGCATGATCCTCAGATTATATCAACTCCGAATGGACAAATTGTTCTTCGTTTTGATACATCAAATGTTCCATCTAGACATAGTATTGGTTCTAGACCATCATCATCTAGACATCCTTATAGGACATTTTCTTCAAAATCTCAGATTTCATTATTTGATGATTATATTCCTGCACGTTCAAAACCTGCATCATTACATATTAGCAATAGATAGTAATACTCCATCTACATCACACGTAAATCATTTACATATAAATAATAATATTGTTAAACCAATTCATGATAATGAATTAGATAAGGAAATTCCTATGAATCCGAATTAGATTTTAATTTATGACTACTGTTATAGATTTTAGTCCAGGTTCATATGCTAGAAAAATAATAATTAACAAGAATTTTTATCTCCAAATTGGAATAATTTTAGACAATGGTTATTTGAAGTATATTCTTCTGAAGACCTTAATAATATTTCAAAAGATTTTCAAATAAATATGATTTCAAGTGATAATATTATTGATTTACTTAAACAAATTGAAGACAATGATATTAGATCAAAAATTTTAAATTGGGCATCTACATCCTCTACATCATCATCATCTACTTCATCATCTTCAATTCCTAAATTAAAATTGGCTGAAATTAATAATGAGCCATATACAATGTTAGAAGTTAAAAATAGAATTAGTAAATTAAACAAATTAAACGAAAATGCCAAGAATTACTTTAGCAAATTTGCATGAAGAAATTAAAAATTTGAAAAATGAAATTTGTTTAATAAAACATGATTTACTTTTGTTTAATCAAAGAAGAAGACCATCGAGGTATTCCTCTACAGCCTCTTCTGAGGTACCTTCTTCCCTTTCCCTTTTAATTTGTTTGGTCCTGACATAATATGTCAGGCTAATTATCATATGTAGATTGTTATCTTATCCTAAGTGTTTGAACTATATTTAAACTATTTTGAATTTCTTTCTTTCAAAACTTTTTAATAACCATTTATCTTGGTTCGGTTCTTAAAAATTTTCAGTCATAATGTTATTTAATTTATTTTGTTGGCCTTGAAAAGTACCCGCTTAGCCGTTGAGAAAGGCGTTTAGGGGAAGAATCGGCAACATAGCAAAATAAATTAAATAGGTTTTATAGACAGAAAATTTTAAAGGTAAAATATCCAAAAACCGGAGATTTATGATTATTAAAAATAATTTTCTAAAGAAAGAATTTGAAACTCTAGTTTAAATGTTTGAGGTTAAGTGTGGCGGCCGGTCTTGGGCTAACCGCCTTTGATCTAAATTCTGGACTTAGTTTTAATACGATTTGCAAGCCAATACGGGATTCCAATACGGTGATAAGCCAATACGGGATTCCAATACGGTTTGGGCTTCGTGTTAAGGCTAGGTTCCGGCTTTTAGTGAAAATGGTATCAGAGAAACATTATATAATTCAGATATATCTGGATTATCAGGATATGGATCCTCATCCACATCCAATATTGATCTGGGTAATATCCCAAAAGATCATCCATTATATGGACAATTGCAAGAATACTTGCTACAACAGCATAAAGGTAATACCTATGCTTCGGTTACTGAAAATGAATCTGAATCAGATTCTAAGTCTTATTATAAGAGACCAGAAAAAGAAATTATATTTCTTCTTGATGAAAAAGATTGCCAATGGCAGGATCAACCTTGGAAAATTCTTCAAAGGTATTTGACTGATAAAGTTATGTTTCCAGGCGAATCATATAAGACTCGCACATATTATGAAAAAATTCTTACTAATAGTGAAACAGCTGAAATTCAGCATTTTCAGCCTCCTATGGCTACTACTATTATTTATAATTTCTCAAAAATTATTTTTAAGAAAATTATATCTTCTGATGAATGGGGGATTTCTACCCTCACCGAAAAACAATGTTTTGTTGAAAAACAACAACCACTTTCTTATACTTATTGGGATTATATACAAAGTTTTCATAAAACTTTTTATTATGAGAATTCTAAACACAAGCACACTTGGTTTATTAAACTGTGCTCAAATATCCTATCTCAAAATATTCCCAATTGGTTTATCCATTGGTGGATTACCCATGGACCCTCAGTAAAAATTTTACCTGAGCCATTTCTTCATTTATACCATTCATGGATAAAATTTTCACCTATCCTCAAAAAGTTATACTCTCAGGAAAATATTCCTCTACCCACAGAAATAGCTACCATTTATTTCTCAATAATTATTGAATTTTCAATCCCTTGGATTTATAAATGGGAACCCGAATTTGGTTATACCTCCGATCATTTCCCTTGTTTATATCGAACCTATTATACCAAATTCAGTATTCAAAATATCACAATGAAGATATTCAAGACAGAAATATCAAAGCATCTGTCAAGCATCGATATTCAAGACAAAAATATCACAGCATCTGTCAAGCATCGATATTCAAGACAGAAATGTCAAAGCATCTGTCAAGCATCAAAGAAAAAATTTTACAAAAAAAAAAAAAACAGAAATTTTACTATTCATAGTTACTGTATAAATGGTAAAATCACTGTCATTCACGGATTTAGATGTAGTAATAAGAGACAGTAGATTCACTGTAGAATACAGCATCTATTTAGCTGCGGATTTCAAAAAAGGTTTACCTGAATCTTTTATAGCTGCTTTACGAGATGCTCGTAATCTTGATTGGAAAAAATCCTTAATGGGTATTATACAATCCAGTTTGGCCAATGGTCCAGTTTATTTTAATGTTTATCCTAATTTACAATTATCTTTATCTGATGTTAATATACTTGATGCTTTAACATTAAATGTTAAAATTCATGGTTACAATTATGTACCAGGATCTGAACTTATATGTTTATGTTATAGAGTTTGTTTTAAACTACTTTCGACTTTGAATCCAAAGTGTAAATTGATTAATATTTCTACTGATGAAACAATTTTAATTGAGACTAATTTTAATAAATCTCAGATTATAACTAGACAACCAATTAAATGGAATGAAATTCAATTCCCTGATCATTGGATAATAAATAAAAACATTTCTTCTTCATCTAATGCTTTGAATATTACACAGCATGATCCTCAGATTATATCAACACCGAATGGACAAATTGTTCATCGTTTTGAACATGTCTGTTCCATCTAGACATAGTATTGGATCTAGATCATCATAATCTAGTCATCCTTATAGGACGTTTTCTTCAAAATCTCAGATTTCATTATTTGATGATTATATTCCTGCACGTTCAAAACCTGCATCATTACATACAATAGATAGTAATACTCCATCTACATCACATGTAAATCATTTACATATAAATAATAATATAGTTAAACCAATTCATGATAATGAATTAGATAAGGAAATTCCTAACTGAATCCGAATTAGATTTTAATTTATGACTAGTTATAGATTTTAGTCCAGGTTCATATGCTAGAAAAATAATAAAACAAGAATTTTTATCTCCAAATTGGAATAATTTTAGACAATGGTTATTTGAAGTATATTCTTCTGAAGACCTTGATAATATTTCAAAAGAATTTTATGAATTTACTGCTTTACATAATAAAATAATTCCTTTTGTTCCGTGGTTTATAACTACTTATTTAAATAATTATATTAATGTTCTTGAACGAACATATCAATTGCTGATGGTAAGCAAACTAATGAGTTATATCCTCCACAAAAATTATTTACTTTACCAAATAATACTTCGCTTTCATTTAATGCTTTTCAAAAATTAGTAGACAATAATACTCTACCTATTACTTTGCAACATATTAATAATATGTATCAGCAAAATAATTATACTAATATTTTTATAAAAGTTTTAAGTGAACAAATTAGTTCTCTTCATAATAAAATGGATAAATTTATTTTCTTTAATACAAAAGATTTCAAATTCTATTTCGACTAATAATCATAATCATGATTTTCAGGATATTGCAAAGGCTTCTTTGCAACCTCCACCTATTATTAATAATTTTAATTTTAAACCAATTTCTGATCTTGAAAAACTTCTTGATTAAAAATTAATACTCTTGATTCTGAAAATAATTCACAAATAAATTCAACTAAAGGAAAAATAATTCTGTCTCTTATACACATATAATTCTTATAAGTTTAGTGATAAATCAACCAAGTATCATTATTAATATCTTTCACCAAATAATGCAGGTAAGCCATCAATAAATTTGGCTTTCCAGTAGTTACTATTACTTTCTGGAAGATCAAATACTCTAGATAAATTTAGATGGTTATCTTGAAAGACAAATTAGTAATTTAATTCATCGTATGCTTATGTATTCTACGTAGCAAAAGCAAATAATAATAGTGACAAACGTGTTGCTTCAATGATAATTGCCGGTTTCTTGGTCAACTTAAAGGTTGGTGGGATAATTATTTCACTCAACAAAATCGTGATGATATTTTGAATCTTTGTTAAAAAGTAACCTAATACATCTCATGTTTTTGAAGATGCGGTTTATACACTCATGGTCAATATTTTAGATCATTTTCATATGTCTCTTATACAGAGATGTGTATAAGAGACAGTCTCTTTAACAAATGTATTAATATGTTCTTTAAGGTACGTCTTTTCGTTGGTATAAAGATACTTTTTTATCTAGAGTATTTGATCTTCCAGAAAGTAATAGTAACTACTGGAAAGCCAAATTTATTGATGGCTTACCTGCATTATTTGCTGAAAGAATTAAAAAAGCTCTTAGGAAAGATAATATTTCTATTCCTTATGATTATTATACTTATGGCAAATTGGTCAATACTTGTGTTCAAGAAGGTATAGCTTTATGTAATGAAATTAAATTAAATCAACAATTAAAAAGACAACAATTAATGATCCTTGTCTCTTATACACATCTAGATGTGTATAAGAGACAGGTATTTGTACAGTAAATCCGTGAAGAAAAGAGAGAATTTCGTAAAAACAGAGAGAATCTCAACCTAGAAATTCTAGAAAAAACCAATTATATGTTATAAATGTGGCAAAAAGGTCATATAGCCCCAAATTGTCATGAAAATAAAAAAGAAAAATTAAACAATTAGATTTAGATGACGAAATTAAAAATGAAATTTACAAAATAATAGATATAAATACGTATAATAATAGTTCTAGTAATGATAATACCGATTTTGATTCGATGATTACGATGATTATGATTCGATCGAATTAATATGCATGATTCTACTGATTGTTATAATATTCTTTATTTTTATCATCATATATAGTATTACAAGAATTACAACAATTCTTTTGAATATTATCAGAATCTGTCTATATTTTAATTTCACATCTTCCGCCTGTTTATAAGAGACATCGAGATGGATATACATCTAGATATAGAATACCCTATTAGAAATTATTATATTCAAAACTATAAAAATTATAAAAAAGATTTAATAAGAAGTAAAAATTATTTTCGATCTAGAATTATTATAGCAAAAAATAGATTAGAAATAATCATTTACTAAAAAGAAGAATAATAACTCATGATTTTATACAAGAACAAGATCCATTATGGACACATGCTTTATTTCAACACGAATTGCATATAGAGCAATCAGATTCTCGATAGATTTCTGTAAAAATATATATCATTCGAAAATAAGAAAATTATATGAATTGTCAATTAATAAACTCTTTGAGTGTTTTTACAGGTTCCATGAGACGTGGAAGTTGAAAGTCTCCTTATAGGGGACGAGGTGGAAAATTAACTAATTTAGTTAAAAATATTAAATCAAAGGTAAAAATTTTACCATGTTTAACATTAGCTATTCCTAAATGGACAAAAATAATAGAAACTGATGCTTCTAATATAGGTTTTGGTGGCATTTTAAAACAAATTAATCCAGATAATAAACAAATTTATTTGATTAAATTTCATTCTGGTAAATGGACTAATAGTCAGAAAAAATATGCTACTATTGCTCATGAAATGTTAGCAATAGTTAAATGTGTTCTTCCATTTCAAAATGATTAAGATATAATCAAAAGTTTATAATAATTACTCCACCTCGTAATCGTAAAATCATGTTCTTTAATAAAGATTTTTGATTCTTATTTTTAAACAAATCTAGTTAATTTTTTGCTATTATAAGGCTGTCTCTTATACACATCTAGATAAAAAGGTTCGAAAATTCTCTACCCGATTTTTATAAGAGAATTTTTACAGGTTTCATAAGGTGGAAAAACATTATATAATTCAGATATATCTGGATTATCAGGATATGGATCTTCATCCTCATCCCATATTGATCTGGGTAATATCCCAAAAGATCAATTATACGAACAATTGCAAAAATATTTGCAATATGGGATGAGGATAAGATCCATATCCTTCGGTGTTGAAAATGAATCTGAGGATCATGCTGTGTAATATCTTAGCATTAGATGACCTAAAAGAAATTATATTTCTTCTTGATGAAAAGATTGCCAATGGCAGGATCAACCTTGGAAAATTCTTCAAAGGTATTTGGTGATAAAGTCATNTATAATTTTTCAAAAATTACGATCTGTCTCTTATACACATCTAGATGTGTATAAGAACCCTTACAGAAAAACAATGTTTTGTTGAAAATCAACCACTTTCTTATACTTATTGGGATTATATACAAAGTTTTTATAAAACTTTTTATTATGAGAATTCTAAACACAAGCACACTTGGTTTATTAAATTGTGCTCAAATATCCTATCTCAAAATATTCCCAATTGGTTCATCCAGTGGTGGACTACCCATGGACCCTCAGTAAAAATTTTACCTGAGCCTTTTCTTCAATTATATCATTCGTGGATAAAAATTTCACCCACTCTCAAAAAATTATATTCCCAGGATCATATTCCTCTACCCACAGAAATATCTACCATTTATTTCTCCATTTATTTCTTTCTCGAATTTTCTATTCCTTGGATTTATAAATGGGAACCTGAATTTGGTTATATTCCTGATCATTTCCCTTGTTTATATCGAACCTTTTATACCAAATTCTGGGATAAACTCATCAAAAATGATCCAGAAACAAATCAATTATATGGTCAAGAATTACTCGACCAAATAAAAGAAAAAGTTCAAAGTTATACAGACACTGCTATTATTACCAAAGCAATGGAGCCCAGTCCTTTCAAAAGTTAAAGACTGCTATTATTTTTATAAAATAATTGAAGACTGAAGATATTCAAGACAAAAATATCAACAAATTAGTCAAGCTTCATATTCAAGACAGAAATGTCAAAGCATCTGTCAAACATCAAAGAAAAATTTTACAAAAAACAGAAATTTTACTGTTTATAGTTACTGTTTAAATAGTAAAATCACTTTGTGCATTCACGGATTTACTGTACAAATCTTGTACAAACAGTAAATTCATTGTAGAAACATAATTTCCGTATGCGGATTTCAAAATCCTATCTAATTTTTGTTTGAAATAAAGAAAGTTTATCTATAGATATCCTCAATTGTAAGAGACGAGGATAAGAGATTTAGTTTTAAGTTTCTTCTTTCTTTTGTCTACTCTTCTCTCCCTTCATTGTAAATCTCTACTTCTCTTTTGTAATTACTTTTGTTTAATCAAAGAAGAAGACCATCGAGGTATTCCTCTACAGCCTCTTCTGAGGTACCTTCTTCCCTTTCCCTTTTAATTTGTTTGGTCCTGACATAATATGTCAGGCTAATTATCATATGTAGATTGTTATCTTATCCTAAGTGTTTGAACTATATTTAAACTATTTTGAATTTCTTTCTTTCAAAACTTTTTAATAACCATTTATCTTGGTTCGGTTCTTAAAAATTTTCAGTCATAATGTTATTTAATTTATTTTGTTGGCCTTGAAAAGTACCCGCTTAGATCTGTATAAGAGACGTTTAGGGAAGAATTTCTTTAGTTGAAAAATCGGTTATAAAGGCAAAGACAGAAAATATTAAAGGTAAAATATCCAAAAACCGGAGATTTATGATTATTAAAAATAATTTTCTAAAGAAAGAATTTGACTCTAGTTTAAATGTTTGAGGTTAAGTGTGGCGGCCGGTCTTGGGCTAACCGCCTTTGATCTAAATTCTGGACTTAGTTTTAATACGATTTGCAAGCCAATACGGGATTCCAATACGGTGATAAGCCAATACGGGATTCCAATACGGTTTGGGCTTCGTGTTAAGGCTAGGTTCCGGCTTTTAGTGAAAATGCATAATGTTATTTAATTTATTTTGTTTCATCAGAATAAATATCATTAGAAGAAATTTGAATAGGCTGAATAATTTCTTTGCCTTTATGAACCGATTTTTCAACTAAAGAAAGTCGATTATCTATAAAAACATGATTTTGTTTTATTAAACAAATTTCATTTTTCAAATTTTTAATTTCTTCATGCAAATTTGCTAAAGTAATTCCATTTTCGTTTAATTTGTTTAATTTACTAATTCTATTTTTAACTTCTAACATTGTATATGGCTCATTATTAATTTCAGCCAATTTTAATTTAGGAATT
Source organism: Cinchona pubescens (assembly GCA_025175665.1). Lineage (NCBI taxonomy): Eukaryota > Viridiplantae > Streptophyta > Magnoliopsida > Gentianales > Rubiaceae > Cinchona > Cinchona pubescens. The sequence continues at coordinate 415,677 of JANKKI010000267.1, read as the reverse complement.
GAAGATGATGAAGTAGATGATGATGATGTAGAGGATGTAGATGCCCAATTTAAAATTTTTGATCGAATATCATTGTCTTCAATTTGTTTTAGTAAATCAATAATATTATCACTTGAAATCATATTTATTTGAAAATCTTGAAATTGAGAAAGGATGTTATAATATTCTTTATTTTCATCAATGGGATTATATATAATATTACAGGAATTACAACAATTCTTTTGAATATTATCAGAAAATTGATATGTTTGTTCAAGAACATTAATATAATTATTTAAATAAGTAGTTATAAACCACGGAACAAAAGGAATTATTTTATTATGTAAAGCAAGTAAATTCATAAAATTCTTTGCTGTTGTTGCAAATATTTTTGCAATGGTTCGTATAATGTATGATCTTCTGGATTATTCCAATTTGGAATAAAAATTCTTGTTTTATTATCTGTCTAGCATTTGAACCGGGACTAAAATCTATAACATCTAGATGTAAATTAGAGACAGAATTCCTACTGAATTAGATAAGGAATTTCCTTATCTAATTCCTTATCATGAATTGGTTTAACTATATTATTATTTATATGTAAATGATTTACATGTGATGTAGATGGAGTATTACTATCTATTGTATACTCAATACTAACGTCCTATAAGGATGTCTAGATGATGATGATCTAGATCCAATACTATGTCTAGATGGAACATTTGATGTATCAAAACGAAGAACAATTTGTCCATTCGGTGTTGATATTGTTCGAGGATCATGTGTAATATTCAAAGCATTAGATGAATAAGAAATGTCTTTATTTATTATCCAATGATCAGGGAATTGAATTTCATTCCATTTAATTGGTTGTCTAGTTATAATCTGAGATTTATTAAAATTAGTCTCAATTAAAATTGTTTCATCAGTAGATGGGATGTCGACTGTTATCAAATCTTAAATCTCTGAGCTCTGATACCATTTTCACTAAAAGCCGGAACCTAGCCTTAACACGAAGCCCAAACCGTATTGGAATCTCCGTATTGGCTTATCACCGTATTGGAATCCCGTATTGGCTTGCAAATCGTATTAAAACTAAGTCCAGAATTTAGATCAAAGGCGGTTAGCCCAAGACCGGCCGCCACACTTATATTGGCAGGAAGAGATTGTATATGATAAACTAAAGGAACATATATATACACACACATACATACACATATATATATATAAAGGAAAATAATAAAGAATTTAAATTGGATAATCATGATATGCTATAAAGTGAACATATGACTATAAATAAAGTGAAAATATCGCGAGATGAGAACTCCTTCAAGGAACAAAAGTTAGTATCTAATTTATACATATCATGAATAAAGAATTTGTCTATGACAACAATGCCATATAAAATTACCTGTGAAAGGTAAAATATATTAGGAAAATCTAACTTTCGGCTTAAATTTCTTTTTCAAGAAATACATGAAAGTCAAATATATGATGCTTTGCAACAGAATAAACCAAAAAAAAAAAAGGATGTAAACAAAACCAACATACAAATTTTTAGGCTTAAGATGGAGTACTGTGATAGCTAATATATTTTGTAGTTATTAATGATAAAAATATCCCAATCTATAATATTCCATCAATACAGTTAAATATATCTAATGAAAAGAAAAATAAAATGAGAAAGAATGAGTAAGAAAAGGAAAAAGAAAATAAACACCTAACAAACCCAAATACCACAGAAAAGTAAAAGAAAATTATGGAAATGTTTTGGTTACTATCAATCGTTATTTTCATCACAAATGCTTTAATATACTATTCTCGCATCTAAAAAATACTTTATCATTAATATTTACTACAAATACTTGATACAGAGAGAAGTTTCGCAATAACTTTGTAAGAAAAGTTATCAACTATTAAGAATTGCGAGAGAAAAGTCAAAATACAAAAGAGAGACCTGGTGGCTCATTTACATCTATATGTGTACTATGGCAAAATTTCCAAAAAATATAGATGAGCCAACAAGATCTATTTTTCAACAATTATCTGCATTCTTCAGTAATGCAAAAGACCCATATAAATCACATGCATATATCCCAGCAACTATCAATTGGGAATCATTAATGTGAATTTTAACCAGTCAACTGTCTCAACTGTTATTCATGATTTTAGCTTCCATCTCAGCTGCTTCTTTCTCAGTTAGTACAGATCCACCATCACAGGCATCCCATTGAAATGAAAAAGGAAGATTGAATAAGATTTTTGTTGAAGGAAGGAAGAAGAGCCGAAAATGTTTTTATGGACAATTTGGGACTTCAATTACATTTTTCTAGCCAACATTGCCAAAAATGAATAATAGTAGTATATTTCATTCTCCATATACCAATAAGCTAAAAGATTAAATTGGTCTTTAGCCCAAATATGACCTAGAATACTAAATTGTTTATACTTAATAAGAATGCATTAATCTTATATATAGAGTCTAAGAGTATTTACTCCTGATATTTAGTGATAAAGTTTCCGTATTTAAGTTTTAATATCTAACATGTTATCCATTGTATTTATTGAGAGATTCTATAAGATTATGATAAAAATAATTTTGGTGATAGGATTTGGGACATCAATTTTAGTACTAAGGGCTTTTTTTTTAATTTTCTTTTAAAAAATCCACCCCTCCTACCTACCCTCTAGTGACTCAAACTCATAACTAATAGGTATCTTACTACCTAAATTGCACTTTATTGTCTCCAATTAAGAGCTTTCTCACTTCTATGTAGTATCCTTAATTGAAGAGAATTTATGGGTCATGGTTTTATCCATTTCCTCTTCAAATATTTATCCAATAATATCTGATCATATCAAAAAATTTACCATTTCTATCTCTTCTAACAACTTTTATCTATTCATTTGAATTATTTATTTTTTTACCATATAAAGTAACTTTGTTAGTAAATGTTATAATTCGTAATATTAATATTTAAGTAGGGTTACATAATAAATTGAATCAAATTTTTTTCTTTTTCTTAGGTGCAAAAATAATTGAAGAAAAAATTAGGTATAAAGAAATTTAAATTTTATTGGGTTTATGCACTAGTTTATAAAAATACCCATATTTTCTGGCCGACTTTTAAAAATTTGCTAATATTATTATAGAAATAACAATTGAACTGCACGAGACATTTATTTTAACTTTTTTCCAAAAAAGGGGACATTTATTTTAGTTGTATATTGAAGCCTACAAAGAAAAATGAGTGATAATTTTAGTTTATAAATATTTTTTACCATATAAAGTAACTTAGTTAGTAAATATTAGAAATTGTATATGATATTTAATTAAGGTTAGATAATAAATTCAATCATTTTTTACCTAGGTGGCATAGACATTTGAAGAAAAATTTGGATCAAGAAATTTGAATTTCACCTAATTTATGCACCCGTTTATAACCATACCCATATTTTCTTGCAATTTTTTTAAAATTTACTATGGTATTAGAAGTTCTTAGATAAAATGTGTTCTATATTCAAGAAAACAAATTATATTTTTACTAACTTTAAAACTCAATTGGCATATATTATTATTTTTATTATATTTTTCAAACAATTTAGGAAAATATTAAACTCAATTATGTTTATTCTTTTTATCATCTAGTTTTGTTAAACTTATTTACGTACAAAAAGCATAGATTAGTTATTCGAACTCAAAATCATATTTTTCAATATTTTGTTAAACTTATTTACGTACAAAATCTAAAACATTTATGCCCATAGCTAAAATATAATGTGTCCACATGGCGAATGAAGAACTTGTCCATGTCAATAGATATGAAAGAGAGTTATGTAGGTCGTTTTGTATGTGAATCTAATATATATATATGTGTGTGTGCTCGCACGCATGTATATATGTATGTATATATATATATATATATTTATATATATATATATATATATATATATTTATATATGTGTGTGTATATGTGTGTGTATATGTGTATGTATACACACACATATATATGATTCATGCGCTACAATTTTTATTATGATTTTTGTATTTATTACATGAAAATTATTACACATTGTTTAGTCATTCTAGATATTCATTGTAGGATCTTATGATCCTAGAATTCAATCTCGACAACTTCAAATCAGTTATGTATAAAATTCTAATTCTAACACTATAATTATACCACCCAATGTGCTGTAGATATATTTACCCAATCATATCTCATAATAAGAGAATTAAATTTATTCCATTTATAAGAATTTTATACGCGTTTTTAAATAATTAGATTTGGTTATGGCTTTACATAAATTTACATTATTTATGCAAATATATATTTATTTAGTAATATAAATATAAATATAGAAGAAACAATATGTCGTTAGATTCGTGAAAGAAAGAATAGAAAGAATGAAATCTGACCAACTATCTAAAATCAAGGATTGGTGATTTAATATGATTTTGTCATGTAGATTAATTTTGGCTATGTAAGTTGACAAAGTGACAAAGACCACTAACGTGTCACTAGATTCATAAAAGAAGTAACGATGAAATCTTACCAAATACATAAAATTTGATTATAGGTTGATGATTTAATATGATTTTTTCACTATGATTTTTTTTGACAAGTGATTTTGAATTAATACTCTAAAAAAAAAAATTATGTGTTTATATATATATATATATATAGTTGTTGTTATCACAATTTTACCTAGCAAAATATGAGAAAGTAATGCGTTTTTGGAACACTACAAAAAAAAATTTATTTTTACCACGATCTCTATCTATGATAAAAAAAAAACACGTCAAACTATGGGTAAATAGTATTTACCACGACATTGCCACAATTTTAGATGCGTGATAAATCCGGCCGTCACAAAACTTTACTATGAAATTAGGTCCATTGTAATTACATTTTACTGCAGATTTACCATCATCACAAAAAGTGTAGTATATATAATTTGCTTTTGACCACAATTTATACCATTACAAAAAAATCTGTAGAAATGTGATAGATTATTTTCCACGTTTTATGACATTGTAAAAAAGTGTGGTATATATAATTATGTAGGCAAATATTTACTATGTTTTGTGTGTGCTATTGTAAATACACTTTACAATTAATATATTTGCCCGTTTTGTGGTGATTTTTTGCACTTTTTAATGCTTTTAACCTATTCTCAATTATGAGAATATGATACAAGTGACACTTCAACAAATAAAATACCAAGGGGGAGATTGTTGAACCCCAGTTATGATAATCATGTTTTGATGATGACCAAATCGCATTAATGGTTTGAAAAGTGTGCAGAAAAACAAAACAACCAAAAGACTCCACGGACGCAAATGACTGTCCGAAAGATAGAGGTTCGGACGATGGTAATCGTCCGACACAAAGAATTTGAAGCAAGTCTCGGACGAAGAACAGCGTCCGATCATATTTTCAGAAGACTTTGCTTCAATCGGACGCATGTTCGGACGCATCCTCGGACGTCCGAACGAATACCCTCAGAGAACGGACGCAGGGTTTAGCAGCGGCTGTCCGAACGGTCCAACGTGTAGTTCGTTCGGACGCACACTTGCTACATCGGATCTCCGAAAGGTCCCAATAACGACTAGTTTTCCAGTAAACAGAAAATAGCCGTTGGGAAGTTGTTGGAAGCAGATATTTGGCAACTATAAATACCCCTAAGCCTGAATTAATTAACAGAGAGACTTCTACATTGATTACAAATAACTCTTGAGCTATTTGGGAGAAATAGTGGGAACAAGTGTATAATAGTATAGGTAGTTTTGTGAAAAGAGCTTAGAAGTGTAAGAGTTCTTCACGTGTAAGAGTGGAGAGATAAAAATTGTAACAAAGGGAGGTTGTGAGTGTAAAACTCTTGGCTCAACTAAAGGAAATTAGTGTGAGCAAGAGTGATCCTCATTTGTGTACAAGAGGTTATTGTCTCACCTACTTTGAAGAGACTTTTAGTGGCTAAACTTCAAGTTGTGAACTTGGTAGTTGCCTTGTAAAAAGCTCTTTGCAGTTGTAACCTCCAAACTTGAGAAGCTTGGGAGTTTGGTTTGATATTCTTTATCTCAATATTCTTATTTGTTCTTTAAGCTTAAGAAATTCAAATAGTTGAATATCTATTGTATTCATTTGTGATTAAGTTTTCATTTGGTGCATAAAGTTTGAATTTCTATTAAGTACATAAAAAGGTATTGTTTTAGGTACAACCTAATTCACCCCCCCTCTTAGGTTGCTTTGGGACCTACAATTGATATCAGAGCATTGGTCTCTTTATTTTGCTTAAATTGCATTAGAGTAAAGATCATAGCAACCAATAATGCTTTATTTTTAGAGGGGCATTCTATTTCTAGACCTCCCATATTTAATGGAATTAATTTTGTTTATTGGAGGGATAGAATGAAATTTTTTGTTCAATCTATTAATATTGAATTGTGGTATATTATTTATGAAGGTCCTTTTGAGGCAAATATTTTTGATGAAAATACTCATAGATTAAGGCCTAAAACCAGATTTGAGTTAAATGCACAAGATAAAATAAATTTATCTTTAAATGCTAAAGCCATTAATATTTTGTATAATGCTTTGGATGTAGATGAGTTTTCTAAAGTATCAGAGAAAGGTTGCATATCGGCCAAGGAGATATGGGACAAATTGAAAGAAATTCATGAAGGAAGTGAAGATATAAGAGAGCAAAAGAAGTCACTTCTTGTGGCTAAATATGAATCCTTCAAAATGGAACCTCATGACAACATTGACAAGATGTATTGTAGGTTCAATGATATGGTAAAGGATTTGGAAGGTTTGGGTAAAGAATATTCCTTGGGTGAAAAGAATAGAAAATTTTGAATGCTTTACCTAAGGAATGGGAACCTAAATCCATTGCCATAGAAGAGTCTAAAAATTTAAATTCTATGCCTATTGATTCATTGATCAATTCTCTAACCTCCTTTGAATTGAAGTTGAAATACAAGGTACAAAATGAGGAGGCAAAGGAAAAAAGAAGCATAGCATTTAAAGCTTCATCAAAAAGGAGAAAAGACTCAAGGAAGCCTCACTTTAACAACTTCCAAATCACTTGGGATGATTGCAATTCGGATGGAAAGGTTGAAGAAGAAATTTGAGTATGAGGAGGCTCAAATGGCTTTTATGGCATTTGGCAATAATGAGGTATCCTCTAGTTGTGATTCTTGTGATGATTCATGTAATAATGATGATGATGATGTTGAATCATTTATTTTTAAAATGCATGAATGTTTGAAAGAATCATATGCTAAGAACAAAGAGTTAAAAATTAAAGTTAATACTGTATTGAGTGCCAATTCAAAACTTGTGCATGAAAATAATTCTTTGGCAAAAGAAAATGATGTTTTGAAAGAAAAATTTGTTGGAAAACCAAGATCATGGAAGAACAAGCTTCATTGAAGAAGAGATTAGATGATCTTGATGTTATTTTGAAAAAGAAGAAAGAAAATGTTTTTGAAAAGAAAAGAACTAGAAATATGTTTTTGAACAAAATTTTTATCACCTTTAGAAAAAATGATTTGTGCTTTGTTAAATCTAAATCTTCTTTTTATGGCAATAAGAATATTATTTGTAATTATTGTCATCAACATGGCCATATAAACGAAAAATTGTTATGTTAAAAGAAATGAAAAATTGGGAATAAATTCTATTTGGGTGATTAAGCATGTTACTAATCCAATTGGACCCAAGAAAGTTTGGGTACCAAAAGTTGTTGCTTAACTTTGTATGTAAGTATGCTTGGAGAGCACTAAGGAATTCAAGATAGATTATCTTTGAAGGGTGTTCAAGGCATATGAGCTAAGATGATATTGAAATGGGTAACATCTAAAATTTTGTGTGCTTTCATTTATCAAGTTGAACTATGTTCTCTTGAATATTACTCATCTATATGTTTGAACTTGTTTAGAATGCTAGGAAATATGTATCCGCAATTTTTGTCTATAATAAGTCACAACTTGTAAAAGAAAGGGGGAGCATTCAATTTTTTAATGGATTATTTTGCAAAAAATTGCATCACACATGCTTCATTGTTTTGATGATGCTTTTGGTAAGGAATGAGCGAAAATTGTTTTGGTTCTAATTCTTTGCATGAATTCTCTCATTTTATTTATGGAACATATATTCTTGAATGGAAGAATTGTTTTGCATAACTTGACTCATTCTCCGTGTACTCAATACATTCATCTTTCAAGGGGGAGAATAAACTTAGGGGGAGCTTAAATTGCATTATTTATCTTATGTTTTGATAATGCCAAAAAGGGGAGAAATAATGGACAAATTCTCATGTGTTGTACTTCATATTTTATGGTTGTTTTTTGAATTGTCCAATTGAGTTGTCATCATCAAAAAGGGAGAGATTGTTGAACCCCATTTATGATAATCATGTTTTGATGATGACCAAATTGCACTAATGGTTTGAAAAGTGTGCAGAAAAACAAAATAACTAGAAGACTCCACGGACGCAAATGACTGTCCGAAAGATAGAGCTTCGGACGATGGTAATCATCCGACACAAAGAATTTGAAGCAAGTCTCGGATGAAGAACAGCGTCCGATCATATTTTCAGAAGACTTTGCTTCGATCAGACGCATGTTCGGACGCATTCTCGGATGTCTGCGAACGAATACCCCCAGAGAACGGACGCAGGGTTTAGCAGCGGCCGTCCGAACGGTCTAACGGCTAGTTCGTTCGGACGCACACTTGCTGCATCGGCCGTCCGAAAGGTCCAACGGCTAGTTTTCCAGTAAACAGAAAATAGCCGTTGGGAAGTTGTTGGAAGCAGATATTTGGCAACTATAAATACCCCTAAGCCTGAATTAATTAAACAGAGAGACTTCTACATTGATTACAAATAACTCTTGAGCTATTTGGGAGAAATAGTGGGAACAAGTGTTGTAATAGTGTAGGTAGTTTTGTAAAAAGAGCTTAGAAGTGTAAGAGTTCTTCAAGTGTAAGAGTGGAGAGATAACAATTGTAACAAAGGGAGGTTGTGAGTGTAAAACTCTTGGCTCAACTAAAGGAAATTAGTGTGAGCAAGAGTGATCCTCATTTGTGTACAAGAGGTTATTGTCTCACCTACTTTGAAGAGACTTTTAGTGGCTAAACTTCAAGTTGTGAACTTTCAAAGGTAGTTGCCTTGTAAGAAGCTCTTTGCAGTTGTAAGCTCCAAACTTGAGAAGTTTGGGAGTTTGGTTTGATATTCTTTATCTCAATATTCTTATTTGTTCTTTAAGCTTAAATAGTTGAATATCTATTGTATTCATTTGTGATTAAGTTTTTATTTGGTGCATAAAGTTTAAATTTCTATTAAGCACATAAAAATGTATTGTTTTAGGTACAACCTAATTCACCCCCCCCTCTTAGGTTGCTTTGGGACCAACACTCTCTGTATACATCCAAAGTGTCACATAGAAATATTTGAATTCGAGAAAAAATGACATGTCTTGTTTGAAGGACTAAAAAAAATTAGCATCAAAATATTACATTTCATTTGTCTAGTAAACAAACATTTTGAACCCATGAATAGTAGAGCATTTCCACAAAATAGCCAGCCTATTCAAGAAATTTCACTCTTTAGCTACAGTTATCCATGTCTTGCAAAACATTATTTCGAGAGTTTATTCCAATATTATATGCGAAAGCTTATACTGCGTGATGCACGGTAGATATATGCCAGTAATACCAATATATTTAGAAAAATAATACTTCTAAATAACTCAAAATAGCAAAGGCATGATCGTGTATTTTTAAATTTAAGCAGAATAATAAATCCAAAATATTATCAAATATTGGCAATAAAATAAAGGTAGCATAATTTATGCTAATACTAACATACAGATGGATACAAAGAGCATAAGAGACAAATGGAATTATATCATTATGCATAGCAAATTTATGACTATAAGCTTTTGAAGACAAATGAAGTTACTAGATGAAAATATATTTCTTCATGTGCTTCCTCTAATTTGATTGTAGCTTATTTCTTTGTGAACTACAATGGTTCTCTTTTTTCCATTGACACAGAGATCAAAATTCATCTCATGTTTCTGTTTCCACGAACCGATTGATGACCAAAACATTAACGTATGAATATGCTATGCATCAAGCTTGATTAAATGTCAAAAAAACTAAAATTCATGTCAGGTTAGGATTCATAATTCAATTAAAAGTATTTTACTTATTCTATCTAGTCATTGAACTTGTGAAACTTTCTAGTAAATTCCAATAACTATGTTGGTGAAAGTAACTTGAATATCTATTGGTAAGCACATAAGAAACTTCTGCGCATTTATAGTGCAACCATGGTCATCCCAATAACTTATAGTAATCAATCAAATCATAAACTAATCAAGAAATCCAAAATGAATGACAAATTAGAGCTTACCATGTAACAAAATGAGATAACTCAATGCAGTACAAGTTCTTTATAGGATTCTCATAAGGCTATTCATAAGTTCTTTATCTTAATTAAGTTGTACCAAATACATTTAGCATTGAAGATCAAATTCGTTACCAACCATAGAGAATATAAACACCCCCTGTTTGTCGTACTCTTATGACATCCAAAGCAGTTTATTTTATCTTACATATGGCAGTAAGATGCAATTTGTCATATTCTTAGACATGCATGTATAGTAGGGAACCAAAATAACTTTAATTGCATGGATATGTCAAAGAATTCAAGACTCAATCAAAAGGATGTTTGTGTTTTTAATGATATTAAATCGTGTAAGCAAAAGTATATTAATTGTATTGTCGAAGCTATTGTGCCCCTCAATATGTTCTTATTTCTAGTGACGGAATAAAAAAATATATGGCTATTGTTATTTATGAGAAATCTCACTTTCAAGATTTCCAGCAAGGATTCATGATCCTTTTAGATCTAGAAAAAAATTATTAGTGCCCACATACCAGAACTAGCACAGAAACTCTAAATTACAAGTTCATTTATTTGCATAATCTTCCATCCCAATGTGATTTACATCACGTACTTCAAACAAATCAAGTTTGATTCAATCACTGTATATCAATTGTTTAGTTACTATTTGAGTTATCAAATAATATGATACCACCTATCCTTGGCAAAACCGGTGGAATCACTATCCCAACCAAGATGTGATAAAATCATAAATGTATATTTTATATGTGTCGTTTATCTTAGTTGTCATGTAATGTAAGCAATAATTGAATGAATTATGAGTTTAATTGTTTTATTTTTAGTTTGTATAGGTCTTGAATGAAAAAAGAGTCAAAATGATCAAAATGTTGGAGAAAAATCAAAAGGATGAAAAATGTATACCGGCAGAGCGAATTTGGACACTGTTCTGTACTTTGAGCATAACTTTCTTGTCTGAGGTTCAATTGAGGTGATTCAAGATGCTTTGGAAATCTAAGAGAGAGAGAGATACAACTTTAATTTTGAGTTTTTCCAAATTCCATCAGCGTCAAGGTCAAAATTGAGGTGGAAGTTGAAACTAGTGCATTGGAATTCATGCACATACACGAATGAAAATATGCGCAAGTAAAAAAAAAAAGAAATTTTTGCTTCTAAAAATTGTGCATGTGAGTGAGAAAATGGTGCACATATGTGCACGATAAACTACAGGTTACATAAATTACTTGTTTTAGATTTTTTTTCCACTGAGTTGGACTCCTTTATGAATTTTATTGTATTTCTACCATCTAAGAGGGTAAAACTTTGATGTATTTCCTATAAATACCCCATTATAAGGGGAGTTGAATATAAGTAGTAATCATTAGTTAGGTTAGAAATTAGATTAGAAAAATCATATGTTAGGTTTTATTTTTCTTGTTCAAGACTTTAAGCAAATCAACTCTTGTTTTGACTACGCTCTTGAGTTTGCTTTCTTTATTTAAATTCAATTTAATTCTAGTTTTTATTGCAATTTCGTAGTTTTAATTTGATCTTATTGCGTTTACTTTTCTAGTTTATTAATTTAAGTTTGCATTCGGTAAAGTTTATCACTTTCTCTAGTTCTAATTAGATTCAATATTTGTTCTTGTTTTTTAGTAATTAAAATTGATTTGGTTAGATAGGAACATAACTCTTCAATTAATTTGTCTAACTAGAAAAAGATTCGTGAACCCTAGTACTTGTCCTATCGTTGTCGCGGGAACACATCTTTACTCGACTACTATACCTGATCTACAAACCTATCTCGTATCCATGCGAGTGTATTTATGTATTGATTAGGGTTATTAAGTCTTAGTATTTATGTATTGATTAGGGTTATTAAGTCTTAATTTATTACTTATTTGTGAATTAGATTACCTAATCAATATTTACCCGAACAAGTTTTTGGTGGCGTTGCCGGGGACTATTCTTGGCATAATATTAGGTTTAGTGAGCCTTACCAGATTAGACTTTTTATTTTATTGCAATTATTTTTTATTGCTTTTAGTTATTTTTAATTTGTCTTTTGGATTTTTCCTTTAAGATTCAAACTTTGGTCTTTTTCTTGTGGTTTATGGTAAATACTTATTCTTCCAACCAACCACTACTTCCAGGTTATTTGAAAATTGAACGAACTATGACAAAAAACCACAGAAAACTACAGGAATCAAGCTAAGGAGAGAATATAATGGAGAATCCAAATCATAATGTTGGGGATTAAGATGAAGTAGTAGGTAATCATGGCAATAGAGGATCTGTAATATTAATCCTCGTCCCCTTAGAGATTGTGCGATGCCAAATTTTGATGATGCAAGTTCTAGCATTGCCTGAATTCTCAGACAAGCTAACAACTTTGAGGTTAAGCTTATCTTAATCCAAATGCTTCAAACCCCTGCTATGTTTGGAGGTAGCCCAAACGAGGAACGGGAAACTGTTTACTTTATTAATGCCTGATCTCAAGTGCCGAAATCAAGTCTAAAACTATAAAAAATGACGTTTCTTGGGAGGTAACCCAAGTTTTTATTGCTTTCTTCTTGTTCTTTACATTTAGTTACTTAAATATGTTAGGCTATGTTTATTTTCTTTTCTTAATTTCTTAATGGGTTTAACATTTTGTTTTTGTTCTAGTGTTAATGACATGTTTCTAAAGAAGCTTTCCCTTTCCCCTTTTTATATTTTATTTTCTTTAACATTGGAGACAATGTTTCCTTCTAAGTGTGGGGTTGGTGTTATCTATATTTACAATTATTGGTGTAGTTTACTCAACAGTTTTGCTGCAATATTTTAACTTTTCTTTTAATGTGAGAACTTTTTAAGATTTTTGAAAATTTTTGTTCAAATTAGTGAAATTTTTTATTTTCGAAAATTTTGCCATAGCTTAGCATTTCTCTTTGATTTTCTGCATAATAATTTTTTAGCTGAATTATCATTAATGAGTAGTCGATGTTAATATTTTTTTTCCATGATGTTTAAGAATTTTTTAGCACTAATAGCCCTATATTATTTTATTTTTGACACTTACAGATAATTATGTAGACTCATTTATTTTGCATCCCAAACCTTGTTTTTTTATATTTTCAAAGTGAATTTTATAGACAGCTTAATTTAATTTAAAGAAGTGTAGAGCTTTCTTCAGACATTTGAGCCTTTCATGCCAACCTTATTGAAATTTTTATCTTTAGTATCCTATTTGAGCCTTAATTTGTAATGAATGGAGAGAAACACCATTCTTTTTTTTCTTTTTCTTTTTTTTTTATTAAAACTCATTTTACCTACTAAGTTTTATAAGTTTAATAAATTCTTTAATTTCTCTATCCCAGAATATCCCTTAAAGAGTTTTAATGTACACAATTATTTGTTAAGGGGATAAGAGGGTAAAAGGTAGTTAAATGAGGGTGAGGAATTCTATGAGTGAACGGTGTACATTTATGGGGCAAGAAGGGATACTGGGAGAATTAAGAAGAAATTTTTGATGAGTGTAAGTAGTACCTATCACTGGTACCTGCTTTATTGTAATATAAGTAGTGCCTATCACTAGTACTTGTATTTGTAGGTAGTGCCTATCACTGGTACCTGTAGTGGTGTGTTTGCGGATTGTACCTATCGCTAGTACTCGTATTAGTAGCGGACATAAAAAAAATTAATAGATAATTCCGGGAAAAAAATTGGCATATTGGGTTGAAATTGAAGAATGAAGACTTTGTTTGTTGTATAAAATTTTTCAAATAGGATTTTTTAGCATGTTTGTTGTTTCTGTGAAGGATTGGTATTTAATGTGTTAGAGAAAAAGATAATTATTTTGATGTGTGGACAACATTGATTTAAAGCTCTTTTTTTTTTGTGATATCTTTATCCCTTCATTGACATCTACCCTTGCCCAATGTTACATGCTAAAAAGTCCTAATGACTCTTTAAATTGAGTTGGTTGTCTATATTAGTGTAGAGATGTAAGAACAGTGAGTTATAGTGTGTTCAAAAAAATTCTAAGAGTTTTCATAATTTGACCCCAGTGTCTTGAAAATCGATTTTTTATTGAATGGTTGTATTCATACGCACACATCGGATTTCATGTGTAGGGTTTTATTAGCATTTAAACTTTTGGATTTTTAGATTACTTCTTATGATGGCATGGTTCTTGATTATTCATGTAGACAATTGTTGAGGTATGTTGGGTGTATTTGTGATGAGCTTATCTATTTTAATTCTATTTTTGTTCGAGAATGATCAAAAGTTAAGTGTGGGATATTTGATAAGCTCATAAATGTCGTATATTTCATATGTCGTTTACCTCAATTGTCATGTAATAAAAGTAATAATTGAATAAATTATGAGCTTAATTGTTTTATTTTTAGTTTGTGTAGGTCTTGAATGAAAAAGGAGTCAAAATGATCAAAATGTTAGAGAAAAATCAAAAGGAAGAAAAACGTATACCGGCGAGAAGCGATTTGGAGACTATTTAGTATTTTGAGCATAACTTTCTTGTCTAAGCTCCAATTGAGATGATTCAAGATGTTTTGGAAAGTTAAAAGAGAAACTACAATTTTCATGTTTTAAGTTTTTCAAAATTCCATCAGCATCAAGTTCAAAATCTAGGTGGAATCTAAAATTGGTGCACCAAAATTCATGCACATGTGCAAATGAAAGTATATGCATGTGCGCAAATCGAAAAAAAGAAGTTTTTGCTTGTAGAAATTGCGCACATGTGCAAGAAAATGGTGTGCATGTGCGCACGATGGACTGCTATCTAGTCCTTAGGTAGAGATCAATTTAAAGCAAACAAGTAATAAGAAACCGCACAAAATCACTACTCTACCTCACTTCCGCAAGTATACAGAGTTGGTAGTAGTATAGGATGAGTGGGTGTCGTTCCCACAAGGATTGTTGGAAGGTAATTACCAAAATTTACGTGTATTTATATAGTTAAACAAGATCACACAATGGATGGTAAAATTACTCTATCCAAAATCATAATTCAATGCAAGCAATTAAAACCTAATTTTAACCTAGATTATCTACTAAAGCAAGTAAGTGAACTAAATAATTACGAAATTGAGAAACTACATAATCTATTCTAGTAAAAGCAAGTAAAGAAAGCACTTAATTATAATATAAACTAATTGAAATAGAACTAAAATTAAAGAGCAAGTAAATTAACCCAATAAAAATAAGACTATTGTATTTAAGATATTGCAAAGCTAGAAATTACCAATTCTAAACTAGAAGTTGAAATTGTTAAACTTAAAATCAAAATATTTTTGGATTTTTGGTAAAAATAAGAAAGCCCACTACAAATTATCTAGAATTTAAGTGCAAGAAATAGAGAATTCTTAACTAAAAACTAAGAATTTGATAAAAACCCTAATTTTTTTAAGAATCCTAATTTGCAAGTAAAGAGATTTTTACTAATTTAAATTAGAAAGCAAGTAAAAATTATATCTACTTGAAGCTAAAGATTAACCCACTACAACTATCTAATCAAAATTTAAACTTACTAAGAAATGAAAAGTAGGTCTAAGAGACAATTAAAGAGAAATTTCGATTAAAGAAGAAGGTTGAGGTTCAACATATCCTAAACTATCCTAACACTTACTAACTATCTAATTCTAATTCTACTTCTCCTTCACCATTACCAATTTCTAAAAGTAGCTTAAATAGTACAAGGCAAAATCAGAAACTGCTTCTTGGACTATTACAAATTTGCCCTTATTAGTTAACTACTAGCGAGTCGAGATCTGGGAATCAAGATCGTGATCTCAACTCGCTAATCTTTTAAGTGATTTTCGAGTCCAGATCGCGATCTAGACTCTCTTCACCAG
The DNA here is from genome assembly GCA_025175665.1 of Cinchona pubescens. Lineage (NCBI taxonomy): Eukaryota > Viridiplantae > Streptophyta > Magnoliopsida > Gentianales > Rubiaceae > Cinchona > Cinchona pubescens. The sequence continues at coordinate 399,427 of JANKKI010000267.1, read as the reverse complement.
CAACCCCTATTTTCTTTGATAATTGCACTTTGGTTCCTCGAGCTTGTTTAATCCAGCTTCTAACTTCTAAATTTGACCTGCACAAAATTAACATAATTAATCAATTAATTAAGCTAAATTTTTAATAAAAACTTAACATATTAAACAAGAACAAAAATATAAATGTATATGAAAGAATTTAATTTAAACCTACAAAAAATTACTCAAAATTTGGGATTTATACTATCAAAATGCTACAATTTAGAGTAGAATAACTCTAGTATACCAGAGTTATCACACCCCCAACCTTAACATTTTAGTAGTCCTGAGCAAAACAAAAACTAAAAGGAGCCTACTAACACTAAAACACATAAACACCACCAAAATTGACAAAATACTTGATGAATTATGGATGTACTTAGAATAATTAAGACACATCTCAAGAGACTTTCAATACTATGAAGTAGTTGAAATATTTAAATGAATCAATCCAAAATTACAATTTTGTTCTACACAGAAGCACACACATGTATTCACTACACAAGATTTCACATCACCAATAATTACTATTTTCAAAAGAGTTACCAAAAGTTTAGTTCTATTTATTTGAAATATCATTGCTTCTCAAATCACAAATATTATGAAATTAGTCAATTATCTCGAATAGGCATCATGAAAATAGAAGTTCATTTAGGAATCAACTTAAATGCAAATGTCACACATTTCGGGAATAGACCTCTAACAAGGAATAAGTAATATGAGATCAATGATAAGTATTACAAACATTTACTCCTTAACTTATTGGTATATTAAATCGCTATTCCTAATGGCTTAATTTAGAGAAACAACATGGGTACATGTCGGAATCCCGTACTCACCTTATTACTACTCTAATGGTTTATTTCGAAGAAACAACATGAGTACATGTCGGAATCCCATACTCGCCTTATTCCTAAACATATATTTTTTTTTAAAAGAAAGAAAAAGACGGTCCTAAACCAAGGAAAATGCGTGAAATGTATCTAAAATCTCCTAATCTCGAATATCAATTATTCACAAATTAGAAGAACATTCCCTATGTAAACACACAAAATGTCCTAAAATTCCTTCTATTTTATTAAACTCATTTCTTTCCAAAAGATAGACCATCTAAGCAAATAATATAAGTGATTTGATTAGAAACAACATTTCAAATAAATTTCCTAAATTTTCAGCACTTCTTTTTGAAAAATAGTGATGCCAAGTTTATGAAATCTTTATGTTGTAAACGAACTACTCACTCACACAAAAATCCTTGGAATGACTCAATCAAATATTTCAACCATAGAGTATTGAATGTCGAAATTCATCATCACTGAATACCCAATTGATCAATTTTTCATCCATTATGCATCAAGTGACATCAACTTACACAAAATAATCGATTCCAAAACAAAAATTAAAAACCCCCAAACTTGTCATTTATTGAAATGATGAGTATAACTCATCCTACCGCTCACCCAAAATCCAACACAAAGACAAATCCAACAATAATTGATCACAAGAGCTACTCACTTACGACACCATTTAAAGCTGAAAATTAAAATTGAGTGAAAGAGCTAAGAGTGTTAAACCATGCCATGCATTTCATCGATTAAATCCCATAAAAATCAACATCTAATTCAATTCATCAACAAATGCAAAAATGGCTTCAACTTAGGGTCCTTAGCCATTCTACTCTTATTCGGCAATATTCATGACCAAAACTACACCAATTATCCAACAAGAAACTCCCACAATGATTCAATCCATGAAGCATCATAATAGATATCTATTTGGCATCAGGTTAAGGCCATTAGCCAATCTACTAAAAAGAAAAATTAAATTACTCCAAATAAAAAGACTAAAAATAAAATAAAATGGTGGTTGAATTGATTTTTGAATGGAAGAAAATGATTTTTTTTTTTGGATTAAAGAGAAGAAGATTGGAAAATTTTGGGAAAAGAAGAAGAAAAGCTAGATGAGCATATGTTCCAGCAATTGGAGATCGCTATCTCGAATCTAGTTGTATCGCGATCTCGAAGGAGTTGAGATAGCGATCTCGACTCGGTGCAAAATTTGCCTTTGCAGAAGTTTGGGTTTGATATCGCAATCTCAAAATTGAAATCGCGATATCAACCCCAATTACCATAATGCCCTCCAGAAGTTTGAGTTTGAGAAAGTGATCTCGATATCAAACTCAATTTTTGCAAAGTGTAATTTTTACACTTAGCCAAAATTGCTCAATTCTTCATCACTTTTTCCACTTCCATTCATAACCTTCAAGCACAAAATTAACAAGTTAGGATGACCATTTTTACTCATTCTTTAGCACCATTTATTCAACTAAATAAAACTTAGATTTTTAACTAAAATTGTAACCTAATTGGAACTATCTTACTCAAAATTAAACTAATGAAAAATTACACCAAAAAGAATACAATAATAATTAAATAAAGACTTGGGTTGCCTCCCAAGAAGCGCTCTTTTATAGTCACTAGCTTGACTATGGCACGGTATCATTCTTGCAGCGAGTTGGATGATCCGATTTGTAATGATTCCTCCAAGGTAGGGTTTGAGCTGATGACCATTAACCTTGAAAGATCCCTCTTTCTTTTTTATTTCCACCGCTTCATGAGAAAAAGTTTGAACCACTTTAAAGGGGCCACCCCACCTTGACTTGAGTTTTTTCGAGAATAATTTGAGCCGTGAATTGTAAAGTAGCACCAAATCACCAACTTTAAATTCCTTCCTTAGGATGAGCTTGTCATGCCATGCCCAAGTTTTATCCTTATAGATCAAAGAATTTTCATATGCTTCCTTCCGAAATTCATCCAACTCATTCAAATCAAGCATCATCTTTTCATATGTTTCCTTCAAATCAAAATTCAAATTCTTTATTGCCCAATAAGATCTATGCTCAAGTTCCACCGGCAAGTGACATAGTATTCCATACACAATATGATACGGGGACATGTCTATAGGGGTTTTATATGCCGTCCAATAGGCCCACAATATGTCATCTAACTTAAGTTTAAGCCCAATCCTTCCTAGCCTTATTCACTGTCTTCTCTAAGATCCTCTTCAATTCTCAATTTGAAACCTCAACTTGACTCGTTGTTTGAGGATGATAGGCTAGAACAACCTTGTGTTTCACCCCATACTTGGTCATCAAAGCCTCAAAGTGCGAATTTTTGAAGTGAGAGCCACTATCACTAATAATAGCCCGGGGCAATCCAAATCGAGATAAGATGTTCTTGTGAAAGAATTTAGTGACCACTTTGGCTTCATTGGTTGGGGGTGGCTATTGCTTCAACCCACTTTGACACATAGTCCACCGCAACCAAAATGTACTTGTTGGAATATGAAACTGGGAACGGTCCCATGAAATCAATTCCCCATGCATCAAATACCTCCAACTCAATAATGCCATGAAGATGCATTTCATTTTTTCTTGAAATATTTTTCACCCTTTGACATTCATCACTCTTGAGCACAAATTTTCGGGAATCCTTGAACATAGTTGGCCAATACAAACCACTGGGTTGAAGAACCTTGAAAGCCATTCGTTGAGTTCCATGGTGTCCACCATCCGGAGATGAATGACAAAATCTCAACACATCGGTAATTTCACATTTTGAGATACATCTCCTAAGGGCTTGATCATTGCACATTCGGAACAAATACAGCTCTTCCCAAAAGAATGTTTAAGCTCCGTGAAGAATTTCTTTTTCTTATTGACATTTAGCATCTTTGGTACTATCATTGTTACAAGATAATTCACAATGTCTGCATACCATGGACTCCCTTTCTTCACCTCAAATAATTTCTCAATTGATGATTCTTAATTGATGGCTCTTTCTTCATGATTGACAAGTCTAGGTGCTTCAATCCTTGATAAATGACCGGCTACCATGTTTTCTACACCCTTCTTGTCCATTACCTCCCAATCAAACTCCTGCAACAAAAGTATCCATCTCAATAAACGTGGCTTGGCATCTTGTTTATAAAATAATTTCTTTAATGCGGAGTGATCAGTATGAACCTAATTACCTTAGATCCAATCCAGTACGATCTAAACTTATCAAATGTAAAAACTATAGCATGTAGTTCCTTCTCCGTTATAGAATAATTAAGTTGTTCATAATTTGAGGTCCTACTTGCACAGTAGATGACATGCAACGTCTTATTCACCTTTTGACATAAAATGACACCTATCGCATAGTCACTAGTATCACACATAAGCTCAAAAGAAAAGACCAATTTGGTGCTACAATGACTGGTGCAATCACAAGAGCATGTTTTAACTCCTTGAATGCTTTCAAACAAGAATCATCAAAATGAAAAGGACAATTTTTTTGAAGTAATAAGCACAAAGGTCTAATAATATGTGAAAATTTTCTAATGAATCTTCTATAAAAGCCCGCACGACCTAAGAAACTTCTTATCCCCTTAACATTAATTGGAGGAGGCAACTTTTCAATCACCTCCACCTTGCCCTATCAACTTCTATCCCCTTTGATGAAACTTTGTGATCCAAAACAATTCCCTTCTGTTATCATGAAATGACACTTTTCCCAATTGAGAACCAAATTAATTTTTACACACCTTTTCAACACATTAGACAAATTTGCAAGACAATCATCAAATGAGACACCAAATACACTAAAATCATCCATGAGGATCTCTATGCTCTTTTAAACCATGTCATGAAAAATGGAAAACATACAACGTTGAAATGTGCTTGGTGTATTGCAAAGCCCAAAGGGTATCTCCTATATGCAAACGTATCAAATGGGCATGTAAAAGTTGTTTTGTCTTAGTTTTCTAGACAAATAACAATTTGGAGATAACCGGAATAACCATCAAGAAAACAATAATATGCAAAACCGGCTAACCTCTCAAGCATTTCATCAATAAAAGGTAAAAGAACATGATCCTTTTGAGTGATTTTATTCAACTTTTGAAAATCAATGCACATTCGTCATCCCGTAACTAATCTAGATGGGAGGAACTCATTGGTTTCACTTATGATTATAGTAATTCCACCCCAAAAGTCTTTGGAACAACTTGAGTGGGCTAACCTACTCACTATCGTTAATAGGGTAAATAATACCGGCTTTCAAAAGTTTGAGAACCTCCATCCTCACAACCTCTTTTAAAGTAGGATTCAATTTCCTCTGAGATTGCTTTACCGGTTTATTTCCATCATTCAACAAGATTTTATGTATGCATATAGAAGGGCTAATTCCCTTAATGTCATCAATGGACCAACCAATGGCATCTTTATGCATTTTAAGCACCACAATCAATCTTTCAAGTTGCTCCCTTGTCAAATATGCATTCACAATCACCGGGTATGTCTCATTTTCACCAAGATATGCATACATTAAGTAGGAAGAGGTTTAAGCACCAACTTGGGGAGTTCGTTGGTCAGAGACCCCCTTTACCTTTTTCTTGGTTCTCCTTACTTCCTTTTGCAATAAAGTCTCATCCTCCACATGATTCACATTCCTCATCCCTTCTTCATCATCTTGACTTAGAGCATGTGACTCTAAGACATTGACCTCTTCCTCTATTGAGAAATTCTCCATTGCATTCCTACAACAATCATCAATTAAATCATCTACCACATTTATATTCATAACAGCTTCAAAAATTGAAGGAAGTTTTAATGAACTAAAAATATTAAATATAAAAATTTTATCATTTATCCGGAATTCCAACTTCCCTTCTTGAACATCAATAAGTGCACGGCCGGTAGCAAGGAAAGGTCTCCCAAGAATGATAGGCATCTCTTCATCCTCTTCCATTTCAAGCACAATGAAATCAGTCGGAAGGTAGAGTTTGTAAATTTTCACAATCACATCTTCAACGATCCCCTTTGGGAACTTTATGCTCTAGTCCGCAAGTTGCAATGAGATACTTGTTGGCTTCAATTGTCCTCCATTTAACTTCTTAAACATCGCAAAAGGTATGAGATTTATTGAAGCTCCTAAATCACACAATGGTATTTCAAATTGTAAACCCCCAATCTCACAAGGTATAGAAAATGATCTGGGGTCCTTGAGTTTGGGTGGTAACCTCTTTGTAAGGAGTGCATTATAATTCTCCGTTAAGCATAACATTTCATCTCCATACAACTTACTTTTTGAAGTAAGAACTTGTTTCATGAATTTGGCATAAGCAGGCATGTTCTCAAGTGCCCTCATGTATGAATTGATTTCAAACTTTTTGAAAATCTCAAGAAATTTCTTGAACTTCTTTGCCTTTCCTTCATCCCTTAGTCTTTGAAGAAATGGCACATTAACATGCTTCGGCTCATGATGCTTTGGATCCTTGCCTTCATTGCCTTGCAAAGTGGGCATAGTAGACTCATTCATCATTTTGTCTTGCCCATTTGAAGACTTTCCTTTTTCTTTCTCTTCAGCCTCAACTCTTTCTTTTTCTCCACTTTTTAACTATCTTCTCCCAACCCTTTCTTCCAACTCTTTACCACTCCTAGGGGTGATGGCCTTGCATTGTTTCTTGGGGTTTGGAATGGTATCTCTTGGAAGCAACCTTAAAGGTCTCCTCTCATTATTCAATCTCACCAATTGGCCTAATTGAATTTCTAAATTTCTTGTAGATGCCTTCAAGTTCTCATACTCTCTGGTGTTCCTCACTTTTCCTGTCCAACTATTTTCTCAAGAACTTGACTTCTTTTTTCCAACCATCTTCTCCTACATTCTCTCTTGGAGCATAATGGTCATAATATATAGGTTGGGGAGAGTTGGCATATTGAAATTGAGGCCTTGGTTGTTAGTTTTGAAATGAAGGATTAGAAAAAGATTGATATGAGTTGGGTTGAAATTTTTTTTGATGCGGCAATTAATAAGGTCTAAGTGAGGAACTTGAGGTTTGAGTGTGTTGGAATTTTGAGGTAGGAGATTTGGTTGGTAAGGAGGATTGGATTGATTGTTGGAGTTACTCCATGAAAAATTAGGATGGTTTCTCCAAGAAGGATTATATGTGTTCGCATAAGCTCCGGTTGGGTTCCTAGGAAATGATGATTGATTAGACACATTGTTGAGTTGCTCATTGGGCCCGTACGGTATCTCACATTGTCCATTTGCAGGATCGTCTCCACAAAAATTACATTCCATGCTTGGTTGGATTGGAAAAGAAGACATGGCATTTACACTACTTGGTTTCCCCAAGTTCTCCAATGCCTCTGCAATGTTATTCATCACACTCATTAACATGCTTTGTTGTGCCAAAAGAGCATCTTGCATGTTCAAATTCAACACTCCACTATTGGCATTGGCTTGATTGGCTTGTTGTTGAGTCACTAGTGAGGTCATCGGTCCATGATAATAGTGATTGTATGCCATCCTATTAAGCAACTCTTGAGTTTCTTCAGGAGTCCTATATGAGATGGATCCATCGACAGAAACATCCACTATGGATTTGGTCTTTGAGTCAAACCATTATAAAAAGTTTGGATTTGAAACCACAAAGGACTCGTGTGATGAAGACATTTCCAATGGCTCCCAAGCTTTCACCAACGTCTTGCTTAAAGGGGGTGATTTCATTCCTCAAACTATTGATTTGGCCGTTCTTGCGGGTGAAAAATACTTTGCCAAGAACTCTTGAGCAAGTTGATTCCAAGCAGTAAATGTTCCTTGGGTGTGGGATTGTAACCATGACTTTGCCTTATCCCGGAGAGAGAATGGAAACACCCTCATTCACATACAATCCGGATGTACTCCATTAAACTCGAAAGTGTCCAAAACTTCTTCAAAATTCAAGAGGTGTGTATAGGGATCTTCATTAAGATTACCCCCAAACATGGCATGAGCTTGGAATATTTGGATTAAGGCGGGCTTAATTTCGAAGTTGTTAGCTTGCATGGGCATCCGTACAAAACTCGAGTTCGCTCCATCAAAATTCGACAAGACATATTCCCTTAATGGCATTCCATTCCCATTTATGCCATTTCCATTCCCATAACCATCACCTATCCTATTATTTCCAACAACCTCTTCTTCTTCATTTTCCATGTTCAAATTCCTTTGATGAGCATTAGCATTTGCCATTTCAATCCTTTGATTACTTATTCTTGTTGTACTCTTCTAAACCTACGGATTTCCCTTAAGTCTCTTTCCCTTTCCTTGTCTAAGCAAATGAATGGCCCTTGATCACCTCGTACCATGCCCTACAACACAACCAAGGCAAAATAGTTAATTAAAATTCCAAATCAATTTCACAAGATATCCAACAAACATAAAAATACACAAAATTAACAACTAAATTAAATTAAAGTGCTTAATCTACACAACCCGTATAGCGCTTTATATTGCCAAAAACCAAGGACAATCCCCAACAACGGCACCAAAAACTTGTCTAGTCCTTAGGTAAAGATCAATTTAAAGCAAACAAGTAATAAGAAACCGCACAAAATCACTACACTCTACCTCACTTTTGCAAGTATATGGAGTTGGTAGTAGTATAGGATGAGTGGGTGTCGTTCCCACAAGGATTGTTGGAAGGAAATTACCAAATTTTACGTGTTATTTGTATAGTTAAGCAAGATCAAACAATGGATGGTGAAAGACTTACTCTACTCAAATTCATAATTCAATGCAAGCAATTAAAACCTAATTTTAACCTAGATTATCTACTAAAGCAAGTAAGTGAACTAAATAATTACGAAATTGAGAAACTAATTAATCTATTCTAGTAAAGCAAGTAAAGAAAGCACTTAATTCTAATATAAACTAATTGAAATAGAACTAAAATTAAAGAGCAAGTAAATTAACCCAATAAAATCACTATAAAAAGACATTGCAAAGCTAGAAATTACCAATTCTAAACTAGAAGTTGAAAGCGTTAAACTTAAAATCAAAATATTTTTGGATTTTTGGTAAAAAATAAGGAAAGCCCACTACAAATTATCTAGAACTTAATGCAAGAAATGGAGAATTCTTAACTAAAAAGCAAGAACTTGACAAAAACCCTAATTTTTATAAGAACCCTAATTTGCAAGCAAAGAGATTTTACTAATTTAAACTAGAAAGCAAGTAAAAATTATATCTACTTGAAGCTAAAGATTAACCCATATACAACTATCTAATCAAAATTTAAACTTGCTAAGAAATGAAAAGTAAATCTAAGAGACAATTAAAGACAAATTTCTATTAAAGAAGAAGCTTGAGGTTCAAGATATCCTAAACTATCCTAACTCTTACTAACTATCTAATTCTAATCCTACTTCTCCTTCCCCATTACCAATTTCTAAAAGTAGCTTAAGTCAGAAACTAGTTCTTGGACTATTACAAATTTGCCCCGACTACTTAAGCATAAGTGAGTCGAGATCCCAATCTGGGAATCGAGATCGCGATCTCTACTCGCTAATCTTTTAAGTGATTTTTTGAGTCCAGATTGCGATATGGAGAATCCAGATTGCGATCTGGACTTTCTTCCCAGCAACCTCTTCTCTTTGATAATTGCACTTTGGTCCCTCAAGCTTGTTTAATCCAGCTTCCAACTTCTAAATTTGATCTGCACAAAATTAACATAATTAAGCAATTAATTAAGCTAAATTTTTAATGAAAACTTAACTGATATTTAACAAGAACAGAAATATAAATGCATATGAAAGAAATTAACTTAAACCTACAATTAATTACTCAAAATTCGGGATTTATACTATCAAAATGCTACAATTTAGAGTAGAATAACTCTAGTATAGTTATTAACTACAGGTTACGAAAATTACTTGTTTTGAAAGTTTTGTCCACTCAATTGGACTTCTTTACGAATTTTATTGTATTTCTACCATCTAAGGGGGTAAAGGCCTGATGTATACCCTATAAATACCCCCATTGTATGAGAAGTTAAACATAAGTAGTAGTCATTAGTTAAATTAGACATTAAGTTAGGAAAATCATAAATTAGGGTTTTATTCTTCTTGTTCAACACTTCAAGCAAATCAACTCTCATTCTAACTACACTCTTGAATTTACTTTCTTTATCTAAATTCAATTTCATTCTAGTTTTGTTGCAATTCTATGGTTTTAATTTGTTCTTATTGTGTTTACTTTGTAGTTTATTAATTGAAGTTTGCGGTTTCGGTAAATTTTATAGCTTTCTCTAGTTTTAGTTAGATTCAATATTTGTTCTTGTTTTCCTGTAATTAGAATTACATTGGTTAAGGGAACAAAACCCTTTAATTAATTTGTCTAACTAGAAAAAGAGTCGTGAACCCTAGTACTTGTCAATAGTCTTTGTGGGAATGATTCTTACTCACTCAATTTACAAACATACCACGTATCCTTGGGAGGATGTGTAAATATTGGTTCGGGTTATTAAAGCTAAATTTATTACTTGTTTGTGAATCAGATTGTCTAATCAATATTTACCTGAATAAGATGTTAGATATAAGATTGCATATGAGGATTCATGAAGATTACAAACACTAAAAATACCAGATACACATACCTATATCATAAATAGTATTGTCCTTATTATCAATTTGCTGGAACATCACTAAGTCAATCACTAATTCACCTATTATCTAAAAACATTCAGAAATAAGTTAAATTTTATAATTTGATATTATTGTTTTTTCCTTATCTCTACCTGAATTAAGTACCTTTTCTCATTATCACCATATCTTTAAATAAAAAACCAAATTATTCATAGGCTAATGGGAAGCAAACAAGAATTAGCAAAACAAATATAGATGTTCATCTCTGTATAGAAAGATCTAGTAGATTGAAATCTAATATGGCCAATTTCTCTACACTGCACCTTCGAATCCCAACAACATAAACAACTGAATTTAGCTAGTAACTAAATCTAATACAAATCTGCAAAACCGACCCAAACCCCTTCTATACCAATACTAACACAAAATCAAAACATATACACGTTCAGTTTTCTCATATGTGTGATCTTGGCAAAATACTTTACATAATTAAATTAATCCAAACATAAACTTCGAAATACTTTACATAATTAAATTATATACAAACCTTAGAATCCCCTTGAGCAACCGTATCCTACATCTTTTTCCTCCATGATCACCTGGGTCTTCCTCCTCCAGATTACCCAGTTTTCTAACTTTAAACGTATCTTCCTCTTTCCCTTCCCTCGTTTTATCCTCCTTCCTCCATTTCTGCTTTTACCACCACTTTACTTACACAGTAGTTTCTCTTTTTTCCAACCCCTACCACAAGATGATGATGACATCTTACCATCTGCATCTCGATACTTTAAAACACTAAAAAGTCAATTTTGGAAAAAAATTAAGGAATTTAATTAGGACCCCTTAGAAACAATAGGCGCAATAAGTCTCAGATTTTGTAATCTGTGATTTGAAAGATTACTGGACTTAAATTTGAGAAAATGAAGGAAGAGGGATCAAATTAAATGAAAAGAGTGATAGGGAGAGAGATCTAAGTGTAGATAGAGATACATATTTGATATTTGTGTTGTGTGTATGTATAAGTGATGGGGATAATGAGTAAAGGTGCTGCTAGATTGAATATTAGTGAAAGACCAGAGGAAAAAGGATACATATTGGTGAAGAAATAGCAGGGAGGCTTTGGGTTTGTTTTTCTTTTTTTGCACACGCAATTTTAGGCAAAAAATCAAATCAAATTAAAAAGATGATGGCTATGTAAAAGGATATTAGAAATTGAAAATAAATTATTTGATAGTAGTTAAAGGGAAGTTATTAAGAAAAATAATTGTCTGTAGGAGTTTATTCTTAAAGTTACAATATAATTAAGGGAAATTTTACGTTTTCGTTAAGGGAACCATTTCGTTGGCTTTGAAGGTTTGTACAAATATAACTTTTTAAAGCACGTGATGTTGTACTATACAACATTTTAAACACAATGGGATGGTTTCGTTAAGGGGTCGTAGAATTTTCCTATAATTAGAGACTTAAATGGGTTACATCGATTTTTTAGAGATTTAAATCATCCATTAACTTATTGTTGTATAGTATCCATATTACACACTGAAGAAAAATGAATAGTATTAATCATATATATGTAAATAATAAAGAAAAGATGAATAATATTCTTTACTATGTACACAATTTTCTTTGTATCACAAATTCTTTTGTTATTAAATCCAATCATTTTTAAGTTATATTTATAACTTATATCGATGATATTATGACTAATTAACTTAGAGTTGACAACAAAGCGTAGATAAATTTGTAAGTTGCTTCTCGTGTGACTTATATGTTATGGGTTCTAGTTATAAGAATAGGTGAACATTTAATATTGATCCTTTTTTAAAAAATAAAAAATAAAAGAACTTATGCCTCATTTGGTTGGCAAGGATTCTTGTCGGGAAAAGTATTCTTTTTCCCAAAATTTAAATTCCTACGTTTGTTTCATTTTTTAACTTGTGGGAAAAGTAAAAATCTGCAAAACAAGGAAAGTAGTTGATAATTATAGGATTCTAAATCCTCATTTTTTTGTTGGTATTCTGAATACTTTCCCGGAGAAGTTAATCTAAAAGTAGTCCCTAGACACTATTAACCTTTTCCTCTCTCATCTCTCCTCTCTCTTCTAAGTTCTACACTAAACACATGATAATATCTGTTTAAAAATTCCTACGAACACTACACCCTTATAAACCTACCATCTTTTGACATAAACGAGAAAAAAAATATCAGATTTTTTCCTTGGAGGAGCACTGATGTGTGGATACTTTGGGTTCCTGTCCTTGTTCAATGTCTTAGGCCAATGGAAGATAATCTTGGTGTGAATCTCCTTGGCTTTTTTCTTGAAAGTTGTCCTAGATTTGATACCCTTAGCAACCTTTGCGGCTTGAGCCTTTGAATCAGCCTTTTTGGTGGTGTCAGCTATAGAAGACATTGCTGAAAATTGAAACCCGAACCTTTACCTGAGGTGGGGAGAGTAGAATGGCTAAAGTGACTGCTAGGTTTATGAAAATTGTCCTCGATTTTTACTTGCATTATAATGCAAAATTATTGAATAATTTTTTCAGATATTATGCTGATAAGGATATTTTTGGTAATCTCGTGAAAATGTAAAATACATTCCTTATTATTTTGTTCTGATCCAAATAATAAAAAAGGAATCTATGTAATTTTCCAGTGTACAGTTCTAGAAGTATCCAAATAGATGGTAAAGGAATTTTTTTTCCTTTGGAATAACATTCTAAATAATGATATTTCTGATAAACTTTACTTTCCTGCTAACCAAATGAGGCCTTAAAGTTTCTAAAGTACCTAACATTCAATTATTAATTATTATTTTTTTAATTTTATGGAATATTTTACTGAGATGATAACTCAATATTGGATTGGAAATGATTACAAATAGAATTTAAATTAGTAATAGAATTTAGAATAATTAAAAACTATATACACTTATTATCACATTGTAGGAATCTATGACTAAAGTAGTCCCTTTCAACCACGTATTGTACAAACTGTGGTCAAAAGTATTTATTTATCACAATGACTCACTAACTGTGGTAAATAGTTGCATAATTACCACAGAATGTTACCGTAACAAAAAATACCATAGTAAATTTTTTTTATTACCATATATATTAAAACTGTGTCAAAAAGACAATTTTGCACATAGATTTGGAATTGTGATAAAAAAAAGTGTGGTAAATGCTTTTTCTTTTTTTTTTTTTGTAGTGAATATACATTTTCAGTTAGTTGCACTTAATTAGTAAAACTAAAATATGTTAAATTTAAAAAGGAAGTATTAAAATTATAAGATGGGAGAATCACAAATTTTGTCCTTTAAATATTTTAAAAATTGCGAAGAATTCCTTTAAGTTTTTTTGTACCACTATTATCCCTCAAATTTTATTTTTCCACATTAATCTACACGTTAGCTTTATTAGCAAAACTTCCAATATGCTTCTCACATATAAGGCAAATATTGTCTAAGGGAGCAAATTTAAAAAACATATAAAGAAGAATGAAACATGAAAATGTCATGCCTCTACCTCCATCTCCCCCTCCTTTCCTTTTCCAACCTTATGCAATAGTTAGACAAATAGATAAGTCAATTTTATTCTACCCATTACAATAGTTAAACACAAACACACATATATAGAGAACTTGAATGAATTCACTCAAAATTTCTCGCACATGATACTTTTGTTAGATTTTAGGTACTTTACTGATTAAAATTTTCTGGCATGGATCTATTTGAATTGTGACTTAAAGATGTTAATGTCATCTAGCACATAACATATTTGTTAAAATGCTAAGCCTGGGATTCCATTTTTGTATGAGGGGTGATGGGAAAATAAGTTCAAAGGGGTGATGGTTGAATATGAGAGAGGGTTAGTAGAAGCAGAGTTCACTCCAGAGTTTAAGATAAGATGAAGAGGTTTGGGTATAGTGGTGATTAGGTTCGGTGAAACTTGTGAGATGTTTAGGTGATGATAATAGATGATGATGAAATTGATTCAGATGGATGAAATTTTGATAAGGATTTAGTTCATAACTAAGAGTGTTGGGTAGTGGGTTAGGCTAATTAGTGTGTTGGTTGGGGTGAGTTCGATGGTTTTGGATAGTAAGACGTCAACTCTGTGTGAGAGGAGATACTTAGTTTTTTAGTGATAGGGACCTAACAATTAATAAATTTTTTGTTGGAAAACACAACTTTGAGAGTCGAAAATAACCAATGTAATATAAAAATATACTTGGGTGAAAATAATGATGCAAAAAAAGTTTAAGGGACTTCTACAAAATTTTGAAAAATATTAAGATACAAAATATGCAATTCTCCATTGTAAGACACAACCTTTATGTGCATATTTTTTTCAAAGCGAGGAAGATACAGAAAAAATATTTAAAAAGTTAAAAATTTTAATATAAGATAAAATATTGAATGTTATATCAATACATCTATTTTAGTGGATAAGTTTATAGTGTCTGTTAAAAGTGAAAAATATATTTTTTATATGCTTCATGTAATGTTTAAGGATGATGAAATAATAATTGTTGCTATAAGTTTTTATTTAGTATACTTACGGGCCTAAATGACGAGCAAACAGTTGAACATGAGAGCAAGGGATCACCCAACGAATGCATGTGTGATATCTAATATCTCATTTTTTAAATAGTAAACCGTAAACTTCCATGTGGTATAATCTTCCGACTCATTGACCCTATATATTTTGCAAAATACAACTTAAATCATTATATATTTTAGAGTAAAAGGTAGTATGGATGAAAATTATCTAAACTAATGGGTTTTGCTAAAATTACTTGTTTATCTTCCACTAATTGTTAGATGGGTCTATGTACCTATTGACCCTTTACATACAACAGCCATCAATTATTACCAGCAACCATCGTCCATAACCGTTTCTCTTCATCACATCCTCCTTTTATCTATGCCTACAAAAATGACAATAATTCATTACAATAATAAAAATTTACCAGAAAAGGCTAAAAACCACCAATAAATTGGACTCGCTGCCCTTTTAACCAAATCAATATCATTAAAAAAAATCATTCTATTTTTGTGAGGGGTGAGTGCAGAAGTTGCGAGGGATGATGGGGGAGAGCGAAGGTGGAGTCAAAATTATTTTTAGTGGGGCACCACTTAAATAAAGGATTCATATTTCATCTAATGATATTTTTTATTTATCAAAAAGACAATAATATCCCTATTTTTATTGTCATTACCTAGAACCATCTTATTGCTCGAGTTATCATTACAATAAAATATAATGGTATTTCTTCTTTTCACATCATTAAAAAATCTAATAGGTTTATTAACAAATATGATAGTGTCAATTTTAACTTTTTGCAAATAATAACAATATTCCTAAGTCATCTCAAGAATAGTTGAAAAGATATATTTACATAGCATGTAATAGAAATAAATGTATCTAGCAAAGGCATACATAAAAGGTAACATGATAAGTTTCATTCATAAAGTAATTTTTTTTGTAGAATTCTAATTACTCGAACAAAGTAAAAGTAATGAACTTTTTTTTTTAATAAAAGGTTCACTAATGAAGTACAAATCTTGAAAGGAATGTACTTGTGTCATTAAACAACATCTAATTAGCTTTTATTATTCTTAATATTTGCTATTGTATAATTGTAATCTTCATGTGAACATAAAACTTATTTTTCTTTAAATAAGTGGGGCATTAGTAAATTTTTTATGAAGTTTTATGTTTAAAATAAACATGATGTACATCCGCCAGTGAGGGAGAAGAGATTGGGTTGCGAGAGTGATGAGAGAGGGTAAGGGGTTGTAAGAGTAAGGATAGAAGAGAAAAGGGAAAGATGGAAGAAATGGGTAGATCTGCGAGATTGATGGGGAGAGAAATGTTGCAGGGTAAGGGAAGATTGCGGCCTACAAGGAAGAATGAGGGAGAGGGTTGTGGGAAACACGAGAGAGAGAGGACTTGCAGGTAAGGAGAGAGGTGGGTGGCCCGACCCTTCACTTGTCAAGTTAGTCGTTTTCTAACCCTTATCTGTGTGATACCCCATCCCACATCGATAGTGGGAGACAATATTATATTGTTTATAATATTTTGGGTCATGAAATACTAATAATTTGACTTAAATATTTTGATCCTGGTGTTTCTGTTCAAAGTTATTGGGCTAGTCCAGACCTGAGATGTTACAGTTGGTATCAGAGTGAATCTCGTATGATTTTTGCACAATAATGTGTGATGGTGTCAGTGGTATTCAGTTGCGCTATGCAGTGAATGCGACATGGTACTGGGCCTTGACTCTCGATGCAAAGCCCAAATGAGGAGTGATTGTGATGTCCTGTCCCACATCGATATTGGGAAGCGATATTGTGTTGTTTATAATATCTTGAGTCATGGTAAGTAATAATTTGGTTTAAACATTTTGAACTCTTGGGTCAGCTAAGATATGGAGTGTTATAATCTAACCCCATATTATCCGGTATCTGGAGTGTGTACCTAATTAAAAAGGGTTGAGTACCCTCAAGTTGATGCTAAAGAATCCTGTACTATATTTTTTATAGATAATTTGATATTATATTCATAAAATTTTGTACATGTTTGTAAAACCAGTAACATACTTTATCATACAAAGGAGAATTAACCCTACCACATATATGCTGGATACGTTGGGCTAATATTTGATTTAGCTGAGGCACTCTACCTAGTATGGATATGCAACATACTTTGTTTAGGACAGGATAATCGCCATCGAACTTATAGGCATATAATTTATTATTTGAGAGTCTCAAGATTTCTCTCCATAAGTTTGGGATGTTTAATTGTTGGAAATTAATACTTTTGTAATTCATATATTTGGAGTTAGAATTGTGCTTCATTAATTTTGGAGGAAATTCATATATTTGGAGGAAATTCATTAACATACTTTTGTAATTCATATATTTGGAGTTTGAATTGTACTTCATTAATTTTGGAGGAAATCATTAACTTACTTTGAACTCTTTTATATCTAACTAAATCCTTTCTATCTTCATGTAAATTTGTTTTTCTCTTTTATATAAGGGCAAAAGACTGTACAAGTCACTAAACTTTTATAAGTTACTAACTTTACTACCTTAAACTCTTTTTGTGTAGCCGAAATAGTCACTAAACTCTCAAATTCATCTTTCAATAGCCCTTTCGTCAACTATAATCGTTAAATGGGATGTTAGTGCTTAAAATGTGTGAGCCACGTGATGTATGAAGGGTAAAGTTTTCATCGTCCAGCCACTATAATGCCCTCATTCAACCCATTAAAAAGCTAAATTCTCTCTATCTCTCTCTCTTTCTTGCTAGGGTTAGATAAGTATTTCTCTATCTTTCTATGTTGATCTTCTTTCTCCATCATCATCAAATGGAGATAACGCACAACTAATGTCTAAAATTGACAGAATGTGCTTTAATCGATAATTTTGAGAGTTGACTAGTTAATTTGGCCACAACAAAAATTAGCGATAAAAGTTAGAACTAAGAATAGTTTGGTGATATGTTCCATCTTTTTCCCATTATATAATTGTGCGAATTATTAATTTTTATTTTCATTTTTGTATGTCATTAGAAACTTTCATAAAAAAGAAAAAAAGGCGTTGACTTGCCAATATGATTAATGGATCATGATCATGAACTTTGTTAGGATTGTTTTTTTTTTTTTTTGATGAAAAAAAGAAAATGATAAAGAATCAACTAAATATCAAATTATATCAAAAATCTAAAACTAAAACAAAATTATATTTTGTCTAATAAAACAAGTTTACAAACATCATTATGTTTTCTTTTTTGAGATAAAATATAATACTTTGTTTTATAGGAATAGACTAAAACTAGAAAAGAAAAAAATCACCAAATATCCTATTAGCTATTAATTATTTGTTTCTTATTTGTAACAAGTATTAGTAACTTAACTTTTCTTCATAAATAAAAGGGATTATAGGTAAGATACCACACCTTTGGGTATAAAATGTAATAAACTCATAATTATCTTAGATATGGATAGACCTCAATTATATTTATATTACAGAGCTAAAGTTTAATATTCTTAGTACTGGTTATTATTCATAAGAATCTCAAGTTGGGATTAGGAGGCGTTGAGAGTACTCCTTGAATCAACCCATAGTTGATTATTACTAGTTCATATATATTAATAACCTATTTTGTAATAGTTGTATTTGGATTATCTCCATTAATTTGTCTATTTAATTATTTCTAAATAATTAAAAGTTAAGATCAAAGAATTTCAGTAGTTTTATCTCATTAAGTTGATAATGTATCCAAAAATATATTTATTCCGCGAAAAATTCACTATGGATATTATATATCACATTTTGACGTTACAAGAATTTTTACATTTTGATGAAATATAAAATTTTATAATTAAATAGTAAAACGTTATAATTTTATTCCTACTTTTGCAAAATTTTATGAAGAACAATATATGAATATATGAAAGGCATTATATGAATTATTTTGTTGTCTGTTATGTTAATAATTTTTCTGTTAATCTACTTATTCAAATTTTGTTAACCTCTTAAATCTTAATTAATCTCTTCATTTTTTGTTAACATTATAAATACACGCAATTGTAGGGTTAATAAAATTAGATAAATAACTTACCACTACTCCAAGAAACTTCTACTGCTAACATTTTTATCTAATAAAAATAGGGTTTGGAACCCTATACTCTGGATCATATTAAAGAGGGCAGAATGGGAAAAGATGAAGGGAGGGGATCCATAAATGTGAGCATTGAGAGCAAGAGGAGACCATTTTTAGATTGAATGGGAGAGGGGAGAGAAATCTGAATAGGAAGAAAGGAAAGGTAAAGGAAGTAGAAGAAAGGGGAGAGAGAAGAGGTAGATTAGAATGGATAGAAAGAGGGAATGACAAAAGGATAAGAAATGAGAGGGGAAAGAGAGAGTAGGGGGAGGTTGAAGAAAAAGGGGGATATGTGAGAGAGTAGAAGAAGAGGGAAGGCAAAAAGAATAGAGAGCTAAGGAAAAGCAAAGGTGGGGATAGGGTGGAGTGGGATAGAGGATAAGGAAAGGAAAAAAGAAGATAAAGGAAGGAAAGAGTGGGCTAACAGGTAACATGGCTATGTGAGACGAGGTAGGGGTAGTAGGTTATGAGAAATAGGGTGGTGGAAATGGGGTAATAGTGCTATGGTGGCCAGTGGAAGGAGAGGGCTACTAACTGGTGGTCGAGAGAGAGGAGGGAAGAATCAAGGAAAAATTAGTGAATTTTATTAAATTTTAGTTCTCAACTCAAATATAGAGTTTCATTAAAATTAGGCTATTTTTCTTTAAAATGGTTAAATGACATTTTTTTTGGTATGTGGGCCTATTTCCGTCAGCTTTCATAAAGAAAATAGATGGAAGGGCTAAAAGAGCTTACTTTTGAAAACCCTGAAAAAATGAAACATTTAATAGTTGGAAAGCCAAATAAAACTTGGGTTTATGAATGGATTTAATTTTAAAAAATGTTTTTAAATTTTTTTTTTTGAAGAGTAAATAGAATATTCTCCTTTTACCCCTAAATGGAAGAGTCCTTATTCGATATTACTAAATTTTTCTTAATCTACTTATTCAAATTTTGTTAATATCATAAATCTTAATTAAATCTTTATTTTTGTTAACATTATAAAGACACACAATTATAAGATCAATACAATTAAATAAATTACCTATTACTACTCCTATAAACTACACTACTAAAGCTGAGATTTAAAAAAAAAACGATCTTGAGATCCTTGACTAGGGTTATTCGGATCTACTCCGTTAAAGATTTTGATTTTTCAAGATGTTGGTGCGAGATAACCAAATCAAATTCAAATCAGACTTTTATTCATTCAGTTATGTAATCAAAATTTTATTTAGTTTCAGGTTTCTATTTAATTAAAATATTTTTCGTTTAAGAAAAAGCAGAAAAATAATTTCTTGAAAGGAAAAATATAATTTTATCCCCTAAAATTTAGGTCATGGTTTATTTTGGTTTTCAAAATTTCAAGTAAAACACATTTAATTCTCAAACTTTCTAATTTCTACCAATTTAGCATAATTTAAAATTCTATCAATTACAAACAGGAAAAGTCACTTGCAAAGCATGTGTCTATTAAATCTCAAGTTCTAAATGTGGAAAAAAATATAATTTTAGCCTCCAAAGTCTAGATCGTTGTCCATATTGGTCTCCAAAGTTCCAAACAAAATGTATTTAGTTCTCAAACTCTTCAATTTTTACCAATTTAGGACAAATTTATAAATTCTATAAATCAAAGGACGAAAAAAGTCATATACAATGCATGTAACTGTTAAATTTAACTTGGGTTATAACAATTCTTAGCTAATTTCAACCCAATTAATCTGATGCTAGAAAAGTTATATCTAAAAAAGGATAATAATAATACAATAATAATTCACTAATAAATTAAAATAATAATTTAATTCAAGAATTAGAAAATTATGTTTATGGTCGATGTGTATTAATTAGTGCTTTCCTTAAGTGTGATATGTCACCCGTTACATTGAATTGATGTAACATTTGTTCCTTAAGATACATTAACCTCTAAGTAAGTTTGATATAGCAAAATACTAATTTTGAATTGATATTACCCTTATACTCAATTATTTGGATATATAGTTTAGTATATTGGTTGTAATAATGTGTAGTTTAATTGGGGATGGAAGTAATGTAGTACATATTATATCAATGTGTATTAGATATTGGAGAAAACTCCTATTTATAGTAATTTTTAAATAATAGAAAATAGTTGTTGGAGGTGAGGAAATTTTAATGTTACATTTTTTCCCGTACGTTTCTTGATGTTTTAATATAGGTTATTGTAGTTATCTAATTATTATATTCTGATTTTGTGAGATTTTATATTTAATAGTGTTTCTTAAACAATTAATTATAAGACTTCTTCTAACTAATTGCAAGTGTGTCGGCTCCATAAAAATCTCACTTACAAATAAATTTTTAATTATAATTAATACTAGGAAAGAGTCTTTTCATGAAATTAGGATTCAGGAGCTATATTAAAATTCCTTAGAAAATTCAAAAAATTAGGAGTGATGATTCTGAAGATGAGAATGCTAGTTCTAAAGATGGTAGTGATGGTTCAGAAAATGAGAGTGTTGGTTTTGAACATAGGAATTATGGGCTTGATAATGGGTAGTAGTGAGATGATGATGCCACAAATAGCAGTGGTAATAGTCTTCCCTAACTGATCTGATTATGATATCATATGAGTGATGATGAGGATAATAAAGTATTTCTTAATAATGTCGAAAATACAAGAATGTTGAATGGTTAGGCGTCAATAGTTAGAGAGAAAAGTGCAAATATAGCTAAATGGATTGAAATCGGTTGGGAGTTGTTATAACCCACGATTGATTTAATAGTCACGTGCCATGCACGTGACTTTTTCTATTTGTAATTGAAACAATTTTCAAATTTGTCTTAAATTAGTAAAAATTAAAAAGTTTGAAAATTAAATGTATTTTGTTTGGAACTTTGAAGACCAAAATAGACCATGACCCAAATTTTGAGGGATAAAATTGTAATTTTTGTCTATGTTTAGAACTTGAGATTCAACAGTACTTTTTTCGTTTGTAATTGATAAAATTTTCAAATTTGTCCTAAATTGGATGAAATTAGAAAGTTTGAGCACTAAATATGCTTTAGTTGATCCTTTAAGGACCGAGATGGATCATAACCCAAACTTTAAGAGCTAAAATTGTATTTTTCCCTTTCTTGAAAATCTCCCAAAAAAATCATAATTTGAAAAACAAAAAAAGCCTATCCTCTCAAACAAGATATTGAGAAAAATAAATAGATTTCTTGAAAATCAAGGAAAGTAAAACTAAAGATAATAAATAATAAAATACAA
Organism: Cinchona pubescens; assembly: GCA_025175665.1. Taxonomy (NCBI): domain Eukaryota; kingdom Viridiplantae; phylum Streptophyta; class Magnoliopsida; order Gentianales; family Rubiaceae; genus Cinchona; species Cinchona pubescens. The sequence goes on along the minus strand of JANKKI010000267.1, from coordinate 377,055 downwards.
TTCCAGTAAATAGGATTGGGACTAACCCATAAATTGAAATTTTCGGTATATGTGAATCGGTTATTGATTTGATTTTAATAACCAAAGTTTCTTATAGTTTCCGTATCCTCTATGACTCTATCTACCATTATGTCTTCAAATAAATTTTAATATTTGAATTCATATGGTAAATTTATTTATATGTTTTAGCTAATTCATTGGTAAAATTAGTAACATTGCTAGAAGACAAAAGTTTCTTTATAAAAAGATGGATTGCAACATTTTTGGGCTTCTTCAACCCAAAAGAAAAACAATAACTGGACTTTCAATTATTAATTAATTTATTTAGAGCATTTTGCATACATGAAGAATTTTGTGTAAAGGAAAGAATGTTCCTTCAGCTGTATCGAAATTTGTAATAGTTTGAGAAATTTTTGGTAAAGGTTTGGGAATTGTTCCAGAATTGTCATTTGTGAAGGAGATTCTTTAAATCATCAGTCTATATATGAATGGAATATAGATAATAATTTGAACCAGATGTAGGATCAGAAATAGGTTTTGGTTATAATGTACAGTGTTTGGCTAGGTAGAGCGGGGAAATTTCTTGCTAGCATGTTGTTTGTAAGCATAATGTTTGTACCCCTGCCTCTTCCTCTTCCTCTTCCTGGGCCTTGCCCAGTGGGAGAAAAGCCCTGCATGTCTTCTATGCTGCATACAAAGATAATAATTGTAAAATATGTTTACATTGTTTTTTGTAATCTCTATATCCTGTAATGTGTGCCTCATATCTGGAAATATGTCTTCTTCTTAATTGATGTAAAATAATAGGATTTTCTTGTAAGCTGTAACATATTCTTTTTTCTATATTTATTATTTTCTCTCTATGTGAGTTTATTCTTTTCTTTTCTTCATACATTCTATGAAGAAACCATTTCGAAATTTTTTCTTTTTTATTTCGCAGTGTTGATAATTCTAATTCTGGTTCTGAATAATATCCTTCTTGTATTTCTCCATCTTTTTGAAACATTTTTATTAGATTATCTAAAGAAGTATTTTCTAGTTCTATTTCTTCTTGTTGTTTTGAGTCATTTTCTGTTTGACTTTCTTCATAAATAGTATTTATTCTTAGTGTTTCTAATTTTTTGTCTAATTTTTCTATTATTTTGTCTATATCATTTTTAAATGCTTTTGAAGGGGATATGAATTAGACAAAGGACAAATTATTCCTATCGCCAGATCTATAGAATTTGCAAACTATTACAAACAAAGAAAAGCAACTTACTTTTAATTTTGTTACTATAGAAAAACCTCATTATTTAAACAAATTTTCTATAAATTCTATTAAAGAAAAAATTAAATTAAAAACTAATCAAATTGCTTTTCTACAAGATGAAGTTAAATCACAAACTATAGAAGAACAATTGCAATTACCAAAAAATCAAATAACAATTAAAGATATTACACAAAAAATTACTAGTCAAATTTGTAGTAATTTACCAAACGCCTTTTGGCACAGAAAATAACATATTGTTGAACTTCCTTATGAAAAAGAATTTAAAGAAAAAGATATTCCCACAAAAGTCAGACCATCTCAAATGAATTCTAAAATGGTTGAATATTGTAAAAAAGAAATTAATGATCTATTACACAAAAATATTATAAGAAAATCTCATTCACCTTGGAGTTGTACTGCTTTCTATGTAAATAAAAAGTCAGAAATAGAAAGAGGAACCCCCAGACTTGTAATTAATTACAAACCTTTAAACAAAGTTTTACAATGGATAAGATATCCTATCCCAAATAAAAAAGATTTGCAGAATAGAACGATCAATGCAAAAATTTATTCAAAATTTGATTTAAAATCTGGATTTTGGCAAATTCAAATAGCTGAAAAAGATAGGCACAAAACCGCATTTGTTGTTCCATTTGGCCATTATGAATGGAATGTCATGTCTTTTGGATTAAAAAATGCTGTCTAATACCATCTGAATTTCAAAACATTTTGAATGATATATTTTCCCAATTTTCTTTCATAATTGTTTATATTGATGATATACTGATTTTTTCTGATTTAGTGGATCAACATTTTTAACATTTAATAGATATAGAAACATTACCTGTTGAAGACTCTTCTATTTCTGTAACTATGGTTAGTTTAAGTTCCTTAGGTATGGATGGACTAGTTAGGCTTTCAAATATCCATTGTTTAGGTATATCTACTTGATTCCAATTTATTATTTGAGGTAGTTCTATATTTGATCTTGTTAAATTTATTTCTATAAGAGGAGTACAACGAAGTTGATTTGTAATATTTCCTTTAATTGAAAAAGCTGCTAATCCAGGACTTAATGTATTCATTAATTTATAAAATATTCTGTATGTAATAATANGGAAAACTATTAAAATAAATTGGACCATTACAAAGAGAAGTTTCTACTAAACCAAGTAAAGAATCTATAAATTTATTATTAAAATCATCTCTAAGTGCTATGAAACTGAAGTATTAAGACCTTGTCTATTTAATGCAAGGCCTGTAAGGCTAATTGGATCTAGATGCCTATAAGAGACAGATTAAATTTTTTATCAAGTATTTCTTCTATGTCTTTGGGTTTAATTAATTGTAAATGTTCAAAATTATTTCCTATAAGATGATTTTTTCTACAGATTTTATCTTATACTTAGTTTGAAGTTTAAATTTGTTAGCAAAGTCTACTTTATATATTTTAGATTTTTGTTTTTTAGGTAAGCTCCAATTTTGTAAAGTTTCAAACTATTTTCAAGATTCTAATCTTATTGAACAATATTCTTTTAATGACAAAAATATTTTATACAATTCTTCAAAAATTGATTAATTATTAAATAATTAGATTGTTGATAACATGAATTGTACGACTGTCAACTTTCATAAACGGGTCAGCTATGCTGGATTTACTCCTTGTGCCCTTTTCTCAGGCTTATGGATCCCAGCAGATTTCTCAACCCTCAGCGACTTGGGTGTCGACCCACAAATCATGTTTTCAAATTTTATATTATTTAATAACATCTTATTGTGAAGGAAAAATATAAAACATTCTAATCATAAAAGAATAAGTCTTATTGATTAGATTTGAAATAAATCTGCCCTCTAAGTTTGCTGGTATAGCTTATTTATAGTAGAAAATGGAATCTTTGTACAGTTTGTGAATAGTATGAAAAGACATCAACTTTTGGTAACTTTAATAAAGTCACTTTTTCTTGCCACGTCCTTTCTTTTTTCTTTTGTCTTGATTTTTGGCCGGTGTGAAAGAGCTTGAGGATGAGCTGGATGTTTTGTCCTTTTCTTTTTCTGAATCAGAGAATAATTTCTTTTTTGCAGTAACTTCAATAGTCTTTGCAATTTTTGTCATTTCTTCTGCTTGTTTGAGAAGTGTTTGAAATGATATCAATTTCTTCCACATCGTTTGGATCTTGGGAATCTTGTCCCAATTGGGAAAAAGGATTTTGTGTTTGAAGATCTTCTATTTTCTCCTTTCCTTTTGTAGTTCTTTGTTGAGATGTCGATAGTGTTGTCTCATTTATTTGAATTCTATTATTCTGGGATAAGTATGAAGAAACCATTGCTGAGATGTATGTTTGTTGCTCTTTTGGGTTTACTTGCTGTTGTGATGAACAGACCTCAATAGTATGTCTTTCTGGCTGTATTAATTAAGGAATACGTATTGGGTGGATGTTTAGACTGCTGAAATCTGGCATGTCGCATTTAGGCCACCATTTTTCCATAAAAATTCTTCTGATTTCAGGAATGTTTGTAGTATGATTATATCCAATTTCTAATTTCCAATAAGAGCACCATGGTATTTTGAATTTTATCATGAAATGGCATAGGGTTCTTTTAGGAATGTCTTCTTGTGAGAATTCAGAAATATTTATCTCTCTGTATCTTTGTAAAGGTGGCCAATGCATCAAATACTGATTTTGGGAATAATGATTCTTCAATTTCAAAATTTTGAAACCAAAAGTAAAACCAGGAGGGAAGTCTGGTTTTTGTTTGTAGAATTGTAGGTTCAAGACGAATCCACCAAGTATGTAGGTAATCTGAATTTTGATAGTAGAATAGGTTGAAAAAGGATTGTTTGAAATCATGGTAATTAAACCAATATTCTCTTTGGTTAAATTTTGAAATGAATTTCATTGAATTTCTGGAAACTCCCCATTCTTCAATAGAAGGTATACTGTTTATAAAGATTTGTGAATAGGATATTTCATGGTCATTTTCTCTTGGGGAACCATCCTTCTGTGTTTGCAGTATCATGGTCTTTGATTTTTGCAAGAGGTTTATTATTGAATAGTGCATGCTCAAGAAAATTTGAATAAATATGACAGGTTTTTATAGGAAATCCGTTTGGAATGAAATAGGATTGTGCTAATTCTGGACTGTATTTATTTGTCATGAGTTGGTAAGGGTGACCTTAGAGGTAATTCTTCTCATTCAATATTGCATACATGAAGAATTTTGTGTAAAGGAAAGAATGTTTCTTTCAACTATATTGGAATTTGTAATAGTTTGAGAAATTTTTGGTGGTTTGGGAATTGTTCCTAGAATTGTCATTTGTGAAGGAGTATGTGGTCTTTGAGAAGGGGTTTGTGGTGATTGTGGACTGACCACATTTCTAAATGATTGAGGTATTTGTGTTTGGCTAGGTAGAGGGGGAAATTTTCTTGCTAGCATGTTGTTTGTAAGCATAATGTTTGTACCCCTGCCTCTTCCTGTTTCTCTTCCTTGGCCTTGCCTAGTGGGAGAAAAGCCCTGCATGTCTTCTATGCTGCATACAAAGATAATAATTGTAAAATATGTTTACATTATTTTTTATAATCTCTAAATCCTGTTATGTGTGCCTCATATCTGGAAATATGTCTTCTTCTTAATTGATGTAAAATAATAGGATTTTCTTGTAAGTTGTAACATGTTCTTTTTTCTATATTTATTATTTTCTCTCTATGTGAGTTTATTCTTTTCTTTTCTTCATACATTTTATGAAGAAACCATTCTTTTTCTGAAATTAATAAATTTTTTGTTTTTTGCCAGCTATCTGGTGGTTCATAAAAGGGTATATATTTTGTATGTTATAATTTATATTTTTCTGGTAAAATAGGAAAATTTTGCTTTGAAGAAGAGCTAGATGCCATTTATGGAAGAAACAAAGAAAGTTTCCTTTTGTATCTCTTTATTTTTCTTTTTGACTCATTAATATCTATTTCTGTTACTACAATTTGTTGTTCTATCCAATGTTTTTCCCAAGAATTAGATAATTTTTCTATTTCAAGTCTATATAACCACTGATTTTTGTTTGCTTCTAAATTTTTTAAGTTTTTTCTATAAAACTTAGTCTAGTACGATATCTAGTAATTGAATCAAACAGGGGCATGTCCTTCTGCTTGACCTGCAAGAAATTCTCTAGTCAAAAAGTCAGTAAATGAATTAGCTAGAACCTTTTATGTATTGAATATTAAAATAAAAAACAAAAAGTATGGACTGCCATCTTGCAAATAAATGTTTGGATGCTATATTTTTTACATCTTTTTCGATGATCTGTTTGGTTCTTATACAATCTAGATCTGTATAAGAAATTTTTGATTAAGTAAATCGTCTTGAAAATTTGTAATACATAAAACTATGCTTAGAACTTCTTTTTTGACTGTAGCGTAATTTGTTTGGGCTTTATTCCATAATCCTGAAGTATATCTAATTAATTCTTCTTTATTGGTATGAGGATTAATTTGTTTAAGAATACCACCATATCCCATGTCTGAAGCATCTGTTTCTACAATCTTGTACCAAGAATTGTGTGATAAACATAAAAGTGGTAATTGTTGGACTCTTTGTTTAATTCTTTTAACAGCTTCTGTATGCTAATTTGTCCAGGGAGAAGGATGTTTTTGTAGTCTTTGATATAAAAGTTTACAAATCTTGTGCTAAATTTTTATAATACTCATGAAATATAATTTAAGCTTCCTAAAAATCTTTATAATTAGGTTTTATCTTTAATTTCATCAGGAAATTTGTTTGCAAATTCTATAGATCTGGCTATAGGAATAAATTGTCCTTTGTCTAATTCATATCCTAAAACTCTGACTTTTGTTTGGAAAAGTTTCATCTTTTTCTCTGAAATCACAATTCCATTTCTTAGTGCTGTATTTAAAAAAGAATTTAAATGTTTAAAATGTTGATCCACTGAATCAGAAAAAATCAGTATATCATCAATATAAACAATTATGAAAGACAATTGGGAAAATATATCATTCAAAATGTTTTGAAATTCAGATGGAACAATTTTTAATCCAAAATACATGACATTCCATTCATAATGGCCAAATGGAACAACAAATGCAGTTTTGTACCTATCTTTTTCAGCTATTTGAATTTGCCAAAATTCAGATTTTAAATCAAATTTTGAATAAATTTTTGCATTGATCGTTCTGTACAGCAAATCTTTTTTATTTGGGATAGGATAGGACTATCTTATCCATTGTAAAACTTTGTTTAAAGGTTTGTAATTAATTACAAGTCTGGGGGTTCCTCTTTCTATTTCTGACTTTTTATTTACATAGAAAGCAATATAACTCCTAGGTGAATGAGATTTTCTTATAATATTTTTGTGTAATAGATCATTTATTTCTTTTTTACAATATTCAACCATTTCAGAATTCATTTGAGACGATCTGACTTTTGTGGGAATATCTTTTTCTTTAAATTCTTTTTCATAAGGTAATTCAACAATATGTTGTTTTCTGTGCCAAAAGGCGTTTGGTAAATTACTACAAATTTGACTAGTAATTTTTTGTGTAATATCTTTAATTTTTATTTGATTTTCTGGTAATTGCAATTGTTCTTCTATAGTTTGTGATTTAACTTCATCTTGTAGAAAAGCAATTTGATTAGTTTTTAATTTAATATTTTGTTTAATAGAATTTATAGAAAATTTGTTTAAATAATGAGGTTTTTCTATAGTAACAAAATTAAAAGTAAAAGAAAGTTGCTTTTCTTTGTTTGTAATTTTCCATTACAATAGTAAGGATGCATTTTAACAAAAAATGGTGTTCCTAGTATTACATGTTCACTGATAGATTTTGTTAAAACAAAAGGTAGACAAATAGTATTTTTTTCTTCAGAAAATATACATACATTGTTGAGTTTATATTTTACTTGAATTTGAGATCCTTCAGCTGCTCTTAATGATGTAGTAGATTTCTCAAAATATTTAGTTGGAACTAAACCTTCCCTCATAGTACAAATGTCTGCGCCTGAATCTATCATGGCTATTGTGGAAAAGCTATATTCATTATTTATTTGTAAAGATACTGAAATAAAATATTTTTGAGAGGAGTATATAGAATTTAATTTTAAAAACTCTGAACAATCATCTTGTGTACTAGGGGGAATTTCTGAATTTTTTGAATTCTGTAGTTAAAGTTCTTAATTATAGTATTGTCAATCTCTTATTTAGATTAATAATTTCTTTCTTTAATTAGTTAATTTCTTGTTTTAAAATAGGTATTGTAACAAGTTTGTTATATGCAGAATATGATGCATGGTTCATAACATCTTGTATGGTAAAAGAATTTCTCAAATTATTGAAGACAAAATGTCTTTTTTAGAGTGTTTAAAGTAAAAAAAAATATTCAAATTCAGCAGGATAAACTAAAATTTTAAATTAATTAATTTAATTGAATAGCTTAAATAAATATATGTAGATACTATTTATCTATATATATAAAGTAAGAGCCCTTTTTTAACGCTCTATTATTTAATGTTATTCCTATTATATCCCTCTTAATTTAATTTAGTAGTTTTAAAACTTTCTGTTTTTTTCCGCTACATGATTAATTTATTCAAAATCTCTCAAATTCTCTTAATAAAAAAAATTATGTTTTTATGATAAAAATTATATAGTTTTTATAAACGCCTACTAGAGTGTGTAGTAATTACTAGTTGCTACATGATTAATTTATTCAAAATCTCTCAAATTCTCTTAATAAAAAGCAATTATGTTTTTATAATAAAAATTATATATTTTTTATAAACGCCTACTAGAGTGTGTAGTAATTACTAGTTATATTATTGCACAGATTAATATGTAGTAGTTGTTAATTACAATAATCTCTTTAAATTACATCAAAAAAAATAATCTCTTTAAATTACATCAAAAAAAATAATCTCTTTAAATTAATAATATCTCTATTTAGAAACCCCAAATTTCAAATCCAAATTCTGGTGTAGAAAGCTACCCGTAAACCATACTTTCACCTAAAAAAATTCTTTGTTATTCATTTTTTAATATTTTAAAATAATAAATAATTAAAAATAAGGCTTGATTATAATAAATGATTAAAAAATAATATTTTTTTTATTTTTTAATTATATCAAATTTTCAAGTATTATAGGTATTCCGCATTAAAAAATAAGTAATTTAATTCCTCATTTCTCAATCCCCCTTCTTAACTCCTTTTTATCTTTCGTCATCATCGGATATTCTCCTCGTCCTATTCCCTCACGCCATTACCCACCGCCACTCCCCAAACCCCAATTTCCCCTCTTATTATCGCCCTGAATTAAAATCCCTCAGAAAATCCTCCTTTTTTTTCGCTCAACTTTGTAATTTTAGTCCTCTAAGCACTTGATCATCTTAATCTAGACCTAATTAGCTGAATTTGTGATTTGGTGTGGGGAATTTAAGTTTCGATATAAGGTTTTTAGGGTTGTCTAAGGGTTTTGTGGATTTTTTTTTTGGGTTAAATTAGTGAGTTAATTGGGGTGAAATGGAGTCGGAGGATGATATGCACGACGCAAACGATGTGGAGTCGGGAGATGATGATTTCTACAGCGGAATGGATAGTGAGGGAGATTACGATTACGACTACGATGCTGCCGATTATGAGTTTATGGGGAACGAGATTGATGACGCCGATGATGTCATTGATAGTCGTGGACAGGTCGAATTTCCTGAAAAGTTTCTGAATTTGCGTTTTTTATTTTCTGAGGAAATATAAAATTGAACTTATTATTTATTGGTCTAATTCAAATAAAATGATGTATTTTACTGGAAATTGGGATGTGAGAATTCCGGAATTGTATGATGGTTTATTTATTTATTTTTAATGAAGTTCACACATTTTGACTTAGTTGCAGATAGATAGATATGTATAGAGACACTTTTTCACCTTGTTGAAAAGTCTAATTTGATTTATGTGTCCAATGATTTGGTCTTTCGGCGATTATGTAATCATTTGGTGAGTGTGCTAGTTTTTCTTCTGTGTCAAGTGTTGATGCATCCGTTTAAAGTTGTTACATAGGATGCCATCAGACCCTTAGCTTGTTTGTGTAGGCATTCATGGGTGGGTTTGTTCTAGGGCGTGTGGTGTCAAGTGTGGGAATGGATTTAGGTAATGCTTAGGCAATTTTAGTCACTTTTAATTTGTAACATTTATTAGGTTATCTGTAATATTTTGGTTTGTGTTTTGTACAAACATATTAGGTTATCAATGTAGTTAACTGCCATTGTGTGCTACTTTTTAATTTTAAGGCTTTCTTAGCTCAATCTAGGGGTTGGAACAAGGTTTGGTTTCTTTGGCTGGGAAAGAATGAAATTTTGGTCGGAACTAAGGATTGTAGTTTTGATTTCACACCTTTCATTGAGATTCTAGCATCTTATGATTAGGATTGCATGTGGTATGACATGAATACTCTCTTGACATTCATGATTTAATGTAGTGATATTATTTAGGAACCCCATATGAGGGTTTAGGTTTGAGGATGTTAAATTACGGACACTTGATTGGTCGATTTGCTTTTCCTATTTATTTTGGAAATTGGAACCCACACTTTTTCTTTCTTCTTCTAGAAGAGTTTCACCATCTTGAAAGAAGAAGATATACAGCAACATCAAGAAGATGACATCATGAGAATTTCTGCTGTTCTATCGGTTTCAAGAGAAGTGGCATGTCTGCTGTTGCGTCATTATAACTGGTAACGTGTTTGCTCTCTAATCTTGTTATCTGACTTTCATTAGATTCTGCAGCTGATTGGTCAATGTTAATGCGCTAATCTCCTCCACTCTCTGGGTTGAACTTGAGATTCATCTTTAAGTTAATGTAGTTTGGTTAGCTTGTGACTTTTGTGCTACTATTTCAAATGGGTTCTATTTTTCATAATCCAAGTTTCGTGAAATGTTCTCATCTGTCAGAATGTCCTAGAAAACCCAAAAAGATAAAGTTAAAGCAGGGTGTTCTCCATTCTTTTGACCTAGTTGATGAAACAATGAAAATGTAGGAGTGTTAATAATGTGCACGAGGAATGGTTTGCTGATGAAGAACGAGTCCGTGAGGCAGTTGGTTTGTTGGAGAAGCCTGTTGTCCAAAACTCAAGTGCTAAGGAGGTAAGCAATTTCAATTTGGCAAAATTCAATTACTGATACTATATGCAGCATTTTTGTGTTTTTATCTGTTCTTTCATGATGGTGTGTAATTATTGCACTGAAATCTTTTCTTGGCAGGTTACTTGTGGGATTTGTTTTTAGATAACTATCCTCCTGACAGGATAACAGCGGCTGCTTGTGGTCATCCTTTTTGTAATACATGCTGGCAAGGTTTTCTCACCAAGCCATATTCAGATTCCTTAAATAGGCTGTAGCTATCCTGCTTAAGTTTTGTTTAGTGCAGTCCTCCATTGTTAGGCGTTTATGCTTTTGTTGCTTAGCCCCTAATATTTTGGTATTTGTGATGATGTTTAGACTTCTAATCTTATAAGGCATTGAGTGAACATGGGAAGCTTAATTCACCTTTGATGAATTGCTCGTGCAATACTTGGATTCGCATGTGGTATCATAAATATCATGTTGACTCAGTTGGAAACACGAGAATGATTAGATATACTTCTTTATACCTATTTAAGGTTCGGTATTTGGGGGGAATAAAACTAAAGGGTCAACTAATAACCCCTTGGAAGCTTATAACAGAACTTGGAGCATAAAGAAAATTTTCATTTAAGATAAAGAATTGGATGATTTTACTAGTCCAGGGTTACAATTTTACAATGTCTATATCTTTACAACCTGATCTAATTAAAATTCATATTTCCAACCAATTAAGCTAATAAAAGGAAATTGAAAAACTCGAAAATCCTAAACCAACAAGGAAAAGAACATAATTACTGAGACAGAAAAAAGCAGTTTGCTGCTATATTGTTGATTCAGCGTTCTTCAAAAATAGAAGAGTGTAATTGTATTACATTAATTTTCCATGGTTTGGATCGTTATTCTCATCAACTTGCTCTATACCTTTTTTTTTCTTCATTTCAGTCTACTCTTCATCATGCTTATGTTCAATATCATGGGGTCAGTACAACAACACTTTGTGCAGTAGTATTTCTTTTTTAGCTGCCCCACAAGCAAATTGTATTATAGAAAATCATACCATGTACAGCTGAATGCTTATGAATCAACAATAATTTGCAGGACCTTTTATTTAAGGTTGCTGTTTGAAATCAGATTCTACTTGTTCACTGTTATGAAGATGAAGAAATTTCTCGTTAATCAATTGCCTCCTAATAGATAGTTTGACAAGTGTGTTGGAGAATATCACCCCATCTGGTCTTCAGATGTCCTTTTTGGGGTTGCCATTAGTGAGTAGAAGCTTTTCAAATCTGCCTACTCATCTTGAGCACAACTACTCCATCCAATGTTTGAGGAAATATTACCATAAAAATTTTCATTATAAATTTCAAGGCTCTAGTTACGAGATTGTATTAAAATTTTGATTAAGGTCTCGAATGTACTCTTCATTGCAAGGTCTTGAAATTAGGATTTTGATTAAGGTCAGAAGATATCTATTGAAATTACTTCTCTTATAGTATGTGCATAGTCATAGGATGGATGAAAATGGGATGGAGAAAGTAGAAATTTGTCAAACATCAGTTCACATTTTTTGCTTTCAACACTGTATTTTTATACTCAACAACTTCATTATTGTAGGGCTTCGTTCAAACACCTGAAATCCACTTACTTTGAAAAGATGTTGAGAATAATCTAAATGGTATAATTTTCATCATAATCATCAACTACACTTGAAAGATTGGTGGAATTTCCAACCTACGTTATCAGTTAGCAATCAACAAGCGTTTGAAACTCTTTTCTCTTGATAATCTTCCAGTATGTCTAAGGATTCCTGGCTGCCATTTAAACTTCATTTTGGTTCATCGGATAATCAATGTGTTAAGTTCAAGTTGACTGTTAATTCCTTCCAACTTTTGTTGCCTTTTTTTTTTCTTTTTTTTTTTTTGGGGAGTGGGGGAGGGGGAGGTGGGGAGGGGGCAATGTCATCAAATCCTCTTCGCTATAACATCAACTACTGCTGTTGGACTTTAATTGAATTTTGACATCTATTTCCTTTGAAGCACTATTTTTTGGGGAAAAAAAGGAGAACAAAGTGTTAAAATGGCTGATTAGACAGATGCTACGGTTAATAGTGATTGATTTTGCAAGAAAAGTGAAATGGTAACAATAAATAAAATCCTAACATAACCAAACTGCTTACATGATGGTTTAGTGAATATGAACTGCAATAAATGTTTTTGATTGCAGCATTACGTGATATACATTTCTGTCCTTGGTGTTTAAAATGTTATGTTAATTTCCGTCGGTTAAAATAAGCCTCTCCTTGGTGAACTTGTTTTATTACTTCGATGTGATGCTATTTTTTTCATTCTTAAATTTGTGTTTCATTTTGCACTTTTATTCACCTGACATCAACGAAAATACACCTTTTATGTTTTTTCTTTCTTTTGTTGTATTAGCTTACATTAGCACATCTATCAATGATGGACCCGGTTGCTTGATGCTAAGGTGTCCTGATCCATCCTGCTCTGCTGCTGTTGGTCAAGACATGATTGATGCATTGGCATATGAGGAAAATAAGGAGAAATATCGTCGGTACCTTCTTAGATCTTATATAGAAGACAACAGAAAGGTAGGTATAATGCGGGTGTTGGGTCCTTGAATTTGTGAGCATGTGGGTGATGGTGCCTTATTCCTACACATTATCTTTTAGTAGTGCTTCTTTTGCATACTTTGTGTGTCTGTTAATTCTTCCTGTTCTACTTTCAAGGAGTAAAATTAAAAAGTTAAAATTTGCATTATATCTGCTTGCTTATTCTCTAGTTTGGTTTACTATATAAACTCTAAAAGCTAGAGCCACATTTGAGAATAATATACATTTGTGTTTTCAACTTCAAACTTATGTAATGGATTAGATCTATGTTACATGGACTCTCCTCTCACCCTCAGAGTACCAGTGTCCTGCCGTGTCGACATGGGTGTGGGTGTGGGATCCGTGTCCATATGGTCAATTTTCAATTGGGTACTTTGACCTTTTTACCAAGCCAAAAATTATATTGATTTCAACATGGTTGTAACTTTGTAACATGAAAGGACCGATAAGATAGAGAGGAAGATTAAATAGGCGGGAGAAACATATAAGGATTGCATATCAAATCTCTAAATCTTATTATAGTTTTATCCTTTTATTATCTTCTTTATCTTAGAGCACCATTATTCTTTAATGCTACACATAAACATATTTATTTTTGAAAAATGAGTTATAAAATAATGTTCAATTGGTTTATGTCATCAAATTGCATTGCTAGTACATTAACTGTAGTAACATCTACAGCATAAAGGATGCATCCCCGTACCCATATCCGACTCTTTTAGAGTGTCTCCATATCCTCGATTTATGAAATTGATGAATCTGACACCTAGACATGTACCCATACCCAACACCCGTATCCCAGTCCGGGTAACTTGGGATCAGATATGCCCATGTATAATAATCCCTAGGTGTCTGCTTTAATAACCAATTTGGGAAAAGGTAACCATGGGGTGCTTTCAGTTGGCTTAGTGATGTAGCACAAGATTGGGGCAAATCAATTGTATTTGCCGTGGACAAATTTAGACACAGATGTGGTGAAAGAGAGATTTTTTTATAAAGATAGATAGATTTGTAGTTGTAGGTGGTTTAAACCCTTTTTTACAACACCAATTAGAATTTGATATAAGACAGGGGTGTGCCAAATATTGTCAACTGCAAAAGATAGATTTTTTCTTAAAAAAATAATTCTTTTATCTTGAAATTGTTGTGATTCTTTTAATTTTGTTTTACTGTTGTTTGTTGTAGACCAAATGGTGCCCGGCCCCTGGTTGTGATTATGCTGTTGAATATGTGGTTGGAAGTGGGAGTTTTGATGTTGCTTGTAGTTGTTCATATAGCTTTTGTTGGAATGTAAGTCTCTTGTGGATGGTTGGACAAAAATTTAATCTTATTCTTTGGTACTTCAAAACCACAGTGCTTATTGTAAATGCTATTCTAGCAGTGTACTGAGGAAGCTCATCGTCCTGTGGACTGTGAGACTGTTGCAAAATGGATTTTGAAAAACAGTGCTGAATCGGAAAACATGAATTGGTAATGTTTGCCATTGCACTTCTTTACATGCTTGCAATGAAACTCAGCTTGGTACTAGTTGAATGCTTCAATGATGGGTGCATCGATTTAGTCATGTGGCCTTCCTTCTGGTTTAAGATCTGCTGCAAAAGGAAATATAGCTAAAGTATTCCAAAAAAAATCATGTAGCTGAAGGAAACAAATTTCCTTTTGCATATAGTCTGTAATTAGAAAAGTTCAAATGAAAAAGAGAATAATTGGTCAACATAGGGGTTAGCCAAGTGAACTGTCTGGATGAGTACGAACATTTAATAAAAATTATTATCTTAGAGATTTGAAGATACCCTAGGCTGCTTGTGCCAAAAAATGCGCTGTTTAGCAAAAACAATATTGTAAACATCTGAAAAATAGTCGTGTTATTAGTACATGGAAGATTAAAGGGTTACCATGCTAATGCTATACTAAATTTCAGGATATTGGCTAATTCAAAGCCTTGTCCAAAATGCAAACGACCAATTGAGAAGAATCAAGGTTGCATGCACATGACTTGCACACCGCCGTGCAAGTTTGAATTTTGCTGGTAAGCTTCCCTAAACGTTTTCTGTCTGTTGACATTTGTTACATGGACTCGGCACTTTACCCGTAGTGTACCTGTGTTGATACGAAATGACACGGATGCGGGTGCGGGCCACTGGTGCAACATAGCTGCAGTCATTGGAGGTGAAGAAAGAGAAGACAATGATGATGGATAACAAGGAAAAGGAGAAAAGGACTCCTCTTTTTTCCAGATCTATTCAGTCAAATTCAAACAATGATGTTGAAATGGTTGCCGGAGGAAGAATATCAGTTGCCGGAGCTCTGATGTTGTTGCTTCTATGGTTTTAGATAGAAGACAAGGAATAGTTGACTGCTTGAGAAGATGAGATGTCCAGTAGGGTTTAGAAAAAGTTACTTTTGCAACTAAACCCTCAAACTTGTTATACAATTTTTGAAATGCTTCAAAGTTTTCATCATACTTATTGTGCTGCCCAAAATTTATACCGTCACTGTACTCTTACCTACATAAATTATATTTGACCCCTCAGTTTTTAAATTTGGCTTATTCCTACATGCCAACAAATTTACGTATATAACCTCCATTCAAGAAAAGAAATGTAAATAATACCATGTTTCAGAATCCTAAACTTCACAACATTAGAGACCTGACACTTGGACATGCACCTGTACCCGTAACCGAACCTGAGTCCATGTAAAGCTGTTGATGTGGGAAATTCTTTTTGTTTGAATACTAATATTGAAAAAACCGTATATTATAGTGCCGAAGGTATGCTCTCCATAGAGTTCTTGTTGCTTCTCATGTTATCTCTTTCTGGCGTTCTTATTTTTTCAGGCTTTGTCTTGGTGCATGGTCGGAACATGGTGAGAGGACAGGTGGTTTCTATGCTTGTAACCGCTACGAGGCAGCAAAGCAAGAGGGTGTGGTATGAACTTAGTTCTGTCTTGTTCTAAGTCAAGGGGAGATAGTTAGACTAAACTCTTGTTGAAGTACTCTTATGTGGTGATATTGTGAATACTGACATTTTGAGTTTGCTGATTACTGCATGATTTTGGTGCTTACAGTACGATGAATCTGAACGCAGAAGGGAGATGGAGTCCAAGAATTCTTTGGAGAGATATACTCATTATTATGAGCGATGGGCTACTAACCAATCGGTTTGCACAAGTTTCTTTTTTCTTTTTTTATATATATATTATAACATGTCTTATATTATAACAAGTTTCTTTTTCTTATATTATAACATGTCCTATATTCTTTTATTCATTATGAAAAGTCATCATTGATTATCCTCCAACCAAAGATGAAAATGATTCTGTTAACCTAACAAATGTCAAAATTTCTGAGACATTTATGGCATTTTGTATTGGATAACCATGTTGGGGTTTTTTATTATCTACTATGCATTATGGAGTTTGTCCTCAATAGCTTATTGAAAGCTGCTTATAGCTTTTCTATAATTGGAAAATAATTTTTTTAAAAGAATTTGTTGACAAATATTGAAGACATGTTATTGTTTTTTCATTTTTTTAGAAAAGCTAAAAGCTGTTTTCAAGAGCAACTTTGGGCATGCTTTCCCAAAAGTTCTTTTTTTCAATTTAAAAAGCTGGGTTAAAGAAGGTAATTTATAGCTTTCACAAGCAGTTGAGAACAAGGTTGTAAAGCAAGGGCAAGGATTTGATGCGAGTCATTTTATATATTTCCATTGTTATCCCATGAAATGTTTTTTTTTTTAATTACACACCTATTAAGATGAACTATTAACCCTCTAAAATAACCATTTAACCCATTATAAGTTCCAATAACTTCCACCTTTTTCTTTTTTTTATATATTTTTCTTTAATTAGCACACATGTTGGGTGTGCCTTACCCACTAGTTTGGATAAATTTTGCGTTTGATGTATTTGAAGGGATCAAACTTTGTCTGTGTCAAAGTAATTAATTTTGGTCTTTTGTTAGTCCTCAAAACTTCCATTATGCATCTTATGCGGATGTATAAGGTGCAATCTTATATCAAGTACTTTTTAACTAATAAAAGAAAGCTATTATTTGACAAAAGCAAGGAGCTTTGACTGGAAAATATGACTGCACAAATATGCATCAGTAGTCATCAATTAATTGTCATTGCAAGCTCCAATTGAACAGTTGTTACTGCATTACTCTACTCCTACTTCTTGTTTTCCAAATTAAAACAAACAAAACAAACAAAGCCTTAATCCCACTAAGTAGGGTCGGCTGCATGAATCTTGCTACGCCATTACATTCTGTCATGGGTCCATATCCTCCTCAATTCTTAGATAGGTTATATCTTTCTTACAAGTTATCTATCAAGTCTTTTTTGGTCTTTCCCTACCCCTCTTATGTTGACTACTCTCTGAAATCGACTTACCTGACAGGCCCTTCTATTGGTCGTCTTAACACATGACCTAACCACGTTAAGCGTGTTTATCTCATCTTCTTATCAATAGATGCTACTCCAATCTTCTCATGAATATGCTTATTGCGTATCTTGTTCATCCTAGTGCACCCACACATCCATCTTTAACATTCGCATTTCTGTTACTCTCATCTTTTGCTCATGTGTGTAATTCACTGCCCAACACTCAGACCCATGAAGCATCATTGGCCTAATAAAGTATGCCGTTCTATAGAATTTACCCTTAAGTCGTAAAGGAATTTTGTGGTCGCATAATATTCCCGATGCCATTCTCCATTTAGTCCAACACGCTTGTATCCGATGTGTAACATCGCAATCTATACCACCATAACTCTGAAAAATTGATCCTAAATACTTAAAATTTTCACTTATGGGTATTTCTTGATCTCCGATACTAGCCCCTATTCCATTCCTACGTGCACCCTTGTTAAACTTAAATTCCATATATTCTGTTTTTGATCGACTAATTCTAAACCCTTTTGCCTCAAGTGTCTCTCTCCAAACTTCGAGTTTAGCATTAACCCCATCTTTTGTTTCATCTACTAACATAATGTCATCTGCAAATAACATACACCATGGCATTTCCTCCTGTATGTGCCTTGTTAGTTCATCTATGACCAATGCAAATAAATAAGAACGAGCTGAACCTTGGTGTAAATCTATATTTATAGGAACTCTCGTGTCACCCCTCTTGGTGTTCTCCTTAGACACTTGTAACTACATCCCCATACATCTCCTTTATTGATTCTATATATGCTACTCTTAAGTCCTTTTTTTTCTAAAACTTTCCACATAACTTCTATAGAGACTCTATCGTATGCCTTTTCAAGATCAATAAAAATCATATGTAAATCTTTTTCCTTATCTCAGTATCTCTCAGTAAGTCTCCTTAAAAGATGTATGGCTTCAGTAGTCGATCTCCCTTGCATGAAACCAAATTGATTATTTGATACCTTAGTCTCGTTTCTTAACCTTCTTTCTATCACCCTCTCTTAAAGTTTCATCGTATGACTCATTAACTTAATACCTCTGTAATTCGCACAATTTTGTATACCCCTTTTATTTTTGAATATGGGTACGAGAGTACTCTTCTTCCATTGGTTAGGCATCTTTCTACTCTTCAATATTTTTTTGGAAAGATTGGTAAGCCAACTTATGCCCTTCTTTGCTAAGCATTTTCATACCTCGATTGGAATATCATCGGGGCCAACTGCTTTTCCTTTTTTCGCCTTCTTCAAAGCCTCTTCCACCTCTGATTCCTGAATCCTTCGATAATACATTACATTTCTATACTCCTCAGACTTAGCTAACTATCCTAAAATGATATCGTCTCCATTGTCTTCATTGAATAGATGATGGAAGTATCTCGCCCACCTTTCCTTAATTTTCTCATCTTTTACTAGCACCTTATTACTTTCATCCTTGATGCACTTGACTTGGGTTAAGTCCTTCGTTCTATGGGCTCTTGCTTTAGCAATTTTATAAATATCTCGCTCCCCCTCCTCAGATTCTAATTTTTGGTAAAAATCTTCAAAAGTCCTATCTCTCGCTTCACTTATAGCCTTTTTTGCCTTCTTTTTAGCCAGCTTATATTTCTCAATATTTTTGTCACTTCTACAACTATATAGAGCCTCACTTTGATTTTATCGTGTACACCTTCATCCTACCACCAAGATTCCTTGTTCATGGGGGCATAACCTCTCGACTCTCCAAGTATCTTTTTCTTAGCCACTGTTCTCACCCTAGTTGCCATGCCATCCCATAAAGTGTCAGATTTTCCTTGTAAGTCCCAAATACTTAGTCTAACAAATCTTCCTTAAAATTTCTTCTTTTCCTTCTTTAAATTTCTCTACTTAATTCTAGGTGATCTACGTAGGTTCCTTTTCCTAATGTGATGTTTAAGCCTCAAGTCCATCACCAAAAACCTATGTTGTGAGGTTAAACTTTCTCTAGGTATGATTTTACAATCTCTACAAACCCTTCTATCTCTCTTTCTTGTGAGGAGAAAGTTAATCTGACTTTGATGAACCACTTTTAAAGGTAACTAAATGTTCCTTCCTCTTCTTGAAAAAAGTATTGATGATGCAAAGATGGAAACGTTTATCTTAATTTTCTGTTATGCCATTTACATTTTTTTATTGTCTTTGCCATTCTTCTTCTGGAGAGAGTTTGGACATGTTGGAGAATATTACCTTAGCATTTGAGCATTTCCTGTCCCTTGCAGAAACTTCCTCAAAATAGGGCCAATACCTGCATTAATCATTGAATTTATGATTTGTATTTTAACTACTTGCTTGCTTGTGTCATAATTTCCTACTTTCACTTGTGTGATTCAACCTTGAGGTCTAAAGTTATAAGTGGAATGATAAATTCTGTCTGGCTGAATATTTAATCATGGGACATGCTGAATAATGCATGCAGTTTTTTTTTTTTTTTCCTTCTTGTTTCTAACCTATTACCTGTATTAATTGTTATTCTTTTGTTAAATTGGTAGAATGAGGTTGTACTTTTGGTTGGTTTTATCTTGTAGACTGTGTGAGAGTTGAAACAAATTTTAGGCTACTAAAATTAACAGTATCTTATAATGAAGAAGCATATAGATAACATGACAAGTTTTAATTTAGCATCGAGTCTGGTCCTTGTATATATTCATGTTTACTTTTGTTATGATCTGTATAAAATGACGTAACGACTGCAGATTCTGTGCTAGTAAAGCAGTTTTATTTCTCAAATTCATATCCAAAAAAAAAAGAAAAAAGATTCATGTAGGGTGGTACTCATACTAATTCTCGGGTTAATGCTGGGGAGCATTTTACCATTCCTTTTTGTTTTAGTTTCTTTTCCCTTTTCTTATTTATTTTATTCTACAGTATGTGTGTCCAGTTGGCTATTCAAGATGTCATTCTATCTGGCACTTTTCTAAGTGGGACTTACTTTTGGCATATTCCTTTGCTGAAATGCTACTTTTTCCGCCCCCGGGTGGAAGATTGCTATTCCCTGTTTGGACTTCTGGTTTTATCTGCTCAATTGCTCATTAGTTCTTGTTCTAGTAAGATGGGGATAAATGCTTGTCTATAAGGGAGGGGCATGTTAACATTTAACAGACGCTTCAGGATTCTAGAAATCTCGACATTGGAAGACGAAAAAATGTGAATTGCAATCAATGTGAAACTTATTTTGAAGTAATGATGCCTACGTAACTATTTTTTACAAATGTTTTAGTTATTTTTGTGTGTGCATCAATATTTTCAATATCCATTCAACCACTATCAGTTTGTTAACTTTATGAAGGGTATAGCTTGAATTGCTTTGATGTGTAAATTTGTTCTTCCCAAGCCTCAAAATACTTTTCTTTCTCTGGCCTGAAAATTTCTTGGCTTATTTGCAGTCAAGGCAAAAAGCTCTGGCGGATTTGCACCAAATGCAAAATGATCATGTGAGCATAATTTCATTTTACTTTACTTCAAATGTGATTGATATATGGAGTAGTGCCTTCATGCTTATGACTTTGCAGAAGCGTTATGGACTATGAACATAGATGTAGAAGCTTCTTACTTTCTCTAAATTTATTAGCTGTTGCAGCCCTGAAGATTATGCCGATATTTGTGATGGTTGAAAAAGAAACAGAGAAATTTTGTAGTGATGGTTCTAAGCTTCCTATTTATTTACAAGAATAGAAGGTGGCTGTGATGAAATGGAGAATTTCGTAATGGTATTCTAAACTTATTATTGATGTAGAAGAATAGAAGATGGTTAATACTGTGCTATCCTCCTGTTTGTAGTTGTGGTGGGATTTGATTTTGGGCGTTAGGGAACTGCATTCTTTTCCTATACATTGGTCTTCAAAATTCTCATTCATGGTTCCATATTGAAGGCAATGAACACAATTGTCACTGGTGATCTTCCTCTTTATGCTGTTTGGGCTTTTTGAGTGATGGAAAATACCACAAACTGGAATGCTTGGTTGTGATATTTTGTATTGCAAAGCTACCCTCATAACCATGAGGTTGTGGATCCCCCCTTCCCTTCCTATGTGAGAAAAACAAAATGATAAGAAATAAAGGCTGATATTAATGCACTTTGTTCAGATCTCATGGTATACCCCACTAAAAACTTTCTGTTTTGTTTTTATGGCTATATATTAATGGCTTCATTTGCTTTTATCATTATCATTATTTTTAACTCGAGTCCAATTCTCTTTTTATTCTTATATTGTTGTGATTACTTTGATTGCTACATGTAAGCTTTTTTAATCATATGACTTTTACTTGCTGCAGCTTGAGAAGTTGAGTGAAATCCAGTGTCAACCTGAGTCGCAGTTGAAGTTCATTATTGAAGCTTGGCTTCAGGTAAGCTGAATTCTCTGCCTATAACTTCACAGTTGTAGTTTGATATTTCACAAGTACAGTTTGCTATGTCTAACGATGAATCTTTTACTGGTTAAAGAAGTGACTTACTGACTTGTATATATGGCTTTTATTCCTTGTTATACATTTTAACAAATTTTTTCTAAACGTAATACCTCATCAACAAATGTGAATCAAAGTATGCATGGCATTTTTGCCTTGAAGTATTCTTTGCAACTATCTGAAAATATTGAGGATTACAATGCAATGAGGTAAGGGGATGCTGGTGCTTTGCAGTATTTTGGATGCTCTTTTAAAAAATGAGTAGCTATTAATCCATGTGGTAGGAAAAATTTCCATTCCCCTTGCATCTGTCTCTCTCTTACACACACACACACGTGTCTCTGTGCTTTATCTTTGTTTGCTCACTTTTACACAAACACATAGATAGACTTTAAAATTTGGTGAGATAGAATTACTTTGTCTTTCTGATAAAGATAAGTTTCTTAAGAAGTGATGCTCTGCTATGCTAGCCATTAGCAGTGGATTTTTGTGCTATAGCCAAAGTGTTCACGCGTCCTAGAAATATGAAAGTTGAACCCTGTGGTGTTCTTGAATTGCTCTTGGACAAAATAGTTCCGTTTGACTATTGATGTGTTGGCTTTAAGTTCAAAAATATTTTGTATGTTTTATCATGTGGTATAAAAGAATAGAGTACTGCTGTCTGCTTGGCTAGGGAAGTGCATCTATACTGGATGCAGGGTGTGTGTATTGCTGCACTGCTTGACTGGGTTGATTTTGCAACATGAATGGAAGTCTATAGAGTATAGACTGCATGAAACTTCTTTATGTAGTAATATTTACCAAGCTCAAGGCACTATCCAAACCTCTTGGTTGCACCTCACTAAATTCAGTTCTAGCAGATTGCTTGAACCCAGTTATCTAATATTCTTACCTGCTCTAGAAGGAAAAGCAGATGTAACTGTATTAGTAACAGTCAAGGTGGATTAGTGGTAACTACCTTATTTATCAAGTAAATCTCTGTGGTGTATAAGGGCTATTGTAGTCTTTCTGGAAAGTACTATTTAACTATTTTGGGTTGCAGTCAGGTTGGCTTAAGCATTCAAAGAAAAGCATCTGTTTGACATTTAGGTCGAAAGTTCAATAATCATTGCATTATCTGAACGCTTGGTTATTTTGTCCATATTTATATAATAACTATTTGCTGGACAATGCATGTTACTAACTGAAATTGGATGTCATATGCTTCGCACTCATTCAAGTGAAGTGCAAATGTTTTTGCAATATAAAATCCTTAATGTCCATGAGCTTAACCCTCTAACTTTGACGTAAAAGATTAGAGATGAATGAGAATCAGCAATTATTTGCCATTATTCACTTTACATGCAGCTCAAAGTGTTGTCAATGTGTTTGGTAGACTGATCAATATTACTGCTATCTCTCTTAGGAATTCCTTGGAAGTTTTCAATATGCCTTGAAGTTTGTATTTTATTACTTACCGATGGTTTTTTCACCATGTAATATAAACTTCAACATGTCATCTCCCACTATTTTACAGATTGTAGAATGTAGGAGGGTTCTAAAGTGGACGTATGCTTACGGCTATTACCTACCCGAGCATGAGCACACACGGAGACAGTTTTTTGAGTACTTGCAAGGTGTTCTATACTATCTTGATTCATGTTGATTTCAATCAGATTGTTTTTCATCCATGTATTGGTCACCACTGTACTTTTATATATGCTTTTCTGCAGGGGAGGCAGAGGCTGGTTTGGAGAGGCTTCATCAATGTGCTGAAAAGGAACTGCAGGTTTACCTCCACTTAGAAGGTCCTTCCAAGGATTTCAATGATTTCCGTACGAAGTTAGCTGGTCTGACTAGGTAATTTGTCTATTCTATCTATACACACGCATGCCAGAATGTCTACTCTAAATGCTTTTGATTTTTGAGACTCATAGAATGTCACCCACATTTCAGTTATCCTAGTGGCCTACTGTGTTTTTTACAAAAATGCTCCCCTTTGCCCATTGGACTGATCAATCAAGCAGGTCATCTATCTCTTGCTAGGCATGCTACCTGGAAAGATGTTGATTGTATTGTCATTCTTGATGTGCATTCTTGCCAATAAGGACAAATTAAAGCTTAATGAATGATGTTTGGGCTGGAAAAAATCCACATGTTAGTCACGGTTTGTTGATTCGTCATTGATGTCGAAATATTTTAATCTGAACCTGAATTCACGGAGGTGGCAGCTCAGAGCTGCATTGTAGTTTGTGCTATAGGTGTGAATACAGATGCTGGTTGGATGCACAAGTATGTGCTACTGTCGAATAGAATCTGAGCTCTGCTTTTGCAAGTTTGATTGATAAAATACATTTTGATGTTCTTATGGGTCTAGATAGTTGCATTTCCATTTTGCCCGTTGTTTCTTATAATCTAACTAGTAAAACTAGTCCTGTGGGCTAACGCACATACAGTCATATACAGTCCTGGTGTAAGTTATATTTTGCGATTTTGCTTTTCCTTTATTGATTATCAGGCTTTAGTTTGCACTCATAGACATTACCAGTGGTACTCTTCTTTCCCATGTTTATGTTCAATGAAGACGAATCATTTACTCATTTTCTGACCCTTTTATATCTAGGAGTGAAACTTCTTGTAATCTAATTGATATTTCTCATGGATTGCTGCAGTGTGACGCGAAATTACTTTGAGAACTTGGTTAGAGCATTAGAGAATGGTCTTTCAGATGTGGATTCACAAGGAGCTTGTAGCAAGACCACAAGCTCAAAAAATGTAGTTGGTACCAGCAAGGGGAAAGGTGGCAGAGTAAAGGGGTTTTACAAGGCAGGAGGGTCAACCAGGAACCTTGATGATTCAGGCAATTGGCCTTGTGACCAATGCACGATATTTGAATATTAAGTCTGCAACAACATGCCAAATGTGCCAGCATCGCCGGTGAAATAGGCCTCGTTCCTCTGTATTTGGGCAAAGTACCTTTTGGGGAAACAGAAAGAAAAAACATGTATTGAAGTGAATGAATCCATTAATCATAGTCTAACGTGCTGATTCACCTGGAGCTCGATATATTATGTGGTGACGAGGAATCTGAAGAAAGATCTGAGAAAAGCAGCAGTGTTTCGTGTGTTTGTGTTGTAGAGGATTCGTGACAGTTATGAGTTCATTGTAAATAGTTTCTGCAAATGTACCTGAACCAGCTACAATTGTTCGTAAATTTAAAAAATGCCGACTGATTCGGTGTCACGGACTGCCCGACTCAACCCAAATTATTTTCATTTGTATCATTCTGGTTGTATGTTGCTTCCTTGTATGTATAATAAAACTAAAACTCATTTGACTAATTTGATAGGAATTCTCAGTTTGCTTGACAGGCTGGATTGAATCTGCATATAAAATGCTGTTCCAGGATGATATGAAATAAACAAAATAATATGAAAAAAATACTTTTGAACAGGAAATGGTTGAAATTACAGCATAAGGACAACCACAATAAGGGTAGATCACATAACAACATAAATCTATCTCATTTTTCTCGACCGTATCATCTTATTATGTGATTGTCAGCAATTGGTATCTAAAGTATGATGACCTGGTCCAATATAAGGACAATGATAATAATTTGCCGTCTTCCTAAACATTATCAAATTGAATATGATTTTATTTTTATTAAAAGTTAACTTCCATAATAGTTTTATGTTGCACATTATGAAAGATCTTATAAATAGCTAGAATTGTTATTAAAACCACGGAAATATGGATGAAAATGGCAAAGTGTGTTTAATGTTCATATTTTAGATACCAATAGGAGAGAGTCATGAGATTAATGATACAATTAGAAAAATAAAAGGAAGAGGTACAGATGACAAAGTCATTTTTGTCCAAACAAATAATTATTTCTGCACGCGATATAAAAAATAAAAAGGATGGTAATATTCACATACATTTATAGCTTTTTGCACATCACTACCACAATTCAGTAGTATAAATCATTTATTCGAATGTGTGTAAGAAGTTAGAAAGAGTGTATAAAACTAATTATATTAATAAATAATTAAAAAGATGTGCAAGAAATTAAAAAGGTGATGTAAATGTCGACCAAAAAAATTGGCTGAAAGGAGTAACTTGCAAACTAGAGGGTAGACGCTTACAATTGATGTTAAATCAAGACCTATTTTTGTTGAAGTAAAATTGGCGAAAAATTCTGAAATTAACATAACACAATCTAGTTGTTGATTTGTTGAGAATCGAATTTGAGGCCACTAATTAGAATGGCAACTTCTCCAACCTTAAATGGTGGTTCAAGATTCACCATCATCTCCATTTACTTCAAATAAATTGATCAGAAGAGGGAAAGAAATTAAGTAGACCATTAGTTCAGAAGGTCTTGGTATCTCTATTAACCGAGGGGCTAAGAAATTGAAGTGAGATCCCAAAAAATATGTTACATTTTGAATATTTGCGACATTTTTCCATTTTTCTAGAAACAAGAGGGTTTTCTTGCAAAAACTTAAAAGAGATCAAACTTTGAGCTGCATAGATTTATCTTTGAACAATTTCATGCTAAGTGCATTTAGCATTGCTCTAGAGTACTGCCGAGAAGACATTTTCCAGTCTGTGCCTGTATTAGTCATCATTGCCTTGAATTCTGGATAACTGATCCTTCCATCCTGGAAAGATTATGAAAATACAACGAAATAAGATAAATTTTTTTTTTCTCTCATGAAAAGATGACAGATTGTTTGGTTATCATGTAGTGATTATATAGCACAATTATAGTGCATGAGAAAGCAAAAAACCTACATAATTATTGAATTAAAGCGTTAATCTTTCTTATAATGTTGGTGTAATTTTTTTTTTTTTTTTTCAATTATGGTGTATAGATGTATACCACATGTGCAAAAATAACATTTAAATCCAAGTTTAAAAAATTATTACTTGACATTCATTACATCTGATGGTTTAAAATTTTTTTGACATTGTTGGTATGGGAAAGAATAATTTTTAAATTATTCCTACAACTTTTGGTAATAGGACTGTCTTGAATCTTAAATCATCCACTAATTTCTGTAAATCATTAACTTTAGATAATTTTGTCAATAAACAAACAAATCAATCCTTAATCTCACTAAGTAGGGTCAAATACATAAATCCTACTACGTTATTGTGTTTTGTCATGGACAATTTTGTCAATATTAAATCTTAATTCAAATGAAAAAATTACTCATTATTTTCCTTGCATTTAGTATTTTCATTAAATTTATGGTAAAGAAAATGATGGAATGACTTGAAGTATACGGTTTTTTAATTTATAGTTTATCTAGGTGTTTATTTTTATTCTAAAATTGTTGAATATGCAAACTATATTATTCCCCCCAAAAAAAAAAGAACTTTTAATTAATAGTAAATAGATTATGGACAGATGTATAATCAGAATATAGCTTGTTAGTTACGTACCTTGTCCAAGTCCGCATCAAATATGATGTCTTGCAGAAACTGATCATTATTTGGGCCAACATGTTCATCTAACAAAGACTCTCTCAATTCTTCAAATTCAATGTATCCATTTCCATTCTTGTCAAATTGGTTAAAAGCTTGCAGCAATTGCTCATCACTGCTTAATCTTTTCAGGTGGACAGCTACTGTTACAAACTCCTCACAGTTGAGCATCCCATTTCCATTACAAATCAGCCTTCAAAATAAATCCAAGATTTTAATTTGTTAGAAATTGCAACTAATATATCTTAGTTTTATTTATTTATATTTTTTAAATTTCCTCTATTGGAATTTTATTGAGAAAATAAATTTTCATGACATGATTTCTATAGAAAATTAATTAGTAATTGAACATCCGGATTTGTTTTTGCAACTAATATGTCTTTGTTTTTTTTTTAAAGATTTTCTTCGTTGAGGAAACTCACTGAATCAATTAGTAATTGAACATCCGGATCAGGAACCTCTATGCATAATTTGTTTAAACCCTCTTTGAGCTCTTGGAAACTCAAGTTTCCATTTTGATCTGTGTCCATAGAGTAGAACATCTGTTTGATTCCATTCACTTGATCGTCCGGCAAATGATCTGCCACCACCTGTAGCCAAATATGTAAACATTGAATGCTTACTATGATTAGGCTAGGGAAAATTCTAGTGTAAAGTGACTAACAATAATCGTTACATCATTTATAAAATAGAGATTTTATTACTTAGATAGTCCTTATTTTATAAATCATCGGCTGTGCTAATCAGTTCACATGATTAGGAATGCGCCAAGAAGTGAGGAGGGGATTCTATAAATTTTTCAAACTTACTCTGAGAACCCTCTTCTTGAATTTATTCATCAAAGAGAACTGTTTAATCCTTGTTCGAACTTTTTCGCCCAACGGAATATTTGAGACCTTGTCAGCATTCTTTATCCATTCATTTTCTTCAAATTAAGATACAAATGAAAGAGAAAATAATATTACTTTCTTGTAATTTTTTGAGTCCTAGAGAATATATAAACAACTCAAGAATAGCACAATATATATAAAATTAATACTAAAGTACTTACCAAGTACTTCGTCAACTGTCAGCCTGGAATAGGGATTTGCTTCTAACATGCCCTTCACAAGATCCTTAGCATCTTGTGAAATTTTAGGCCAAGGATCCCTTTGAAAATCTATCTTACCCCGAACAATTGCATGAGCAATTCCTTCTTCAGTTTCTGTGCTAGTCAAAGCCAAACCTCAATTAAATGAAATAAAGACAGAAATTTTATATGGGATACAGTATCAGTTCTTTAAATTTTCAAAAGCTTCCATATAGTTCTCAATCTACCTAGAAAATCTTGAAAAATTCTATAGTCCCGTTGAGCAATTGTACCCAATTTTACTAAACCATGATGTATATTAAAGTTGCAATTGCGGTGAAATTAATGAACAGTGTTGAATAATAACAATTTGTTTAGTAAACGTAAACGGCTAAAAATCGAAAGCTTAATTATGCATTAATTACTATGTGAAAATTGGAAGTTAGACAGTTAAATGTCACAAATTTTATAATCCTTTAGATTGCAAATTGTGGTTAGGCCAAAAAGAAAAAAAAAAGAGAAAAATGAAGAAGATACATATAGTTACCTGACCAGAAAGGCGGTACTCCACATAGTAAGATGTAAAGAATTACTCCAGCACTCCAAACATCTACTTCTGATCCATAATTACGTCTAAGGACTTCCGGTGCCATGTAATATGGGCTTCCCACAATTTCGGAAAAACGCTGACCTACGGATACATATTCATGATTTACTTTTTGTACGCACATCTAATCAATCAAGTAGTAGTATCTAAATATTTAGCTTTTATAATGTTGCTAAAACAAAAGAAAAAGAGAAATTCACACTAATAGTTCCTTGTATTTATGTTAATACTTTTTTACCCTTTCTCATTTAAAATGATGTATTTTTATCACTCACATATAAATTCAGGACGTATCATTTTGGTTTATCAACACAATTAGGGATATATTTTGATTTGAAATAGTCATATATGTATTGCATGTTATATTTTTTGGGGCAAAAGTAGTAGTACACAAATTTTAGATATTAAACTATACTATCTAAAACCTGCTCTACCCACTACTCTAAGATTTCCACCTATGATCACCACCATTACCCCAAAAAATGTAAAATGTGGTCTTTATATGACTATTTTAGGGCAAGTATGCTCAAAATTATGCACATACTGAAAAAAAAAAAATGATCATAATTGCATCGAAAAATCAATATAGTATATTTTGAATTTGTGAATGATGGAAATATATTATTTTAAATGTGATAAACTATAAAAGTCAAATATAAAATGTATAGACTATTAACTATCGTTTTTCCAAAAAAATTAATTGTAAAGGCATACCAGGCTTAAAGAATATGGAAAGGCCAAAATCTATAGCCTTTATGGGTGCTTTTTCACTTCTATTTGCATGGGGTATAAAAAGTTTTCAGGTTTAAGATCCCGATGTATTACTCCATTTGCGTGGCATACCTACAAGACAACAAAAATAGAAACATATCACTAAACCACATCAAATTACAAAAAAAAGAAACTTCTATATTTACGTGAAAGAATCATTTCATTATATTTTTAAGTGTTTGTATAATAGTATAATATTAATATTTTAAAAATTTATATTGTATAAAATTTTAAAATATAATAGGATAGTTTTCAAAGAGATTATAGAATTAAAAAAAAAAAAAGAATGAAAGAAAATAAATCTTGGAGAGAAAAAGGAAAAAAAAAAACTACATATATTACCTTGACAACCTCAAGAATGGTCTTGGTGACAAGAGCAGCAGCTCTCTCGGTGTAATGTCCTCTTGCAACAATCCTATCAAAGAGCTCTCCACCTTCACAAAGCTCCATAACAAGATAAATAGCCTCTTTATCCTCATAAGCAGCTCTATAGCTAACAATATTCGGATGTTTTGGCAAATGTCTCATAATCTCAACCTCCCTTCGAACATCCTCGACGTCTATCTCCGTCCTGAGTTTGCTCTTCGATATCTTTTTGCACGCAACATTTTCCCCCGTTTCCTTGTCAACACATTGGTACGTAATGCCGAATTCTCCCCTTCCAAGCTCCTTTCCGAACGTATATCTTTCTGAAATTTCGTGTCCGTCAGGATCTTTTAAAACTGTCACGGGCCGCGAAATCCTTCCGCTGAAGGGTACTGCTGCATTGCTGCTCCCATTATTGGCGTTTCGCTTATCGCACGATGATGCGTTGTTTATGGCCTTCTGATGATTTTTGGTTCTCTTCAAGAAACTTGAATTTATTGGTATGGACGTGCAGGCCCCCATGGGATTATTTGATTTTGTTTATTGAAATGATAAAATCTTTTTCGCGCAGGAATCCCATAGGATGGCGATGACAAACATCGAAGATGTATTGATGATGTAGAGGAGAGAGATTGAAGGAGAGAGAGGGATACGAAACCACGTAGTTTTGAGGGGCAGTGAATGGTGAAAGTGGCCTCAAAATTCTGCCTGAAAGTTTTGTTCTACAAGTCCCGCCTTTTTTTCAGGTCCTTTGAACCAAGAAAAGCTTTGTCGAAAAAAGAAGGTATAGGAAATTGAGGTAAAAGCAAGTGATAAAATTACTTTTTTATTTATTAAATTTCTATTTTTTTTTTCAAAGAAAATAAATGCTATTGGTTGTATTGAAATGTTGTTGTGTCTCCGTTTGGTTAGATGTAAAATGTTTTCTTAGAAAATATTTTATATGAAAAAGTTCATTTTCAATATAATATTTCGATGTTTGGATGACAAGTTAAAATATATTGAAATATAATTTTTCAATAATTTTTATATTTAATTTTATCACTATGAGTTAAAATACTTTACAAGTAAATGGGGTTAATAAAAGATTGATTTTGTTTAAAATTAATTCATAAGCTAACATAGGGATAAAACTTACATAATGATAGTTATATTACTATAACCTCACAGATAAAGAAAAATGAATGGACAAGAATTGAAAATAAAAATAAGATTAGTGATCGAAGTTATAAAGTAGAAATTTGAGGTTTAGTGTTACTTTTGAACGATTCAGAAAACAACTTACACTCAATAATGCTGTAAGTTATTTTTAGCAAGAGGGAAGAAAATGAGAAAATACGTACACACACTAAAAATATGCACATGCTTCGCACGTGTAATATTTCTAATTTATTTGTATTTTGATTTTCCAAAAAATGAATGAATAATCAGTGAATGATAACGTAGGATACCAAATATTAAAATTTTACCTGTTGATTTTTTTTATATAAGGTTTATGCATTTTAAATATAAATTTAATATCTTTGCTTTTTTCATTGTAATTAATTTTTTATTTTTCATTATTTTTTGTTATTTGTTATAATATTATAAATTTTATTTCTTCTCAAAAAAATTAATCAAATTTTCTCTTTTATAAGAACAACTATGACATTTGCATTATATTTATATTTCTCTTCTTTAGGAGCCTAGTGACACGGTCCGCCCATTTAAACGAAGAGGTTTGGCCCAAAATACAAGTAAGCCCAAATGATTGGCCCAGATATAAAGTATCCTTCTAGTCTTTCTAGAATGATATAGATTTGGAATATCCTCTAGAAGGAAGATTCTTTGTATAGAATTCTCTAGAATCTTGTAGATTTGTATTTACTTTGGAAGGTTCTAGAATTCTCTCTTACAAGTATAAAAAGGGGCCAACCCCCTCATTTGTGACACACCTCAGAAGTTGAGCAATTGAATATACAGAGTTATATTTTCTCTCAATTCTCTCTCTTCTATTGTTGTGAGTGTGAGAAAGGCTGACTTAGGGTGAGAACCTAAGTGTCGCACGGGTTTGGGAGCACTAAAAATAGTGAGCCCGTGACAAGTGGTATCAGAGCGAGTTTTGTAGCAAGTACTTGGCAAGAAGACACTAAGGCGGAACTTCATCCGACATGACCCATGAGGAGATTCCTCAGACAAAGAAGGACAGGAAGGGGCGAGAACCATCAAGAGATGTGCTGACAGCCGCCATTGCTCGTGTGGAGAAACTCGAGTTGGCCATGGCAGAAACCCGCGACGCTGTTGAGGATGCAGTCGTACGCATTGACGGGGTCGAGTCCAGGGACGAAGACCTTAGGGGAGAAATGCAGGGTGCCTTGAATGCTGCGGTAGATGGTTTGGCCCAGAGGTCCGAAAGTCTGGAGGCAGAATTGGTGTCCATTAAAGATGAGATTGCGGCCATACGTACGGAGCAAGACCAAGTTGCTACTATGCCGTGCACTGTATATCTTCTTTCCGACGGATTATGCTTTACTATGGTGGCGGCGCAGGAGTGACAATCGTAGTGGCACTGCCATTACTACTTGGGATCAATTTGTGGACGAGTTTCGCAGCTACTTCTATCCTCAATATGCAGAGAGGGACGCTCGTGCAAAACTTCGCCGACTGGAGATGAAGGGTGAAGTCAGGGAGTACGTGAAAGAGTTCTCCCAATTGATGCTGCAAATTCAAAGTATGAGCGAGGAGGATGCCTTTTTCCAGTTTATGGATGGACTTAAGCCGTGGACACGGTTGGAGCTGGAAAGAAGGAATGTGGATAATCTATCCAACGCAATGTCGGTGGCTGAGTCTCTCTTGGAGTTCAAGCCACGGGAAAAGCCAACCCCACCAAAGGAAAAGCCTAATTTCTCCAAACCAAAGGGTAAGGAGATTGCGAAGGAGAGGTACAAAGAATTTGGTGGGGGAGCAAGGGAGAAGTCCCCTTCCAAGAACGAGGGAAAGTCGTTCATTACAAAGGACAAGGGCAGAAAGATCAAGCGACCAATGAAGTGCTTTTTCTGCGACGGTCCACACATGGCGCGAGTCGTATGCTGCAGCAAAATTAGCAGCCATGGCCATGGAAGAAGAGATAGCAGAGGAAAAGCAATTGGGTTCGCTGCGGATCCTAAATACCATCAAAGTGAAGAAGTCGCAAAAGAAGAGGGGCTTGATGTTCGCCGATGTGGAAATAGCAGGACACAAGCTAAGCGCTCTAGTGGACACTGGAGCTACCGACTTCTTCATCTCGATAGAGGCCGCCAAGAAACTCAACCTTCAGGTGGTGGAAGTCTAGGTATTGAGAATCCAGAATGTAATACATCAAGCGAAGGGACTGTCCATGGATCTCTTATACACATCTAGATGTAGCCATGGGGCAATGGAAGGGAAAGACTTCACTTGAGGTAATCCCCCTTGATGATTATGATGTTGTATAGGACTAGACTTCCTTGATTGTATTAGTGTCATGCTACTTCCCTTCGCCGACTGTATACACATTCTGGTTCTAAGAGATGACTGCCGCAACCACCACTTGCGTGGCACCTCTATTTCATAAGGACTTTTTTTTTCTAGACCCTATCTGCCATCAGGGTCATACAGCGGGTTGAAACGAGGAGAGCCAACCTTCCTCGCGACCACGAAGGTAGATGAGGAAGATAACCAAAGGGAGGTGCCCGAAGTGGTTGCGGCGATCTTGGAGGAGTTCAAGAGTGTGATGCTGCAGAGTGCCAAGGAATTGCCTCCTAAGAGAGAAGGAGGTTTCGATCCCGTTTGATCTCTTATACACACCAAGCCACTTATACTATGTAGGGGATTTTTTATGGAGCTCATAGAGAAAGTCTAGGTGTTGAAGGATTTGCTGGATGCGGGGTATATCAAACCCTCGAAGTCTCCATTTGGTGCCCCGAATACTATTCCAGAAGAAACACGACGGGTCCCTGAGGATGTGCGTAGACTACAGGGCCTTGAACAAACTAACGGTGAAGAACAAATACCCCATACCATCTGATTGCCGACTTGTTTGCACCTTTCTTTCACACTCACAACAATAGAAGAGAGAGAATTGAGAGAAAAGAATCTTGGCAGTACGCATTGCGAAGCGGCGAACACAAAACAACTTGTGTGTGATGCACGAATTTTCATGTGTGGTAGCAAATGTCTAGATGTGTATAAGAGACCCATGACCTTACGCGATGAACAAGGTACTTGAGAGTATACTACCACAAATTTATCGTAGAAACACTTGTGATATTATGACAGGCATCTAGATGTGTATAAGAGACAGGGTTCTTGGGTCATGGCTTCTTTTAGTTTTTCAAAAGCTCCTTGGCACTCCTCATCCCATTCCCATGCCTTTCCTTTCTTTAGCAACTCCGTGTTCGTCCAGGAACGGCCCCGTAGCTTCGCACGACTGCATCCTCAACAGCGTCGCGGGTTTCTGCCATGGCCAACTCGAGTATAAGAGACAGAGGGTATACTTTCTTTTCAAGTCCAAGATGAGTTTACACGGAGTTGCTCTCGCCCCTTCCTATCCATGGGAATGGGATGAGGAGTGCCAAGGAGCTTTTGAAAAACTAAAAGAAGCCATGACCCAAGAACCGGTACTTGCCTTGCCAGATTTCTCAAAGGCCTTCGAGGTAGAAACAGACGCATCGGACTTTGCCATTGGTGGGTATTAATGCAAGAAGGACATCCGGTGGCCTACGAGTCGAGAAAACTTAGCGAGCGAAAGGAGATATACGATGCAAGAAAAGGAAATGACAGCGGTTGTCCATTGCCTAAGAACATGGAGGCACTCTATATTGGACATCGCCATTCTTACGGTCCAAACCGTAAAATGGGAGCCCGACAGGATCAAAGAAGGATTGAAACACGATGCAGCTGCTAGGAGCCTGCTCGAATATGCCCAGGAGGGGAAAACTCGAAGGTTTTGGGTTGAAGAGGAGTTGCTCTACACGAAAGGGCGACGCCTCTACGTGCCGCACTATGGGAACTTAAGACGGGAGTTAATGGAAGAGTGCCACGACTCAAAGTGGGCGGGCCACCCGGGGATGCACCGTACCTTGGCGAGACAGCAGAACGTCGTCCTATTGGCCTCGAATGAGAGACGACGTGGAGACTTATGTTCGAACTTGCTTAGTATGCCAACAAGACAAGATCGACAGTCTAAAAACAGGATTTTGGAACCGTTGCCTATTCCAGAGAGATCATGGGAAAGCATCTCAATGGATTTTATAGTTGGCTTCCCAAAATCTGAGGGATGCCAAACCATCATGGTGGTAGTCGACAAGTTCTCGAAGTATGGAACTTTTATAGCCGCTTCCAAGGACTGTCCAGCCGAGGAAGCAGCTCAACTATATCATGAAGCATATCATAAAGTATTGGGGAGTGCCCCGAACAATTGTGAGCGATCGGGATCCCCGATTCACTGGTAAGTTCTGGACAGAGTTGTTTGAACTACTGGGTTCGGAGCTCAACATGTCAACTAGCTCACATCCTCAAACGGATGGGCAGGCAGATTAAGAATTTAATTTCTATTGGAGCTATACCTGAGGCATTATGTGAGTTCAACCCAACAAAATTGGGCAAAACTGCTTGATGTTGCCCAATTCTCGTTTAACTTGCAGGTGAATGAGTCTACAGGGAAAAGTCCTTTTGAAATAGTGATGGGACAACAACCATTCACTCCTAGCACCGTTGTGACGGGACAAAAAGGTGGTAACCCTGCAGCATACGAATTGGCCAAGACATGGGAAGAGGAGGCATTATTTGGCTTGGTTGGTTTATAGGAACCATTGATAAGTTAGAAGGGTTAATATCGGTTTAGAGGAACTGAATCCAATACTCATCTTGTTTGTGAATAAGAGACTGTCTAGATATACCATCTAGATAGACAGGCTACGCATCTAGATGTACTGTAGAGTGTGAACTTCAAGGTACGAGGCCCGTTCAAAGTACTAAGACGAGTAGGAAGGTGGCGTACAAGGTGGAACTCCTTCGAAACTAAAACTTCATCCGGTGTTCCATGTGAGCTTGTTGAAGCCATACCACGGGGACGAGGAAGACCCCAACCGCGGACTGTCACAACGGGCACCTATGGGAG
This sequence comes from Cinchona pubescens, assembly GCA_025175665.1. Lineage (NCBI taxonomy): Eukaryota > Viridiplantae > Streptophyta > Magnoliopsida > Gentianales > Rubiaceae > Cinchona > Cinchona pubescens. Next base: position 340,799 of record JANKKI010000267.1, on the reverse strand, counting down.
CAAAGACCTCGTATGACCATGAGGTGGATTGCATACTAAAGGTACGAGAGGTACACAAACGGTATTGCAAACCCAGGATCGAATACAAGGTACGATGGAAAGGTTGGTCCAAAAGCAAGGATAGTTGGGAGCCGGCCGAAGCCCTTTGGCAGTTCAAGAAGCAGATTGACGCATTTAATACCGCCAGAGCCAACGAGGACGTTGCCAGAATAAGTGGGGGAGAATGACACGGTCCGCCCATTTAAACGAAGAGGTTTGGCCCAAAATAAAAGTAAGCCCAAATGATTGGCCCAGAGGTAACATAAAGGAACATTCTAGACTTCTCTAGAATGATGTAGATTTGGAATATCCTCTAGAAGGAATATTCTTTGTATAGAATCCTCTAGAATCTTGTAGATTTGTATTTACTTTGGTAGGTTCTAGAATTCTCTCTTACAAGTATAAAAAGGGGCCAACCCCCTCATTTGTGACACACCTCAGAAGTTGAGCAATTGAATATACAGAGTTATATTTTCTCTCAATTCTCTCTCTTCTATTGTTGTGAGTGTGAGAAAGGCTGACTTAGGGTGAGAACCTAAGTGCCGCACGGGTTTGGGAGCACTAAAAATAGTGAGCCCGTGACACTAGGTTATAATTTCCTATAGTATCACCACCAATTATTTGAATAGTTAAAGAGTAAGATTTCTATAATATTGAATTTTTTAAAATACGTCTATATATTCTTTTTGTCATTACTAAAAGGTAAAATCACCATCAAGTATCAAACTTTATAAATGAAGTATCTTAAAATTCTATTAGTAGCGAAAAATTATTTATAGGTAGTAGTTGAAAAAATGATTAATAAAAATTTCAAAAATAAGAAAAAAATGAATCTAATTAAAATATAAAGAGCATATACATCAGAGAAAAACTTTGTATTATATATTGGATAAAAAAAACAGTTCAAACTGATATATTCTCTATATTATGGATTGGTATCATATAATATATTAAATCATCATAAAAAATTTGAAATAATAAATTGTCATTTCGTCTTGTTCTGAAATAAAACAAATATTAATGAAAACAACTATTTATCTTACTCTAAAAAGAACGAAATGCTAATGAAAATCTAGTTCTCAAGGTCTCTAAAATTACACGTTATTACTTGAAGTGAGAATATAATGTATTTTTCAGAATTTCTTAATATATGATAACATTCACTTCAATACTCCATTGACGCCGTGTGCTATTTTTCTAGATGTACCATGACGAATCAATTGATTTAATGTAGGCATTGCTCTTTCCTTTGTCCTTCCCCCCGATTTTTGCCCTGTATCACTAGTGGTTACTCCTGATCCAAAGCACCTCTACACTCTTTATTCATTTTTAATGGAATAAAATATCGTTGATTTCGATCTAAAATAGTTTGTATTTTTTCTTTTAGTTTCCTAGATTATAAATTCTTATAACGATACTGCCAATAGCTTAATTAATTATAGATAAGGTTTTTTTTTTTTATAATATTAAACTTTTTGAGATATATCTATACTCTTTATCATTACTAAAGGCTATAATCACTATCACACATCAAACATCTTTTATAGATAAAGCGTGCCAAAGTTCTTTTATTAATGAAATTATTTATAGGAGATTAAATTAAACTAATATATTATGTATAATATGAATATGTATCACACACTATATAAAAATCATAATTAAAATATTAAAATAAAGACATCCAAAGTAACATGTAATGTTTTATATAATTTCTATCATAATTAATTTTTTAAAGATATTACCTAAATTATGTATCAAGATAGAGAATATATTGGTATTTTCACATTTTTTTAACTTTATGATAACATTGACATTCTAAACTTTTCCATTCATGCTGAATGATATCGAATGTAGTTAACTCCAAAATCATATTTTTGATATAGTATTTTACAATGAAATTAAATTTGTATTTTTTTAAATAAATAAACAAAATGAAAGCTAATAAAATATATGGATTTATTTTTTTAATTTTTTGTACTTTTCAATTAATTCCTTGTATTGTTTACCATGACATTTAATCGACATCATTATTGTTTTGTTAAATAGTGAAGAATTGGATTGTAGTTTCTAAAACTGACATATAAACTCAATCTATATCTGCACTTAGTTTAGAGTATTTACTAGTATGATTATACTTGAATAGTTTATATTGTCTTTTATAGTACTCATATACTTATTTTTTTAATATTGTTATTCCTACAATTTATAGTATTCTTGTAGGTATTGAAATAATTATTCTAGACTATTTTGGATATGAATCGTACAATTGGTTGAACTTTTTTACCTTATTAATTTAGTTACTCTCTAAACCAATATTTCTTTATTGTTTTATCGAATATTGTAACAATTGGTATTGTAATTTTCAAAATTGACAGTTAAATTCTGCAACTATTTAGAATATTATTATAATGATTATTTTAGAATATTTTGGACATATGTATTGTATCATGGGTTGAACTTATTTTCTAACTTATCAATGGTTCCTCTAAACCAATATTCTATATAATGATATTATTAAAAATAAGGATTTAGTAATAAAAAACACTATTAAAGAGATATATAATTAATAAATACTTTTATTTCAATTAAAGAGTGCGAGTTTTCTAGTTTGTTCTCGACTTTTACTTTTGTTGCTTGGTCAATTTTCCTTTCTTCATGTTAGGAAGGAGTAAAAAAAATATAAATTAATCGTAATACAGTTTTAAATGAGACAAGAAAATGCTATGATACATTCCACTATTTTTTCATTTTTTTATAAATTTTAAAATTTTAATTTGTATGATTATTAATTTTACAATTTCTTGTTAAGTTGGGGCAAAACTTTGATATTAAAAAGATGTGTTATTAAATTCAAACCAAATAAAGTCAAATAGAATGCATAAAGTTTGTTAGACATTTCCTCTTATTCTATTTCTTTTTTGTTAAATGTTAGTGGAGTTGAGTTCATACAGCAAAGGTAAGCTAATTCCATGGGTGAAAGGAGTTTGTTAGGGACATTTCCTTTTCTTATATGTCTTTTCCATTAATATTAGTGGAGTAAAAAATCTTTTGATGAAGATAAGCTTAATTCTATGAGTCAAATGAGATACTAACAATAATAAATTTGAAAATCGAACAATTAAACTTATCTGTTACAATAAACAATTAATTGATTATTATAAATTGATCCTAAAGCACAACAACCTCATTTTATAACAAAAATAAATAGAACATTATTAATCACATTATAATAGAGTCAAAAGTTTTATACTTTTACTAAGATTGTTATATTTAGATGTTATTAGCATATGAAAATATATTAAATGAATTTGAGTCTCTTATAATTAAGTAACTAAAATACAATAACATACTTGAATGAGCAATTAGAGAAAGGAAATAATTGTAGCGAATTTTGAATATGTATAATAGTTATAAAAGATTGTTTTTTTAATTATGAATAAAAATAGAAACAATTTGAAATATATAACATTTACAAAAAAATATTTTTATTTTATTCTTTGTTCAAATATAAATGATTTTTCTGCTTTTAAAATTTTATACTTCTCACTATGTATTTATGCCAAAATTTTGTAAAAGTTAATGGAAAAATTTTATTTCATTAACATTGCATGCATTTTAGAGCAAGATAAAAGAACGAATTATTATTTCAAATCTTTTATAATGATTTTAATATACTATCTAGTGTATCCATAATATGGAGAATACATTAGTTTAATGTATTTAGTTTCTTATACATAAAACATAATTTTTATTTGATTTATATAATCTTTACATATTTAATTAGATTCATTTTTTCTTATTTTTTTGAAATTTTTATTTTAATAGAAATATCTTATACAAATAAAAATTTCTACCATCTTATTATGTATTTATGCCAAATTTTCATATAAATTTAAAGAATTTTATTATAGTAGTTTGTAATATATATAACAAATATATATTAGTATTATAAAAGATAGATAGTCTTATTAGATTAAATGGAGATTATTTTATATAAGTAAATTATACATCATTAAGGACAATGAAGACATTAAATTATTTAATTAAGGGTATATTAGGCGTGACAAAAAAGGAAAAAAAATAATAAATTATAAGCACGAATACATATAGTAGCTACCTTGGGAGAGGGACGAGAGTAATGTTATTTAGTTTTGAGATTGACAACAGTCATTCTTTTCTGAATGAACTAGAAAGTTCTTTTTATAGTTATCGGAATTTTAGTTTTCTAAATAATGGATCTATTGGTAAAGATATTTACTATAATCATTACATGTATGATAGTCAATATAGTTGGACTAATTATATTAATAGTTGCATTGACAGTTTATTATTATTGTTGTTCTAACTGGATGTGAAAGACATCTATTGTTTAAAACCAATCATTTAGTTTATTTATTATCGAACTAATATTCTCTTCAGCAAAAAGAAATCTCGATAGGAGAAAGATATGCGAAAATTAAATCAATAAAAAAGTAAATAAAATATTACTAGCACTAATATACTATTCTCTTATTTATTACCTGTGTCTACTATTTAGGTAGAATACCGTCCCCTATTCTTACTAAGAAGTTGATCTATGAATAAGGGATGTTGTACGAGTATCTACAGGACCTAAATTATCAAGGCTAGGATTTTATAAGTAAAAAATAGGTGGTGGTATCCTTAAAAATAGGTAGTTAAATTAGTTTAGATAAGGAGTAGTTTGATTATGTCTTCCTAGTGGGAGTCGTATTTCATTAAAGTTGGATATTTTAGTCATCATAAAAAAAGCAGAGAAACACTCTGAAAGGAGAAACAAAATATAAAAAAATAATATATTTTCAAAACTCTTGGGGACATAATACTATATAAATACATATACACAATTTTTTATATTCTCTAAAAATTTTTTGGGATGGGGCAATTAAAGTCTAATTTTTATAGTAGTATAATAATAATTTCAAAAATTAATTTTAAAGGGAGAAAAACATAATTTTGAAAATATTGGGATTGGTTGCTCATTTCCCACCCTCTGATGATCCACCCATGAATTAATCCTCTATTATTCTTGTATCCATTTTCTTCCCTCCATCATTTTCTTTCTTTGCAATATTATTATTGCATATGGACTAATTTTATTTTGTATCCCTCAATTTATATGCAATTATCACTTTATATCCTTAACTTTAGTTTTAGACACTTTACCTCCCAACTCTGAAATTTGTCCTATTTCAATTTAATTTTAAACACCGTCATTAAAATTATTGGAATATTTACTGTTGCACCCAAAATACAATAGCAATATTGTTATGCATTATGTTGAATCCATTATACACATGAAAAGATTTCATTAATTTTGGTGAAAGCAATGTTAAAATTTAGATTGACGTAGGCTGAATTTGAAAGTTAGGAGTGTAAAATAAAAATTAAATATAAGTTAAGGGATACAAAATAAAATTAGTCCTACTATTATCATTCATTGTCCTCCTTCTTTTATGTCATTAGTCTCAAATGCTCAATCAACTCGTGCATCTCTAATTTTTCTACAATATCCCCACTCTCTTTGGTCCCTAAAAATAAATTCTCACTACAAAAAAGCATGCAATTTGGATCGATTATCTGGATCATTCATGACTAGACCATCCATTTTGGGGCAGATGACGAATAAGGTGACATCGGTGATGTGAGGGCCTAGGTAGTACGACCTCGCTGGTTTCAGGGTCAGGTAATGTAGTATGTGGATTCTGGTTCTGTCTCCGTGCCTCTTTTTTAGGGAAATACTTAGGTAGATTCGATTTTTAGCCTCATCTGTAGACTCTATGGTCAAAATTAAGCCTTAAAGAATCTTGCTTACATCAGCTGATGTCATAGATTCTCTCTAAGATTTAATCCACACCATAGAGTCTACAAGTAGAGTTAAAAACCGGGTCTACCTAAGTCTTTACCTTTCTTCAGAGAGGTCCAGATGGGCAATGACATTGCCACAGCAAAATCCTTACTGCCACAGCTAAAATTGTATTAAATGACATTATTACCCCTTAAAAGTCACCAAAATTTCTCACCCACTCTCGCTGCTGCTCCTTCCCCGCAGTTGTTTCTTCATCATCTGGTTGTGGGTCTCCAAACTTTCCATTCTCGACCCTTCCTTCCCTTTCCTAGTTTCCACTATCTCCATCTTCCCCATCCCTTTGTCCCCTGCTCAATAATTGGATTTTAATATAATCCATTACCAAATATTGCTGCCCTTTAGCTATCATGATTTAGTGAAAACTTCCTTTTTTAAATTATTCCTAACATTTCTCTTCCATTGATATTCTTCTCTCAATTCTTTTCATGCTTGTTTGGATTCCAATCCTATAGATGTATGCATCAACAGGTGGAGATTTCTACAGAAATAGCTGGGGAGAAGAATTTGGTTGTTGAGAAGGGATAGCAGAATACATAGCCAGGGTCCGTAAAGGAAATGGAGTTGCGGAGGAACTAGGAGATGGGTTGGGATGCAAATCGGATGAAGTGGCCTCTGGAGGGGATGGTGGATTTGGGGAGGAGAGGCAACGCAATTTGCAGGAGGGAGCTCAAGGAGGGTTTTTTTTTTCCTTTGAAAGAGGGGTGTGCAAGTGCAACAGTTGTGGTACGTTTTATAAAGGGTAAACTTATCAACAAAGTTAAAATTGTTGTGGCATTAAGGATTTTGATGTGGTAATACCATTGCCCGGTCCAAAAATGGATGGCAAAGACTTAGGTAGACTCAATCTTTAGTCCCACTTATAGACCCTGTAGTGTGGATTAAAACTTAGAAAATCTATGACATCAGCTGATGTAATTAAGATTTTTTAAAATTTAATTCTGACCACAGGGTCTACAAGTGAAGTCAAAAAATTTCTAGGAGAAGACGTACCACTTGATATTACATCTTCATCTTCTAACCTTTAAGGTCAAATGTAGGCAGATTCAAGGGAGGGTGGGCAATTGCTCCCTCAACTTTGAGAATTTCATAAAGTTGGCTAGAAACATTTCCACAATTTTAATTTTGTCCTAATTACAACCCCTAAAGTTTTAAATTCCATATTTCCAACCACATTGTCCCCTACATGTTTGAAACCTTTATAATCATCTGTTACTTTAGAAATGATGTCATATTCAATGAAAAAAAATTACAACTTGAAAACAAAAGAAGAAGAGTTCCGGAGACTTTTGGTTACGTATATTAAAACGAATGCGTATATTTCATTTGAGAAAATAATTTATAAAATTAAAAAATTAAAATCACTTGCCAAAATCACTTTACATGGCAAAATCATAGTAAATTATCAATTCATGATTTTAGATATTTGGCCAAATTTCATTTGTTTTGCTGGATCAAGTGACACCTTATTGACTTTGTCATTTTGTCACTTTTGTATAGATGTATTGATAATTTCAAGTATTATAGTTGTCAAATTATAAAAAAGGAGTATTTCTATAAAAAGTGATATTCCAAAGTCAAAATGTAAAGCCACACAATTGGAGTTCTACTTGTCATCTATTTAGCAAAATATTAGCCAATAAAGATAATTAATTAATAAAAAAAGAATATTTAATTAACCACACAAGTAAATTGTCACATGTATGGCTTTAGAATGTGATTTTGAAATGTGATTTTATAAATGAGTTCTCAACACTAAAAAAGAAAAAAAAAAAAAGTTGCTAATCAAGATGCGTCTATCTGGTTCAATACTTCTTAGTTTGGTTGGGCGGTTCGACTAAAAATAATATGCTTAAACATAAGATTACTTGTCAATGAGGCCTTCATCTAGTGGTAGAACAGTTAAAGTTGATACTCAAGATATAGAGGTCATGGGACTTAGGATCTAGTCTCATAAATGTTAAATTTAGTCTAACATTATATTAGTATTTATCTTATTTTTTGTAGGTTAATTAATTAGATGTTATTCATGTTGAGTGATAATATGTTAATATTAATTCCACTATTATGGATTTCTCGTAATCTTAATTAAAAAAAAAAGAAAGAAAAAAAAGACGAGTACCCCTTTTCCCAAAAGCTTCGGCTATTTTGTTAGTACCAAAATTATAACAACCTAACTCTATCCGAATGGTTAAAAGATGAAAGAGTTTTAATGAAACTAACTAAAAATATAAATGAAAATAAACTAGACAATTAAAGATTAAATTAAACAATAGAAAGGATTTATTCTTCCTTTACCAATCCAATTGAATGTTTCGATTAATTGTTCAATCGATTCTTTATGCTGTTTACCAATCTAGGATTTCATTTGTAATTGCAAGTTTCTTCCGAACTCGTTCCAAATTTACAACTCCCTACCAGTCCACTATATTCCTGTGTGGATTAAAGTTTGATTAGTGCATAGATAACAATCCCGTTTGATTTCCTAATGTGATAGGTATATTTCTATCCATACCTAAGAAATGGTTCACAAATTAATTCACAAAAAGTTCCAAACAAAGGCTATTTGACCTCGTCCTAACACTAAGTTCCCTCTCTCTATTTCACTTAAGATTTATAATTCATTTTAGAGGGTGATCCGTCATTTAGAGGCAGAATTCAAATAACCAAACAAACACAAGAACTCAAATAGAACAATCAAACCTTAACAAACAATCTTCATTGCAAATTTGGAATAAAATCCTAGGTTGAAATTAATGCATCATCATAGTCATCAATATATCAAGGTAATGTTTTACAATTATCCTAGAGTAAATAATCACAAAGGAAAGAAAAAGAGAAGAAAAACTAGTAGTAATCACAATCTTCGTCCTCTGCCTTGATAATTCTCCTTCTTTGGAAGATTGGTCGATGCCTGCCTGATGCTTTACGGATACTCTCAATTTTAAACTACACTAACATATGAGTATAATAAAGAATAGGAAGATCTTGGTTCAAGGTTGTCAATCTTGAGCCTTCTCTTCAATTTTTCTTAAAAAACAAGAAAACTTCGTCCCTAGTCTAATTTTATAGCTCCCAAGAGGGAGACTAAAGTAGAAGGTTTTTTAGGTTCTGGAGACCCTTATTTATAGGTTTTAAGAGTTACAAAGCACAGGGCTCTGAAAAAGTTTCGAAATGCACAAAATCAGGCCTAAAACGGACCCCCAAAACCACTTAAATTTGCAAAACTAGTCTTGGGTTTGTTGTTGATCGGACCTGGGCGGCTCTTCTATTTCCTTGGTACACCTGCGCCCAGAGGATAGATCTTGGGTGCAGCTCCCAACCTTTGGGTATGGGTGTGCCTATGGCTCAGCTCGTTAGGTCCTAGTTTCGTTCCATTTTGCTATGACCTTTGATTGATGCCAATCTTATAAAAACACATTATAACATCTAAATAAGTTTATTTAAACACTAAAAACTCATAAACTAATATTTTAGGATAAAGACCTAAAATAAATAAAATACCCCTACTTACTAAATCAGACACATCAGAAACTGACTAAAACTCAAGTTAAAATAAATATTTCGAAATAACTCTCTTTTAGAGATTTAACAAAGAAGCTATAGACATAACTAATCATAAAACTATAGAAGTGGATCAGGTACTTGTATCTAGTAAAAATGAAGAGATCTCAATAAATTATATCAATGCTTGAAAAAGATGGAACATAAAGATTTGTTGTTGATAATATTTTTGTTTATAATATATCAGTTGATGAAAACAAGTATTTTGAACCTAAATCTGTCAAAAAATATAAACATAAAAGTAATTTTCCAAAAATAGAAAGACGCAATTTAAGAAGAATGAAATTCACATTTGATATGTGAAGTTTTTAGACATGTAGTCCAAACTCCTAAGGGTGTAAAATGGGTAAGGTATAAATAGATATTTATGTGAAAACAAAATGAGAAAAATAAAATTAAGCTATATAACTTATGCCCCGTTGGACAAGGGTTTTGTAAAGACTCGACATTGTGTATGAAGAGAAATATTTTCATGTGCTAGATGTAATTACTTTTAAATATCTTATTTGAAATAAAACTTTGGCAGTTTGTGAAGAAGTTAAAATGCATATGCATCTAATGGATGTTGTTGCAGTCTACTTATACAACTCACTTGATATCGATATTAATATGAAATCATTGAAGGGTTTAACATGCTCGAAGCATGTAAAGTTTTCTAGAAAAAATATTGAAGAAAATTATGTAAATCCTTGTATAGATTAAAATAATCTGGGCGTATGTGGTATGACCATTTCAGTGAGTATCTCTTGATTGAGTGATATAAAAATGATTCAATTTGCCCATGTGTTTTTGTAAAAAGTATTGGATCAAAGTTTGTGATAGCTACTGTATATGTTGATGATATAAAGGTTATTAGAACTCCTGAAGAGTTCAAAAGACAATAAATTGTTTAAAAAAAAAAATTTTAGATGATAGACCTAGGCAAAACCAAACTAAATTTTGTATAGGTTTACAATTTGAGCACTTAACTAATGAAATTTTCTTTCATTAATAAAACTATATAGAAAATGTATGAAAGAGATTTTGCTAAATGGATAAAGCACATCCAATGAGTACCCAATGGCTGCAAGAATGCTTGATGTGAACATAATCTGTTTCATACTCGAGAGAATAATGAAGAACGCTTTGGTCTTGAAGTACTATATCTTAGTACTATAGGAGCACTAATGTCTCTTACTAATAATACACGGACTCATACATCATTTTCTATATGTTTGTTGGAAGATTTAATTCTTTGCCTCCACCAACACATGGAATGACATTGAAGATATATTTTTAGATATTACTAGAAATACAACAAATAGAAATGGAATTAGTGATCAATTTTGTTAAATAATCTATCGATATCATGTTATTGACGAATGATAGTGATGGATTTCGCGACAGAAACCGTCCATCAAAAAATACCTTGTCTGTAATTTTTAGAGGAGGATTTAGCAATGAATTTTTTTCGATGGAATTAGTGATAGATTTTCTATCACAAAAGGCAAAACTTGGGTGTCCCTCAAATGAAGTTAGTGACAAAAACAATTCGTAATTCATTGCTTAATTGTGACGGATTTTTCAGTCGCTAATTAGCGACGAAAATTTTCGTCCCTAATTAGGCTGTATGTAAAAAAAAAAATTGGATTTGCGACAAAAAAAATCAGTCACAAACCCAAAAGAAACTTAAAAAATTACTAAAAATCTAGAAACTAGAAAAATATTTTAGCAACAAAATTTATTGTTTCAAACTATCAAATACACATTCGAAACCAATCCCATTTTAGCACTATATTTGTGCATTTCAAATTCAAAACTAATAATCAAAAAAATGCTAAAATATTTACCCTTAAGTGCTACAAAATTTATCTAATAGTTATTACTACTACTATACTACTAGTAAATAATTTTAATTAAAAATACCAACAACACATCTTATTATTTACTATTACTAGTTAACACTACTACTAGTTCTATTTTATACTACTAGTACTAAAATTTTATATAATACCTATAACCACTGCTATATTATGTAAAATAAATTCCATAAAGTAAAAAATCATCCTAATATGCACAAAAGTAATGTAAACTAAATTTGAAGAAAAAAAAAATCCAATATACACTAATAAATCCAAATAAATCCATAAAGAATAAAAATTAGTGAACAATATCACTTACCTTGCAAAAATAAATGCTTTTGTTGTTGTGAACTGGTTATGACCAATTGGTGGTGGTGGTTATGGTGAAAAATCTATAGGAATAATTTTTGAGGTAGGTGGAGAGAGATGGAAAAAGAGGGAGGGAAATTGGGAAGAAAGGGGAAGGAAATAGGAAAACAGGAAAGAAAAAAGGGAAAAAGGAGAAGGGGAGTAGGAGATTAGTGGAGGTGGCTTTATTTTAATGAAGAGGAGGAGGTAAAAAGTGGTCGATAGTAGTTAAATGGAGTAATGGAATATGTGAATTTTTGAAATGAGGAAGAAAAGAGTTCATTTTATATCATGCTAACACTTAGCAACGGAATTTCCATTGCTAAGTTATGATTGTTATTTTTATTTTTAAAAAAAATATTACTGAAGGTATAGCGACGGATTTTCCATCACTAATTTGAGATATCAATCTACTTAGTCATGGAAAAATCCTTCACCAATTTGAGTTACCGATCTACTTAGCGACAGATTTTCTAATTCAATTTTTTTCATGAATTTTTAATTTGAGTTACCGATCTACTTAAATTATGGTTTTAAATTTCTTAAAAAAATTTGTCGCTAAATATAGATACCAATCTACTTAGCAACGGAAAAATCTGTTGCAAAATTTTATAATCAAAATTTTTTAAATTTTTTTCCTAAGAAATTTTTCAACGTAAAAATTGTCTCTATTATTTTGAATTTTAAGTTTGTTTTTTTTTCAAAAAAACCTTTGTAACGGTTTTTTGAGACAAAAATTTTTTGTCTCAAAATACATTCCTAAAACAATGCTTTTGAGAAGAATTTATTTTAAAATTTTCTATCACAATTAGTGGCGAAAAAAAATCAGTCACAAAAATGCGTCACTAATACATGTTTTTCTAGTATTGTCCCTGAAGGACAATATTGATATGGGTCCATTTTATTCAAATGAATCCCTATCACAAATGGTGGATTGATTCTTGATTGTTTATGTAGATAATTGTTGAGATGTGTTAGGTGAATTTTTGATGTGCTAAATCTGTTTTAATTCTATGTTTGCTCGAGAATGATCAAAAGTTATGTGTGGGGCTAGTAAATGTCTTGCGTTTTATATGTCATTTACTATATTTTTATGTATTGTAAGCAAGATTGGAGTTAATTATGAGCTTAACTAGTTTATTCTTAGTTTTTGTTGGGATGAATTGAAAAAGGATTGAAAAGGATGAAAAAGATGAAGAAAAAGCACAAAGTCGAAGCATGCACAATATGGAGCAATTTTGGACACTCTTTTATATTTTTAGCACAACTTTCTTATCCAAGGTGGAAGTTGAGGCATAGGTTCAGGAAGTCACGCACTTACACGACCTAAAGCCTGCGCACATGCACAACTTCTAGAGAGCACGTTCTGAGGACCAGTTTCTTGTGCTACATGCGCGAGTTATAGTATGCATATGCGTGCGTAACAACAAGGGGTTATGGAAATTATTATTTTGGGCAGTTTTCTTCGTTTAGATGGACTCGTTTTTAAGCATTTTCACGCTCTAATCATTAGATAGGGATTTTAACCCAAGTATTCTCTATAAATACCCCTTGATAATGAACAGAAAAGAATAGGAGAAAGGTAGAACACACGATTGTGAGTTTCTTTAGTAGCTGTGTATTCTTTCATGGCCATTGTGTCTAAACTCTTCTTCATGGTATAGGAAACTGAAGTCATGGGAACTTTGATGTTATGAGACTTTTGTTTTTATCTTAATTCAATTTATTCTTCCAATTATTGATTATTTTTCTACACTATTATTTTCTTGATTATTTTCTTTTAATTGCTATATGTGCACTGTAGTTAATTGTTTGAATCAATCTATAGATAGATTAATATTAGCTGTTTTGTCCGAGTTAATATTTGAAACAATTAGATTTAATAATTACAACATTGGGTCATGGGTTATTGAATTTGGGAAAAATAGTCAACTAATTAGTATAACTGTTTGTGCTTATGTTATTTTAGCCTAACTACCTTCTTAGTTCTTGATACTTTGTTGATTAATCTCTTGACGCTTGTCTGGATATAATTAATAGCAAGTTTTAACTGAATATTGAAGATTAACTCAAATTAAGGGAAAAAATAAGAATAAGTTTTGAACTAGATGATAAACTAATTCTTCAATTATTATTTGGTGAATGATTGCTGTATGCTTTTGTGTCAATAATTGACTAATTCGATTGCATTGTGGATGTGACCAAACCAAGGCTTTTTTTGTTCTTGTATTTTCTACAATTTTAGTTTCTGTGATATTTTTTTAGTATAAAGAATTACTCACCGCCCCTTTATTACTTGAGTACGAATAATAAACTCCTTTCCCTGAAGGATGAATCGGACTCTACCACTACTACATTAGTATAGGATTCCAATTAATTTTGGATGCAGGCGACAGCAATTATCATACCACATTACCAAGTATAACTGGGCTCAACTGCCCTATCAAACCCCTCCCACTGCCTTGCTCTAATTTGGGTTTTGATCTCTTCTCTTGCCTCTTTATAAGCCCCCCCAAATGCATTGATAAATCAAATCTACGCTCCCTTATAATCTCATATTTTTCATTGTTTTGAAATTATTCTTTAACTCGATCACTAGAAAATTGAGGCTCTACAATCCTTTCACTAGCCCCACTCAGTTCACCAATTCCTTCCCTACTAGTCCCCTCGCTTGCTCTTCTTTTTCCTGAACCATCACCTTTTCTCCTACCTCTTATATATTCTAACTCTTCTCAGCACTTCCAAAGACTCCCTTTGCCATTTTTATCAATAAAAAACAATCAAACAATTACTAACAATTGCTCAATTATCAATCAATTAAACTGTCCAAACATAATAAAAATCTCAAACAATTACCACACAATTTTCCAGCACAAATTATCTTCAATTGAACTAGAGTCAGGATTAACAAGAAATTCACACAAAAATTCGCACCAAATTCGTCCACCAATTGTTCAAAAATGTCTAATAATTCACAACATCAATTACCCAAATAATCACCAACAAATCAAACAAATTTCTGCAATTTCTATCCTCACAATTGAAGCACATAAAAATTGGAAGTTATTACTCGTGTTGTGAAGAAAAATCCTTGAATTATCGATGAAATTCCTTCGGTTGAACTTTCGTAAATCCCTTGCAAAAAAATCACAATTTGTGAGAATTTGATGAAGAAAATGTATTAGAGATATGAATTAATAGTATTAGATAGTGAATTGATGGAAGAATTTTGAGAGAATTTGGAGTTGAGGGAGGAGGGTATACAATTAGGGTGTGAAATTGGGGAAAGAATAGGAGAAGAAAAAGAAGAAGTTGTGTTTTTAAATGTGCCTATATTCGATGTTGTGACATCAACTTTGGTGTCGTGACATTGAATTGAATTTGAAATTGGTGTGCAATAATATCAACAACATGCTGCTGAGTTGCAATGCTATCGTAGGCACCCAAAATTAACAACTCTCAATTGTAATGTAGTAGCGGTGAGTGTAAGTCGTCCCACAGAGAACGGAGTTTATTCTTGTGCTAAATGGAAAAGGAGGGAGGGGGGTTTGAATGCTTTTAAACTAAAACTAAAACTAAAGCAAGAAAATAATTGAAGAAAATTCGATATACTTGGGTTTTGGTCATATCCACCATGGCAATTTCATTAGTT
The DNA here is from genome assembly GCA_025175665.1 of Cinchona pubescens. Lineage (NCBI taxonomy): Eukaryota > Viridiplantae > Streptophyta > Magnoliopsida > Gentianales > Rubiaceae > Cinchona > Cinchona pubescens. Next base: position 325,471 of record JANKKI010000267.1, on the reverse strand, counting down.
GATCCTTGACACACAAGATAATTCAATTTTATATCAAGCACTAGTTGAAGAATTAACTCGAACGAATACCAATTCAAAGTTGATTCTTATTTCTTTCTAAAGTTGGTTAATTTTCAACACGCGATCCAATTAACCCTAACTATTAATTTAACCCAGACACGCGCCAAAGATCAATTTAATACAAGCTTTAAAATCAACAAGAATAATTAGACTAATTAAACATAAACACACGCGGTTATACCAATTAGATGATTAATTTAATCCCTAATTCAATAACACTAATCGAGTAATTATCAAACTTAGTTGTTTCACAGATTGAATTATGCACACACAGTTAAAACAATCTAGCAGTAGATTAATTCTAATAACTTAGTATTCTGCAACAATAATAAGTTAAAAAGAACAATCATAAAATTTAAATGCAAAAAAATAATCAATACTTGAGATAAAATTGAATAAATTCAAGAACAAGAAGTCTCACAACTTTGTAGACTTGACCATGGCTTCAATTCCCTCTACCAATAAAAGGATTTAGGCACAAAGTGTCATGAAAGAATAAAGAAGAATTTTCTACTGCTAAAAACCCTAGCTAAACAAGAAAATAAAGTGTCGATCTCTTTTTTCTCACCCTAATTGGGGTATTTATAATGAGTACTTAGGGTTACAATTAATTCCTACGGATAAGAAATGTGAAATCGGGTGAAAAAGAGTCCAACCGGAGAAGAAACATGCCAAAAATCCAACTTATGCCATCCCACTGCCTCGAGCGCATTTCACATGTGCTGGAAGCTTAGAACGCATGTGCGCACGAGGCAGAACATCCCTGTGCTTTTTTGACTTCCGCGCACATGCGTGGAGTTCTTAGCACGCATGTGTGCATGAACTTAACCTGCAAATCTCGCTTCTGGATGCAGCGCACATGCGCTGCACAGCTCCAGCGCATGTGCGCTGGCTTTATAATTGTGCTCCGCCTTCGGCTTCAATTTTCACCTTGATACTTTTGGAATTTGAGAAAGTGTAAAACACAAAAGTTGTAGCTCTATCCATTATCTTTCCAATTAATCTCAAATCACTTCAATTGAAGCTCGGATTCAAAAGTTATGCTTGAAATTCGTAACAGCATCTGAAATGACTTCATACTCGTGCATGTTCCGCCCTTAGCATTTTCTCTCATATTTTCCATCTTTTTCAGCTTTTTTTCACTTTAACCCTAAAAAAACTAAGAATAACCAAATTAAGCTCAATAAGAACTCAAATCTTGCTTACAACACATAAAAACATGTAGTAAATGACACATAAAATATAGTACAATTATGAATTTATCAAAAATTGAAATCTGGGCTTCGGTGTCGCGACACAAAATGTGTCATGTGCCCCGCTTATGCCTCGGTGTTGAGACATAAAATCTGATGTCTTGACATCAATTCGGGGTTCAATTTTTTGCGTTTGAAGAAATTTGAGGTTGATGTTGCGACATCAAATTCTATGTCGTGACATCGAGTTAAACTTCTGCGAAGTTTAATCTCAATACTTAGCCAATTTTTTCCTACTTCAATCATCATCTTCTCAACACCTATAAACATCAAAAACACAAATATTCGAGACAAATTCCATCTATTTCTTAGTTCCAATTATTGAAATTAAAAGAAAAACTTTTAAAACCTAATTTAACCTAATTTGAACTTACACACAAATTCCTACCAAAATTATACAAAAACATGAAATTAAAGCTTGGATTGCCTCCCAAGAAGTGCTCTTTTATGGTCATTAGCTTGACTATGGCCATGATTAGACAGGAACGAATCTTGAACGAATTGAACGGTTTCTCGTCCTTCATCATTGATTCCTCCCAAATATAGCTTGAGTCGATGACCGTTGACTTTAAAATTGCCCCATTTTCCTTTAATCTGTATAGCACCATAAGGATAGACTATTTCAAATGGTCCACTTTAGCTTGATTTGAGTTTACCTAGGAAGAGTTTTAGCCTTGAGTTATAGAGCAACACCAAATCATTGATTTTGAACTCTTTCCTTAAGATGAGTTTGTCATGCCATACTTTAGTCCTTTCCTTATAAATCAAGGAATTTTCATATACTTCTCTTCGAAATTCATCTAATTCATTCAAATCAAAAGGTCTCATTTCACATGCCTTCTTCATATCAAAATTTATGCTCTTGATTGCCCAATATGCTCGATGATCAAGTTCAATTGGTAAATGACATGCCTTGCCATAGACAATACGGTATGGAGACATGCCTATTGGAGTTTTGAACAGGGTCCGGTAAGCCTATGATGCATCATCCGACTTATATTAGATTGCCTAATCCTTCCTTTTACAATTCACTGTTTTCTCCAAAATTCTCTTCAATTCATGATTTGAACCCTCAACTTGACTCGAAGTTTGGGATGATAGTCTAAGGAAATTTTATGCTTCACCCTATACTTTGTCATTAAGGTCTCAAAATGAGAATTCTTAAAGTGTGTTCCCCATCACTAATAATATTTCTAGGCACTCCAAATTGAGAAAAGATGTTCTTTCGAAGAAATTTGGTGACCACTCTAGCATCATTGGCTGGGGTGGCTATTGTTTTGGCTCATTTTGACACATGATCCACTGCAATCAAAATGAATTTGTTAGAATATGATGTTGGAAATTGTCCCATAAAATCAATGCCCCACGCATCAAATACTTCCAATTCCATAATGCCATGGAGGGGCATATCTTGTCTCCTTGAGATATTACCTACCCTTTGGCATTCATCACATTTAAGAACAAACTTCTTAGAGTCTTTGAAAAGAGTTAGCCAATCCAAGCCACCACTGAAGAACTTTAAAAGCCGTTCATTGAGTCCCATGGTGACTTCCTACAAGAGATGAATGATAATGTTTCAAAATGTCATTCACTTCACTTTCTAGAACACACTTCCTTAAAACTTGATCATTGTATTTTTGAAATATATAAGGTTTTTCCCAAAAGTAAAACCTAATTTTTTCAAAGAACTTCCTTTCTCATTGGTATTAAGCATGTTTGGCACCACCCATGCAATGAGATAGTTCACGCTGTCCGTGTATCACGGGCTTACTTCTATCACTTCAAGCAATTTCTCAATGGATGATTCCTCATTGATAGCTCTTTCTTCCTAATTGACAAGTCTAGATGCTTCAATCCTTGATAAACATCCGTTACCATATTTTCAACACCCTTTTTGTCCAAAATTCCTAATCAAACTCCTGTAAAAGAAGTATCTATCTCAATAAATATGGTTTGGCATCTTATTTAGAGAATAAGTATTTTAATACAGAGTGATTGGTATGCACAATTATACTTTAGACCCAATTAAATATAATCTAAGCTTGTCAAATGCAAAAACCATAGCAAGTAGTTCCTTTTGTGTAGTAGAGTAATTAACTTGTGCTTCATTTAAGGTCCTACTTACATGATAAATGACATGCAACATTTTATCCTCCTTTTGACACAAAATGACACCTATTGCATAGTTAATAGCATCACACATAAGTTCAAATGGAAGAAACGATAGGGGCAATTACAAGAGCATGTTTAAAGTCAAAAGTACAATCTTTCTGAAGTAAAAAGCATAAAGGTCTAGCTATTTGTGAAAAATTTCTGATGAATCTCCTATAGAAACCTGCATGACCAAGAAAATTTCTTACACCTTTAACATTAATGGGAGGAGGTAGTAACATTTCAATCACCTCTACTTTTTCCTATCAAGTTCTATGCCTCGTGATGAAACTTTATGACCCAAAGCAATTCCTTCTTACACTATAAAATGACATTTTTCCCAATTAATTAACAATGCACCAAATTAGTCTCAAAACATTAGTCAAATTTGCAAAACAATCATCAAATGACATACCAAAAATACACTAAAATCATCCATAAAGATTTCTATGCACTTTTCAACCATATAATGAAAAATTGCAAACATGCAACTTTGAAGTGTGCTAAGAGCATTGGAAAGCCCAAATGGCATTCTCATATATGCAAAAGTACCAAATGGGTATGTAAAAGTTGTTTTATCTTGATCTTCCGGGCAAATAACAATTTGCAGATAACCTGAATATCCATCAAGAAAGCGATAATATGCAAAATTGGCCAATATCTCAAGCACTGGATGAATAAAAGGTAATGGAAAATGATCCTTGCAGGTGGCCTCATTCAATTTACGAAAATCAATGCACATACGCCAACCCGTGACTAATCTAGAGGGGAGGAGTTCATTGGTTTCTCTTATTATCACCGTAATTCCACCCTTTTCTAGAATAACTTGAGTGAGACTCGGTATTGCTAATAGGTCTATATAATACCGGCTTTTAAAAGTTTGATAACCTTCTTTCTCATAGCCTCTTTTAATGTAGGATTCAATCTCATTTGAGGTTGCCTTACCGGTTTGTTCCCTTCATTCAACAAAATTTTATACATACAAATAGAAGGGCTAATCCTCTTAATACATCAATAGACCAAACAATAGCATTTTTATACATTCTAATTACCACAATCAATTTTCCAAGTTCCTTACCCGTTAAAGACGCATTCACAATCACCAAGTATGTCTCATTTTTAACTAGATATGCATAAATCAAATGAGTAGGAGGAGGTTTAAGTACTACCTTGGGGATTTTGTTCATCCGAGACCTCCTTTACCTTTTCCCTTGTCTTCCTGTTCTTCCTCGTGCAATAAAACATTATTCTCCAAGTTATTCAAATTCTCTACTCCTTCTTTATCATCTTGAATTAGATCATTTGAAGTCAACGTAACCTTTTGTATGGAAGAATTTGCCAACTTGTACCTACAAAAACTCATTAATTAGATCATCCACTATATTTATACTTATAACATCATCATAAATTGAAGAAAACTTTAATGAATTAAAAACATTGAACATGATATTTTCATCATTTATCCGAAATTCCAACTTCCCTTCCTGAACATCAATTAGTGCACGCCCGGTTGTAAGGAAAGGTCTCCCAAGAATAATCGATATCTCTTCATCCTCTTCCATGTCTAGAACAATAAAATTGGCCGAAAGGTAGAGTTTGTCAATTTTAATGATCACATCCTCAATGATTCTCATTGGAAACTTTATACTACAATCTGCAAGTTGCAACGAGACACTTTTGGACTTCAAATTTTCTCCATTTAATTTCTTGAACATAGCATAAGGCATGAGGTTTATTGAAGCCCCCCCAAATCACACAAAATCATCCCAAATTACAAATCTCGAATTTCACAAGTTATGGTGAAGGACCCGGGGTCCTTGAACTTAGGCGGTAACCTTTTCGTGAGAAGTGTACCACAATTTTCCGCTTAAACTTAAAATTTCATCCCCATGTAATTTCCTTTTTTGATATGAGAACATGTTTCATGAATTTATCATAAGGAGGCATGTTCTCAAGTGTCTCCATAAATGGTACATTAATTTCAAACTTTTTGAATATTTCAAGAAACTTTTGAATTTCTTCCCTTTTCCTTTTCCTTCAACCTTTGAGGAAATGGTATTTTCAATTGCCTAGACTCTTGACACGTAGGATCTTTGCCTTCATCACTTTACATATTGGGCATAGTAGGCTTATTTATCCTTTTGCATTGACCCATTGAAGACTCCCCGTTAACTTCCTCACCATCTTCAACCTTTTCTTTTTTTTATACAAAAATTCTGTACCATTCCTTGCCACTTCTAAGGGTGATCGCTTTGCATTGCTTCATTGGATTTGGAATAGTGTTACTAGGAAGTGCCTCTATAAGTCTTTCATTGTTCAATCTTGCCAAACCTATTTGTATCTCCAAATTCCTTACTTAATGATGATCTCAAATTTTCATAATCTCTCCTTTGTTTGTCTTTATCCCTCTTTTCTCTTTCCATTTCTTTTCTCAAATACTCCACCTCTCTTTTCTAGCCATCTTCACATACATTTCCTCTTGGAACAAATCAATCATTGTGCATAGGTTGAAAAAAGTTAGAAGGTTGGTATGGAGTTCTTGATTGTTGATTTTGGAATTGAAGGTTAGTTGGAGGTTGATAGGAGTTGGCTTGGAAGTTTCTTAGTGTAGAGTTTGATAAGGTCTAGAAGAGGAACTTGAGGCTTAGTTTTGACAGTTTTGAGGTGGAGGATTATGTTGGCACGGAGGATTTTGCTGATTGTTTGGGTTGCTCCAGAGAAGTTGGGATGGTTTCTCCATAAAGGATTGAAAATATGTTCCATAAACTCCTTGTGAGTTCTTTGAAGATGAAGGTTGATTTGATACATAGTGGACTTGGTCATTTCCACCCATAGGAACTTCACATTGTTCATTAGAGTGTCTACTTTCATCACCACTAAAGTTACAAATCAAATTTGATTGAAATGATGAGCCAACGGCATTTACAGTATTTGGCTTTCCCAAGTTCTCCAACACTCTTGTAAAGTTGTTCATAACATTCATAAGCATGCTTTGTTGAGAAAGAAGAGCATTATTAAGATTCAAATTTATCATGCCACCTTGTTGAGGATTGGTTTGGTTGACTTGTTGTTAAACCACCGGATGAGTCATGGACCCACGATAATAATAGCTTGAAACTATTCAGTTAAGCAACTCTTGGGCCTGTTCCATAGTTTTGAATAAAATGGAGCCATCGGCAAATACATCAACTATAGACTTTGTTTCTTGTGCCAACCTGTTGTAAAATGTTTGAATTTGAAACTATAACAGAATGGCATGGTGGGGACATTTTCTTAACAACTCTTTAAAATGTTTGCAAGCATCACCTAGGCTCTCACCAACATGTTGTTTGAAAGAAGTGATCTCATTACGTAACTTAGCGGTCCTTGAGATAGTGGAAAATGCTTGGCCAAGAACTCTTGTGCTAGTTGATTCCAAGTAGGGAAAGTACCTTAAGCATGAGACTGAAGCCACGCATTTACCCTATCTCTTAATGAGAAGGGAAAAACTCACATCCTCACGGAATTTTGATGTGCACCATTGAATTTGAATTGTCCAGTACCTCTTAAAAATTCATCAAATGAGTACAAGGATCTTCATGAGGACTCCCTCCAAACACAGTGCGTGATTGCAACATTTGAATTACGCAGGCTTAATCTTGAAATTATTTGCTTGCACGAGCATCCTTGTGATACTTGAATTGGACCCATCAAAATTAGGCATAGATACTTTCTGAAAGGATGGCCATTCATGCTCATCCCATTCCTATTTCCAAAATCACCAATTTCGTGATTTCTAGAAACTTCTTCTTGTTCATCATTTCCATTGTTCAAATTCCTTTGATTTTGGTTAACCTTAGCTATTTCCACTCTTTTCAACTCTTGTTGAACTTTTCGTTTGCTTCCAAATTTCTCTAAGTTCCTTCTCTCTTTCAGAATCCAAACAAATCAAAGGTTTCTTGTCATTTCTTACCATGCACTACAAAGATGCAATCCAAGTAATTAGTCACAAATGTTAAATCAATTCACAAGACAAAATCACAAACATTAACAACTACTAATGAAGGACTAAAATTAATAACTAAAGCAATAAAAATGCCTAATTTATGTGACCCATAAAGCGCTCAATATTGCTAAAAACAAAGAATAATCTCCAGCAACGATGCTAAAAATTTGTCAGTTGAATATTGGTTAAGTAATTTAATGTGCAAACAAGTGATAAAATTAACCCTACATCACCTATCCAACACCTACACACTAGCAAGAATACAAGGTAGGTTTGTAAATAGTAGCAAATGAGTATCGTTCCCACGAGGATTGTTTTTAGCAATTACCGAGATTCACATGTCCTTGCATAGTTAGACGATCCAAATATGAATGGAGAAATTTACTTTACTAATCTAAATCAAATTCTAAATATACAATTAAAATCTAAAATTCAAATGACCTATTGACTAAAGCAAGTAATGAAAGCATGTAGATACTTTTAAATTCACGAAATTACTAAATTAATGCAAGAATTAAAGAGAAAGTAATTCTAATTTGACTGAAAAGAAGAATAAGAAAGCATGAAAAACACATAAAGTCCATTTTTTACTAATTTAAGCTAAGAATTTTTTTAAGAAAAACTTAAATTAAAACTAGATATTTTTTAATTTTTTATTTAATAAAAAAATCCTTAAAGAAATTAACTAGAAATTAAGACTAAGACATGGAAATTCAAACTATAAATCACTAAATTACCACAAAATTAAGAAAACTTGAAATGGAAGCAACTAGATTTTAATGAAATTTAACTAGAAAGCAAGTAAAAATTATATCTACTTGTATCTCAAGATTAACCCACTAAGATTATCTAATCAAAAATAAAACTTGCAAGAAATTAAAAACAAGATCTAAGAAAAAATAGAAGAATGAGAATTTGTATTAAACTAAAGACTGGAAGTTTAAGCAAACTATGAAAATCTACTAACTACTCTAGTCTAATCTACACTACCTAATGTGTGTACTACATACCTACAAAATCTATAAATGTGGAGTGCCTTACACATAGTTATTAAACCCGGCCCGGGGAGGAATTCGGTGAGGGAGGTGGATCGACAGGTTACTAGTTCAACTGGTGGGTTATTGGTTCAACCAATGAGTCACTTAAATGTATTTTTTAATAATATATTATATCTGTAAATTATTAAATACAAGATATATAGTGAAAATATTGATAAAAACATATTTTATTAAAAAATTTTAAGTATAAATATAACTTTTCAATGTTTACATAACTTTTTTACTTGAAGAGTTAAAAATGAGTTAATGCATAGAATGGAATTTGGAGAGTATATAAATAAAAAAGAGGCATATAATAACCAAAAACTTATATGGTTAGGTGGTAAGACATTTTATTACTATTTAATAGGTCTTTGGTTTAAAACTTGACAATTACAATTTGATTTTTTACTCAAAGAAACAAACTTGCCGGGTTTCTCCAAACCCGATCGGGTTCCCTGGTTTACCAGTTGAACCACTGGGTTGCACTTTCCCAAGAGGTTCCTTCCTTGTCCAGTCATCAGAGGAACCCAGCCCAGTCTCAAGGAGGGTTCATGCAGTTCACCGGTTGAATCGCCGGGCCGGGCCGGATTAGATTCAATAACTATGGCCTTACAAGCTAACCAATTCAAAATCTGACAACTAACAATTACAAGTATGCCATTCCAACAATTACTGAACGCGCCTCGATATGACGACATAAAATTCAGTGTCATGACATATAGTAAAAATATAAATTTCAAATCCCACCTTGATTCTGTGACATGGAATTCGATATCACGACATCGGCTCTACTTCAATCAACAGTTTCTCAATTATTTTTTAATGCTCATTGGAATCAATGTCTTGTTCACTTTGACTTCCATTTTTCAATTATTAACCATACAAAAATATTTAACTAAATAAGTAACTAAGTTGATTAAAATTTAAATAAAACTCATAATAATTACTAAAAATTGAAAATGCATACACATAATATAAAAATTAACTAAAACACTCAACAAATACTAGAATTCAGAATTTAAACTAACAAAATGCTATGATTTAGAAGTAAAATAACTCTAGTTTACTAGATTTATCACGATTGAATCCAAATAGTTTCCTTCTTGAACCTGTCCATATAGTTAAGGAAGGAATCTACTGATCTTTGCTTAAGAGTAAGCGAATCCTTGTCTTAGGGATTCTCTTCTAATTTCCAAATTTGTTCAAGAAGAGGTTTACAAGATGATTAAAGATTCATATTTCTCCTTTCTCATACCCCCAAACCAATCCGATGCCTTATACCCCTTAAACCAATCCGACACCGCACACTTGAGGGGTTTGGGGAACCCTCAGTATAGGATAGCATCTTAGCCACCTTGTGGACACATCTTGGATCAATGAGCAGGGAGATATCAAGATGTTCCCATGGGTCCAAACTCCTATCATAGGAGTCGAAGTGAGGAGATTACCAACTCCTTGGTAGGGGTTCTCTCATGATCTCATCGATGAATGACAAGGAGAACTTGTATCTTGTAGGCATCCGAACTTTTCGAGCACAATATAATTTTTTTTAATTTTTTTATTATATATAGAATTACAAAAAATGCCTATACTTTAGAAAAATTATATCTTTTACCTACAAAAAAGTCAAACTACTTGAATTCAAACTCAAGTTCAAGCTCATTTTACTCATTTTCAAGCAAGTTTGAATCGAGCTCAAACTACGTCAAATTTTTTGAGCTCGAGCTCAAGCTCAAATTTTAAATCTCGTTTGAGATTAAGTTCGAGTTTGAGTATCATAAAAATTTTGAGTTCAAATAGGGTAATATTTGTGCTTGATTCAATTCGATTCGATTCATTTACACCTCTACTCTAGGGTTAGGGATTCATTATGGCAGAGAATCTTCAGGAGTTATGGAAGGAATCTAAGTATCATAGGGGATGAAGGAACGGTGCTGTCAGCCCCCCTGGAAATCCAAGAAGGGGTGATACATATGAGTTCATTGTGTTTGATTGTTCAGATTGTGGCTTTCAGACTGGTAAACATGAAAGCTATGACGGCCACCATGTGTAATGCATTGAATCTCTCTAGTAAGGTGCATACTAAGGCTATTGGAGATAACCTTGCCATATTTGAGTTCAAAAAAGAAGTCGAATAAGAGTATGGTTCTTAGTGGCACCCCTTGGGCTTCTGACAAATTGAAGTGACGTTCAACCTTCTAGGGCCAAACTTTGATGGAGTGAATTTTTTATCCAGATTCTCAATTTGCCATTGGGAAGAATGGATCTTACCAGAACACAATTGATTGGTAATAATTTAGGAGAGTTCATTGCACTAGACTCGGTAGAGGATAGGGTTTCTTGGGGTAAATTCATGAGAATCCGTGTTATACTGGATGTTACTCAGCCTTTAAAGAGGGTCATGCGATTAGCTTACCTGTCTCCATCGTTTGGAACAATAGAACTCACTCTCTTTTTCAAATATGAAAGATTGTCTTCATTATGTTTCACTTGTGGAAGAATCGTACGTGGTAGCCAAGAATGCCCCAATAAGGACGTGGTTCGTATACAATCACTATCCAAACAAACACAATATAGAAATTGGATGAAAACCAATGACAATGGACATGCTGGGGATGGTATTGGTGTTAGTTGCCCACAATCGAAAGAGGATAAGGATAGTCAGTTAGGGCGATTAGTAATGATCCTATTCAAAAAAAGAAATGAGATAATTCTGGTGCTATATGGATATCTTGAGATTCTTGGTAGCTGTAGCTCCAGGGGACGAGAGTCTTTACCGTGTGGTGATCTCAAAATTATCAGGGAGGGAGGATACAATTTGAGGACTTAGGCTGAGAACAATAATCTTAATTTTTCATCTCTCGTAATTGATTGGGAATCTATTAGGATCATGGTTCAAAGACTCGACGAGTCCGAGTTGATTTGGTCGAGTCAGAACCGGAACAAGAGTTACCGCTCCAAGATGTATTGGAGTCGTCAGAACCGGCGTCAACTCACCGTGAATCATTCGATTTAGGGCAATTTAGTGCGGCAATTCAACAATTCGATGAGAATCGTCCGATTCTACCAAGTCGACTCGCGATTCATCCAATTTGAATAAAAACTATTGTTTCATCTTTGAGACTCCAGTTAAAATAACATAGATTCGGCCCGCATCTTCTCTAATTTTTGATCTTCTTGATTGACTGAGATGATTAACCCAATAACTCACAAAAAAGAAGCAATTATTGGGGTGTCTTAGAAGTAGGATTTTCAACTTATTTTTTCTGTCATTTTAGAGTGAAGTAGGAATAGATTTTTAAGGAGTTTTGGAGATTTAGTTGGGTGTTTGATGGTTTTGGAGAAAGGGACTTAGAATGTTTTAGTAGCAGCAACGACGGCGGCGGCTGGTTTGATATGGTGCTATTGATCGATGGGGAGAAGATTAAAAGTTGTGAAATTTTATGACTTTGAGCCTTCAAGTTATAGTCCACTCTCAGTCAACCCCGATAGTTTTTAAGTTTCTTATTTTCATTGCCTAATATTTTATTCTATATTATATTTTGACCCCTGAATGATTTTAAAAGTAAAGAGTATTATTTATCTTCAATTAGTTTTTAATCAAATTTAATTATATTTGATAGTCATCAAATCTAGTTGAATCTTGAATTGCGATTCACAAAAATAATGATTTCATTGTTTATATAATAAGAAAGAAAATTTAATAAACAATTACAATATATATAAAGAAAACTTTTGATTGGTCTACTAACTATAAGTAAAACAATAATTATGTATTTCATGTTGCTTGAGAGTTGTGATCACTAAATTCAATATAATTGTTCATTGATTTTATATAATTGTTGTACTTATCATTATCGTTTATATTTTTCTAAAATTTTTAATATTTTTAAATACATTTTCGGTCTCTAAGTTAACATATTGTCCGATATGCGACAAATACCCATCTACAAAACCGATGTGGAATGATACGTTCCGCGACTATCACTTCGATCGCGACTTTGAACCATGATTAGGATAGAGGGTGATAAGGGGGAGGAGTTATAATCAAACACCAGTAGTTAACCCACTTTATACAATTATTGAAAAGAAAACGGTTCAAGAGGACTTTTTACTTGAAAATAAGACAAATTTTGAGAAAAAAATTTAGCCCAAGGGGCCGTACGACAACTCGGATTGTATCGGATCTGTTGGAATGGCTGCCAAGTTGAAGCTCTGTCCAGTGATACTTGAAAAAGCTAAAGGGGTCGATCACATGTGGTTACGAGCCTTTATGGCTATTCCGCCGCAAGCCACCACTCTTTGGTGAACCGGGTGGTCTTCCAGGGCAACAATATCAGGAATTGTTCGACCTCGGCGAACAAGGAGCCATCCCGATGCTGACTTTACACCTCTCAATGCATCGAGGAGGGAAATTTTATACCAAGTACAACATTTGGGCCTCTTAGAGCCACCTCCTCAAATGGTGTCAGTCTCGGACAAAAGAGACCGGGCAAAGTACTGTGCTTTTCATGGTCAACACGGCCATGATACCGAGGCATGCAACCACCTGAAGGTTGAAATCGAGAAGGCCATCCAAGAAGGACATTTGCAGAAGTTCATCGTGTTGAACTGCGGCAGAGTTCCAAAGGAACACTACCAACCAAACAAATTTGGCAAAACCTCGCCCGCCGCCTTGTCAACAGAATCGAGGCGGCCAAAACAGGAACAATCCTCCGACAAACCAAGACTAACAGATCCGTGTGGCCTAGGTGATAAACACAATTGTCGGAGGGCCGATGACAGGGGACTCGAACAATGCCCAGAAAAAATATGCTCGAAACATTCCTTCGACCTTGGATATGTCTCATATATGGCTTCAGTATGAGTTCTCCCGATTTGACGTCGACGAACACACGGTGCAATTTCATATCCAGCCGTGGTTTCACGTAAATGTGGCTGGATATGAAATGCACCGTGTGTTCGTCGACAACGAAAGTTCGACAAACATAATCTTTTAGGATGCTTGGGTCAAAATGCTTATGGACGCTTCCTTGATAAAACTTTCAAGATTCCATTGGTTGGCTTCACCGGAGACTCGGTCGTGCCTGAGGGACAGATAATGCTCCCATTGTGCTGTCTTGGAGCTCCCCCGAAGCACAGAATTGAGATGACCAATTTCGTCATCGTCAAATGGGACAACTCCTACAATATGATCCTGGGCCGACCCACGCAATACACGTACAGAATTCTTCCCTCCTGTTCCATATTGGGATAAAATTCATGTTGACGGATGGATCTGAAGGAACATCATTGGCAACCAGCAAGAAGAGAGCACGCTATATGATGTCTTTGGATGTCCATTGCTGACAAGGCTTACTTGCAAACCTTTTATGCCTCATCCGCCTAGGATGGCTCCGAAGAGCCTTTCATAAATAAGAGGGAGGGGGAAGAGAATGTGCAGCCACGGCTAGGGGCTACTGAGATCCCCGAATCTTGCCGAACCTAAGGTGAAGGGGCAAAAAATGATTGAGCCCTGTGTCGATGTTCAAATTGAGGAGGTATCACTAGATCCGAGCCTCCTAATCCCTAAAGCTATACAAGGATGGACCGTCAGTTGTGTCCCTCAAAAATAATCGGTCCCAGTCACAAACGATGTCCATTGCTGATAAGGCTTACTTGCAAACCTTTTATGCCTCATCCGCCTGGGATGGCTCCGAAGAGCCATTCATAAATCAGAGGGAGGGGGAAGAGAATGTGCAGCCACGGCTAGGGGCTACTGAGATCCCCGAATCTCCCGAACCTAAGGTGAAGGGCAAAGCAAAGATTGAGCCCCAGGACGAGGTTCAAATTGAGGAGGTATCACTAGATCCGAGCCTCCCTAATCAAAAAATTAAGATCTGTGCTACCCTCCCAGCAGAGTTTAAAGCCATTCTCTTCAGGCTTTTAGCCGAGTACAAGAATGTGTTCGCCTGGACCGTCGAAGACAGGCCATGCGTCCCCCGAAAAATAATTGAGCACAAACTCGGAGTGGACCCAACATACAAACCAGTGAAGTAGAAGAAGCACCTCTTCAGTCCAGAGCGCAGCTTAATAATCAAAATCGAGGTGGATAAACTTTTAGTGGCCAGATTGATTAGAGAAGTATTGTATCCACATGGCTTTGTAATCCAGTCCTTGTAACAAAACAAGATTCTTCCTGGCCAATGTGCAAAATTTTACTGATCTTAATAAAGCCTGTCCAAAGGATAGTTATCCGTACCCCCGGATCGATACAGTAGTAGATTCATTTGTTAAATTTGATATTTTACACTTTTTAGATGCATTTAAGGGCTATCATCAAATATACGTGGCCAAAGAAGATGAAGAAAAAACCTCTTTCATCACTGATCGAGGCACGTACTGCTACACTACGATGCCCTTCGGATTCAAAAATGCCGGAGCCACATATCAATTCCTCGTCAATAAAACCTTCAAGTCCCAAATAGGACGAAACATGGAGGTATATATTGATGACATGGTGGTCAAGAGTTAAACCTATGAAGAAACCCTGGAAGATCTCAGGGAGACATTCGAGATATTAAAATCCATCCAAATGAGGCTTAATCTCAAAAAATGTACATTTGGGGTCCCATCGGGAAAATTCTTGAGATTCATTGTCTCTCACCAGGGAATTGAGACGAACCTAACTGAAAAGGTACAAGCCATAATTAATATGAAAACTCCCACCTCAGTAAAGGAGGTTCAGAGACACACCGGTAGAATGGCGGCCCTGAATCGATTCCTGTCCAAATCAACAGAGAGAGGCTTGCCGTTCTTTTGGCTCATAAAAAAGACTAAAGATTTTCAATGGACCAAGGAAGCTCGTAAAGCGTTTGAGGAACTTAAAGAATACTTGGGCAACTTGCCGAAGCTCGCATCTCCACAAAAAGGAGAACAGCTATTCTTGTAAGTCTCAATCACCGGCTGTCTGGCATACAGCTCGGTTCTATAAGAGGCAAGATGAGCAAGGCAACCAATGTCCTTAGTATATTTTGTAAGCAAAGTACTTCAAGGTTTAGTCTCTTAATTGCACTCCATTGAGAAGGCAGCCTTCTCGTTGGTGGTGTCGGCTCGAAAGCTAAGGCCTTATTTTCATGGTCATAAGATAATTATCTTGACCAATCTTCCTGTGAAAATATCTTAAGCAAACCAGATGCTTCGGGCGGAATGCTAGAAGTGGTCTATGGAGCTGTTTGGATTCAACATAGAGTTCAGGTCTCAGATCACAATCAAAGCTCAAGCTTTAGCAGATTTCATTGCAGAAAGTTGTGATGTCTAGAAGATCGACCTTATCACGGTGACTAATCCAGTAAAAGAACAAAAAATGAGAGAAGACCTTACATGGGATCTTCATGTTGATGAAGTTTCGTGTGAGTCCGGAGCGGGGCAGGGATAATAATCCGATCCCCAGAAGGAGACTATCTCACTTACGCCCTGAGGTTCGGATTCAAGGCAACAAATAACGAAGCTGAGTATGAGGCCCTCATCTGTGGGATGGAAATGGCCTACCATATGAGAGTCCGAACCTTAAAGATACATTCAGATTCTCAGCTAGTTGTGAATCAAAGGCTAAGAAATTACGAGGCTTGGGGTGTGATTTTGAAAAGGTACCCAACCAAGGTCAAAAGCTGGATTGAAAAATTTAAAAAGGTGGATATCATTAAGATTGTCCGAATCTAGAAACACGCATGCTGATGCTTTGTCAAAACTAGCCTCGGCAATATACTCACATTTGACGAAAGAGATTTTGGTAGAACTGCTAGAACGCAGGTCTGTTGACTTCTCTGAAAAAATTTCTTGTGTCCAACCAGACCTTGGTTGGATGGAACCCATAATAAATTATTTGAATAATGAGAAGCTCCCTGAGGATTCGGCCGAAGCTAGAAAGATCAAGTATAGAGCCGTCAAGTATACCCTTATTGACGGAATCTTGTATAAAAAAGCATACTTGTGCCCCCTGTTGAGATGCCTCACACCTTCCGAAGTGAACTATGTTTTCGAGAGGTGCATGAGGGCATATGCGGAAGTCACGTTAGTCCCCGGAGCTTAGCTCGCAAAGTCTTGTTGACTAGGTACTACTGGCCGACTTTACACTCTGACGCCGATACTTTGGTGCGGGGGTGTCATCAGTGTCAAATACATGCTTCAATACCCCGAAGACCCAACTCGGACATGGTCCTTATTCAGAGCCCACACCACTGGCCATTTGCTCAGTGGGGAATTCTCATTTTGGGCCCACTTCCCAAGGGGATAGGCAAGCTTGAGTTTTTAGCAGTAGCGGTTGACTACTTCACCAAGTGGATCGAGGCCGAGCCCCTAGCTACAATCTCGGGAAAAACAATAGAAAAATTCTTTCGAAAAAGCATTGTCTACCGATTCGCTATCCCTGCTGTACTCATTTCTGATAATGGGAAGCAACTTGAAGGAGAGCCTTTCAAGAGCTTCTGCGCTAACCTCGACATCAAACATCACCTCACCTCGGTCGCTCATTAGCAGGCAAATGGACAGACTGAAGTATGCAACCGAACCCTGCTGACGGGACTCAAGACTCGACTTGAAAGAGCCAAGGGTGCTTGGGTTGAGGAATTGCCTAGTGTCCTCTGGGCATACAGGAACACACCTCGAACGGCTAATGGAAACACTCCGTTCAGCTTGGCCTACGATTCTAAGGCTGTTATCCCTTCAGAGATTGGGATACCCTCAGCTCGAGTATCTGTGGCCTTGTGTGATTTGGAATCCAACGATGAGGCCCTGTGAGCTAACCTAGATTTACTTGAGGAGAAAAGATTAGATGCATCTATCTGGGAAGCCAAGTACAAGCAAGTCATAGCTAAACACTACAACGCCAGGGTCAAGCATCAATATCTGCCGCCCGGAGACTTGGTGCTTCGGAAGAATGAAGCAAGCCGTGTAGAGGGGACTAAGAAGTTAGATCCAAATTGGGAAGGACCCTATCGTGTAATAGAAGCTCACACCTCGGGCTATTACAAGTTGGTTGACATGAGAGGGGATCCTGTTTCCAGAATATGGAACATTATAAATTTGAAGAAATATTATCAAGAAATGTAATGAAAGTCTCTTTTCAAATGTCAGATATTCGAGCTATTCCAACCCTCAGAGGTTCGGATCTAGTTCAGTAAAAAAGCAAATGATTGAGGGCCGAGGCTTAGCAGTCCCCCTTCAAGGGCAGAGGCTTAGTAGCCCCCCAAGCAAAAACAAAGCCGCACCTCTAACCCTCAGAGGTTCGATCAAGGCACAGTCAGATGTTCGAGCTGCTCCAACCCTCAGAGGTTCGGATCCAATTCAACAAAAAAGCAAATGATTGAGGGTCGAGGCTTAGTAGTCCCCCCTCAAGGGCAGAGGCTTAGTAGCCCCCCAAGCAAAAACATAGCCGCGCCAACCCTCAGAGGTTCAGATCCAGTTCAACAAAAAAGCAAAGGATTGAGGGCTGAGGCTTAGCAGTCCCCCCTCAAGGGCAGAGGCTTAGTAGCCTCCCAAGTAAAAACAAAGGTGCACCAACCCTCAGAGGTTCGGTTCAAGCACAAAGCAGTTTTGAGCTATTCCAGCCCTCAGAGGTTTGGATCTAGTTCAATACAAAAGCAAACATCGGGAGCCGAGGCTTAGCAGTTTCCCCGCAAGGGTAAAAACTAAGTAGCCCCCTCCAAGCAAAATGAAATTGAAGAGGATCCGATCCTCAAAGAGGCTTCATTGCCTTGCTTAAGCAAAACATTATCCCTTGGACTTTGGAAGGTCTGACTCAAATTAAATGGCTAAGGCAAACATAAGGAGCCAAGCTTAGTCCTTTTGCCTCAGTTCGGAAAGGTCTAAATAAGGCCTAAGTTCAGAAATGAAAGGGAGTCTTAGATAATTTTTTGTGATTGAAATGCTTAAGTGTGGAAAGTTTAATACCTGCTTATATCATAAAACTTCTATTTTAAATGTAGGAAATAAAGAAATTGAAAAGCAGGTAAAAGGCCAGAAACAAAGAAAGCCGAGGCTCTTATCAAGGAGACAAAGTTATCAAAACTTAGGAATTTTATTAAAAAATCCTAACTATTATAAAAGGAGTTCCTAACTATTACAACAAAATTATATCAGCCTGAGCACCGGAAGTGGAAGGCTCTGCAGCGAAGGTGGAAGCTTGGTTCGTAGGCTCGGACTCAGCTTCGGGATTCGGCCCCTGGATCAGCAGAGTCATTCCAGAAGTTTCGGGAATCAGAACGGGGGCTTTGAATTGAGCTTCTAGGTCATTGATGACATCCTCGGTGACCCTGATGTGGAAGCATCGTATGGCAGCCCCTTGTACAAATCAGGGTTATTCACCAAGTGGTCACAGGCTAGTGTGAACCCCATGGAGAAGACCTTTTTTGTAAACTCCTTCAATATCTCATCCGCTTTAACCGAGGCCACGAATTGATTCCTGCCTTCGATCCGCAGCTCCACCTCCCGAGAAGCGAACTTTGCCTCTACTAGCTGAGCCTCTTCTTGGATTTGAAGAACCCTTTGCTCCAAATCAGCGATCTTTTTGTCACGATCGCCAATATCCACTTCAAGGGTCTTCTTCTCTAGCTCGGCTTGCCGAAGCTTGTCCCTCACCTCGGTCAGTTCTGCCTTCCACTCGTCATATTTTATGCCCGCCTCGGTATTGCATTTCATCTCGTTGGCATTGACAGCCTCCTTCACTGCCTGATCCACACTGGATTTCACGTGAACTAACTCTTGCTTCATAGAGTTAAAAGCAGAGTTGAAGGAGGCCTCCTGATCTGCGATGCCGGGCAAAATTGTGACATGGCCTACAAAAAATTTAAAAAAAAAAAAAGGCAAAGTGATTAGATGTATAAGTTGAAGTACGAGGTGCAAAAAAGTTGGAATTTCACAAAGGGTTAGTTAGACTTACGTTCATTAGGCTGACGTGAAGCTTGTCCAGCCTCTGTTGAGGGGTGAGCCTTTTGACATAGTCTACATCCTGAAGGCAATGCCACCATTTTTGCCTGCTCCCAAGCCATCCTCGAGAATTGAGCCCGATCGTTTATGTCGATCGGTAGGGTGGGTCAGAGATCAGAGCTCCCCAAGGTGAGAGGCACTGGAAGAGGGTCAACTGATAGCCGACCCCAGGGCACATCCTGTGACCCTGTAGATTTTCTCTCCTCCTCGGGAGTGTATTTTCTATCACCTGAAAAAAGTAAAGTGTTAACTCTGGACAGTGAAGAAGGAATAGGGAATGGGAACGAATGAGGATCGACAGTCCTTACCATATGAAGTGATAAGTTGTTTGGATAGAGGGACATTTCCAGAACTCACTATCCCTGGGGTCTGAATCCTAGCTACTGGAACGGAGGGCCTTGGGGACGATGACGTGGAGGAGAGGGTCATGGCTAAAGAAGGACCCTCCCTAAGGCCAGCAGCCTCCCTAGTCCTTTTCCTCATAACCCGAGTCAGCTCAGGTTCGATGGGCCGAAGAGCCAGAGTTACCTCCCCGGCTGGTCTCTCCGGTGGACTGACTGCCTCGGATTGATTCAGGGGCACGGAGGTTGAAGGTGTAACCTCGGCACTCCCTGATGGCGTGTTGATGGTGGCGGATGAGGATCCTCTTGTTGACGAAGAGGGCTGATTTGAAGTGCCCGCACCAGTGACAGGCGTGGTGGACACCAACCCCTTGAGGAATGCTCCGAGCTCTGCATAAGATGAAAGGTCAGGAAAAAATGATGATATAAAAAAAAATGAATGACGATGACCTTGTTGAGGGTCGTAGCTCAGGAAGATGTCATGGGTACGAAACAGTCCTGCCCAGGCCAGAATGTTGTTTGATAGGATGGCTGGTTGGTTGTTAAAGTTTATTCGGAGGTTGGATTCGACGAGCCTCCGTGCATAGATGGAGTCCGGGTGAGAGGCGTTTTTGGTTTTTAGGTTCTCTTTTATAAGGTTCCATGGATCCCGGGGCATAGGAGGGTCAAGGTATCGGATGACGAAAAATGACTTTTTCTAGTCGTGAATGGATGAAGGGTTTCCCGAAGTGAGCTGTTTGCCCGCGGTTCGGGGAGAGATGTAAAAGAATCCCTTTGTAGGGGATAATTTCAGCATCATCCTAAAGGTGTCTAAAGAGAGGGGGATGTCGTGTAATCTACATAAAAATGTGAAGCCGGCAATGACCCAAAATGCGTTTGGAGTCAGATGGGATATGTTGATATCCCAACGGTTGGATAGGTTGACGAGGAGGGGAGCTATTGGGAGCCTCAGCCCTGCATCGAGTTGTTCTTGGTAGACTGTTAAGTAACTAGGAGATGGCAGGTGGCCTCGGTCCTCGGGGGTCGGGAGTTTGATCTGCACGTTGCTTGCTTTGGAAAACGGCATCTATCCCTAAGAATTTTGATATCCTCGGGGACAAGGGAGTTTGATACATTTTGTGTTTGGAGGTTAGGGTGGTCGTTTTGTGGAGGTTCGGTAAAGAGAGGATCGAGAGGAAAATTTAATGGTACTGGTGCCAGAAGGGTTTCGTCGAAAGGATTTAGCATCCTGTCAAAGGCGTTTACAGGGGAAAGGGGAACCGGCGTGCTAATGAGAGAGGTGGGAGTGAACGTACCAACCATGGTCTTCTGTTTTGAAGGTGTGTGAAAATTTTTGGGGAAACTCCTAGTGGTGTCCGGTGGTGGCGTAGAGCAGCGGTCAGAAATCAGCAACTGTAGAACGACAGAAGACGAAAGAAAGGGGACTGGAGGATGAGAGTCAAGTACACATTAGTGTGTGAGTCTCTTACTTAGTAAAGGAGTGAGAAGGAGTAAAGGATGAATTTTTTTAGTAATAGGTTGGGGGATTTATAGTAAAGTATTTATAAGAGTCTCTTAAAAGATCTACTTCATCGCATTTTTCATCTGTCTCTTATACACATCTAGGGTATAAATAGGGGGGTTTTTCTTCCAGAATGTTCAATGGTTTTGGGGGGAAAATTGACGGTTTTGAGATGAAAAAGGCGTTTAGGCAGGAAAAGTGAGGCGTTATGGCGTGAAAAATGAGAGGCGTTATGGCGTGATAAACGAGATATGGCGTGAAAAATGAGACGTGTTGAGGGCGTTATGGCACGTAAAATGAGGCATTTTGCAGTAAAATCGGAGCGAATAATGCAGTGCAATAAATACGAATTCAGTGCATGGGGACTCAGCAAAAACGTCACCCTTGAGTTAATGTTGCAGTTACGTCCTGCCGAGGATCCCAAGGGTCGTTAAGACCTCGGATTGTCAAGTGCGGGTACTAGAGTGCTCCAAAGTTCTGCACCTCGACTCGGTATAAAAGTCTTGGTTGTCATCGATTGGGGACTGCAAACAGTCATTTTCGGCTCGGCCCCTATCTGTAAGGTTCGGCACCAAGCCGAGGGGACTATTGATGATGTGGATTAGTGACACATAGCATCTTACTTAGAATGTTCCAGAAGTGCCTACGTGGCAGCCCCATTAGGGGCAATTATATAATTCAGCTTCAGCTGGACTAGCATAGAGATAGCCTTATGCCTCCTTATGTAAATTTATAAATTAGGGGTTCGGGTGCTACTAAAAAAGGACCGAAACTCAGATAATCAAATACACTCTTGACATTTAGCTCTTCCACATTCTCTCTCCTCCTAGAATCCAGTTCTAGCTTCTTCAATTGGGAATGTGGGATCCTACTCCCAAGATATCTGTAGTAGGAGGCTGTATTGCATGGAGAAAATTTTCAGCAAGTTTGAGAGGAGCAGAAACGATCCAGCATTGTAAGAGAGTCCCTTCTTAAATAGGGTGCTTTCTCAAGTATCGTATCTGGATCTAGAATTGGGGATAATCTTAGGATGAAGCATCTAGTGGTAAATAATGGAGTGCTAAAAATTTATGGCTCTTGGTTATGAGTTCACAATAGAATTCAACCAAGGGCATATTTTCACGTGTCCGATCGCTTGCCCACCGAGAGCATAGAAGAGTACAACAACGGTCATGCTTTAGGTTTCTCAGATTTGAGGCGATGTGGGTAAAGGCAGAGGAATTCAAGTCTATTATCCACAACAGTAGATCTCAGATGTAAACATGGGTAGGGATCCAAGTTCGGGGAATATGCTAAAAAATTATAAAATAGGTCTTCTTTACTAAAGTAGCGCAGAATTTGAGAATTTAAATGAAGATCAAGAAGTATAGGAAGTGCATGGGTTTCATTTTGCTGCAAGGGTTAAATGATAGCAATGCAGCGGAGTTGATCTCGCTTGAGAACCAGTTAGAATTTCTTCCGGACTAGGGGGTAGGAAATGGAAATTGAGTAAAACCCATTGGTAAGGAGGGGATAGAAATATAAAATTTTTCCATGCAGTGGCTTCAGAGAGGTTTAGAAGAAACATGGTGAAGGGGTTGAAAGATCTTTTGAGGCAGTGGTGTGAAAAGCCTGAGAAGATTGAACGTATCATTTTGGAAACCTGTTCTGGTCTTCCATGCCTACCCTTACCAAGGAGACTCTTAATAAAGGTTTTGTGGTGTTTAAACTCAACATAAGCCGAAACCCAACCCAACTTAACCCAAATCTATCTATCTATTACCTATATATAAATACGAGTTATTTCTCCCCTTAAAGTGTTTTTCTCCTTTTTTGTAATACTTAAAATACCTGCCCTTAATGATATATAATTCATTAAAAAATATAACTAAATTATTCCTCTTCCAATTTAACTACATATTTTTTAGGAAACACCACCTATTTTTAGTCATACAATCCTACTCGAGATATATAATCTTTTATTTTTTTATTTTTTGTCCCACCTAATACACCCTTAATTAAATAGTTATGTCTAATATGCCCTTCATGAAGTATAATTGGCATAGCTAAAATACTCTCCATTTAATATAATAAGATTATCTCTCTTTTATAGTACTACAATTATTTCATTATATATATTTTAAACTATTATAATATAATTCTTTAGATTTATATAAAAATTGGGCATAAATGTATTCAGATGGTAAAAATTTTATTCATATAAAAAAATTTATATTTGATCAAAATAAAATAAAAGTTGTTTTTATAAGTATTATGTGTATTCAATTTTTTTCTTCCTTACATTAGTATGAAATTTTGCCATTAATACATAATAAGAAGGTACAAATTTTTAAGAGCAAAAAAATTATTTATACATGAGAAAAAAATAAATAAAAATATTGTTTCATAACTGTTATATATATATTAAAATTATTATTTTTATTTTCAATAAAAATAGTTTTCTATGACTATTTTATATATTGCTAATTCACAAATAATTATTTTCTTTTCTCTAGCTATTTATTCAACTACGCTCCTACATGTTAGTTAATTATTCTCAATTTATATATTTTATATGCCAAAAACATCTATAACTATTTTAAATAAAATATAAATTTTTTTACTCTGTTATAATTAAATGTGATTAATCATGTATTTGTTTTAGTTACAACAAAAAATTGTTATGGTTTAGGATCTATGTATAATAACTAATTTGTTGTTCATCGTAGTAAATAAGTTAAATTATGGGATCAACTTTCAAATTTATTAGTGTTAATAAATTCTTTCACTTTAAGCTTACCTTTGTATTTTTAAAATCAAAGTTTTCCTCTACCTTAAAAAACCACAAAATTAATAATCGTACAAATAAAAATTTATTATTTGTAAATGTGAAAAAAGAAAAAGAAACAATGGAGTACATAACACTATTTTCTTATCTCATTTAAATTCTTTTGTGATGATTAATTTAGATTTATTTTTCTCTTCCCTACATAAAGAAAAAAATTAACCAAGCAATTAAACAAAAGTTAGGTGCAAAATAGAAAACTTATAATTTTTAATTAAGATAAAAGTATTTGTTAATTTTATATATCTTTAATAGTAATATTTGATTACAAAATCCTTATCTTTAAGAATATCATTTTAGTAAATTATTGGTTTAAGTAACTATTGATGAGATAGAAACTAAATTCAACTCATGATACGATACAATGCTTAAAATATTTCAAAATAATTATTGTAATACATATAAGAATTCTACTCATAATTCGTGATCCTGATATAAAAACTTAAATAATTAATTAATGTAGAAGTAATACATATTATGCAAATAAATCATAGTATTAAATACTCTAAGTATTTATTGGTATATATTGACTTTAGATGTTAAGTTTGGAAACTATGGTACTAATTGTTACAGTATTTGATTGAGTTTAAAAAAAAAAAAAATTCAACTAATGGTACGATACATTACCAAAATAGTCTAGAATAATCATTGTAAGACCTATAAGGTACTATCCATAAATTGTTAGAATGACATACAGAAAAAATAAGCAGGTAAGTAGAAATTAATTGGAAAATTATGCAAAAAATAAAAATAAAATTCACACACTTTTGTTAGTATTAATTTGTTTTTATATATTTCACAAAATACAACTTTTAATTTCATATTTGTTTTTATATATTTCACAAATACAACTTTTAATTTCATACTAAAATACTATATCAAAATATATTTTACAAGAAACTAATTGAAAAAGTATGCAAAAAATAAAAACAAAATTCACACACTTTTGTTAGTTTTAATTTTTTTATATATTGTATTTTATAAATACAAATTTTAATTTCATAGTAAAATACTATATCAAAATATAATTTCGAAGCTAACTATGTTCGATAGCATTTAGGATGAAGTGAAGAGTTTAGAATATTGATGAAGTCTTGAAGTGAATGTTATCATAAGATTAAGAAATAGAACAATACTAATATATTTTCTATTTTGATACATATTTACACAATGTGTTAAAAAATTAATTGCAATAGAGATTATATAAAAACTACGTGTTCTTTTGGATATATTTAAAAACTACATGCTTTTCAGTACAGTTCCATATATTTAGAGTAAGATAAATAATTTTTTTATTAATATTTTCTGTACCTTTAAAGCAAGATAAAAGAACAACATTTTATTTTTATCTTTTGATTATGATCTTAATATATTACGTGGTATCTATCCATATTATAGAGAATTTATTAGTTTAATCTGTTTAGTTTGATGTCTTTTTATTTGCATTTTACTTAGGTTCATTTTTGTTCATACTTTTTGAAATTTTAATTATTAATTATGTGTCATATATTATTTGATCTCATGTATATAATTTTCTTAATAAAAGAATTTTAACATGCTTTATCTATAAAATGATGTTTGATACTTGGTAATGATTTTATCTTAGTAATGATAAAGAATTTATGGATACATATAAAAAGTTCAATATTATGGGGAAAAATCTTTATTCTTAAATGATCAAGTCATTGGTAGTGTCTTATAAACAAATTATAATTTAAGAACCTAAACGAGAAATAAAAATTATTTTGGATTGAAATCAAACACATTTTGTGTCATCAATATGAATGAAGAGATCAAATTTCAAAGTTTCAAGTAGAATACTAAAACAGATATTATCATAAGTTTAAAAAATATAAAAATACCAATATATTCACTAATATGCAGAATATATTAGTTTAATTAGATTTTAATTTTTTATCATAATTTTCTTGATGTGTTCATTCTTTACATTTTAATCAAATTCAATTTTTTATTTTTTTTGAAATTATAATTAATTTTGTAATTATTATCCATATATCATTTGATTTTATGCAAATATTTTTTGATAATCAAAGATATCAATTCTTCATCTATAAAATAATATTTGGTATTTGATTGTGATTTTGTCTTTTAGTAATGACAAAGCAAATCAAGTAATTGATGGTGCTGCTATAAGAAATCATTATGTAAGCATATAGAAGAGAAATAGAAATAAAATGTAAATAGTGTCGTATGTTGTAAAACTGAATAATATTAAACAAATAACAAACAATAGTAAAAAAAAAAAAAAATTAAAAAAGAAATGTAAAAATAATTACGAAAAAAAGAGTAAAGATATTAAATATTGTTATATTTTAAAATATATACCTTTTGTATAAAAATTTCAACAAATAAAATATTTATACTTTGTACTCTATGTTATTATTCGATGATTATTTATTTATTTTTAAAAAATAAAAATATCCAACAAATTTGGAGTATTATACGTGCGAAGCACGTGTTTTTTTGTAGTGAATTTGAAATATATGAGTTGGGTTATCAGATTTCGGATCATTTGAATTGAGTTATCCGAAACTTGTTAGGTTGGGTTGGGTTGCGATTTTCAAAACCAGACCTAATAACCCAATATGATTCATTTATAATTTTTTTCACTAATTTCCTAGCCATTTCTTCTGACTTATAATATTATTTTTCATTCTTCACCTAACATTCATTTAAAATATTTTGTAATTTTTTTTTTCTTAACTTAACCATTACATTTTTTACAAAACATATTTTCTAATGACGATCTTATAATAATAATTTTTACATATTTTCTAATGACGATCTTATAATAATAAATTTTTTTTCTTTTTTAATTTTTTACTTGGGGATTTTTAATTCAAGTAATCCAGAAAGCCGAATAGCTCAGCCGAGTAATAATTGAGTTAAATTTACTTGAATTTATATATTACTTGTGTTTGATTGAATTTTAAAGTTTCAATTCCAAAACTCTAAAGCCCACCAATCCAGTGACCCAAGTCATGAACACTCCCAGTGCAAAGCAAAGTCACCAACGAGATGAACCATGTAATTTCTAATTTACATTCTGTCTTCATTCTTGGGAGACTTATAACGTATAATATCCAAGAGTGCGCAAGTTTAACCACTTCCTGAAGTCAAAGTCCTGGGATAAGGAGGAGCTCATGTGAGTAGAGTCTATAACAGTGTAGAATGGATTTTGCTAAAAAAAAAACTCTTCTAACAGTATATTTTTTCTGTAGATTCATGTATTTACTTGTTTCTTTGTTTGTCTTCTGTTTCTTATTTTTTTTATTTTATTAAATGGTAGTAAATTTGGCAATTTAATTCCTATGATGTGTATTCGACAAGGTGAACCCATTGTTTCCTTATTTTGTTTTTATATGTTCGGAGGTTTTTTCTTGTTTGTTAGAGGAAGCTGTAAAATGTGGCAAGCTCAATGGGTATCTGTGTCTAGAGGTATACCTTCAATTTCCCATTTGCTATTCACAGATGATATACCTTGCTTTTGGCAAGGTTACCGTGAAATTCAAAATTTTTGAGTTTATTTATTTATTTATATATTTTAAATATAAAATAATTATAAAAAATATAGTCAAAAAAATATATTACAATTAGTAGTTTAACTCGATCACTATTGATTAGTAGTATATATTCTATTGATAATTGAATTTAACACTTTATATAAATATACATAATAGATATCTGATGTATTTTTCTCACGTTACAAATTTTGAAAAAAAAACAACTAGTCTGCACACACAAAAGCTTTATTTATTTATTAAATTTGTTTTATTATTTTGATTTAATTATATAGTTACTTATATTATATTTTAATTTAACTGTTAATGAGTTCGGGTTAATTGAAATATTAAATCATGATTAGATTTTCTTATTTAGGTTTGACTTGTATTTGAAAGAAGTTAAGAAAGGATTTTGTATTTTTGGGAAAAATTAATTATTTCTGTTAAAAAAATGAAAATATTTTTTCTGAAAATCATTTATTTTCTGATATAACAAAATTAAATAAATTTTTGAAAAGAATTTAGAAAAAAAAAATGGTGATGGGATCGCGAATGGAGTGGAGGGGTGGTCGGAGTCACTTCGGCCAACCATCTTCTATCATCAGTCAAGTCAAGGAAAATTTCACCGAATCTAAAATCAGATCCTTTGCTAGATTCGATCGACACATCAATGGTGTTGAATAGCGTCTTCACCATCATCAGGATGAAGCCGTGGCTAGATGAAGATAAGATTGGACATACGAAAGCCATGATTAGGTGGTTCGATTTGAGGAAAGATGAGGTTCAGAGGTTGATCGAAAAAAAAAAAGAAAGAAAAAATAAGTTCGCTGGAGAAGTCGGATTGGCTGAAGAATATGCAGGAGTTTGGGGAAAAAAAGGGCGAATTAAAAGAATTTTTCAAAATTATAGGATTAGCCCCTTAATTTTAGGATATTTAAAGTAAGGCCAAAAATATTTTAAAATAGAGTCGAATTAAGTCTCTTTCAGCTTCTGAAAATTATAGATTACCCTAATGATTTTATAAAGACATTATAGTCCTTGATGGTTGCCGGAAATTACAGAATGAGCCCCACAGTTTAGAAATATTTTACTAAGACCCACAAAAGTTTCGATAATTGACAAATTGGCCCCTATCACTTCAATAAAGTTAACAAATGACTTTCAAAGGTTTTGTAAGGTAACCAAAGGTTTCCAAATGACTTTCTAAAGTTACCAAAGTACCCTCGCGTATTTTACAAGCCATCTAAGAGTCCTTAATAGTTTTTAAAGTTACTAAAGTGCCCATGAATAATTTTCTAAGTTTACAAAAAAGACCTTAATGTTTTCTAAATTATTAATAAAACTAGTCTAAAAAGAGAAAAAAAAAAAGTTTTAAATGATTGTTATAATGACCCAAAATTTTTTTGAAAAGTTGTAATAAAGTACCATAAGTTTTGAAAACAAGTAATAAACGTATTTTTGACTTGATAAAACTAATAAGCAAATATGATTTGATTATTTTGGATAAACCAACATATGAAAATATTATTTTTGAATTAGAACTGAAATGTTTTCTAAAAGTTACCAATTCTAATACAAGAATTATTTTAAGATATGAATAGTAAATTCTTTGATCTCACATAAATAGTCACGGCTATTGAACTTAATAATGGACTAGTGTATATTTTCTAGGATATTGAAAATAGGGTTTTATAAGAATTTGATAAAGGGATAATTACTTGAATTATTAGTATTAAGATGTTGTTATTTTGTTTTTAAGGATTATTGACATAGAACAAAGGCAAATAAAGACACAATTAAGGACCGTTCAAGATAGGTGGTGTCTATTTTTGTACTTTCGAAATTATATTTCAAGAATGCTTATAAACTATGTGTTTTATAAATTGTTTTATGAATGTGCATAATTTTCAAAAGTCATTTGTGAGAATGTGTTTTGCTCAATAATTATTTATGTTATGGAATTTTGGATCATTTATGGTTATGTGTCTGTTTGGTTTTAAAGGTATATAGAAATGCGTTATGTGTACAGTTTTGATTATGCGTGATATGTATGTGTTGTATGGGTAATAATAAGATATTGTAGCTCTAAACAAATATGAGATAGTCGGTAGGGGTTATAATCCTAAATTAGAATCAAGAAAGACTTGAGAGACTCGATCAAGAAAGACTTCACAATAGAGATAAGAAAGACTTGGCAATGCAAGAAGAAGGTCAATAGGAGTTGCAAAACTTTTTGATAGCCTTTTCTAGTGAGATTAATCACTATGTTGAGTACTCAGAAGCTAATGACTGCCTATTAGTTTTGAACCATTTAAATGGATGCATGTTTTATGATATGAAAGTACAAGTCATGACACAGAAAGAAATGTTACATGATATATGAAGAATGCCATGAATATGTGACTTTATTTTGTTACATGTGTTTACAAGAATGATTTGGGTAAAAGCATGAGTATGTAATATGATTTGGTAAAAAATCACACTATTTCAAATTAATACATTTTAGAGAATTGTTTATCCTATTATAGTTAGATATTTAAAGTAAATAGATACCTTATATTCTTGGAATTTGCTCTTTATACATACGCGAATGGCACGTGCCTATAAGACAGGTCAGGGGCGTGACAGCTACGGTAAAGGAAGCTAGAAGTATTCTCACTATTCTATCTTTGTACGGCAGAGCTTCGGATCAACTGATCAATTTTGAGAAATTAGCAATAGCTTTAGTTGATGCACAGGTCAAGAGGTGAGGCTGAGGATATCGGATTGCCTTCATATTCCAGAAGTCCCTTCTCGTCAGAAGTATTTGGTATTGCCATCAGTGGTGGGCGGATCCACAAAACAAGTTTTTTCTTCAATCAAGGATCCTTCTTAGGGTTTGGAAACGAATTCAAGGGTGGAAGGAGCAATCATAGTCTATGGCCGGAAAAGAGGTGTTATTGAAAGCTGTTATTTAGGCTATCCCCACTTATTCGCTGTCCTGCTATTCCAGTTAACAGTAGGCATATTACAAGATATTCAGGCAATAATGAGAGACTTTCGGTGGGAGCAAAGCAGGATGGAGGAAGATATTGGGTTTGTGGGGATAAAATGTGTGTTTCTAAGCGAAAGGGTGGGTTGGGTTTCCCAAGCTTTTTAACATCAACCAAGCAATATTAGCGAAACAAGCGTGGCGAATTTTGGTGAATGAGAAATCACTAGCCCACCGAGTGCTCAAAGCGAAATGTTTCCCAAATAATTCTTTCTTGAAAGCCCAACGGTGCGCTGGGGTGTCTTCCACATGGTGTAGTATCTTGGAGGCCAATGAATTTGCTCATGCATGGGATTCGTAAGAGAGTAGTGACGGGGGATTCCTTCAACATTTGGAAGGGTCCTTATCATGGATGCCGCAACCAAGCAATTTCTGAGTTTCTTTTCTGCATATAGGAAGTTTGTTGCTAGGCTTATTGGGGTAAACAATCCAATTCAAGCATGAAAACTGTTATTTTCGAGATTGAATTCGAAATTATTTATAGAACTCGAGTTCGAATGAATACTAAAAATACAACTTGAGTTTGAACTCACAAAATTCATCAAAGTTCAAATTCTATTCGAGTTTGCTCGAAAGTAAGTAAAACGAGTTCGAATTCGAACTCAAACTTCAGTAGCTCAACTCATTTGAGATGTAGAAGATGTAATTTGTTTAATGAATAAATATTTAATAATTTTGCATATAATAACAAATTTTAAAAATTTTATATGTTCAAAAATTAATCTTTTATAAATTGATTCGTTTACAGTCCTAACTGGACTATAAAAGAGTGAGTGGAGTTTGGGGCGGAACTTTTATTGAGGAATTTCTTGCTCGAGGGAGAAGCCAAGAATGTAATAGCTGCGACGTATATCTGAGGAGGAGGATTTGTAGGCTAAGCGCGCTCTGATTTTGGATATTCGTAGCTCTAGATTTGGGTTTGTTTTCTCGCCTGGCTTTGGGTTATTTATCAAGGTAAACAATTGGCCCATTCTATAGCCGAATTAGCTGAGGACTCTGTTAACAAATTAGTGTGCTTTCACGAATCTCGTGTGATTGTCAAGCCAATTTATCTCGCTGATCTTGATTAGTGAATTTTCATTTTTGCCATCAGAAAAAGAAAAAAAAAAAGTATATTATAGATATTCAACCAGATAACTGCAAATCGGACTTCTAGTTTTCCAGAGAAGTAAAGAGGTGATTTCCTTCTGTCGTGTTCAGGTGTAATAATAAGAAAATTCATATATTAAGATTTGAGTACATGATCACTAAACTACAACAAAAACCTACGAGATAACAAAAAATAAATAATGAAAACTAAAAGTAAAAAACTACTTGAGAACCTGCTGATCACAAAACACCAACTTCCCACCTTTCACTCACAAAGCCCTTGTTCACCAACTGAATTCACTACCTTTCCGTAACTATATCTCAGAGGCATTCTGCCTAAAATTCTATGAAACTCTCTTATGCATTCCCCTCTCCTCTTCCTGTGGTCTCGTCTCCTGCTACTCAACCCAGCCTCCCTCTCCTCCTTCCCCACCACACCTTCATTCCTTGCATCCCCCCAATCCCTCACTCTCTCTGCCCCTACTAATACGGGTCCGGCATTCACCTTATCTGCCACCAAAAAATTCATTAGAATGTCTTCACAATTCTTGACAGCATCCACAATTTTCCGAAGCTCTTCAATCACTGTTCCACTTCCACAACTGTATTCCCACAAGTATTCCGATTTCATAATCATGGCTTTTGTGAGTATAATGGAATACTTATCCTCGTTGATGGTGTAAATCCAAGACTTGATGTTTAAATCGTATGCATGAGATCGAGCAAAGAACCCAATCAAACGGTCAGGATTGGATTTCCATACGTTGAATGATCTATGGAACGAAGTTAATGGACTTCGAATCAAGTTCCACGTCGTCATCGCAGATGAGGACAGCACGGGTATCAATTGATTCTCTGGGGTAGAATCGGGAATTCAAGCTTTGTGAGCTTTCATGGATGATGAAGATAGGGGCATTTATAGTGGAGTAAATTGATAAGTTATAGGAGAGTTCGGAGAGGGTTTGGGATGGAGTAGAAGGATTGCACCATATGATGAGGATGGTTGAGACTGACGCAGACGCAGAATACCTTGCGGCAATCGATTGCAAGAGTGGGATTCTGCGTTCTGAGTAGCCATTGATCACCACAGTCATTTGGTCTGATTGGAGAGTCTGAGGGTCCACCTTATTGTCACATGAATTAGAGTTGTGTGGATTAAGTCGGAGTGAGAAGACCAATCTAGGCAAGTTGGATGATGATATTATGATTAAGGTGAAGATGACTTTGGCTCTGAACTTATTCATTGACGAGTTTTACCATTGGAGATAGAACCTCACACCATTCCTTCAACTCATCACCACTGTTGGCTCCACGATCACAGAAATATCAAAATCTGCAAAATGAGATAACTATCTAAGGTACTCAAATGTTTGTTTGGTGTTTCTGTTTTTCTCTGCAAAACTGGAAACTCCACATATAAAAGGATCACGCAAAAGTCCAAATACATGATTTGACAAAAAGCTATATTTGTCTAAATAACAGCATCCTGTACTACCATTCAAGATTTAAAGTTCCTTGTCAATAAAAAAACTTGTAGAGCAAAATCAAAGGCACAGACCACATTGCAGAATGCTTGCAGTCCTTTGTAGATCTCATGCTCTTGAAGGAGAAAATAGACTGTTTGCCTCTAATCTTTAAAAAAAATAGCATTATCTACTGGTTGTGGAAGCCCCAACGTTTAAAAAAGACAAGGTTTTTTGAGAATGAGTATGTTGGCAGATAGAAATGCAAAGGAAATCAAAGAAACTATTTTTGTCGAGCCCAATAATTAACAACAAGGTAAAAGTCCTTACTTACTCAGCAAATAGACAAAGAAACAATGCAAGAGCTCCATAGACTGCTATGTAACATCGGGTGATATATCATTCAAAAATCTAAAAGTGCATGTCCTGATGTATGTTAAGGTCTCACCCTTCAGTTGAATCACATACTCCTCCAGACCATCGTCTTTACTTCTCCGATTAGTTAGAGAAAACAGCACAAGTTTATATGATAATCCATCTCTATATGTCGGAAATAGCAGAAAACTGCCCAGTAACATGTAGTAAAACTACCAAAAACAATAATCAACAACATGCATATGCAGAAAAATAACAG
Source organism: Cinchona pubescens (assembly GCA_025175665.1). Taxonomy (NCBI): domain Eukaryota; kingdom Viridiplantae; phylum Streptophyta; class Magnoliopsida; order Gentianales; family Rubiaceae; genus Cinchona; species Cinchona pubescens. The sequence goes on along the minus strand of JANKKI010000267.1, from coordinate 291,610 downwards.
AAGGTCAACGGATTAATCATATTAACAAGAAGGTCATAAGAAACTACTAGCAAGTTGGTATATTTCTGCAAATGGAATGCGACAGTAAAACTTACTGTTGCTGCATTGAATAACTGTTTTGTGTTACCCAAACTAGTCATTTCCCATCGAGCCACTCTTGAAGTTTTCCCGGGGGGACAAAAACACAAATATAATATACTTAACTTATTAATATATTGCAGTGAAAAATTTGAAGATTTCTTCACCATGCAAATAGAATCCAAACAAGTAAACAAGAACAAAAAATAAATGAAAACAAATAGCCACTAAAAGCAAATAAGAATAGATCCTATGATAAATTCAACTAGACGATCCTATAATAAATAATACTCCACACTTTTTTCGTAAATTAACAGGAAAATAAAATTATATGGGAAACATTAATCAAATCATGAAAAATATCCTACTACTATTCAGTGAAATATTTAAACAAACAGATTACAATCATACAACTTATCAACCCAGGAAAATATTTCACAAAAGGAAGTGAAATTTATCGAAATAATAATTATGTGACGAATACCTTAAATAAAATAATAAAAAAAAGGAAGTACTACTTCAAGTTCACCTTTAATCTGCATATACAGCTGAGAAGGCGCAAAATTGTTACAATATGGAGTTAGGCTATATTTGGTTCATAGAATTCACTGAGGAAAAGGAAAGACTTTCCTTGGAATTATAGTTCCTAGTGTTTGGTTTAAAAGGAAATGTACAAGGAAACCAATTTTGAGAAATTGGTGTGGAAAATCCCCATTGATTTTGCCTAAAACAAATTTTCACAAAAACAAGAGGAAACGATGGGAAGCAGTTGGAAAGAGGAGAAAAAACGGGTTCACACACGTGGATCCTAAATCGGGTTAAATACAAAATCGGGTTGCTTACATAAAATACAAACCAAAACCAAAAAAGAAAAAAGAAGAGAGATAAAAAGAGAGCTATGGAAGGACAGCACACAGTATGGCACCTTAAATCGATCGGATTTGTCGTCGCCGTCGCCGTCGCCGTCGCCGGTGCTTCCATGGCCAACTGAATTTAAGAGAAAGACCACCAATGGCTGCAGCTAGTTGAAATATGTCAGGAATTGGGTTTTAGGGTTCAAAACGAAGCAGAAAGGAGAAAATAGTTACTAAAATTGTACTTTTAACCCTGAACCTTCTAGTCAATGAAGTCAACCTCCCCTAAACAGATCTAGAGTTTTAGTTTATAATTTTTTCCTTGGACTTTACATATCTAAATGATATTGTGACCCCAACAGTTTTGTAAATTGATTAATCAATTTGATTGAATTCTAAATAAGTTTAGTTACAATCAAATTAGATCCAATTATAATTACCCAATTTATAGCTTTATTTTTTAATATTTAGCATCATTAAAATTGAAATCTCGAAATCTCATTTGTAATATTTACATCATTTAAGTTTAATAAAACTAAATTTGCTATTACAACTGTTAAATTTTTAGTTCATGTTCTAACACATGGCTGGGAATTATTCTCTAAAAAAATTATACTTTAAATAGTATTTTCTTTGTGGATAAAGAATTTTGCATCTTCTTTTTTTTTTTTTTTTTTTTAATGAGGAAATCAAGACAATAATATTGTAAAATTAAATGATTTAGGTGCTCATTCAATTGATTATGTTCACTAATTTGTTAATTTTAAAAAATGGGCACTCATTTCTATTGATACTAATAAGTTAATTCTTTTTAAGAGAGAAAATATTACTTTTCCATTTCCTTTTCAAAATTCATGAACCAAACACAGGAATTTCTTTCGTAAAAATCCTTTTCCTTTCCTTACTACTTTCCATAGTAACTAAACAAGGTAAGAAATTTAACATTTTCAAGAAATTTAATTTCCTTTTCCCCCCTTTCCTTTTCTCAGTATGGAATCAAAATTTGGTTGATCATTCTTCAAGGTTGTGATCTGGAAAAGAATTGAAGGAGAGAATAGAGAAAGGATCAAAGTAAAAAAAGGCTTTTGACTACATGAGATGAGGAAAATGTTGTTTCTCCTCATTTTTTCGTTGCATTTACATAATGAAAAACGACATCGTCCAACATGTGATAAATAAAGAAAACAAAGAAAATATTACATAAAATCCCCCTATTGGTATAAAGAATGTATACACTGATTCCATCTGATTTTCAAACCTACATGTGATCCCCTTGTAGTGAATTGCTAATTTTTTCGGCCAAAATTCAAAAAGTACTAGAACCAAATTTAAGTATACGTTAGTCATTTTTTACACTCACAAGGTGTCAAACTTTAAAATCTAAAGTCATGACACAGTGCACAATAAGAGAAACTATTTTGAACAACTGATGAATCATAATAAAAATAAACAATATTCATTAAGCAATAATCATGATACTAATCATTTGGATACATATCAACATTTACATGTCAATACAAAAATAACCTTAATATCATTTGGAATTGTCTGGTACCAAAAAAAAAAAAAAAAAAAAAAAAAAGAAGTAATCTTCGCTTTGGGTATAATCATTACTACTTTTGGATTACTAAATTTAATTCTAATCACTCAAATGACCAACACATCATATCTCAGTTCTTTGGTGTATATATATGTGTGTTTATATATATGTACACACACATATGTGTGTGTATATATGTATGTATACACATATATATATATACATATATATGAAGAGAGAAAGCCTAGCCGTCCAAAGCATGGGCAATGCCCACTATCTTCTTCTAATGACCTGTTAAGTTAAAAAAAAAAAAAAAAAAAAAGGGTATATGTGTTCTCATGAATTTGAAGTAGTAAATATGAAAACTTATCCAACATGTTAAACAAAATCAAGTTAACTAATGGTGGAAGGTGCTTAACATTCAGATAGATGATTAAGCATTAGCTTATAATAATAATCAGAAGAAGACGACGACGACAACAAAGGAGGAGGAGGAGGAAGAAAGCCATCACATGTCACTACTACATACCCCAAGTTACTTCAAAAATAGTTTAACCAGGATGTCTATATATTGGTTATACTAAGGCATTGTTTGGTTGATAGGAATATAAAATTAATCAGGAATATATTTTCTCGAAATATAATTTCAGAGAAAAATATTATTTTGTCATGTTTAGATACTCCTAGAAATCTTTTTAGTAAAATCATATAGTATCATTTTTACTATTTGGTTCAGAATAAAGTAAGGGGGAATGTATTTCGAAATTTTACCATATCACCAAAAATATCCTGATAGCATAATAATATGTAGAAAAATATTTATTCCATAATTTAAATTATAATTAATGATGTATAAAAATACCATCCAATGGCTCACAGGCACATGGCCATTTAGTCAAAGTGGTCAAATATACAGGAGGATATTTTAGTAATTTTTACCTAAAATCAAGTTATGAAGAAATTCAACATATTCAAAGCCCACTAATTATTCTCATACCCATGAACTATCAAACCCTATCGAGGAGGAGCATAAATAGTTAGTTGGCAAGATAAACACTCAACATTCATTATTCAGTTAACTCTAAATTTTACCAATTCAAACTCTCATTTTGCTCTCAATCTCCTTCCTAGAATAAATTCTGACTTAAGCGTCAGAGCCTCGCTCGAGGAACATAGCCTTGCTGCTCTTGTTCTTGTCGCAAGTATCATATATCATGGGTATACGCCACGCCTTTATCTTAGCGTTGGAGGACTCAGACTTTAATATTAGACTTTGGTGCTATATTTTTTACGTATCAAATTTGTTGTAAGTGTTGAGCTGTCTGTGAGAATCGAAACAAGAAGCCACCCTAATTTATCTTCAACTATGGTTTCTAGCACACACAACACCTACAGTAATAATCAAGATTCCCCAAACAAAGTATTATGTGTTTGTACATGGTGAAATTTTTTATTAAAACATATAAAATTAATCAAATTAATGCATGCACATATATTTTTTTTAAAATAAGTTGATAAAAATTTATTAGAAACTAAAAAGGTGTTAAGTGAAAATTGTCAAAAACCTCAGGGGTGGTTTTTGAAACTACCCTTTGTAATATGGCTAAGGTATATGGGGTATAAATGTCATTTCATGCATTTTAGTACCATAAAGGGACCCATTGACAAGAGGGGGAAGTAAATGATATTTTTAAAATTTTAGGGGTCCAAAGTGAATGATTAGATAAACTTCATTTACTTTATGAAATTATCCCTTAATATTTATTAATTCTTTCATTTATGCATTTCAAACTTTTTCTACAAAATTATTTCGTTATAATTATACACATAAATGAAAGGTAACTACAACTACATAATATTACAAACTCTACATTTTTTATTCAAATTTTGTGTATTAATTACAAATCCTAAACCCTGAACCCTAAAAACACAAAACCCTAAACCTTCACACTAAACCATAAATACCCTAAACTCAAACCCTAAACATTAAGCGAAAAAGATTTTTTTATTTATTTATTGATTGGTCCAAAGTATATGTTAAACGTCGTATGTTGAACAAACGACTAAGGTCGGATGCGAACATACGACTTTGGTAGTATGTTTTACATACAACTTTTCCATTTATTACTATTTACCAAAAAATTCTTACTTTGAGAAGACTTGTTGTTTTCTTCATAAAATAAGAAATTTACCAAAAAAATCACCATCTTCTTGTGTGACGGCAGTAAGATGACGGATTTTAAATATGTTGCAAAACTGCCGCAAAAAATTTTTTCTTTTTGCGTCATATTTTTTGCGTAACAAAAAGGCTATTTTGCTGTACTGGATAGAAGAAGAAAAATGAAGACTTGTGTAAGAGACAGAATATCACTGATATACCGAAGGATATTTAGAATAGTAGCAAAATAATTCTATCACGAAAAAAATGGAAAAGGACTACATACACATGTTTAAGATAACTATAAAGCACAAAAAGTATCTATGGGATTTCTCTTCGTTAAGGTTAATTGATAGATCAAACCTTACAAGTGTATGGAGAATTAACACGGGATTGAGGAAGATATGTTGGAAGGATTGTCAAAAGAGTAAATTTTAATTTACATGTAATTTATGTTGAAATTCACTTATGTTAACTATTAAAATGCCTCACACTTGTTCATGGATTTAAAATTACTAAATAAATTCTTTAACTTGTTTGGATGATGTGGGAGATATTTAGATTTGAAATTTAAATCCACCCAAATTCTCAAATTGACCCAATAATAATTTATTCAAAAACTCTCTCAATAATATATTATATTTTAATAATAAAAATATTTTTTTTCATAAAGCACACACATAGAGTGTGTCATAACCCTTTATGAATATGCCATAAAACTAGAAGTGAGATCTATGTAATTTTAAGAACCGGATTGAAGGCCAACAATTAACAAAAAAGTGTAGATTGACTTTAGGGTTAATTATATTTTACTCCTCTAAATTTGATTGAGTCTCGATTTGCCACGAGCAAACGCAAGAGTTTGACCTTAGGAGAGTAAGAGTTGTCTAGGATAAACGAGTTTAGTTGAGGTTGAACAGCGGCACGCTCAAGTTCGAATACGGTAGATATACAAGTGCTTGAAATCGAGTTTTATCGAATATTTCAACTAAATCTCGACCCGACCCGATTCTGCATACCTACTGTTAGTTTGTACTCGATTTGAGTAAGCTCGATATTAAATCGAACTTAACATCGAATTCAAATTCAACCTTTTCATAAATTATTCCAATAGATTTTACCTAAACTACTATCAACAAGTTGATGGTGAAAACAATATTTTATAATAGTAAGAACCAATTACCAATATATATTATTTATTATATCTGGGTAAATAATGTTATTCGTTTCTATGACCTATTAGTCATGAGTTCGAATCACTAAAGGGTAGAGGGTGCGGCAGGTTTTTAAATGAATAATAATAATAATAATAATAATGTCATTCGTCCCTGAACTTTGATACTTGATCCTATATTTCATCCCTAGTGTTTTGAAAGGCCTATTAAATCCCTTCAATTTGGCATTTGACTTTGACAAGTGCCTAAGTCAACTTTTGTTAGTTTTGCAGTTAACATTGCCAATCATGTACACCTCATGTGACTCAAGGGGGGGCTTGGTTGGAAACTTTTTATGGTAACTTATGTTATTTATCCCTAATATTTGGTCCAAATCCCATTTTGTCCATTAAGTTCCAAAATAAATCTTATTAGGTCCTCAAAGTTTTAGATTGAAAAAGTCCCCATGCATAAAAATAAGTGTTTTGCTCATCAATTTGTTAAAGCAAGTTTTACTGACCAACACATCCTTGAAGAAAGAAGGACACTTAAAGTCTAAACATTTAAACATAATTAATATACTTCAGTACATTAAAATTTGACCATAAGGATAAAATATTAAGGTTCAAAATTTTGAACAAAAAACAATTTTTCAGAGAGCACATAAGTTTTCAAAGTTTTAACCCAAAAATTTTTACTTTTAGCCTAGAAATTTAATTTGAAAAGGTTTCAAAATTCTAAAAGATGTAACACAATATATGAGTGCAAATAAATGCGATAAAATAATATTTATGATTTGCCTTCTAAAATTTTGTAAGTTTTGTAATTTTGTAAGTTTTGTATTTGAGTCAACATAAATTTATCAAAAAAGTAAGTACAAAAATAATTTGTGAATTTTAGTTTTGACACATAAATTTTGCGAAAGATTACATTCTCTCTAGCTAGCAAATTGTTATTTTATAACAATTTGCAAAGCAACTTGTTGACTAATCATGTCATTCCCAATATATTAATATATTTAATAATACCAACAAAAATTAGTTTGAATATGAAAAATTTTTAGTTATGAAAGACTTTTTATTTAATAAAAAGAGAAAGCAATGCTTCTGCCATTTAATGCTTGATTTTAACTCTTACTCATTTTTTTAGGGTTATAAATAAGAAAGTTTGAATATATTTTTTTATAAGAAAAATTTTTAATATTAAGAAACTTTTTCCAAAGTAAACCTTGTTTATATATTTAATTTAATTATTTTGAAAAACTAGCTGGTAATAGAATTAGATTGGTATAATGAATGACAAACGGATGCAAAAGTGTTTATAAATCCAAAACTTCGACTTTTAGAGACTTGATAGGTTCTTTTGATAGTTGATGGATGAAATAGAATATAGACCCATAGTTGAGGGACGAATAGAGTAACTTACAAAAAAAAAATCTAGTCATGTCCCCCGAGTCATCTAAGACGCACATGACTAACATCTGTTAACTCCATAACCAATAGAAGTTGGCTTAGGGTTCTTTTAAAGTCAAATGTCAATGTTAAGGGATTTAATAGGATCTTCTGAAACATCAGGAACGAGAATGGAATTGAGGGTTTAAAGTTGAGCAACGAATGGTGTTATTTACACTATTAATAAATTAGGCAAATTTTAAATAATAGATTCTAAGTTTTAAGATGAAATAAAATAGAAAGTGACAGTAGATTAACTTAGTTGAATTTTAATTGTAAGCCAAATATTTTCACTTGGAGAGCATGATAAAAGAATGGAGTCGTGCAAAAAGAAATGATGGATATTTAATTTTTAAATTTTTTTTTGACATGTTTATTTAGATACAAATAGGAAAATATTCAAAACAGAAGTTTGTTGTTTCCATCTACTAAAATAATATGAATTATCGATGTGGGCCTTTTCTAGAAATATTTGTAAGTTTTTAAGCGTGTTTAGAGGGAGGGAGAGAGGTTTGAGAACAATGTGGAAAACGATTTTGAGCAACCATAAAAGACCAAGAGAATGAATGGGTTACTGTTAGTCCTTTGGGCATGATTTCACCCATCGGCAAGGCTGCGTGCAAGCCTAGCCCCAACATTCAAATCACAGCCTACACGTCGGCTAGGCAGACTGCCATCGGCAAGGCAGTATGCGAGATTGGCAAATAGAGATAGGCAAACTAGAGTCGTTTGCGTGCTAAGTGTTCCTAAACTATGCCTTGATGGTTTGGAAGTACTTAGGGAAGATTTGGCATCAATTTGAGCAGCTTTGATGGGGTCTCAAGTGGCCCAAATAGCTCTACTAACTTTCAATAAATTGGTGTCAACCGCTGTCACTTGGAATTTTTTTTCCAAACCTTATATAGGGAAGGTATGCTCACTCCACTTCCTGGGTGGCCGGTGGGCTAGGCCGCCAGGTAGGCTGAGTAACCTGTGGGTATTGCTAGAAACCTTCCCCCATGTCCTATGAGTGATAGGCATGGTCGTGTCGGTTTCGGGATGGATGTTGGCAAACGTTGGCTTTGGGCAGCCCACGGGCACGAATAAGTTGGGAAACGTTGGCAGTGTTGCACGGGTGGCACATGCATGGACCGTTTGTTGGCTGAGCATGGCACATTGATTCAGTTCTTTGGCTTTGGCTGGCTGCCTTGGCATCTTGGGAAGGTCCGTGCTAGGCGTGGACCATGTGCTTGAGACTGGAAATCCGCTGAGCAAGCCCCGGGTGGTTACTCGGGCGATTAACAGCCCCAAAAATGTGGGGGCTGACTGGGTGGACAGCTAGGCTTCCACAACGTCCCACTACCCATGCCCCATGTTTAATGCTGATAGTGGCCAACGGTTGGGCCTTGTCAACCGTTCCCTATGCCCGTTATAACTAGCCGGTAGTTAGCAACCAAGGCAGAACGTTAGGGAAAGACCTTGGCTTTGTGCTGCACACCGGGTGCTTGTAAAAATTCTTGTTGTATGCTTTGTGTGGAAGTGATACAAAGTTGGCCATTTTTGTCTATAATTGCTTGTGTGCTTCATTTTTCTTTCGTTTTCATTGTTGCCTATTGTGCTGTGTGAGAACCTAAACGAGTTGGCTGACTAGCTTTGTGCATATTCATGTATTCGTGACAGTTCCGTATGCGTATTTTGTGTTCAACACGGTTTTGTGACAATTTGGTATCAGAGCACTGTTGTGTTGTTGTGGTGCTACAAAAATAGCTCATGACATACCAACGGGCAGTGGCAATACTCTTCCAGAGAGGATAACCCGTCAAGAGCAAGCATTTTCCTAATTGATGGACCGGCTTGGTGATTTGCTTATTGGCTACGTTTTGATGAATGATTTGCGTGAGATAAAGGCAATCTCAGCTTTTCTAAGAGAGCACATGCGAACGGTGAATGCTACTCTTGACGCCTTGGGGCAAGACTTGGCGGTGACCAAGAAAGCCGTTGCCTCTGGTGCTGGGACAGAGGCGTCGTCAAGCAAAACAGCAAAAACAAAGGTGAAAATACCAGAACCAAAGGCCTTTGAGGGTACACGAAGTGCCAAAGAGTTAGAGAACATTTTGTGGGATCTAGAACAATATTTCGTGGCAACCGGTATGCCCGAGGAAGAGAAGGTCTCTATGACCAGCATGTATTTGGCTGGCAATGCAAAGCTACGTGATGGAGAACGATGGAAAACGACTCTAACATCATTCAAATCTCGTCCTGGTCAGCCTTAAAGGACTAATTGAAGAAGCAGTTCTTGCCAACCAATACCTCATGGCTTGCCAGAGATGTCTTGAGGTGGTTGAAACATTGTGGCAGTGTTCGAAACTACGTCAAGGAGTTCTCTTCGTTGATGTTGGATGTTCATGACATGTCAGACGAGGATAAACTTTTCAATTTCATGGCTGGTCTTCGAACTTGGGCCCAAGCGAAGTTGAGACAGTAAGGGGTTCAAAACTTATCCCAAGCCATAGCGGCTGCCAATCGGTTGGTGGATTTCAAGACTGTCTCGACCCAAGAGAAGAGAAAGGACCGGAAAGGCAAGGGAAAAGAGCCGAAAGATAGCGAGTATACCAATGGAAATGATGGAAAACGGGACAGAAATGGGATCGGTGAAGGCTGGAAATTAGACGGGTTTTGAAAAGGCCGACAAAAGAAGGGTGGTTGCTTTATTTGTGTCAGTCACTGGGACGGCCCTCACCTGATGCGTGAGTGTCCCAAACGTGAGAAGGTGAATGCTATTGTGGCAGAAACGGATGATTGTGACATTCCTGTCCTGACTCGAATAAATCCCTTGATGTTGGTAAGTGCCATCAATGCTGAGAAAAGTTCCCGACCCCGTGATGGTTTGTTGTATATCCAGGATAAAGTGAACAGAAAGGATGTTCTAGCCATGGTGGACACTAGGACGACCCATAGCTTTGTAATTGGATGTGAGATCCGTTGTTTGAAGTTGGAACTAAAGGAACACGGGTACCGTTCAAGACTGTAAATTCAGAAATACAGCCTTTGCTTGGTGTTGCATCAGTTGGGCTGAACTTGGCCCGTGGAGAGGCAAGTGCAACCTGATGGCAGTTTCGTTAGATGACTTCAACCTGATATTGGGGAAGGAGTTCATGGCTACAAATAAAATCTTCCCAATCCCTCATTTGGATGGTGTGATGATTGCTGATGAAAGGTGCTTATCTTTCATCCACTTCTGTTTTTGTTAGAACTAATGTTAGCGTTGGTCTTTCATCTAGTGGTGACAGGGACAAACGGGGTAGCCAAATCTCGGCTTGACGGAAATCAAGCCCGACATGTTCCAAGAGTTGCCAGATTGTTGTGTGGCAGGACTGGATGAGTTTGCCGATATCATGCCACCCGGGTTGCCTAAGAAGCTGCCCCCTCAACGTGTTGATAATCATCATATTGAACCAGTCCTTGGAGCAATACTCTCGGCTCAAGCTCCCTATCGCATGGAGTTTGTCAAATGGAGGAGGCAGCATGGTGCCGTTGTAGCCGATGGGGATGGCCCATCTTGTGCTATGAAGGGTTCCTTGTAGTTGGTGTGAGACACCAACAAAAACCAACTCTCTTAGGTGCTAGTAAGCATAGGGGTCCTTCGGGTGAAGGACATGGCAGTAGGTAGATGCCGGGTGCTAAATACAGGCGGGTTTCTTAGCTAAGAGAATGCTGGCAGTGGGTGGCTGCTAGGCAAAACGGGGTATAAGGATGCTTGTTGGCACAATTGAGAACGTAGCAAACAAACACAACGAGACTTGGACAAAATCAGTCGGACATGGGATCTTGCTGATTGTGGGAGCCGAAACACAAGGAGGGTAGTGTGCTATGTTGGTGTGTTGGTCTTGGTTTCAGGGGAAACCAACGCAAGTCTTTTGTACGGACAAAGACCGAGCATTGTGCATGGTGCCTTGGCTGTGTGGTGGTCAAAACGACTGATGTTTTCTAAACCTTATTTTGATGATGACATAAACACTTAACTCTGTAAACTAGTTTTTGTAGGATGTTATCTGTTTTGTTGGAAATAGGGCTTTCGGACGCACTGAACCGTCCGAACTGGGTCAAAACTTCTCGGATGCATTGCACTGTCTGAACGAACAGGCAGAAAGAAATAGGATCCTACTGCCTCTCTTTAGGATGACCATGACCGTCCGAAACCTCTATTGGACGAAGGATCGGACACATGCACGAATGTCCGAACGAAGCTCTTCAGCAACTCTTATGCATGAACATCAGACACTGTGTCGGACGCTTCCAATTTGTCTCGGACGTCCGAAACCCCAACGGCTACTTTTTGTGCATTTATTATTTAGCCGTTAGAAAGTAGTTGCAACCACCATTTATTGCTCTTATAAATAACTGCTTTGATATCAAGTAAAAATCATCTAATACATTGAATACAAGCCTTAGAGAAAAGCAATTTAAGTACAAATTGGCTATAGTGCTTTGTTGTATTAGTGTGCAGTTGTGAGTGAAATTCAACTTTGAGTGGAGTGATAATCTTGTACAAAAGTGTGGTTGTAAGTAAAATTCTTGGCTCAACTAAAAGAGTTTTAGTGTGAGCAACAAGTTTCCAACTTTGTAAAGATTATTGGCTCACCAAGTGTGTGAAGCATTCTAGTGATTTAATAATCCAAGCTTGCTAGCTTGGAAGTATTGGTTGTTTAATTTTCTCTCTTTACTTCACTGTTTCATTGATTTTATTATATCAGTTTATATTCAGAAGAAATCTCAATATTTCTGAAAGTATAATTTTTAAGAAACCTAATTTACCCCCCTCTTAGGTTACTTTGGGACCAACAATTGGTATTAGAGCTTGGTCTCATTTTATTGCTCAAACTGCTTTTGAGAAAAGAACTATTATGGCAACCAACAATGCTCTATTCTTTGAGGGTCAATCCGTTACTAGGCCCCCTATGTTTAATAGGGCAAATTTTATTAGTTGGAGAGATAGAATAAAAATATTTTTGCATCTATTGACATTGATTTGTGGTATGTTGTCAATGAAGGTCCTTTTGAAGTTTCTATTATTGATGATCACACAAATAGAAGAAGAGAAAAGACAAGGGATGAGCTCACTCCACAAGACAAGGCAAACTTGACGTTAAATGCAAAAGTCATGAATGTGCTATATAATGCCTTGGATGCAAATGAATCAACTCGCGTGAAGGGATGCATTTCCGCTAAAAAAATCTGGGATATATTGAAGGAAATCCATGAAGGGAGCGACGATCCGTTCGTGAGCAAAAGAAATCCTTACTTGTTGCTAAGTATGAGTCCTTCAAGATGGAACCACATGAGAACATTGACAAAATGTACTGTAGGTTCAATGACATCATAAAGGATCTTGAAGCCTTGGGCAAGGAGTACTCTTTGGGTGAAAAAAATAGAAAAATCCTAAATGCTCTATCCAAAGAATGGGATGCCAAAACTATTGCTATAGAGGAAGCCAAGAATTTAAATTTAATGCCTATTGAATCACTAATCAATTCTCTTACTTCTTATGAATTAAAGTGAAAGGCTAAAGTAGTGGATGATGAAGAAGCAAGGCCAAGAAGGAGCATTGCTCTAAAGACCTCTCAAGAAGAAATGAAAACTGCTCCCTCAATCTAGAAGATGAAGATCTTGATGAAGGAGATCTTGCACTCATCACCAAAGGATTTCTTAAACACTACATCAACAAACGAAGAATGAGAAGAGGCGGAGCTACGAATTCAAATAATTTCAAAGGAAAGAAGAATGTCAAGGCTTGAAATGAAGAAGCAAAACGAAAGATGTTTTGAATGCGGTCAACTCGGACACTTTGCAAATGAGTGTCCTTCCAAGAAAAAGAAGGAAGGAAGAAAACCTAGATTCAATAACTTTCAAATCACATGGGATGATTGCAACTCCGAAGGAGAAGTTGAAGAAGAAATGGAGTCGGCACAAATGGCCTTTATGGCTATTGGAGATGATGAGGTAAATTCTAACTATGACTCCAATGATGAAAATGATGAAGATGATCTTGAAGTAACTATGACTCCAATGATGAAAATGATGAAGATGATCTTGAAGCTTTCATTTTGAAATTGCATGATAGCTTAAAGGAATCATATGCTAGAAATAAGGAGTTAGTTAAAAAATCAAATGCTTTATTAAATGCTAACTCTAAACTTGTGAATGAAAATAATAGGCTATCGCAAGAAAATCGTGATTTGAAGAAAAGAATGCATGTGGGATCCAAGGTCAAGGAAGAACAAGCCTCTTCTTGAAGAAAAGAATGGATGACTTGAATGCTCTTTTGACTAGAAAGAAAGAAAATGTTGTTGATTTAAAAAGAAATAGAAATGTAGTAATCAACAAAAATTTTGTCACGTTTAGAAGGGATGACTTATGTGTTGTAAAACTAAAATCATCTTTATATGGAAATAAAAATATTATTTGTAGATATTGCCAACAATATGGACATGTTAAGAATATGTGTTATGTAAAGAAGAACGAAAAGCTTGGAATGAAAGTTGTATAGATTGTTAGCAATTTCACTAACTCAAATGGATCCAAGAAAATATGGGTACCAAAAGTTATCAATTGATTTGGTGTGTAGGTACTCAACATCACCAACAATGCTAAGTGGTTTATAGATAGTGGATGTTCAAGGCACATGACGGGTGATGCTTCTCTCTTCACGAATCTCACATCCAAAAATACTGAAAAAGTCACTTTTGGATATAACAATAAAGCAAAATCAATCGGCATTGGTGATGTAGGTGTATAAAAATAGTGAAACCTTGATTAAGAATGTGCTTCTTGTTGATAATTTGAACTATAATTTGTTAAGTGTTAGTCAACTTTGTGACAAAAATGTATATGTAGTACACCACCAAGCATGAATGTCTTATTCTTGATAAAAATCATGTTGTTTTATTCAAGGGCACTAGGCACAATGATGTTTATGTGATTCATCTTGATAAAATTAGCAATAGCAATATAAAATGTCTTACCGCTTCCAAGATGATCCTTGGCTTTGGCATAGAAGACTTTGTCATTTTAATATGGATTTGATTGAAAAACTTGCTAAGAAAGATTTAGTAAGAGGTTTGCCAAAACTAAAATTTTTGAAAAATAAAATTTGTGATGCATGCCAATTTGGTAAACAAGTCAAAGTATCTTTTAAACCAAAAAATTTTGTGTCTACTCATAAACCTTTAGAATTGTTGCATTTAGACTTATTTGGACCTTTCAATATGCTAGTCTTGGTGGTTGCAAATATGCTTTTGTTATTGTAGATGACTATTCCAGGTATACTTGGGTATTATTTCTTGTTCACAAAAAATGAGGCGTTTGAAAATTTTGTAAAATTGTTTTCCAAAATTCAAAATTTATTAAATTTAAAAATCATTCGTTTAAGAAGTGACAATGGTGCCAAATTTAAATTTGGAGGTTTTCCCGACTTTTGTGATCACAACGGTATTTCTCATGAATTTTCGGTTGTTAGAGTCCCTCAACAAAATGGTGTTATCGAAAGGAAAAATAGGACTTTTCAAGAAACCGCTAGAACTATGATTAGCAAATGCGACTTACCTCAATACTTTTGGGCCGAAGCGGTTAACACGGCTTGTTATGTCATGAACCAAGTTTTATTAAGATCCCTTTTAAACAAAACACCTTATGAACTCCTCTTTTGTAAAAAAACCCATTGTGAGCTATTTTAAAGTTTTTGTTTGCAAATTTTTAATTTTAAAAATCAAAGAAAATCTTAGAAAATTTGACAAAAAATCGGAAGTGAAGGAATTTTTCTAGGACATTCTAGTGACAAGAAAGCACACCGAGTTTATAGTAGAAGAACACTCTTGATTGAAGAAGTTGTGCATGTTACATTTGATGAAACTAACGATGTTATTTCAAAGAATTTATGTGAAGATGAAGATGTAGGTATTCTAAAGGAGCTCGAAAAGCTTGTTATTCATGAAGACCATCAAGAGATCACATCAAGCAATGATGTCAACAACCATCAAATAGATGATGAAAAGAATGAAGATACTCCAAATGATCTTCCGAGAGCTTGGAGACTTGTCTCTAGTCACCCTCAAGATTTAATCATAGGTGATCTATCCGATGGGGTAACTACTCTCTCTCATAAACCTTTGAATAGTAATTGTGCTTTACTTTCTCACATTGAACCTAAACATATAGATGTTGCTTTGAGTGATGAATTTTGGGTTAATGCCATGCAAGATGAACTTAGTCAATTTGAGAAAAATAGTGTATGGACCTTGGTTAAAAAAAGACCATCTTCTCATCCCGTTATTGGAACTAAATGGGTCTTTAGAAACAAATTAAATGACCAAGGTGAAATCATAAGGAACAAAGCTAGACTTGTTGCTAAAGGTTATGATCAAAAAGAAGGTATTGACTTTGATGAAATCTTTGCTCCTGTGGCTAGATTGGAATCCATTCGCATGTTTCTCGCATTTGCATGTTTCAATAATTTCAAATAATTTCAAATGGATGTCAAAAGTGTATTTTTAAATGGTTTTATTGATCAAGAAGTTTTCGTTGAACAACCTCCCGACTTTGAAAATAAAAATTTTTCAAATTATGTTTTCAAACTCTCCAGAGCTTTATATGGTTTGAAACAAGCTCCAAGAGCTTGGTATGAAAGATTAAGTGGTTTCTTGTTAGAAAATGGATTTAAAAGAGGTGTAGTTGACACCACTCTTTTTACAAAAACAAATTTAAATGGTTTGTTAATTGTTCAAATTTATGTTGATGATATTATTTTCGGATATGTCCTATGCAACTAATAAGAATTTGTGCAAAGACTTTTCATATTTAATGAAAAAAGAGTTTGAGATGAGTATGATGGGCAAACTGCAATTTTTCCTCGGACTTCAAATTCATCAAACTAAGGAAGGAACGTCTATTACGCAAATCAGGTACACAAAGGAGCTACTCAAACGATTTGGAATGGAAGATTGCAAACAAGTTGGTACGCCAATATACACTTCAACCAAACTTGATAAAGACGAAGAAGGTAATAGTGTTGATGAAAAATACTATAGAGGTATGATCGGAAGTCTACTTTACTTAACAGCCAGTAGACCAGATATCATGTTTGCTGTTTGTTTATGTGCTAGATTTCAATCTTGCCCTAAAGAATCACATTTCATAGCTGTTAAAAGAATTTTTAGATATCTCAAGGGTACAATGAATTTTGGTCTGTGGTACCCAAAATCCTCTACATTTGATTTAATTAGTTATTCTGATGCTGCCTTTGCTGGATGTAAAATTGATAGAAAAAGTCTACCAGTGATATGTGTCATTTTCTGGAAAATTATCTTGTGTCTTGGTTTAGCAAAAAACAAAATTCTATTTCTCTTTCTACGGCTGAAGCCGAATACATTGCTGCTAGAAATTGTTGTGCTCAACTTCTTTGAATGAAACATACTCTGAAAGACTTTGGTGTCCTTTTTGATTGTGTTCCTATAAAGTGTGACAACACTAGTGCAATTAATCTCACAAAAAATCCTGTAATGCACTCTAGAACCAAACACGTTGATGTTCAGCATCATTTTATTCGAGATCTTGTTTGTAAAAAGGAAATTCGTGTTGATTTTGTGCCTACTTCAGATCAACTAGCTGAAATTTTTACAAAACCCTTAGCTCTAGATCGCTTTGAAACTCTCAGAAAATGTTTGGGAATTTTACAGATCAACTTGACATAGATTCTTGGTTCGGACACACTCATTCGTCCGAACGACTCTACCTTTCGGACGCTGTGTTTTGTCCGAAAACTACCTATCTTCTTTAGCTACGACGCTCATAATCGTCCGAACGATATTCATTTTATTCACTAAACTCTCTGGAATTCTTCCGAACGCGCAACATCGTCCGAAAGAACTTCAGACGCACTGGATCTTCCATCGGCCATCTGTTCATCAGCTTTCGGACGCTTCTTAGGACGCACACCAAACGTTCGGCCGTCCGAACGGTCTCCCTGATTCCATTAAAACCATCCATCTTTCTCATTTCGGACTTGCCCAAACCCCGAAACCCTCTCTGGCAAAAATTGTTCCTTCAACACCCCCATCAAATTCCTACCTCTTTCCCAAAATTGGTTGAAAAATTATCCTCTCTAGCGTATTTCTCACCTAAATTATATCAATTTTTCACATCTACCATCTCATTGCATCAAATTCTTACCAATCTTTCAAAAACTAAAATTTTCCTCATTTTCCTTCCCATCCTTCACAATGGTTAAATCTCGCGGAGGCTCTTCTACCGAAAATCGTGGACGAAAAACTAAGGGGAAAGCTCCAGTCCGTGAGGAGAATCATCTGCTACTCCCCAAGTATCCACAAATCCAATCCTGCAGAAATTCATTGATGCCAAGGCATCTGAACGGTATACATCCCTTTTAAGTAAATTTGTAATCGTTCAACGACCTGCTTCTCAAAGTTTGTTTGATGAATATAATCTACCCATTGTCAAAACCTATTTTGAAAAACAAAATTGGGGTCACCTAATGCATATTCACTTACCTGTATATCATGACATGGTGCTTCTATTCACTGCCAACTTCGGAAAGGCCCCACTGTTCGCACCTTAACTTCTCGTGTTAACAGCACCAACCTTGAGATTTCATCCAACATCATTAACACTATTTTTGAATGTGAAGTCTCAAACCCAAATGAATTTTCTTATTTCTTTTTCTTAGATAAATGGCCTGCTGTTGATACTCGATTTGACATCGGTAAAGTTAGGGCCATTTTTAACATTAATTTTAAACAGGTCTCGGAAGCCAAAACTACATTATTCACTCCTGAACTGCAGACAGCAATATTCTATATACTCTTGTCACAAATTTGTTATTGCCAACTGACGGGCATCGCACTGAGCCCAGTAAAATGCAGCTTTACTTATTTTTTTGTGTTTTCAAGGGCATTCCTCTTGACTTTGGATATACCTGAAGAAACATTCCCTTTGGCAAATTCCTCACCAAAATTTTTGATTTCTTCGAAGTTCCTTTCAGCGGAGATAAACAATTTCCTCCTTATTTTAACAAATTTATATTGAAAGAAAAGGCCTCCGATTTTCTAACGGTCAATGGTTAACTAAGGCAGCCTTTGATTTGGCACATTCACAATCCCATGCCTCCACCTCTGATTTCGCTCTTCCCCATTCTCCTCCTCAACCACCTCCACCACTCCATGATCCTCATCCATCTACCTCTGAACCGTCACTTTCTCACATCTGTGGCCTTCTCACCTCCTTGAGTACTCAAGTCAGTTCTTTTCAACGTCGCACTAATCGAAAGTTAAAACGACTTGAGACTCGCTAGTGTATCGCTTATCCAAGAGGCACTTAGCCTTGGCATGTCTGTTTCGGTTCAGGTTCAATTTGCCAATCTTCAGTCCCAATATCTACTCGACTCATCTTCCGACAGTGATGAAAATGAAGATGGAAATGTTCGTGAGGATGATGAAGAGGCTGCCAATACTCAAGAAGCTGCCAATGACGATGAGGATGACAATGAGGATATTGACGACACATTTGATTTCATCATGTAACGACACACCGGAGAAGAGGAAGACAGTGAAGCCACTAATGAAGACGTTCCTTCAAAACGTCAAAAGACTGAAAAGCGATCCAAGAAGAAAAATGATTCGCATTAGTTCTTTTGACCTCTGTGTTTCATTTTTTAGCACTTCTTTATTTTTTAGGACTTCCCGTCGATTTTCCCTTTTTATGTATTCTTGAATTAAGTACTGTTGATCTTTTAAGATTATGTATATGAAGTTTTTTTTTTATGAATTTCTGTTAAATACTTGCATGATCTCAGGGGGAGCTTTGTTAATCTGATGATGTCAAAAGGGGGAGTAGTCTTCTATGTCCT
The DNA here is from genome assembly GCA_025175665.1 of Cinchona pubescens. Taxonomy (NCBI): domain Eukaryota; kingdom Viridiplantae; phylum Streptophyta; class Magnoliopsida; order Gentianales; family Rubiaceae; genus Cinchona; species Cinchona pubescens. The sequence continues at coordinate 272,479 of JANKKI010000267.1, read as the reverse complement.
TTATATTGGAAAATGATTAGTCTTGTCCAATTGTTTTTACATAATTACTCCATGAAGGTTTGTCATCATCAAAAAGGGGGAGATTGATGTTTTTCAAACCTTATTTTGATGATGACATAAACACTTAACTCTGTAAACTAGTTTTTGCAGGACTGTTATATGTTTTACTGGAGACAGGGCTTTCGACGCACTGAACCGTCCGAACTGGGTCAAAACTTCTCGGACGCATTGCACCGTCCGAACGAACAGGCAGAAAGAAATAGGATCCTACTGCCTCTCTTTACGGACGAACATGACCGTCCGAAGCCTCTATCGGACGAAGGATCGGACGCATGCACGGACGTCCGAATTCAGGTAGCTCTTCAGCAACTGCATGAAGATGTTACATTGTGTCGGATGCTTCCAATTTGTCTCGGACGTCCGAAACCCCAACGGCTACTTTTTGTGCATTTATTATTTAGCCGTTAGAAAGTAGTTAGCAACCACCATTTATTGCTCTTATAAATAACTGCTTTGATATCAAGTAAAAATCATCTAATACATTGAATACAAGCTTTAGAGAAAAGCAATTTAAGTACAAATTGGCTATAGTGCTTTGTTGTATTAGTGTGCAGTTGTGAGTGAAATTCAACTTTGAGTGGAGTGATAATCTTGTACAAAAGTGTGGTTGTAAGTACAATTCTTGGTTCAACTAAAAGAGTTTTAGTGTGAGCAACAAGTTTCCAACTTTGTAAAGATTATTGGCTCACTAAGTGTGTGAAGCATTCTAGTGATTTAATACTCTAAGCTTGCTAGCTTGGAAGTATTGGTTGTTTAATTTTCTCTCTTTACTTCACTATTTCATTGATTTTATTATATCAGTTTATATTTAGAAAATCTCAATGTTTCTGAAGTATAATTTTTAAGAAACCTAATTCACCCCCCCTCTTAGGTTGCTTTGGAACCAACAACGACAAGGTTGGGAAAATGGAGACAAGCTGTGTTGGTTTCTTACCGAAACTCAGAGACTAACCCATGGGGTTTCAAAAACGTGCAACGGGCAGTTCCTATGGTGGAACGTAAGTGGTAAAATGCTTCTGTCCTTGTTTAGATTATTCAAGTTTCCATTTTACTTATTTAATTTTTATGGCACGAGGGTGCCAAGTGACTGATGTTGTTGCTAAGTGGTTGGCAGAGTATGTAGTGTACTTCATTTGTTATCCATGTGCATTGTCTTAACTAAGGCAGGTTGGCTACACAATGTGACAACTTGATGTGGAATTCAAAATTCAGGCAACAAATGCAACTTAAATGAAGCCTAAGACAAAAAAAGAGGCTTTCAGTCACTAAGTTAGCCGAATGAATGGAAAAATTGCTAAAGTCGTGTAGGAAAATCGGCAATAGAGCTGCACAGTGGCAAGACTGGTGCAAATTTCAGCAACTGGTGTGTTCTATTCGGATAGCAAGTGCTGTTGCTAGAGGCTGGCAGTTGGCATTGATGAGGGCATCAATCTCTGTCAAGTGGGGGAAGTTTGTTAGCCCCTTTGACATGATTTCACCCACCAGCAAGGATGCGTGCAGGCCTGGCCCCAAATAGCCTGCATGTCAGCTAGGTAGACTACCTATCGGCAAGGCAGTGTGCGAGATTGGCAAACGGAGGTGGGTCAACTTGAGCTGTTTGTGTGCTAAGTGTTCCAAAACTATGCCTTGGTGGTTTGGAAGTCCTTAGGGAAGATTTGGCATCAATTTGAGCAGCTTTGATGGGGTCTCGAGTGCCCCGAATGGCTCTACTAATTTTCAATAAATTGGTGTCAGCTGCTGTCACTTGGGATTTTTTTTTCCAAACCTTATATAAGGATGGTATGCTCACTCCACTTCCTTGGTGGCCGGTGGGCTAAGCAACCCGTGGGCATTGCAAGGAACCTTCTCCCATGTCCTATGAGTGCTAGGCATGGTCGTGTTGGCTTCGGGACGGATGTTGGCAAACGTTGGCTTTGGGCAACCCAAGGGCACGAATAAGTTGAGAACACGTTGGCCGTGTTGCACGGGTGGCACGTGCATGGACCGTTTGTTGGATGAACGTGGCACATTGAGTTTTTTGGCTTTGGCTAGCTGCGTTGGCATCTTGGGAATGTCCGTGCTAGGCGTGAATCATGTGCTTGAGGTTGGAAATCCACTGAGCAAACCCCAGGCGGTTATCAAACAGCCCCAAAAATGTGGGGGTGACTAGGTGGACAGCTAAGCTGCCACAACGTCCGACTACCCGTACCCCACGTTTAGTGCTGATAATGGCTAACTAGCCAGTAGTCAGCAACCAAAGCAGAATGTTAGAGAACGTTAGGGAGAGATCTTGACTTTGTGCTGCACACCGGGTGCTGGTAAAAATTCCTGTTGTATGCTTTGTGCGGAAGTGATACAGAGGTTGGCCATTTTTTACTGTAATTGTTTGTGTGCTTCGTTTTTCTTTCGTTTTCATTGTTGCCTATTGTGCTGTGTGAGATCCTAAACAAGTTGGCTGATTAGCTTGTGTGCTAGACCATCAACGACAAATCCGTGTGCTGTGCTTTGTTGCGCATTTTCAGCATGGTTTTGTGACAGTTACCATAATCATCATATGTGGACAGTCCAAGTCTCTAAAAAATAGCTTGGGGCATAAAAGAAAAGTTTGGGGAACAGGGCAAGTATTATGCTTTTACTACCCACCCAACCCATTATAAAATGCATATATCATACATACTGCATAATGAAACCCCTCCCCCAAAAAAAAAAAAAACCACATAATGCAACCCGAGGTTGCCATCCCTTCCGGCCCATTATTTTCTGGTAGTAATTTGCCCCTTAAGAAAAAAAAATTATTTATATTTAACCTTCCTAATTAACCGTCAAAACTGACGTTTAGTCAAAACGTTAGAATATGACGCAAAACTAATAAATTGCCTCGTATAGTTTTAGAGTTAGTTATGATTTATCCCTTGTAATAGTGAAAAAATTATATTTTATTCCCTATAACGTCTTAAATTTTCACCTTACTCTTATAAAGGTAGATAAAATGTCCAAACTATGTAATTTTTTTTTTTTTTGCCCATAAGGGTCTTTGTAGTTTTGCAAGTTAATTAACATGTTAATTTGTTTGTCATCATTTTAACAATGATTTTTAATGGAACATTTAAATATTTTAGAATTGAATTAAAGTAGTTTAGGCTTTAAAGTAGGTATCAATTAAAGTTAGTCTGATTCGTGTATTTTTTTATTTTATTTTATTTTATTAGTGAAATTGTTTTTTTTTTTTCTGTAATCCTCAAGAATTGTGTTAATGTAATTTTGTGTGAAATTTTTACCTATTCTAAGCATGTCCAAAGAGGGTCATCACGAGTCTCTCCCATTCAAGACTTCTAGACTCTTTTTGCCTTACTATTGTTGCTATGCCTATAGTTATAATGTTGGCGCAAATTGGAATCCGATTTTAGCAGCAACAAAAAATTTTCGGTTGTGGCCTGTGATGGCGTCGCAGGTAGAATCTTCTATTAAAATTATTTAACGAACTCCATGAAACGCCGTCATTTATCTTTATTAATTCAGTAATTTTATAAAAGTAGGGTAAAGTATAAATTTCTATTATTATAGGAGTAAGTGTCACTAATCATAGACACGGCTAATTTTAGGAGGTGCAAACTGCAAAGTCTAATTAACTCTACTCTTTATGATATCTTGACTTGGTATTGCTTCGAATTAAAGTGTATTGGTTTTATAAGCCGTCATGACGACTAATTCAATCGTTTGGAACTGGAGTAGTCATCCATCTAGAAAAAGAAATCAACAAGACACAAAAGAAATAAGAGGAAAAAACAATTAACTTTTGTTTTTTGGGTTTTTAATTAACATTAAAAGATACACTGAATGACTCGTTTAATACAGCTAGGCCATTGATCATTGTATAGTCAGTTCATCTTTCTCTTCCTTTTTTGTTTCAACTGTTTTGGGACAGTATGATCGATCGGCCTTTACCTGGTAACCCAATGAAACACTGACCTTTCAAAATTTGTCATTCAGGATGATCTTCGCAAATAAAAGAGTAGAAACAGCTCTACAAATTCTGCATTCTCCTCATCTATAGTAACTAATAAGAAGAAAAATTCCACCCAAAAGTCCACACTGCAAGGTGGAAATGCATCTATTGTCAGGCTAAGACTTCAATCCATGGGTCCTGTTTGTAAGTCTAGAAGAAAGATTAACAGCTCCTCTTTGCAAATACGTGATGAAGCAGATGAAGAAGCTAATGATTTTGTTAATCAGTTTGCAATGGAAAAATGGCCTAGTGATCGTAATGATGATTCTTGCAAGTGGTTATCTTCAGGTAGTTCTTCCCCTTCATGTTGTTTTGAGAATAAAATATTTGGCAACTTATTGGAATTCTCTCTTGATGACTGGTTAGTCTCTCGTTTGATTTTTTGTGAAAATTACAGTCCAATTTTTAGCGCAGCAATTTCTTTCTTTGATGGATCAAGAGTAAATCCACTGGAAGAAGAAATACTGAATGAAGACAGTTTTTTGGTAGAAGAAATGACTTCTTGGCAAATAATGAATTCTACAGAAGCAGAGGATAAATTTGGAAACTTATTTGAAGATTGCAAAACTTGTGACAGCAATTTTTTATTGCCTGAAATGTGGGAATTTCAAGAAGGGATTTTGAGCTCCTTAATTGATCTTCAAGACGATGAAAATTCAGAGTGGATTTCTGATTCTGAGATGAACTTTCTCCAGATTGATTTTCCTAGTCCATCATATAAGAGCAGCTCCTCAGATTTGGTTCCATCCATTGACTATGTTAGAGATGCTGAATTGACAGAATTGGCAAATGCTCGGACAGATGAACCAATTTTCTGGCCATTTGTTCAGAAGTTCGGTTGTTGGAGTTCTGAATTGTCTAAGGATTTTTTTATCATGTCGCCGCGAAGGGACATAAATAAGTTGTTACTTCAGAATACCAAAATGGAGTTCAGGGAGAGGCGTAAAATTTTGATCAACTCCAAATTAGCATCAGCAAATATTTTGGAAAAGAAACACAAAAGAAGAAATAAATAATAATGTTAAGCAGACTAACGCTGCTACAAATCGTAAGTCCTCGAAATTGATTAGATCTTTGTTGGAAGATGATATTGTGAGACACAAAAATGAAGAGAATTCTATAGAAGAAACAATAATAGATCTTGACAAGCATTTTATTTTCTCGGGGGAAGATTTTCTAGGAGTGCAAGAACTGCCAATTGAAAACTTGTTAGGCCTCCATGAGTTTGATGGCCATGAAGGGATTGAGCTAGAGTTCAACCAAGATTCTCTTTTCATGAATGAATCTTTCAAGGGAATCTCTGGTACAAGGTCTTGAGACCATCTGAATTCCTGAGCTGATTTTATATCTGATCGGCAATTCATACGAGGATAGCATGTTTGTACTAAACTAAATACCTATGTTCCTAAAATTAATGCTTTATGCGAAATTGATGACTCCCAATTTTTGTAAAACATGAATCTCATAGTGCTATTTTTCAAAAATCAAGTTTGACAAATATTGCGCCTAATTAGGGTGCTATAATATAGACAAGAATGGTGAATGATTAGACATTGATAGTATGAGGAACAAGTGAAAATTTATACTATTATAAAAGTGAGTTTATTTTTCTCTTCAAGTGTTTCTTCTTTTTTCGTACCATTGTTAGAAAGTGCAGTCGTTTGCACCTTCTTGATTGTGTACATCATCCACTATGTATTCCACAGCGTCTTCGACTGCATCACATTTTTTGAGACTGAACCACCCTTTCTTGATCTATTTAATTTGCCCATGATCAAATAATTAAAGCCTAAACAAGTATGTATTTATGATGGGCAATTATGTGAAGATACAAGATTTTTTTAGTTGCAGAATTCCTAATTGTTAATATAATCAATATGTATGTTATTAGTATTATACTAGGAGTCCTCTAAGTATGAGATCATAGAACTCTTCTAAGTATGAAATCATAGAACATAATAGAAAACACTCTAATTTGTAATTGATGTATCTATGGCTAGATTGTATTGTGACTCTTCTATAAGCAATTTGACAGAGATTATCATTTAGTTACACATTTTCTCATCTTAAAATACTCTCCAATGTTGGGAGAAGGGAGGGGAAAAAAAGAGCAATCCTCTATTGAGTTTGTTCAAAATTCTAAATTTTTTAAATACAATTTTGTTGCATGAGGTCAAATGATTCTAGCAAGAGTTTATCAAATTCACCAGCAACTTTTGGGGGATTGTTACTTGGAAATTGCCTTCAACAAAGACTAAATTCACTTAGAATTGTGACCACCATACTTTCAACTTCCTAATTGAATATGATTATGATAAAGATCTTCTTCTTTTTTTCCTTTTTTTTTTTGGTTTACCTTATTTTGGCTGAATTTTTTTGATCTCTTTTGCTTATAAAGGTTAAAAAAGTTGAATTCAAGTAAGATTTCAGGTTTGGTTTCATTTGTTTTTATTTTGGTGTTTTTAAATTTTTGGTGAATTCAAGTAAGAAAAGAGGATGAAGTTATATGTGTAATAATTAGTGGTAGTTATTAAAATGATATTATTAATGCTAATAAAGGGTAAGCTGAAAAATTGATAAAGTGACCGACACTAAAAATGAGTCTCACTTTATATATAGTGTGGATAATTACCTAAATGTGTTTGTAATTAACACATAAGTTATATCTAGATGATAAAAGTTTTTAAAGATTCATCAAAGAAAAAAAACAAAAGAATCAAAATGTCTAGTTTTAAGAATATACTACATAAAATTAGCTACAAAAAATGACACCTACTAAAACAGCACAACGCAGTACAAAACTATATCCACAATAAAAACAAATATTAATTAATGAATGGTACAAGGCAATGTCATCTAAAACAAGATACCAAAGAATAAATAAAAAAAAAATGCTTGTACTAGATTTAGATTGTATTTGGATGGGTGAATTTGAATTGGAAGGGTTTGAATAGAGTGGATTTGAAATGATATCAAACTCGGGCGAATTTGAAATATACTTGTTTAACTATTAACATTATACTCTTACTTATTTGTCCGAATTTCAAATCACTAACTAAATCTTTTAACTTGTTTGCATAACATAAAATGGAATCATATTCTCACTTGTTTGTGAATTTCAAATCACCAACTAAATATCTTAATTTGTTTAGATAATATAAAATAGATTTGAATTTGATATCCAAACCAAACCAAATCCCTCCATCTAAACACAACCTTGATGAAATTTATAGGTTCATGATAAAAAAAAAAGTGCAAATAAATTTTTTTGTTAGGTTAACTTAAATTAATAGGCTTATATTTAATTTATATGTTCACAATTGCATTCTCCCAAGTTTCAAGAAAAATAATTACACTTGTTTTAGTTGATTAAATAATTGTGTCTTAGTCCTTGGGAACAATTTTCTTTTATCTAAAATTTACAATGCTAGATCTAATGTTGCTTAACATTATCTTGCTAAATCCAATCATACTTGAGATATAATTGCAACACACTTGCTTTTTTCTATCCATAAAAGAACATGACTTTAATTAAACAAATAAAAGATTAAAACTATACACACATTATTGGGAAAACCAACTTAGTAGTCCCTTAGATTTCATGGTTGTATTTTTTTTTTTTTAACTCTTTACATTCAAAATAAAGCATTTGTCTCTCAAAATGTAAATGGTTCTATTTTGGTTTTTCGAGACAATTCAGATCACATTTTTGGAACAAGAATCTTCTCCATTTAGGGGTAAATAAAGAAGCCTCTATTACTTTTGGGGGAAAGTATTTTTTTGGATTAAAAGGATGAATGTCAGGTAGGGTTAAACTAAAATATAAGAACAAAAGATAGGTATTGAAAAGTGTCCATGAGATTACATATTACAGAATGTGAATTTCCTAATTTGCTAATTTTAAAGGACAAAATTATCAATTCGTCAATTCTGCAATACTAAACAACCCACCCCAAAACCTCTTCACCATGGGTACCCCAAAATCATCAACATGACCACCATAAAACCAATCCAAAAACCAAATTAAATCCAAATGCAAATCCAAAATACACAATTTATACGCTCCAATTTGATATTTTTCAAATCTAAATTCAAAATAAGAAATATTGAATCTACGAATCTAGCCGTGGGAAAGTGAGATGAGAAATGTGTGAGGGAATGAGAAAGGGGTTAAGAAGGAAAGGGACTTGGGACTATAGAAGGCAAGAGAGGAAAGGGGAAAGAAAAAGGCAACAGGAAGATGGCTGCCAAGTTAAAGGGAAGGAAAGGGCCATAAGGGCCAAGGGGGAAGGGCTAGCTAGGAGAAGGATGGGGCTATAAGGGCCAAGTGGTAGGGGCTAAATAGACTATAGTGAGGAAGGGGATTGTGAGAAGAAAGGGGTATTAGGGGATGGGGAAGTAGGGTTGGGGCTGTGAGAGAGACGGAGAAGGCTAGCTAGACTACAAGAGTTGGGGATTAGGAAGTAGTTGTAGAAAGAAAAACGAAAAGGGAGGTGGCAACATGATAGATGTAAGTTGGGGGGATAGAGGTGAGGGAGTGGAATGTAGTGGTGATGGTGATAGTTTTCGTGAGAGAGATTTTTGGGTGGTATATTGGAGAGATTTTAGATAGTGTATTTTTAAGTGTTTCAAATTTTGTATGTTATCAATGTGTCCCTCAAAAGTGAATTTATGATATGCACGTGACTATTGCGAGTTCAAATATACTCAGAATTGTATTAGTAACTGAAATGATGTGTTTGTAATTTATAGTAGACAAAAATACATCAATTTGTATGTGAAGGATAAAAAAATACAAATTTTAAATGTGAGAGATTAATAAGGTGCTTTCCCTATATTATACCATGTACATCATACGAAATTTATTGTTCATCTAATATATTTGTTTTACAAAATATAACAAAAAACAAATCCAATGGTCAACAGTTATGTGCAATTTACGATATATTTAATAGTTATGTGCAATTCACCTGACTTTTTCCATTTGCAATTAATAGAATTTTCAAATTTGTCCTAAATTGATAAAAAATTAAAAAGTTTGAGGATTAAAAACGTTTTGTTTGGAATTTTGGAGAGTATCAGAATAGACCATGGTCCAAACTTATAGGGTTAAAATTGCTCCTTTTATTTCACATTTGAAACTTGCGATTTAACAATCACGTGCTTCTTACATGACTTTTTCTGTTTGTAATTGACGAAATTTTTAAATTTGTTTTAATTTGGTTTAAATTGAAGAGTTTGAACACTAGCTAAATTTATTTTATCTAAAATTTTGGAGATTAAAATGGATCACGACCCAACTTTGAAAGTTAAAATTACATTTTTTTTCCTATTAATTTAATTCATCTATTATTTTTTGAGTTTACTTGAATAACTCGTGATCCAACCCACAAGCAGATCCACCCTTTTACAGCCTTAATTTAATAAGAGCAACGTTAATCTATTAATTTCAGGTTCGTGTGTTGTCATGATCATAAATTCACATCCGTATACTACAGCCATAAGCAACCAAGCATCATTCTATTGTGATCGCTAATTTGTCGCCTATGTAAACTCTAAACTCCAAGATTTTTTATCTTATCTCTTGATAAGACATGGCTTTGTCTTGTTATCTCATCTTTCCTTTTCTTTTAAAACTTGTTTAAATTTTTTTCTGCTGATAGTTTTGAACAACAGCAATGTCAAACATTATTCCATTAGCCAGTTGGACAAGTATAATAATAAGCTTACCAATTCAACAAAAAGACGATATCAACTTACACTAAATATAAGTTGCCAATGAAATTAAATTACAATTCTTGAGTTTTTTTTTTTTCCAATTTTAAAATTGTGTATGACGCGTTCAAATTGCTTGTATTTATGTAATATAAAAATAAATAAATTCTCAATTCTCATCATATATATTTTTGTTCTTAAAAACTATGTAATTTAGCACAATCCAACAAAAATAAAATTTTTCTCTTATCTATATAAAAAATGGTAAATTTTACAAAATTATCTTCTGTACCAAGTTAATAAATAGCAAAAAAACCACGTTTATATTTATTAGGATGTGAGAGAATCATTATTTAAGCCAAATAAACATATATAGAGTCACTAGAGGGTAAGGGGGAGAGGTGGGTTTTTAGTTTTTTTTTTAAAAAAATACATATATGGAATCCTGAAAATAACGTAAACGGTAGGTTTTAACATAAATTATATTGTCTAGATTCAATGTATAATTACATTATTTATTAGTGTCTAAATTTATATATCGTTACCTTATTTGTTAGTGTCTAAATTCATTGGACAATCCAAATTCATTGTACCTAAAAACTTATAAATATAGGCTATTGTAGTATTCATGAAATACATACAAGTTTGATAATTATTTCACAACTCTTGTCATGGTATCAGAGCCTGGTTTTGGGTCGGAATCTTCTTGTTTTTTCAATATTATTTCTTCCATAATCTAGATTTGTAGTTTGACCTTGTTTCCTAGCTTTCTCAAGTCATTGGATTGATTTTCAGTCCTTTCCATGTCCCAAGAAAGCATCCATATTATTCCTAAACCTCCTCTGATCGATATTAGAATTTTTTTCACGACCAGAAGTTGGACTAATTCAGGCGCTCAACCCGTGTTCTAGCCCGATTGGAATTCGGGTCTGCCCGCAGAAGGTTGAAAAGAACCAAAAAAAAAAAAAGTCAGCAGACACGTTATCGACACGTCACCAAACAGTCCTCACTACTCAACCACGTCATCAGACACATCATCATACACGTTATCAATAAGTCATCGCCATTTGCCATGTGATCCGTTCTGTCACATCAGCTTGACTTGTTTTGGTCTAGTTCTCTTCATCAGTGATTCGGTCCGATTCATCGTTCAACCTTTTTTCTTGTACGAGTTCGGTCTGTTTTACTCCAACTCCATTCTGGTTTGACCCGGGTCCTTACTATTTTTGGCCTTTTGAATTCAATTGTGGACTCAGTTTTTCCTGATTCTGCTCTGACGGTATACTTTCCTTTCAAAGTTGACTGGTTATTAATTTGGTTCTTGGTTCATTGTTCGGTTTTTTATTTCCATGGCACAATCGGATATTTCTCATCCCATTTCCACTATTTTAGATGAATCATGTAATTATGTTTTGTGGATTCAGGAAATGCAAAGTTCCCTTAAAGGTCGTAAATTATGGCGAATTGTTAACGGTTCTGTTCTACCTCCAACTCAAACTGCTAAAAAGTCATCTGCAAAATTTGTTGATTGCCTGAAAAATTAGGATAGTAAAAACCACCAAATCATTACTTGGATCTATAATACTTCCCTCCTCTCCTTACGTCAGCAATTTGGATATTTCAACTCTGCCAAAGATCTGTGGGAGTTCGTTGCCCATCGATACATCAGCAAGGACCTGGCTAATCATCTTCTTACTACCTTGTATCATGTAAAACAAGACCATACCAATTTATACACTCTTTTATTGCTCATATCAGTAAATTATGAGATCAGTTGGCACTTTCAAATCCCCAATGGGAGACTCCTAGAGATGCTGCAAAATATTTTGCTCTTTGAGATCAACAGCATCTAATGCAATTTCTTATGAATCTACATGATGATTTTGAACCCATTTGTGCATTATTACACGTTCATCGACATCCATTACCTACACTTGAGTCTTCTTTTTTGGAGGTTATTTTTAGGGGTGTCAATGGGTCAAGTTATCAGATTTTCGTGTCATGTCAGGTGTGACCTATTTCTTATTGTGTTTGTGTCGTGTCGTGTCGTGTGGGGCCTATTTCTTATTGTGCCGTGTTCGAGTCTGACCCATTCGGATTCGTGTCATATTCGTGTCTGACCTGTTTATTATTGACAGAGAGTTTCAGCCTATTTAAAAATTACATAACTTGCGATCCATTTGAATTAAAATCTCAAATTTTGATTATTTAATAATTTAAACAATTATTAATACTAACCTTATTATTATAATAATTTAAAACGCATAATTAAAATTATTGAAATTTTTTGGATAATATTTAAAATAATTATTATGTTTGATTTAATAATCTAATATTAATTCTATTATTCACAATTTTAAAATATACTATGTTAAATTATAATAAAATAAAAATTTCGGCAAAATCTGTTGGATCATACAACGGTAATTTAACGGGTTATCGTGTCAACCCAGACGTTGATCCAACCTAACCCGTTTAATTTCATGTCATAAACGAGTTGATTAATAATGACCCGATAAATTTCAGATCGTATCATAATCTATTAATTTCATATCGTATTCGTGTTGTGTTCGTGTCATGTTATTGAGACGTGTTAAAAATTGCCAATCCTAGTTATTTTTTATGAAACTCGTTTTCATTCCCTTAAGGTTTTGGGTCCTACTTCTAGTCACCATATTACTGACACTGTTTTGGCTACAAGGATTTTTCACACATCATCTTAACCATGGGAATGCCGTTATTGTCATGAACTTGGTCACATTCTTTTAGATTGCCTTACCCGTATATGTCACATCTGCCAAAAGAAAGGCTCTCGCATTTTTCCTGCACAATGTCCCAAGAATCCATATAGATCTTCAAGACGACTAGGATATGTCCCAATTAAGTCTGGCCCACATCGTGCTGCTCCTGCTACTACTGATGTTGATGAGAAGTGTTCCTCCATCATTCTCTCAAGGTCCTGCATCTTCGTCTTCCAATGTTACTCTCAGTGATATCAAATCAATACTTAAACAGGTTGTGCTTAATTCAGCTCCATCTACTACTCTTTTGTCACTCCAGATACTTTGTCTTAGTACTTTGATTCTGTCTGTAGCAACCATATGACCTCTGACCCTATCATTTTTAGTTCTAAGCATGAAAATTTCTTTGCACCATCGATTCATACAACTGATGGTTCTACTATGCGTATTAGTCATATAGGCAACATATCCACCTTTATAGTTTCTATTCCTAATACTTTTCTCATTCCAAACTCATGCTTAATTTGGAATCCGTTAGTCAGTTGTGTGAGTTAAGCCTACATATATTATTCCTACCTTTTGGTTGTTCTGTGCAGGATTCTTGAACAGGGCAGATTCTTGGGATTGGGCGTAAAGTTGGTTGTCTTGTTGAGTTGGTTCATCTCCGCCTTCTGTCTCACTTATTTTCTGCATCATTTTGCTGCTGCTTCTTCTTCTTCCATTGATTTATGGCATTCACGACTTGGTCATGTCTCTGTTAGTCGTTTAGTTGCTAAGGATATTTAGGTTCTATTAAGGATACTCATTTTGATTGTGCTTCATATCAACTTGCAAAATATCATGTTTTACCTTTCAATAAAAGTGATTCTATTTCTAGTGCACCATTTGATCTTGTTCATTCTGATATTTGGGGACCTTCTCCTACACCCACAATGGATGGTTCCCAATATTTTGTTATTTTTGTTGTTGATTTTTCTCGATATACTTGGATTTATCTGATGCATCGTAAATCTGATTTGTCTGCAATTTATCGAGAATTTGCCAGTATGATCAAGACTCAATTTTCTAGTACTATCAAAATACTTCTTATGAATAATGTCATGGAATATAAAGAGCACTCATTTCTAGAATTTCTTCATTAAAATGGCACTGTGGAATATAGATCATATTTAGGAACTTCCTTACAAAATGGTTGTGCTGTGATCTGGAACGCAAACACAGACATATCTTTAACACTATTCATGCACTCTTCACGTCCACTACTCTTCTTCGTTGTGATAATCAGAGTGCTATACAAATTGCTCACAATGATGTCTTCCATGAGCGTACTAAACATATCGAAAATGACTGTCATTTTGTTCGCCAGCATTTGGTTCATGGTACTCTTTAGTTACAATTCGTTTTCTCACAGGATCAGACTACTGTCATTTTCACTAAGGGTTATCCACCCGGTCATTTTCTCGCCTTGTATTCCAAACTCCAGTTGGTTGACCTCAACCACCTTGAGTTTGGGGGGATGTTATCATAAATCACAGTGTCTAAATTCATTGTATAATTACATTATTCATTAGTGCCTAAATTCATATATAGTTACCTTATTAGTTAGTGTTTAGATTTATTGTACAGTCTAGATTCATTATACCTATAAACCTATAAATATAGGCTATTGTATTATTCATGAAATTTATACAAATTTGACAATTTTTTCACAGTTCCACTCTTGTCAATAGTAAGGGAAGATTTGACTATAAAGTCTAAACTTTTTTTTTTTTGGTTAATGAAGTCTGAACCTAATACACATATTGGTAAACGGAAGAGGACAAGGAAGAAAAAGATGAAACTAGAACAAGAAAAGAAGCCGGCCAATTGAAGCAATTAATTAGCCTACGTTTCCTCATTAAAGGAAAAAAAAAATAGTCCAAAATGGGGAAGATAAATATAAACATTAGGGAACATAATTTGACTTTTTCAATTGATCGAATTTGGCATTGACTTAATAGTCTCAATTAATTTTATAAAGACATGTTGATTTATACCGAGCAAGCATTAGGCTTCTAACACTTTGCATGCTAAATTTTTGTATCAATTTTTTATGAAATTATTCTTATTCCAACAAAACACAACATAAAATCTTTTTTTGTTAATTCCTTATCTAAACTTCATTTTTTTTTTTTTCCTATTTCCATACCCAATTTGTAAGTGATCAAATATTAAGTTTTACACAAATGATGCTTTCTAGTTTCTAAGCAACATGAGTAATTGTCCAAGTGCAAAACAGCGCAAGTGACAAAGCAATTTGTTTCCAATATAAATCATGCCCAAAAATATCTTTTCAGCCAACACGTAATGTTAAAGAGCGATGTCTCTAATTGATACTCTCTCTCAAAAAAATATATATATAAATAAAAAAGAAGCACTTTTTTGTTACATATGTAAATTTGTGTCCAAATTAATAACATTATCTTAGGCACTTTATTGTCCCTAAGCCTTTCAAATGTCGACTATTTTTGCCAAGAAAACTACAATTATTTTTTTATCATTCTTTTATAATGGATTAATTTCAAAACTTGATATTTTTTTAAGTCGAAATAAGTTGTTGTATCTTTAAAAGTATTACTTTTGTAATTTTCTATTCTTGTTTTTGGTAACTTTCAAGTTTCATACAAATTTGTACATGAAAATGAGTTTACGCTCAGAGAAAAAAACTGATCATTTTATTGGTAACGGATAATTACGAAAACTTTCCAAGAGTTTTATGCTTATGCCACTAAGCACCTTTGAACTTTAGAAAATCTCACAAACCTTCCCTCATTTTCTATTTTTCATAACATCTCAACCCAATTTGAAAAAAAAGAAATAGCATCAAAATTTAATTAATTATAATAGTTAAAAAAGAATTCCACATAAATTTGTTTTATTAACATATATGTTAACAATTATTTACTTTAGTATCAAAATTTTAATTCTACGTTTGGTTCTATTTACGATGCTTCACAAATTAAATTTTAGTTTGAGAGGATTTTGCCATAGATTTACCATTCCAAATTAGATTTGCAGTGAATATTTTTATACACAAATTTGGGATGATTTTAGTTTTGAGCTATTGTAACTGAATTATTTAAAAAAAAAAAAAAAAAAACGTATACATAATTTAGCTTCAACTTTGAGCCGAACTTTTTTATACAAGTAACTTCTTTTTTTAACTAAGTGAAACACTCTAGAAATTAATTAAACCATATATAGTACATAAAACTTCATCGTTTATTTTGTCCATAAAAACCACGATTTCAAAAGGAAACAAAAATCAAACTTAAAAGAACTAATAAATTTAAACTAACAAAATATATGAAATAATACATTTTCGGTATATTTCTAAGAGCAAAGTGTCTATTTGGTTACTCAATTATACTCCGCTTGTCATTTTGGTCACTAAACTTGTTTGGTGACAGAAAATGTCACTAAACTTCTAAAAATGCGTCCCTATAGTCACTCCGTCTATTTCTCCGTTAGTCAATGCACGTGTATGTCACATGTGTTTCAGTGGGGGTAAAATTGTCCAATCACCTTTGCCATCTTCCTTCCCCATCACCACCCTCCTCCTCTCTTAACAACCATATCTATCTTCTTACCACCACTCCAACCCCATCTCCGCCATCCCCACCCCATCATCTATCCCCAGCCCATTGTTCATCCCAACCTTCCTTCCTCATTCAGATCCAATCCCCCAGCCCCCTCTCCCACCCATCCTGTCCCCTACCCTTCCCATGCCCTGTCCCGCCATCCACATGGGGATGTCTCCACTTCCATTTAGATGTGGTATAAGAGAGGATTCCCTATCCACCACACCTTATCCCCTCCCTCACCCCGTCTCGCCACCTTCCATCCCTTTCCTACCTCAACCTATCACCCCCAACCATCCTCTATCCCATTGGATGGGATACTTGCTTGTGCCATACACTTGATTTATAATAAGTATATGCCAGAGTCAATAGTAAAAAAAATCTACTCCAGGAAAGTCACAGTATTACTAAGATTGAATTAATAGATTGAGGGACAACCAATATAATGAATTAATTCCTCAATAGCACCCGGAACTTAGGGGCTTTGTAAAGCAAAGTTGTGGACTTGGTGCTCATATATCTTCCCATCCTTATCCAGTTTGTACTCGAGGGTACCATCAAATCGACCATGGCTCTTCTATGGAACTCGAGAGATCCATGAACAGTCCAACGAACCATTATCATGTTGTCTAGTCATAGGTTGCCATACACTAATGATGTCAATCCACAAGGCTCTAAAAAATATTCTACAACGGCGGGATAGGTGGGGGAAGGGATGGCGGATGGCGGATGGGGTAAGGGAGGGGGTAACAAAATGGGGTTGGGGGAAGGCGGCGAGATGGGGGTGTAAGAGGGGTGTGGGTGGTGGGATGGGTGAGGAAAGGGGCTGGGGATTGGATCTGAGTAGGGGGGAATGGGGGTGGAGGATGGGTTCGGAGCGGCGGAGATGGGGTGGGAGGGGTTTAAATTATAAATTTAGTACATTAAAATTATTCCATTTTTATCCAAAGCTTTTTGTGTCTTCTAGTAAGACCTCACTTATAATTTATATATTTTTTTTATCATCTAATTTTGACCCCAAATTTTTTATTAATGTTAGTTCATTGTAGTTGGACAAAAATGTCCCAGATACTTCACTGTAATTGGACAAAAATGCCCTAGATAATACGCACATGAATTGCACATGCAGTCACTAACAGAGTGTAGTTAATGGAGAAATAAACTAAGTGACCACAGAGACATATTTTAGAAGTTTAGTGATCTTTTCAACCACCAAACAAATTTAGTGGCTAAAATGATAAGTGGAGCATAATTGAGTGGCCAAATAGATACTTTTCTCTATTTCTAATATAGCAAGGGTAAAATTGTTTAATAATTCTTTGTTTTACTTAAGTTGAAATCTTACAACAAACCAAAAGTTTTAGGAAATTTGTGAATTTTTAATAGTTTAGGAATACTAATTGATAATAATTAAACATTAGAGGAGATTTATGAAATTATCTCTTTAATCAATTAAGATTTACTTCATGAAAATCACAATATCTTTTTAAGTATTAAACAGGAACATTCTCTTTAAAAGGAAAAAAAAAGTAGGTTTATTTGCTTAGGATTTCTTGGAAACTATTATGAAAGGTAAATTATTGATAAAAAAATTTTTGTATCGCTTGATTATCCTTCAAATTCTAAAATCAACCTTGGAGTGGGTGGTGAATTTCCCTTTGAATATTTGACTCTTCAAATAGTAATTGGTGGTACTTCTCTCATAAAATGTACTATCAATTAATTGGAAGGAAATGACCCTATATTAAGCTAACAACCCCTTACATTCCACGTTTGTAATTGTTTGTCTCTCATATTCAAAACATACTATTTTTATCCCTCGACATGATTAGGAGAATATTTTTGTTTCAAATAGTCATATGTGCATATATTTTTATGCACAAAATTTATAGTACAAACCCTACACACTATATTGTCCCAAAAAAACTAAACATACCCACCTACCACCCAACTAGTCTACCACTATCCCCCCATCCTACAAATGTACTAGCAACTACCACCACCCTAAACCATCCCCCATTTTTGCCTCTATCCCTAATTTCATCCCACAAAACTATTATGTCAAAGTAAATCAAATATAGATGTCAGCCCCGAAGAGCTGTTTGATCTCTAAATAGGAGAGGGATTTTGGGGGTGAATAGTCATCAAATATAAGATATAGAAGAGTAACGGGTACACAAGAAAAGGTCATAAGTAGTGAAAAGATAAGGAATTTGGGGTTATGGAAAAAGAAAAGGGTTATAGGAAACAGACATGTGGACGGAGAGACTAGGTTTATGGGAAAGAACAAAAGATAGGGGAAGGGCTAAGGAAAGGGGCTATCAGAATAGAAGGAAAGGAAAAGACTACGAGAAGGATGGCAAAGGTGCCTGATTGCATGAGGGAAAAGGATAGGAGAGGGAGAGTGACTACAGCAGGATGGGTTACGAGGGAGAGAAAGTAGGGTTAGTGCTACGAGGAGAGGAAGAAGAGGGTTGGGGGTGTTAAAGTAGGAGGTAGTGGAGGGAAAGTAGCGAGGAAGGTGAACAAGTGACGAATGGTAGGTAAGAAATTTTAGGGTGATGGGTGGAGGAGATTTTAGGCAATATCATTTAGTATTTATAATTTATGCGTAATCAAATTTTTCTTAAAAAATATGATATGTGATACATGTGACTATTTCAAAGCAAAATTATATTTGTAATCATACTGAAGAGTCTAAATGGTATATTTTGAATTTGTGAAGGATGAAAATACAAACAAACAAACAAACCAAATCTTAATTTCACTAAGTAGGGTCAGTTGCATGAATCCTACTATACCATTGTACTCTGTTATGAACCATATCCTCCTCAATTCCTAGATGGGCTATATCTTTCTTACAAGTTACCCACCAAATCTTTTTCGGTCTTCCCCTATGCCTCTTATGTTGACTACTCTCTCTAAAATCTACTCGCCTACCAGGCGCTTTCACTGGTCGTCTTAACAAATGACCTATCCACCTTAAGCATGTTTCTCTTATCTTCTCGTCGATAGATGCTACTCCAATCTTGTCACGAATATGCTCATTGCGTATCTTGTCCATTCTAGTATACCCACACATCCATCTTAACATTCGAATTTCTACTACTCTCATCTTTTTCTTATGTGTGTAATTCACTGCTCAACACTCAGACCCATAAAGTATCGCTGGCCTAATTGCCGTTTTATAAAATTTACCCTTAAATCGTAAAGGAATTTTGCGGTCACATAATATTCCCGAAACCATTCTCCATTTAGTCCAACCACCAATGTTTTGAAAATCGGACCGGACCGGCCGGTTCGACCTGTTGAACCGCGAACCAGAAGAACCACCGGTCCGGTCCAACTATATATCCGGTTTGTCTAAAGAATCAGACAGAATAGGTAAAAAATCGGGATCGGTAAAAAATCGGTTGAACCGATTTTGGTGATTTTCTAAATTTCATAATAAAAAATGATTTAAATAAAGAGAAAAATTAAAAAAATCGTGAAATAAACTCCAAAATGGTAAAATATTGAACACACCAAAGTCTAAACTATTAAATTATTATTTTTTTGATCTTGTTTATACTTATTTTTGTACAAATTTTACTTTTCTTATGAGAATTTGATTAGTATTTTTGGGTATTAGGACGATAATTCTCCAAAAATAGTGTTTCACTTCTATTTTAGATTTTATATATAAATATATTTTAGGTCATTTTAAATTATATCACACTTTGGTTAAAAAAAAAAATCCTAAATTAGTGAACCGACCGGTTCAACCTGTCTGACCGGTTGAACCACGAACCGGACAGGCCACCGATTCAATGCCCAGTCCGATTTTCAAAACATTGCCAACCACTTGTATCGATGTATAACATCTCGATCTATACTACCATTATTCTGAATAACTAATTCTAAATATTTAAAACTTTTACTTGGATATCTCTTGATCTCGGATACTAACCCCTATTCTATTCATATGTGCACCCTTGCTAAACTTAAATTCTATATATTCTGTTTTTGATCTACTGATTCTAAATTTTTTTACCTCAAGTGTCTCTCTCCAAATCTCGAATTTAGCATTAACCCTATCTTTTGTTTCATCTATTAAAACAATGTCATCTGCAAATAACATACACCATGGTATTTCCTCCTGTATGTTGTCTTGTAAATTCATCTATGACCAATGCAAATAATTAAGGATTTAGTTAGAGCTAAATTTTGGTATAAACCTAATAGGGAATTATTGTGTCAACCCTCTTAGTGTTCTCACACTTATAATCACATCCCTATACATCTCTTTTATTGATTTTATATATGCTATTCTAACTTCTTCTTCTTCTTTTTTTCTAAAACTCTCCACATAACTTTTTTAGGAATTCTATCGTATGTCTTTTCAAGATAAAAAATTAAAAAAAAGATAAACGTCAAATGTAATGGACAATTAAGATCATTTTCCTTAATTGAAGTGCATGCTAATCAGCTTCCTTATTCGTGCAAGTACCTCACCACAAAAAATACCTGCCCACTGGGTTCGTAGTCACGGGAGGTCAATCAAATCCTTTGGAAAGTTTGATGACCCGCCCAGCAATATTGTGCATGTGGTAGTGAGTGTGTGGAACTTGTCAAATCCAACAAAAAGAAAAGGGAAAATCGTATGTAATGAAAATATTCTTTTTCCTCTTTTATATTTAACATGATAATTTTTAGTTTTTGACATAATATAAAAACGCACAATTTCAATCTCTAACACTATGTTTACTGTTAGTTTAAATGGAAAAACGCACGAAACACTCACATGTCTAATATTTTAGTTCCTCACATATTCAAAAATATTTTTTTGGTCACATATATATTCAAAACAAATATTTTTTAACCCCTCAGATATACAAAAATATTTGTTTGGTCCCTCACATTTTATTATATTATTTGTGTGGCTATAAATTTTGAAAAATAAAGGATGGTTTTGAATGAATTTCATAATTGTTAGGCCATGAGTGAGTTTTAACTACTATTTTGGAGAAATAATGGGAATTGTATAGCAAAAGTATGTGAGATTTTGAATGGCTATGGAAGATTTTGAAGTGAGTAAGTTCGAGGTAGATTGTTTTAGTGATGGTGATGAGGGAGGAAAAAGAGGTACTAGTGGTAGAATGAGGAATGTAGTGAGATGAAAGAGGTGCTAGATATAGAAGAGGTAGTGAGTATAAGAGAGATGAGAACTCATTTTTTGATTGAATGAGAATTTTTTATTTTTTTTGGGGAAATGAGAGTGGTGGTGGTGAGTTAGCATATGTGGTAGTTTTAGACGGCCTGTGATAATGGTATAAGTGAAAAATATGTGCTTTTCTTGTTTTACTCATATAAAAAATTAGACATGTGATCAGTTTGTACAAAAAATTCATACTCGAAAATTTACTAAAAAAATTCCTAAAAAATCTAAAAGTAATCAGAGAACATCCCTCAAAACTATTACGTACTGCTAAAACTGTAAAACAGTCCATTTAATTTGCTATTACACAATCAATGTTGGCCTTTTCATCGCATCCATCGTGCATTAGATTTCATCATCTAACACATATTTTCACTTTCCCTGGTAAAATTTTTAGAATTTCCTTAACTTTTTCACAAAGTTATAGTTGGTCCTATACATCAAAATATCTTGCTGAGATTTGAGTGTTATTTCCGTATATTTCTGTTTAGATGCAGGATTTGGATAAATTTAGATTTCCATGCTGTCTCTTAAACTAAATCTAAATCTCTCCAATCAAGTGGAGGGATATAATTAGGGATTTAAAATCTATCAATAAGTGAGATTGAGATTTTAATAATTTAGATGGATGGATCAAATTTATCTAAATCTCAAGTCATTTCAAATCTATTCATTTAAAATCATTTAAACAAACTAAATCTACTAATCTAAACACAATCTATATGACTATAATTTCAATATCAACGGTAAATTACATACACACTATATGAGCAAAAGTGACCTTTGAAATTTAAACAATGCACATATGACATAATCATTCATTCAAGTATATCTTGAAATTTACATTATGTATAATTTAAAATTCTCTTTATACAATGGACTATGCAATGTCTAGATAGACACATACAACATCAGAGTTTCCCAAAAAATTCGAAGAAAGAATATTGCTTCAACAGTTCAACTATCTACTACATCATCAGGGCTCAGATTCTTCTGAACCCCAGCCAAAAAGACAACACAAGATCATCCGCACATTTGAGAAAAGGGAGACCTCGATGCAGAAAGCAAAATTCCAGTTCTTTTGTTTTCAGATCACAAGATCTAAAGAGAATGAGAAGAGAATGTACCCCCAAATACTGAAAACTATTTTGAACGGGGCTTCTTGGGTGTGGATGATGGACTTGAGCTCTCTTTAAACGCAGATGGGCATAAATCACTAACTGTGCATATCCCACAACGTGGTCTCAAAGGAGTACAAACTGTCTGCCCAAAGCCAACCTGCATTTAGAAGTTTCATCAAGATCTATAAAACAAGAAAAGAGAAGTATAGAATCAACTAACTCCAGTAGAGTTCAAGTAGTAAAACCTAAGATCAAATCCAAACATCGGTGGCACTACATAAAACAGCTAGCGAGCACTCTTTGTTAATATTACAGTAATAGTGCAAATAACAATAAAGCAGAAGATTCATGACAGGGGATGTAACCATAGATGTAAAGGTAAAAAAATTCGAGCAAGAATTTCTATTCATTCATTAGTTGTTTTATAATTATTTCAATTTACGCGCATTATTTAATAAATTGTGTCCTTGCCAAGTATTATGGGCTTTATCTTATGTGTCAGACACTCTCATGATGAAGTGAAAGTTCACACTGTTCTCTAGATTAGGCATCTCAATTATGCTAAAATTTGGTGCTACATCATCCAACCACTCCTTCACCTGCAAAAGCAGCAGTAAATCTCAATGTCCCACAATATGAACTTTAGGTCAACTCTTGAGTTGTACACTGTCTATTACGGTGTCAAAAGTACTTTTTCAACCATGAAAAGAGATCAGTATCACCATGAACATGAAGCATGATCCCCTAAGATAATTACTAATCAAATGCATATAGGAAAAACAATGTTCAGAAAATGAATTTCCCTCAAAGCAGGAATGAAACTGCAGTTTGCTGCTTTAGTAATTTACATGCTCAGATGTTGAAGGATAAGTCCATGCGTTTGAGAAATACATGGTAGATAGGAAAATAAGCTTTTCATGCTTCTGATGAAAGGAGTGGCTCAACATACCAGAAGTGGATTAATTGCAACCCATTCTTCCTTTGGTAGCCAAAGTTGCAAGGACTCCCTTGTCTCCTCAGGCGATGAGGTTTTCTAACAAGTAAAAGTATTAGTTAGCACAAGCTTTTCATTAAAATGTATTTTTCCTTTTTTTCAGAAGCTCTTTCAAATACTTCTATACATTTCTAGGTGTGAGAAGGGGATGGATACAGGTGAGGGTGTCAAGTTTTTTGTCTTCTTATGTCTAGTTTACTATCAATTATCTTTTATTATTTATCAAATGAAAGGCCAGAAAAGATATACAGCAGTTGCTGTCAAAAATTGATATTGCCCACCAATGTCCAAATCACAACTGGAAGAATGTCAGGTCTAAAAGATAATCAAAGAGTATTCAAGATATAAGGAAGTCTGTTGGCTAAATGACTTGAAATCTAGCTATTTAGAAGAGAAAATTTCAAGTCACCAGAAGAGATGAGAAGCTTTATGCCAACCAAATGTGAATCAATATATGTTGTCAAACCATAGTACTGCTGGAATTCAAATCTTTCCAGTTGCCGGTGAAAGCTCTCCAGGTGTTCTTAAAATGGCAGAAAGAAAGATTTCGTAATTCCTGACTAGCTGCAAGCCCTTTGCAGTTAATCGTGAACTACAAATAACAGATGCTTGAATTCATGAGAGTATTTTATACATGAGAAAATCAATTCATGATCATAAATAAACCAATTCATTAGAATAAGCACAAAATGTAATACTCATAGGCAAACTATTCCTAGTCTTTATAATCATAATACATCAAACAGTATTTGTCTAGTTGTATAATTGCAGTGGTGACCCTTTATATTTGTATGAGACCTATACCAGTCTTCCCTATGGGATTCAGTTGTGCATGGAAACCAAAACTTTGGGATCTTGATGCTCAGGTTCATCTGAGAGTTAATACTATGAAGTCGAGGACATAACTAATATATGAAAATTTTCGTCTAGAGTATATAAGTAAAGTGACCTGGATGGCTGGATAATATATACAATAAAAAAACAAGTATACCTGTTTTGTACCTCGGCGTGATACCCATCCAAGACGATTACAGATACGATGCACATGCGTATCCACACATATACCTTGAACATTCTCCCATCCAACATTCATAACCTAAAACACAAAGCAACTGCAGCTAGCTCAAGAGCAACAAAGGGTAATAAGTTAACTGAAGTATACACTACCAGATGAGCCATCTTAGGACCAATCCCTGGAAGTAGAAGCAACCCCTCCAATGTGCTTGGAATGTCCCCATCATACTTCAGTAGACAAATTTTTGCTATTTTCTTTAAGTTGCTAGCCTTTCTAGTGTAGAATCCAACCTGATTAGAACAGAAGTTGCAATAATTGTCTACTTCATTAGATTAATGAATCAAATGTTTTAGTTAAAGGAGACCAGTTCAAAATATTAAATGCTTTATTTTGATCAAGTGTCCAATCCACTTTCTTTTGGCATTTGAAAGGTTTTATTCTTTTCGGGCGGTCAACATTTGAAATAGGACAGAATTTGCAGCCATAAAGATCAAACAGGAAAGTTTTGAGCTTGCAATACACTGACATACCGGGTAAATCAAGTCCTTGATGGTTGCTTCATCAGCCTTGTCTATGGCATCCGGAGTAAGAAGACCATTCTGGAGGAGCCGCTGAATGGCACCTGCATAACCATTAGATATTCATAAGAAAAACATGAAACTGGGGCAGAAAATTACTTTGTAATACAAAAGCAACAAGAAAGAGTAAATGGAGCAATTTATAGCATCAAGGCAGCATACTACCCATACTGTTCTAAACCATACTTTTTCAACGCCACATTATTAGCAATTTACTTTTAATAACATAATTCATAAATTAATATGTATATGTTTATGCTTCTGGTTTAGCAGTCTCTCTTCCACTCATGCACATTCATTGCATCAATAGCGTATCTGTGAACAAGTTCTTCTTTTGATGTAAAGGGGAAAATGATAAACAATACGAGTACAAACACTTAAAACTTTCCATGGGTAACATTATCTTTGGTTTGACTTGATAAGAGTGAAGATGCCAAAACTGCAAATCTCCTTTCCTGGAAAAAAAAAAAATAGAAAGAACCAGAATCATTAAAAGCATAATCACAGGTAAAGTTCAGGCATCAAATATATATCTTCCTATATGAGCTTAAATTCATTATCTCCTTAAGCAAAGGAAAGAGGGAAGGGCAAAAGTAATAGAACAATCCCAAGAAAAAAGAATCATGATCCCTCGATATAAAGTACCTAAGAACTACAATCCCTGGTATTTGCAGTTTTACTAGAGATACTTGAAAACTCAGCTAATAAATGCTGAAACTAAGAAATGTCTTTATGTTCTAAATACAGACAGCTACATATGCAACAACCTCCTCCCAGATTTTGCAACCAAAGTAGGTAGGATGAATGCCGTGAGAATTTTGATCCATTCAAAACCATGATCAGAACATGCTAAAAGGCAAATGCATCATGTCATGTTCTTCATTTTGCACATGTAAGCCACAGTAATACTGAAGTAATTAAGAGAGCTCAAAAGAACTTTTCCAAAGAAAAATGGAGAAACCAGTTAGAAGAAATATTGCATGAAAAGTGAAGATAAATTATTTCAGTGGATGCTGCATCACTTAAAATTGGCACCTGAGACTCATAGTTATACTCTAAATTTTAATACAGCTGCTACAGAGCTAAGCCCCAAGCCTCACTACTATAGCTGGTGGTTTGAACACTTCAGATCTGATGATCGGTGCTTGTTTGAGAAGAGAGATGTATGCATAAGCATATATAGCTCTTTCAAGAAATAGAGATACAAGAATGAATACACCCATTCACTAGGTAACTTGTCAATTAAACAAGTTCAGATCTTCCAAAACATGAGTAAGCAAAAGGGAAAAAGTAATCTTTTCTACGGATTAGCTTCCATCTTAGAAGGGACAAATGGTAATCCAAACTTTAAGTGGTAAATCTATGATAAAGATGTGTGGAAATAAAATTAATAGTCTCACACACACAGACACACATACAAACACTCACACAGAGTGACGCACAGAATGAGAAAGAAAGAGCCCAAATTGAACATTTACCTTGGCTGCATCAACCATGTCAGAGACAAACAAAAATAAAATAATAATAGTATAGAAGCTACATGATATGCGACATGGAATGCTGAACCGTGTAGATATTTAAGAGAGAGAATCATACAGAGAATATTCATTAGGAACAACATTTACATTCATGTTAAGATTTGACATCATTTTGAGATGGCAAAGGCAAAATTTATTAAATAGAAAAGGAATCCAGTGTGAACTACTAATCAAGCAAGTAAGATATGAAATGATGGACTTAGAAGCTCAATATGGCAACCTCCACAATCTCATTCCAGCTGTCCATTCCCCAGTGTAAAAAATTTATATGTTCCATTCACATATAGGAAATTACCTTGGGAGGAAGAGAACTGCCAGCTTTCTCACACCCCATTGGAATCTACTGGAGCATCTTCACAAGACCTCATTTTTCGAATTCCTTGAAGAACAATTTCCCAGTTTTCAGGTGCTTGTACTGCAATAAATAAACTGCAATTTTCAGGCTCTCTTTGGATATTGAACTGAATGCAATAAAACAACAAATGTAACAGAAACAATCTGCAATCCTTCTCTACTCTCCACTAACTATATTGTTAGTGAAAAGAAAAACTGCAAAACTTAGACCCTTGTCGTTCATTTAAAAGGATTTTAAAGAGAAAACACCAAGAAAAGAAGACCTCTTTGGGCAAGCATCCTTAATGATTAGGACATCTATCATAAACTTTCTAGTGATGAAGTAGCCGTATTCAGTGATGAAAAGAAACAATAAAATGGATAGATTTGCAAAGAAGTGATCAATTAGCTTTTGTTTTTGCCATATAGGTGACATCTTCCTTGGCCCTGACTATGGTGAATTTTAACAAAGCCATTTAGATATATGGGTTAATTAAACTAAACAATCTCCCTTGAGGTTTATCATAATTACAACTACTTCATTTCATTTGAAATTACACTGACCTCGCTTAAGGTGTGTGCCTTCTTGCCATTCCCTAAGGATTTAGATCATGGTACACAAATCTACCCCCCACCCCCAAAGTATAAGCACAATAGGATCGGAAAATCAATAAAAAAAAAAAAAAAACTAAATTCGTCTTCACTAGAAAATGCTGACAAGCGATGTCACAGTATTTCAGAAAACTAGACAGGTGATCTGTCTAATTCTGAGAAACCTCATGGAAGGTCAACGTTACATTACACACCATTATACATTGAAACAAATCCTTTTCTTTTTGTGCTAAGCTGATAAAAGCATACACATGTTTTACAGTTAAACACCATCCTGGGTCTCCATGATCATCAATTACAGATCCAGTGTTGTCCTTTGTGAAAAAAGAAAGAAAAGAAAATGTATCATCATAATGAACTCTATAGACCAACTTAACTACAAATATTGAAAACAATTCAGATAGGAACGAATGTGATATTTATTTAGGCTTAACTAGGAAACTTCAATCTCAATCATCCTCCCTCCTTCCCACCCCACCCCCCTCTCTCCCGCTCTCTCTCAACCATATGTTAGATGTGTAAGTATATGCATCTATATATGGGTATGTTTGTATTTCCAATCTTCTGCTTCATCACTAGAACTTAAAACCACTGTACATGCATTGAATGCCATAAAAAAACATGACTAGAAAATGTAATTAAAATGCCAAGCAACCTATATATCTACATGCTAACCATTATGACTATGTATAAAAGTTCCAGCCCACCATGGGACAGAAAGAACGGGAGAGGTTATGAAGGTTTTCTGGTGGAGAGTATCTATTAAGCTTTTAATAGCGCATGGAGCTACAGTCGTTAATTTGTAGAATGTATGGAATAAAAAGATCAAATAAGTTATTTGGCCGAAAGTATGTTAACAAATACAATGTTCAAAGCTGAAGGAAGAACTAACTTGAGTAGGAGGATCCACGGATTTCTTTCCATATGCAAAATCTTCGATGTCAGGTAGACTGGAAAGCTGCACAGCCTGCACCAATCTAACTGAGTTACAATCTGATTCTAACATGATAATCCATAATCAATTGAACCAGACTTTGAATGCAAAATGTTGAAAAAGTTCAAGTCATGTGAATGGAGACAGCTCATCCCACGACAATGATGGCACTGCTTTCACGTGAGAGAAAATTCGGCTTCCCTTAAATTCCTAGAGATTCAATCCTAAAACTTCAAACTTTAGGACCATTTTCTCGAACAATATTCACATTCTTCTTTTAGACAGATGGCAGAAGGTCATATAACTCCACATAATTTGAGATGCCTATAAAAAGTCTAAAAACCATAACTTTTTCGTAAGCCAACCTGCCCACAAATTTGGACTCTTTCATTACATAGTTGCCACTACGTACCATTTCTAACATTGAAAAAAAATACAATCTATTATGGAATTCTGACAATTTGAGCTAGAATTCCAAAGAAGGTATTGCATAACCCCTCTTCAAAAATTTCATTAGAAAAAAGACGATTTTAATTGTCCTAAAACATTTATCCTAAAGGCAAAAAATGACTCTTGTATGAGATTCGGTATTTACAAACATAAGAAACATAGCAACTGAAACATTAAAGAAATAACAAACAAAATTTCACAAAAAAAAAAAAAAAAAAAAGAATTGGAAAGAAGTCAATAATGTTACTTGCTGCTGAGGCTCTTCTGCCTTAATCTCCTTAGTAGTAATAGTTTCTACTGTCTTTTTTGCTCTTTTTTTTCTAAGATAGACTCGAATCCCTGCTGTAGAACTGCCAGAGTCATTTTCATCACCTGAAAATTATACATAGATAAGATAGTACAATAAAGAAAAAAGAAAACCAACAAAAAAAAAAAAATGGTGTGTTTTTGTGACCTGGGTTTTGCTGGAGTGAAGTTGGAATTTGGGTTTTGGATGAGAATCTGGTTTGCGGCATTTTTGGTATTGCTTTCAAGTAGACGATTCTGCGCGGTAAAGAGAGGAAGAAAAGTGGCGTTTCTGAGACTGAGAAGAGCTACTGACATTTGGGCCTCGTTTGTTGAGGTAGGAAGGAAAGAAAAGTTAACAAGAATATGATTTTTGGAAATGTTATTTTATTGAAAAATTAGTGGGGGCTGCACACACCTAGGTCTGTGTTATTTTAAAAAATTAATGAAACTAAAAATAAGAAAAAGTTGTAAGGAAGTTTTTAATGGTGAGTTTGTGTGGTAATTTTAATTGTTTTATTTTTTTATTTAGTAGTGTTTTAATTTGAATTGAAGATGTATCTAATTTGAAATTTACACCACTATCTTATTTGTACGAGCATTTATAACTCGTGCTATGTACTGGCAAAATTATCACAAATTTTATGTTTATGTGCATATCAATTTTTTAAACATTTATCTCATTGATAATATTAACCATTGATAACGAATTCTCTACTTAATCCCTCTAGAATACCAAGAAATCAACTCGTCAACTTGTCATATATCATCTCATCGAGACGAAAAATTCTCTTATTGCAATCCATTGGATTGTGTTAGCAGACATGAGACTTCATATGAATTTTGATATCAAATACCTGCAAAAATAATTTCACCAATTTAATAAGTCTTGCATGCACAATATATCTTTAAACAATTAAAATAAAACAAAAAGTTATGAGTACAATATGAAGAATAATATTTAGAACACTTAACCGATACAATGAATATTTATAGTCAAATTATCATATTATGACGAAAGAGTTATTTATAAAGACAAGAATGGTTGGGATATGTAATATGATAAGGATAGATTTGATAAAGTCAAATTTAAATTAGAATTGAATTAGTTAGTTTTTTAGTTAGAGTTAATCTGTACATTGTTTTTAGGAGGATATAGGAGAGAGAAAGAGGATGGTGGTGAATTAGGATGAGGGGATAAAAGATAGAGAAAAAAGTAATTAGTTTTAAAAAAATTTAATTAGTTGGTGATATTTAAAATTAAAAAAAACTAACCTGACACATGGTGTGTTCTTGTAGTTTCTTTCCAAATAGGGGTTTTACTTTAATATAAAAATATAGATGTAATAGTTTTTTTTTATATATAAAAAATTATTATTAAGGATATAATGAAAAATTAATATAATGACAGATGTCAAAGAGAAGTTTCAGACTTTATATATAATAAAATAAAATATTCTTTGGGGATAATTATTTACAAAGTTATTTCAAAATTTCAAATTTATATTGAATCACTGCAGTTCATTCCTCCTTGTCCAGTCTAATGACAGATTAATAGCTCATTATATTTGGATATTTGAATTTTGACAAGAAATTTGTATGTAATTATGCTTTGTTCCCTATAATATGAACTTTGTTTCGCCTTACTCCTATAAAAAGTTAACCATTATTTTACCGCATTAATACTAGTTTACATTTTACCCCCTTGATTAATGTCTATTAAGGGTGTCAATGTATTGGATTGTTAAGTTATCGTGTCGTGTTAGGTGTAACCTGTAGTTTCTTATCGTGTCGTATTCGTATCATGTCATGTGGGGCCTATTTCTTATCATGTCAAGTTCGTGTCTAACCGTTCGGGTTCGAGTTCGTATTCGTGTTCGTATTCGTGTTCGTGTAGTGTTTGACCTGTTTACTATTGACAAAGAGTATCAACCTATTTGACAAATTAAATATCTTGCAATCCATTTGAGTTAAAATCTCAAATTTTTTAATTATTTAATAACTTAAACAATTATTAATACTAACCTTATTGTCATAATTATTTAAAACACATAATTAAAATTTTTTTTTTGGATAATATTTAAAATAATTATTACGTTTTATTTAATAATACTATATTAAATCTATTATTCACAATATTAAAGTATACTATATTAAATTATAATAAAGAAA
The DNA here is from genome assembly GCA_025175665.1 of Cinchona pubescens. Classification (NCBI taxonomy): domain Eukaryota; kingdom Viridiplantae; phylum Streptophyta; class Magnoliopsida; order Gentianales; family Rubiaceae; genus Cinchona; species Cinchona pubescens. Next base: position 241,129 of record JANKKI010000267.1, on the reverse strand, counting down.
AAATTTCAGCAAAATCTGTTTATATAGTTAATTCACGGGTTATCGTGTCAACCTTTGAGTTGACCAATCCAACCCGTTTAATTTTGTATCATAAACAGGTTGACCTAATAATAAAAAATTGACTCGATAAATTTTGGGTCACGTCATAATCTATTAATTTCGTATCGTTCTCGTGTCGTATTATAACGTCCATATTACAAGGGACAAAATGTACTTAATCCCTTTTATGAATTCTTATTTCAGGGTGTGTTTGTTTGGATTGAAAATATTTTCCTGGGGAAAGGAAAATATTTTCTTTGCATGAAAAGTCCATTTTTCATATAATTTTTCGGTGTTCGGTTGACAAAATGAAAATATTTTGAAATAAATTTTTTTAACGGTTTCATCTTTAATTTTATGAATACAAGTTAAAAAAAACTTATAACGATGGTAATAAATACCTTACAAGTAATTGTGGTTAATAAAAGATTGATTTTATTTAAAATTAAATGATAGTAAAATATACATAATGATAGTTATATTAGTGTGGGACCCATGATTAAGAGAAAAATGAATGGAAAAGAATTGAAAACGAAAATAAGTTTAGCAAATGAAATTATAAAAGTAAGTATTTGAGATTTAATGGTTTCACTCTTGAATTATCCGAAAAATAACTTACACTCCAAAATTTTGTAAGTTATTTTCAGCTAGAGAAAGGAAAATTCGAAAATATTTTACATTAGAAAATATTTTTCGGTGTTTGGCAACAAAAAAAATTTTGAAAAATATTTTCCCGAAAATTTTGAAAAATATTTTCCCGAAAATTTTAAAAAATATTTTCCTAAAAATATTTTCAATCCAAACGAACACACCCTCAATGTTTGACTCAAACTAAAGTAGTAATGAATGTAGTTTACCTTTTCATTTGATTCTCATACATATCTTTACATGTATGAGAAAATTCTACATTTTCATAACATAACTATCCTATTATATTTTAAAAATTTGTACAGTATAATGTCATATGCTTTAAAACTTGTAATGTATAAGTGTTTAAAATCAAGGGAATGATTCCCTTTCAACGAAACTGCAGAATTCCTCACAAGTACAATGTAGATTTTAAATTAATACTAAATTAATAACATTATGGGTTCGTGATTGGTTAGATGTAAAATGTTTTTCTATAATTTTTTGATGTTTGATGATTAAATGAAAATATTTTAAAATGTCTTTTTAATGTTTCTCATCTTTGATTTTATCAATGAGAGTTGAAATACTTATAGCAATTGTAATAAACATTTAACAAATAATTATGGTCGATTAAAAATTGATTTTATCTAAAATCAAATTATAAGATAACATAGTTGTAAATTAGGCATAATGATAATTATATTATTTGGGATTCACAATAAAAAAAAAAATAATAGACAAGAATTGAAAACAAAAGGAAAAACTATTTTATTAGTCATGCACATTACATATTTGTATTTATTTAGTCCTTCATTTGTGAAATGATGATTTTTAGTTTATTACAGATGCAAATCGTTGTATTTTGGTATCTGGACCAAATCTCAAGCACTTTTTAGCCTGAATCAGTAATGTGTTGTTCATATGACATATTTTTCAAGAACGAATTCAAAAACTCACTTTTCCCTCTCAATACAAAGTAGTATCACAAACATCATATCAGGTTTTAAAATTTGAACAAAAATATTACAAGTCAATTCTTGAAATGATCTTAAATACAAATAAAAAAAACAAACCTATTGATCGCTTACTTCATATTCTTCAAACCTATAGAACATTCAATTAGGGTTATCATCCATCCACAACATCTTCAATTTTGCTGGTTTGCCATTATGACAAAAGGAAAGGCTACAATCTATGTCAATTTGGGAATTTTATACTCTATAATTGACCCTTGCCCTCTTTAAGTAGATTGTGTTCATAATCCCTAAATATTCCTCCAAATTTTATGACACGAACGGATGCTCGTACTTTGTCTTGGGATAGAAAGGAAAATTTTCAAATTTGCCCTAAAAAAATATGTCATATGAATAGCACACATGACTAATTCAGGCCACAAAGTACTCGAAATTTGGTTTATGGACCGAAATGCGACATTTTATATTTGTGAATGATTAAAAATGATCATTTCAAAAGTGAGTGACAAAATAGCCAATACAAATGTGTAATGTGAGCTATTAATAGGTTGGTTTTCCCAAAGCAAAAAGAAGTTTATAATTCAAATTATAAAAGTAGGTATTTGAAATTTAATGCCATTCTTGAACTATTCGGAAAATAACTCGCACTCAATAATTCTGTGAGTTATTTTTAGCCAAATGAAAGAAAATTGAAAAATATTTTACTGTAAAATATTTTTTGATATTTGGCTCCAGGAAAATTCCAGAAAAATATTAGACAGCCCAACAAATTAGATTTATGTTTTGTCAATTAAGAGACAGACCATTCATATTTATTAAACTCGGTTCAAGAAAGACCCCAACAAAAGATGTGGATCAATGGGTTGTTGGTTAAATTCGTGGGTTACTGGTTCAACCGATAGGTCCCTCAAATATATTTTTCTATTAATGTATAATATCTGTAAATTATATGGTGAAAATATTGATAAAAACATATTTTATTAAAAAATTTAAATATAAATAAATTTGAAATTATTTATTTCTCATACAAAAATTTAATAAAATAGAATAAAATAGTTAACTCTAAATTATTGTATATACATAATTGAAAAATATTGACTATAAGATATGCAATAATATATACAAACACATAATAAATTAACTTTTCAAAGATTCAAATATACAAGAGGCGTATAATAAAGAAAAACTTACATGTTTTGGTGGTAAGCCTCTTTATTTCTATTTAAGAGATCTTTGGTTCAAAACTTAGAAATTGTAATTTGGTTTTTTTCTCAAAAAAAAAAAACAAACCCGTAGGTTTAGGGATTACCGGTTTACAGGTTGAATCGCCGAGTTGTACGAAACCCGACGAATTTCTTCTTTGTCTGGTCATTAAAACAACCTAACTCGGTTTTAGACCAGTTTACAGGGTTTATCGATTAAACTATCGAATTGGATCGGATTAATAACTATGGATTCATTTTCCTTCAAAGGATTTTTTTTATTTATTCAATGGAATAGTTGAGAACAATTTTGTCATTTAAAAGAAGATTATTCACAAATATAAAAAATATAATAATTCAATTATCATAACTTACAAAAATTAACTACAAATAGATTGTAGCACACATAAAATTTTAAAAGGTCTTTTAACAAACCTATACATGCTAATTCCTTACAATGAAAATATTGCATATTCCATTGAATCATTTTCATTTTTGTTTTTTTGAAAACCTATTCCATTGAATCACTACTATCACTGCAATCAAGTCTTAATATTTTCAGCAACCGACAGCGGATTTGTGCACCACGATTCAATTGTTGAGTAAACTAGTTCATCTTTTTCAAGCGGTTCATTAGCTTATCTGACAAGGTACAAAAAATTCATAAGCATAAAAATAGTAAGACTGTTCTCCAAAAGTGTAGGTCATTAATGGCACGGAAACCACGAGAAGGGAGGAGGATAAGATCCTCGACTCTTAGACCGACTCTGGAGAAAGGACAAGAAAAAGGCATCGTAATCAACCCATCAAACCAACCCATATACATTACAATCTATAATATGACTATCTGGAGGTATAACAACCCTAGTAGTTTTCTAGACTCATCATACGGGCATTTCCCCTGAGCGGCTTTAACAAATGCCTTAACGGGTACTCTCGAGACCCTAGCCTTTTGTCCAGAAATTCTATACAAGTTTTATTTTATCCCAAATTTTAACCATAGAAAGGAAAAATTTCATCCAGAGAGTGCCAACATACCTCATGGTGCCTGGAGTCCTGTTCTTGTCTGAGTAGATCCTTTGAAGCTAACTTGTTGAAATTTTATGGGTTCGAGACTTTTCGGTCTCTCCCCCCATGCCTTCTCTTTTTAAATTAAAGAACTAAAATTAAAAGTAGGCTTTTTAAAGTGAATTTCAGAAGGAATTGATTGCTATTGAGAAATTTGATTGAGAGAAGATATGAATTTGATTGCTGAGAAAATTTACAAAGAGAGCTGAGATTTTCTGATGTTGTTCCTCGATGATCCTATACAAGTGAGGAATGAGTCTATATATACAATAAATTCCGGACTTCAGAATTTAAACCCGAACTTCAACTATCCTAATATTAAAGTACAATAATTACATAATACTTTTGTAAAAATTTTAACAGCTGTCTAAAGTTTTCTACATAGTGCAATAATTATTAAAGTGTGGTCTAAAGTGTGGTCCCCACATTTGGGAATCCAATGATGTCTACTCCATCAGTGGATGACACTTGGTATTCCAGATCACATGGTTCCTGTTGATTGTCTTTAGTGGAGTCCGTTCTCGAGTTGGTCTTGGAGTCTTCATTTGTTTTGTTTGGCTGTGTCTGTTCTTCTGTCTGAATCATGATTCCACTTAATGGAATTTTAGATAGATTTTTTATTTCACCAAGAAGTTGGTCTAGAATGGTCTTTGTGATGTCTTCTTTCTTCTTTTTCTTTTTATTTTTTCTTAATTTAATCCCTCTTTTTGTTTCTGAAGAAGAGGACTCCTCATTTTCAGAAGTTTTTGGCAAACTTCCAGCAATCAACGGATTATTTACTTTGTCTTTACCCTTATCCACACTACTCTTTGTAAGAGACTAGATACATGCTGACACCTTGTATTGGTCTGCGTGATTTTTGGTAAATCACCAACCTTCAACGGTCTTGATAAGTCTTTACCGACTGCCGTTTGAGCCGGACTAGGCGTTCCTTTACTGGAAATGCTGGCCTTTGTTAAGTTAATTGTATTAAAGTATCTGTTCTTCCAGTCTTCTCTTTCTAAAGTTAAGACTTGGATCTTTTGTTCTAATTCAAGAATTTGGGTCCGATTATTATTTTGTTCTATTTCTATTTTGTGGTATTTCTCATTAATAGTTTTAAAACTTCTTACCATTGTCTCACAATGATCACAAAATGTAATTTGATTACCTTCATCTGTCTGGATAATGGGTTTGATATTAATTTGGTCTGAAATATAAAACTGATTTCCTAAATAAAATTTACAGGCTTCAAGCCCTTTTGTAACTGTCTGAAAATCTTTATATTTTGGGTTTTTGACTCCCCTTATTGCTGTAAAAACCTCAACCCATGTCTTAGCTAATAAAGTCCTGACCTTCCAGGAGCGCCATGGAAAACTGCATAACACTCAAACTTAGAAAGATCATTAAGACCATGAAAATAAGTTGAAAGTGCATTTAAAGAATTTGTAAAATGTCCACTATTCTTTTTCTAGTATGAAACCCATAAGTTATTTAAGATTACTTTTTGTTGTTCATTAATATTGTTATAAAGGTCTAATAGTCTGAAACTATTATATGGTGGTATGGTGCACAAACTGTGTCCGCTGAAATCAAATCTTTTTTCAGTGCCACTGGGGGTCTGTTTTAAAATGCTCGAAAAATGAAAAGGATTATCTAAACTTATGAAGGTCTTATTAGTTTGCTGGCTGGATTTAGCAACAGCTTGTCTTGAAGCAGAATAAGAAATAAAACTTGGTCTAGGGGCCCTGAGCTGGGCTCTTGGGTCTGATCCAGGTCTGTAGAAATTAACAATCATTAGTCCTGTAAAAATTAACAATCATTAAAAATAAAAAATTTTCTAGACAATTCGTAATCTGCTAATTTATTTTCTTTCCCTTTTATATGCTCAAAATTGATATTGTATTCTACTACAGAAAGTGAAAACTTTTGCCATCTACGATGCCTACTTTTTTCTTTCATATTTTGGGCATACTTTACTATTGCTTCACAATCAGTTCTAATTGTGAATTCTTTCTTTGAAATAATAAATAATCTAAAAGTATCTAAGGTATATATTATAGCTAAAATTTCACAATCTAGACTTGTCTTATATCCATTTTCTTTATATGTACCACTAGAATATCTACATAACTTATCTTGATCTTTGGGGGAATATTTATGAGGTTTTGATTTAAGAATTCCTCCCCATCCTAGATCACAACCATATGTTTCTATTATTAAATAATCTGATTCTAGGGGTAATTGTAGTGGAGGTATATTTTGTATCATATCTTTTATTTTTTTAACTAAATTTATATCTTCTTTATTAAAAAACCTCTGCCCATTTTTTCTAGTTTTAGAATATAAAGGCCTTGCTTGTGGATTTTTCCTATATCTTTTAAAAATGGCCTAGCATAATTTATAAGACCTAAAAAATTTTGTAATTCTTTTAAATTTTCTAATTTATCAGGCATTTCTAATACCTTTTTTGCTATATGGTCTTGTAGCTTCATCTGACCGTTTCCTATTTCTACCCCTAAGAATTTTATATGTGTCTTAAATAATTCAACTTTCTTTTTACTTATTATTATTCCATTTTGATGAAAATTTCTAGAAACTGTGTTTAAGTGACCTATGTTTTCTTGTTCATTTTTTGAGAAAACTAATATGTCATCTATATATACTAATACAAATTGGGAGTGTTCTAAAAAGATCTGGTCCATTTTTCTTTGAATATACTGGGTGCATTTTTTCATCCGAATGCCATAACTAACCATTCAAATAGTCCTAATGGACAAGTAAAAGCGGTCCATTTTATACTGTCTGGATGTATTTTTTTATGCCAAAATCTTGATTTACAATCAAACTTACTAAAAATCTTTTTACCTCATGTATTCTATTTATTAAAAATGTTTTGTCTGGAATATCGTAACTATCATTTATGGTGTTATCATTTAATCTTTTATAATTTATTACCATCCTACTTTTTCCCCTAATTATTTCACTATGTTTTCTGACTATAAATGCTGCGGATCTATGAGGGGATTCTGATGGTCTTATTACTTTTAAACTTAATAATTCTTTTATATGCATTTTAAATTCTTCTATGTCTTGTGGACTGGCTTCTATTTTTGCTATCTTTATTATATAATCTGGGTTTTTTACTTTTATTTCACAATAGATTTTAGTTTTGTCCCATAATCTTATAGGGTCTTCTCCTATGAATGGTAAGGTGTCTATTTGTGTTTCTCTCTCTGTTTTTTTTTTCAAATGTAATAAATTTTTAAGGTTTATCCTATCTATCAAATATTCATTTATTTCATAAGCATCTAAATAATCTTGTTCTAAAATTATTTTATTATTACAGCAATCTTCTTTTCCTTTTTTACATTCTATACATTTAGATATTCTTCCGTTTTGTTACTAGATTCTTTATTTTCTATTGTCTTATTAAGTCTGGATGGATAGGTGGAAGTGAACTTTGATTACATGGACTAGTAGTTACGTGTTTAAAATTTGTACATATTCTTTTGTTAAAATAATTCCTCCATCTAAGTCTAATAAAAATTTTAATCCTATAATTATACCTACTCCATGTTTTTCTAATATTTCTTTAACTAATACATAAGGCATAAAGTAATATTGACTATATTTATTACAATTATTCAGAAAAGCTATATTACACATTTTTGCATAATAATTGTATTCATTTATACTTCCGTCCATTTGTGTGGCTTTTATAGATTCTTTGAATTTTAAAATTTTAGTTTTGTCTATTAATTTTGGGTCTACAATTATGGTTGTGCATCCTGTGTCTATAATTGCATTTGTTCCTGTTATTTTATTATAATGTTTAAATGTAACTTCTAATTTTATAGAATTTAATTTTTTGTCCTAGTTACAAAATTATTGTTATTTGTTGTTCTAAATTAGCTAAATTTATATTTTCTTCTGTATTTTCTTCTATTTTTTCTTTTCTTTTATAAAACATTTCTTTTCCTAAGTTAGCAACTCTTTGTTCTAGTTGAGTTATTCTATCAAAAGCATTTTCATGTATTTGTGAATTTCTTATATTTTGTATTTCCTGAAATTTAAATTCTGTATATTTTTCTACACAACTTATGCATGCTTCAGTAAAACATAAATTACATTTACTTCTTTTATTACGTGTTGGATACCAATCACAAAACAAACATGGCTTAGAATCTAGTCCTTTATTCTTTTGCCAATTATGATTACAGTCTATTTCAGGTATTTTTACTTTTGCTTTAAACATAAAATTTATGCCTTGTAAATCTTGTATAAATTTTTCTAAATCTGGTTCTTCTGATTCTACAAATTGGTCTATAATTTCATTTCTTTCTTCTATTTCTTGGTCTTCGAATAATTCTTCAAAACTGATTATTGAGTAAATTGTTTCTGTATCACTAAGGGTTTCGTCTATGTCTAAATAATCTTGATCCGTATTATTTACTAACATTGCTTTGCGGTTTGTCATATTTATTCTTCTAGGACAAGCCGAACTTAAATGATCTGGACTATTATATGTATAACAATATAACTTTTTTCTGTAGGTTCTATCTGGGTCATATTTTCTAACATGTCTTTCTTTGTTTAAATATGGTTTTCTAGCCTGTGATCTTTTTGTGTAATAATTTTTTCTTCTTGGTATTTGTTTTATAGATTTTCTATTTTTATATCTAGGTCTTTCTTCTTTATCATAATGTTGTGGAGTATATATCTGACTACAAAAACTTGTCTCATTCTTTAATTGTCTACTTATTTGTATATTTGTACATTTTTCCACTAATATTTTTATTATAAATATTACTCTTTGTCCTAAAGATATTCTTGTATCTATGTCTGCTTCCATTATTTTATTTATTACTTCTTCTTTAAATCTTTTATTAATTTCTAGTCCTAATGCTCCAGGTAATTTGTTAAAAAGTTTATTTCCTATATCATTATTCCATGTATTTCCACTAAGTGATGCATAATAAACAAATTCTGTTAAAAAAAGTTTTATATAATACCAGTTTTTAAATTTAATTGTTCTAATTTTATTAAAGCATTTTTCTGTTGTTCTATGTTTCCAAAATTTAGATCTTCTCCTATTATTATTTGATGTATTGTATTTCCAAAATTAAATGGATTGGGTCCTAAATGTTGGTTCCAAAGCAACCTAAGAGGGGGGTGAATTAGGGTTCTAAAAATTATGCTTTCACAAAGCAGTGAGTATTTTTAAATTTAAATGCAGAGATAATAAATTTAATAAAACAGTAAAGTAAAGAGAGAAAAATTGAACAAACAATACTTCCAAGCTAGCAAGCTTGAAGTATCAAATTTCTTGAATGCTTCACACACTTGGTGAGCCAATAATCTTTACAAAGTTGGGAAATTCTTGCTCACACTAAAACTCTTTTAGTCAGGTTGAGCCAAGAATCTTAATTACAACCACACTCTTGTACAAGATTATCACTCCACTCAAAGTTGAATTTGCACTCACAACTTCACACTAATACAACAAGGCACTATAGTCAATTTGCACTCAAATTACTCTTTTCTTAGGCTTGTATTTAATGTATTAGATGCTCTATTCAGGTTCTTAAAGCACCTATTTATAATAGCAATAAATAGAGCTTTCAACTACTTCCTAACGGCTAAGTAATAAATGTACAAAAAATAGCCGTTAGGGGTTCGGACGTCCGAGGAGGTTGGAATGCGTCCGAGGAAGCGTCCGATCTTCTTTCAGTTTGTTGAGATGCTTCGTTCTGACGTCCGTGCATGCGTCCGACAGAGGTTTCGGACGGTCCTGAGCGTCCAAAGAAAAGGCAGTAGAATCCCATTCTTTCTGTTAGTTATTTCGGACGTTGCATTGCGTAATAGGTGCTTTTGACCTAGTTCGGATGGTCCTGTGCGTCCGAAAGAGCTGTTCCTGCAAAAGCTTGTTTTACAGAGTTAAGTGTTTATGTCATCATCAAAATAAGGTTTGGAAAACATCAATCTCCCTCTTTTTGATGATGACAAACCTCAATTGGATATGACTAATTAATTTGCAATATCTCATATCAATCATATCAAGGCATATCAAAGCATACCAAAGCATATCAATATAACTACTCCCCCTTTTGACATCAATCAAAAAATACTCCCCTTAGATCATGCAATCAACAATCATATCAAGACATATCAAAGCATAGCAATATGACATTAATCAAAGGAAAGGACTCCCCCTTAGATTATGCAGGTAATTTGATAGAATTTGAAACAATTCTTTAAACAAAAAAATTCAAGAGTCAAATACATAACCAAGCTACAGAGTAGCTGAAAGCAAATACAATGGTAAAAGAACTAATTAGAGTCATGGCACTTTTTGGAGCGCTTTTCGGTTTTTTGGCGCTTGGATGGAATGTCTTCTGTAGTGGCTTCACTGTCATCCTCCCCCCCCGGTACGACGCTTCGTTGCATGATGAAGTCAAATGTAGCGTCAATATCTTCATCCTCGTCATCATTGTCATCGTCATCGTTATCGTCATCGTCATTTGCAGCTCCTTGAGCAGCTTCTGCATTGTCTTCTCGTGTAGGTTCATCTTCAGTTTCATCACTGTCAGAGGATGACTCAAGTGGATGTTGGGACTGAAGTTCAGCGAACTGGACTTGAGCCGAAGCAGACATGCCAAGACTGAGTGCCTCTTGGAGAATGATTTGACGAGTTTCAAGTCGTTTTAGCTTGCGATTCGTACGACGTTGAAAGGAACCGACTTGAGTGCTCAAAGATGTGAGAAGGTCACAGATATGTGAAAGAGATGGTTCAGAGGAAGATGGTGCAGATATAGATGGTGCAGATGTGAGTGGAGGTGGTTGAGGAGTAGAAGAATGAGGGATAGCAAAATCAGATGTGGAGGCATGGGATTGTGATTTGGCAATATCAAAGGCTGCCTTAGTAAGCCATTGATCGTTAAAAAACCGCACCTGAGACCTTTTCTTTCAATGTATGATTTATTAAAATATGGAGGATATTGTTTATTTCCTGTAAAGGGAACATTGAGGACATCAAAAATTTTTGTGAGAAATTTCCCAAAAGGAATATTTCTTCGAGTATCGGTTAGAAAAAGTTCCCATAGGGAACAAAAAAGATACCCAAAGTCAAGAGGAATACCTTTGAAGACACAGAAAAATAAGTACAGTTGTATTTTCCGGGCTCAGTACGATGCCCGTCAGTTGGCAACAAAAGATTTGTTACAAGGGTATACATAATATTTAGTTCAGGGGAGAGCAGAGTAGTCTTGGCTTCCGAAGCCTGTTTAAAATGGACATTGAAAATGGCTCGAACTTCATCGATATCAAACTGAGTATCCTCAGCGCCATTTATCCAATGAAAAGAAGTAGGAAAAATCAGAGGGGTTGGAGATCTCACATTCAAAAATGGTATTAATTATGTTTGATGAAATCTCAATATCAGTGTGATTAACACGAGAAATCGAGAAATTATCAAGGGTGCGAATAGTAGGACCTTTCCGAAGATTGGCCGTGAATTGAAGCACCATATCGTGATAAACAGGTAAATCAAGATGTACTAAATGACCCCAATTCTGTTTTTCATCTTCAACGATTTTATAATTGTCTCTTATCTCATCTAGATGACCATGAAGAGACACCTCAAACATAATTGATTTAGAATTTTTTCCAAAGTATACCGCTCCGATGCCTTGGCATCGATAAATTTGGACAGAGTCGGAGTGGTGGAAACTTGAGGATTTGCTGAGGATTCTCCTCATACAGGAGCTTTCCCTTTAGTTTTTCTACCCCAAATCGCTGTAGAGGAACCGCCACGTGATTTCACCATTGTTATGGAAGAAAAGAAAATTGAAAAAACTTTGAAGATTTGTGAGATTTTGGGGAAATGAGATGGTGAAAGGGAGAAATGAGATGTGATTTAAGGGCTAAGGATTATGGGTAGGATGATTCTTCAATCAATTTTGGAAGTGAGAGTGTGTAATTTTTATTGAGTAGTGAAGGGGGAAAAAATCGCCAGAGGGTTTTCGGTGGGGGAGGTAAGTCCGAAAGGGGGAATTTGGATGGTTTTAATAGAACAGGGGTACCGTTCGGACGGCCAAACGTTTGGCCTGCGTCCAACAAAGCGTCCGAAAGCTGAAGAACGGACGGCCGAAAGATGAGCCAGTGCGTCCGAGGTTTCTTTCGGACGAAGCTGTGCGTCCGGAAGATGTCCAGAGAGTTTGAGGAAAAAATAGAATGTTGTTCGGACGAATATGAGCGTCCGAGAAGTAACACATGCTTTCGGACGATCCAGAGCGTCCGAAAGGAAAGTTGTTCGGACGAATAAGTGCGTCCGAACAAGGAACCTATGCCAAATTTATCTGTAAAATCCCCAAGCATTTTCTGAGTGATTCAAAACGATCTAGAGCTAAGGGTTTTGTAAAAATATCAGCCAATTGGTCTGAAGTAGGCACATAATCAACACGAATTTCGTTTTTACAAACGAGATTAGTCTCTAATGAAATGATGCTTAACATCAACGTGTTTGGTTCTAGAGTGCAAAACAGGATTTTTTGTGAGATTAATTGCACTAGTGTTGTCACACAATATAGGAACACAATAAAAAATGACACCAAAATCTTTCAGAGTATGTTTCATCCAAAGAAGTTGAGCACAACAATTTTAAGAGAAGGTATTATACTCTTCAATCGTAGAATTGTTCAGAAAATGCTCTGTCTCTTTTACTAATCTTATTTACAAGACAACTTCCCAGAAAATAACATATTCCACTGGTACTTTTTCTATCAATTTTACACCCAGCAAAGTCAGCATCAGAATAGCTAATTAGATCAAATGTAGAGGATTTTGGATACCACATGTGTAATTCGTTGTTCCCTTTAGATGTTCTAAAAATTCTTTTAACTGCCATCAAATGTGATTCTTTAGAACAAGACTGAAATCAAGCACATAAACAAACAGCAAACATGATATCTGGTCTACTAGCAGTTAAGTAAAGTAAACTTCCGATCATACCTCTATAGTGTTTTTCATCAACACTATTACCTTCTTCGTCTTTATCACATTTAGATGTGAATAAGCCTCAGGTGTACCAACTTGTTTGCAGTCTTCCATACCAAATCGTTTGAGCAGCTCCTTTGTGTACTTGATTTGTGTAATAAATGTTCCTTCCTTAGTTTGATGAATTTGTAGTCCGAGGAAAAATTGTAACTTGCCCATCATACTCATCTCAAACTCTTCTTGCATTAGTTGTGAAAAATCCTTGCACAAACTTTCATTAGTTGCTCCAAAAATAATATCATCAACATAAATTTGAACAATTAACAATCCTTTTAAATCTGTTTTTGTAAAAAGTGTGGTGTCAACAATACCTCTTTTGAAACCATTTTCCAACAAGAATCCACTTAGTCTTTCATACCAAGCTCTTGGAGCTTGTTTCAAACCATATAAAGCTTTGGAAAGTTTGAAAACATAGTTTGGAAGATTCTTATTTTCAAAGCCCGGAGGTTTGAGTTCAACGAAAACTTCTTGGTCGATAAAACCATTTAAAAATGCACTTTTGACATCCATTTGAAATAATTTTAAATTATTGAAACATGCAAATGCAAGAAACATGCGTATAGATTCTAATCTAGCCACGGGTGCAAAGGTTTCATCAAAGTCAATACCTTCTTCTTGAGCGTAACCTTTTGCAACAAGTCTAGCTTTGTTTCTTATGATCTCACCTTTGTCATTTAATTTATTTCTAAACACCCATTTAGTACCAATAACTGGATGAGAAGAGGGTCTTTCAACTAAGGTCCATACATTATTTTTCTCAAATTGACTAAGTTCATCTTGCATAGCAATAACCCATGATTCATCACTTAAGGCAACATCTATATGTTTGGGTTCAATGTGAGAAAGTAATGCACAATTATTGTTCAAAGGTTTATGAGAACGAGTAGTTACCCCATTGGATAGATCACCTATGATTAAATCTTGAGGATGATTAGAGACGAATCTCCAAGCTCGCCTTCGGAAGATCGTTTTGAGCATCCTCATTCTTTTCATCATCAACTTGATGGTTGTTGATATCAACGCTTGATGTAACCTCTTGATGATCTTTGTGAATATCGAGCTTTTCGAGCTCCTTTAAAATACCTGTGTCTTCATCTTCACATAAATTCTTTGAGATAACATCATTAGATTCATCAAATGTAACATGCACAACTTCTTCAATTAAAAGCGTTCTTCTATTGTAAACTCGGTATGCTTTCTTGTCACTAGAATATCTTAGAAAAATTCCTTCATCCTATTTTTTGTCAAACTTTCCAAGGTTCTCTTTGATTTTTAAAATAAAGCATTTGCAACCAAAAACTTTGAAATAGCTCACAACGGGTTTTCTACAAAAAATGAGTTCATAAGGAGTTTTATTTAAAGAGGATCTTAATAAAACTCGATTCATGACATAACAAGCCGTGTTAACCGCTTCGGCCCAAAAGTATTGTGGTAGGTCACACTCACTAATCATAGTTCTAACGAGAGCCGTTTCTTGAAGAGTCCTATTTTTCCTTTCTACAACACCATTTTGTTGAGGAACTCTAACAACCGAAAACTCATGAAAGGTACCGTTGTGATCACAAAAGTCGGGAAAACCCCCAAATTTGAATTCGGCACCATTGTCACTTCTTAACCGAACAATTTTTGTATCCAATAAATTTTGAATTTTGGAAAACAATTTTACAAATTTTTCAAATGCTTCGTTTTTGTGAACAAGAAATAATACCCAAGTAAACCTCGAATAGTCATCTACGATAACAAACGCATATTTGCAACCACCTAGACTAGCATATTGAGTGGGTCCAAATAAGTCTAAATGCAACAATTCTAAAGGTTTATGAGTAGACACAAAATTCTTAGGTTTAAAAGAAACTTTGACTTGTTTACCAAATTGACAAGCATCACAAATTTTATTTTTCAGAAATTTCAGTTTTGGCAAGCCTCTTACCAAATCTTTCTTGGCTAATTTTTCAATCAAATCCATAAGTGCTTAAAATGACAAAGTCTTCTATGCCAAAGCCAAGGATCATCTATAGAAGCGGTAAGACATTTTACATTGCTATTGCTAATTTTATCAAGATAAATCACATAAACGTCATTGTGCCTAGTGCCTTTGAACAAAACAACATGATTTTTGTCAAGTATAAGACATTCATGCTTGGTAAAGAAAACATATAAATTTTTGTCACAAAGTTGACTAACACTTAATAGATTATAGTTCAAATTATCAACAAGAAGTACATTCTTAATCAAGGTTTCACCATTTTTACCTACATCACCAATGCCGATTGATTTTGCTTTGTTGTTGTCACCAAAAGTGACTTTTCCACTGTTTTTGGATGTAAGGTTTGTGAAGAGAGAGGCATCACCCGTCATGTGCCTTGAACATCCACTATCTATGAACCACTTAGCATTGTTGGCGATGTTAAGTACCTACACAATAAATCAATTGATAACTTTTGGTACCCATGTCTTTTGGGGTCCATGAGTTAAATTGTTAGTGAGATTGCTTACTATCCATGCAACTTTCATTCCAAGTTTTTCATTTTTCTTGACATAACACATATTCTTAGTATGTCCATGTTGTTGGCAATATCTACAAACAATGCTTTTGTTTCCATATAAAGAGGATTTTGGTTTTACAATACATAAGTCATCTCTTCTAAATATGACAAAATTTTTGTTGATTGCTACATTTATATTTCTCTTCATATCAACAACGTTTTCTTTCTTTCTAGCTAAGAGAGTATTTACATCATCCATTCTTTTCTTCAAGGAGGCTTGTTCTTCCTTGACCTTTGATCTCTCATGCATTCTTTTCTTCAAATCACAATTTTCTTGTGATAGCCTATTGTTTTCATTCACAAGTTTAGAGTTAGCATTCAATAAAGCATTTGACTTTTTTACTAACTCCTTATTTCTAGCATATGATTCTTTTAAGCTATCATGCAATTTCAAAATGAAAACTTCAAGATCATCTTCATCATTTTCATCATTGAATGGAGTCATAGTTAGAATTTACCTCATTGTCTCCAATAGCCATAAAGGCCATTTGTGCCGACTCCATTTCTTCTTCAACTTCTCCTTCGGAGTTGCAATCGTCCCATGTGATTTGAAAGTTGTTGAATCTTGGTTTTCTTCCTTCCTTCTTTTTCTTGGAGGGACACTCATTTGCAAAATGCCCGAGTTGACTGCACTCAAAGCATTTATCATTTTGCTTCTTTAGTTCAAGTCTTGACTTCCCTTTAAAATTATTTGTGTTTGCAGCTCCGCCTCTTCTCATTCTTCGTTTGTTGATGTAATGTTTAAGAAATCCTTTGGTGATGAGTGCAAGATCTCCTTCATCAAGATCTTCATCTTCTAGATTGATGGAGCAGTTTTCATCTTCCTCTTGAGAGGTCTTTAGAGCAATGCCCCTTCTTGGCCTTGCTTCTTCATCATCCACAACCTTGGCCTTTAGCTTGAGTTCAAAAGATGTAAGAGAATTGATTAGTGATTCAATTTAGGCATTAAATTTAAATTCTTAGCTTCCTCTATGGCAATTGTTTTGGCATCCCATTCTTTGGATAGCGCATTCAGAATTTTTCTGTTTTTCTCACCCAAGGAGTACTCCTTACTCAAGGCTTCAAGATCCTTTATAATGTCATTGAACCTGCAGTACATTTTGTCTATATTCTCATGTGGTTCCATCTTGAAGGACTCATACTTGGCAACAAGTAGAGATTTCTTTTGCTCACGAACATCATCGCTTCCTTCGTGAATTTCCTTCAACTTATCCCATATTTCTTTTGCAGAACTGCAACCCTTCACGCGAGTTGATTCATTTGCATCCAAGGCATTATATAGCACATTCATGGCTTTTGCATTCAACGTCAAGTTTGCCTTGTCTTGTGGAGTGAGCTCATTCCTTGTCTTTTCTCTTCTTCTATTTGTGTGATCATCAATGATAGATGCTTCAAATGGACCTTCATTGACAACATACCACAACTCAATGTCAATAGATTGACCAGAAATATTTTCATTCTATCTCTCCAACTAATAAAATTAGCCCCATTAAATATGGGAGGCCTAGTAATAGATTGGGCTTCAAAAAACAGAGCATTGTTGGTTGCCATAGTTCTTTTCTCAATAGCAGTTTAAGCAATATGATGAGACCAAGCTCTGATACCAATTGTTGGTCCCAAAGCAACCTAAGAGGGGGGAATTAGGGTTATAAGAGACAAAAATTATGCTTTCACAAAGCAGTGAGTATTTTTAAATTTAAATGAAGAGATAATAAATTTAATAAAACAGTA
Source organism: Cinchona pubescens (assembly GCA_025175665.1). Taxonomy (NCBI): domain Eukaryota; kingdom Viridiplantae; phylum Streptophyta; class Magnoliopsida; order Gentianales; family Rubiaceae; genus Cinchona; species Cinchona pubescens. The sequence continues at coordinate 223,903 of JANKKI010000267.1, read as the reverse complement.
AAGTAAAGAGAGAAAAATTGAACAAACAATACTTCCAAGCTAGCAAGCTTGAAGTATCAAATTTCTTGAATGCTTCACACACTTGGTAAGCCAATAATCTTTACAAAGTTGGGAAATTCTTGCTCACACTAAAACTCTTTTAGTTGAGCCAAGAATCTTAATTACAACCACACTCTTGTACAAGATTATCACTCCACTCAAAGTTGAATTTGCACTCACAACTTCACACTAATACAACAAAGCACTATAGTCAATTTGCACTCAAATTACTCTTTTCTTAGGCTTGTATTTAATGTATTAGATGCTCTATTCAGGTTCTTAAAGCACCTATTTATAATAGCAATAAATAGAGCTTTCAACTACTTCCTAACGGCTAAGTAATAAATGCACAAAAAATAGCCGTTGGGGGTTCGGACGTCCGAGGAGGTTGGAATGCGTCCGAGGAAGCGTCCGATCTTCTTTCAGAATGTATTGGTATAACTAGAACTAATGGCTCTAAGCGAACATGAAATAGTCGATAGAGATTATAACCTTCAATAAAGTCAAAAAAGACTTAGCAATGCAAGAAGAAAGTTAAGTAGTATCAGAAATCCTTGACACCATTTTCTAGTGAGGTTAATCTCAAGACTGAGTATTCAGAAGCCACCTATTTAGTGGCATCAGAACTTATGTTAGATTTACGTAACGCAATAGTCTTACTTATAATATTAAGAAATATGATTAAGAGGGTATGTAAGTAATTTAAAACCTATGACAATAGAACTGATGAAATTGTATATGTATCTATAATGTACTAATATAACTAATGGTTTTGACATGGGCTATGGTAAGTCAAGGTGATAATTATGGGGACCCATATGTGCCATTTAACTGTATGATAGAAGCCCTTAAAAAGGATGAGAAGGCACTTAAGAAAGTGAATGACAAATTATTGGATTGGATAAAAGAAAAACAACATGTACAATGGTGCAAAAAAAAATTTTGGGACGAAGAGTTCACTACTCTATTCCGTAAAATTAAAGAACAAGAAGATGAAATCAAAGAATTTAAGAGATAGAGAAAAAGTTGAAGAGAAGAACAAGTTTGGCAAGGGAGTTAAAGGTTATAAGATTGTCTATTTCAAACAAAAGACATTTATATCTTAATATGAAAATTTTTTTCATTGTTTTGCCTTAAAATACTCTTGCATCACACATAACTTCTTCCTAATATTTGCTTGTGTTCAAACAATTTAATGTGTTGTTTATGAAAATTTTGAATCAATCATCACATTAAATTTGTTGCACAAGTAATAATAGTTATTGAACTGGTACCACAAAGAAATTTATAACAAACTTCTGTTGTGTGAACGAAAGTATGCCTCCCTTTATACACACACACAAACACTATCTTACACATATATGATATAACGAAAGACGAATCTTGAAATTAAAAATCTTAGAAGTTTAATCATTCCATACTTCATTCAGTTGTTGGAGAAAAACCTACCATAAAAGACAAATGTTAAATGTTTCATAATTTGCACTTTGTCACATTAAATATTTTGCTACATTCAAATATATTAAATGCATTATTAGATGTGTTCTACTACCTTTATTTGAAACTTTACAGCCTGGAGACTTCAAATTACAATGTCACCAAGAAGCTAAAAAGTGTGATTATGGAATATATTACTTAAATTGCAGGAAAAGCTACATGTTTTACCATTTATAGATTGCCTTTACTATTCCATAAACTTTATTCCTTGACATGCAAGGGAAAAAGCAACAGTTCAGACAAAGGTCTAGGGGTATTCATTCGACCGGTGTTCAACTTTTCGACTTGTTTGACTTTCGACTCGAAAATCCCAAAGTCAAAGTCAAGTCATATAAATCCAAAGTCGATTAAAGTCGAGTCGTTTAAATTTGACTTTTTCGATCGGTAAGTTGAACAAGTCAAATAAGTTAAACATTTAATTTTCTTCCATTCCATATTCTGATTCTAAAATTGAGTACATTATCCCACAAATTTTATATCATTCCACAAAAGTGTACTAAGCTTGTAAGTGTACAACTTATAATGTAACATTTTGTTTGAGCAATTTCAATTTTCACATTATCATCCACATTATCATCTTTATATAATGTGTGTACAAAAATATAATTCATAATATATTACATATACAAGTTTCAAGTAGATTATATGTATAAATTTATGTCTACACAGACACACACACATAAGTTACAAATCTTAATATATGATTATGTATTAGTGTATAGTATATTACATATAGATATTAAAATTGATTTACAAGGTCACAAATTCAGAATCACTTATCAAAATTAATTCATATAGAAAAATTTTATTGAATCACCAATCCCTGTTAATTTTTATCCTCTAAGTATCTATGAATATATATGATTATCTAACTCTATCTATGCTAATAGTAAGTTAGTAATACATCTAATATATATTTGTTAATAGTAAAAATATTATACTAATAAATTATGTAGTATAACTGTACAAATATATAAATTATACGTTATGTAAAATATATTTTTATTACAATTATAAATTATACAAATCTTAGCATATGAAAATAAGAACATTTATGTATAAATATATTATATATAGATATGTCAATAAATACTCAAGTATTATAATTACTTAACTCTAATATCTATATGTATTAAAAGGAAATTAATAATACATTTAATAGTTATAGAAACAAAAGTATTATATTAATAAGGTGTACACTTATATTAATATATAAATACATAAATTGTGTATAACACCAACAATTATACAAAGAAAAGATATTTAAGTATTAAGAGAAAATAATATTATTAGTTATTAACAATTTTAATTATTAAGAATTAAAAATATTCTAGATAAAATATTATGTATACAAATACATAATATATTATTATATTTGTATATCCTTATATATACATGATATAATATATATATATATATATATTGTTTGGCTTATTTGACCGGTACTTGACTGATAAAGTCGAATGACTTGTTCGACCAGTAAATCAGTCCAACCAGTCAATCTATAGATCGGTATTCAACCGGTAGTTTGCTTTGAAAGTTGAAATCAAAGTTAAGTCAAGAAGTCGATTAGTTAATTTGACTTTGAGTCAAAGTCGAGTCGAAAGTCGAATAAGTCAAGTCAAATTTTTTTTCCACTTGACTAGACTCAACAGTTTAACTTGACTGAATTTTGAACACCCCTACAAAAATCCACATACAAATGACTAAAAATTTGATTGTGTACTTACAGGACAACATCAAGTTTGAAGCTATACAGGACTTCATTAATCAATATTCTCTTATTTGTCTATTGAAAAAAAATACCAATCGGTTAGTTACTTTACATGAGGTAAAGTATATAGCTATTATAGTGCATCAATTTGAAATTAGTAAAGAAGAAACAAAAGCTATCGTGAAAATAGTACCCGTACAACATGAAGTTAAAGAAACCAACACTGAAGAGGACAATGAAGCTACCAATCCAATATTACTACCAAAAAAAGATCATAACACAGCAACAAACAATGATGCCACACCATCCATTGAAAATCAGGATTATGAGTATGAAACATCAGCTAACACATCAGAAGACACCCAAGACTAGCCCAAGAAACAGTGTCGTACTTGATCATGTTATTCCTCTCCTACACTCATCAAATAAAGCTGACACAGCTATATCCTCAAACCATCCTCATCACTTTCTTCTACCATCAGCTAAATATCTTATGCCATGTTAGACATATTATATCATCACTTATACCTATTTATTACTCCTACGAGTTTCTACAACTTAGTAGTATGGCTGTAAAAGCTTAGACAAAGCAACCGTACTTTATGCATAAAAAGTTGTAACTGCATCAATTGTAAATATAACAATGCTTAATCTGCATTTTCTAAATATCAGTATCAGCATTTTCCTACCACTTGTGAATTCTCATACTTCTGATAATTCTTTTGCTGGCAATCCACTATTTACTTTTCTTCAAAAATAAGATTTATTTGTTCTTATGTTGCTGGTCATTTCATATTTCCTCATCAACATGTAGTTTATAGCCAACACATTTTTCCTATTCATGCCTACAAGAAAAAAAGAGAGCATTTATATATTTTTTTTACTCATTAACTATGACTTTGATAGGAGTTTTAAACTCCTAATGGCAAAAAGCAATGTAATACACCTGAAAAACTTAAAAAACTAGAAAAAGATTTTGAAAGAACAAAATAAAAATAAAAAACAAATAAAAGTAACAATGTAATGACCTCGAAGAAAAATAATAATTGAACAATAAAATCATTGACATATTTAAAATATGTTGTCAAAATCAATGCCAATGTACATTAAATATTAAACAGAAATCATAATTGTTACTAGCTCCAATAGGTTTATTGAATCACTTTCCGATGTGTTTGTACAAATTTGATGTATTTTATGGAAAAGTTACTGTCCTTTTGTGTCAAGCTAAAATGTTGGCAAACTTGGAATTCCAAAAGCGTGGCTTGCCACATGCACATTTTCTATTCATCATGAAGCCAAATTCCAAAATATATTCTGTTGAAGCTTATGACAAAATAGTTTCAGCTGAGCTACCCGATAAACAGCTATTTTCTTATCTATACAACATGGTAGTCAAACACATGATGCATGGCCCATGTAGAGCTTTAAAGCCTCACAACGTGCATATGAAAGCTACTAGAAAATGCAGGACCAATTATCCAAAAAAAATGGGCCCTAGAAAAAGTCATGCAATCAATGATTATCCAATTTACCAAAGACAAATACAGCATCGACAAGTAGAGGTATGCGAAAAAAAACTCTTAATAATAGATGAGTGTTTCCATATAATCCCTACTTGTTAACAAAATTTGACTGTCATATCAATGTAGAAATTTGCTCGACTAGCAAGGCTGTCAAGTACATCTACAAATATATCTACAAAGGTCATGATCGAATTAATTTTCAACTAAACAGCGATGATATACAATAAAAAATATATGAAATCAAAGATTTTTAGTAGGGCAAATGGGTCTCTACTCCAGAAGCAATATGGCAAATTTTTCTCTTTCCCTTACATGACATAAGGCCATCCCTCATTCATTTTCAACTTCACTTAGAAAATTTTCAAATCATGAGTTTTGATGCAGATGAAAACTTGCAAGATATTCTCAGGAATTCTTTTGTCCAAAAGATTGTGTTGACTGAATTTTTCAACATGAATAGGCATGATGATAAAGTGAGAAACTTGAATTTGACCTATGCAGCATTTCTAGAACAACTTGTCTGGCACCAACCATTAAAAGAGAAGCGCAGATGGAAACCAAGGCAACAAAGAGATGTGATTGGCAGAATTGTGTTAGCCAATCCAATAGAAGGTGAAAGATACTTTTTGCGGTTGCTACTACTTAATGTTAAGGTCCCTACCTTATTTGATGATCTGAAAATAGTGAATGGCAAATACGTAGAAACTTTTTGAGAAGCTACTATACTAAGAGGTTTATTTTAGAGCACTAATAGCCAAGAGCAGTGTTTACAAAAAGCTACCATGTTTCACATGTCACATGGTTTGAGACACCTTTTTACGACAACCTTAGTCTACATACCTCTTGATGATCCTCGTGTAGTTTGGAACAAATTTAAAGGTGCAATGGTAGAAGATTACAAGAGGTTAAATGCATACTCTGATGAAGAAATTGAAAGAGAAACATTGCCCCATATCAACAAAAGTTTGCAATCCATGGGAAAGGATATAAACTCATTTTCATTTGTGCCTTGCATATTAAAGTTCTCCAATGGCAATGTAGATACCAAGCATGTAGAAAGTGAGAAAAATGCAACCGTTCCACTTGAAGACATAGTTGCAGTTGAGAAACTAAATGAAGACCAAAAACACGCAATTCAACAAATCCTTGAAAAAATGTATAATAACAAGCCCGGATTATTCTTCATTGATGGCCTGGGTGGAACTGGTAAGACCTTTCTATATCATGCTTTATTGGCTAACATAAGATCAAAGGGCCACATTGCCTTGGCTACTGCAAGTTCTGGAGTAGCTGCATCAATTTTACCCGGCGGCCGCAAAGCACACTCGCAGTTCAAAATCCCCATAAACATTCATGAGAATCAAATTTTCAATCTTAGCAAACAAACTATAATGCAAAATTAATTCAAGATGCGAAATTGATCATTTGGGATGAAGCTCCAATGGCGCACAAGGCAACTATAGAAGCTGTAGACCTATTGCTAAGAGATTTGATGGAAGCTCCTTTGTACTTTGGTGGTAAAGTCATAGTTCTCGGCGAAGACTTCAGACTTCTAAGTTTTACCAATTGTCCCAAAAGGTGCGAAACAAGATCTCATCAAAGCAAGTTTAATATCATCTTATATTTGGCCTACTATTGAAAAGATACAACTAACACACAATATGCATGCAAGGTCAGATCCTTCTTTCACTGATTACTTACTGCATATTGGAAATGGTATTGAATCCAGTACTGATACAAGTGATGTTAAAATCCCTGATTCAATACTATTATCTTTCATTTCTGAAGAAGACTCATTGAGCCAACTAATACAAACTGTATACCCCAATTTTGAAAAGTTCTTTGATCGCAACAAGAAGGATACTTTGAATAGGGCAATCTTAACTACAAAGAATGATTATGTTGATGATATCAACAATTTGATGGTTGACAAATTCCCTAGAGAAGCTAAGGATTACATAAGTATAGATAAAATAATTGACAATGAAGAACAAGGAATGTATGAAAACTTTCTCAATAGCTTAACTTCTAATGGCTTCCTACCACATGTGTTGACTTTTGAGACTTTGAAACCAAACTCTCCAGCTATACTGTTGTGCAACATAGACCCTCCTGAAGGTTTATGCAATGGGACGAGGTTGATTTGCATAAAATTAAGAGATCATGTGATAGATACTGTGATTGAAAATGGGGAAAATGTAGGAAAACAAATATTTATTCATAGAATTACATTTAAAGTGTCTAACGATGACATATGCCCCTTTGCTTTTGAAAGAATTCAATTCCCCTTGAGATTATGCTTTTCCATGACTATTAACAAAGTTCAAGGACAAACATTAGATTTCGTTGGTATTTACTGGAGAGAACCAGTTTTCTCACATGGACAACTCTATGTTGCTCTTTCTACAGCAAAAGGAAGCAAATCTGTGAAGGTCCTTATTCTCCCACCCCTGCAGTATTTTATACCAAATGGCTTCACAAAAAATATTGTATATCATGAAGTATTGTCCCTCAGCAAATTTTGTTCTCAAGTAATCACACCAAGTACTACCACTCCAAATGAAGTATAAATCCGATGCTCGTTTGCATCACACCATGCATACGTTTCAGAAGGAATATGTTCAAATATGTGTTCTTTTCATGTTTTTTCCTATTTAGATTTTCTTTACTCAGACAAAATCTAAACTTTTACAAATCATATTGAAATACGCTGATCAAAGAGGTAGTTTGGCATCAATTAATCTCTCCACATATTGAAATACATTGATCAAAGGAGTAGATTGATAAAAAAAAAATGAGTAGTTTGTATTTGTGTCCAGAAAAGTGGAGAGATTTTTTGAAGGCTATTGTATGTCTATTTTTGGTTATTGGGTATATTTCTTTATTTTTGAATTCCCCATCTTGTTTATCATCTAATGGTGGCCATGTTTCTATAGCAAGAGTTTGGTGGATGAATTGTCAACCGCTTAAACTATATGATGTTGTCTTCAAAAATGAATATTATGCATTATTAACGAAGAATATTTGGTTTTTATTGTCATAATTGTGCATTTGAAAATCTAAAACAATAACATTGTCATTGTCATCTTCTCGTACATCCTCCACCCTTTTTTTGTCCTTGTTTGATGTTTGGATTGGTTTCAATTTATATAGAAGGGTATGATTGATTTCTTTTTGGTCTATATTAAACAAAAATAATAAAAAAATAGCTACATTCAGTGTTTGCCTTAGGACTTCTCTACAAATTATTGATTTTAGATAATTCTTTAGCATTTATAGTCACAAACACTTCTTTTGATTGATTTATTTATTTGCAGTGAGAGTTGGTTTAGTGGTGATGAGGCTGGAATTTGGGCTTGTGATCTTGAAAGTACATGCTATTCCGCTCTTTCAGTATCTATCAGTTGTTAAAGGACATAGAATATATATTTTTCATAGATTAATTATGTAATTTTTTCACTTACATTTCAACTCAAACTTAGTATACATAGCTATCAGGAATTAGTTCTTGGTTATGAACAAGACTCTTAATTGTTGGAAACACAATAACATAGATTGTTTTTGTGATGGTGGGATACATTCCTTCACTTTTTGTCCAACTCGTTGCCTGTTGGTCAGTATAAACTTCTTTTGGGCAATGCTGCAAAATTTACAAAAGTAAATTAAAGAATTTTCCTTAGAATAAGTTATACTTCTATTTTTGGGATTCCCCAATTGGAATGTTGAAAAAAAGACATGATTAGCCAATGTTGTTTTCCCCCGGCTTCATTCGGTTAAGCTAAGCTGCTGATTACAGGTTACAGCTACTCACTTAAAATGCTACTTTACCATTGGTGATAACTATTACATACCTTTTAGGTATGCATGTATCATAAGTACAGTGAAAAAAATTCATGGTAGCTCCCCCCTAGCTTCAAGTTCTGAGCTAAATAACTACTTAACTATAAAAATTACTTTTTATTGTGCAGTTGGATTAGTTCAATAAACTTCCAAGCTGAAAAAAAATGGATTTAAAACATGTGTAATGGAAATCAAAGAAAATGGTGTGTCAATTCATAGACTGTAGTTGCACGGTAGCTTGGGTACATATTTTTGTTATACTAACTAGCTTAAATGCAACAGTAATTTTCTTACTAATTTTTATATCATGTCGTTTCTTCATGACATCTCTGTTTCATTGCCATCCTAGTCTAGCCAGATGAAGTCGAGGTGAAAATTAATCCAGTGGATATTGAGTTCACAACTGCATGTTTTGTTTCATGAATATTAAATAAGATATATTTCTCATATTGAAGTATGATTAATTTATAAATTAAATTATTTAGATACATGTGAAAAGCTAAAATTTCAATTATTCAATTATAAAAAGTAATACTATAATTGTTTAGTAGTGGCAAGAGAGAACGATGAAAAAATAAAAAGAAAAACAAGAGACAAAAAATAAATAGAACATAAAAATAAGAAGAAAAAAGCAAAATAGTAATAATTAAAATTGTTAAATATGACTGATGTAGATTTGCCCAAATCAAGTCTTACAGCTAGCTTGAAGCTTGAAAACTGTTAGCGATCCAATTATGACACTCGAAACTCTAGGTACATAGTTGGGATCAGACAGAGTTAATACCTGCAACTGACCAATTCAAGAGTAGTTAGTCTCTCATACCACCATCCCTTTGGAATTAGGTATTACCCATACTCAATGCCTTTGATTGTTTGATGTCAAGAGCAAAATACTAGAGGATGCATTCTTAAGGAGTCTACTGCTACTCTCCATGTGTACTTCATGTTGGTAGGGTCATCCCAAATTAGAAGCTTCCTAAGATCCCTTGATTTTTGTAATTTTCTCTTGTTCTACAAACAATCAATACAATTTTCTTATACTTAAATTTTAATCTAATGTCTCAAAAATCACTATATCAGGGACCTCTGAAAGGCATTGGAGCATATTATAATAACATAGTGTTTCATTTTCAAACTCACTACAAATGTACATAAGGTGTGTGATCAACTTTCATCTTGAAAGGTGTAAGGAGTTAAAGAAGCAGCACATCACTTTAGATACGAAAATCCTTCATAGTTGGTTCTGTTATACCATAAGATAAGATCCAAATAAGTGAAGGGCAGCCAATGAAGCGCATTTTTAATATGTAAATTCAAGATTTTGTTACCTCCTCAGATTTTTATATGTATGCTAGAGTTATTTAGGAATTGTGTCAAGTGTGTGTGCAAGTTAACATTCTAAATCTGTGTTGTACTATCTCAAGAGAAACAAAGATTTTTGATTCCTTAGTATTTGGAAAAATGTTGAAATTATATTTTAGTTGCTCTAGAGTAGGTTTTGAATTCTTGAAGAAAGCTAGGCTAATGATCAGAGAAATGCATGTATAACCCCATAAATTTGGAATTTGGGTGTCATTAAAATAAATTAAGAGGAACAAATTAGAGAGAGGTGCATACCTGAAATTCAGTTATTGAGAACTCTTGTCATAAAGGCAAGCAAGACATCAGATATTATATCAGGATAGGAATTGAAATGCCATTATTCTACCTAGTCAGAAATGCATTTATAATTGAGGTTCCATGTGGAAAAGGACATTCTACTGTGACATGTAATTAAACCAGAGACAGATCATCAAGTTTCTATTTTTAGACCAATGAAGTCTTAGTTGATCGGGAAGGGGTCCTTGATCCTGTTGGCTGCCTAGCCCAATAGGGTGGATCTTTCTAGATGATCAAATTTCTTTCTTCTACAACCTTCTTAAGTGACCCAACCCTGGATGGTCCAAAAGAAAAACTTGGATTTTCATTTGTTCGGTCTGAGCATACAGTATATGTCCTCATTATCGGCAACCATTTCGACAATAGGATCTACAGCTACAAATTTGAATACATTTGGTACAACCCACTGTAGAGTATGGAAGATGCTGTAAATGTCACAATTACATGCAAGGAAAAGTGTAGACCATATAAGATCCATAAAATGTGGGCACTAATATCACCTGAATTCTAGCCAAAGGATTAAAGATTATCCAAATATTTTCACAGTAAAAAGTTAACTTTAGTTTTCAACAGAGTAATTTTTTTAAGGCATACCAAAGTCTAAAAGCCATTTCTACATAGAATAGCACACTAAATAAGGAAGATAAAGAAGGGGAAGGTTATACGTGATACCTTGAAATGACACTTCCCAAACCTGCAGTTATACAAACTTTGTAACAACATTTTTGCCAACCAAAGCTTGTGGTATGTTGCATTTCATAAACATGTCCATCACGACCAGATTAAGAGGTACTGGTAGCTTCAACAAAGATACCAGGCCTATCTAAGCTAAGCCAACACCACAAATGGCATGTTCATCCACACTGTATTCTGAACATTGCCCATCCTTGTGTGGAACAAGAAGAATATTTGAAATAAGTTAAAAGTAAAGCAAGAACAAGCAAACAGAAAGGGATCCTTAACATGGAACCAAAAATTCAACAAGCACCTACTATGACCTCAATTGCACAAATGATTGGGGATCTTATGCAATCAACTAAAGCTCAAAATATTCATCACCATTTGGTTCCTTGGCCAAAAAAAGTACCAGGGGAGAATGAAATGCTGTGTCAAAAAATCAATGAGAAAGGAATTTCTTCATTGTTCCATACAAAATGTTTGGACTAATATGAAAATATTTTTATTGAAAGTGGGACTCAGATGATTAATTTCATTACTATTCTAAAAGTTCTAAATTGGTAAAATTGTCTCTTTTGTGTTTTGGGATAAAATTGCCTCTATTATTCTAATTATTATCGTTTTGCTTTTTTTTTCTTCTTATTTTTCTCTTTCATTTATTTTCTGTCTCTTGTTTTTTTTTTCACCATTCTCTCTTGCTACCACCAAATAATTATAGTATTACTTTTAATAACTGAATAATTGAAATTTCAACTTTTCACATGTATCTAAATAATTTAATTTATAGATTAATCATATTTTAATAGGAGAAATATATCATTTTTAATATTTGTGAAACATAACGTGCAATTGTGAACTCAATATCCATTAGATCAATTTCTACCTTGACTTCATCTGGCTAGACTAGGATGGCAATGAAATAGAGATGTCATAGAAGAAACGGCATGATTATAAAATTAGTAAGAAAATTACTCTATTGCATTCAAGTAGGTAACTAAAATATGTACCAAGCTACCGTGCAACTGCAGTCTATGAATTGACACACCATTTTCATTGATTTCCATGACATATGTCTTAAATCCACTTTTTTCAGCTTGGAAATTTATTGAATTAATCCAACTGCAAAATAAAAAAGCAATTTTTATAGTTAAGTAGTTATTGAGCTCAGAACTTGAAATTGGGGAGAGCTTCCATGAATTTTTTCACTGTACTTCTGATACATGCATACCTAAAAGGTATGTAAAAGTTAGCACCAATGGCAAAGCAGCACTCTAAGTGAGTAGCTGTAACCTATAATCAGCAGGTTAGCTTAACCGAATAAAGCCGGGGGAAAACAGCATTGGCTGATCATGTCCTTTTTTTCAGCCATCCAATTGGGGAATCCAGAAAACAAAAGTATAACTGAATCTAAGGAAAGTTCTTTAATTTACTTTTGTATCTTTTGCAGCATTGCCCAAAAGAATTGATACTAACCAACAAGCAACAAGATTGGACAAAGTGCAGGCATGTATCCCACCATCACAAAAACAATCTATGTTATTGTGTTTCCAACAATTAAAAGTCTCCTTCATTACCAAGAACTAATTCCTGATAGCTGTGTATACTGAGTTTGAGTTGAAATGTAGGTGAATAAATTGCATAATTAATCTATGAAAATATAAATTCTATGTCTTCTAACAACTGATAGATGCTGAAAGGGCAGAAAGCATGTACCTTCATGATCACCAGCCCAAATTCCAGCCTCATCACCACCAGACCAGTTTTCACTGCAAATAACGAAATCAATCAAAAGAAATGTTTGTGATTAAAGACTATACATAATAAAGAATTATTTAAAATGAATAATTTTTAGAGAAGTCCTAAGGCAAATAGTGAATGTAGCTAAACTTTTTTGTTTAGTTTAATATAGACTAAAAGGAAATTAATCATACCCTTATATATAAATTGAAACCAATCCAAACATAGAACAAGGACAAAAAAAAATGGGGGTGGATCTCAAACTGTACAAGAAGATGAAATGACAATATTAATGTTTTAGATTTTCAAATGTACAATTGTGACAGTAAAAACCAAATATTTTTAGTTAATAACACATAATATTCATTTTTGAAGACAATGTTATATAGTTTAAATGGTTGACAATTCACCCACCAAACTCATGCTATAGAATGTGGCCACCATTAGATGATAAACAAGATGTATGAAATTAATGAAATTCAAAAATCAAGAAATAGACCCAATAACCAAAAATAGACATACAATAGCCTTCAAACAATATCTCCACTTTTCTAGACACAAATACAAACTACTCCTTTGATCACTGTATTTCAATATATGGAGAGATTAATTGATGCCAAACTACCTCTTTGATCAATGTATTTCAATATGATTTGTAAAAGTTTAGATTTTGTTTGAGTAAAGAAAATCTAAACAAGGAAAAACATATGGAAATATGAAAAGAACACAGACCTAAACATATTCCTTCTAAAATATATGCATGGAGTGACGCAAACCAGCATTGATTTATACTTCTTTGGAGTGGTAGTACTTGGTGTGATTACTTGAGAACCAGATTTGCTGAGGGATAATACTTTATAATATACAATGTTTTTGGTGATGCCATTTGGTATATAATATTGCCGGGGTGGGCGAATAAGGACCTTCACAGATTTGCTACTTTTTGCTTTAGAAAGAGCAACATAGAGTTGTCCATGTAAGAAAATTGGTTCTCTCAAATAAATACCAACGAAAACTAATGTTTGTCCTTGAGCTTTGTTGATAGTCATGGTGAAGTATAATCTCAAGGGGAATTTAACTCTTTCAAAAGCAATGGGGCATATGTCATCGTTAGACATTTTAAATGTAATTCTATGAATAAATACTTATTTTCCTGCATTTCCCCCATTTGCAATCACAGCATCTATCACATGATCTCTTAATTCTCTGCAAATCAATCTCGTCCCATTGCATAAACCTTCGTGAGGGTCTATGTAGTGCAACAGAATATATAACTGGAGAGTTTGGTTTCAAAGTCAGCACATGTGGCAGGAAGCCATTAGGAGTTAGGCTATTGAGAAAGTCTTCATACATTTCTTGTTCTTCATTGTCAATTATTTTATCTCTACTTATGTATTCCTTAGCTTCTCCAGGAAATTTGTCAATCATCAAATTGTTGATATCATCAACATAATAATTCTTTGTAGTTAAGATTTCCCTATTCAAAGTATCATTTTTGTTGTGATCAAAGAATCTTCAAATTGGGGTATACAGGTTGTATTATCTGGCTCAATGAGTCTTCTTCAGAAATGAAAGGTAATAGTATTGAATCAAGCATTTTAGCGTCACTTGTATCAGCACTGGATTCAATACCATTTCCAATATGCAGTAAGTAATTAGTAAAAGAAAGATCTGACCTTGCACGCATATTGTGTGTTAGTTGTATCTTTTCAACAGCAGGACAAATATAAGATGATATTAAACTTGCTTTGATGAGATCTTGTTTCGCACCTTTGTGGGACAATTGGTAAAACTTGTTTGAAATCTCCTTCGAGAACTATGACTTTACCACCAAAGTATAAAGAAGATTCCATCAAATCTCATAGCAATAGCTCTACAGCTTCTATAGTTGCCTTGTGCACCATTGGAGCTTCATCCCAAATGATCAATTTTGCAAGTGCTGATTGTTTGCTAAAATTGCAAATTTGATTCTCATGAATGTTTTATGGGGATTTTGAACCGCGATTGTGCTATGCGGCCGCTAGGTAAAATTGATGCAACTATTCCAGAACTTGTGGTTGCCAAGGCAATGTGACCCTTTGATCTTACGTTAGCCAATAAAGCAAGCTATAGAAAGGTTTTACCAGTTCCACCTAGGCCATCAATAAAGCATAATCCATGCTTATTGTTATGCACTCTTTTAAGGATCTGTTCAAATGCATGTTTTTGGTCTTCATTTAGTTTCTCAGCTGGTTCTGTGTCTTCAGGTGGAATGGTTACATTTTTCTCACTTTCTATATAAACTTGATATCTATATTGCCATCGGAGAACTTTAATATGCGAGGCACAAGTGAAAATGAGTTTATATCCTGTCCCATGGATTGCAAAATTCTATTGATATGGCACAATGTTTCTCTTTCAATTTCTTCATTAGAGTATGCATTTAACCTCTTGTAATCTTCTCCATTGCACCTTTAAATTTGTTCCAAAGTGCACGAGGATCATCCGGAGGTATGTAGACTAAGATCATTGCAAAAAGGCATCTCAAACCATATAGCATGTAAAACATAGCAGCTTCTTGTAAACACGACTATTGGCTATTATTGCTCTGAAATAAACCTCTTAGTATAGCAGCTTCTCGAAAAGTTTCTACGTATTTGCCATTCACTTTTTTCAGATCATCAAATGAGATAGGGGCATTAACATTGAATAGTAGCAACCACAAAAAGTATCTTTCACTTTTATTGGATTGGCTGACACAATTCTGGCAATCACACCTCGTTGTTGCCTTGTCCATCTACATTCCCTCTTTGTACCAGACAAATTCTTCTACAAATGCTGCATAGGTCAAATACAAGTTTCTCACTTTATCATCATGCCTGTTCATGCTGAAAAATTCAGTCAACATAGTCTTCTTGGTAAAAGAATTACTGAGAATATCTTGCAGGTTTTCATCTGCATCAAAACTCATGATTTGAAAATTTTCTAGGTGAAGTTGCAAATGAATGACGGATGGCCTTATTTCATTTAAGGGAAAGTGAAAAATTCACCGCATTGCTTCAGGAGTAGAGGCCCATCTACCCAATTGAAAATCTTTGATTTCATCAATTTTTGACTGTATATCATCACTGTTTAGTTGAAAATTAATTTGATCATGCCCTTTTTAGATATATTTGTAGATGTACTTGATAGCCTTGATAGTCGAGCAAATTTCTACATTGATATAACAGTCAAATTTTGCTAACAAGTAGGAATTATATGAAACCACCCATCTATTATCAAGGGTTTTTCCACGTACCTCTACTTGTACTGTCAACCATCATTACATCTTCGGTAAATTGGATAATTATTGATTGCATGACTTGTTTCTAGGGCCCATTTTTTGGATAATTGCTCTTGCATTTTCCAGTGGCACGTTGTGAGGCTTAAAGCTTCACACGAGCCATGCATCATGTGTTTGACTTTCAGATTGTATAGATGAGGGAACAGCTATTTATCGGGTAACCCAGCTGAAATTATTTTGTCATAAGTTTCAATAGAGTATATTTTGGAACTTGGTTTCATGATGAGTAGAAAATGTGCATGTGGCAAGCCATGCTTTTGGAATTCAACCACGTATGTATAAGCTGCAACTTCATCGAAAATTTGTTTTGTGAATAGCTCTTCTTTCAATTGTTGAAGTTTGGTATAGAGAACTCGAGCCACGAGATCTGGCCTATTTTCAACTTCATCAGTGCTTAATATATTCTCTTAAATCTCTGGCCATTATGGATTACAAGTCATTGTCAAGCATTTGTCTGGTTTTCTAAACGAATTTTGAACTAAAGTCATTGCATCAACATATTTCCTTGTCATATCTCGTACCACCAATAAACGATGTAGGTAATATAATTTGCTGTCTAACTTTTGATGCATGATTTTGTACTTGCACAACACTATCCATGATTCCTGCAGCTTCTTTCTTTGGATCTATATTTGCTTGCTTCGTTAAAATCCGGCCTTTTACTTTCATGCTTCACATACATGTCAATTAAGTATTGTTGCAACAATCTTCCAGTGTACAACAACAGTGAATGACTATTTTTTCTCATTTGAAATTTACAAGCATAGTACTGTCTCATGGAAACTGTCTTCTTCTTTCTTTGTCTTTGTTGGTTAGATATATGGAATCAAAGTGTATTCATTAGCAAAGCATGGTGAAAAGATGTGGAAATTCATAAGATACATATTATTGATGAAGAAAGTTTGAAGATTCTTACTTTGTTCTTCCATATGAAGTAATTCAGAAGTTGTTCTTGCATTTCTTCGATTTACATAGAAGATACTATAGCTTCTTCTTGCATTTTGTGTTGGCCATCCTTTCTATCTGTTCGTTTTATTCTTTTTATTCCCTCATGCCAACCAATTACACCAAAAGGATATAATAGAGGGTACTGTAAAGGATCGTAACAACCATAGTAATATCGAACAACCAGTTACAAAACTGTTGGTTTACTGCATTATTACTACTGAATAAAAGTTTAAATGGTGGAAAGTTGAATTTTTTGAATAAGAATAGTGAGAATTAATAAAAATTCTGCAATATAATGCCTTCAAAGAAACATAATTATGCATTAATTGTTGTTTTCTATTTCTATGGTTTTAAGCTGATTGATCAGTTTAAATGACTCTTCATTTATCTTTCAATTTCTTATGAATTGAAAAGAAAATTTTCATTCATAAGTTTAGATGACTTTTCACACATCAATAGATAGAAACAAAAGAAAATACAAGACTCATAAATTGTGCATATAGACACACATGATGAACAAGTTCTAGTGACAAATCTGTCTGTCCTCTAAAGATGCTTTGGTTTTACTAATTTTGCAACTATCCACCTAAGTGTTTCTCCAACCAAAAAGACAAAGCAGTATTAATAGGCATAATAATCTACACAAACACAAGTCGAGATACGATCAATTTTACAAAGGGCAAATTATACCTTCAAAGAAACATAATTAAGCATTAATTTTTGTTTTCATTTTCTATGGTTTTAAGTTGATTTATTAGTTTAAATGACTCTTCATTTGTCTTCCAATTTCTTATGAATAGAAAAGAAAATTTTCATTCATAAGTATAGATGACTTTTCACACATCAATGAAGCAAAAGAAAATAAAAGACTCATAAACTGTGTATATAGATATACCTGATGAACAAGTGCCAGTGACAGAGCTCTCTAAAGATTCTTTGGTTTCACTTATTTGACAACTATTCACCTAAGTATTTCTCTAACCAAAAAGACGAAGCAATATTTATAGGCATAACAACCTGCACAAACATAAATCGAGATACGATCAATTTTACAAGGTGGAAATTGTAATTAACTCTAATAAATATTGTAGCAACTTTTTGAAATTTGATATATAGTAAAGGGGGAGTTGTACTGTGAATATAGTGTTCCTTAGACAAATTTTCTACAAGAGAATAACATCAAGGATGATGATGATTCCATTCTGATAAAGTCTTTGGCAGATCAAGCTAAGGTCTTTAAGGTTTCCCTGGTGAAGCACATACAACTGAAATCATGTGTAACGCCAGTTATCTCGATATTTAAATGCCTTAATCTTGTGTTGGCTCTTCTGGTTTCGATGTTACTTATAAAAAGTTAACGATCCACTACTTACTGTATAATTCTTCATTAATAATATTTTATAAATAAGCTCCAATTAATCCCACTTATTCTTTTAGTCTTTACTTGATTCTTAGTGTTCGTGAAACATATCAATTATATATCAATTATAGTATTATATAGTTTTCCTATAATAAAAAGTATTTTATATCACTACTATATCTTATAAAGTTTTCTTACGCTTGAGAAAACTCAATTATGACTTTGGAAAACATTTTTAACTCTATTTGAGTTAATTAAAACTCTTCGAGACTTGTTGCAAACTTAGAAAATCATTTGAAGTATTTTGTAACTTTAGAAAAATAATAAGGACATTTAAATAACTTGCAAAACATTTGAGGCAATTTTGGTAATTTCTAAAAGTTATCGGGGCTTCAATGAACTTTACAAAAACTCTTGGGGTCATTTGGTAACTTTACTAAAGTTTTAGGGGTCTATTTGTCATTTACAGTAACTTTTACAGTAACTTTTATGGGCCTCGTTAACATGCTGTAGGGTCTATTGTATAAATTCTAGAAATCTCTAAGACTACTAATGTCATAAAATCATCGGGGAGTTAATTACGATTTTTCGAGGTTACAAAAGTTTTAATCTAACACTTCAAAAACATTTTAGGTCTCATTGTAAACCTAAAAAACTATGGTACATTTATAAATCTTAAAACCTTTTTAACAAACTCCCATTCTCCTTCCCCAATTCTTCTTCCCCTTCCTCCGATCCACTCACCAGCCCATTTCCTTTTCCAATCAACCATGAACTACAGTCGCACAACGACTACCTTCTTTCTCTCTGGTGATCGAACGGCTTTGACCATCCGATTTTCTCATTAGCATTTAGCCAATCCGCAACTTCCACTTTCCAGTCAATGACAAAGTCTACCATTAAAAATGTCACGCTCCGAGCCCGTTTAGACTCAAAACATCATATTCTTCTACTCTCATATACACCACTCAAGAACACAAGGCATTATAACTAATACATAAAATCTATAAGCATTAATCTAAATAAAACAATAAAGATTTGAAACGATATACATTCATCTTAACATTGAAATCATAAATACTTAAAACCCTTAGAATTAAAGTTATCCTCGAGCTACAACCTCAAATTTATTGCCAATAACAAAAGATAAATGCTAATAAAAATTTTGAACTTCAACTCCCTGAGTACACCTAATAATTCACCAATTCAAACTGCCTTTGACTCCTTTATACGTACTCGTGCTCACTAGCATTTGAAAAAATGTTGAATACATGGATGAGGGAAAACGTCGCTCAACAAGTAACTTATATGTACCTTCTCCATGGTGAACCATAAATACATTTATACATACATATACATAAAAAGAATTTCTAAAACATGTACACATGCATGTTGATTACTTACGTAGTTTGTAAAAATATGATGTACTTGATCAAAACATATACTTTCACAAAACAAGTAGGCATGCCATGACTTTTGAATTGTAAAATAATTCGGTTTATCTACTAGTTTCCATATCTTAACTGACATTAAGTATTTAGTCTAGTGCTATCTTACTAGAAAAGGTGTACCTAACACTAGGCCTAGTACACGAGACCATGAACTTGAATTAACTAAAGGGCTGACCTTATCCTGACACAGCTGGTAGATACATGAGTCAACAATCACTACAGTTGACAAAAGATAAACCATGATTCATTGCATATCAACATGTCCATAATAGCAAAGCCATCATAAAATATGAAACATAACATACAACATGTGTGATCGTAATCATATGACATGCCAAACATTTATAAAAAAAATCCACGTAATACATATGGTTCATATGTTTCTCATACAGAATAGCATTTAAAAATTATTTATTTCATAAACATAGCTTTCGAAGTCCAAAAACATGTTTTTGAAATCTTACGAAAAAAATAAGAGTTACTTGAATATTTCCAAATTCCATGCCTCAATTCAAACTTTTTAAGCATTCTCCTTTTTTCTTAACTTTCCAAATCTGGAAATAATTCACACATATAATTAAGTCAGCCAAAATACGATATATCTCACAGATTTTTTTTTTAAAAAAATTACTTTATTATCCTTAATAACTTTTAAAATAAAGGTTTGAATGCTACGAGATAGACAATATATATTGGTGATAACGTATGTCAAATATTAACTGTAGAAACTTTGACAAATTTGTATAAATTTCTTGATCTGGAATTGCTGGATTCGTCTATCAAAGCTGGAAGTTAAAACTGTTAACTGTAGAAACTTTGACAAATTTGTATAAATTTCTTTAAGAGTTCATATCTTGGTATAGAATTTTGATTTGGTCCCTGTTTTATTGTGTTAGAAACTAGAACCATGAACCTTTAAATCATCATAAGTTTCATAATCTAGTTCTTTGTGTATTAATACCAGTAAATTTTCTAAATTGGAAGAAAAATCCCACAACTGAGATTTCTAGGCAGCGCTGTACTCTTGTAAGAAATTGGCTATATATTTTGGTATGGGAACATTGGAATTGATTTCTATTTCTTGTGTTTTAAACTAGACTCTAGTGTTTTAATTTGGTATAAATATCTCTTCCTAACTCGTTTTATATTGAATTTGGTGAATTTTCAAAATTGGCCAAAAATCAGCATTGATGACTATGGACATGTTCGAGTTTGTTTATATATTGAGTTTGAAAATTTTTTTTGAATAGAATGTGATCTAAATCTCACACAATGATTACTTCACAAATGTTTTAGGTTTTGTCTTAGATTTCTAAAGGCGTAAAGAACAGGAAGTTTTGGAGTTTTATAAGTCAAGATATTGATTATTATTGTGGACCTACCTATTCTGGAAATCAGTCTACGAACTTGTGATGATCCTATAATTTTGAGGAAATTCTAGACATATTAAATTGAGAATTTGAGAACAATATCTTCGAGAAAGTTGTAGGATTTTGAATCTATTTTAAAATAGTGTAAAGAACGCAATCTTTAGAGTTATGTAGCTCAATATGTGTTCATTTTAGTAAACACTGCCAAATTTGAAATTAGTGTTTTATCATGACTTTATGTTGGAGAAAAGGAGAATGGTTAAGAAGTTTGAGACTGGACTTGAAATTTGAAA
Source organism: Cinchona pubescens (assembly GCA_025175665.1). Taxonomy (NCBI): domain Eukaryota; kingdom Viridiplantae; phylum Streptophyta; class Magnoliopsida; order Gentianales; family Rubiaceae; genus Cinchona; species Cinchona pubescens. The sequence goes on along the minus strand of JANKKI010000267.1, from coordinate 202,469 downwards.
GCATTTGAGGTAATAACTCTCACATCCTTCGTGGAATTTAAAAAACGTATTTATTGAATTTGAAAAATATGTTCATGAAATAGATGGCTTTTAAATGCTATTTTTGTATCTGTCGAGAAAAATCTGAACCATATGTATTATATGGGTTTTTAATTGTTCGGCATGTCATATGATTACGATCAAGCATGTTGTACGTTGGTTTCATGTTTTATGTTGATTCTGGTATTATGGACATATTTATACCAATAAACCATGGTTCATCTTTTGTCAACATTTATGACTATTGACTCATATATGTACCAACTATATTAGTGCAAGGTTGGCCCTTGGTTAGTTCATGTTCATGATCCCGCTTACTAGCCCTGGTGTAGGGGCAACCTTCTCTAGTGAGGCAGCACTAGACTAAGTATTCAGTGTTGGTTAAGGCATGGAAACTGGTAGATGAGCCAAGTTGTTTTGTTTTACGAAACTAGTAGATGAACCAAGTTACTTTATTTTACGAAACTATAGGAAGGCAAAACATGCCTATTTGTTATGTGAAAATATATATATTTTTTTTTATCAAGTACATGATTTTTTTGGAAGCTATGTATATAGTAATAAATATGAATTGTTGCATGTACATCTAAACTCCTTTTTATGTATATGTATGGACAAATATATGTATGGTTCACCATGGAAGTGGTACAAGTTACATATTAAGCAACGTTTTGCTTACCCCACATATTCAATAATTTTTTTTTTTTTTTTTTTTTTTGCACACAATAGTAAGCACAAGTACGTATAAAGAAGTCAGAGGGAGCTTGAATTGGTGATTGTTAGGTGTATTTAGCGAGTTGAAGTTCAAGATTTTTATTAACATTTAACTTCTATTGTTAGCAATAAAATTTGTGGTTGTAGCTTAAGGATAAGTTTAATTCTTAGGGTTTTAAGTATTTATGATTTCAATGTTAAGATAAATATATATCGTTTGGAATCTTTATTATTTTATTTAGTGCAATGTTTACAGATTTTATGCATTTGTTACGTGCCTTATATTCTCGAGTAGTGTATCTGAGAGTATGGTGAATATAGCATTTTGAGTCTAAGCACACTGGTACACCCTTGACCATGGATCCGGCCAGAGCCAATACAAACTATCAATGACTCCAGTTGGAACCAAACCGAACTTCGACCGTCTCTATTACACCCTTTTTTCTGAAAAATATATTACTTATTATTTTTGAAAATTATTTTCTCAGAAAACAAAATATTATCATTATTCCATAAACTATTTTCTTTCCAATCTAGACAAAAATTTAATTCCTTTTCAGAAAGTATAAAAATCGTTCCCAACTTTCCTAACCCAATAAACATCAAATCATGAAATTAATGACCAATTTAATGTACCCATCAACTAAGCTTATAATATATCAAAAGAAATTACTAAAAACTTAACATAACCAATTATATAATATACCTAAATAATTAAAACAAATTTAAATAAATTAAAGCTTAATTAGTAAAAATAAATAACGCTAACCCGAAGCTATGTTGCACACAAAATAATCGGCCATTGTTAGCCCTCTCCATATGTAGATTGCTAAAACCAATACATGGTGCTCACAATTATGCTTACACTACAATACCACCACTATAGCTGCTCTATTTCCTAGGACTCTTGTAGCTTTTTATTCCCATTTAAATAAAATACATAACACATAATTTCCAAATAAAATACATAAAAATACATAACACTGAAATAAATAAAATACACAAAAAATGTGGTTATTATAAAATCCCTTCCAAATCCTTAAAAGCACATTTTTCAATTTCCGTAACTACATATTTTCCAAAATTTTTATTATTTTAACGAATTGTTATACTGAAAACACCATTGTAATGAAATAGCTATGTATGAAATTCATATTAAAAAAAAATTGTAATGATCTCAATGAATCCCTTACATAAGCATTCATGTAAACAACCATAACTGAAAGTCATTATCATAACAACTTTGCAAGAATTTATTATACTTGAATCCTTTTTGGTTCATACTGGGATAAGGGTGGACTGGATTACTAATTAAATATCATTCCATTTGTTATGTGGTTGGGCGAATAAGCCTTTTACTGCATATGGTTTGAAATATGGAAGTTACTGATAGTTGCTCCCTGGTGCTTTATAAGAGTGGGTGCAGTGAGTACCCGCCTCTTAAAGATTTGGCTGACCTTGATTTTACCTGTCATTTTGAGAAATTTTTGTATAGATCAAAATAATTCATATTGTTTTACATTCATAAATTTTTTTTAAATAATTAACAAATTGATAGATATTAAATAATATAAATCATAAAATATACGATTAAGTTTACTGTACACTTTAATCTATACAAAATTTTTTTATCATTTGATGATCTTTACCCACCTCTGAAGTCATCTAGTTGGCTAAAGGGTATCCAGTGAGAATAGATCAGGTCGTGGATATATACACGTGATCCAACCTTCCTCCGTCATTATCCATTTTAAAAAATTAAAAAAAATATGTCAAACATTGTGTGATATTTTTTAAAGAATAGAATCATTTTAAAAAAACAAAGAAAGTAATAGCACAAGATGTAAAACTTCTCTTTGTTTTTCTACTAGTTCAACTATTGTTAGATAAAAACTACTGGATCAACACATAACGATTCAATTCTATCACTAATGGATGAACCTATACTCGTGCATATTAACGAGTTAAAAACAATTTAGTAATTTAGGATATGAATTTGTCCCACAAAATAACATATTTAACCTTAAAAATTGTAGGATAATTAGCTTTGCAAATTGGGTAGGATACCTGCAAGTTTTAATATTTTTGATCCTTATTGGATTTTATTTTACAAGTACCCAACCCTTATTTAACCCGTGAGTGAAAGTTTTTCGACTACCTATATTTTTCTAATCTAGTAGAGCAAGTTTGCTGGTCAATAGGTATTTTTGTCTACGCCTAATGCTTTAAACCATTTTGAAAAATCAATGGAAACTGTATAAATTAAATCGGATTTGCCAAATGTCATATTTTCCCCGGAGAAATAATGGGGCGATCTTAATAAAAGAAGGCAAAGACTTAGGTAGATCTGGTTTTTGACCCCATTTGTAAATCTTGTGGTGTGGAATAAACCTTAAAGAATCTACATGACATCAGCGGATGTAAGCAAAATTCTTTAAAATTTAATCCTGACTACAGGGACTACAGATAGGGTCAAAAATCAGATCTACTTAAATATTTTCTATAAAAGAAGGGTGTCATATTGCAACTTTTGCAGCAGTTGTTGTCTTCGGGCATTCCTTTTTATCCTGAAATTGGATTTCGAGTTGGGCTTACAAATTAAAACTTTAGATCCAAAACAGTAGTTTTGGATTGAGTGCATCATTCTCGCAGTTTCGCATGGACATTACTCTGTACATTATGGCCTAACAAATATTGGCTCAAATGTCGGGCTTAATTTTTGTTATTGTCAAACAAAGGCCCCAAACACTCCTGCGCAAAACAAATGGCACAGAAAATAGAATTTATTATGTGTAAAGTAAATTTTAACTTTCATCCATAAAAGTCCCTCCAATGACGTTTATATTTTAGCAAACTAACCCTAAACAATACCGTTGGCAGTCCCCCCAAAAACAAATAACAGATGGCCAAAAGACATAGACTGCACTGGGAGGCAAAAAATAGTCTTGTCTTAGGTTCTGTTTGGTTCGCTGAAAATATTTTTCAAAAAATTATTTTAAAAATTTTCTTGGCATCAAACACTAAAAAACAGTATAAAATATTTTTTAATTTTCCTTTTCCTAGTTTAAAATAATTTACGGAACTTTTGAGTATAAGTATTTTTTCAGATAATTTATGAATGACATTAAATTTTAAATATTTACTTTTATAAGTTCATTTACTACATTTATTTTCGTTTTTACTTGTTGTCCATTCGTTTTTCCCTTCATTGTGAATCCCATAATAATATAACTATTATTATGCTTATTTTACCACTACATTATATTTGATTTAATTTTGAAAAAAGATCAATTTTTTATTAACCATAATCACTTGTAAAATATTCATTACAATTGTTAGAACTTTTTTTTTTATAACTCATATTCATAAAATTAAAGATGAAAAATCTTAAAAATTTGTATTTCAAAATATATTTTTTTTGGTCAACCAAACACCAAAAAATTGTATAAAAAATAAACTTTTCTTGTAAAATATTTTTCAAAAAAAACATTTTACATCCAACCAAACAAACCCTTACTAATATTAATTTTACACATATACACCATATATGTCTAGTGGTGTAAAAAATTTTCTAGATTTGAGGTGTATAAAATATTAACTAATAGTCTAATACGTACTAAGTATCAACAAGAGCCTTTGGCCGAGGAAAACATAGTAACAATCATTTTAAAAGGAAATTCTTATGTGCACTCTATAATATAGCGTCATGAATTATTTGATATATAAAAATACTATATCATCTCACATCACTCATTTGAGTGATGTGGCCATTTATGTATCAAACGGTCTATGGCATATCTATACAAGAATTTTTTCTATTTTAAACATTCAACTCAATTTGACGAAAGCAGTAACTAGGGTTACCTATTTCTCGATACGAATACGGTACGAAATTAACAAATTATGACATAATTCGAATTTTATTAGGTTATATGGATTTATTTATAACACAGAATTAAATGGGTTGAGTTGGAACAATCCGTAGGTTGATACGATAACTTGTTAATTTATTTGAATGAATAGATTTGCTAAAGTGTTATTCCAATTATAATTTAATATATCATATTTTAAGAATTTGAATAATAGATTTAATATAAAAATATTAAATCAAGCATAAAAATTATTTTAAACTTTTCAATAATTTTAATTATGTGTTCTAAGTTACTATGAGAACAAGGTTAGTATAATAATTGTTTAAGTTGTTAAATAATTAAAATTTGATTGAAATAAATTGCAAGTTATTTAAATTATCAAATAAGCTAATACATATCTTTTAGAAGTAAACGGGTCAAACACGAAAACGACGTGAATATGAATGGGTCAAACAACACAAACTATGGTCATCATACATAGTTATTAAACTCGACCGACCCAACGGTTCAACCAGTAAACCCGATGAACTTGCCTTAAAACCAGACTGGGTTGCTCCGATGACCAGACAAGTGAAAGAACCTGTTAGGTTTCGTGCAACTCAACTGTTCAACCGGTAAACCTGAGAACCCAGTCGGGTTTGGAGAAACTTGACAAGTTTAACACAAACCATGGTCATCGTACATAGTTATTAAACTCGACCGACCCAACGGTTCAACCAGTAAACCCGGTGAACTTGCCTTAAAATCGGACTGGGTTGCTCCGATGACCAGACAAGGAAAGAACTTGTCAGGTTTTGTGCAATTCAGCGGTTCAACCGGTAAATCTGGGAACCCAGTCGGGTTTGGAGAAATTTGACAAGTTTATTTCCTTAAGGAAAAAAACCAAAATCAAATTGAGCTTTACCACCTAACCACGTAAGCTTTTGTTTATTATATGCCTCTATTTTATTTGAATATTTAAAAAGTTAATTTCTTATATGTGTTTGTATATATTATTATATATCTTATAGATAATATTTTTCAATTATGTGTATGCTATAATTTAGAATTAACTATTTTATTCAATTTTATTAAATTTATGTTTGTAGAAAAATGAATTATTTCAAATTCATTTATACTTAAATTTTTTTAATAAAATATATTTTTATCATTATTTTCACCATATATCTTATATTTAATAATTTGTAAATATTATACATTAATAAAAAATATATTTGAGCGACTTACCACCGATTGAATAAATAACTTATCAGTTGAATCAATAACCCGTTATTTGCCTCTCTCGTCGAATTTATTTCCGGATCGGGTTTAATAAATGTGTCATGGTAACCAATGTTCTTGGGCAAATATTTAGGTAGACCCAATTTTTGATCCCATCTGTAAATCCTGTAGTCAAGATTAAACATTAAAGAATTTTACTTATATCAACTGATGTGATAAATTTTCTAATAATCAATACTACAGGATTTACAAATGAAATCAAAGGTCAAATTTATTTAAGTATTTGTCATGTTCTTGGGGGTATTCTTGCGTGATAAGATTGTATGAGGTTTTTGGAGCCACACGGGGTAGAAATTGACGAATTGAGAAATAATTTATGCTGTCAGAATTTAAAAGAAAATTAAAATGTTGTACTGCATATTTGATTTGCAATTGAGTTGGTCAGGTCTCGTGTCTGTCTGCTAGTCTTTGAACTAACCGATTTTCTCAAATTGTGAAATGCTCCCATAAGCCATACTGTCTCCGGTGCCTAAATGCAGATCTAAAACATCACATGTTTTAGATCCCCACCCCAACGGTATTGTTTAGGGTCTGTCTCTTATACACATCTATATATATATATATATATATATATATTTAAGTACAAAAAAACTGTTTTGATAAATAATTTATGCGGTCTAGAATTTGCAATTGAGTGGGTGTTGAATTCGCTTGCCACGCTTTAAACTAACCGATTTTCTCAAATTATGAAAACTTTCCCATAATAACCCATATTTTCTAAGCCATCTTGGTGCCCAAAATACAGTTGGACATATTTCTTTCAAGTCAAAAATTGTTTGATACTTGCTTGTTTACCTTTCACATTTTATTGTAGCGTGAAAATGTTGATTTTGATAAACAAACTTAAGTTTGAGAATATTTTTAGATAAATCAAAATACATGTATTTTGTAGTTAGTAATTAATTATACAATCCACATAAGAAAATTAACATAAAATTTAAAAAAATAAATTATGTAAATAAATAAGAATCACAATATACATGATAGGGTCATGTACATTGATTTACCAAAAATTTTCCTTCAATATAGTAAGTTGTGTTTGGATTAATAAATTTTAAAAAAATAAAATTTACTTATTTTCTAAAAAAATATATAAAATTGAAATTAAATGTACTTAAATTAAAAATTAAAAAAAAATTTTATTTTTTTTTTTTAATTTAAACAAATTTAAAATTTATTTATTTTAATTTTATAAATCCCTTCAATAAATTCCTTCAATAAATAAATAAATTTCAAATTATTTTTTAAATTTATTAATGCAAACCCATCATACATTCATTTGAATGTTTTAAACGACCTTTCCACGTGTCATTTTCCACAAATTTTACTCTTGGGTTCCAAGGACAAAAATGTGTTTATTTTTCCAACCATTCATCTGATAGCCACATAGGTTGTTGCTTTCGGAAGCCGATTACGACCACCCACCAACCAATGTGGAAACGTAATATCGCGTGACACGAGGAGTTTCCCAAAAACTGCCATATGTCTAATTTGATTAGACTAAAGTAGGTCAAATACAGTGCTCCAGCTTTATCGTACGCTGTTTTATTGATCACGTGTTATAGGTAGGACCCTCTTCAATACTACAAAACAATTCATTTCCGGCTACTAACCACCCGTTAGTCAAACGCTCCACAATGGCCACGGGGACTCCAACAACCAACCACATGGATGGAACCGTACCCACTCGCCCATTTGAAGGAGAAACTTTTATATGAATCCGGTCTTAGCATGAATATCAATGAAAATAAATGTTGATAATATTTATAAATGTTACTTAATTAATTATTATATAAAAATATGATAGTATTAAAAAATATTTATTTTTATTTCTCTATCTGTTATTTGAATTTTAAATTGATTAATTTATTAATATAATAAAATTTATTTTATATTCAAACCAAATAAGTAAAGAAAAATGACATAAATTTATACTAGATGTGACATTTATGATTTCCATCCAATTTTAATTTTCGAATACGAAACAAACACCTCCTTAATGTGGTTAAATTTAAGAAAATTCTATAATTTCGTTAAGAAAATCATTCTATTATATTTTAAATATTTATACAGTATAATATTATATATTTTAAAATATTATATTATATAAAATTTTAAAATCAACAAAATAATTCTGTCAACGAAACTGTCAAATTCCACTTGACTGAATTTGATCCATTCTATAATTTTTTCATATTTTTACCAAGAAAGGGAAATATGATATACATACACAGAAGCATTGCACTGCCCGTGACGAGGTCATACAAATTGAATTGAATGGCTCCATTTCGATTGTAAATTTTGAAAGAAAAATTACTAGAAGACTCTATGCGAAATACAAATAAGAGTATGCAAATTTGAAAATTTAATCTCACCAGGTCACGCTCGAATCAATGTTAAAAGTTAACAAAAGCTGGATATTATTCTAAGTTTGAATTGATAATTGGCGAATCAAAATTTAAACACATTTTAGTATTAAATAAATTATTTTATTTTTCCACTCTAACGTTATTTTTAAAAAAAATTCACCTCATACTTCTATTTTCTAATTACTCAAAAAATTTTATCATTTAAACTATATTTCTTTATCTTTTAATTTTAACGTTAATAACCAATAAGCCATCAAGAAAAAATTGGGATATACATGAATCTAAGCCTAAAACTTGTTCGAGGCAAGAATCAAGTTCTGTGTGAAAAACTAAGTCTGAAAAGTAATTTTCAAATGATTTGAGGGAAAAGAAAAAAAAAAACCCTGAAAATTTCATTGCGAAATATGATGAATGTTTCTAGGTATTTGAGGACTCCACTTTTGATCTAAATTTATAAGAGACAGATTAATGTGTAGTGGCTATTATGGACGTCATCGATCCAGGTAACTTTTTTTTGCGCGAATGTAATAATTGAAATACAAACAATTATTATATTGCAAAAGCACGTTTGTAATCGCATTGATGAGATGTACGACCTCTTATCTACATCGCCACTCGCCAGGTTTGGTATTTAAGAAAGAGGTGGATCGATTTATTGTCTTATTTGTAAATTTTATAATGTAAATTAAATATTATAAAATTTAATGTAAGTAAATTTTTATAAAAGTTAATTTTAATTGTAAAATTTAAAATCGAATTTATAATAGTATTTTTTTTTACAAAAAGGGTCATCAGCTTGTCCAAATTATGATAATGTTTTTCTTTCGACCAAAATAGGGGTTGATTGGTGATGATCTTATCCATTAAATGATAACTACACATTATTCCTCAAACAATTATTTACTGACTATGGAAGGAATTATATAATTCCTGTATCAATCAAAAGGGGCAGGGAATAAGAAAAAGCTTCTCCTTAGATAGCTTGATAAATTGTAGGCAGGATTTAGGAGTTTTAAAACATTCATGTTCTTAATTTATGGGCAATCAGGGATGACACACTTGAATTCGAATTTAAACTCTGGATTGTTTCGTTTGTAAGTTTGAAGAGTTTTTCAAATTTGTATATATAATTAGTATTTTATATATATAATTATTAAAATATCAATAATATTTAATAAAATTATAACTTTATTTTTTCAATTCAAATTTTCTTAAAATTTAAAGGTCAAACTCGAGTTGTATAAATTATATTCGATCAAACTTGAATTCGTATTCCAGCTGAGCATATGGAGACTTTACTCGACTAGTTTCTACACCTAGATTATGGGCAATATCCAAAAACTGAAAAAGTGAACTTCGATTAGTAGAAGTGTCCAAAGTAATTCCTAAGAAAAATAAATAATAATAATAATAATAATAACACCACCTTCATATCAAAATCCAAAGTGTGCCTCATTTCAATTACCTCTTTCGTACACCAAAAATTTTGAAAATGTGATATTTTTTCCAATTTACAAAAAACCAATCAATTACTCCTTTAAGATGTTAAAATGATTTAATCTTCATTTTAAACACGTAATTTTACCCTATCAATTTTTTAATGAGTAATGACCAATAAATTTAAGCATGTAATTAAATTTAGTGGCATGATTTCTAATTTCGTTGCACCTAATGGAAACAGGAAAGCCAACCAAATAAACAAATAATCATTAAGAAGATGTCCTGCTTGTGAGTTGGTTTGGTGTGTGTTTAATTGAATTGGTTTATTATTTTCCTCGAAAGAGAAAGCATGTTTCATATATTTATTCGTATAATATCATTCTTTGATAAACTAAACAAAAGGCTCATACATAAGTAACATAAGCAAATATTTATTGATCTTGCAATTAAGTAGTAAACTTCATCATCAATTTTTTAATTTTTTGTAGTTAATCATATTAATTTGTTTGTTTTGTTCAGTTATTCAGCAAATTCTGTATGTTTGTTACTCTTTCCGTCCCATTGGGTATTTGATACGGTCAATCTGGTACACAGTAAAATAAGTTGATATTTAACCAACTAATAACACACTTTTTTCATTATTGTCCCTATATTCAAATTCAAAATTTGTTAGTTGGTGTTGGAGTTTTAAAAATTGAAATGGTTTGTGAAAGTAATTAATGTTCTAATATGACTTTCATGCCATTTTTAGGGATTTGTATGAAGGGTAAAATAAGAAAATTAACCTTTGTTTAATTGACTTTTTAAGAAGTAATAAATAATTTAAGATAAACAAAAATAAAAAAATTACTAATAAAATAAAACAGAGGGAGTAATTTCTTTACTGAACATGTTATAAAAGTTTGATCCATAATGCAAGTCATTTTGCCTTTCATTAAACCAAACATTAAATTATTGGAGTCGGTTAAGGTGGCATTTCATATTCAGTCCTTTTCTTAACATAAACCTTTTTACGCACTTTTCTCTCTTGTGCGTAATTTTTTTCCCTATCTATCAAGATCTTAAGCCAACCGCTAATCCTGTGGCTAACTTTTTCATATATTGTGAGTTAGGGAAAAATGCCATCATTATCTTTGTGTTCATCCCTTTTCCCTTCATTATCAAACTCCACTTTTAAATAACAAGAAATTTTTTTAGTACCTATCACCTTGTCTTTTTCTATGACAAATCTTAATTGTATATTTTCTTTGAAGTTTCGGTCATAGTCTAATACAAATTGAACTTCTCATTGTTGAATCGACTTTTCCTGTTAGAGCAAAAATAAACAAAAATATAAAACGTAACCTAATACCGCGTTGTTAAAATAAGAGCAAAAATAAATGAAAACATAAAAGCATAACATAGTATCATATTTTTAGAATAAGAGAAGATTTCAAGATACATTACAATATTGCTATCCTTAAATTTAATTAGCCCCTAACGTAATTCGTATGTAAAAGAGTGTTACAAATTAACTTTTAGGATATAATGCAATCTAGTGATTGACTGTATTTTGTACAAATAAAATCAATCTCTTTCCTCTAAACAGTCAAATCATTGACATTTTTTCTTTTTTCTTTTTTTAAATGAGAAATATGAAGAATAAGAAATGATATTATCTTCTAAGAATCATCTTCTTTTCTTACTACATGATTGGTATTGATAAAAAATATTAATTCATGCCTTTTGAATATATATGTATATATATTATATTGAATAGATACCACTCATAATTTTTCACGTAAAATTGTACCATTTCATATTTTGAAATTTTTTTAATAATTCTTGACCAATTTCAAAATAGTCTGAATTTGACAAATCTAAAAATTAATGTATAGTAAAGGCATCTTGCGGTTTGGTCCTTTATTTAGTAAAGCATATTTTCAACCAGTCTGAATAATTTGATAGATGTAATAATTTTTGAATCGATAATTCTTAATTGACAAGTTTTGTCTACTTCACACACTAGTTTCTGTAGTTTGAGTTACTTAGTTTCTACTGACATTATTCTGACTATGGGTCTGTGTCCCTTTCACGATTGTTAGAATTAGGAAGAGCTAAAGTCCTTAACTCTACCAAGTTCAAACTCACATAGCTGGTGAACTTTATAAAAGTGTTTTCATAACTGATACTCCATTTGAGTATTAGTCCATTAAGCGTATTTTTCTCATCCTCATTTGAATCTAAAGTATAAAAAGCACTTTACTTAGATAGATATCAATTATATTATATTGCCTACAATCACACATATAATGTACTTCGTCTTATTGAAAACTTGACTTTGTATCAAGCGTTAAGTTAGATTCCACTATTTGTGATTTTATATTGCTTGTCCTATCCCCTTTGGAACAACAAGATCTTATTTAAAAGTTTTTGTCATTGATCCGTCAACTTTGTTACTAGATCCCGCTAAATTTATAGTGATCACTTTAATTATATGTCAAATAATAATTCTTTCACATAGCTATACAATTAATTTATGTGTCTTTAATTCCACTATAAACTTGAGTATCTACTTTTCAAAGTATAACTTCCCTATTATGGTGGTGTTCTGGAGTTAGTTTAAGCACCAATAGAAATAAATTTTTTAACCATTTAACTTTTTATTTGTAGAAATCAATTCTTGTGGAATTAATTATTATTATGCATTTCTTTGATCTTTAAGAAATCACATTTCCACCAAATCTAAAGATCAATCTATTAATTAATAAATGATCTTTTCACAAGTCAAACTTCAAAAAGGTGTCTTTGTTTATTAAAAGTCATATACTTCTACTCATGTGACGTTAGTTGAAACGATACATATTTTGATCTTTACTAATTGACTTCTTTTAATTAAAGACACTTCCTTTAATTAAAAATTACAAAACTCTTTATCATTGTCACTTCATAAAAGGAAACAAACTATTTCAAATAAAAAGATAAAAGTCTTGTAATTAACACATTTGTATGTAACTAGTGTAGACAATTTGATTAGTCTAGTATTGCATTTATATATTCTTTTCAAATTTCCTTCTTTTCAAAAGTTTACAAAGAAAAATTTGGATGTAATATGATTTATGTATTTCTGATTCTGAACTCCTTGATAAAGAGAATAAATATTTTTTCTCTTTTATCCGTAGTTAGGTTTTGTTCTGGAGTCATGGTCAACTTTTAAAATGAACCCAAAGAATAATTCGAAGAATTTCATATGCATTCTATTTTTATTTGATCCAACATATCATTGATGAATGCACTCACATATTTAAACGCATTCTAAGAGAAATATAAATAATTTCCTTTGTAACATATCAAACAGTATATAATAGATCTTATACCAATTGTACTAGTATTATGTATATCAAAAGAAAATAATAGTTATTTTGTTACTTGTGATATTTTGTTCATAGATCTGGCATCCAAATTGTTCTATATACAAGTAACATGTTCATACATGTCTCAAAAATATTTAGACGCACCTTTGAAAATGTTATTTATACATCATTATCCCATATTTAGTAGGAAATGATTCTTTTCAATCATTCTTTTCTAATTTCGTCCATCGATGCGCAATTGCGTGTACATCTCTTGTAATTTTCTCAAAGAACCAACTTTGATGGATAAAATTACACCTTAAGATTGTTAGAGTAAAAATAAAACAAAAACATAGATGCATACTATAATACCGCATTGTTGAAATAAGAGATAGTTTCAAGTCGTGTTACAATGTTGCCGTCCTTAAGGTTTAATTTTCCCAACTGTAATCGGTGTGTAAAATAGTGCTGTAAATTAATCTCTACGATGTAATGAAACCTAGAGATTGACTGCATTTTGCTCAAATGAAATCAATATATTAAGCACTCAAACTTTTGACAAATTTATCTTTTTTTTTAGGAGAAATGAGAAGAATAAGAAATGATCTTGTCTACTAAGAAGCATCTACTTTTCTAAATGATTGGTATTTATAGAAATGTTCATATCTTTTCAAGATGAGACATATCTACTCACTAATTCATGCCTTTTGTGAAAAAAACATATATATATTATATTGAATAAATCCTACTTATAACCTTTCATCTAATATATTGTACCATTTCATAGTTTAAAAATTGTCCAACATTTCTTGCCTTAATTGTTTTGTTTATTCAAATATTTATTTTCTTTTGTTTTCCCAAAGTCAATACAAGGTGAGTTTGAGTAGAACATAATAAGATAAGGATCATAAAATATTTTTTAAACTATTTTTTTAATAGATTTTTCAATCATATTTTTATTTTATATAATCAAATAAAAAATGTACTATGTACTATATTTATTTTTTTTTCTAAAAGTTCAAGTTGAACTAAAATTTAGTTTGCTTTAGTTAATGCAATATTTTGCAGTGTTGTAAAACCTGGATTGGAGACTAATTGGTTCAATCGGTTCAACTGAAGCTTGGCCATGGATTCGATTTGGTTGAGTGCTAAAAATAGAAACAAATAAGAAAAATGGTCAATTCGAGTAAACATGTGTTTAAATGGACAAAATTGGTTGACTCGAAACAAGTTCAATTTTTTTTTTTCTAAATTTTTTAATTTTTTCGAGTTTTTAATGTGAACTTTTAAAAGAATTATGATGTAGTTTTTATCATCTTTATGAACAAATGAATTAATATTTACCTATTTTAGCATATACTTAAAATTTAATATTTTTTATTTTATATAATTTTATAGTAGTATTAAGTTTTTAACTAAAAATTAAAAAAATAAAAGACAATTGCATGATCGGTTCAACTGGTGGGAACATTTGTGGCATCTTATTCACTTGCTAGTCAGAGTTAAAAACATTAAAAAAAAAGTTAGGTAAACCTAATCTACCATAAATGATAAGAGGCTGTATTTAGATGAGAGATTTGGGTGAATTTGAATTCAGATCTAAATCTCTCTTAGATTACCTAAATAAGTTGAGGAATTTAGTTTGAAATTTTAAATCCAACAAGTGAGAGTGACATTTTAATAGTTTGGATGGATGAATTTCAAATAATCCAAATTTTAAGTAATTTCAGTTCGATCCACCTCAAATACAATCATTTAAAATCCTTTGTATAAATCAAATCCAAATGCACCCAAGAGAAAGAAAATCCTATGCGTAACCCCCATACTTTTGGTTTACCTGGTCTTTAAAAGTCTTCTTATTGGCAACTTATTGAAAGCTACTTAGTGCTTATAATTTTTTACATATAATTAAAAATAATTTTTAAAAATAATTTATTGAAAAAATTGAAAAACTATTTTATTTTTATTTTAGAAAATCTATTTTTTTTTTCAAAATTAAACCTGTACTTGTTTTTCTAAATATCTTTTGCAATTTCTAAAGGGAAAAACTTGAGCCTTTTATGGGTTTCGGTGGCCTCAATAGATGAGATTAGGATGAAGGTGTAATCTAAATGCTTTTTTTCTTTGGCTTGCTATTTCAAATCATCTACCTCCTACCCCACCTCGACCTTTTGGCCTTCTTAGAAGTCATCAATTCTCCTGATAGGTCACAATTGCCTCGAGATATTACTGACAAAAAAGGCTATTGCCTTCTCTTTTTTTTGGGTTTTAAGACACAGAAAATCCAAAAAAAAAAAAAAAATAGGGGTAGGTTTTACTCAACTCATGGACACGATAAACCACCCTATTAGTCCCTCACATTTTACATTTGTATATTTTTAGTCTCTCACATTCAAAAGAATGTATTTTCATACCTTACAAATTTAAAACACATCATTTTAGTCTCTCAACACTATTTTGGACATATTTTGGCCTACATGCACGTCACATATCTCTTTTTTTAGGGGTTAAATTGGTAACATACAAAACTTTAAACACTATCTAAAACCACCCTCAACGACCTCCCAAAAACCTCTCCTACCATAACCACCACCCTATTCCTCTCTCTCATCTTTAGAACTTGTCTTTCCTTCACTCTATTGCTACTTCCTCTTGCTTTCCTTCCCACAGCCACTCCCCCATCCCCTACTCCTGTAGCCCAGCCCTTTACCCCTCCCATGTAGCCCCAGCCCTCTACCCGGTCCCCTTGCATTCCTTCCTTCCATAGCCCCCTTCTTATGTAGCATAGCTCTCTCCCCTTGGCCACTACAACCGCTCACTATAAGAAATTTCCCCCAAACTGGCTACCTCTTTCCCGTAGCCCTTTTCATTTCCCTTTTCCCATTTTCCTCTCGTAGCCCTTTTTCTTCCATAACTGCAACTCCCTTCCCCTCTTAACATCCATCTTTCTCCATCACAGCTTTCATACCTCAACTCCACGTAGCACTTTCCTCCCCATGGCTAGATTGGAAGCTCTCATCGATCTTTCTTATTTTGGTTTTGGAATTGAATATATCAAATTGATTTTAGTTAACATTGTGTTTTTGGTTATGGATTTGAATTAAATTTGGATTTTTGGACTGAATTTATGGTGATTGTGAAGATGATTTTGTGGTAGGTGGTGGCGAAGTAAAGCTTTTGAGGTGGACTGTTTAGTTTTCAAGAATTGATAAATTGATAATCTTGCCTTTAAAATTATAAAGTGTGGTAAGTATATGAATATTTCAAACAAAAATGTTGTTAGAATTGTCTTGATAGACCAAAATAGAGCAATATATATTTTTGAGGGACGAAAGGATGCATAATTTTAAATGTAAAGAACAAAAAAAGTACAAACACAAAATAGAAAGGACTTTCAAAAAAATAGCTTGTAAATGCTTGTAAGTAATACTTTTGGAAAAACAAGTCTGAAATTTTTTCTTTAAATTAACTTTTAGCTCAAAAAGTCTCCCATTCAAAACATTGGTAATTTGCGAGGCAAGCTCAATTTAGGTGGCAAATAACTTGTCGTCTTTCATGTCTTACAATACGAGGGTTAATACCCGTTATGGTCCATGAAAATAAAAGCATTAGGACTTTGAAGTAATTAGTTAATCCAAAATAAATTAAAGTTTCTTAATAATAACAATCATGATTGAAGGTTAAATTTCCTAAATTGGCAAATACTATATCAACTCTCCAGTAACCTACTAATTGTCACCTGAACTGAATAATAGCCATATAAAAAAGTAACAGTATGCAGAAGAACAATATACCAATAGCATAATTAGAGATGGTTAGCATGTGACCTTTTGGACCATTTTACACAATATTCTGATTGCCAAAATTTGAGTGCTTATGGGTGAGTGACTTTTATTCACTTTAAAGAACACGCCGGTAATTATAGTTATACCTAATTTCTTCTGCATTGACACGTTTTTATTTTTGAGAAATGCTACAGTTTCATTATGAAAATATATTCTAAGATGTTTAAAGTGCATAAATATGAAAATATATTTTGAAGATTTATATTGTACAATTCTTTAAAGTTGTGGTATGTTCGGGATGTAGAATTACCTTTTTGTTATGCTTTATGATGTTAGATGTATTGTAATATATATTAGCATGTATTGTATAGGGATATTTTTGACATTGTACACTATATTTTACTATCTATATAAAAGCAATGATCAACCTAGGGTTGACACATTTTTCACAGAATTACATGGAATCCAAAGCTGTCAACAATTTTTCTTTCTAAAGTCATTTTTTTTCCATGGCTGGTCATCATTCGTTATGTCCACCCAAGATTCTTCATCTATGGTTCCAACTGTTGACTTGTAAGTGCAGCATCAAGCTCTAGTATCTCTTCTATTTCAACTACACTTCCTCCTCCCTCTTTAATGTCTATAGCCCCGTTACTCCCTACTATTATTCCATCTTTATTTACTTCCTTTTCCCAACCTTTTTCTTCAATTCCTCATCTAGTATCCCATGTTCTTCAACCTATATCTTCTTCCCTCATGCCATCTTTATCATCCTTATCACATTCATCCTATATTTCTCCTATTCCCAGTATGTTAACTGCTCCAAATATTACTCATCTGGTTTCGTTTAAATTGGATTCCACTAATTATCTTTTGTGGAAATCATAATTTGTTTCAATACTTACTAGTCATGATTTATTGGGCTATGTTGATAGTTCCCTTTATTGTCCTCCTCAATTGCTATTGGCAATCTTGGTAATCCCTTTTCTAACCCACAATAAGTAGCTTGGATTAGGACAGATCAATCACTTCATTCTTGAATTACGGCAACACTCACCAAAGATATTCTCCAAGAGATGCAGGTTCATGATCTACACTTTTCCCATGATGTTTGGGTGTCTTTAGAAGGTCGATTTATTGATCAACCGATTGCTCGGGAATTCAAATAAAATTGCAACTCCAAACTCTTACAAAGGGAACCCAATCTATGGAAATTTCTTCGAAAATTAAAAGAACTCGCAGACTTCCTTGGTGCAATTGGTTCATCTATTTTATCAAAAGATCTGATCATCTATGCACTTGCGGGTCTTCTATACAAATATGAATCTTTTGTCACCACTGTTACTCATGCGAATACTATCAAGTCGTTTGAGGATCTTAAGTCACTATTACTTCATTAAGAACAACACATTCTTCTTTTTCATCAACCCTGCTCTAGAACCTTCTATTGCCACTGTGGCTGTACTGAAACTAGTTTTGGCTAACAAGGCATGGTCGTGGATTATCAAAGGACAAACACGGTCGCAGATGTGGCAATCATGGACGTGGTAATCCAGGTTCTTTTTCCTATTGTCCTCAACAAGACTGAATGCTCATCCAATTCATTCTGCATTTTGGCCTCCACCGTCCACCTCATTCAATAATGCCTTTTTAGTCTCTCCGAATCTTCGTCACCCATCTCCTCTTTTTCGCATGCTCCCGGGAACTGGTATTCTTGGTGCATTTACATCTAACCAACAAACTAGCAATCCTATTATTTGTCAACTGTGTTCCAAGCCTGGGCATATTGCTTCCTATTGTTCGCTGCTTCAACAACATCATCAGCCATCACCTTCGGCATCTTCTAATCCTCTCAAGTCCTTTAATGCCTTAAAATCTTTTCTACCATTGAATCTAAAGATGAAGTTTGGTATCCTGACATTGGATCATCTGCGCATATGACCCCTCATGTTGGTAAACTCTCTCACTTTTCTCCTTATGTTAGCACTGACCAAATCCTTGTTGGAAATGGATCCTTATTACCTAAAGCCAATGTTGGTCAGTCCCATCTCCACACTATCTCTCATACTCTTTATCTACATAATGTACAACATGTTCCTCAATTGTCTCATAATCTTTTGTCTATACACAAACTCTATCATGATATGACTATTATTTTTATTTTAATTCTTCTGGTTTCTCTGTGAAAGACAACATTACGGGGATGCCTCTTCTATCTACTAAGTCTCATGGTGATCTCTATCCCATCTCTTCTACTCTAATCTCTCCATATCCTCATGCCTTGATTGCTTGGCGAGTGCTTGCTCAAGTGTGGCATAGTCAAATAGGTCATCCCAATAAGAAGACTTTAGCTTGTCTTCAGAAGAATGGTGTCAATTCAATTTCTCATGCTTTTACTGGTTTATATAACTCGTGTCAATTAGGAAAGTCAAAATGTTTACCTTTTCAAGATGTTGTTCATTCTTGTGATAAATCACTTCAATTCATTCATTCTGATGTTTGGACCTCTCTGGTTTTGTCTAATTCTAGTTATAAATGTTATGTTCTAATTGTTGATGATTTTACTCGATACTCATGGATTTATCCTATACGTGCTAAATGTCAAGCACTCTGAAGTATTTCATCACTTTGGTACATTCAAGAATATTGTGGAAAAATTATTTTCTACAAAAATTAAAACTTTTCAAAACGACAGGGGTCATAAATATGACAAAGCACTTTTTCGTACTTTTCTTCAGGACAATGGTATTACTCTCTGTTTGTCTTGTCCATACACCCCTGAACAAAATAGCATTGCTGAACGAAAAGATCGTCATATTATTGAAACTATTCACACTTTACTTATTCAAGCTCATTTTCCACCATTGTTTTGGTTTGAGGCTCTTGCAGCTGCTGTTTCTCTTATGAATAGATTGCCTACTTCTGTTCTTAATGGCTCTACACCTTTTGAATTACTCTTTCACAAGAAACTTGATTATACATTTTTGTGACCTTTTGGTTACAAGTGCTATCCCCATCTCAAACACAATGCTTCTCATGAACTTGCACACCATTCTAAAAAATGTGTTTTTTAAGGATATGGTACTGATTATAAAAGTTATCGGTGTCTAGATCTTAGATGCTTGCAAACTCACCAAGTGTATTGTAGTAGGCATGTTGTTTTTAATGAACAATCATTTCCCTACCGTTCTAACTCTTCTGCAGTTGCCTATCAAGCGTCTGATACTTCTAACACTTAAAATACCTCACCTTTAGTACTTTCATCATTGTTACCCATGCTCACTGCATTTGGTTTTGCCTTTTTTAAAAATCCATCTTCTTCTTGTCCTGAGTCTTCTATGTTGTCCTCTTTTCCAGTCCCAGTTGAGTCTTTACCATCAGTGTCTACACTAGGACATTCTTTCCCTTCCATCTCGTCAGATTCTCCTCCTCATTTTATGACATCATCTCAACCGTCACATCCCATGATTACTAGACTTAAATCTAGTACTCGCAAGCCAAAGATTCTTCCTTCTCTTATGGTTGAGACTTAGTCTACCACTTGCCCTGACTTACTACCTGAACCTACATGCTTTTCTCAAGTAGTCAAAGATTCTAATTGATGATTGGCTATGGTTGATGAGTTCAAGAGACATGCTCTCCTTGAAAATAAAACTTGGACCTTAGTTCCTCCCCCAATACAAACATTGTTGGCTGTAAATGAATTTTTAAAGTCAAACAAAAATTTGATGATTCTCTCAAATGGTTTAAAGCTCGATTGGTAGCCCAGGACTGCACTCAAGAATGAGGTATATAAACTACCATGAGACCTTTAGTCCTGTCATTAAACCAATAACCATTTGTCTCGTTCTTTCTTTGGTTGTCTCCTTTAGTTGGTCCATTTGTCAACTTGATGTCAAAAATACATTTCTTCATGGTCATTTGCACGAAGAGGTTTATGTGAAACAACCTCCTAGTTTTGTTCATCCTTAATATCCTAATCATGTATGTAAGCTTCACAAGTCTATCTATGACCTCAAGCGGGCACCACGTGCATGGTTTCAATGTTTTAGTACATATCTTCTGGACTTAGGTTTTTCTTGTAGTAAAGCAGATACCTCTATGTTTCTTAGAATTACTTCTCATATTTTAGTTCTTCCGTTTTGTATGTGGACAATATTATACTCGCTGGAGGTAGTTTGTCCTACTTTCAATCTTTTGTTGAGTCTATCTCTCTTTCTTTTGCTATGAAAGATCTTGGTGATCTTTCTTATTTTCTTGGTGTTGAGGCAACTCGAGTTTCTGCTTCTTTATTCTTATTTCAGACTAGGTATGCCACTAATCTTCTCAAACAATTCTATATGTCTGACTGTAAGGCTGTTTCTACTACTATTCTTGCTAATTCTTATCTTTCTCTTTATCAAGGTGGTCTTCTTTGTGCCCCCACTCCGTATCAGAGTATCATTGGTGCCATTTAATATCTCACTTTTACCCGTCCTGATATTTCTTATGTTGTCTGTCTAGTTTGTCAATTTATGCATTCTCCTCGTGTTCTTCATCTTCAAGTTGTCAAATGCATTTTGCATTATCTCAAAGGTACTCTCACTCATGGTTTGCATTTTACTCCTTCCTCGACCTCCATTACAGCATATGCTGATGCTGATTCATGTGGTTGTCCTAACACTTGTCTGTCCACTACTGGCTATGCTTTATTCCTTGGTTCTGATCTTATTACTTGAAGTTCTAAGAAACAACCCACCATTTCTTGTTCTAGTACTAAATCTGAGTATAGGTCATTTGCGTTTGCTGTGGCTGAGGCATATTGGCTTAAATCTCTTCTTCATGATCTCAAATTTCCCTTCTCATTTCCTATTCACGTGTTTTGTGATAATGTTAATGCCACACATCTTGATCTCAATCTTGTTTTCCATGCCTGAACTAAACACATTGAAATTGACTTTCATTTTGTTCATGAGAGGGTTGCTTTAGGTGAGGTGACTATGTGCTATATTTCTACCATAGAGCAGATTGTTGATATTTTTACCAAGGGCTTGTCTACTGCTAAGTTTATGTATTTTCGTCACAATCTTCATGTACATGTGCTTTCACCCCATTCTGATTGAGGGGGAGTATTGTAATATATATTAACCTATATTTTATAGGGACATTTTTTACATGGAATGTACACTATATTTTACTATTTATATAAAAGTTGTGATCAACCTAGAGGTGATACACTTTTTCACAGAATTACAAGATGCTCTAACAACAAGACCACTATATGCTTGTCCAAATTATAATTTTCTTTTTGACGAATTATAACAATTAATGATGAAAACACAGTTTATGTGTTTATAATTTCAAAATGTTACTCCATGCATATAATTTACATAAATATGTGGACTAATATATCTTGATTTTCTTGAATATGAATTATATATGAAATTGAAAGAAAGTAGTAGTAGATAAAGTAGAGATGAAGAAAGATTAGGAATTATTGAATAACTATATTTGTTGAGGTGTTTCAAGAATAAACATTATACCAAAGAATTCTATAATTAATGGTTGAATTACGATGAGTTGACGATGTTACCCATAAGTGATAAGTTTATATTATTCCTCAAACAATTATTTGTAGACAGTTGAAATTATAGTTTCTATCCCACCAAAAGTAAAAAAATTATGTTAAAATAATAATTGCTTGTATCAGTTTGAAGGAAGAAAGAATAAATTTAATCTTTTTAGCTATAATTTTTTATTTTATTAATTTTGTGCACTTATGCATAAAGCTAGTCATTAATATGATATTGGTATCTCTTATAAGTTCTAGGGTTAATAATACTTTATACCCTAAAGTTTATGGGTAATTACGGTTTACGTCCTAAACTAAAAAATTATCACTTTGTCCCCTAATTACACTATTCATCCTCTACCAAATCTAACACCGTTAAGAAAACCCGTTATGACTGAAATGCCCTTATCACTATTTTTTAAATTCAAGTATTTTTAATTTTTATAGTGGTTTGATAATTATTAAAAATTAGAAAAATAAACTATAAATAAATTGATTTTTAAAAAAAAAAACCTCATCATTGTCCCTTCTACACCTTTTGAATTACTCTTTCACAAGAAACCTGATTATACATTTTTGTGAGCTTTTGGTTACGAGTGCTATCCCCATCTCAAGCTTGCTTTGCAAGCAAGGTCATATTGAACTGGCCATGTTCTTGAAACCAAGACCACTATTTTCCTTATCACCACTCAATTTTCTCTAGCTGACCAATTGCATTTTACTCTTGCCTTGATTCTCACCCCACCAAAACTTAGCCATTTGACTGTTAATGTCCTTGCAAAGCTTATTGGAGAGTTTAAAATAGGATATAACATATGTAGGCATTACCATTATTACGAATTTGAGGAGTGTTTCTTTTCTAGTATAGCTTAATATTTTAATTTTCAAGCCTTATAATCTTGACTTTATCCTATCCTTCATGAATCCAAAAGCTTCCACTTTAGACTTGGAAACTACCATTGGTAATCCAAGGTATTTTCCTTAAGATATTTGCCTCATGCCTCGTAGCTCAGCTATAATTTCTTGCTTCTGATCAATCTAAAGGTTCTTGCAAAAATAAATAAATAAATATTTTCCACATTTATGAGTTGGCCTAAAGCCTTTCATACATCTTGAGAATTCTCATGAGTATAACAGATGGAGATAATTCTTCTACCTCTTCAACTACAACTTTACAGAAAAAAGTCATCAGCAAAGAACAAGTGAGATATTTTAGGCCCCTTCTTACTGGTCTTCAAAACATTCAAGGATCCCCTTTGAGTTGTTTGTTTTAACAAACTTGAGAGACCTTCAAAAACTAACAAGAACAAGTATTGTGATAAGGGGAACCCTTGTTTGATTCCCCTTGAAGGTTTGACAAATTCTCTTTTATCTCCCTTCACATTAAAATAGGATATAGAAGACAGTCATTTTTGGATCCGGTTTATTCATTTCTCACAAAAGCCCATTTTGTTCATAACTTCACTCAAAAAAGATACTCAACCTTATCATAAGTTTTAGAGGTATCTAACTTCAAAGCCATATATCCATCTTTCTCTACTCTGTTGTTTATCAAAAAATACATATATTCATGCAGGATGATAACATTATTCAAAATCTGTGTGCTTGGTATAAAGGCTAATTGATTTTTACTAATGCAACTACTAAGATAAAGGTTTGAATCTATTAACAAGCATTTTGAAAATGATTTTATAGAGTACAAAACAAAGACTAGTCGGTCTATAGTGACTAAGATTAGCAGGAAATCAGTTATGAGGTTGAGAGTAATCAAAGTCTCATTGAGAGAATTAAGCAGAAAGCCAGAATGAAAGAAATTTAAAATAGAATCTACAACATCCATTTTGATAGTATTCCAGAAGTTGTGAAAGAAGATAGGAGTGATAACATCTACTCCATGGGCTTTATATGGATGTATTGAGAAAAAGTTTCTTTTACTTCTAATTTAGTGAAGAGTCTAGTGAGAATTTAGTTTCTCTGGCTGGTAACTTTTAGGGAATACCATTTAGAATTTCATCAACTTCAGTTGGATGGGTAGAGCTGAACAACAACATGTAGTAATTAGCAATCTCTTTCCTTTTTTTTTGTTTTTGTTTTTTTTGTTTTTGATTAGTTAAGCACCAAGAACCATCCTTCCTATCCAGTCTATTTATATCATTTCTAAGTTTTTCTTCCTTTAACTGTAGCCATAGTTGTTAAAATCTCGATCCTCCCTTTACGATTCTACAATTTAAATTTATAAATTCAACCCGAATCCTAGTGGTGGGATCGCTATCTAGTGAAAATGCTGGTTGAACCACTAAAATCTTGTGATTTAGGTCTATATTTACTATTTTAAGATATTATTATGATAATTATTATTTCAAAAGTTATATTTCATGTGTATATACTATTTAAATTAAATTTTTTAATTTTTAATTTAAAAATAACATTCAATTTACAATGATATAGAACTTTTACATTATTGGAATATAATGTAAAATACTTTATGTTAAATTAAAGAAACTTATTTTTTGATTAATATTAAATGTTTTACATCTTTTTACATAAGTTTCCACGAAATATTAGTTTAAAAAAAATAAAAAGTTATACTTTTATATTTTTTAGTAGAATCTTACGATCCTGAGATCCTATCTACAATCCGATTCTGCAAATTAAAAAATAATTCAAGCGTAGGATCTTGATTCTACAAACCTTAATTATAGTATGAAACAAAAGTGTGTTTTCATCCCTTTCTTCAACTAGCCAATTCCAGTCTTCTGAGACCAATATATTTTCTCATCCTTATAGGCTTTGCACATCTAGACTTCGAGATCAACAATCACCACTTTCCTATCCACAAAAGACCCTTCCCTCAGGTTTTTAATCTTTTTTCAATCCAGTGATCTTTTTTCCCAACATTGTATTAGATTGATTCATTCTATCTCTTCACAGCATCTCTATCAATTTTTATTTTTCTCATCACCTTGAACACCCTAGAACCCTTGTCATTATCCTTCAACCTTCCTTGATTACATCCTCCACGCTTCTTTCGGAAGTCATCTTTTATCAAAATAAAATCTTTTTCTTCTTTTAGGAGGAGTTGGTTCTATAACCAATAGAAGTAGATAGTGATCAGAAGCTTTTGATTCTAAATGAAAGCTTCTGATCACTATCTACTTCTATCTACTTCTATAAGTTAAGCATTTTTCAACAGACAATATTGACCCCATAGTTGCTTCCTTCTATTTAGCACATTCTATTGTTCTTTTATGATTTCATTGTTACAACTTGCATATAACTTAATCAACCACCATTTTCTTGAGTTCTTTTCCTCTATGCATATCTCAATAGTAAATATAGGATGTAGAATGTCAGCAATCTTGATGGTGTTATTTTAGATGATAGACATTCCTCTAGTTTTATTGTTTGCATCTGCAACAAAACAATGTTCGGAATTTACAATGTTTATGACTTTTTCCTTATAATTGTTTTTTTCACATAAGAACATAGCACTTGGAGAATGAAGTCTATTGACCTCCTTAAGTTAGGAAATTATCAAGAGACTCTCTACACTTTGGCAATTCCATACCAGAGAAATCATTGGTCTTTGAAGCACCGATCATGGTTGGTCCTCACCACCTCAGAGACATATCTTTTCTGTGAAACTGACAATGTTTCTCATTTTTCTTTATGCAAAATATCCAGATTTCTGACTCCTCTATTTCATTTCATAACATAATTGAAATTTCCTTTTCCCTGTCTTTAAGAGCCTACTTGTAGAACTTTCCATCTTTTCTACGAAATCCTTCTACTTGTTTCTTTTTCTCAGTTTTCTCACTTTGCTTATCCTTTAGCAGTTGGGGATATGGAATGTCTAGAATCATATCATTTTCCTCTCTTCCATGCTTCATTTGCCCTCCAAAACATTGATTAGCCATGGTTATACTTTCTTATTCTCAACCCCATCCTCACTATTATTTTCAATCCTTCTCAACATCCTCTTTATCAATTCCCCTCTTTTCATTCTACCTTTTGTATCCCTTTCTCAAATTTTGATATATGTTACTGCTCATTGTGCCAAGGTTCTTTTCCCATTCTGATGACTACTATCATGCACTTCTAGAAGCCTCTCTTAGTGAGAAAGACTCTTATTTTTTGTCCTTGAGAGTGGTTGTTGATCTTGTCTGTACCTTTTCTATCTCCTAAAATTTCCTCAAATCTTGCCATCTTCTGCAGGTATGAGTACTTTCCTTAATTCACTTTTTGTTTCTCCCATGGAAATTTCTTCTTTTTGTTTACTCTCTTGTAGTTTAGCCTCCCATTTAAAGATTACATCCTGTTTGTTAGGTGAACCTTTGCCTAGATTAGTTCTTGGCTATGAACCAAATTGTAATACTTCTACTCCATCCTCTAAACTCATTTCCCATAATAGGTTTTCAATCTATGAAGAATCAATCCACATCTATAACAAAAGTCCGGATATCTTTCATATTTGAATTTTATCCATTTGAATTTTCCATTACATTTCACTTTAGTACCTTATAATAATGGAAACAAATCAACAGTGACATGTATCTTTAGGTATTTCCCATCCTTCCCCTATTGTTGAGACACAATCACCTTTTCTACAGAATCAAAGACTGATCCTATTTTTCTACAAGAATCAACTGATACACCATTACAATAGAAGATTCAATACTTATACCAGACTCTCACTTTTGGGTGAAAGTAGCTTTATTCTTCTCAATCCCCTTTTCCCTTTTGTTCAACTCCAGAATTTGATTATCAATGAGCCAGGAGCTCATCCAAGGACTTTATCCGTATTTGTCATTAACCCAAGGTTGAATTGAAATAAATTGGATCCTAATTCAATAACCTACAGCTTCCTATGGCAATTCCAAACATGGTTAGCATACTTCTTCAATCCTGGTGGATTAACTAGTTTGTCACCTACAATCTTTCTTAATAAAATGGATTTTAGCTCTTTACAATTTTTGTGAACATTTTTAAAGAGTAGATTTGGTCCTCCTTTTTTTGTGCTAGATAGTGTAAACTTCTTTGAAACCTCAGCAAATTCATCTGTTATCACCCATAACTTCTTACCCCTAGACCTCATCTGAGTGGAATCCACCTCCCTTTATCAATTACAAGAAACTCAAATTTCCCACACCCTGCAAGAACAATAAAAAAACAAAAAAAAGAAAAAAGAAAAGAAAGAAGGCTATCTTCGGCTAAGTAGATTCTAATGAAACAGGTAGGTAGAAAAGATATAGAACTCAAAAAAAGAAAAAAAAAGAAAAATAAGAAAACAGATTGTGTGTGCATGTGTGTAAGGTATGTATAAGGCTTTTACTCCAACATGCAAAAAGCCAATCAGACAATGTTCCATTGCTATCCTCATACTATACATAGAAGATCTATTCAGTTTTGTAGAATATTGAGCATATATGTAATTAAGATGACTAGGTTGCCATTAATGTTTTAGTTAGAACTATTAATTAGGTTTTGTGAGTTAGGTTTTGTAAAGGCCAAGCTCACTCACAAATTTATTTGGGTTTTGAGCTTTAATTGGACTAATCCAATCTCATAATTGTGTAGCTCATGCTCAGCTCACAAAATTATTCGCGTTTTGAGCTTTAATCATCCAAATAAAACTTTTATAAATTATATGTTAAAATTTTGTTCTTTTACACTAGATCAACTCGATATGGAATGGTTTGTGCTTCTTATTTCAATATGTGCAAATAAATATTAGTTATATAATTAAAACACAACATTATAACTAAATTGACTTGCGAGGTTAGATTATTATTTTCTTTCTGAAGTAATTACCCGAATTTAGTTAAGTAAATAGAATATTGGGTAAATTACACCAAACCCCTTTGTGTACTGCTTAATATTTAGGTTACCTTCCTATGTTTTGTAAAATTACAATTTACCTCCTTATAGTTTGGACTAAAGTGTAATGGTTAGTTTTTTAATCCAATTTAATAGTCAAAGATCAAAATAAGGGTATTTTATCTTTTAATAATTTTTTTAAAACAATAACTTAAAAAATTATTTTAAAAACTAAAATTTTTTCTTCCTTCTTCATCACCACCACCACCAGTCACCATTCCTCTCTTTTTTCAATCTCCTCTCTCTATGTCCCCTCTTACTTCATCCACTCACCACCACTACCATCACTACCGCCCCACACTTTTTCTTCCCTAACCTCCTCAGCACTGCCATCAATCACCATTGCCACAACGGTAGATCCGCCACTCTATCTTCCCCCTATCATACACCATTGTCACCACCACTACTACTCAGCCCTTCTACTCCCTAACCTCCTTACCACTGCCATTCCTTACGATCACGACTATCTGCTAATTTGCTGCTTCCTTTTTCACTCTCCTCACCACCATTCTCCTGATATCCTCTCCCAACTCCTCTGCAACTTCTCCCCAAACCAGATCACTGCACCTTTCCATTCTCTTTAGCCCGCCTTCTCTTCTTGCCCAAGCCCTTCTTCAGCCAGATCTCCCATCTCCTTCCCTTTTCTCACCTCAACATCCCTCTACCTTCATCGCCAATAACCATACCTCACCATACCAACCCCTTCCATCCAGGGAACAAGAAAAATAACCCCAAAAAAATATTAATGCGAAAGTGAAATTATGACTATTTTCCATCTATTTTAGCCAAATGTAGTTCCTTTAACTCTTTAAATCAAAGTTTTATTTCTATTTGATATGGATATGAAGTAGATTGACAAGTTTGATTGTTTGAGAGAAATTTGATGTTTGTGGTGGCTAGCAATTTGAACCTGAGCATATCGCGAAAGAAGCAAAAAGAAAAGAAATTTTCCATGTTTGTCCAAATTTTTGTTGTAATTATATTTTAACCCCAATTTTGGCCAATACATCATTATTAGTCCAAACCATATGTATATAAATTGTTAAAAGATTATATTAGTAATTTAGTAATTAACTTATTTAAAAATGTTGACTTTGTTTGCTTTGACTATTAAACTGAACAGAAAATTTAACATTTTGCTTTAGTCCAAAGCATAAGGGGTTCAATTGTAGATTTCAAAACCATGAGGAAATGATGTGAACATTCATTGTACTATAGGGGGTTTAGTAATTTACCCTAGAATATTAGAATCATTAATTTTTGCCCCCATAAAATCAAGTAGTATTATTTAATTTAGTAGAGTCTATACTCGGGCTTTAATTGGATCGAGTCTAATATTTAGATTCAAACTCAACCTGACTCACTTACTAAAGTAAGGCTCAATTATTTATTTATCGGGTCGATTCGGTCTAACCTCGTTGACAATCTTAGTTTTAGTTGTGCTTGTAGTAAAGGAAGGTTTTATGGATTTTAGGGTTGTTTTTTTAATTTGAAAAGGTTATTCTCCTATTCAAGGAGATAGGACTCTTACGAGAAGAAAGGGAAACTCTCATTGAGAAAGAGAAAGGTTTATTCTATCCACGTTGGACAGATATTTGAAAAAAATTAAGTGATTTTGATTATTGTAAGGAAAATGACCTTAATTGCCCCTCGCATATCATATTTGTACTTATTTAGTAGTTCACATTTAAAATGATGTATTTTAGTCCCTCACAAATTTAAAATATACCATTTTAGCCCTTTGACACAATTACACACATATTTTGGTTTGAAATAGTCACATGTGTATCACATGTAACATTTTTAACAGTAAATTTGACAATACATAATTTTAAATACTAAATTGTCCCAAAAATAAATGGGTTAGGATTGCTGGGAGTAGAGAATGGTGGAGGAAAGCAATGAGAGAAAAAGAGATTGGGAGTGGTGATGGTAGATGAAAATTTTGGAATAGTGGTTGATGAGGTTTTAAGTAGTGTCGTTTAGTATTTAAAATTTGTGTGTTGGCAATTTGCCTTTAAAAAAAATGTGAGATGTAATATACATGCGAGTATTTCAAGTTAAAATATGCCTATAATTGTATTGAGGGGCCAACATGGTGCATTTTGAATTTGTGAGGGACTAAAATGTATCATTTTGAATGTGAAATGTTAGAAAAGTACAAATATGAAATGTGATAGACTGTTATAGTTATTTTCCCTTATTGTAATAGTGCACATATGCCATAAATATTGGTTACGATATATTTTGATATCCAAATAAATTGGTACACGTGAAGCGTGTCTTCATGTATAGCTAGCAATATGATCATGGAATACAAGGCTAGCCTATCGGCCAAAATAACAACTCGCTCTAGTAAGTCCTATCTAGACTCACTTCTCCCTTGATAAATGGGGCTATAAAGGTACGTTTACATAAGTTCAAAAATAATGGCACACTTACATTTACAAATTCTCTATGAAATACCATCACATAGCCCCCACACCCTTCACCTTCCTTTACAGGTCTTGCTAACAATCCAAATGCAGGCACAAGTCATTATACTTAAATTATTTTTCGCTTAATTTTTTGGCACCAACAATCTTAATTGTGATAAAGTGACTCAAACACAAGATTTCATAACCCATATAATATCATCTCAACAAAATTGTAGAACTTTCTAATAAATAATTGGGGATGGGAAGTTGCAAATGATTTCTTTGGTTAAATTTTTACATAAACCAAGGTCCAAAGTCCATGCACCTACAAGTAGACCTATAAATTGTTAGATTCGGGTTGGAACTAGTAGATCCAGACCTGAATTCGATTAATATTTCTGGATTTGGATCCGAATCCGAATGTCTATCGGATCTACAAAAGTAAATTCATACTCGGATCCATCGAATATCCATCTTGTCAATCTGAATTCAGATCTGAGTCTTATAATATATATTTTTAACTTTTAAAATTTTTATATAAAAATTTTATAATTTATAGAGTTTTTATTTTTTTGTAATTATAAAAAATATTTATATCAAATTTATATTTATGCACACGCTAAATAATGGAATAAACATTGATAATTTACACAAAATATATGTATGTGAACATATAGAATAATATTAATTATAAATAATTCTATTATATTAAATATTTTAATCAGATCCAGCTCTTAATCGAATCGGAACAACAACATTCATATCCAATCTATTTCTTACATCAGTTAAACGAATTCATATTGGATCTAGGTACTCGAAATTTTTTTATTGATTCAGAACATGATAAACTGATTCGGGTCTAGACCCGACTCGTTTACAAGTCTACCCATAAGACACAAAATTTGTAAGTCCACTATAATATATGTGAGACCAACATATTTTGTATCTTGTGAATGTATGTGTCATACCCCTGACCTGCACTTGAATCTAGGCACGTATCATTCACCGTATCCTCAAGAATACAAGGCATCATAGCATTACTATTTACTTTAAACATCTAACTATAGTAGTAGAAGCAATTCTATAAAATATAGTGTGACTTTTACCAAATCATAAACAAATGTACAAACCGTTAAACGTACATAATCATTATGAGCACGCAGGCTTAACTTTCTAGAATAAACCTATTAACAAATCCCTAACCTTAAGTTCCTTCCTTGCTCTCGAATGCTTAGTTCTTATCTTCAACTAATACATACTTGTATTCGTTTTCTGTACAAAATATAAAAAATATGGGGTGAGCTACAAGTCGCCCAGTAGATAGTACTTACTCCTACTGGATTATAGTGTTACATATACATACAGCTCATGCATACATATCACACTATCACATGCTCATTCTTTTATCCAAATCATTCTTGTAAAACATGTAACATCATTTTCGTAAAACATGTAACAAATAAAGTTACATACTCGTGGCATTCTTCATCATATTATGTAACATTTATTCATGACTTGTACTTTCATGTACATACATACTTTCATATCATAAAACATGTATCCATTTAAATGGCTCAAAACTAACAGGCAGTCATCGGCTTCTGAGTACTCAGCCTAGTGATTAACCTCACTAGAAAAGGCTGTCAAAAAGTTATGCAGTTCTTCTTGACCTTCTTCTTGCATTGCCAAGTCTTTCTTGGCTCTATTGTCAAGTCTTTCTTGACTCTGTGTTGCCAAGTCTCTCATGACTCTAGAGCCAAGTCTTTCTTGACTCTAATTTAGGATTATAATCCCTACCGACTATTCATGTTCGTTCGGAGCCATAATATTTTATTATTACCCATACAATACATACATGTCACGCATAATCAAAACTATACGTAAAAATGCATTTTTGTACACTTTTAAAACCAAACAGTCACATAACCATACATGATCTAGAATTTCATAGCAAAATAATTCTCGAGCAAAAACACATTTTCACAAATGACTTTAAAAATAAAAAAAAATTATGCATAGTCATAAAATAATTTTTAAAACACATAGTTTAAGAATGCATTTTCAAAAGTACAGAAGTAAGCACCACCTACCTCGAACGGTCGAATAATCGTGTCTTTATTCGCCTTTTGTTCCTTATCGATAATCCTTAACAAAAAAATCACAATACTCTATTACTAAAATTCAAACAAATATTTTCTTGTTAAATCCTATAAAATTCTATAGCAAATTTTCGAAATATTTTTCCCTCTTAATTAAAGTCTAATAACGTCAATTTTTCATTATCTACATGAAATATCCTCTTAATCTTTATTTCAAAATAATCCTTAAAAACAAAATAACAATACCTTATTACAAATAATTCAAGTAATTATCCCTTTATCAAATTCTTATAAAACCCTATTTTCAATATCCTAGACACTATACTCTAGTCGTGACTATTTATGTGAGATCAAAGAATTTTACTATTAGTATGTTAAAATAATTCTTGTGTTAGAATTGGTAACTTTCTTTAGAAAATATTTGAGTTCTAATTCAAAAATAATATTTTTATATGTTAGTTTATCCAAAATAATCAAATCATGTTTGCTTGTTAGTTTATATAGAGTCAAAAATATGTTTATTACTTGTTTCCAAAACTTATGGTACCTTATTACAACTTTTCAAAAAAAATTTCGAGTCTTACTACAATCATTTAAAAAATTTTTTTTTTAGAACTTTACTAATAATTTTGAAAGCATTAAGGCATTTTCTGTAAATTTAGAAAATCATTCATGGGCGCTTTAGTAACTTTAGAAAACTATTAAGAGCTCTTAGATAACTTTTAAAACACGCGAGGGTACTTTGGTAACTTTAAAAAAGTCATTTGGAAACTTTTGTGTATCTTAAAAAACCTTTGAAAGTCATTTGTTAACTTTATTCAAGTGATAGGGGTCAAGTTGTCAATTACTGAAACTTTTGTGGGTATTAGTAAAATATCTCTAAATTGTAAGCTTCATTCTGTAATTTCCAGCAACCATCAGGCAGGACTACTAATGTCTTTATAAAATCATTGGGAGTAATCTATAATTTTCAGAAGCTGAAAGGGACTTAATTTGACTCTATTTTAAAATATTTTAGGCCTTACTCTAAATATCCTAAAACTAAGGGGCTAATCCTGAAATATATGCATGTTCCTTAATTCCTTTCACCTTCTTCTCCGAATACTGTACTTCTCCGTCCAAACTTCTCCAGCCATCAATTTTTTTTTTTTCCTTGTGATTTCTATATATTTATTTTAGTAACCATTTATAGTTTAGGAAATAATTTAATTCTTTTTCAAAATAAACATGAAATTGTACTTAGACTTTCTTACCTCAATAATCATCAAATTCTTGAAATCAATCACCAATTTAATTTACTAACCAACTCAAAAATAATAATATAAGTATCTGTATAATTAAAATAATAAAGAGAATTTAATAAAGAAAATTCAAAATAAATTAGGCTAACCTCTTATGTGTGTGATGGCTAGTTGCTCTTTTTCTAAAATTTGTATAACGTGAACAAAATACATCAAGTACTATATTTATCTAAAGTGTTAATCTATTTAAATGATTATAATTCTTATAATTATTTTATATTTATAAAAAATAAATAAATAAACTCAAAAAACTTGGAGTGTCACAGAATGAATATTGGTCAATATAAGTATTTTCTGTTTCTTTGAGCTCGATAGTAGGGTTGTAAAAGGGTCGGATCCGGGTCGGATCTGGCATATCCAGACCCGGATCCGTTTAATATTACTAGTAGTCGGATTCGGATCCGGACGGGTTATTAAAAAGTATATCTGGATTCGGATCTGTCGGGTCTTGTCGGATCCGGATATATCCGTCTTAATAATTTTTTTAAAAATTATATTTAAAACTATTACAATTTATTATTATTTTTTTTAATTATACAAAAGTATTGAGTTTACAATTAATATTTATGCATGTATTTTATATTAAATATAAATCACATGGGCAATTTACACAACATATATGTATATATACATAGTAAAATAACACTAATATACAATAATTTTATTATATATTAAATATTTTAATCGGATCCGGGTCTTAATCACATCGGAACACCAAGATCTAAATCCGACCCGTTTATTATAATAGTTAAACGGGTCCGGATCGGATCCGAATAATCGAAATTTGTCATAGATCCAGACCCGAATAAACGGGTCCGGATATTGACAGGCCTACTCTATAGAGAGAGATGTTTTTGTCCTTTACTGACAAGTATACCCCGAACAAATTAAAGTGCGAGACTTGCTTGTTTGTACTCCGTTTCTTTCCAGTCCATTCTTTTACTTGTAATTCAGTTTCAGTTGTGTTTTTCTTACACTTCTAAGAAAAATATTACTATAACATTTGTATTGAGTGTACGTTTTAATAAGATTGAAAAACTGTTGACAGTGATAGCTTGAGAGTTTTTCAAAAGCAATAATATTTCTTATATTATAGAAAAATGCATACTTAATGAGTGTGTAATTTTTTAAAAAATTATAAAATAATAAAAAAATAGAAAAATAGGAATAAAGGAGTTAGAAATAATTAGTGGATAGTTAGTGGTTAAGAATATCAATTAAAATTAATTATATAAATAAAAATAAATTTGATAATACATATAATGACATCACAGTAAACTTCTATTCATATTTTATATATATAATATAGATAAACTTTTTTGTTAAATAATAATATCAATGAATATAAATAAATTTTTTTAAAATTTAATTTTAATTATAAAATTTTCTGATAAGATTCATCCACCTAAATATTTTTCCAAAAAAATAAAACCCCGAAAAGAAGGCAAACAGTCCAAAATCTCCACCAGTTGATACGGCAAGCTTTAACAACTCCGACTGTGACTCACCTCCAGGTAACTCCATCATTTCCCCACTCTCAAAATCAAATTGTAGTTTTCTATATATACAGGATCGATTTCCGCAATATTTTCTGCTCCATTATTCACGGACAAAACCAAACGGTTCTTCATAAGTTAAATATTTTTCAGTTACCCAAACTTTCTTCAAAGCAATTTTCTTTCCATTTTCAAATAATTCTCGCATTTCTTGAGTTCTTTACTCCACTTAAATTTGCTACAAAAAAACTGATTTTTGCAATTTATTAAGTATTATTTTTGGGTGTTTATTAAAGAAATAAAAAAAAGATCTCAAATTTTATACACTACTAGATTGTCTAATTTTATTCAAAAAAAAAAAAACCGTAATTGTAAGTATTATTGAGGAATTGAAGTGAAGAAGATGACGATCGAATCGATGCCGGGAAGTTCAGGGTATTTGGATGACGTAGGGAATCGGAAAGTGACGTACTTTAGCAATCTTTATGTGGTTGGCTTGACTGTTATTGCTGGTATTGGTGGTTTTCTTTTCGGCTATGATACAGGTTCAAAATTTTATTTTATTTTATTTAAAGATACTTTTTTTTTTTTTTCCTGTAATTGAAGTGTGAAAGATACTAAGTTTTTTGTTTTTGGATGTTTGAGGTGGGACCGTGAGAGTGAGAGCTTCTTGAATTTTTTTTTTTCCCTAATAAAACAGACGTTTCTTATTTTTATTTTTATAGTTTTATAAAGTTTTGATTTTATGAAATTCAAGCTAGCTATTTTGAGGAAATAAATTCTACTTTGTTTTTTAGTTTTTTTTTTACAATCATAAGGGCTGTTTTAATATTTTTTTAAAAAAATATTTTTGAATTTTTTTCTAATTCTTTTTGATAATCAAATTTGAAGAAATTTTATTGTAATTTTATATAACCCCAAAAAAAGTTAATTATTTTAAGCAGTAATTTTTAACTCAAATTGGATTCTATTTAAATTTCTATTTGGTTGTCTGGATTTTGGTGAAGGATTTGAAATTCATCAATTTATAGGAGAAATTTATAATGATAAAATTGATGAATTTTAAACTCACTAAAATTAAAAAATGTAAATCTAAATATTTTAAATATTTTTTTAATTTAGATAGATTTAAAATTTATTTATTTTGACCTTAGAGTAAGTTTCAAATCCTTGCTTCAAATCTATCGATCTAGTGGGTAATTTTTTTGGGCTTCTTCTACACAACATGCATCAAAATCCTTTTATTAACTGTTCAAAGTAGTTTTGAAAGGCGTGATGGTCTGCTTTCTTGTGCAGCAATTTCACTGACTCCTTGAATCTGGTAAGGGTTCTTGATTCATTGGTTTTTTATTAAGTGTAAAAATTTAGTGGGGCTAGCCTAATGTGTCAATCTCATTCACATATCAATTAAGCCCTTTTAGAAAGTTTGGAATAAAATATTTTTGGTTTTTCATTCCTGTTAAAGTATAATTGTCATCACTGATCATAATTTTACCATAAGCTATCATCGTCTTTGTTTTCGATTAAATATAATTAGTTATCAAGTTACTTATAATAATTGCTAAAGTCTTTGTTTGTTATAGTAGTGTTAGTAATCCATAATTTGATTGGATATGCGTGTTCTTTTTAATCGTTGTTGTTGTTAGTTATTTTAGTTGCTATTATAATACGCTTATCTTTCCGAACCATTGCATTTCATTTTATAGAATTCAATGTGGAATAATTGCGTTCCCATTTACATTTTGTGTTGGATGTATCTTGAATTAGTTTGGATTTGGTTGCAGGAGTAATATCAGGAGCACTGTTGTATATTCGAGATGAATTTGAGCAAGTGGAAAAAAGTAGTTTCCTACAGGTAATTAAGGCTTTTATTCTATACATGTAGGGATAGTTTATATGATGATCTTACATCTTTATATATTTATGATTATGATAATCGGACACACAGACACAGGCAAACACATAGGGTTTCGTTTTTTCTTTTTTTTTTTATTATGGAAGACAAGGAACGAGAGTGATTGAAATATAATCTGTAAACTAAAGTTGTTTCACGATGGGGAAAGGAAGGATTTTGCTGTTGGCCAAGCAATGCTTTCGAAAGAAAGGCAACTTGCAAGTTTCTGTGGATTGATCACTTAGTATTGATGATGTCTATAATATAAAAGAAATCAACTTTCAAAGTCAATAGTTTGACGACCTGACATCTAGATGTGTTAACCTATGTTACATGGTGTCTCCTCTCACCCCAGACTACCAGTGTCCTAACGTGTCGACATGGGTGTGGGATCCATGTCCTTATGGTCAACTTTGAATTGGATACTTTGACTTTTTTTTACCAAGCTAAAGATTATATTGAATTCAACATGGTTGTGACTTTATCACATGAAATGACTGATATAATAGTAATGAAGTTAAATAGGGGGCGAAACATATGAGAATTGAATATCAAATCACTAAATCTTATTATAGTTACATCCTTCTATCATTTTCTTTTTCGCAGTGGAGCACTATTGTTAAATGCTATGCATAAACATTTTTTTTTTTTTCGTTTGAAAAATGAGTTATAAAATAACATAAATTGGTTTATGTCATCAAATTGCATTACTATTACACTAACTATACAAGTATACAAGAAGCACCCACGTACCCGTATCCGATTCTTTTAAAGTGTCCCCGTATCCTCAATTTATGAAATACAATGAAGCATCTGACACCTAGACATGTACCCGTACCCGACACTTGTATTCGAGTCCGGGTAACATAGGTGTTAACTTTGGAACCAACAAAATACTCCATTTTTCAACCTTCACTGTTGAAATGTTGCAAATTTGGAATGTTGGTCTCTGTCCCTCATCTCCTTTGCTCTTTAAAACTGATATGAACCTTGGGAGAACCCACCTCAAAAGCTAGCTGATGAGGTGGAAGAGTCCAAAGTCATATAAACCCCATATTAGAATTCCATACTTCCAATGTGGGATCGAAGTCCCATACCTTGCAATTAGGGTCATAACAAAAACTCAGAAACTGAGAGATTTTCTTGATAGCTTCTTTTCTTAAAAGTCTGTTCTCTCTTCTGTACGTGGCAGGAAACAATTGTTAGCATGGCTCTGTTGGGTGCAATGATAGGAGCTGCTGTTGGCGGCTGGATAAATGATGCTTTTGGTCGTAAGAAAGCTACTCTTTCTGCTGATGTTGTATTTTACACAGCAGTTGGATCCATTGTTATGGCTGTAGCTCCAGGTCCATATGTCCTTATATTGGGTAGACTTTTAGTGGGCTTGGGTGTGGGTGTGGCATCTGTTACCGCTCCTGTGTATATTGCTGAAGCATCCCCATCAGAGATAAGAGGCGCCCTTGTGAGTACAAATGTGCTTATGATTACTGGTGGACAATTTCTTTCGTACGTTGTCAATCTTGCTTTCACTGAGGTCAGTTTTTCTTGGCTGTTTGCAAATTCTTGTTTCGATTTCTTCTTTTATTACAAAAGCTCTCACTTCCATTTTATGAAGATGGTAATAACTGTCCCTCTGTTTTGGGTCTTTGGCAGAGACTGCATTTTGTTTCTAGTCGATCATTAATGTTTTTTGAATTAAGCCTGAAATGGATCATTTTGCCCAAGCAAGAAAACTTTTATATTTTTATATCTTTTTGAAATGTAAAAAAAAAAATAAAAATAAAAATAAAAATCTACAACTTCTGAAGATTGTTAAATTGGCAGTTTGTTACTTTGAGTGCTAACACAGTAAGGTTCAGCGTATGATCATTTTAGATGTTGGAGCCTACATTTTCAGTTTCTGAAACAATGGCATTCTAATCTGTTAAGTTTTGCTTTGCAACTCGTATGTAGGCTTTTCACTATCCACTTCCTCATATGTTAACCTTGACTCTTCTCTGAGGATGAATGGTCAAGGATCTTGTGAATTACGTACCTTTTAAGATACTGAATTTTTTGTTGATTTAAATATTTTATGGAGAGGGTGAACTTGTTCATTAAGGAGCAGAGGAATTTGAAAGGTATTGCTTTTTGTGGAACAAATGTTTAAGCATCACAAGGTCATAGTCAGTCCTAAGATTCTAATCCTTTGGGACTAAACTTCATTTGAAGCTTCTATTATTCATCAAAATGGATGAATCTAGTGTCTGTTTGGTTCTGCTTGTCGAACTGAATTAACAAATAATGATAAGAGAACAAATTTTTTTTCTTCTGCTCTCTTCTACTTTCCTCAGATTGAGCTGTCCTCGACTATTTTAAGGCATAAAATTGTTTTCTTTACCAGGATTTGCATTTAATTTATGCTTACCACAATGTTTTATTGGCATGAAAGGTTTTCCATTGTGCAGTTTGAGGAGGCAGGATCAAGATAGAATATGGGCCTTGCCATATAAATCTCGCAATGAGTAACCATGGAAGGAAACTGTTCTTTTCATCTCTAGCTTATGTTGGACTATTTTTTGGTTAATTATCCTGAAATCTTGCAGTTGATTGTTTGAGCGTTTTTATGATTTTTTGACTGGCATATGCAACGCAGCAATTCGAATTTTTGCTGTGGAATCCTGAAGTTGCATTTGCTTTGCATCAGATGAACCATTGATATTTCTGTTTGATTATGGTATAAAGATCATTGCTTTATGTATGGATTTTGGGTTTGAATTCGACTCATTCAGTTTTAAATGATAAATATGATTCTGCATTGACTAGCATTTACTCTTTTAACTTCTGTGTGGACATATAGAAATTATACAGTCATTTTATTATAACATACATGTGTACTTGCTGGAAACTCTAAATGGTTCTAGCTCATCAATAATGGATGCTCTTGTGTTAGTTATTTGATATTTGTGTATTTGTCAAATGATTGCCTGATCCTTTAAGTTGCTTGTTCTATTGTTCATTTTGACCAAAAAAGGGTACAAAGAGATAATTTTTATTGATGAACAGTTTTTTGCACAATTTCCAGTAGATGTGATTTAAGTAGAAGTCTGCATTTGCGGTGAAGTTAGAGAAGTTGTGAAACCTCTTGGGTTTTTGCAGA
Source organism: Cinchona pubescens (assembly GCA_025175665.1). Lineage (NCBI taxonomy): Eukaryota > Viridiplantae > Streptophyta > Magnoliopsida > Gentianales > Rubiaceae > Cinchona > Cinchona pubescens. The sequence goes on along the minus strand of JANKKI010000267.1, from coordinate 161,863 downwards.
AAGGGTGCTGGAGTTTGATTAGTAAAAGAAATATCTAATTTGACAAATATTCTTGAATTTCATATAGATCCTTTCATGGCATAAAGAAAGAAAAATTAGGAGAATAGGGGGTGTATGGATGCTTAAGGAATACAAGTTTTTTAGAGAGACGTGAAATTGGTAAACCATGGAAAGCAAGCTTATTTATTGGAACTCTTAAGATCATGTTGCGTTTTACATCTATTAGCTGCTGGCTCGTTCAAATGTATCAGTGTTTGGTAGTCATTCTGTGTCTAGATATATGTTTGCAGAAGTTTCAGCTGGATCTTTGATGGGTTCAGTGTTTCCTGACTGGAGAAAAAATTTAGCACATTCCACAAGTAAAAATTCCCTAGTCCTAGGATTTTGTTTAATAGAAGTCAGGCTTCTGCAACCTGAGCTTTTTTGGCTGACAAAATATATAATTTTGCTCTAGTTTAAGAGCAACTGCTTCACTATTGATATTGGAGTTCTGCTTCTATTGCTCAATAGTCCTATATGTAATAATAGTACCCTGACAAGCATCTAATAGTGGTTTGGTTATATACTAGAAAGAGGAGGTATAAAATGTATGCCAAATACAGTTGACTTAATAAAAATTTTGACTGTTTTTAATCTCTCTCTTTCCCTCCTTCCTGTGATCTAGTAAACATTTCCCGACTGTGTATTGAAGTCACAGACAGATTGAGTTAATATTTTTTGGTTTTCCTGAAGAGGCATGTCTAAACCAAAACAAAGCTGAAACTTTCAACATCCCAGGACATAACTTTCAGCTGATGAGTTTTTATGATTAAATTTACTTGAAAATCTCTAGTTCTTTAAAAAGGTAGTTCGGTATACTGGATTGCAAGTTTACTGTTTTTTTTTTTTTTTCTGAAAAATATTCCTTTGGTTTCTAGGCATAAATGTTTCTAGGCATAAATCCCAAGGTATCTTGGGTTATTTGGATTTTCTTTTAGAAACATTTATACACTGGAAATAATTGGACAGTCATCCTTTTCCGTAAAGTTTCATACTTTCTTGGACAAATTTTGCCGTAAAATTTGTGGCAGATAATTTCTATGTTCAAATCCTCTCATGTTTAAGCAAGATTCACTTTTCTAAGCAAGTGCTTTCAGTAAATTGATTCTATACCACTTTTTCTTGTCTCTGCAACTTAAAGAATTTAGTGGCTTAACTTGGATTTTCACCATAACTTCTTCTGATGGATATCGTATTATCTTGAAGGTCTTTGTTTTATTCCTTAAATAAAAATTGCAATCTGGTGATATGATGGCTTGAGTATGTTTTTGTCAATTTCCTCTTTCACAGTAGTAGTTGATGGCATCTACTGTTACTTCGCTTTACTATATTTCGTGGTGTTAAAAAATGGATAAAAAGGAAATGTCATTTATTTTTGTGGTTGTTTGGAAAAATGGTAGGTCCACTTGGTTTTAGTCTATTCTGGTTAATAATTTTTGGACTCGGAATGATGGCTTGCTGTTGCTATTACATTCCAAATTTGTATATACATATGTATAGATGGATTGTATGTGAAGTCTCCAATTTGAATTGGCTGGACAGGTCCCGGGAACATGGCGATGGATGCTTGGAGTATCTGCAGTACCGGCTGTTGTTCAGTTTTGTCTTATGCTATTTTTGCCTGAATCTCCTCGCTGGTTGTACATGAAGGTGCACCCTATGCCAGAAGTTGAAGCAATGTTTTTCTTTGCATATGCATTCTAGTGCTGTTTCAGTAATAACTGACAATTTCTGCAGAAGGATAAATCTAAAGCTATTGTTGTGCTTTCCAAAATTTATGATCCTGACCGATTAGAGGAGGAAATTGATCAGCTTGCAACTGCATTAGAGGAAGAAGCTCACAGAAAAAATTCTGTCAGATATTGGGACGTTTTCAGATCTAAAGAAATGAGACTTGCATTTCTTGCTGGAGCTGGACTTCAGGTAAATGTCAGAACTTCACTGGAAGAAAACCCTGACATGGACAGACAATTAATTTGGTTTCTGGTCTTTCTATTGTGGTTCTTTCTCATTTTACTGTATTAAAGCTTCAAGGGAGGCCTTTTTGTATTGTCACCTTTCGAAACAATGAAAATGCCCTTAATGCTAGATGTTGGTGTTCTTACATTCAAAGAGACAAAAGAAATGGAAATTTCATAACTGCAGTTTTAGCTTATTTAACCACCACCCCCTCTTAGCTTTTAATCACACACATGGGAGTTTGTCTCGGTGTCTAGTCTTTGTAACGTGTCTTTTCCCCTTTTCTTTTCTTTCCTTTTTCATTATTTTCTTTCTCATTCTTGTTGATAGGAAGTTTTTTTCTCGACTTCTCTTCAACCGTTACATCATCTTCCTCCTAACAAGACTTTGATTTGCTGTGACTACCTTCTTTCTGTCATCACATGACTTCTCGACCTTCCAACAAGAGTTTGATCCTTCCAACCGTTCCCTTCCTCCATCATTGAATTTTCTGAGAAAAGCTTGACAATCTCATTAAGTTGTTAGATGGTTCTGCTTCACCACTGAAATTTGAGTAAATTTGAATATCTATTATATATATATATATATATATATATATATATATATATATATTACTGAATTTGGAGTTCTAAAGGGAAATCATATCCGAATCATCGTCTCTTGGTATTTGGATATTTGCTTTCAAGTGATTGTATCTTTTTGACTGGCAAAGCATTTTCTTGCTTTAACTTCTAATATCCTAATTTAAAATGCAAAATTTGCGGCCCTTTCTTTTATGATGAAAAATAAAAAGGGCAAGTTGGCTATAATATATTGTGGAGGTTGCATCAGGGCAAGTTGCTTGGCACATTTTGGGGGCCCAGTGGAATAAGAAAAAGAAAAAGAAATACTATATTCACAAAAAGTCCTCATTGGTGTTCATTTTACCAAATTTTCATTCGAATCTTTGGTGAACTTTGATGAAGCTCTTCTTATTTGTACAATTCTGTTTATGACTTCAATTTTGGTGCTATTATCTACTAAACTTTGATGCCATATGCACCTATACCTTTCATTTTGTTGTTTCATGATGTGCATTCTAGACCAAACAACTAGACTTGCATTCTCCTTATGTTTGTCTACTATGTGTTTACATGAGTCTGGCCATGGCCATTTCTTCTGTGTTTATGTTTCCATTCCATCCCTGCCCCTTAAGCATTTGTTAGATCACTCGGGAGCTTAAATAGCCACACATCGGGTTGTAGATACAAAATACTGTGTCAATCAACCAGAGTCGACGGGATTTTATTACAAGGAAACTATATGGACTTTACTGCACTGTGTAAATTAATCCCTGGAAGTAGACAAGATTTTGTGTTTAGGAACACTACCCCTCTCCCTTGAAACATTTTCCTCTTCTTCTTTTCATCGAATGTAATTCACTTACCTGCTGACTTCCAAAGACCTAATATATTGCATGAAACCAGACTGCTGAAGCGCTCAGTTGAACCTCATTGGTTTTCTTTCTGCCTATTTTTTTTTTTTTCTGGTCTTTGTATTTTCTTTTTGATGCACCTAACAGAGTAATGTTTTGTCAGCCTGCCTGATTGTAAGCCTACCAGTTGGGCCTGCTCTGAGATTTTTAAGTTTGCAACATGTCCTCGTATTAAGTATTAAAATTTTCATTCTCTTTCTTGATTGGCTTCTGTTTTTGCGAGAAGAAACTAATTGCAATTTGAGCTAGTATGTTTGATATGAATCTATTTCTGCTTATGCAATTGGGATACTAATACACATCAATCGATGTATTCAGATACTTCCTGGACATTTTCCTGTGCTTGCCCAGGGATTTGACTATTTTATACAGATTTTGCTGATTGCAATGTTTAATTACTAGTAGTTTAAACATATATGTTGATGAATATTCTTGTTTGGATATACTTTTGATACTTTTCGTCGTTAGATTTAAAATGAATTTGATAGATAAATGCAGCTATCTTCAAAGTTTGAGCATTTAAAGTTGTGCCATCGAAGTTGTGGTTGATTACTTATTGTAATTACAAGCTCCTTCGTTTGACTATACCACGGATATATTTTCCTTTTGCAGGCATTTCAGCAGATTACAGGTGTTAACACAATCATGTACTACGGCCCAACAATCTTGCAGATGGCTGGTTTCCATTCCAATCAATTAGCACTTCTCCTATCTCTTCTTATAGCAGCAATGAATGCTATTGGTACAATTGTGGGAATTTATCTAATCGATCATGTTGGCCGCCGGAAGTTAGCTCTAAGTAGCTTATCAGGAGTGGTTTTGTCGCTTATTCTGCTTGCCGTAGCTTTTTTCTTAAAATCATCTTCCTATATCACTGGGATCTATGGCTGGCTTGCTGTTCTAGGGTTGGTCCTCTACCTTGCCTTTTTTGCTCCAGGAATGGGACCTGTGCCGTGGACTGTGAATTCAGAGATATATCCAGAATCATACCGTGGAATGTGTGCAGGCATGGCTGCTACTATTAACTGGATATCAAATTTTGTGGTGGCACAAAGTTTTCTTTCAATAGCTGCAGCTTTAGGTGCTGGTCCAACTTTCTTGATACTAGCTGGTCTTGCAGTGGTTGGTTTTGTGTTTGTGGCTGTTTTTGTGCCAGAGACCAAGGGTTTGACATTTGAGGAAGTGGAAAAACTCTGGAAGGAAAGGGCTTGGGGAAGTAGTACTAGCACGGAAGCGCTTCTTGAAGCTGGAAACCAATCTTGAGGGCTATGGTTGTTTGCTTTCCCTCATTTTCTAGTGTATAGTTTTCGTATTTCTAATCGCATATCATTATATCTTAAGCTGGTAATATATTCAGAGCCAGCATTTAATGTAGGAAATTATGTTTCCAGGTCAAAAGTCCTTTTGTTGGGCTGGATTCTGGAGTTGCTAGGGAGTCGTACAATGAGACTTGCTTTCCCTTTTACTTGTATGCTTTGCTTTTACAGTGATTCTCGAGTAGTAGACATAATTATTTTGGATTGAATTATTATTATCTTAGAGTTTAACAACTTTGAACCATGGGTTCCTTCTAGCAATATCAAGTTGGCCTTTTTTGTTCTCCAAATAAACGTGATAGTACTCGACATAAATTGCTATTTCTGTGTAGCGAAGAGTCGTCCTTTGAGAAAGTAACAGATTTGTATATGACTTTAAAATTTGTAATTCCAATTTGCAATTGGTAGTTGAGTAACTTTTTCTTTCATTCCACTCAATTTTATTAAATGTGATATGGAACGTTCTATGCTCTACATATTTATTTACTACACTAGCAAGAAAATGTTGAGGTTCAAATTTGTGCATGGAATATTGCTATGATTAATAAATGGATGAAGCAAGAAAACTTAAGGTTTCTCAAGAACCTCTTCACCGAATCTTCCTTCTCTTCTGTTCCTAGGCAATGTGAGCATCTTAAGAATTACACTGTAACAGTGTATCTATATGCAGAAACGAAAATAGCGTATTTATACAAAATGACGAAATTATGGATATATTATTAGATTTGTAAAAGAATAAATTAAATTTACTAATAACTATCTAAAATCAAGAGTTTGTAATTCAATGTAATTTTAATACATGAATAAATAATTTCAAATTTATTATCATGTAAATCATTTTCCTTAAGAATAGTTATCAAATGTGGCTGTATGGGAAGATTTCTTTCCCCTTCTGGCTACTCCATGAGACACGACATGCTAGTACATAATATTTTTCCTCATTGGACACCCACATCATGAAATTTCTGCGAAAGACGGTGAAAATTAACAACTCCTTCGCTATCAATGCATCCATACAACGACAATACTTTGATTTTAATTTTAACCTCAGTCTAAGGTCAAATCAGCTTAGTTATCGGTTCGTACTAGATAAGCACAAATTCGATTAATTAAATTCGTCACCGTTTCATTTTGAGATTGAAATTTCAAAATTAGGTAATTGAAATTTGGTTAATAAATTAGTCTAATTAAATTTTGAAATCAAAATCGATTACAAAATTAAAATTAAGTTCTAAATTCAGAATTAATCAATTTCCAAAGTGAATTTAAGACTTTTCATAAAAAATGTTTAGCACATGACTTGTAACGTTATATTTTATTTTTAAGTAAATATATTATTATATCATATGGCCTTACAAACTAAGACTATAATTTTACTCATAAAATACGTATATGATCACACAAATGGTATAACATATGAACACGCAAATACAAATACACTTATGTATACAATTTATACTGTATACTTCCAATTTATATATATATATATATACAGTTTAAATGATGAAATTTTGGATTATTTTATTGATAGTTGGGTTTTGTATTAGATAGTTCTTAAGTTTTTGAATAAAGAATTTTAGTCTAATGTTAATGGGCCTAATTGGCCAATATGGTTAATCGAATTCGAGACTCATTACTGAATTCAAATTTGGTTAATTGAATTTTATTTTGAATTCAATTTGAAATTGAAATTGGTTAATAATTTTAGGACACATTTTTAAATTTCGATAGAATTATTAGACCGATTGACTAATCGATTAATCGATGCTTACCCTTACCCCACGTTTTGTATGTTGGAATGACCTGGAATAGAAAGGCCTTTCCAGCTTATTTTTTCCATTTTTCGTTTGATATGGTACTTATAAGTTGGAAAGCCCATTCCATTCCAATGGTCATTCCAACTAAACCCTGGAAACACCATTCTTTAAAAAAACTTGAGGAATGCTCATTCCAACTCCAAGTATATTAGAAAGAAAAAATTATGTGATGTCAAGTTTATCCTCCTATTTTAAAATTTGAAATCAAATATAATATCAACTAGTAAATATAATTACATGTAAATTATACAAATAAATACAACTAAAACACAATTTAGATTCTATATGTGAACAATAAATTTTTTTTGCATTGCTATCTTATTATAATAAATATAAACTTTTTAAAATAAATATAATATTGTAAAATTTGTAAAATTTTACTATTTAATATATATTTGAATGAAAAAATTCTATGCACTTTTTTAAAATTTTATATCTTTAACACAAAATATTTAAAGTTTCTAGGTCATTGAAAACAAAAACACTTGAATTTGTTAATAACATGAATTAAACAATAAAATAAAAAAAATTTATATATATTTTTAAATTAGGGGTATATAAGTCAAATTAATATAAAATTCTTTCCATTCTGAGTTCTAAAAATCATTATACCAAACACTAAAAAAAAAAAAGATAATCATTTCATTCTGCCTTTAGTCTCCAAACATGTCATGGGAATGAACATTCTTGCTTATTCTGGGTTGAAAGGCATTCTGCCTGTAATTACCTTTCCATTCTAGGTCATTCCCGCATACCAAACATGGGTTAGTTCATACCATAAATGCTTCCATACAAACATCTACATTAATTTTACCAATTTTTAGGGATAGTTTCATATACCTCCCCTGAGGTTTATCATAATTACAACTAGTTCCCCTTAGATTTAGATAATTACACAAACCTCTGTTAGTGGTGTTAATTTCCTATCATAACCCTAACCAATTACCTAAACCAGGATTTTCAAAAAAAAAAAAATCAGAAAAACATCAACAATATCTTTCTTTTTTAATAAAATAATAAAGCATTATTAACTATGCAACAAAATCATTAGCTCAAAAATTGTTGCTTAGAATCAAGCAAATTTGGCTTGGCAAGTCATGGCTTGGCACCGGAGACAAGTCGGGCAACGGCATTGCGGACGGGAGATGATCGAAAAATGGATTTGTGGCCGCAGTAGAAGTGGCAAAAATGGCCATCAACAATATCTTTCAACTCGGGCCGACCTTTCAAACCCTTTTCCCTTCATCTTTTCCTTCAACCTTTTCTTGGATTTAATCTCAATCTTGCGTCCACTTCCTTTTAAATCAAAAACTCACCTTCAACACCTTCCTCCCCTTCTTTCCATCTTTAGCAAAAAATAGACAAATCAGTTTGAGATTGTGAATGCTAATGCTAAATGTCATCCAAAGTCACTACCCACATCTGCAATTTCATGTCATCAAACACTACGCAAATCCGATTGGATTTCCAATTTGCTTTATTGATAGTTTTATGAGTTATGGGAAGAAGATTGGAGTTGATTTAGATTAAAGGAATTGGGATATGAGTTTTTAAGTTTTCATGATTTGGAATGATAGTTACTATGGTGTGTGAGACTGTTTAAAGACGTAGCAGTGAAAGATAATGGTTTCGGCATGATGAAAAGGGCGAGGAGGTTGGGATGGGGCCAATTTTTCGGATGGGGCCGTTGGCGGGATTATCAATTTTGGCTAGCTAAGTGGTTGATTGGGAATAAGCAACTTTTATTTATTTTTAATTACTAAAGGATATTTTTGGATATTCATAGAAAAATTTGGCTTACATCTGCGATTTGGGTTTACTTTGATATATAAAAAGTTAAAATAGAGGAAGTAAGTGTAATTTTTGAAATCTAAAGAGAGTTAGCTATAATTATAATAAACTTAAGGAGAGGTATGTGAAATTATCCCTAATTTACTCTAAGGTCAAATCAGCTTAGTCGTCGGCTCGTGGTATGATTGGTTCGGTTCGTTATGAACCGGGTCAGTATTAAATTCAGTTTATATTAAAGGGGTTTAATTGCAATACACCACCTTGTGATTTAAAGTAAGTATTACTTTGCCCCTCACTTTTATTTTGTAACACTTAACTCACCTTGTCGGACAAAAAACCCTTCTATTCTTTAAGGAGGTGTTTGGTTCGCATTCGGGAATCGGAATCGGAAAGATGGGAATCATAAACCCCACTATTGGTATGGGTTTATATCATTCCCCCTTACTTGTTTGGTTTAACAAAGGAATGGGTTTCATTGTATTAATAAGGAGGTGTTTGGTTTATGGGTATGAGAGGGGGGAATGGGAATCAAAGTTAATGATACCCATAGATGGTGTTTGGTTGAACACTATGGGAATCATTCTATGGGAATGAAAGTGTTAGAAAATACCTACTTTCATTCCCTACTTGTGACATGGGTTTCAAGTTGAGTAACTTATTAACATAATGACACCCATTCCTATGTTAAACCAAACAAGTAAGGGGGAATGATATAAACCCATACCAATAGTGGGGTTTATGATTCCCATTCCGATTCCGATTCCCGAATGTGAACCAAACACCTCCTAAGTTACTCAACTTGAAACCCATGTCACAAGTGGGGAATGAAAGTGGGTATTTTCTAACACTTTCATTCCCATAGAATGATTCTCATAGTATTCAACCAAACACTATCTATGGGTGCATCATTAACTTTGATTCTCATTCCTAGATCTTATACCCATAAACCAAACACCTCCTAAATGTTGTAATTATTTGCTATTTCTGTATGTTTTTTTTTAACAATTCTCCTCCTCCAACTTTGTAACGTCATTCAAGGTGATGTCATATATATCACTAGTTAATCTAAACAGTGCTTAGGCTAAAAAATATATAATTTCTTTTGAATTTCATAGAAATATATTTGATCTTGATTGGTGATGATTTAGACAACATCACCTTTAACGACACCAATATATGAATAAGAGTATTTCAATAACCAAATACAAATTATAACTGCGAAAGTTTTTTCACCAAAAAATAATCAAAAAAATTCATTAGTTTTTAACCATTTTGATTATGTGCCAAAAATTGAGAATATAATATATTAGAGTAATAAAAATTATAATTTGAAGGATAAAATATAATATAGAAATAGTTAAGGGGTGTATATTGCAATTAACCCTTAATATTTGCTTCAATTATGCTTGCAAACATATGTTAGAAGCCTAAACAAATTTTATATAAATTCAATCTACAATAAATGTGTAAATTTTTTAATTTATATTTATTTATATCACTCAAAAATAATATAAATAAATATAAATCAAAGAATTTATATCAGTCATCGCGTGGATCGGTCCATGGAATAATTTTACAAAACAGCATGATGCGTTGAGAATGGCAATGTGAATGTGTTGTTGGTCATGTGGAGTTGTGCGAAGCTAGATAGAATTTGGTTCAACTAAGTGCTGACTCGTGTCCCGCAAAATTATTGAGTGATAACGACTGGCCACGTGGTCTGTTGGCGAGTTGTTGTCTTCTAGTGATTCTTTCTTCTGCTTTTTTTTTTTTTTTTGGATGAGTTGTCTTCTAGTGATTCTAACCACTTTTAATTGTCCCTCGGGGCACATCAGCATTGTCATGTCATTCCACTCATTCCATATCCACATCTATATGTGTTATTGCATGTATGTATGTAATTATTATATGTTTATGTTATCATATTGATGAATATATACACCATTGGTCCATGATTGGATAGATCGGAATTCGGATAGATATTATGTTGATAGGAGTCTTCTAGCTCTTCAACATAATTGTGGTGACAGGTTTATATACTTTTTTTATTGTCATGGTACAATTTACAAATGTTGGACATTTTTTTTACAAAGTTTCATTTCAAATCTCATCACGAACAATCCTTGTATAGGAGAGCAAAATGTAGCAACTATTATAAACTGCTCAAGTGTACTTTTGACATGCCCCTATCATAAAGTGAGAGATAACAAGTTAACAATACCCTCATTTTATATTTTATTCTCATACAAAAACTTAATTAAATTACAATTTGTGGGAAGCCTCACGATTTTGCCGTACAAGTTAACCATAATTAGAGCAAACTATAAAATTAGTCACTGAACTATTGGCTTGTAACAAATCAAGTCAAAAAAAAAATAGTAATTAAATTATTAAATTCACAGATTTAATCATTTTCTTTATTTAAGACCCATCGTTAGAAGCTATCAAAGTGATTTTATAGGGTTAAAATTGTTTGAATACATTGAAGTGACATTATTTTTTTTGAAAAAAATAAAATAATATTTATATAGGTCAAAATTTAAAAAAAGTAAAATTTTTAGGATCAGAATGAAACTAATGTATTTTTACAACCACACCTCCCTATCCCTACTTGCCATCTTCCAACACCCTACCCTTTCTCCCAACTCAAATCAACCATCCTATGCTTTCTCCCCACCCCGAATCCAAAGCCCCTTTCACATCTTGCCACCTCTTAACTTAATTTAATAAAAAACAAAATAATTATGTAAAAAACTATAATACTATCTTGCAAGCATTAATAATATATGTATCATAAAAATACGTAATATGATTTAACAATAACAATTTAATGACTAACAATATAAGTTTGTGTAATTCACTACCAATATAATTATTTATAAAAGTACAAGATTTAGTGTATTAGGACACAATAATGTTATGAATAAAGTTCAAGAGACAGGACCAAAATAAAACTAATTATAGTATTTTATCAACAAAAATATACTTTTAGTTGAACAACTATATTCATTTGTGAAAAACTTTTAAAACTACTTGATATGTGATATGTACAAATATATTTAAAAGTTAATTTTCAACCATGGAATTCGATTTTCAGTTAACCAAATTCAGAAAACTTTTATTGTATTTTCGAATTCATTAATTTTCAGTTAACCAATTTCTAACCAAAATCAAAATTATCTCAAATTAACTGAATTCATCAACCAAATTTAATTCAAAATTGGTTCAAAATTATTAACCGAATACTTACTCACCCCAATCCCTAGTTCCACCATATTCTGTGACAACCCCATCCCTAGATCCACTCCTTTCCCATCCCTAATCCACTACCCCAATCCCCTACTTCCAATCTACCTTTCCAGGGCTCCCTGTACCTGATCGGCAACCCTCAACCCTCCACCATTTAATTCATCGTTCCCCACCCTCACGACCTTGACCTACCATCCCCGAGACGGATATCCCCTCCTACCCATGATTCTCTATCCCCAATCGCTCTTCTCTTGATCTACTAGCCCCTACCCTCAATCTACCACCCCAGACCCCTTATCACCTGCACAACCATTACCCCTAATTCCCTCCACAACCTGCAATTTTTTCATGGAGAAGAAGGCACAACTTTGAAAATTGGAATTTAATTCACAAACTTTTTTTATTTTTATTTTTTGTTTTAACACCTAGCTATTATTTTAAAGGAATTTTGACAAGTTCACCCCTAAAAAAAACACTAATAGTTTGTCGTGACGATCCAAATGAAGGGAATGACAATAAATCTACACTTCGGCAGTAACTTTAATTCATTGATTTTAGCAACATTACTACTTCAGCAATCCGAACCAACAATAATTGTGAAATTTTTACAAAATAAATAACTCATTGTACCCACATTAGGTGAATAGTGCAAATAATGGATAAGACAAAACATAAATAGTATGAATATTATTTGGTGAATAATCATCACTTGACTATTAACAACATTTCCTATTGACCAAATAATATTTGGCAAATACTATTTGGTAACCAAACGGAGCTATAGAAATTAGGATTAAGCATAATATGAAATAATTCACTTGATATTGTCCAAATCAAATTATCCCAATTAATGAGAGAATTAAGCAAAGAATTGGGAATGAAATCCTATATGCTTTTGCTGTAGGAAAGCTAAGCAAACTACATACTAAGCACATGACCCAACTCGTAGCTTTGTGACCATTACAAAAGTTACATGAGACATGTAATGTTAAATAATATCAGCATACTTTAGTTGAATAATGTTAATGTATATCACATGACACGTACTTTTTTAAACAAGCACAAAATTTGTGGATGAGCTATAGACCAAGGCTAAGCCAACTTAATTATTTCTTGTTTGTTGTACCTAAAAGGCAATTACTAAGAAGTTAATAGGGACTAAACTTGCATAACAAGCTAACACACATGGAGGAAAAGAATTGGCTTGTTAGCAAAATTTACTGAGGTCTATGGGTCCTATTTTCCTAAAGAAAAAACAAAAGAAGTACGAGTTTATTGGTCGAAACATCTGTTGGGTATGTGAGAATTTTTCGTTATGCGTGTGATATATTATATTCTTATGGCTTATTCTCAACTATTTATGAAAAATTATACGCTGTTTATAAAAGTTTTGATTTTTTTTTTGAAAAATTATATTCAAAGTTGCTTTTGAAGAAATTTTAACTTTTCTAAACATAAAAATCAAAACATATATATATTTTTTAATTTTTGCTAACTAATTCTTGTCAAAATATATTTTTAATTTGTAAAAACTATAAGCAGTTTTTAATAAGTTGTTTTAATATATATATATATATGTATGTATATATATATGTGTGTGTATATATATATATATATGTATGTATATGCTTAATTACAGTAAATTACCATGTGATTTAACTATAATATTACTTTGCCTCCCTTAATTTTATTTTGTAAAACTTAACCACATTATTGGATAAAGATACGCCTCCAATTGTTTAAATGTCATATTTTTGGTTTTTGATTTTTTCTTAATTTAATTTTTTCTCGTTATGTGTTTTATCTTTCTCCAAATTTATGGTGTCATTACAGGTAATGTCATCTATGTCAACAACCAATTCAAATCTACTATGCTTATTCCCATAAACCTTTACTAGCGTAGAAACCCGTGCTATGCACGGGAATAGAAGTATTTTGAAATTTAAAGATCAAATAATATGCATTGATAGTATAAATATTTTAATAATTAAAACAATGATCATAAACAAAAGAAAGTAACAATAATACTTTTTGTCTGATGCATAACATAGGGATTTAGGCTAGTAAAACATAAAATTAAGAAAGCAAAATTCAAAAGTTAGAGATATAAAATTAAGTATATAAATAATTACAACAAACCTTTTACACATATCATAATGTAACCTAACCTTACGTTTGCGTGTCATTTGGTCAAGATTGTTTTTAATTTTATAACATAATTTCCCTTTTTTAGAGTAGTACAACTTATAACAAAATAAAAGGATTTGTAAGTTGTTATGGTCATAGAAAAAATTGTTTATGATTAAATTATATAAAAATAATAGTGAATTAATATTTTGCAACATAGATATAAACAATACACATTGGGTGACACTGATTATAAGATGTATGTTATGAATTAGTAGCTCTATTTTCTTGAATAGACGCATTATTGACTTGAAACTACTGATGATTTTGGTGGTAGTTTGTCTCACCACATAAATTCTCATGACATGTATTTGTTTGGACGACATAGTTTTTACTCGGAGAAGATAAACGGGAAAAATGTATCAAATATATATAACTTGATATTGTAAATTTAAAACTTTAAAAATAGTTTTTGTACTAACTTTGCAATTAACCTTTATCAATTTTTTGATAAAAGTACTATGATGATCTAATTAGGTTTCAAGGAGGATATTACTCATAGATAGTTAGGTAACACTTCTTTCAATTTATTAGGAATAACCCTTTAAGATTGTCTACCTAATTTGATTCAAATAAATAAATATTTATTTTCCTAACTTATTCTAACCAATATAATTTTATATTTAACATTTACAGTTAATAATCAATACTTATGTAATAATTCATAACATACTACTCCCTCCGTCCCATTTTATTTGTCATGGTCAAACTTGTACATAGTTTAAGAAAAATTAGAATTTGGCTCACTACTAAGATACTTTTTCCATAATTGTCCTTCAATTAAGATACAAAATTTATTAGTTGATCTAAGAATTTCAAATTTTGAAATAATTCGTGAGAGCAATTAATGCTGAAACATGAATTAAATGTTATGTCTTTGGGACTTGCATGAAGGGTAAAATAGGTCAAATGACCTTTAAAATTTTGTCATTTTAAGGAGTTGGTGTGAATTGCAATGTGATACTGCTGTCGAGTTGCAATGCCGTCGTAAGCACCCAAAATTAACAATTCTAGTGTAGTAGTGGTGAGTCGAGTTCGTCCCATAGAGATGGCATTCCAACTGGAATTATTTTCGTGCTAAATTGGAAAAAAGGGAGTTTGGAATGTTTTTTAACTAAAACTAAAACTAAAACAATAAAATAATTGAAGCTAATTCAATTAAGAAAAATCTGGGTTTTGGTCATGTCCACCATGACAATTTCACTAGTCGATCATTGACACACAAGATAAATCAATTTATATCAAGCACTAATTGAAGAATTAACCCGAACGGATACCAATTCAAAGTTGATTCTTATTTCTTTCTAAAGTTGGTTAATTTTCAACACGCGATCCAATTAACCCTAACCATTAATTTAACCCAGACACGCGCCAAAGATCAATTAATAGAAGCATTAAAATCAACAAGAACAATTAGACTAATTAAACATAAACACACGCGGTTATGCTAATTAGATGATTAATTTCCCTAAATTCAATAACACAAATCCAGTAATTATCAAATTCAGTTGCTTCATAGATTGAATTTAGCACACGCGGTTAAAACAATCTAGTGGTAGATTAAGTATTCTAATAACTTAGTATTCTGCAGCAATAATAAGCTAAAAAGAACAATCATAAATTTAATCGCAGAAAAATAATCAATACTTGAGATAAAAGTGAATAATTTAAGCACAAAGAAGTCTCACAACTTTGTAGAATTGACCATGGCTTCAAATCCCTCTACCAAGAAAAGAGTTTAGGCACAAAGTGCCATGAAAGAATAAAGAGGAAAATATTCTGCTAAAACCCTAGCCAACAAGAAAATAAAAGTGTCGATCCCTTTTTCTCATCCAACTTGGGGTATTTATAATGAGTATTTAGGGTTACAAATAATGCCTACTGATAAGAACGTGAAATCGGGTGAAAAAGAGTCCAATCGGCCTAAGAAATCCCTCAAAAACTCAAAAATACGCAATTCTACTGCTTCGCGTGCACATGCGCTGAGGTTTTTACGCACATGTGAGCGCTAGGCAGTGCTATAAAGTTGCCAGCGCACATGCGCAGCACAACCCCAGCGCATGTGCGCTGGGTTTCACTTTTGGCTTCAATTTTGACCCTGATACAGACCGAATTTGGGAAAACTCAAAACATAAAAGTTGTATCTATATGTCTTATATTTCCAAAAAATCTTGAATTACCTCAATTGGATCACACAAAAGAAAGTTATGCTGAATCTACCAAAATATGTCAGAATCGGTCCTTGCCGGTACACATTTTTCAACTTTGCAATTTTGAAATAGATGCCTATAGAATCTTGGAAGACTCAAAACAAAAAAGTTCTAGAAATATTCAATATCTTTCCAAATCATCTAAAATCATCTCAATCGGAGTTTGGATTCGAAATTTATGCTTAAAATACGAAAGAGCATCCAAAATGGCTTCATACTCGTGCATGTTCCGCCCTTAGCATTTTCTTTCTTAAATATTCCATCCTTTTCAGCTCTTTTTCACTTTAACCCTACAAAAACTAAGAATAACCAAATTAAGCTCAATAATAACTCAAATCTTGCTTCCAACACATAAAAATGTGGTAATTCGACACATAAAATATAGTACAATTATGAACTTCTCAAGAGTGACAAATAATTTGGGACAAATTAAAATAGAAAGAATGATATATAAAATGGGAGGGGGGGAGTATTTGTTTTGCAACTCTCTTGGTAAAAAAATCAATTATAATCATTTGGCCTTCTTGTAAACTACTATTATAAAAGTTACACTAATTTTTATTCTTTTTTTTTTCAGTCTAGTAGTGATATCTCTAAATCAACAGACAAAAAGTAATACAATCAATTAATGGTGGCGCCAATAAAAAAACATACTATTAAAATTATTTTCTAACGTGTTGCGATTACATAATCACTTTAGAATAATTTCTATTGACATTGAATAGTTAATTACCAATAAATATAAAGTTGTAAGAAAATGCAATGATGATATTGATCTTACACTATAACAGTCACACTAAATTTTACTTTTTTTCCTTCTAGTATATTAGTTATATCTCTAAATCAACAAATAAAAAGTAAAACAACCGATAGTGAAATAATGCCAATAATAAGACATACTATTAAAACTATTTTTATAATGTATTATGATTAGATAATCACTTAAGCGAATAACGTCTATTGACATTGAACAATTAATTACCAATAAATAAAAAGTTGCAAGAAGGTGAAAAGAAGAATTGATCTTACCACTATTTTTATCTTTTTGTGATATAAAAAATTATTGTTCTTGTTGATAAAAATGAATTGAATATAATTAGATTGTACAAATGATATCATTCAAACATAGCTAGACTAAATATCTTCCTACTTTTATGAAAATTATTATTTAAGTATATATATCCATATCTAAAATTAATTTATTAACAATTATATATAGGTAAAACTTTGGCATAATTAATAGATATTTATTTTCTTAACTTATAGTTAAGAATTCATACTTATATGATGATTTATAATACATGTTTAATTTTATAACATTTTTGGAAAAAAAATATTGATCTCACACTGTAAAAGTCACACTAATTTTTACTATTTTTCCTTCAAGTATATTAGTTATATCTTTTAAGTTAACAAACAAAAAGTAATACAGTCAATGGCAACACCAATAATAAGACAAAACATTAAAGCTAATTTTTAATGTACTACTATTATATAATCACTTAAGAATAATCTCCATTGATATTGAATAATTAATTACCATTAAATATACAATTGCAAGAAGGTACAAAAAAAAAAAAAAAGTTGATCTTACAACCTTTTTTATCTTTTTGTGATATAATAAATTATTGTTCTTTTTATAGATATTAATTGAATGTAATTAGATTGTAAGAATGATATCATTTAGAAATAGTTAGGCTAATATCTTCCTACTTTTATGACAATTATTATATATATAACTTTAACAATAATAGTGTTCATCTTGACCCGTCGACTCAAAAAACTTGATGAAGCGGTCCATTTTGAACCTTAAAAATAGGTTACGCAAACCGGTTAATAAAATCAGGTCAGTTAACGGGTCGGTTATTACTCTTACTGTGTCAGGTAGACTCCAGGATAAAAAAATTTGCTATCTAGCAGGTACCTGACCTAGTCCATATATAGGGTTAACTCTGTAATTTTGCATATTCTGCCATAATATTAATGGATTTTTTCTTTTCCCTTCTATAATGGTATATGTATAATTAATAGTCATTATAAATATATATATATATATATATAAATTTTGATATTAAAAAACATAATATTAGACCGCGGCAAGTACCCGGTCATCCAATCCTTTTTGATTATGTACCATATGCATATGAACTGAGTAATGGGTTACTTTTTTCTCGACCCAATATAATCGGGTCAAGTCGGGTAATTAGCATTTAATAATTAATTATCAATAAATATAAAGTTTCAAGAAGATGCAACGACGAAATTGATCTAAACACCTTTTTTGTAAATCTTTTTGTGATATAATAAATTATTATTCTTTTTGATAAATACTGACTTATCAATGATATATAGATTCAAAATTTGCATAATTAATAAATATTTATTTTCTTAACTTATAATTGAATAATTGATACTTATATTATGATTTATAATGTACGTTTAATTTTATTACATTTTTGGAAAAGATTAGATTTAAGAGGTGTGCATAAATTCATATTTTTAAAAAATAAGAGTAGTTAAATATAAGATTAGGTAACTATTAAATTAGTTTATCTTTTACCTCTATTATTTACCAAGTAAATTTTTTTTAATCTAATGTGCCACATGTCAACATGTTATGACTCCTCACTAAAAGAGGTTTTGCTATAATATATATATAGATGTGCCATTAGATTTTTGTGAAAATTGAAAAGTATTTAGGTTAAAAAATACTTTTATGAGTTTCTTGGAAACATATTTGATCTTGATTGATCGAAGATATAGATGACATTACTTTTAGCGGCACCATAAAGTTGGGAGAACATTAAAAAGAAAAAGCCTGAGTGGAAAGAATAAAAACGAGAAAACAATCTAAGAATAAAAATAAGACGTAAAAACATAACTGTATTTTTGTCTAATAATTAAGTAAAGTACTACAAAATAAAGTTGATGGGTGCAAATTGATGTTTAAAATAAACAAGACAGTGGTTTACTGTAATTAATTTAGACATAAATGCAAAAACTAAAATCATAAATAATAAATTCTTTGGGTAAATTCTTGTATGGTCCAAAATTCACGTGTACCAAAACACATAATGTGGGATATATGTGGGACCCATCATGGACGCCATATGAGCCCACAATTTATATATTTAGGTGCATTTGGATCTTGATCCATAGAAGAATATACTACCTCTCTCAATGAAGGGAACTAACTTCACTTTGCACCCTAAATTTTTATTTTTGGATCGCATCCTTAACTATCTAATTCTTTCTATTTAAATCCAAAATCCAACTCCGTCAACAAAATTAACGGATTTAGGGTGCGTGATCCACAACTTCTTTTGATGGAGGTGACCCTAAATATAGAAAGAAAGTTTTATTCATGTAGGATTGATCTGTATATCTTTCGTTTGTAGTTGTACTGTTCCTGTGTTCTTAGTATGCTTTTTTACCTTATTTTATTCTTGGTCTTAACTAGTTAGAAGTACATTGTTGACTATTATTTGGTTTTATTTTTTAAAGACTTATTTACGGTTTTAACAGAAATTGTGGATCTTCTGCTCTATATCCGTTAATTTTATTGATAGAATTAAATTTAGATTTAAGTGAGAAGAATTAGAAAATTCTAATTGCAAAGTATACAAAATAAAAGTTTAAAATATAAATTGAGAATCTAGTACCAATTGAAGGTGCAAAGTACATTAAGCCTAACATACACTAGCTCATAGCCACTATTGACAGGTGTATATAGACAGATTAGGCTTATGTACATATATATATATATATATATATATATATTTTGTTTGCTTATAGTATAATAGTAGTAATAATAATAATAATGGGCCTGTTTGTATAGCAAATAATAGGCATTATTTGTCAAATAATATTTGGTCAACAATAATCTCTGTTTGGTCAGCAAAGTATTTTTTCCAAATTTATAATATTTTGCACTATTCATGTTTTGTTTTATTCGTTATTTACACAATCCATTATTTGCACTATTCATATCATATTCATTATTTATATTTTTAAAAAATATTCAATTAATAATTACGTAAATAATTTTAAGTAACGTGTCTTCGTCAAACGCAGTGTAATGAGGCTAAATGAAAAATATTTACAATTGTCACCTTTCTATTCACATTGTAGGCCTATAAACGGGTCGATTCCGAGTCGGATCTAGCATGACCAAACCCGGATCTGATTAATATAATCGGATTTGGATTCGGATCCGGATCTTCGACAGGTCGACAAAAGTAGATCCATACCCTGATCAATCGGGTCTTGTCGGATCCGGATTTGGTCTTAATATTCTTTTTATAACTTTTAAAAGTATATATAGAACCATTACAATTTATCAAATTTTTTTTAATTATAAAAAAAATATTTAGTTCATAATTAATATTTATGCATGTATTCTACATTAAATACAAATTATATAGGCAATATTACACAAAATATATATATATATATATGTATATACACATATAAAATAATACTAATATAAAATAATTTTATTATCTATTAAATATTTTAATAGGCTCCGGATCTTAATCGGGTAGTAAAACCAAGATCCAAATCTGACCCATTTATTATAATAGCTAAACGGCTCCGAATCGGATCTAGGTAATCAAAATTTGTCATAAATTCAGATCCAGATAAATGGGTTCGGATCGGATCGGATCAGGTCCGGGTCTAGACTCGACCCATTGACAGGCCTATTGCATTTTTGTTTTTAAACTTTTTGATAATAACTGAAGTGGAGCTCCAATTAGGCATGTAAACGGGTCGGATTCAAACTAAATCTTGCAAATCCCTACCTAAATCCGTTTAATATTACCGGATTTGGATTCGAATTTTGATTTTTTCTAAGTCTATAAAAGGAGATCTATATTCGAATTCGTCGGAAAAGTGTCGGATCCAAATCTTAATATTATTTTATAAATTTGAAAAATTATTTATATATAAAAACTTCAAATTTTTATAGATATTTTTTAATTGTACAAAATGAAGATTTAATTCATATTCATACATGTATTTTACGTTAGAGTAAAAACTATATTGGAAATAAATAAATAAATAACTAAATATATAATAGGATTAAAACAACCAGATTCATATCCGATGGATTTATTATACAATAACTAAATGAATCCAAATCGAATCCAGGTAATCGAATTTACACATTGATCTATATCCAAATAAATGATTCATGAAAGGGTTTAAATGCCAATCGGATTTACAGGCTTATCTCTAATTACTAACAAATTATAATGCTATATTTTGTAGGCTTAAATTTAATTTAGAAATGTCAAATAATGTCATTTTTTTGGAATATGTTTTAAAGATCAACACTCCGTTCTCAAGTACAGTCTAATATTAAAATAACAGATAAATTAAATATATGAGTGGAAGCGTTTGACAATCATAATTCGAAATATGTAATTTGTTTGGCAAGCTGAATGTAAATACTTAAAATCTAATAAAAATAAAAACTCAACCACCGTAAATAGGAAAATCAATAAAGGAATTAAACAAAAAACCATCTATAGTTATTTAATTAGTTGTGCAATTATTTTATTTTTAAATGGATCCAACAAATAATAAGTATTTTTTATTTCCAATCCAAATGATTATTTCAAAATATTATATTGTATTCAAACAATTATTCTATTTTTACAAAAGTCAACATTATTTTTCAAAAACTATTAAAATCAACCGATAAATATTATTCACCAAATAATATTTCATTATTGACTGTCCAAACAGCACCAATAATTTTACTTCACTTTTTCTTCTATACGATTGGCTTTTAAAGTAAATGGCGGTTATTGTGTCGTATGCTTGTATATAAAATTACACATGCATCTATGCTTACGCTGACAATCTGGTGCCCGTAAGATCACAAGCAAGAGGAGAATTGTAGACCATAAAACTATTCTGGATTATGAGTTTTTGTCTTATTTATTGGATTATGTCCGTAAAGATTGTTTTTGACTAAAACTGTATAGAATAATGGGATATAAGTTTTAAGATTCCCTTGAACCTTGACAAGTTGATGAGTTTTTGTCTTAACCAAGAATAAAACAAGTGGCGCCGGCATAACTAACTTGGATTCTGGATTATGGATGGTAGAATTATCTTGTAGCTGGCAATGACATTAAAAAATAGATCTATAGACCAATAGATTTTAGATCAAAATTGTCAGTAATATAAACATATTTATAATACTTATAACTAAATAAATCAAGATCAATCATCAAGATCATATCTGAATTTTGATCTCAAAAAAAATTGTATTTGAATTTATAATTGTGAAATTATAAGCATAGTGGATTGCTGAGATTAGTTTATTTGAGGCCTAAATGATTGGAATTTTTAAATCTGAGTATCAGCATATCCTATAGGCTGGACTACAGTTTCACCATTTTAAAAAGTTTGTTTGGTAAAACTTATGAGGTGTTTGATTTAGGGGAATGAGGGAATCAGAAATTAGAATCAAAATTAATGATACTCATAAATGTTGTTTTGGTTAATTACTATGTGAATTATTTTATGGGAATGAAAGTGTTAAAAAAATTTCTCTTTCATTCCCCACTTGTGACATGGATTTCAAATTTATTAACTCGTCAATATAATGAAACTCATTTCTTATTCAAACCAAATAAGTAAATGAGAATAATATAAATCCATACCGATAGTGAGGTTCATAATTCTCATTCCGATCCAATTCCCAAATGTAAACCAAACACCTTCTTAATATCCTTTTGTTTTTTAATAAAAAATTTTCATGTCAATAATGAAATGCCTCACTTTTTACTATGTTATATCAAGAAATAATTGACTGCAACCAATGGAAAAGAAAAGGAGAAGTTCTATAGTCTCGTAAGAAAATCATATTATTATGTTTTAAAGATTTATATAACACAAGTTTTTAAAGTAAAAGGTATTGCACTGAAATGGAGAGATAAAAGTGGTGACATGATAAAAATCTTACTAGAAATAGATAAAAGCGTAAAATGATAAAACAAAATTAGTTCATGCGCTTATTATTGAAAAGAAAAAAAGATTTTTATAGAATAATGTTGGATCAAAATTAATTGCCTGGAAGGAAAACTATTTATGAAATAAATACAAGGTATGTTCTATGTACCACCTATATTTTCAAAAATTACAAATTTAATAACATAATAGAATTTTTTAAATATAAAGTGATGAATCAATTGTTAAAAATAAAAAATTAAATATAAATTACACCAAAGAAAAATAATCTGACAAAATCAAAAAAAAAATATTTTTATTCTAAACATAAATAAGCACTTTGTCTCCTTGTAAATAGGGTTAAAACAAATTTCTTCCAAGGGTGATTATGAGATTACATCACTTTATGAGGTGGAAAAATATAGAAAATCGAACCTTAAGAGTTGGAGGCAATGTACCTATAAAATAAATAAATGAGACAGTTTATAACTGTCCTCAATTTAGAGGGAACAATATAATATTACTTAAGTCAAATCTTTGTCATATTTGAAATCTTAACAGATCAGTTTTGTTTGTTATCGATAAATGGGTTAAACAACCAAACTCGATGCTACTTGATAATAAAGAAGTCAGGAATAACACACATTATTTAGTAATTAAAGGTCAATCATTTTGACGCTCCACATTAAACTTCTTGCACTTCACCCCTAATTTTTTACTAATAACATGACTTAAACGCCCCCAATATTTTAGTTGACAAAACTTTCTCTTATATATTTAGTGCTACTAAAGAAAATAGTTTTATTTAGGCAAAAAATAGTTTTATCTTCCCATGCAATTCTCGAACTCACCCTTAATTTATCTTTATTCTTTTCTCAAGAACTAAGTTTTCTTAAGAAAGCCAAAAAAAAAAAAAAAAAATATCATTAGTTAAAACAATAATAATTCTTATGATAATGAGGCAAGAAAATTTTATATGGTGCATACATTTTTACTAACTTTTTAGTTTAATTTTTTTTTGATATTTTACTCCAATTTTAACACCTTTTATTTGTTATTATATATAATTTTAGTATATATTCATGAAATTTATTGACTATTACTTAGGGGTAGATGTTAATATTTAAATTATTTGGCCATGGATATTTAGGTCAATTATATTTAGGGAAAATCTCATAAATAATCTCGTGAATATTAAGAAAATACTTTTTTCAACCCTCGAATATAAAATAATGAGTTTTAGTAACTTTGATTATGTTTTTGGTCCCTTATTATAATTCTGGTGGCATACAGACAATTGAAATTGTGATAAGAGACTATAAACATATGTTTAGATTTTCTGAGTGCTAAGAGACCATAAACATACGTTTAGATTTTCTGAGAGATTAAACTTCATCATTTTATATTAGAGGAACTAAAAAATATTTTTTTAATATTCAAATGACTGTTTATATGATTATCTCGAAAACAAATCATATTTTTTATCTTCCCAATTCCAGCTAAAGAGTACAATTGACTAAAAGATATCATATTTTGATTTGAATTTGGTGGTGGTTCAATGATGGCTCAGTAACCCTAAACACACAAAAATGCAAACAAAACCCAGACAATCACAGAAAAAAAAAGTAAACTAAACACAAAAACACGCAAACACAAAGTACTAGCATAACACACAAATACATAAACAGAATAAACAAGCAGAAAAAGGATTCAAAGCCAGTAGTAACCAGAGCTCATCATCTTCCCGTTGCCGAAGCTCATATTGCTACTGAAATCATTTCCCAATCTTCCTCTGACAAAATAATTAGAAATTTTCAGATTGAATTTGTGCAAATTGGGCTGACAAGAATTGGTTTTTTGAGTTTACAGACTAGACAGTTTTAGATTTGTTGACTGGGGCCATTTTTGATAAATTGATACCAAATCTATGTTTATCTTGTTTTAAGAATTATTTTGCTATAAATGTATGTTGGTTTTTGGTGATTTGAGCGAAATAGAAAAGAAATGACGCTGCAGACTTACAATCGTTATTAGACTTCTGTATTAGCAAGTATTTGACCAACTTCAAATTTGGAATCGAATTACTTGCAAAAATTTGAGTTTGACAGTGTTATTCTTATTCTTTTCTGCTACTAGAACGATATCTAATAATGACCGAAAATGGCCGAGGTGACCGATAGCAATCATTGTGGCGGTTCGCACCTACAGAATTAAGATAGTTGTGTATTTTTTTCGTTGATTGTGATGGTTTTATTGAAAGTAAAAATAGTACAAATAACCCTTCAAATATTCAAAAAAATATTTTTTTTGTTTCTTGAATATAGAATGATAAGTTTTGGTTCCCAAAAAAATCTAAACCTATATTTTTGATCCCTTAGCACAATTTCGGTAGTCATTTTTGGCCAAAATACCATTAGAATTTTGATAAGGGACCAAAACATACGTGTTTAGATTTCTGATGTACTAAAACTCATCATTTTATATTTGAGAGGTTAAAAAATATTTTCTGAATATTTGAAAAACTATTTGAGCGGTTTTCTCTATATATTAATAAAAAGATTAAAATTTAATTGATAAGCGGAATGACCAAAGCTAATTGTGCAGTGACGAAATTAATGCCCTTATTTTTATTTTATTTTATTCTTAGCTATTAAATATTCTTCTATTATATATTTTGTAAGTGAAAACTCATAAAAAATAGAATATTTTTTCTTGTATAATTTTCTTTTTTATTTTTTTGCCAAACTATTTTAAACCATTTAACTTTTTTGACTTAAATTATATGCCAATAATGAATTAAATTTTTATATCAAATATTTCGTCCGTGTTATGGAAATGGGAAAAAAGAGTCACACTTTTCTATGACTTGAAAATTTTTGGAACAAAATTTAAAAATTAGAAAGGGGATTTTCTCCATGCATTGCTTTATTAACTAATTAGTTTGCTTTAAAATTTTAACGGATTTAAGATTCAAATTATATGAATCAATTTGCATATCATAATTTACTATTAAAAAAATATTTTTTTCAAGGTTTAATTATGTATAATTGAACTTGTATATTGCTAGAGATTAATGTTGAACGTGTGAGTATTTAAATTACATCATAATGCAAAAAAAAAGAAAAAAGATATAACATAATGTAGTTATAATTTTCACTAAAGTTTTAAAGTTAAAAAATAATAAATATGAACTGCCTAAAACTTTTAGTAAAGTGTTAAAATTATTGACCTTAATTAAATAGTGTTAATGTCAGAATGTTATGATATGATACCATTAGATGTGATACGATAGGATTTTATACGTTTACCAAATTACACCAAAGCATTATTTATTATATTCATATAAAAAAGCAAATAGATACATAACTAACAAAAAACTAAAAAAAGCAAATAAATACACTCAATTATTGAAATGAAGTTTTCCAGTAATGATGGAGGGATTGCAAATACATATGCATTAAACAAATAAAATTATAAAAATTTAAAACTTCTTAAAAACATTTTTATATATTAATGTTATTTCACAAAAGCCAATCAACATCATAGCTATAAAAGACTGTAAATAAATACATGCATGGATGAAGCAGTGGACATATACATACATGAAATATGACTATGCAGTATTTTGTCCCATGTGAACATTAATTTTTTTTTTCAAATTTTATTTTGAAAGTTCATAGACATCATGACAACTGGTTTATTATTTGAGACCTTTATATGCTGACCCACCCCATTTCTCTCAACACTTTTGGAGAGGGAACAAAAAACAAACAAAAGATTAAACAGAGAAAAAGGAGAAAAGAAAGGAAAAAGATGTGGAGCTTCTCACCTGATGATAATAAACCATCAAGATCCAATATGTATGGAAGCTTTTCAAAAGAAGAAAATCCAGAATCCTTCTTAGACCATGAGCAAATTCTTGAAATTTCCACCCCAAATGGCAAGTGTTCCCCTGATGATCCATGGCTGAAAAACAAGACCACCAAGAAGAAGAAGAAAAACCAAGTCTTTCTTGAAGGATATGTTGAGACATCAGATGAAGATGAGCTTGGGAGGACTAAAAGCTTGACTGATGATGATTTGGAGGAGCTTAATTAGGGCTGTTTGGATTTGGGATTTGGTTTCAGCTATGATGAAATTCCTGAGCTTTGCAACACTTTGCCTGCTCTTGAACTTTGCTATTCTATGAGCCAAAAGTATCTTGATGAGCAACAGAAGACTCCTCCTGAGTCTTTGTCTGACACTGCTTCTTCTTCTTCTGTTTCTAGTCCTATTGCCAGTTGGAAGATCTCTAGTCCTGGTGAGTTTTTATTGCATCCAAATCTTGAAACTATAAATATTAGTCTGCAAGTTCAATTTAAATAATCATCAACATCTGTGAATAATATTCTGTCGTATGTATACTATGTGATTGTGAAAGTAAAGAAATTACTTAGATGTGTTTATATTTGGGGATAAGATCTTAGATTTTAAGTTGTATAACTTGTGTTTGGATTTTGCTATTATCCTGCTGGTGGCTTAGCAAATGTTCCTTTATGTATTCATGTTTTCACGGTCGAGATCAAATTCTTTTTGGATCGATTTGAAGGAATGATGTGCAGAAACAAATAACTAGTCTTAAAATGACTTGAAATTTCAGTAGATTTGAAATTTACTCGTTCTAACTACTAAACATCCACCGTTACTTAATTTCAAGTCCCTAACTTGTTTCGGTAATCTAACATGAATTCGGATTTCAAATTCAAATCCACCCCAAATCCATCCATTGCCTAATTAGTCAGGAAGTGTGTTAGATTCTTTTATTATCACCAGCCTAAGCCATATATTCTTCCTTACGGCATTGAGAAGGGATGCTGCTTTGATAGCTACTAGTGTACTATATTAGATTCCAAGCATTTCCTAATTTCTCAAACTCGGAAAATTAGTCCTTCCTAAGGGGAAATAGAAGGGAGCCAGGGGTTGTAGCAATGAGAGTGAAGGAATTAGCCATGACAGATGAGAATGCCACTCGTTTTGTTTTTGTTTGAATTTCTTTAACCGATTGTTTCCTATAGATCATGTTTGGACCCTGTAATTCAAGGGAGTACATATTTCAAGCAACGCTTTGTTCTGTTACCTGTATCCTTGTTTTGTGATTGGCTTGAAGTTATAACATTCTTTTTTGGCTCAAGTTTTGAATTTTGATATGCTTCCAGATTAACCCAATATAGATCAAATACAAAATCCTGCTAAAGCTTGTCCTAATTTTCTGACCTCCTGATGTGCTAGGCGATGATCCTGAAGATGTCAAAGCAAGGCTCAAATATTGGGCACAAGCTGTTGCATGCACGGTTAGATTGTGCAAGTAAAAGCTATTTATCAATGTGGTCTTACAGCACCAATGGAGGGAATGTATGACTGTTTCTTCGCTGAATTTCAAAATGTGAATCTTTCAATCAGTGGTTTATGCTCAATTTGGTCATCTCAGAGGAGAATTATTGAGCTTTTGGTACACAGGTTTGATCCTTCATTCTTTACCTGGGGACAGTCTATACAAGAATCTGTCCATGAAATGTCGGCAACTTTCGAGGAGTAAGAGTGTAGGAAAAACATGAAGAGGAAGAAAGTTGTACATGTTTCGCAGCTCTTAAGATTTATCATTAGTAAAAAAGAACCTGTAATGATAATGTACTGGGGATGTACACTGTCAAGAAGTACCAGTATACTGAAAATAACGAGTCCTTGAATCAATGGCTTCCTTTTTGCTTCATTTTGTTCTTGTTTTTCCTAATCGAGTTCCTCTTTTTTTTTTTTCGATGGACAACTTCCATTTCATAACAATACAGGTGCACTTTACAATCCGGGACCAATGTCCTCTAAATCTGCTTATCTAGATTTTCTAATCAAAAACAGTTTTTTCAGTGTATCAAGTTAATATAGCATATTTTACAGTTTGCAACCAACAAAGTTACCTTTCTTAGAAATAAAAGAAGGGCAGCATTGTGAGAACCGCTCCAATCTGTCTATCCTTCACTTTGTTCTGGACTATGGAATCTCTTAGTCTTCTACAATCAGATTGCATTTCAATTTTGTTTCACCCTTTATGAATTGCCTTTGTTAATCTGATTGCAAAGGCTCTTCTTCTATGATAGGTTACTATAGCTGGAGATAGGACTAGCCAAAGTATAAATTGGTTTCTCCACTGAGTTCCTAGCTACAATCACCCAGCCAGCCTTGTGAGTTCGTGCAAAGAGCAGTATCAGTGTTTAGATTAATGGCATTCCCGATTGGTGGTTTCCATCTGCAATTGTGTGGAGGCTGGTTTTTTCCCTCCTCCATGCTACTGAGGTTGAATTCATTTGCCTCTTTAAGCTCCTCCCATTCATTTCTGGCTTTCATACTAACCATGGTTGTATCTTTCTTTCTTGAATTAAACTCTACTTAATTCTTTACTTTATAAATTTGCCACAAAACATTCAGTCAAGGTGATATGATTCATTCCATTTTCTCTATTTTGATGCTTCCATTAAGCCCTCCCACCATAATCAAAAGTTATGTTTAAATTCCATCATGTCATCCAAGCTAATAGGTGCTATTTTTCAGATCAAATTAGTTTGCTGTCAAAAGAAAAACATATGCTGTCAATTGTTTCAGCTTGTTCACCACAACACCTACACATTGCATCTCCTTTTCCGGTTTTTCCTTTGATGACTTTATTAGTGGGCAGGATTCCTAATAAGACTTTCCAGACAAAATGTTTCAGTTTATATTTCATGTCTAAACCCCCAATAAGCTCCAACCTTTGGTAGTATTATTCTCTCTGCTGGTTCCAGTTATCTGGATTCTACGTGTGCTTCCAACTTGTACCGTATCTAGATTTCACTGTGTATTCTCCTGATGATGAGTGTATCCATTATTGGCAGTATGAAGTATCCCTCTTCCCAATTTGACTAATTGGTATTATCATTATTTCTCTTCTCTCTTCTTCTGTGAATAGCTTCCTTATTAGGTCCTCTTTCCACTTCCCCTCCTGGGTGAGCTCTTTAACCTTCTGGATGTGGCAATCTCTTGGTTTTGTTGAGCTTATCTTGCCAGTGGTCGTATTTTGTAACCATTTGTCATTCTAGATGTCCACCGTGCTCCCGTCACCAATTCTCTTTCTAATGCCTCCTTCAAAAGGCTCCTTAGCACTCAATAGGCTCTTCCAGAACCATGAATTTCCCTCTCTCCTTGGTGTTCCAGATAGATATTCCTTTTGAAATACCTAGCCCTTAGAATCTTGCTCATTAGTAGGTTAGGTTTTGTGATTATCCTCCACAATTGTTTAGCCAACAAGACAGTCTTGAAGTCAAGGCTCCCATTGTTCTTAGTGTCTGACATTTTTTCCAACTTACCCAATGAAGCTTTTTCTCATGCTTTGTTTGCTTCCACCAGTAATTTGCCATATCTTTGTTGTTTTCCTTGCACAAGGTTTTGGAAGTCTAAACAAGACATTGCAGCTACCACAGACTTCAGCAAAATCTCTTTACCTGCTTGGCTTAACAATGTTTCTTTCCAATCTTTCATCTTGTGTTGAATTCTGTCTTTATTGTAAGCAAAAACTTGTCTTTTGTACCTCCCAATTATCGTAGTAAGTCCAAGATTATTCAATATTTACTTTGCTTGACCATCTTCATGTTTCCTAGCTGCTTGATTACCTCGCTCTTGGAGAACGGAGTGATTTGAGCATTTCAAATCCCAACTTCCTTAAACAAGCCGATAGTCCACAAAGGCAAGGGCTCCAATAAAAAAAATCTTCATAGTCAAAAAATCCATAGAAAAATGGAATACCGATTTCCTCCATTGTTGTTTTTGCTGAAAAATACAAACGATTTGTCAGTTTTTATGAGTTGTCCTGAAGCCTTCCCATAATCTTTGAGAATTCTCATCAGTGCTTCAGCTTCCTTTGTGTTTGCTTTGCATCAAAGCATTGAATCATCCGTTAAAAAAGATAAAAAATAAAAAATAAAATACAAAAAATGGAGGTGAGACACAGTTGGGCCAGTATGGGA
The DNA here is from genome assembly GCA_025175665.1 of Cinchona pubescens. Lineage (NCBI taxonomy): Eukaryota > Viridiplantae > Streptophyta > Magnoliopsida > Gentianales > Rubiaceae > Cinchona > Cinchona pubescens. The sequence goes on along the minus strand of JANKKI010000267.1, from coordinate 130,828 downwards.
TATTTTGAATCGTGTCAGTTTTCCTTGATTTTTAGCCTGTTTCAATAAGCTTGTTAGGCTTTTAGCATACACCAGAAATAAATGGGGGACAAAGGAATCTCTCTAAGTCTAATGCCTCTATCAGGATTGATATGTCCTTTTTTCTCAATGATGTTAAAGAAGTAAGAAACAGTAGTGACACATTTGTGAATCCAATTGATCCAGGTTGCGAACCCCACCATTTGCATGATTTTAACCAAAAACCTCCACTCTACCTTATTATGCCTTTGACATATCTAATTTTATAACAATAAATCCATCTTTACCAGATCACTTGTTATTGAGACAATGAATAAGCTCATTAGCAACTACAACACTATCAAGGATTTGTCTTTCAGGTATAAAGCAGATTGAGAAGAGCTAATGTGTTTGTGAAGAAAAGTTTTAAACCAAGTAACAATGATTTTGGTATTTTTTACAAGACATTATAAACACTTACGTGTCTAAAATGAGAAACAAAATTGGGGTTATCAATTTTTGGAATCAGGTTGATTATTGTCTCGTTAAGAGCGTGCAAAATATTGCCAGATTGGAAGAAATATTTAGCAGTTTAAACAACATCAACATGAATTTAATATGTCAGAACTGTTGAATAAATAAAGGGGATATACCATAAGTTCCATGGAAATTTTTGGGATTCATAGGAAACACAACCTATTTTATCTCCTTCTCAGTTACTTGTTTGATTAGCCCCTAGTTCATTTAACGTATTGTCTGGGAAATTCTATTGAATATTGCATCAAATTCTTCAAGATTGTCAGAGCTAAAGATTTTGTAGAAATTCTCAATGATTTCCTCTTCCACTTCACCCTCATTCTTACACCATTCCCATAAACTTTTTGTAAAATTGATGTCTGATTCCTTTTCCTTCTTGCGTTAACACAAGCATGAAAGTAACTTGTGCTTTTATCTCTTTCTTGCAGCCATTTAACTCTAGATTTTTTAGTCCAGAAGGCTTCCTCTAACTTATAAGCCTTGCTAACTGCTTGTGAAGTTTTGCCAACTTTTCTTTTTTGTTCTCAGAATTTCCTTGTTTTAGTTCCCCTGATGTTGATATTGATCTAATGTATCTTCTCTCTCTCGGTTGATATTCAGCTTCCAGCTCCAAGTTCTTAGTGCCTTCCTACTACATTTGATCTTCAACCGAATTCTATAAGCCCAAGAATCTTTATGTTTATTATTCCATGCTCCCTTGATTACTCTATCAATTTCTTGAAATTGAAGCTACCTCTTGTCAGATTAGACTTTGTTCCCCCTCCTAATCTTCTCCGGGTTGGTATCAAGTAGCAACATAAGGTGATCTGAGCCTCCATTGTTAATATGAGAACATTTGGCTTGTTCATAATCCCTCCATTATTCACTAGTACAAAAAGTCTGTCTAGTTTCTCTTTGACCAATCCTTCCTGCTCCCAATTGTTACACCAAGTCCAAAGGTGGACCTTAAGCCTATATCCAACAACTCCCCAGTTTCCTCCCCCCTCCCCTTTTTCTCCTCACTGAAAATTATTCCATTCGTGTCCTAGGCCAGGATCCATTTTTCACCCCAAATCTATTTCCTAGTTTGAATGCACTCCAATTGATTCTTTCTTTTTTGATTGTCAGTGCTGGCATAGAGCTCAATAAACACTAGTTCAACTTGGTCTCTTGATCCTCAATTTGCATTTCAGTGGTGAATAGGGTAAATCCTATTTATTTTCAATTCCTTCTTCCAAAAAATGGCTTGTCCACCTTCCATGTCAATAGGGACAGCCTCAAAAAAAATTATTTATAGTGAATAAGTCTATGTTTCTCAATCCTTGATGTGGGGTGGTTCTTACAACCATTGAAATGATTGAAAAATCATGAATCTTATTACTTTTCAATCATCAGCAGCAAGGAATTTCATAGTAATAGAGCTTCCATGGAGGTTGAGTTTTTGGAGACGTTTATGATTCCGTGTAACGACCCAACCAATCCAGTCGGTAATAACAGTAATAGTTTTGGAGGCATTTATGATTCTGTGTAACAACCCAACCAATCGAGTCGCTAATAATAATAATAAGGTTGGGCGTCGCTTTAGTTCTAGCTCTCGCTAGCTACGTAACACCTGTGATAACTGTAAAATGTAATTTAAGTACAATAATATACAAATACTCCAAATATCATGACATAAAGATAAAGTTTTTATTTTGTGTCTACAAACACAAAACTTTTTCTTTTTACTTAACAGCCACTAAGTTAATGAAAATAACATTCGGAATATAGTTGTTCAAAACAAATTTCAATAACATTATTTATTGACAAGAACTTCAAGCATCCTTAAGCAAGCTTGCTAGTCAAACAGAACCTATCAATTCAGTGATCTTGTATCTCTGAAAGATTTTAAAAAAGAAAAACGTGTGACCTATTAAGCCCAGTGAAAATTGTGTGTGCTCATGTCTTCGAAGTATATGTATATTTTTTAAATTAATTTAGATACCAAAGTAAAACTAATTAAATTTTACAAGAGCTATACAATTAGCAAAATTAATCAAAGTATACACCGTCTAAACAAATAAGACATATTTGCATAATTACTGTAATTCTTTGAAATACCACCCTACAAAATCTGTCTCCCCTGGCATAATTGCGTGCACTACTTACTCAACCTCAACATACTAGTTACTATGTTGAAAATAAACAAATTAGAATAAATTCAGATTTTAAAATACCCATTTCGAACAAAACTAACCTCCTAACTCTGTCGAAAAAGATATGTCAAAATGGATTTAGATCCATTATCAATCCATCACTTTCCCTGATGACCTAAACTAACACTTGACAAAGGCCCAACCTTCTTATTATTCATAGATTCACAACCTCTTCAAAGATTATTTTTGGATTCACGACAACTAATCATCAAGTAACCAAAGAATGTGTCAATTTAAACACAGTTATATGACAAATTTTTGCAAGCTTTGATATATTGAAACCTGGTTATGCACGTCAGCACAATAAAATTCCAAGTTACTGATTTTTACGCAAGTCATGTCTTGATCTACTATAGTTGATTTAAACAATACTCTCTCTCTCTCTCACACACACACACACACACACACATGTATATACTTATAGTATATATATATATATATATATATATATATATATATATATATATATATATATATATCAATCATCCTAAAATCCATCATTCACATTTGGACATTAGAAAATTATTACCTTTGAAATGGTCCTTAAGTTCACATCACATACATTTGATAACTATGAAACTACATCAAATGGAAATTTATGATGAAATCATATATAATTGAAAATTATGATGTGATAATCTTACGAATGGAATCTTTAAGTTTGCATGTAAGTGTAGTACATAACTCTGGTAAAAATTATATTATTATTTTTCACTACTTAAGATATCATAAAATTACAGTTAATTTATTATCATCATCATCATCATCATCATATTTTTTAATAACTAAATTAATGAATAATTAAACTTGACCATGAGTGGGTCAGAGCAATTTAGTACAAATTATATTTCTTCAATTTTGAGTAAATCAAACTATGGTATAGCTAAGTAATTAGAAACATAATTTTCTTTTCTTTTTTTAAATGGCTCCAATGGTTCTGTCAAGTTGTAGTTCTCATGCATGACAAATAAATATGCTCGACTGTAAGTATTAACATGCAAAACTAGGGAAGTCCAGTAGATATAATAGTCAGGTAAGTAAAAGGAACATATTCATTAATTAAAATTATAGGTAACTCGTGGCTTGCTTCTAAACATTTAAAAAGAAAAATCATGCATATATTACTACAATTTTGACAACCAACGGGAAAACCAGACTAGTAAATGTAATCATATAACATTATTTCAAACTTTGTTAAACACATATATAACATGATTCTTACCGCTTGAAGAGTACAAGTTGAATCCAACTTTTTTGCCTTCCAACACAATCTTCCCTCTAACCTTTACTTATTTCTAAATTTTCAATCCTCTGACTTATCCTAATTGGTCTTGATAAGATTATATATAGACCAATTTTCACCCTTACTAATATTTGGAATACCCTCATCCGGTGAAGTTAGGTAGGCAAATGATGGTAACCCCTCAATAACAATCATAGGCAAATAAAAAGAACATAACTCGCGATAAATATTATAGTTAATCCTCCCAAATCCAAAAAATTAAATCAATCTATTAACTTTTTGAGGTTACTTATCATTAGTGTATATTAATAATCCCCATTAATTTAGGGATATTAATATTATATACATTTTTAATTGCTTTCACAATCTCTCCTTCTTAGAAGGATTTCGTCCTCGAAATTCTCACATGTTTGTTTGAAGAGTTTCGAGTATTCCCTTTGCATTTTATCCTCTATCTCTCATGTGGCTTCTTCAATCCCATGGTGTTCCCAAACCATTTTTACAACTGGAATTTGTTTTTGTTTGAAATTCTTTAATTTTTCAATCCACAATTTTTCTTAGTTTCACCTTATACAAAAGATTTGCCTCCAATTGCAGTGATTCAAAATTTATCATGTGAGTTGAGTTAGACAAATATTTCTTAATCATTGATACATGAAACACATTATGTATTCCCGTTATATTTGCTGGTAAGGAACTAAACGATATGTGACTGCACCAATTCTTTTTGTTATTTCAAAGGGTCCCACATACTTAGGGCCTAGTATTCCTCCTTTTCCATGTCTAATAAACCCCCTTTGTGGAGTTAGTCAAAGAAATACCTTATTCCTACTTTAAATTCCAAATCCTTCCTCTGATTGTCATCATCACTCTTTGATAGCTTTGCGCAGCTAACATGTGCTGACGAATCAATTTGACTTTCTCAAATGTTCCTTTGACCAATGGAATATTATTCACATCAATTATCCTTCTTTCACCAACCTCATCCTCAACTAGGAGACCTATACTTTCTTCCATAAAGTGCTTCATAGGGTGCCATTCCCAATTGTTGCTTGATAGATATTGTTTTCAGCAAACTCAGCTAGCATCACATGTTGATCCCAACTCCTACTATAAAATCTAAAACACATGCACAATGCATGTCTTCTAAAATTTGAATAGTCTGCTCAGATTGGCCATCTGTTTGTGGATGTGCTAATGTACTCAACTTCAATTTTATTCCCAAGGCTTCTTGAAAGTGAGGCCAAAATCAACAAGTAAATCTAGGATCCCTATCAAAAATAATACTCACGAAAACCCCATGAAATTTGACAATCTCATTCATTTATATTTGTGCAAGTTTCTCTAGAGAACATAGTATGCTCATAGGCAAAAAGTAAGTTGTTTTCGTGAGTCAGTCAAAAATCACCCACACAACATCATGACCCCTTTGAGTGCGAGGTAACCCATTGACGAAATCCATCGTAATGTGCTCTCATTTCCACTCGGGTATTGTTAAGGGTTGAAGTAAATTAGACGGTTTCTGATATTCTACTTGCACTTGTTGACAAGTCAAGCAAGTGGATACAAAAGCTGCAATTTCTTTTTTCATGTCATTCCCCCAAAAGTTTCTTTTGAGAATCTAATACATCTTGTTTCCTCCAGGGTAAAGTGTATACCTCGAATAATGTGCTTTCTCAAGAATTTCTCTCTTAAGTTCAAATTATTATTGGGCACACATAACTTGCCTTGGCAATAAATAACTCCATCTGTTCCAACAAAGAATTTAGATAACCTTTCCTCTGCAGTTTTCCTTCATAATGCTTGCAATCCTTCATCTTCTTTTTGGGTTTCTTTGATTCAGTTAACAAAGTCAGAGTCAATTTTGATGTTAGCCATAAAAATTCATGTTTGCATTATCTAAGATTCCAGTCACTAACATCTTCAAGCATACACCATTCCTTTACTATGAGTTTAGATATTTGCACCCTCCGACTCAATGCATTTGCCACTACATTTGCTTTCTCGAGATGTAGTTTATAGTATAATCATAATCTTCAAGAAACTCCATCCATCTCCATTACCTCAAATTCAATTCCTTTTGGGAAAATAAATATCTTAAACTCTTATGATCAGTAAAATTCTCAAACTTTATCCCATATCAGTAGTGTGTCCATTTCTTTAGGGCAAACACAATGGCTCCAAGTTCTGGGTCATTAGTAGGATAAGTACTTTGCCTGATAAGGCTTCAATTTCCTAGATGCATATGCTATGACTCCTCCATTTTGCATCAAAACACAACCTAACCTTCCGTTGGATGCATCCGTGTACACTATGAAGTTTTCCTTGCCATCAAGTAAAGCTAACATTGGAGCTGTGGTTAGTTTTTTCTTAACTTCTCAAAACTAGTTTCACACCTTCTATCCCAATCAAAATTATTATTCTTTTGGGTCAATTGGCTTAGAGGCCCTGCAATTTTTGAGAAATCCTTAATAAATCTTCTATAATATCTAGCCGAACCTAGAAAACTTTGAATTTTTGTAACTGTTTTAGGTCGCTTCCAAGTTAAAATTGCTTCGATCTCTGAAGGATCAACTTCTAAATCATTGCCTGAAATAGTATGTCCTAGAAAATATACATTTTCTATCCAAAATTCACATTTACTAAACTGAGCATAAAGTTGATACTCCTGTAAAAACTTCAATACCATTCTCAAATGTTGTTCGTGTTAATCAAGCGCTTTTGGAATACACCAATATATCATTAATAAAAATTACTACAAACTTATCCAAGTAAAATTGGAAGACTCTATGCATGAGATCCATAAATGTTGCTGGTGCATTAGTTAGGCCAAAAGGCATCACTACAAACTCGTAATGGCCATAACAAGTTTTGAATGCAATCTTAGAAATATCCTCCTCCCGAATCCGTAACTGATAGTACCTTTGTCTAAGATTGAATTTGAAGATACCTTGCTCCTTGTAGTTGATCAAACAACTCATCAATCAATGGTAAGGAGTATCTATTGTTGATAGTGACTGTGTTTAAACCTCAATACACAATCATAATGTTTCATCTTTTTTCTTAACAAATAAGACCAATACACCCAAGGTGAAGTGCTGGGTTGAATAATCGTCTTTCTAGCAACTCCTGTTATCGTCTTTCTAGCAACTCCTGTAGCTATTTCTTGAGTTCTTGAAACTTTGTTGGTGCCATCCGATATGGAGCGCTAGGGATCTAGGTGTCGTTCTTGGAAAAAGTTCTATTGTGAACTCTATCTCTTTCCTTGGTTCTATCGAGGATAGCTCTTCTGGAAAAACATCAAGAAACACTTTAACTATGGAAACTTCTTCTATTCTCAACTTATTAGTTGACTTGTTTTTTTAAATATGCCAAAAACCTTCTACCTTTATTTTCATAAAATCTTCCTAGCCATAAGGCCTGAAATTATTGGATTTGTAGTCCTTCCTCCTACCCCCACAAGTTCCACTATTAGTTTTCTAGGCTCACAAAATTTCACTATTTTATTTCGACAATCCATTTGTGCATAGTGTTGAGATAACCAATGAATTATCATAACCTTGAATAGGTAAAGATATCAAATCAACACTTAATTTCCTACCTCCTACCTCAATTTCACACATTTTCTATACTAAATTAGTAATTAAGCTTTCACCCATAGGTGTACCTACCTCCAAGTAATAATGTAACTCATCACACTCTACATCTTGATGAATGAAATTAACTAGAGCAACAAAAGATTGTGTAGAACTAGGATCTATAAGTACTTTACCTGTATGTTGAAAAACTAAAAGCATACCTTCAATCACCCCATATTCACTCAGAACGTCTTTCATCTCAATTGCATACACTCGTGCCTGAACCTTGGGCTTTTCTACTTTTTTCTTAGGACCATCCCTTGCTTGATTTCTTTGAGTTGAACTTCCTTGATTGATTGAAGTTGCTTCAGGACAATCCTTTATGAAGTGCTCAGTGTACCAAAACAAATACACTTCTTATCCTTCCTCCAACAGTTATTTTCATCTTGACCTCCACAACCACAAAAATTGTAGGCCCTACAAGTTTGAACTTGAAATTGTTACCCTCCAGAGAAAATTTTTCCTTTCTTGTTATCTTGTTTCCCTACCTTCTAAGTTGATTGCCCATATCGCTTGTTAATTTGGCTCCTATGCTCTTTCAGTCTATTCTTGCTCATTTCGACCCTTGAAGTTGTCTCAATAGCTTCAGATTGATTAAATTGTAGGCACTAGGTTTTGTAGTAGCCATAACATGCTGAATTTCAAGATGGAGTCCCTGAATGAAACGTCGTACTACCCTTTCTTCAATGTGCACCATTTGCGGTGTAAATTTGGAAAGTTATTAAACCTTGTCTCACACAGGAAAACAATTAGCTCTCTTTGCTTAAGAGTCATCAATTTATCTTCTCGCTTCTCCTTAACGATAACAGGGACATACTTTTCATTGAATTCATGTAGAAAATTAGCCCAAGTGTGTTTCAATTTCGTTATTTTCCCACTTCATCTTAATTGTTCTCCACTATTCACGGGCTGCTCCCTTTAATTGAAATGTAGCAAAAGCAATCTTTCTCTCATCTTCATATTTCAATATTCCAAAGATACTTTTCATATGCTCAATCCACGTCTTAGCTTTCTTGTCATAAAGCTCATCAATAAATTCAGATAGCTTAAATTTTAGAAAATGCTTAGGTGCACCATTCTCACCCAAAAGATTTTCATTTGGTGAGCCATGACGATTTTGCCTTTTGAGGACCTCAGTTACACAAGATTGCTAACACCATTTGAGTCATTAGAGAATCCACATAACCTCCATTCCCTCTAGCCCCATTATTTGTCCTGGAATTAGAGCTATTTTCACTAGCCATCTGATCATACTTAAATAAATAAGTTACATAGTAAGAGGGAAAGAAGAAAGAAATATAATAAATTATTAAAATGAAGTCAAATTATGCATGAGAAAAAAAACCAAGCAAACATTCTATTAATACTTAAAGTGCTTTTTTTTTTTCATTTTTCGGCACGAAGCTTCACTAATTAATGCTTCAATACTTAAACAAAGTTAACCAAACTAAGATGCTTAACCTGCTAACAACAACAACAACAATGATAATAGTAGTAGTAGTAGTAGTAGTAGTAGTAGTAGTAGTAGTAGTAGTAGTAGTAATAATACTAATAATAATAAATATAATAATAATAATAATAATAATAATAATAATAGTAGTAATAATAATATCTTTCCAAAGTCATACTATCATAATACTTCATTCTTATTATTACTTGTTGCAACCATTTAATCCACTATCATGATTCCCTCACTAGACTCAAATTCTTCCTCAACATTCACTCCATGGTTTTCCTCAAGCTCTTTCTCAGGATGCACCTCATGGTCATCCTTAAAATCCTCCATCTTACCATTCACTTCCTCAATCAGTTGTCCTTACACTTGCTCTACTTCCCAAACTAGTATCTGCTGGTCTTGATTACTACCATCACCTTTACTATTTTGTCCCATTCAACCCAATTGCGTGGCTATATGCCGCATGCAAGCTATGACAAATATTTTGAAGGATATTCTATAAGTATTCCTCGAGTTGTGATATCTATCCTACCTAAATTGTCGTCGACTAAACTCCTCATAATGCAAATTGGTTTCTTGTTGAACTTCTAGTTGGAGCACCGCGTTTGCTTGCTATAATTTTATATTTCTATTCCTCAGAATTCAAACCTCTTGGCGACTAAGCCTCAATTTCACGAAGTAGGTAATCTTTCTCCTCAGCAACATGTACAGTGAGGTGATCAAGGTAGGTTTTTCCACAATGACAATTTTGAACTCCAATCTCACCATGATAAGCAGGTGGTACATATATGAACCTAGCTCCCCCATGTATTAAACAATAGTAAATCACAAGTTTGTTTCCTTGAGCCATTCCTATATCCAACAAAGAAAAACTCCAATCAAGAAATAACAAGTTAATTTTTTATAATAAATTCTTAATTACTCTAAAATTTCATTCTTAAAAGGTTCTAATCAAACACAGACCAAAGATCCTATCCTGGCTTTTATAGCTAATGCTCTTATACCATTTTTAACGACACAACTAATCGAATCGGTAATAACAATAACAAGGTTAGGTGCCACTCAATCTCTCAACATGAGAACTACTACTTGATAGAACCAAAAAAAAAAAAAAAAAACTATGTTTCCAATTACTTAGCTGTACCATAGTTTGGTTACTCAAAATATAGATTGAAGAAATATAATTTGCACAAAATTGCTTTGGCCTACTCATGGTCGCGTTTAATTATTTGTTTATTTATTCATTAATTTACTTATTAAAAATAATAATAATAATAATAATAATAAAATTAACTGTAATTTTATGGTGTCTTAGGTAGTTAAAAAAATATAGTTTTGATTTGAGTTAAGTACTACACTTAAATAAAAACTTAAGATTCCATTCCTAAGGTTATCGCTTCATATTCAATTATATATGATTTCACCATAAAGTTTCCATTTCAAATGTTGTAGTTTCATAGTTATCGTATGTATATGACGTAAACTTAAGGACCATTTCGAAGGTTATAATTTCCTAATGTCCAAACATGTATGATGAATTTTAGACAATGGTTTACTTAACACACACACACACACACATATATAAGTATTGCATAATCAATTATAGTAAATCAGGACATGACTTACGTAAAAGTCATTAACTTAAAATTTTACTGTGCTTATGTGCATAACTGGGTTTCAATATATTAAAGCATGCAAAAATTGTCATATAATTGTGTTTTTAAATTGACGCGTTCTCTGCTTACTTGATAATTAATTGACGTGAACCCAAAAATAATCTTTGGGGAGGTTGTAAACCCATGAACAATGGGGAGGTTGAGCCCTTGTTAAGTATTAGTTTAGGTCATTCGGAAAAGTGATGGACTGATAGTGGACCTAAATTTTCCTTGACATACCCTTTTCGTCATTGCTAGGAGGTTAGTTCTGTTCGAAGTGGATATTTTGAAATCCAAATTAATTCTGATTTATTTTATTGCGACATGGCAACTGGTGTGTTGTGGTTGAGCAAGTCATGTACGTAATTATGCCAGGGGATATAAGAGTGGTATTTCAAAGAATTACGGTAATTATACAACTATGTTTTATTTGTTTAGACGGTGTATCCTTTGATTAATTTTTCTTAATTTTGCTAATTGTATAGCTCTTGTAAAATTTAATTAGTTTTACTTTGTTATCTAAATTAATTTTAAAAAATATACATATATACTTCGACGACACATGCACACACAATTCTCACTGGGCTTAATAACTTACACGTTTTTCTTTTTAAAATCTTTCACATATTACATGATGATTGAGTTGACAGGTTGTCTTCGAGTCGCGAACCTGCTTAAGGATGCTTGAAATTCTTATTAGTAAATAATGTTGTTGAAATCTATTTTGAACAGCTATTGTGAATGTTATTTTCATTAACTTAGGGGTTGTTAAGTAAGAAGGAAAAGTTTCGTGCTTGTAGACACAAAATAAAAACTTTATCTTTATGTAATGATATTAGAAGCATTTGTATATTATTGTACTTAAATTACATCTCATTGTTACTAAATATGTTACGTAATTAGCGAGAGCTAGAGCAATGCCTAACCTTATTATTGTTATTAAAGATTCGATTGGTTGGGTTGTTACACCCCAACTTTTACTTTTAACTTAGTTTCTTTATAGAAGTTCTACGAAGAAAATCAAGCATTATTCATTACTCTTTTCGTCCCATTAAAAGTGTCATGCTTTCTCTTTTGGCATGTCCCAAAATTTATGTCACTTTCTAAATTTGGAAAAAGTTTTTCACCCACTTTATATTTATACCCTTCATTTGTTACTTGGATGGCCCAACACATTTTTCTTTTGACTAATATGCTAATATCCTGGAGACTCTCAAAAGAACACGTAAATATCACAAATTCAATAAAGCATTGGAACATGTAAAGCACTCATTGCTTTACAATTTTTGTTGTATACAATTTTTTGGCTCCACACTAATTACAACTCCCGTTTCAATAGCTCTAGCCTATTACTTACAAATCTGTCAGTAAGGTTAGTGATGTAAAGTAAAGTCAAAATATTCAATAACGTTGTAGTATTGAAAGAAAACACGCTTCCCAAAATGCAACAAAATATCAAGAGAGAGGGAGTATTAAGTAACAGGAGCATACATATAGGAGTATATTTTACTGGAGATTAGCAGTTTTAGTCCCCAAACTATGGATAGTGTTGAAAACTAGTTCTTAATCTATGCAAAATTGTGATTTTGGTCCTCAAACTATTAATTATGTATGAAAATAGGATAAATGATGAAAAATTCCAAATACCTAATACTTTTAGTCTTGTGTGGTGTACATCGCTGTTAACTCCAAAAAAAAAAAAATCTAGGTTTTAACAAAATTTATGCAATTATGTGTGAAACTGGTCTACATTCTTTATGGATTTTATTTAAACAGATCCACATTTTGGGATGGTTTTCCAAATTATAAATGACTTAAATAAATACTATTCAATTCATATATTAGACAGCGAACAACAGTATCTTAATACAACAAAAGTAAAAGGGCCATGTCCTACATAGAGAAAATTCACATTTATCTATTATGATACCTAATCCACGACCAAAACCCTAATAAATTTAGATGAATGTCACTTTGTCCTACTACTATGCTAGGTACAAACTCAACTGCAATGTTTATTTGTAGTATAAGAAATGGAGCTCTATCTTTCCAAAAGCTAAATTGTTACTTTTTTAGCCACCAACAAATCAAGAACAGCAATGACAAAACCACAATCACAAAAATTAATTTTCTTTGCCTCCTTTTAAACCTTTCAATAAAAACTTCCTTCTCATTCATGCTCCTCAACAAACGAGGGTTAATAATTCTCAATAGTTAGCACATCACCGGATCATACCACTCAAGAAATTCACATCCACGGTCCTGCTTCAAAATCACACATTCAAACATTATTTCTACACACTAAAACAAATTTGACATTAAACTACAAACTTGAAATTTGAGAATTCGAGAAAACTGAAGGTTTAGGGCCTCATTTGGGTAAAACTTTATGTTTTCGTTGGCGGCATTAGCCAAAAATAGGATCAATGCCTTTTGGCTCATTTTTTGGGTATTATTAATTGTAGAATTGTATTAAGATTATGTTGTTCTACTATCTAACATATGGATTGAATGACATTTATTTAAGTCATTTATAATAAGCGTCTGACAAACCATCCCCAAAAATTCATAAAGATTGGGAACTATTTTGTACACCACTGCATGAACTTTGTCAAAACAAGGATTGAATTTTTTTGGAGTTACCATGTACACCGCACATGACCAAACTGTTAGATATTTGGACTTTTCCATCATTTGTCTTATTCCTATGCATAATTGATATAGTTTGGGGACCAAAACCATAATTTTGTATATATTGAAGATCAATTTTGAGCACTATCCATAGTTTTGGGACAAAACTGCAAATCTCCCATTTCTAAATGGTTATCTCAAGTTAAATTTCTCCTGAACTCAAAATGAAAGAGGTTACGTTGTTATCCGAAACTTAGAGGAGTTTCCTACATAATCTAATACTAAATAACCAAAACTATTTCATTCTTTTTTAATAAAAACTATTAGAGGATACCCTTGTCACATTGGATTAGTTTTGGTATTCAAAACTTCACTTTATTTGCACAGTTACCTGGTGATTCTTGATTAAGATAAATATATGATACACCAAACTAATCAAGAATCTTGAAAAAAAAAATACTTTCTACATATTGTGTTTGTTTGATCATTTATAGATGCATACTAAAATTCTTCATTTAAAAAAAATATATATATAGACTCTATCCTCTATGTCTTCATACAACATGCCATACCTATTTTTTTTTAAAATTATTTATATCCAAATCAAATATAATGTTGTTCCTCTTGTACTGATATAGTTTTCAAGTAATAATTAACTTTTGTAACTAATTTTCAATAATTTTTGTAGGACAGAAATACAAAAACTTTAAGCCCTTATTAACAATTAGGGTTTTTTTAATTGTTTTCTTGTTTTTAGTTTATGATTTGGAAGAAATCGCTTATATTTTTGCTTAGTTTTGTTGGTTTTAATTATTTGAATTTTAATATCATCATAATCACTCCATCAATATTATTTCAATATATAAGTTGAATATATTCATCTTTCTATGGGTAGAAAGGGTTTTTGACTTTGTAACAACTCATTATATATGTAATAGAGTGTCAAGTTTTGCTTATCTATATTACTTATCACAGTAGAAGTAAACCATGAAAAAAATATTTTTACAAAGATAATTTTTTATATAACTTCACCTCCTTTTCTCAAAGATATAGATATATACTTGTTAAAATATCACACTTTAAATTATCACAACATAAGAACGAATCCAAATTATGTATTGGTCGAGATATTTTCAACTTTTACTAAATCTATTCTTCTTTTCTTTTTATTTAAAAAAAAAAAATTAATACCTCTCCCCGTATCCCTTAGTAACTCTAATCAATAGGTATAGGAGAAGTGCCTACCACCTATATTACACATTGTTGGCAAATTTCATTAAATCTAATATGTTAGAAAAATATTCCATAGTGTAAAGAGACTTATTTTTTAAGTTCGTTATAAAGCTTCATGTGCGATTTAATTTTTAAATATATTTTACATGATATCAGTGATTTATATGTAGTTTTTTTAAATCTCCTTCTAATATTTATTAACATGTAAGCTATCATATATATTCATTTCAATTTATTACCAAATGGAAAGAATAAATTCCAGTTTTATTTTATATATATATATATTACAAAATTTTACTAAATTTAATATCGTAGAAAAAAAAATCAAAGTGTTCTATAAAGTATAAAAACTTATTTTGAAGTTCATCATTGAGCTCCATATGTAATCTAATACATACATACGTATATATATATATACGAATTATGTCCTCATATAAGTTCCATTTGAGTGATTACAAAATGTTACATTTTTTTTACCATTAACCATTAACTTTTGTCCGATTAGTTCAACATTGCACAATTGTTATGATTTTAATTCAAAATGAAGCAAAATATTACTTTGTTACATAAATAAGCCTAATAATATTCATAAACATGCTACAACAGAAGTAATTCAATATCTTAGTTACTAGTGGTTTCAGATACTATTTGTTTACTACCTATTGCTCCATGAAAAAAAATCATTAACCTTATGGCTTCGACTACCCCAAATCACAAAAACACTAGCACCCTCAGCTTATGCCGCATCATGTAATAAAAGATATGGAGACCAGTGAGGGAATTAAATAATCTGCATCCTAAAACATTATCATTATCGCGTTTTAGATAGGAAGCAAAAAAAGTTTTACATAAGAGAATCAAAAAACACCAAAATAAATAAATTAAACTTACTAAATATGGCAAACCACAATCCTACTTGCAATTAAGTTAAATATAGCCCTGCTCATCACATGATAGGTACAATACTCATACATAGAGAAATTTGTTATAAACAAGTTTCAACTAAATCGCAACCCGAATTACATGATGATCAGTCTATCCTAAATTTAGAAAATAAAATATTTGGACCGGTTATTGATACTGGGTAGTAAAATTGGAAAGTTGAATAATGAGTCACACTTTACAACGTAATGGACAATGGATTTGGTCCATATATTATGACTATTTTTCCATACTATTAATTAGGGTTAATTAAATTTACCTATTTGCACAAACCATCACATAAGGTAAGATACCTCAGTTTTAACTAAATAATAGATATTCCTTAAAACTCAAAAAATTGTTACAATTATACCCCATAATTAGCCAATAAAGGTCGACTAACTAAAATGGTGAGGACGCCAAACAAATAGCCATTGAATGTCCCAAAATACCTTTAGAACTTCCTGAAATTTGGTAGCGTCAGTGATCCACCGTCGTTTCCTTCCATCTTCTTTCCATCACCCCATGCCAAATTGGCAAAGCTATCAAATGTTGCCTATCACAAAAGTCTCTAATCACAATATATATCTTTTCCTTTTCTTTCATTCTAACAAAAAGTCTATGGTTGACAAAAATTCTCTAGTACAACTCAAAACCTTAGTAGTCCCCAATACATTCCATCACAAAAAGCATTCCCTGTTTTTGTTTTAGTCCCTTTTATCAATTTTTTTCCTTAAATCTTATCTGCAACCAAAAGATTTGAATCGGAGAGAAACTACAAAAATGGCCAGCGGCTCCACCTATTTCATACACAATATAGCAATCCAAAATCAAAAGAAACAAATTAATAAAAATTGACTATTGGAATGAAGAAAAGATTAATATGCCAACAATCAATTAAATAAACATGACACATGCACAAATTTGAAGCCACATTCGAAATCATAAAACTCACAAAATAACAGTCATTCATCTACAAAGTTATTGTAAATCGAGATCTAGTTGATATTCAAATCAACCAAACAAAAAACTTCTGTTAGAAATAAAATATTTTGGGATATTGCTAGTCTGGGAAATTGGTCAAGGGCATGAATGCTACTTGTGAGAAAATCGTAGATTTCATCATTGGTGTAGTGGATTGCGGTTTCAGGCCAAGTGAGAAGAGAGGAGTGGGAAATAGGGGATGAGATTTGTGGCTTCTTCAGGCCAAACAAGAGAAGGAGGCGAGACGGGGAAGGAGTTTGGGAGGTAAAGAAGAATGAGGGGAGGGTTATGTGGGCATTTTGACAAGCTCATTTGGATCTATAAGCATTTTGTACTGAGGTGTTTCGCTTGTGTGATGAATTTATGTTTTGAGTGATAATTTTTTATTTGGTCAAACCTCGAACTGTATTTGGTAATTAATTTTCTTAAACCTTAGGTGAGGTAAATGCAATTAAACGTGTTAATTAAGAAGAAACAAATGAGTTATTCAACTTTTGGTATTAATTAAGGAAAAACAAAAGAACTGTTCAACCTTTGGTTCAAATTTGGGATTTTAGAGTATAAAAGTGAGTTTATCTATGCTATACACTAAAGCAAACTACTCTTTATTGGATGTTATGAGAGGATGTCACGCATCACATTTATATTAGTCTTAATACTCAAAATTAGACTTTATCTTCACAACTACCAACAAGCCCTTGATTAAGAAAAATAATCACAAACTAATCGATGACTTTGAAAAATACTTCTTAATTATCGTATTCGTTTGACCATTTGTACATGAAAAATTAAATTAAGTCATTTAAAAAATGTTGAATATTATCCTTTATTTGTTTTGACTATTACTGTATATGAAAAATTAAATTAATTCATTTAAAAAACTTTGAATTTTATCCTCTATCTTTGCATGTGAAATGCCATACATGAATTTTTCTTTTGTGAAAAAAAATTCATGCATCCAAGTAAAAGATAATGTTATTCCTTTTGCCACACATATAGTATTTAAGTAATAATTAACTTATATAACTAATTTTCAATCTTTTGAAGGACAGAAATATAAAGAATTTATATTGCATATTAACAATTAAGTTCTTTAATTGTCTTCTTATTTTTAATTTATGATTTTGTGAAAATTACATCTATTTTTGCTTAGTTTTATATGGTTGATTTATTTGAAATTTTATGCCATCATTACCAATCCATCAACATTATTTCATTATATAAGTTGAATAATATGATATATATCAAAACCATTATTTTGATGACAAGTTTTTTTGTCTACTTGGCATAACCAATAGAACAAAATTTTTATTAGGACAATTATGATTTCTTAAATTAATTTGTCTAATTATTTAGATGATCTCTGAAACCACTTGTCAATTTGAACTAATATTCAAAATCCATCCAAAAGTAACTTTAAAGACATCCTACCTATCCAAAACTAAGTCCAAACACAACCTTATCTTCTCCTATTTTTAGTTCAAATAGAATTTTAAAGTATGATCCTTATCAAATTAATCTTTATCCCAATGCATAAATACCTGTGTTGACTATCCACATTGTTAAAAGTGTTTGTGCAATCTTCATCTTCTTCATCATGCTCATAATTTTTTTCCTTCTTCAATTTCTAAAAAATGTATTATATTTTAATTGATTTTTTCGGGTTTTGGTCTAGATTGTAATAAAGCTTGAGTCGATTTGCTTTATTGATTTGGATCCATTTTGTTGACTTGTATATACATCTATATGGTCCATAACAAATGTTGAAAATTAAGTGAAACCTCTCAATTGGCAGTGAGAATTTGAAGGACTATACATATTTAATCATGACTCTAATGCACAAATTGCAATTTGTTTCTGGATAGTTGTGAGTGTTTTTTTGGATATGAATGAACTACAAGTCTTTTGAAGTTAATTCTAGTAAAATAAGGAAAAAGTCAAGAATAGTATATCTACAATGAGTCATTTTATTATTTTAGCATTCTACACGTGTAATATCTTTTCTAATATATTTAAAGGTTGTACAAAATAAAAGCCCTGACATAAAAACTTATTTTCTACGATGAACTGAAAGGACTTCACAAGCATCCAGCTTGAAAAAACCATGCAAAGAATTTACACAGGTAGAAGTGTTGAAAAACTAAGAAGATGACGCAGCACTTCCTAGGCGAGCCAAATGATCTACAGCTGAATTTGCTTCCGGGAGTATATGGAATATATTCAAAGGTTGTATGATCTAGTAAACTAAATATATGTTGGATTATAATCTTTATTAATTGATAGTTTTGTTTTAGTCCACTTGACAATTCTACAAGCTTAAGATGAAAAGTCTCAACTTAAGAAAAATCATCCATTACAGTTTTGACACAAAAATTTTGCAACTGAAAATAATTATAATTTTGAAAAAAAGATCATGGTGTACAGAAATCTTTGGGACAAAAATTTTCTCTAGACAACATAATATGAAGTAAAGATATATAGATTTCTTTTATCTTCATTTTACTCCTACCATTTTCATTAGTCTTATAACTTTTGCACTTTCTCGTACAGGGTAAAAAGACAACATATGGGATGCTTACAGTAAGAAACAATTATTTGTATAGAGGAGTTGAAGGAAAAATATTGCTACAAAGTTAATCCCATCTTTTACTATTAATTGAAAGTTAATTCTAATAGAAAAAGGTAAATCTTGCTTCATCGTCCAAGTACAAGAGAGAGTTGTATTTCAACCAATATTAGCATAAGGCCAAACCTTTCTCCATGCTCCAAGTATAAGGTTTAGCCTCACTTCACCCTCCTGGTTTCTATCTTTTAAGAGCAAGGGTAGACACACATTACCCTCTGGAAAAATCCTAGTCACATAATAATAATGGAACAGACAGGTTAAGACTCTACCTCAAGATTGAAATACACTTCTAAGTTTGAGAATCTTCCAAATATGAGATGAGGAACTTGTCTCGAAAACCCAAGACTTGATCTCAAAGATGCAGAATTTTTGTAAAGCATTGAAGCAAGAGTGACCTCCTCAAGATAGAAGGGAAGTGCTCCTTTCAGTGCTCTCGACATCATGTTCATGATGCCCTATACAACCCGCATTGGATGCCACATTTAATGTGGAAATCACTCAAAGTATTCTAATGCTTAGAGCAATTCTCCTATCCTCCTGGCTAAGTAAGATAATTTACCCCGTTGGATACAAAGAGAAAGCATACATGTCAAATTATAAGGATGAGTTCCGTAACTCTAAAGAAGTCTAGAGTCAGGTTTATCTGGTAGTCTACCGTATATAAACTTGGCTCAAAATCCTAAAGGATTGGGAACATAAACTTTGGGAATGGTCCTTTAGACGGCTTGTTAAATTTGCCTAGCTGACCACTAGACTCACTCCCTCCCCCCTTTTATTTTGCCTTCTTCCTACTTCATCGCCAAGACAACACAAAAATTCCACTTCCAAAGCACCTTCTTGCACACTTTCACTTGAATTTTTTCATACAACTCCCTTGAATCACATCCCCAACCCTCTCGTTCATTGCTAGAAAACATGTTTAATGACATCCCCAAATTGATCAAATTCTTCCAAAAATTACTTAAGCCCCACTAAGCAAGCATCCAGCAACTATGCATATGTTGAGCATGCATTAGCATGCCACACACCTGTGGGTATGTGATTAGTAGATGCATACCTACAGTAGATATGTTGTTGGCTTCATTTCCCATCACATGGAAAACCCTTTTCGCTCCGCTTAGCCTTATCCCCCTCTAGGGGTATTTTAGTGATAGGTTCTATGGGAAGTGGACGGTCCTATTTGGTCAAATATCTAACGATAAACTCCTATGTTCCTTTCATTACGGTATTTCAGAACAAGTTCCAAAAACTGCTTAGCAACAGTTATTTCCGAATGTTGGGGTGAACCAAAAAAGTCTGGGTCAACCCGAATCTAAGTGTTGGCTAGGTAAGCAGCCTCTGCCCTTCCATCCCTTAGATAGAGAGGGAGGGCAGAGCTTTTGGTTTTTTCATGTTATCAAAGAGTTGAACAATGAAAATAGAAGGCGAGTGCCTGATCGAATTGATCAGGTCATGTAGGAACAAGGTTCAAGTCTACCAGTCATATTTGGACTGCGCTTCAACCATATCAACTATACTTGAACTGTTAGATAATCATAGTCGATGCTAACATAGCCGTTCCCATCGCTATTACAAAACCGTACGTGAGATTTTCACCTCATACGGCTCCTCAAATATCACAAATAAATCTAAGAATATTTCGCTATTATTTATCTTGATATTTTAAATTAAATTTGATTCAGATAAGAATACAAAAAGGTGATCCATTTTTTCATTTAGAAAAGGACATAATTTCGACCTAAAATGAATAAGATTATGTTAATTGATTAATGTGATGCTCAGCCTAACCTTTGAGCTAAGCAGGCTCATATAACATCCATTTTATATGCATAGGAATTCAATAAACTATTAGAATCTTAGTTATTAACTCTTATTTATCATCTATTCATAATCGATATGAACATATAAAAGAATAGAATTTCAAATAAACAGTGAATATTATAGAACAAAAAGATTAATATAGCAATATAGAATTTCGATTTATTTATCACTAATACAATTTGAATATTATAAAATTCAATATATAATTTCTTATTAGATTAGATAGTCAATATTTTGAGTTTTAGATAGTTAAATTTTTCATTTTTTGAATTCAAATGACATTTGAAATTCTTTTTACTACACTTCTATAAATATTATTTGATTCTATATCATATATTTCTAATTAGGAATAATTAGTTCTAACTAATGAGATACTCTCCGTTTTCATTTATAAAGATATAAATAGTAAAGGCAAAAATCAAGACGACAAAAAAAGAATCAACCATTCAAGTCTTCAAAATTGCATATATGTATTGGAAAGGTGACAGGGATATATATATATATATATATATATATATATATATATATATATATATATATATCTAGGATATATATATATATCTAGGATATATATCCATGTATATTGAATTGCGGATACAGAAATGATAAAATCATATTGGGTTGGACCAAATAGGGGTCTCCTATAGAAGATAGGTAAGAAAAGAAAACACTTTTTTGAGATAGAAATCGGTATCTAATGAATTCAGCGATTTTAGTATAAATGAAAGAAAAAAAGAAACGACATCACAATGAAATTCTAATCTCAAAACAAAAGGTAAAGGGCCATTATAAAAATAGTCGTCTGAGTAGATGTTGAGTGTGTCTTGTATATTTTATTTTGTTGCACATTGGTTTGGGAAGGGATTTATCCTTCTTTTGAGTGTTATAAATTAAGAGCCTTAGTGAAGGTTATGGATAAACCAAGTCAAGAGAGTGTTAGTGGGTTATAGGGCCTAAATAGCCAATTATACCTTTTGATTATATTTTAGACTCTTTAACACTTTTCTTATTTTTATATCAAGAGCCCATTTTGTACTTTTGTATATCACTTTTAGTATTTGTTTGGTATTAACCAAGAGAAGGAATTGGATCTTTTAGGGCCTTTATTAAATTAAGGCTTTCCTAGATTTTTAGGATGTTTGTGGTGTTTTATTTTGGGTTCTTTTGGGTTTGTGGGACTTTTTCTAAATTTGTATTTCTCTTATTAAGTTAATGGATTTATCCTCTTTCGCCCGTGGATGAATAATGTAAATATTTATTTCCATTTTGTTTATATGTTTCTCTTTGTTGTCTTTGTTATTATATTCAAGGGCTTGTTAAGTTATTTCAACAAATTATCGAGGTTCCGTTCTTAACAACAGATTTACTTGTTTGGATTTTTCCTTCCCATGGAATTAGTAGCTACTTATCCTCCCAAATCATAATTGACTTCCCATCACCTACTATTTTTTCAGTCTAGATTTTAGAGGTTTTATTGCCAGATTTACACTTTACTAAAACTAAGATGTAGCATGAGGGATGTTTGATGTGAATAAGGTAGAGTTAGGATAATATTTTGCCTTGAGAACTTTACTAGCTAATAGATTTGGATTTGTCAGAAATCTCCAAAGTTGCTTTTCTAACCAAGCATCATTAAATAGTTGAATATTCTGAAACTCAAATTATCTTCTTCTTTTTTTTTTAACTACAATCATGACCATTTCATCCAAAGCATTCTATTCTCATCTTTTTCCCCTACTAGAATTTAGTCATAACACTATTGATCTCTTTGCACAGCTTTAAAGCAATTTTAATAAAGACATAACATAAGCAAGATTGTCATGGCCACAGATTTCAATGATATTTGTTTCCCAACTGGATTCAAAAACCTGATTTTCCTGTTATGTATTTTCTGCTTTACCCTAGCCCTAGATTTTACCTTGAGGGACACATTTGACACTACCTAGGATAGAACATATACCTTCCTTGCACGCAGAACTTGTATTCCAAGGTACTCATAACTATATAATTTATTCAGGTTTACCAGTTGTTCTATAGCCATTTCATTGACATCATCTTCTTTGCTTCCTGTCCTATGGCTTTACAAAATATAATGGCATCTTCAACATAAAAAAAGGTGAGAGATCATAGGACCATTCATGCATATTCTAAAACCATACCACTATTGTTTGAATTTTTGTTGATTTGAGAAAAAATCATTTTGGAGTTCTAAGGTGTAGAACAATCTCTAATGGCATGGTTTTTATATTCACTCCCAACCCGGAGTGTGACATATATTCTCTCGACTTCTGCAAGAGACTATACTTTGCAGTCCCTCAATTTCAAGAGGCCATATTTGTAGTCTCTCAACTGGTGCCGGAGGCTATACTTTGTACTCCTTCAATTTCAATAGGCCATATTTTATTTCCCTCAACTCGGACAGGAGACTAAACATTGTACTCCCTTAAATTTAACAGGCCATATTTTATATTGCTTTCAAGTCTAATAAATAAATATTGATTTGAGACTCGAAGATAAGTGATGATGCCTCAAGTGTACATCTCATAAATGTTGAACGTGTCAATATTTATACGGTGGATCTGGACAAGCCCAAGGAATCCAAGTACAATGCGCAAACGTATATATTCCCTAACAATCAAGGACAAGGTAATTTCTTTCAACTCATGAATTCATTTCGAATTACAATTCAACACACATAAGTTACATCATTGTACTATTTTGAACTCTTTTCTTGACTTTAAGCACTAATTTAATTAGGCTCTCAATTACATATTATTCTCTTGAGTTAAGCATTGATTTAATTAGCCTCTTCGATGATACAAGTCACATTATTTTAAGTTTATAATAGGTATTGAAGATCTGATCAGATGCTCGAAGTTTGTACAAGAGGCTTGCCTACCTGCAATCTTACCCTTGCTTATTTTTAGAGAAAAAGACTAATTTAATTTCTTATATTTAGGGTATCAATTATTTTTTTGATCCTTTATTTATTTCAAAGACCAACATACTCCTGGACTTTAAAAAAAAATTAACTATGCATATAACGATAATTGAGAATAAACTAACAGGATCATTAATAACACATCTATTACAAGTTAACGTCCATGTGATTCCATGTGATAATCCCGTGACTTACACCATTACTTTATCAATGATTTCCATCAAAAGTTTTAAATTGGTTAATTTCTATAAAAATAAGACACAAAAATAATCTATTGTCATAGATAAGGGATCAGATTGGTTAATACCCTCAAAATAAACAGACTAAATTGGCTTCTTTTTTTTTCCAATTTTTTATTATATTATTCCTATACACAGTGAATTTAAAAAGCTAGATGTCATACGCGACATTATTTTGTTCCCTCTCTACCCTTCCTTTCCTTGGCAACTTACACTAATCAACTTGCTCTCATTAACATCACCCGACTACCATCATCATCATCGTCGTCGTCCTGGTATGGCCATTTTCACCGCCGCACCACCGTCAGTATAAAACACATGACCAGCCATCACCACCCGCCATCACCACCATCACACAACAAAACGAACCCACCACCAATACAAAAACATCATCACTATTAAATCAGCCACCAATACAAAAAAACATCACCACTAAATTAGTTGGAGGCAAGAGAAGAAAGGATGAGAGAAAAGCAAGGAGACTAGCGAAACAAGTCTGAGTTTTACAGAAGTGTATATCTGGTGCTGCTTGTTTGCATAATGACACGAGCAAAGACAGTCAACACAAGATGAAAGAAAAACAACCAAGGAGAAAGAAAAGACGAGCAAGAGAAGACGAAGCATTATTACAGTAGGATTTTAGGCAATCACATCTCCGAAGCTCAACTCTAAGATGTTCCTGGATATCCTGCCATGAAAAGGCCACAAAAAGTTTCAAAACAACATATCCCAATTTTTGATTTGCATAAATGATTTCTATAATATCTGTTAAGTCTCTAATTCTGGTCTCAGAAATTGCAATTTAGCATAGGCTCATTTATCAACAGAGGAGAAAGGAAGAGAACCATTTAGAGGCCCACCACAATGGCAATCCCATTATCATCGAAATAGTAATTTATGAGTCAACTATATGTTCCATTACAAAAAACTAGCGAACAACTGAAATAAATATTTGGTACATGCCACTAAAGTTCCCAACCAGAACCCCTAGAAAAGGAAAATTCATTAGAAAGAAAAGGAAAATAACTGGAAATCGAAAAAGTACTACAGTGGCCTGGTGCACTGCATTTGTGTTTAAGGTCAATAATCCATTCTCCAAGAAAGGCACAAGTATGTTTATGGCAATTTACTCTTTGTAGGTTAAACATCTAGAAGAAGGTTGACTGAATATGAACCATGTCAGGTAAACAGAAAATTATATGGTGGCTGGGGAATTTTTCTGTGGCAGTTATTGAAGCCTAAAGATTTATTAGTCATAACATAAAGTCAAGAAACACTTTCAGAAACATCCAATTATCTTTGTCAAACAATGCAACGCCATTCAGGCCTCTATGACTTTAGTCCCTAATCCTAACTATGTAAGTTGTGTCCAAAAGTAGACTGAGATATTTCCTTTTTTTTCTACACACATAGAACCACCAGATCTATTTTATTTTTTTAAAAAACACTTGATTGCCAAAGTAAGAAATATAAAGTGTAAAAATGCAGCATTGCCCTAAATGAGTAGCGCTTCTGTATGTAGTCAGTTATTATTATATGCTTTATATCCTATCTATTTCCTGTAATATGATGAAAATGATCAAGTTATCCAAAAAAAAAAAAGGGATGGGGATGGGACTTCAAATGGTGGAGGAGGTAACAGAAACACTGCACACCTGTTCAAGAGGAGCTGAGCAGATTTTGTATGTCTTTCTGCAAAACAAAATCAGGAAATGTCAGAAGTATGCTGACAATTAAGCATTTTTGTGTTCATTATTGGCACAAGTCTAACACTTCCAGTAAAGTGACATCAGGAAGTCATTTTAGCTGCTCTCATGATTTAGTAATTTCAGGGAGCAAAGACGGAAGATAAGAAAAAGGCCAAGGATAAATTCTGTTGAAGCCTACCTCAATTTGAAGAGGTGATGTCCTAGGAGCATATCGCTCCACCACCTTTCCTTCTTTGTTTACCAAAAACTTCGTAAAATTCCATTTGATGGCATCAACAAGCAGACCACCTTTTTCTGATTTTAAGAACTTGTAAAGCGGAGCTGCATTCTTTCCATTCACGTCAATCTGGCAACATTTCAAGAAAAGAGAAGTTAAAAGTGGGACCGATTCCCTCTCGAAAAAGCATTATAACTCTACCATTCATAGCCAGAACGTTAACCATACGGGCTATATTATCAAAATGTGAGAACTAGGTTAAAGCTTGACATCTTCTTTATAATAGAAGTTGAAATGCAAGCTTGTGTGGATAGCATTCTCACACCAGCACCATTGTTGGTTAAACTTGTAGTATATCATTACCCTTGATGAAAGTTCATTGGTGTAAATGAAAATAAAAACAAGGCATTCCTGTCTTTGCTAATGGTTTTTCAGGCCCATGGGAGGCCTTTTTTGCTCTTTGAAGGGGGGAAATAATAGTATCTTTGAATATTTACAGTCAGGCCATAAGAAATCCAATTAAGTCTTTCGCTAAACAAAATTACCTTTTCAAATATTGGGAATTCAGCTTTAAACCTAGTGCAAGCCGTTTCCTGGATCTCGTCATTAGTTCCTGGTTCTTGCCAAGCAAATTGATTGCAAGGAAATGCTAAAATTTCAAAACCTGAGAGTAAATTCATCGTGTTTTAGGATCTCTGTACTAATAGGTATAAGTTGAGCAGACAAATGGATAACACACCTTGATCTTTGTATTTCTCAAACAAAACATTCAGCTCTTTGTAGTTTGATTCTGTTAAGCCACTGAGAGAAAATGAGAGTGTTAGATTACTGTTTAAACAGAAATTTTTCGTAAGTGAAATTTTAAGCTCAACAAAAAAATTAAACTTGCAGTGAAAACTTAGAGCTTATACTTTAAACATGAAAACCTGTACCCGTTCACCCCCACCCCCAAAAAAAAAAAAAAAAAAAAGGGGTAGAAGAAGACTACCAAGACACAACACAAGCATCTTTGCATAGACATGTCAAAGCTAAGAAACATGCAAATTAACTTCAAGCAGTTTGCTTAGGGATCAATTTCTCAAGTATTTTTGCTCCATATTCCTATAGACAACTTAATGGCAATTTCTACAATTCACAAAAATTAGACTTGCACCGAATTTTCTTATAAGCTTTCTATACCTGTAAGACGAAGTATAATCACATAGGTAATAGAGAATAAGAAGTATGGAATGCATCTAAACTGATAATCCCACAAAATTTTCTAGGGAATCTATTCCCCAAGGATTCTCAATAACAATTCTTTCTGAAAACAATGAAGTGACAACTTGTTTAAACATGCAAGTCCTTGCTAACTAGAAGAATGGACTGATTGATCTTCTACACGATACCTTGAAAAAAAAATTAAACAGAGGCCAACCATATAAGTTTGGTGAATGGTGTGAAGGGTTGAGACAACAGACTGCTAATTCTGGTCAATGGCAAACACTAAGTGGAAGAGCCATGGGCTCCCATCCCTAGCCCTAGCACGAAGATGTCTAATAGTTTCTGTATTTGAAAAACTTGCGGAAATTTAAAACCATCCCTCCCAAAAGTTGATCCTTATACACAAAGAGATGTGTATAAGAGCCTTCCCCTTATACACGAATCAGTATTCTAAAATTACACAAGTAATAGCAAATGGCAAGGCACTATCTCACAGCTACAGCTAGCTGTCTAACTGTGTTCAGTAAATCGTAAGTACCTGTGCTGAATTCCTTTTCTAAAACACTGGTTGCCGACCAATTTAATTTTTAGATAATAATCAAAGTGAAAATTTGACACATTACAACTAAATACTTGAGGAAAAAGCAAAGTGAAGTTGGAACAAGAATCTGTTAAAAATATAGGTCTGCAATCAGTTTCAGCCTAAATGAACTAATGCAACTTCTGAAGAATATATATTCACTACTATCTGCAATCTCTATTATCATCCTGATCTGAAGGGCATCCTATCGACCAAAAATTGCTTCACAAATGCAAAGAGCAACTAGTCAGTTTTGAATCCAAAATGCCCAATTTGTTTTTAACTTCACACTTCGGATTCCAAACTAGACATGATAGACATGTAGCTCACAACTGAGACAGTGAGGAAAATTGATACTGAATACATTCGATTTAACGTCCTTGAGTTTTCTGTAAAAGAAAATTGATACTATATAATTGAGAAAAAAGATACTGCACAAGGAGCCACATGTCTCACCTCAATTCTATCAATAGATTGATCTTACGACAGGAACTATAGGAGATATAATGTAGAGATATGATGGTAGCTGTCATTTTCTTGCAGAAACTTTACTAAGTAGTAAGCTGTAAAGCCAATTTCTTCTCTACCTTGTGAGAGTATCTAAAAGTGAAACTGACCAGCAGTGATATTTCTGACATCTAGTTAAGATTCATCAGTTATCTTGCAACTTTCACACAGACAATCTGGGATAATATTAGTGCTGATTTGAACTTCAGAAATTCTTAATCTAGTCATCCATTGCATCTATATCTAGCTTTAAGTATAGAGTATATTATTTGCATATCTTCATGAGCCAACACAGCTCCATAGCATCCATCAAGGAAATGGTAACTAAATCAAAAAATGTAAAGGAAGTCCAAAAGCTCTGCAACAATTTAAGTCCAAGAATAGGTTTTTTAGCTTTAAAGGATTCGTATCGTCCTTCAATTATGTTTCTAGAAGAAAAAATAGGCATAAGTATTTGAACCAAAGTTCTAACATGCCATTGACAAAGATAAAAAGTAAATTAAGGGATATTCCCAAGAAGACATCGGCAATGCAATTACCATTTCGAAGCAACATTCACAACAAGAAGAACCTTGCCTCTGTAATTGCTAAGGGGCACATCATTTCCACGAGCATCCTGCAAGTCAATTCAATAAGAAGATCAAGATTGGTACGTAAACTGAATGCCATGACATCTAATTGGAAACTAGTCACAGCAATAAAAAGAATATCTAACCTGCAAAACATGTGGATACCAAAAGCAACTAACTCTCAGATTACAGAACCTCAAGCACTAAATTTTTCAAAAGGACAAAAACCACTTTTCCATCTATTTCTTTTTAGCTTCCCACTTACTATCTAACCTCTCAACCGCGCATAATTGGCATCAGAAGTGTAGAAAATTATATCTAATTTACTTTCTACAACTATAGTCCCAACACAGTGCTTAAAAATTTTGACCACTATTAGTATTAACTTCAAACTACTTCTGGCACTCACTGTCTTGCCTCCAACTATACTTCCAACCATAAAGTATAAGAAAATTCTAAAGTCCTTTCTAGAATTATGCCGTTGTGTTTACAGTATAATAAATTGTGTTTTAAAAATTTGTACAGTAAACGGATGGTTCGTACTTCCCCCACCCCACTCCTCCCTTTCTTTTTCCTGTGTGGTTTTCAATCACATAACCAATAAAATAGCATACTCATACACCAGTAAGCATAGTAACTATTAGAGACTAAAAAAAGTACACCATCAGCATTCAACCAACCACCAACAATCATAAAAAAAATAAAAAATAAAAAACTAGTTAGTAAAAATATGAAACTATAAAGTCCAGCAGAAATAAAGACCATATGAAATTCAAGAAAGCCGAAAATCAAGTTCATATTGTAGTACAAGTTCAGTTCTGGGAAAAGAGAAAAAAAAAAATTACCTTGACAGTAAAATCATAAATTGACTTGGGGGATTCCTCAATAGCAGCCATATTTTGAGAAGAAAGAAATGATGGGTTTTTGAAGAAAACGAGAAAGAACGCAAGAGCAAGAAATAGAAGAGAAATCCAGTTGGTGAAAGTGAAACTCCACAAATTCATATGGTATATTGCCTTTGATTTTGTTTCTTTTCAATTTAAATTAATGCTATTATGGAATATAATCCACTAGTTTTAGTTGGCACATTCAATGGAAAAGATACTGATTGATATGATACTATAGAGTATGGACAAAATTCATTTGGTTTAAAGCATTAAATTCCATTTATAATTATAATAAATAATAATTCAATGGCCTTCACTCACCGGTCTTTTTTTTTTGCTTAATACATTTTTTCACTCACCAGTCACCTCTGAACAGTCTCATATATTTCTTTAGGGAAAATCGCCAAAATAGTCCCTCAACTTTTGTACTTTAGTCAGAATAGTCCCTCAATTTTCTTTTTAGCCAGAATAGTCCTTCAACTTTTTTTTTAGCCAGAATAGTCCTTTAACTTTTATTTTTTAGCCAAAAAAGTCCTTTTATGGTGTAGTCACTAGGGGTGTTCATAGTTTGGTTTAACCGAACAAACCGGCCGAACCAATTTAGTTTGGTTTTCGGTTTTCGGATAAACTGAATAGAAAAGATTGATTATATGGTTCGGATTTGGTTATTGAAAATAAAATATCGGATTACCGAATTACCGAACTTTTAGCTTTATTAGTTTTAATTTTAATTTTTTAGTAACCCTGAATTTCATGTACCATTCATTCAACACTTTGATACTATTTTTCTTTGTTATTTTTTAGTTTCTAGTGTTAGTTTTAGTAGTTTTAAGTTTTTGTTTATTAATTTGAGTAGTTTAATATTTAATTTTATACTTAATTTTTAAATTAACTAGTGAACTTTGGTTAATCGGATAAACCGAAAAAAAAAGTTTGGTTAACCAATCAATCGAAAAAAAGTTTAGCTCGGATTTGGTTTCAATTTTCTTGTACCGAAATACCGAAATACCGAAATTTTTTTACCGAATTACCGAAAAACCGACCGATGAACACCCCTAGTAGTCACCACAATTTTTTTTTTTTTTTTTTTATAAATTTCACATGAAAGGATTATCTTGGCTAAAAAATAAAAGTTGGAGGACCATTTTGGCTATAAAAAAAGTTTAGGAACTATTTTGGCTAAAATAAAAAAGTTTAAGGACTATTTCAGCGATTTTCCCTATTTCTTTCCAAGGAGTTTTGTTTGTGAAACGTGTGAAACTGTACCAGGATAAACAAAGAATGGTATATGGGATTAAATAGATGGATTTGATAGATTTAATTTGAAATTTAAATTTATAATAAATTAATTAATTTAATTATAATTTTAAAATTTATTAGTTAAAATGTGATTTTAATTGTTAAATAAGTGTATTTAAAATTTATTCAAATTTCATATTATTTCAAATCTATCTAATTCATATCCATCCATCCATCCAAAAAAAAAATGAATTGTGATAAACTTAAAACCAGCTTCTATTTTTCGTATGTAAAAATAGGGGTAAGTAACACTTTGCCCCCCACGCTAGAGAGTAATTACAGTTTGCCACCTTGAATAAAAAAAAAAAAAAAAAGGGTAATTTTTCCCTTAAGTTAACAGCATCCATGATTTCTAATTAGGATTGGAAAATGTGAATGACAAAATGGCAAGTCGATCCTTATAATTTATAACACTTTATTTCCTAAATTTAGGTGTAGTAACATTTACCCTTAAATTAAAAAATAGTGTACATTTTGACCCAAAAAATTAGTTATATTAAAATTAAATTTGTAATTTTTCATGGAGTACAAAAAATGCCTAATATTATCTTCTTTTCACAACCATAAATTCCATTTTCTTTTTGTCTCAAAACACTAGGAGCCTTGCATTGATAGGCCTTGTATATATAACTAAAAAAAGAAAAAATTTAACAGAATTTTAGACTCAGGAACACATTCTTTGAATTTAGAGGCCATTCATCAAAATTCAAAAGTTTTTTTAGTGCCAATTTTTTAATTTATTTTTAATATTGTTAAATGCGTTTTTAAATATTTGTAATCTTTAAAACCGATATAGTATATTTTTAAATTTTGACAAATTTTTAACCATTTGCATGCTTTCTAAAGTAGCTTTCGCCGTAGATTTTCTAGAAATATTGTATAAATTTCCTATGTATCAGTATAATTTTTTGCACAAAATTTGTTAATTTTTTTAATTATTTTGATATTATTGTTGAACTTTAACGTTTTTTTGACACAAACTGGTAACATGATTCCCGAAATGACATCTTTGGTGGAAGTCTCAATTTGTGATTTTTCTATTATTGTGTTTGGATTTATGGATTTGATAAAATTTTTAAAATCTATTCATTTGTTAGAAAGATTTGTAAAATTAAAATGGATGAATTTCAAATTCACCCAAATTAGAAAGGTATTTGAAATCTTTCATTTCACACTTTTTAATTTGAACTGAATTGAAATTCATCTATTCTAACCTTACAAATTCCTTCAAAAATGGATGAATTTCAATTTTTTCTCAAATACATCAATCCAAATACTACCTATAAGTTTTTGTGTTACAAAAATATATATATCGTATAACTTCCATGATTTTTGAACATCCCCAAGTAATTTATAATTTTATATTTTTGGTCAAACTAGTGAAAATTGTATTATTAGATACAATTTAGGTCAAGTATCTATCATATTTATTCACTCTATGAAGATACCCGTTGTCGATTTACTTCGGTAGTTTTTTCCTAATGGTTCTTTTTAATAATTGGCGGTATAAAAAAAAGAAAAAATATATTTTTTGCTCCTATGTCGCTTTAGTATGGACATTTCAACCATTAAACTAACTTTTCTTGGTTGAATTGATATAGTAAACATCTAGCTATTTTACAGGAGTAAAATGTATATTTTTTTAATTTTAGTGTGCAAAATGTAATTACCCCAAGTTAGGTGGCCAAGTGCTGCATTCTCTTTCTCACAAGCACCAGCCGAGTTCGCCTCATCAGTTGGAACAAACTCCATGATTGGGTCTCTCATTTTTAAAGCAGTTACTGCTGCATTTTCTTTCTCCATAATTGCAACAGCTGCTGCGTTTTCTTCCTCCATGAGTGCAGCTGCAACTCCTTGGCAGTGGGAAGACGTGACAGATTTGGGGTTTTCAAAGATGGAGTGTTGAGCTGCGAAATTATCATATGCAGTTGCAAGGTCCCTCCCATGGCCAAGTTCAACCACAAACTCATCCCTTTGAGCCGTCCCAGCTGCACATTCTTAGGAAGAAGTAGTGTCAATGACGAACTTATGAACAGTGGCCACGTCGACAACATTCTCTTGAGCAGCAGTGATGCCAAGGGAAAACTTCATGGCAGCTGTAGCTCCAATCTTGCAATCATTTTGCACTTTTGTAGGAGTAGTTTGAGCTGTCAACAGCTCCAACTTTACCGCAGTAGAAGACTTATAAGTAGCAACAAGAGCAACAACATTTTTTCGAGCAACGAATATAATGTCTTTTTCACCATACAAGCTATTGCTGCATTTTTGCTCCCTTGGTGAGTGGCTATGACTATGTCTTGATCTTTGTATCTCCCTTTATTAATCACAGCTTCCATCAACTCACTCTTTATCTTTTCACTCTTGTCCTCTCTCTTTTTTTCTATCCTTTCATTCTTCCTTATTATTTTTTCTTTTATCCATCTCAGTCTTCAAAAGCAATTTCCTAGTCCAAAATTCCTACTTCACAAATCAAATAATATTCAAATCCATTAGGATGGCAGTAACGGGTTATGAGCTTCATTTTATTATCCTATGATCACATGTGATCCATACACATTTCCAATTTATGAAATCTTCAAGCCAAAAGCTACTTATATCATTGGGGTGTTAAGTTACTCCACCAAAGTTTTTGGAAACAAGGAATATATTAAAATTGAAAAATGCACACAATGTGTTTGACAAAATGTCAAAGAGAAAAATGAAGAGAGAGAAAATAAAAAAAAAGGAGGAAGTACAAGTATGTACTTACTTGGTAAATGACTTGAAAAAAAGGCAAGATAATCTTGAAGTTTTGTATGTGGGTTTGGATCTTGGGTGTAATGGGTAATAGTGGAATGTTGGACTTTGGGTGTAGGAAGTTAAGGGTGAAGTGTTTTAGGTAGAATGTTAAGTATTAAGTATTGGGGTAAAGGTAGAGTGTTTAAGGTGGAGAGTTAAGTGATGGGTGTAGGGGTAAGGATAGAGTGTTGAGTATTGACGTAAGGTGGAGTGTTAAGGAAATACCCTGGCCGTATCGCCCTCGAACGCACACTAAGGCATTAAAATAAAATGATTGGCCTTAGTGTCCACTATTGCTTTCCGATGCACCATATTAAATTAATTGTCCTTATTGCCACAATTACATTCTAAATCACTTATTTGAAATTGTTATCAGTACTCCCTATAGTTTCCTAGCCTGGCTTAAGGTTATATTAATTTGCCTTAGTACCCGTAATTACCTTCGGAGGCACAAAATTAAATTTAATGGCCTTAATGCCCACAATTGCCTTGAACATGAAACAATTGTCCTCCTAATAATTGCCTTCGAAAAATATACTATATCGGTTTTAAAGCCCCAATTGCACACTAAGAAATTAAATTAAATCAATTGGCCTTAGTGGCAACTAGTGCTTACAACACATTCAGTTAAATCAATCGATCGTAATGTCCACAATCGCCTTATGAGGCATTAAATTAAATTAGTCATCCTAATTGCCACAGTTACCTTCTAAAACACTAAATTCAATACTAGAAAATCTACGCTAATTGACCTTAGTTTCGGCAATTTTCGACTAAGGAATAAAATTAAATTAATTTCCCCAAGAATAAAATCTAAATTTTTAAATTTTTTATTTCCACCAAATTCTTATTAACTCAAGTCAAACCCTCATTGGCTCCAGCTAAAAAAATTTTCGAGTCTATTCAAGACGCAAGTCAGAGATTATTGTACTACTATTAGCTCTTGCAAACTCGACTTGAGAGTGGAGAGCAAGTGATGATGCCAAAAAATACCATCCAATAGTTTGCAAATATGTGGCCGGACAGTCAAAGTGGTCAAACATACTGGAGCATATTTTGGCAATTTTTATTTAAAATTAAATCATGAAGATATTCAATACATTCAAGGGCCTCATAGGCCCAATAATTATTCCTAATCCCGTGAACTGTTCAAACCCATCCTGAAAGAGTATAAATAGTAAGTTGGAAGGTAAACAAAGGGATTCAATTTTCATTCTCTCAACTCCACACTTTACCAATTATAGTTCTCATATTTACTCTCAATTTTCTTTCTATCACCAATTCTAACTTGAGCGTTGGAACTTCCCTCAGGGAACATAGCCCCGCCACTCTTGATATGGTTACTGGTTTCCCAGAACGTGGGTACACGCGAGCGATTTGCCATAGCTTTGAAGTATCGAGACAACTAAGGACTTAGACTAGGATGCTTTATTGTGGTTCTATACTTTTTTCACTTATCAACAGAATGCATATTTGGTTGTTGGAATGTTTAGATGCTATTTTGTTTCTAGCTATTTTGTTTTATTTGGTTGAAATTAGAATATATCAACGAGACAAAGCATTAGCAACAACATTATCCTTTCCTTACTTGTACTGTACGACATAAGGAAATATTTCAATGAATTCTAACCAATGTGCATGGCGTCGATTTAACTTACCTTGACACTTCAAAAATTGCAATGACTCATAGTCCGTTCAAACTATAAATTCTTTAGATCACAGATAGTGTTTCTAAATTTGCAAGGCTCGCACCAAAGTGCAGGTGGGTATATTAGAACTCCTTTGTCATATGTTGAGTAGTTTAATTCACCTCCACTCAACTTTTCACTAAAGTACACAATTGGGTCTTTATCTTGCATCAAGATAGGCACCTATACCCATACCAGAAGCATCATATTCTACTTCAAAAGTTTTAGAGAAATTTGAAAAAAGTAAAACAAGATCAGTAGACAATTTAACCTTTAGTGTCTAACTGCATTTAAAACCAAATATGGACTTTTTGAATGGTTAGTCATGTCTTTTGGTTTAACAAATGTACCAAATACTTTTATGAGATTAATGAACTATATTTTGCATGCATTCATTAGGAAATTTGTTGCGGTATATTTTGATGATATTTTGATATACAACAAATCCTTAAATGAATATCTTGCGCACGTACATCTAATACTTGAAACTCTAAAAAAAGAACAACTTTACGCTAACATTGAACAAAAGTACTAGAATTGAAGAACACAAGAAACTTGCACAAGAACAAATGAAAGCTTGACAATAAACGAAACCCGAGAAACCCTAATCGGTAAGGGTTTTGTTCATTTTTTTTTTTTGACTAAAACTCAACAAGAACAGCAAGAAACAATTTCAAGATGTATGAAATACAAGAAAACAAATGTGTTTTAGGTAACCCAAATCTGTGATGCTATTATGATGCGAACCCCACAATTAAACTAACAGGACTCGGAATTGAATTGCGGAACCAAGATTGCCCTAAAGACACGACCCACAAGATTAAATCATGAAATTATGGAAGGTAAAATAAAGGATTCTGAATTTCATTCTCTCAACTCCACACTTTACTAATCCTTACTCTCATTCTACTCTTAATTATCTTCCTGTCACCAATTTGACTTGAGCGTCGAAACTTTTTTCTGGGGGACATAGCCCTGCCGTTCTTTTTATTGTTGCAGGTTATCGATTCGTGGGTTCGACGTATGTTAATATCTTTGCTTTGGAGTATTTTTGTAATTGGATTTTGGACTTTAATTTTTATATTTTGGTGTGAAAATCATCTGATCGTTTTCACGCATCAACACATAGCATACTACTATGAATCTAGTTATTTGAAACAAATGTACGTAGATAGTATAAATTGAAACTTCACCTTATGTGAGTTTAAGTAATTGTTTAATTTAACTTTTAAACAGATTTTTAGTTCAAATATTATGTACATAATTGTGTTTATTTTGGTTTGTTGTTTGAAATTCGTTTTTCTTATGAGATAATATGACAAAATTTTTCTTTGTTCAAATATACGTAATTGAGCTTGTTTCATGTTGGAGATTGTATGTATCTAAGTTATAACATAATCTAGTTCGGGTTTTCATTATATAAAATTAATTAGTTGCTTTATTTGATATATGGTTTGAGGTACATTTATAGATATTGATATTATTAATAATTCTAGCTAATTGTGTGTTTGTTAAGTTGGTTAAAAAAGCGTAATTCTAGACTGCGTAAAAACGGTAGTGGAGTGTCAAAATTATTTGCTTTTCATAAAACATTGGCATGCATTCACATCATGCATACGTAGCACTTTTAGAAAACCATTTTGTATATTTGCATAGATATGAGAGTGGTATAATGTAAAAAACCATGTTCAGATTGTATGACATTTCTTTCATATCATCTTAGTTTTAGACAATGCACCAACTCACAAATAGAAACTATGCATTTATTAGCATTGAGTACTCAGTCTAGCGAATCAACCTGTAGATAGATAGCCAAACATTTTAGTGTTTCATTAGATCTTCACTTCATTAATTTTCAAATACTTGATCCAATTTTTTTTTTTTTTGGACATACATTAAGCAAACTAGGGTTTTAAATTAAACAGAATTGAAAAGCACTAAGACATGCCTCCCTCCCCGTCTACAGGATTAGGGTAGTAAGGCACCCCCACCAAGCCAAGGAAATTCACCAGTGAAGAGGAGTCTAATTCTAATATGTAATGTTTGGATCGATAAATTTAATGAATGATATGAATTCACCCATTTATTAGAGAAATTTGTAAAAGTTAAAATGACTTGAATTTCAAATCTGTCTAACATAAAAATTATATAAAATATTTCTTTTATACGTTTTAATTTAGATAAATTAAAAATTCAACAATTTTAACCCTAAACATTACTTCAAGAATTAATAAATTTCAAATATTTCACTAAATCTTTCGATCCAAATCCAGTCATAAGGTTTTTCTCCGTATCAAACAAATGGAAGCAAGAAGCTCACCAGGGAGTATATAATGCCTCAAACGAAAGCTTCGCAACACCAACAATGAGAAAGTCAAGAGTATGGAAAAAGGAGTTCCATGTTCCCAACAATAGGTTCACAGCAATCCATGAGTATGATTATAGGCCAAGTGTTGAGTATTGACGAGGGGTCAGGCCATTCTTGCATGGTGATGGACCAGTGCCTTGGACCTTGTGGTACTGCTTTATTAAGCCACATCACTGAGTGATGTGTCTCTAACCTTATTGTTCTTGAACTCAATCCATTTTAAAATTTTCTGATGATGCCAAAATATTATACTGTTCAATGACAATATTACACGTGGCTCCGACAATATTACATGTGGCTCCGAGCCCGAGTCTACTAAGGGTATTTTAGTAATTTTACCCACGTGGTTCAAACGGGCCCGACTGGGTCAAGTATTATATATTCGACCCACGGATTGATCCAACCCATCGATTTCAGGTATAAATTTCATAGTGACAGGTCAGATTCAAGGAATTACTTTCTTAATTATTTTTTCTATTGATTCAAGTTCTGAATTATTATTGAATTTTACTCTCTGGTCTAAATACTGATTTGATCATTGGAGCCTACCCCGGGGGACACAGCCCTGCCCTTTTTATTTTTAGGTGATCCGGACGTGATTACTACGCGCGGTGTCCAACTTTCATTTTGGACGATACTG
This sequence comes from Cinchona pubescens, assembly GCA_025175665.1. Classification (NCBI taxonomy): domain Eukaryota; kingdom Viridiplantae; phylum Streptophyta; class Magnoliopsida; order Gentianales; family Rubiaceae; genus Cinchona; species Cinchona pubescens. Next base: position 92,287 of record JANKKI010000267.1, on the reverse strand, counting down.
CATACGGGCTATATCTAGCTCAAATATTTTGTATCAACATTTGGCGCCGTCTGTGGGAAAACTGAACTAAAAGTCAATAGTAGGACATGGCACCTAGCACGCATAACACTCACAAGAACAATGCTAACATTTGGATAAGGCAAAGAAATTTCAACTTAACATTACTCCGATCGATCCCGTAGAGAGATGGATCAGCAGGGGAAACACGAAGAGGATTCCGGTCCCCGGGTTGTTGACAAGGATAAAGAGATCCATAAGTTGAGGCAGCAAACTGCTCTGCTGAAGGATATGGTCATAAGACAACAACTAGAGTGTCACCTCTCTCAGGATGAAGAGCCTCCGCGCAATTCAGGTGGCAATCCTCGGATTGTCCATCCCTAGCCTAATGCCAACAAGGGGGAGAGGAGCACGCAATGGGAGAGAAGGCGAAATGAACAAGGGACACATGAGGTCACTTTAGTCGAGTTTGCCAGGCGGGACTATGCAGTCCTGTCTGACTGACACGAATCGCAAAAAGAGGCCTCGTCAAGATCGAGTAGTATCAGGGAAAGAAGCCCAGGTGAAGATGCGTCTGTTTCTCATGAGAAAAGAAAACACTAAGAGAAGGATCGTACCGTACTGCTTATCCCAAAAAGGGAAGGGGACTTGAGGAAGAGGTTGTGTGATGAACTGTAAGCCAGAGTGGATAGAATGGATGAAAGTGAAGGAAGAAGTACCAGATACAAGTATTCACTTCCCATGATATCATGCAGGACTCCAAACTTTGACTCTTATGATGGGAGTACTGATTCATGGGAGCACCTAGACGCCTACCATTCCAAGATGTGCCTTCAAAGAGCGTCAGATGCCATCCTCTGCCGAGGGTTCCCCGGAACCCTTAAAGGCGCCGCCTCATACTAGTTCAGAGGATACAAGAGGGGTAATAATAAAAATTTTAATCAATTGGTAAACTTATTTTTGAGTAAATTTGGGAATAAGAAAAAGATTCCAAAGACAAGAACACTTCTGCTTACTCTTAAGCAGAAATTAGATAAATCACTCATGGATTATGTGAACAGGTTCAAGAAGGAGACGATTGGAATCCAAGGAGTTATAGAGAAAATGCGGATCATGGCCTTCTAGACCGGGGTGAAGCCAGGAAAATTCTCCTTTAACCTCAACTTCAAACCTCCAACCCTTACATCTCACTGCTCTCTTCCTTAGAGTAGAAAAATTTGCTTAGGCTAATGAGGAAGAAAGGAAGAAGAGAAAGGTTAATGAAGAAATTAGTAAAGTAGAACCTGCTAAGAAGAGTAATGTTCAGGATTGATTATCTGTAACCGTGCCCCATAAGAGGAGTCCCTAAAGTTTATACTTTACTCAATTCTACCCTGGCTCATATTTTAACTATGGTTGAGAAGAGTCTTTTATGAAATGGGCAACTCCAATGAGGAGCAATCCAGAGCAATAGAGACAAGAAGAAGTGGGGTTGCTTCCACAAAGACCATGAGCATGATACTAATAATTGTTTTTCTTTAAAAAATGTAATTGAAGAGCTTATCAGAAGAGATTACTTGAAACAGTTTATCCAAGATTTAGAATGAAGTAGGTAGTCTCCAGCTAAAAATCTAGGGAAGTTGTTACCAGCTAAACCCTGAAGAGTAGTACACCTAATATCTTGTATAACTTTTCATGTACTTTCTTATGCTACTCATGCTAACCCTGTTTGAGGTGAAATCTGCTTGTGGACCTTGCAAACATTTCATTTTCAATAAATGAAAGTTTTCTAAATCTTTTTATCCTTTAAATAGTGTAATTAACTCTCTACAATAAATAGTTCAACACAAAAGAGGTTGAGCAATAAGGATCCCACATACTCAGATTCTTCAAAGGCACTTGTTCTTCAGGACCCAAGCACTTTCTGGGGTCACATAACCTCTTTAAAAGCAAAACCTAAGTCTCACCCCAAGAGTGAGACTCACCCTTCCGAGGGTCAAATATCTCATCTTCTGGGATCACCTCACTCTTCCGGAGGCAAGTCTAAATCTTCCCAACTGAAAGTTCCTCCAAGCTAAGTCTGATCCAAGAGTACGACTCACCCTTCGAGGGTCAAATATCTCATCCTTCGGGATCACCTTACTCCTCCAAGGGCAACTCTATGGACTTCTAAAGTGAAGTACCTATGTCATGCATGCTCTCTGGAGTAGGAATTACCCCTCCAATGACATAGGTTGGGTAATTCCATGGGCTTTCAAAGTGAAGTATCTATGTCATACCTACTCTCGGAGTAGGACTTACCCCTCCAGGGGCAATGCCAATGTCTTCCAAAAATAAAGTAGTTGGGCCATACCTACTCTTCGGAGTACGACTTACCCCTCCGGGGGCAATTTCATGGACTTTTAAAGTGAAGCACTTATCTCATATCTACTCTCCCGAGTAGGATTTACCCCTCTGGGGGCAATTTCATGAATTTCCAAAGTTAAGTACCTATGTCATATCTACTCTCTGGAGTTGGATTTACCCTTCCGGAGGCAATTCAAGGACTTTTAATGTGAAATACTTAGGTTGTACCCACTCCCCAGAGTAGAACTTACCCCTCCGGAAGCAATGCCAAGATCTTCTAAAAAATGAAATACCAATATCACACCTACTTCATCGAGGAGGCCTTACTTTTTCGAGTGTCATCAATGCAACTTTCCAAGGAATCGGAAGTTTGGAGTAAATATCATTAAGGTCCTTGGCTCACTAACCCGAATCCTTTGTAATTTTTTCCTGGTAAGGTGGAAAAGCATCACTCCTGCTTGACTCACCCTACACTACTTCACTCTCAACTACTGATTGGAATTACGGTGTAATTGTTTTCTACCTCGGCTAGGGTATGGTGGCAAAAAAGGCATACCTACACATGAGGTAGTAGTATTGGACAAGTTCACTCAAGATCTACGCAGTGAAAAACTATGCCCCTTGGATGTATACAGGAGAAAATCACGTTCCCTGTGTCTATATGGTAGAAGACCTAAGACATCACTGAGCATGGGTTGCTGAGTTCTATCTAACCTAGGGACACCCTCTACATCAACTATGTTTTTCTCGCTATCTTAACCGGTTCTGTCATTGTAGTAAAAAAAAAAATCTAAAGTGTGAATAGTTTCCGGCGCAAGATTATTGTTAATGTCCCGATCATCATCAAAGTTTTGGTCGTCATCAATTTTCATATGGTCATCCCATGCATCGTCATCGGGGTCAAGGTTGATTGGGCGCAAAGTTACAGCATCTGTGTTTGAAGAAGAATCATGCTCGGATGAGAAAGAAGGCATATCATTATTATAAGAAAAATTGTGGTTTATTTTGGATGTTGTGTAGTTGGGGTCTGTTATTGTAAAATTGTTCATGATATTATTCTTCTCCACTGTGGTATTTAAGCCTAAGGATTAAATTTGTGAAGTGAAATTTTATTCGACCATAGACTAATTATTTGAAGCTTAGTTCCTCGGATATGTTTAAGTCCAGCCATGTATTGATAGGATGAAGGCATGGCTGGGGTCTACAGTTCAAGTTACGTGGGATCTTTGCTAAAAATAAAAAAAAAAGTGCACGTCTTATTTAAAAAAAAAAAAAAAAAAAGTTATTACTTGGAACGTCGTGGATAAATTGAAGTGGTACAAATAGTACTGTAATATTTTGGCACAATCGTTGTGATACCAGAGTACCCTAGACATGGAGTTGTAGTAGTACTAAACCAATCCAAAATCCTAAAATCATGGGACTTAACTTACTCAAGTAAGGAGTTCCACAGCAATAGAGAGTTCCACAGTAGTAAGGAACTCCACAGCAGTAGGGAGTTCCACAACAGTAAGGAATTCTCCACAGCAGTAAGGAGTTCCACAACCGTAAGGAACTCCACAGCAGTAAAGAGTTCCACAGCTGCCGTAAGGAACTCTACAGCAAGGAGTTCCACAGCCGCCGTAAGGAACTCTACAGCAGTAGGGAGTTCCACAGTAAGGAGTTCTACAGCACTACTCTACAATAGTAAAGAACTCCACAATAGTAGAGAATTCCATGGCACTACTCTGCAGCAGTAGGGAAGTCTACAACATGGTACCTGTGACAGAGAAATTTTAAGGATATTTTACTCCAAGAAAAATTCTATACAGCAATTTAAGTTTTGGCTCAGGTACACTCCGGTATAATTAAATTTTTTATTTTTCTACATCGAGAGATAAATTTTTTAAATAATTCTCAAATAAATATTAAAAAATATTTTTCTCCAGAAAAAATAATTTTCTAAGACATGAATTTTTATTGGCTCCGGTCAATGCTACGGCTCCGGCCGGAGTGCGAACACAACATTAATTACTTGGCACTCTCAACGGGAAAAATTTTGACTTGAGACTGGTGAAAAATGATGATGCCAAAATATTATATCCAATGACAATATTACACGTGGCTCTGAGCCCGGGTCTACTAAGGATATTTTAGTAATTTTATCCATGTGGTTCAAATGGGCCTAACTGGGTCAAGTATTATATATTCGACCACAAATTGATCCAACCCATCGATTTCAGGTACAACTATCATAGTGACAGGTCAGATTTAAGAAATTACTTTCCTAATTATTTTTTCTATTGATTCAAGTTCGAATTTTACTTTCTGGTCTAAATATTGACTTGAGCGTCGAAGTCTATTCTGAGAGACACAGCTCCGCCCTGTTTATTTTCAGGTAATCCGAACGTGAATATTACGCGCGGTGTCCAACTTTCATTTTGGACAATACTGCACATGGACTAACCCTAACTCAAATTTTTTGTATCAACATTTAGTGATTCCATTGTCGACTCAGCATACACAGCAGGGTGGCATACACTGGGTGATGGGCAGACTTGGCTGCTTTGAGCCAAGGCACTCAGATTCCTCAACTCCTTACGCTGGCATTATTTATTTATTTATTTTATGAAAAAAAAAAAAAAAAAGCAATATCACCTCTTGCCCTCTGGTGAGTTGATTACCTACCCTGCTCATAACTAGTAGCCATCTTCAGGCATAGGACCATAAGAAGTGCTAGTAGTAGGACATAGGAAGAACTACTTGCAAAATTGCTCCGGATGTTCATGAATTGGGTTATTGAATCGATAGGTTTTTTAGTTTGAATTATCAAGTTTTTAAGTTAAGAATGTAAAACCCAACTCAATTAATATAGAAATCCAAATAAATTCAACCCAAGTATCCTCAAACAAGTTACTCGGATTTTCAGCTTTACTTGGGTTAAAATCTCAAAAAAATATATATATTTTAAAAACATCTATTACAAAATATATTTTTATTAAAAAATGAATTAATTATATCAAGAATGAGAAGGAAAAATTATATAATATGTTAGATGAATATTATTTCAAGAATAAAAAAAAATATTATAAGTTAAATGATATTTAAAATAATATATCTGCAAAAAATTATAAATAAATTTTATTTAGTATATTGAGTTATCGGGTAGATGTGTATAAGAGTTTTTCAAAATCCAATCTAATCCAACTCAATTAAGTTCAAATAATCTAACTCAAATAACCCAAAATCTAATAACCTAACTTATTTAGCACCAAATTCATTTGAATTGAGTTAGATTTTTGCGCTGGATTCCCTGGCGGTAAGAGAATTAGCAAGTCCCGCTAAAGAGATGCCACGGGAGAAACACGCTACGACTCTCACTCCGCGAACAGAGGCAGAGATTCCTGCTGCAGCTTTCCTCCAGAAGAATGCAACACTTCATTCCCAATCACTCAAAACTTAAGTCAATAATTGCGTTTCCGGAAGCAACACGGTATGCCTTCCTACAAATGTCTAATCGCTCGAGAATTATCCAAACTGATTTATGCTGATGATTGAGATCTTTACTCAATAATAGACATATCAATATAAAATCTTTTTCATAAATAGGACACTGAACTCTTATACACATCTAGATGTGTATAAGAGACAGTTTCCTGCCAATAGAAATGTAATATTGGCTTCTTGGGACGGGAAAATGTAAGTTTGATCTCTGAATCTCTAGGTTTAATGTTGGAGCTTCCACAATTAAATAACTACTTTTTGTGTTCTGAACCCCCTATTCAATCTAGAAAATTTTAATATCAACAAGAAACTGCTTCAATCTTCTCAGCTTCTACGTCCTTTACTGCATTATCAGAGAAGTCTGGAGCTTTTGGAATTAGTCCAAGCAACTTAAACATAAATTGATCTGCGTCATAATCATTATTTGGTGTTGTCAACAATTTTTCGCCTGTAAAAATGGAATTTGCACCAGCAAGAAAGCATAGAGCCTGCTCAGGAATGGAAAACCGAACTCTGCCAGAGACTGAAAGCCTGACCATTGCTTTGGGCATTATAATACGTGCAGTTGCGATCATCCGAATCATCTCCCATATTTCAACAGGCTGATTGAAATAACATAAACAATCGTCAGCCAAAGCTCTGAATTTGTACCCAACAATATTCTGAGTCTACTATAGTGTCATTGGAAGATAATCTGTTAAATTTAATGCTTACAGAAGATGAAACTTATTTTGTACATCATGCATGACAGTGAAATCCATGAATGATATGCTTTTACAATAATCTGAACTCTGAAATAATTACTGATTTCTGAAGTTTTAACTGTCAGAAATGAGAGGGTAACAGCTAGTGGATGATAATTGCTTATTTTAGTCACCTCACAATGATATCGGCATGATATTTTTGAAAACCACTGCCACCTATAGTTTTTAACCATATACACCTTCTGGGACAGCTGTTCAAGGTCAAATATCCACTGCATAAATTAGTTAATCCTGTAAATTCCTCATGATTCATAGTGCAGATTTTCTTGTCCTCATTATATGTATCCCGTGTTTACAGGTGTTCACACATTTTCAGCTTCATCATGATACCCCCTCTTTTCCATTTTAGATAAATACTACATGTGAGATGGAATACTCTCACATGTAGATAAATACTCCGCGATAAGGCAAAAACATATTACAGTAACTTCCCAAGATCATAATATTTCTTTATTGTTATTGAGAGCAATATTTCAGGCGAAAAGTGAAAACATATCAAGAACCATATTCTATGTTACTTGGATATACCAGAAGAAAATGCAAGAACGTTTCTCTATAGTGCATAACTTCTACAACTTCAATGCACATGGAGTATGGAGTACCTTTTGATCTTGCAGTGGTGTTCCTGTTACTGCAAGAAGTGCATTGATGGGAACACTCTCAGGATGAGTAGGGAGAGTTGCCAGTGTATGTAACAAACCAACTCGGTCCTCCTCTGCTTCGCCAAGGCCTATGATTCCACCTAATGGCAAAACATGACACTAATGGGTTAGAGATCATGATAAGATTTAGCTCCAAGACCAGTTTCTGAACATGTAAAGAAAAAGAACAGTTTATTTAACTCGGTAAGTGTTTACCCACATACAAGGATAAGATTAATTTATTTCCAAGAATGATAAACACAGACCATTCACATTCAGAAAACTTTTTCTTCAGGGTTTGCAGTCAGTATGGCATAAATCTACTTGAGAGTGTGTTTTGTGATGTTGTCTAATACAAATGTCTGAATGAAGGTTACATTTAATTACTCTGAGTACTCTGAGTTCAATATATGAACATATCATATACTTATACTTGAATATATCTACTACACATAATACATCTCCAATTTTCTCCACCTCCATTAATTGATTACTGCGTTTTTAACATAAAATGGCATGGAAGTTATTTGATTGTGTCTGTATAACTAGTCACTTGCATAGATCATCCAATTTACTGTAAGTGCAACAGACAGAAAGAGATGTATGGGGAAACTAGTATCTTCCTCAAATCGCATGTACATGTTATGACACAAAATCCACATTAGTGGTTCAAATCATTCTTCTTCCTGCTTCTTTCTGAAGAAGTTATTTCAAATGGTTTAATATCTCATTTAATTTGAAAGGTGTCAGAAATTTTCTAGAGGCTCTAAGTTGGGTTAATCAGATGGATATTTATGGGAAAATAAAGCAAATGAATTAAGTTATTGAGAACCATTAGGATCACGTAAAACATTTCATCAAGAGAAATTGCAGATATCCAACTTTTTGAGATAAGAATCACCCTATTGTTTCAAACATGAGAATCCCATTCTACAGCTCAAGAGAACATATTATGATCGATTTATGGACAAATTCTGTCATCATTCATGGTCATCAACAAACAGAGACATTCAGCACCGACAGTAATTATTTTACCTGGAAGATAAAACAAGGCCATGCATAATATGCTTATATATTTTTCAAGCAAACAATGTATATGTTTAATTACTACCTAATACTGAGAGAGAGCTTAGAGACAATGAGAGAGAGAGATAGAGAGAGAGAGACAGAGAGAGAGAGATAGAGAGAGAGAGAGAGAGTGAGTTGCCCCCGTTTCAATGTAATTTAATTAAAACTGGAGGATGAAATTTTTAAGTAACTAACTTAACATCTTTCTGTGAGTAGAGTCCACAAACAGCCCAGTAACAATTTGTCAAATCTACCCAAACATAGCGGGGAACTAGATTATTGGTCTAACGGAAAGAGCAATAGTCTTTTTATGCATCTTTATCACACATAAAGACCTAGGGATGATGTGGGAGGGGGGGGGGGGGAGAGAGAGAGAGAGAGAGAGGATTCCTAAAATAAGTGGAAGCCAACCAGTATGATATATGTTGTACCTGAACAAACATTTATCCCTGCTTCGCGTACATGCCTCAGGGTTTCCAGGCGTTCATCATATGTTCTTGTGGATATAACATTGGGGTAATACTCTCTTGATGTATCAAGATTATGGTTGTAAGCTGTGAGACCAGCCTTTTTGAGAGTTCTAAAGCTTGCTGCTTCTCTAGCATACCTAAAGTGCAGCAGACCTCCATTCCCATATCCCTTCACATGGAAAGTATGTTAGACTTTTTAAGAAGAGCATACAAATTATAGGAAACACAATTCATGTGACTACAGTCTATAAGACACTAGTAATCAAATATGATAAACATCTTATGAGAAACAACCAGTGTGACACTCATCCAGTTATTTGCAACTGCAATGCAGCAGCAAACTTATTAACATAGTTTATTGTAATCTGTCATGGTTTCACATTAAAACATTATGGTTAAAATATTAATGCACAGCGTAATTACCTTTCAATAGGCACAACATAAATTACATTTCCATAACCCTATGATAGGGTGTTATGCAAATTCACATGTATTATATACTAATTTTTAGTGTGTGAATGTCAATGTGTTCTTTATAATTGAATATAGATAGCCAATGTGCAAACACATCTACTGCAATGGTGCTTTTCCTACATCAACATAACTAGTATACTAGCTTCCAAGACCATAAAAAACGCCTCGTAGGAAAAGCATTATTTTAGGATAAATTCAACTGCCAATCTTTACTAAGGACTATAAGTTCCAAATATGAAGTCAATTACTTCTTCAGGAGTTGAAGTTTAAGTAGCTATCAAATTAATTAACTTTATCATTCTTGTTCTTTTCCCTTTCTCAAACGAAGCGCAGCATACACCATGAAGTTAAATAATTAAGTAATTTTTGCCCTCCTTACCAGTTACTCCCAACATAAGAGATACAACTTCAATTTGCATGGAAACTTGTATTTTCTTCCGGTTGGTACATTATTTTGTGAATAATCAGTAATACAAATTTGCATTAGCTTATAATGTTTCTCAAGATTGTAAAACAACATAATTTTCCAAATACCACCAGATTGAGTATAATTAGAAGATTTCTTTGTAACATTTATAGGTTCAAATTCAGATTTCCCAATGAACTCCACAAATCTTTCAAGTAAATTCTTTACCAAATGATGACCGTAAACCTTCCAAACGAGTGCAAAACTAAGCTTGATTATCCAAGACCTTTTGCACTGTAACTATACGTTTCCTTGACCTCCTTATAAGCTGCCACAACCAATCCAGGGTGACAAACAAAATTTGTACAAGATATGAGAAAGACATGAACTAGTAATGCAGTTTCATGAAAAGTTCACATGATTAAATTTCCCTCATTTGGAAACAAATGGAGAAAGAAATCCACATGATTAGATTTCCCTCATTTGGAAACAAATGAAGAAAGAAATGTAACTCAGGGTCGGTATTAATAGGAGTACGAGTTTAGCGCCCATAATCAACTCGATCACAGTCTAAATACTCAAGATTGAGAAAAGATATGATTCATTACCTTATTTCTTTAACATAATCTAGGATCTGATTGAAATTTGTCTTCCTTCCTACTGTATCTCTCCATGCAGCACCCATGCAGAAACGAGTGCTTCCGGCCTCTTTTGCCTGCAGAGAAATTAATATTTTCAGGCTATAACATTATCATGAGTGAGGTTAACTCCAGATAAAAAGGTGGTTAACATAGTTTAATCTAGTTCTTGAATTTTTTGCTATTAACTGGCATGTACATGTGTGTGTCTTATATACATACATACATACAAACATACATACATACATACATACATACATATGTACATACATACATATATATATATATATGGCTCTGACCTAATAAAAATAACTCAGTTTCTTCACAGGCATAATAAGTCTTCCCCTAAGCTTATAGAATCTTCCCTTCTACGTGCTATTACTTACTGACCTATGTGATATGTAAAAAATACTTGTCCATCCAGGAAGATGCGTTCTGTGGGAGCTTGCCAAGAATCTCTTCAGAATTATATAACAGCAAGCAAGTAGGTCTTGCTAATTTGAAAAGATGAAAGTAGAAGAAAGGAAGCAAAATATCCAGAATAACAAGACATCCCACCTACTTTAATATAGCCCAAGAGGAATGCATCTTAATGCAAGACAAATTACTGTCTTTTTCAATACCTCAACAGCTAAGCTTTAAGATGAGATGGTAACTCAATATTGTAGCAGACAAAGGTACTGGATTCAATCATCGTAGCCACCGACCAAAAGTGATACATATTGGGTTTAATAAAAAATAACCCAGCCAGAAATGAGTGAGCATGTTAGGCACATAGTCATTAAATCTACCATCTCTTGAACGGCTTAATATTTACTTGAGATGGCACTCAAATTATATATTTGTAAAGATCTGGTGCTTTGCTTTGTCTATAAAATTGTATGTTAATTCACCATTTTTTGCAACTCTCCTCATTTAAGTTGTTCTCTCTAAATCAAGCTCCATTACTGAGAATATGAAACAAAAACTGAAGACAAATGCACGAATGTCAAAGATATTAATCTCACATTTAATGTTCAAAACACAGAATAGAACCGAAGTAGTTCTCAAAACCAAGAATTACGAATACTCTGCTCCTGTTATTTTGCAGTACCATGTTCGGTGAAGGGATTGCATTAGCAGCTTTGGAGTTTCATCATTACCAGCACCAAAGATTGACGACCTCATACATGACTATTGGCTTGACCATCAGTATAAACAACACAAGAATAGACGTTGTACACCCAGAAATTAACTAAGGACACAAGTATCTTTGATATGCTTGCAGGTAAAATATATTCATGTAATGCAATGTGTACTCACAGTCACAGGAGCATGGATGTGAAATACTATCAATGGCATTAAATCAGATGAACTATATATTGGTGAAAATAATATACATTGACAATAGCAAAATGCTTGTGTATTAAGGTAAAGAGAACATCGCTAAGAACCCAACAACAGTAAAAAAAAAAAATGTAATAAGCAAATAAAAAAAAGAGTTCTTGCACAAGCCTTCAGCAACACTAAGAAACCGCATTTTACTCTCTTCACATTGCACATTAGATCCCTCAATGCAACTCTATCTACAAAATATTCTCCTACTTTGTCTACCCAGATTGGGAACAGTGCCAGCTATGAATGGGAACAGTCTACCCAGATTGGGAACAATTTATGCCAGATTTGGAACATTCTACCCAGACTGGATCAATTGACGATTTTCTACCGTCAGCCCAGCAACAACTATCTAATGATGCACCAAAAAATAGTAACTTTTCTTAACAGTATCTACATTTTCCCAAAAAAAACAGAGACACAATTAACTTGATGGATATTATGAGTATGGCTTGTCATCCAAGATGCAAAAATAGTACTTCATAATCTGTACTGTACTCTATGAAAGAATCTATTTTTATCCTCTCTATAGCTCTTTTATAAAGCATTAAAAACAAGAAATTCAGTCCCGCGACCTCCAATTCTTAACATTTCATCATAACAGTTTTCACCCTATTTCTAGCTCCATAATTCATTGTTTCGCCAAAATTGCAGCACCAAAAGGTCATGCAGCCCACCATTACTCATTGTTATCGAACTCTTACACATTCTCTACTACTCCTAATTACAACTAAGACAAAAGAAAACTATATATTTTGTTAAATAAAATGTACATTCCTTCATTCCTAAGAGATCCCTAAAAACATAAATTACCCTCCCTCATAATAAACACTATCACATCATGCATCAACAAACCAACTGAACTTAATAGAACCCTTATCACATTTAAAAAATTGAAAAAATTAATCTTTAAGAAATATTATAAAAAAAAAAAAGAGTGAAAGTAAATTTCACCTTCTTGGCTGCCTCCAAAACAGCGTCTTTATTCATGAGCCTTTGAGCTTTGATTCCAGTATCATATCTAGATGATTGAGGACAATATGAACAATCTTCACTGCATCCTCCTGTCTTAATAGACAGAAGAGTACACTGCTGCACTTCCCCAAAGTTTTGAGCATGCCTATGAACTTGTGCCTGTAAAAAAATATCCAAAAAAAAAAAATTGTACCATAAAAAATTAATGGGAAAAACAATTTGTAGCCACCAAAAAACGGAGAATTAGTAGTAGATGGAGAGGAAAACTCACGCCATGAAAAGGTTAGGAGATCGAGAAGCGGAGAATCGTAGATGGATTTGATCTCGTCTCGAGACCAATTATTTCTAGATCCTTCTCTAATGCATCTCTCTGCTTCAGCCGCGGCAGCTGATGATAATGACGGCGGAGACAATGTGGAGTAATAATTTGAATAATTCAGCAGCCGGGGCTGCGCGAGAACCGCCGTCGACAGAGGCCGTCCGATCGACCTAATGATCTTAATCATCTTCACTCTTCAGCTTGCGGAAATATCTCCTACTCACCCTTTCACTGATGGCGAGTGGAGAAACACTCCTTTTTAATCCTGGTAGAGAGCAAGCGCATATTACATACAAAACATCGACGTACACTTGGCAACACAGATCCTATATTTTATTATAAATTTTAGGCTTAATTACAGCTCGCCCCCCGTAATTAGCGGACAGTTGCAAATTGTCCCTTATGTTTGTTTTATCTACAAATTATCCCCTAAAATTAAATGAAATTAAAATTTTCATCTAGAGGGAGTAGTGAAATCTCATAATTTTCTTCAATATTTTAATTACCTTAACCAATATAAAATTAGGGTGAATTGCATTTTGGTATCTAATTTTATTTTATAAGCAATTTGTCATTCAAAAGTAACAATGTTTTTTCATTCAACATTATTGAAAAAAATTTTGCCCTTCAATAATTGTATGAATTAGATTACTATTTTAATATTTTTTCTTCACATCTATTTTTTGGCATGCCATCACATACTTGTTCTGTCAATATTAATTAAATTAAAGTATTTTATTTATTCAATAATATTACTTTAGTTTTATTAATTTTTTTTATTTTCTCTATTATCAATAATTAATTCATCACTTCGTATTTTAAAAATTACATTATTTGATAAATATACTGTCTCTTAAAATATCTATTCAATACATATTTTAAATAAATTTAGAATAATAAATTTAATTTATTAGTATCATTTTCAAATTTAAAAGAAGAATTTTAGTAAAGAACATCAAAAACAAACAAACAAACCAATCAATTAATCCCACTAAGTAAGGTCGACTGCATGAATCCTGTTATGCCATTGTGCTCTGCCATGAACCACATCCTCCTCAATTCCTAGATAGCCTATATTTTTCTTACAAGTTACCTACCAAGTCTTTTTCAGTTTTCCCCTACCCCTCTTATGTTGACTATTCTCTCTAAAATCTACTCGCCTGACAGGCGCTTTTATTGGTCGTCTAAACACATGATCCAACCAGCTTAAGCATGTTTCTCACGTTTTCTCATCAATAGATGCTACTCTAATTTTCTCCTGAATATGTTCATTGCGTATCTTGTCCATCCTATTGTACTCACACATCCACCTTAACATTCACATTTCTGTACTCTCATCTGTTGTTCATGTGTGTAATTCACTGCCCAACACTCAGACCCATAAAGCATCACTGGTTTAATTGTCATTCTATAAAATTTACCCTTAAATCATAAAGGGGATTTTGCAGTCGCATAATATTCCCGATGCCATTCTCCATTTAATCCAACCGTGCTTGTATTCGACGTGTAACATCTCGATCTATACTTAAAATTTTCACTTATGGGTTTCTCTTGATCTCTAATATAACCTTTATTATATTCCTACGTGCACTCTTGCTAAATTTAAATTCTATATATTCTGTTTTTGATCTACTAATTCTAAACACTTTTGCCTCAAGTGTCTATCTTCGAATCTCGAGTTTAGCATTAACCTCATCTTTTATTTCATCTACTAAAATAATATCATCTGCAAATAACATACACCATGGTATTTTCTCCTGTATGTTCCTTGTAAGTTCATCTATGACCAATGTAAATAGATAAGGATTTAGAGTTGAACCTTGATGTAAACTTATATTTATAGGGAACTATCTTGTCAACCCTTATGATGTTCTCACACTTGTAACCACATCCATAAACATCTCCTTTATTGATTTTATATATGCTACTCTAACTCCTATTTTTTCTAAAATTCTCCACATAACTTCTTTAGGGACTCTATCGCATGCTTTTTCAGCAAAACAATTACTGTAGGGGATAAAAATTTGCTCACCTTGGGGAACACTACCTATCATCTCATCTTAATTCTCCCAAAACTTAGCCTTAATGGATTCATCTAGATCTCTTAAGGTGCATAGACATTAAACATAGTTTCACGTCTTAAAATTAGTTTGAGGGGCATAATCTTATCTCATTTCCTAGTCATCTACACTACATCGTCCTTCATCGCCATCTACAATAATACCTACCCTATTTCTGATCCTATTTACTCCTGAGTACCAAAGTTTAAATTGTGAATTATCTAATAGTTTAGCCTTTTCTCCTATCCATTTTGTCTCTTGTAAGCATAAAATATTAATTCCTCTCTTAATCATTGTAGCTTGTAAATATTTTACTACTCTCTTTAGATAAAAATCTTAATTTCATTTAATCTCGGGGAATAATTTGTAGAGATAAGTAAGCCTCTCCAAACCATACAAGTGCGCGTCGATATAGATTTAATTAGCATCTCGATAAATTAGATGTGTACAACATTACAGAGAATGCAGGGGGTAATTTGCAACTGTCCCCTAATTACAGCGGACAAACTGTAATTAAACCTAAATTTTATAAAATCTTGTTCAGATTTATTTTGTACAATCTAATAGTGCATATATTGGAGAATCTCCATTATTTTGACAAGTGGTGAAATATTAGTAATTTATATATTTTAATATTAAAAATAAAAAATATAAAATACTTAATTAACCATTTGAAGTCAAATGAATTACTTAGTCCTGTCTTAACTACTTTTATTTGCTCTGTAACCTACCTCTTATAATTTATTTTTCTTAAAAGAATTAAAAAAAATACTAAATGTTATGGATCATTACATAAATATTAATTATTTAAATCACATGAAAAATATAAAATGTATATTAATTATAATAAATTAAAAATAAAAATACTTTACATATATAATATTTAATGGGTTATTAGTAATAAATTTAAAAATGTGTAATATAATTACGCATGAGTAATTTCAATTTTACAACCTAATTATAATACTTTTTTTACCAAAAAAAAAATTAATAAGGAAGAATTACAAATTTAATTCTTAAACTATTTTTAAAATCTTATGAGATCCCTCAAATTATTTTTCAGTTTTTTCGTCTTAAACTATTTAATAATCCCATAGAAGTCCACTGAACTTTTTTTATAAACTTTTTTGCATCTCAAGTATTTTTGTAATCCACATATATACGCTTTATTTTTCATTTAACTCTTTTATCCCTCGAGTTTTTATTTTTACTTTTTTTATCATGTTTAGAAGACTACTTCGACTAAAAGAAAAAAAAATGTGAGAAACCTTTGTGAGATTGCAAAAATAGTTGAGGATGAAAAAGTAAATAAAGTTTAGAAGACCTTCTTAAGGGACAAAATTTACAATTAACACTATTGATAATCATATATTGTATCACAAGAAAGAAACAAAGTTCTAAATTTAATATTTTCTTTGCTTCTCCTTCCGATATTATATTTGTTAATAATTAGTTGCTGATAGATGTTATTATTAAATGAAGTCATGTAAACAATTTTTTTTAATTGAGTATGTAAACTTTATTCGCTAAAAGGTAATTTTAATATTATATCTTCTCTACTTTTTGGTAATTTTTTCATATCATTACATTTGCAAGTATGTTTTGTATAATTGTATGTTGATGAGTAAATCAATTTTTGGAAGTGTTTCTTTTTTTCCTTCCTTTTTCATCTTGAAAATATTACACCTTTATTTATTTATTTATTTATTAAAACCGGCCTCTCCTACCTTGATAAGTGGCAAATATATGTGAGAAGGTAGGAGGTTTGGAACAAAAATATGTATAAATTATCAACTAATTAATGTAAATGTAAGGTATGAGGTTGGATCTATAGTAAGTATTGGAAATCCATCCTTATCCTTGTGGAGATATTAACTTTTTTCCTTTTTACTCTTGTATTGGACAAAAGGAAATTGATTATATGCATAAACTAATATATTCAATTATACTTTTCGAATAAGTATAGATTTTAGTACGTTATAAATACAATAGCACAATGGCATAACAGGATTTTTAAAATTGAAATTGGGGATGCAAAATAAAATTCTTAAATATCTCTATCTAGTATTTGTGTCTTTAAAATTGATTCGGAACAAGAATGTATGTACATTCGGGAAAATATACACGCATTAAAGTTAAATATGTAAGTTACTATCATTCATAAATCCCATTAATGGTTATTTCTTATAATTAATTTTCAATTATTTTTGCAAAACACTTTTGAAGTTTGAAGATTTTTAATAATGCATTCGAGAATTGTAGTACTTTTATCTATTTTTTCATATACACAACCTAATAGCATTAGGGTTGTGTTCGAACAATGTAATTTATACATTATTTTTTAAATAATATTTTACGATCACATACAACATGTTTTCGAATTACTTTTTAGTCTCACATATAGAAAATTTAAAGGTAAGTTACAATAATTATTTTAAATTATATTACGAAAAATAGCCATCCAAATGAAGCCAAATTCTGGTTTAATTATTAAAAAAATTATACCTGAAATTTACACATTCGACATTTAAATTTTATAATCTTTCTTTTTCCCCCATGTATATATATATATGACAAAGTGTCAAAAGCTACTCATATGTCGCTAGATTTTGACAAAAAGAAACGATCGTGTATCCAAAAGTCAATATTAGTAATTCATTATGATTTTATTGACTTTGGCAAGTGATTCTTAATTTATGATTTATAAATTATTTTTTATAATTTAATCCACACTACATGATTTACTCGATATCACCGGATCTACGAGTGAATTCAAAAATCGAGACTACCTAACTATTTTTCCCAAATTGTATAACTGTGCTATGCTAAATGTTTTCATAAACCAACCTCTGTGTGGCTATTAGTAAATGCGATTCAATGGTCACTATAATTTTTAAGGAGAACCGAATGGTTCTCAAAATTTCATTCCTCATACCATTTGATTTCCCAGAAGCTAAAGCTAAATAAATTGAGAGCACTTCGGGTCACTCTTTCTTCTTCTCTCTAGTTTTAATTTACTTTTCGGTCCTCCAATCTCATCACTCACTTTGTCTAGCTCTCTTCTTCTCTCTAGTTTATAAAAAGATTCCAACTCTCATACAAACAAAAAAGGTAGGTTTCAATAAATAACTCTTTTTTTAAAAAAAAATTATTTATAGTTTAAATTTGTTTACTATATGCTTACTTTTAATTTATGTTTAATGCATATTGTATAGGGTTTAATAAATATTTTGGGTTAATTATGTTGGAAAATAATTATGTATGCTTGGTCTAGGCCTCACTTATCGACCTCATGACTCTTAAACAAGCCACATAATATGATGTTAAATAATATCCGCATACCCCACATAATGTCATCAGATATTACGTTAGTAGTCACAAGATCTACAAATGAGATTGTAGACAAAATTTATTTAAATATTTCCTAATTATATTTACCTACCTTAAGTAAATATTAGAGTGAATTATTTGGGTTTGTTATATTTACCTCCCAAAGGTTTAGTCAAATTATGAACTAACCCTAAACTTTGGCTAAATAACAAATATTCTACAATGATAACTTCTGTTAATTTTGTTTAAAGGATTTAGTGAAAAAACAAAAATTGCATGAAAAAAAGAATCTAACCCACCACATTCGACCCTAGTCAACCCTTTCTCTCTCTTTTCATTTTTCCCGTCCAAGAACACTGAGTTAATTAACCAAAACTCACCGAGAAATTATCCACAATTGGACAACAATAACACCTCTATCACCTACTTTCTAACAATTAATATTACTAGTAGTGGTTGCCCACTAAATTGGCTAATTGGGAATTTGGGGTAAAAAATAAAGGTGATTGATAGTGAAGTTATCTAGTGAGAAAATTTGTAGCCACATTCACTACCATGATACATTATGTAGATGAATGAATTTGGACTACATGTGTTTGCTAGCCAAATTTAGGCATAACTAAAAAGAATATCTTATACTTTGATGCAAATGTTAAAGATTATTTATCATAATATGCTTTTTGATATGCTAAAAGCAAGCAAAGATACTCAACTTTGCATGTATCTTGCAGCAACCTGTCTTAACATTAATATATCATACACAATCCTAAACACAGTCTCCATAGATAGCAAGAACATAATTAAAGTGCCATTAGTGCCATACATGTTGGTAGCTCAAGTGATTGTTGGAGTATTGCATATGCTGCTATCAATACTAATATATATTCATATTATAACCCATTAATGTTCAGGTTCTATAGTTACAAATATAATGAATCATAATATGAAATCTAAAGGCAATAAATTTAGAGCAATTCAGCAATAGGCAGTATATAAACAAAAGATAATAGTAATCATTGATATTTAGCTAAGCTTGACCTTATTACGATTCTTTTTCGAGGGGTTTTCTACAGGAGCATTCTTAGCAGCTAATTTTTTTGTCCATGTTTGCAGTGGATTGCTTGTTAACATTTGCAGCCATTGCTTTCCCTTCATTTGGAGATGTGTCAGAAAAGTTAAGGTTCTTTTTTATCCCAACAGGTGTAGTATGTGCTGCAACTACATGGGCAGAAGCTTTACTATTTTCTTGAAGGATCATTTTGGTTATGAGACTAAACCTCTTTGTTTACTGCTTGAGGTTCTACAGTAGGTTTGGCAACATTTGCAGCATCAAGCGACATGTCTTCATCGGTAGCTGAGAAAGTAATCTCCAACATTTCCTTATTTGTATATACTTTCACAATGTTGTGGTGTTTGTTAGCCTATCTATTTATCTCGAAAGTCTTTGACATAGTGGCGAACAAAGTAGACAATTTTATTTTTCTCAACGAAAGTGGCAATCTATCCAAAGATCATAGTTCCCTATTTTTTAACGCGTAAAACAATTTCAATGTAATGCTTTATGTGAAAGCAAAACTGAATGGAATAGAAACAAGAGCATATACCATGTATTAATAGCCTTTTGACCATATCAGTATAAGAATATAACCTTTAAATGTAATGGTGAAATGGCCATATAGTTCTAAATTTTACTATTTAATATAATCATAAAATGGCCATATAGTTCATAATTCAATAAAGAACATGGTTAAAGAATAGTTGACTGCTTAAACACTTACATTTTCATCAGCTTCTTTCACTTGGAGATGAGTGAATGGGATTATTTTTTTTGCATCTGGTGAGTGGATGTCACAATTAACCTAATCTGTTCCAGCTATTAGCTTTACTCCTATTCGGCTTCTTCAAAATATATTAAAGAAGGAAAATGGCAACAAAATGATCAGAATATTATGGTGCTGACTTTGTTTTGAAACTTGTAATATTGAATATAAATTAGTTACTTGAGTTCAACTTGAGTGTCTTCCTAGCAAGATGGACACTTGATTTCCCAATCCATATCAGCATTCACAGATTTGTGAAAATTTTTGCATGTAGTGTACCACATCCATTGTGGTCTTAGAAGAAATCTTGTTTTTCCTCTTACCCATACTGCCCTTTCTTGTTGTATACAGTATAAAATTAAATTATATGGTAAAAATTTCATGGCACAATTAGCAATTAATTATTACAGTGAGACAGACATTTTCGAAAATGGCAAGAACCTTCCCTATACTGATTTTATGTTCTTCAACAGGTAGTAGTAGTAGTTTGTCTGAATATTTGGAGGCGTTGATTTCAACCAACTGCTTCAGGTCATCTTTATTAGCATTATACCTATATTGAAATTCAGGTGAGATTTCATGAATAGCATTAAACTTTCTTTGAACTAATCCTCTATCGTGATAGTGAAGGGTTAAAAAGTATACATGAGGACATTCTTGTTGTAAGTGACAAAACTGCATCAAAGATAAATTGTTGTCAACATAGGAATAATGATATGTATTTTTTGTTCTTATATCTTAAAGACTACACTGAAAAGAGAATAATGATCTTATTGTTCACACTGCATTTTGTCAAGACATAAACGAAATACTAAGGACTTACAGCTGAATATTGTCACTTTGATTCTCATAGTAATTATCATTAGACGTGAACCAATGACTTCAGCAACTTTTGTTCCATCATATTCTTCATACTCATTTCACATAGTCAAGATCATTGGTCTTTTCTTGTACATTGTAAATATAATGTAAAGTTATTATTGTCATTACTAATGTAAATGTCACATATAATAGAAGGAGCTTACTCTTCATTCAAAGCAACAAACTCTCGTGTAACTGATGATTAAGAACCTCTTTCTTTGGTTGAGAAAGCATGGTTGACAATAGTCTTGATGTCTTCAATATGTCAATATAACCATTCCTCTGATTTCAGTTAGAATAATGTCTCTTATACATTTGTTCTAAAAATTAAAAGGGTTAATGCAACCTTATAAAGAACTTACTTTGCATTCTTTCTGTATCAGCAAATTTGAACAGGTCTGCAAACTTTGTAAGTTCAAATATGCAAGGCAATGTGGGAACAACTGGCTCAACATGTTCTTCTTCCAGAGTCGTATTGTTAATGACCCAGTTAAAGCCATAGCTACTAACTCTAAAGACTGGAGCAACATAAGTCAAGGTTACATTTGAGACACAGTATCCTCTATAAGGATTCAACATATTGGCAAAGTAGCGGATGTCATTTCCGTAAATAATTGCTGAAACTTTAGTTCCCTATTTAGCTAATAAAGCAAAGATAGTTTTCATAGTTTAGACATATTTTAAAATTATAAAGTTCTTAAGTTTACTATATTTGACTAACCTCAAAATTTGAGTAGAATACACTTGAATCTTTTCAGTGGTATTCTAGCAACTTAGTTGAGAATGGCATCTCTCAACAACCTGCACCAACACTATCCACTTTTTAATTTCTTTAGTAGTGTTAAGAATTTGGTACATACGCATCAACACCTTCACCTACATTTGAAACACATAAGGATGCTATCATACTGATGATAAAAAAGGCATAAATGTAGCATAACAGAAAGTAGGCATACTTGCTGCCAAATCTTTCCTAAGGACTTCCAAACCACGAATGCATAAGTTAAAAACACTTAGCACGCAAACAACTCAAGTTGGCCCACCTCTGTTTGCAATTCTCGTACACTGCCTTTGCCGACGAGCAGTCTGCCTAGCCGACGTGCAGGCCAGTTGGGTCAGGCATGCACGTAGGCTTGCCGACGCGTGAAATGGATTTGGATTAAAAATTATGAAGATAACAACTTGAGTATACTATATTTTTTGTCTGATCAGCATCAGTTATACGGAATGAAGGCATTATTGAACTTTAACAATGAAGATGTTTTTGCATAAGACAGTTGCTCAGCAACATATAATTGTCTGTGGAAAAAAAAAAAAGGCTTTTTAGAAAAACACCAACAAAGTCAAGTGTTTGTCCTTGTGCTTTATTTATTGTCATTACAAAACATAATATAATAGAAAACTGTGTTCTTTTATAAGGCATAGAAAATTGTTCATCATGTGGGGGTTCAAAAGGAATTCTATATATGAAAACTTATTTTCCTGAAAAATTGGCTACAGTTATTTGTGCATGTATAATATTTTTGTTTAGAGCATTGCATATTAGCCTAGTTCCATTACAAAGTCCCTCGTTAGATCTAAATTTCTCAAAAGTATAATTGATACATTAGGCTTTAGTAGAAGCTTATGTGGTGGCATGCTGCTAAGAGTGAATGTATTAAGGAAATCTTCATACTAAACTTGGTCATTTAGATTAAAAATTTTATCATAACTCAAATATTCCAATTCTAGACCAGGGAATCTATATATCATGATATCATTTGTTTCATCTACAAAATGATTATTCTTTGTAGTTAAAATAGCTCGATTTAACGTAGAAGTGAATGTTTCTCTTGTAAATACTATATATCAGGATAAACTATCTTTATCAGTTCATCAAGTGCATTGTCTTTGATACTATTTTTTAGTAAGACTGAAGGAGGAATGGTTATATTGACACTTTATTAAATCTTCCATTACCAATTTTCAAAAGGTATTTAGTAAATTTGGGGTCCATTCTAGTTCTCATATTATCTGTCAGCTTTAGTTTTTCAAGTTTTGGCCATTATCTAGAATTTTCTCATATTTAGTTCTTTTATGAACACTGGTAAGGTTTTCTTAAAGTCTTCTCCTAAAACTACAACTTTGCCTCCAAATATCTCATTTGATTCCATAAAATCTTGAAACAAATCATCTAGTGGTTCAAGGGTAACTCCTTAGCAACAGGAGTTTCATCCCAAATTATAAGCTTGCATTCTTTGATGAGAGTTGCCAAACTACTTTGTTTACTAACTCGGCAAGTCGAACCTTCTGAATATATCTATTGGAATTCTAAACTAGAGTGTGCAGTGCGACCTCCAGTTAAAATTAATGCAACTATTCCTAATGTGGTTGTTGCTAATACTATATATCCTTTAGATCTAAGATCAACAAATAGTACTCTATATAGGAATATTTTTCTAATACACCTAGACCTTCAATAAAAAATTCTCCATACTTATTTCCATGTATCTTATAAGTTATAGCTCCAAATGCCTTTTCTATTTTGTATTTAACATCAATTTTGAACTTTTATCATGCTCAAAAACTATAAGGTTTCTCTCAGCTCTTAGTTCGCTCGTGCGGTTTTCTACATCATGGGAGCTTAAATCAATTGGAATCAAACCATAAGTATTTGTGTGTTTTCCCATTAATATCAAGAAATCATTAATTTGTTGTCAAAATTTCTGCCTAATTTATCTAGATGTTAATGTTGGAATTCTGAAAAGTCTTCTGACATAAAATTTTCAAATTGTAGCCAAAGGTTTTTTGGGTCATTCCTAACTGCGGGTAGTAATAAACTAATAGCGTAGAAGAAAGTCTTCTTATTTCATAAGACATGTGAAACAGAGAAGCCTCTTTTAAACATATCTCTTGACTATTAGCATATTGTAACAATCCTCTTAAATGAGTTGACTCATGAAAAGTATTGACAACTGTTCTATTATAAGTCCTTAAATCTTCAAAAGATTTAGAACATCGAACCTTTGATAAAAGTAACTTTAAGTAATATCTCTCTCCTTCAAAAGGATGAGCTATCAAAATTCTCCCCACAGAATCTCCTGTCTCTCTTATCTTTCATAGTTTTTTGATCTGGTTTCCATACAAAATGGTCTAAAAACTCAGCATATTTGCAGTTAAGTTTTTGAGCTTTTGTATCAGTTTTATTTGTAAAGAAAAATTTAGTGAACATTGTTTTTTTATGTGTGTTATGAATGACATTTTGAAATTGCTATTTTTTAAAAATCTCATTGGTTGGAATTTTCTAAATGTAGTTGGAGGTGGACAATTTTCTTAGCTGATTTCATTTCACTCATAGGAAATTGAAATATCCCTCATGCTACTTTAGGTGGGGATACCCATTTTACTGATACATAATGTTGGATCTCATCAGCTATCCATTTGAAACAATAGGAGCAACACGGAAGCAAATTCTATCATGCCCCCTTACAAATGTACTTGTAAATATACTTAACTCCCTTTATTGTAGAGCAAATCTCAACATTAATATGGCAGTTAAATTTTGCAATCAAGTAAATGTTATAAGAGACAACCCATCTGTTATCTAGCCAAAAAAATTTTACTTTTATCTTAGCACTATTGTTTCCCCTTCTATAGATTGGATATGCATTAGTTATTTGTATGGTTTACTCACAAAATTCTTTGGGATATGAGCTTTGAGCATCTGCCATTTTTTTTTTCATACATACACTGGATAGATCTAGCTTATCACAAGAACCAAGCAATATATGTTTACAACCATTTTATGTAAATAGAAGTCAACATATATCTACAACCATTTTTATATGTAAATAGGAGTATCTATTTTTATCTAGTTTTTCAACTGATACTATTCTATCATATGCCTCTGGTCTAAACATTATACTACTCAAATTTCAAAACTAAGAGAATATAAGTATAATAAGTCCCTTTTTTTAAAATTCTATAACATAAGTATAAGCTGCAACTTTAATAAAGATATTATTCTTGAATAGTTCAACTTTAAGTTCTTCTAGTTTAGCATGAAAAACATTTGCAACTAAATCAATTATATTTTGCACTTCTTCTTTATCTATCAAATACTCCTTGATCTCTGGTCAAATAGGAATACATGTCACAGTTAAAAGGATATCAAATTTTCCATATTTCTGGACTAATGTCAGAGCATCTATATATTTACGCCTCATGTTTCTAGGTCGTCCAATGAAGTTAGAAGGTAATATAATTCACTATCCTACTTTAGATCCCTCTATTTCTCCAACACCTATAGCAACTACAATTTCTTGTAAAAATTCTTTTCTGATTTCTGCTTTGTTGGGATCTAAAAAAGTCTAGTCTTTGTATTTCAAGTTTGACATACATATCTACTAAATATTGTTGGAATAAGCGAGTAAATTGTAACAAAAAAAGAACAATCATTATCTCTTATTTGAAGTTTATAAGCATAATACTCTCTAAAGGAGACAAAATTAGGATCGTTGTCTAGTTTTTTCATAACTATTTGCATTGAAAAGGCAAAGCAGTTAGTATTTTAGAAATTTTTTATAACCTACAAACTAAAGAAATATTCTTATATATAGCAAACTCACCATCATGTTCTCTTGAAGCAATTGATCAACATCAGAAATATTATTAGGGGATATTAAATGTTCAAGATTTCTCTTTCTTTTCCCTCTATTGTTAGGTGATTTTGCTCCATTTTTTAATATGCCTTAGTGCCAATGAAGTTCACCATGAGGGAACATCAATGGATATTGAAGGGGATCATAGCAGCTATAGTAATACTGAATCTATTATGAGTGACCACCATGGGTATGGATAAACCTAAACATTTCTATGGCTAGTTGCTCCATTTTCTTCCCCTTCAACCCATAAAACTGCTACTTGTAACACAATAGGTTTGGTATATACTTTTTAATCAACTCATGGTTTGGTACGAAGAAAAATTTGATGGCTATCTAAATTTTGTATTGTACTTGAGCTTTTACGAAATCTAACATAAGGATTTTATTTAAGTACATTCATGAGTATAGACAGCACATATTTTGACAATCTAGGACAGGCTTGCAAACGGTTGAATAGCTCATTATAAGTGTCATGAAAATAAAATTGAAGATTATTAGCCTCTTCTGAAGATGATGTTAATAGTTCTTTCATAATATTTGGCATTTCATTAATAACTAGAGTTATGTCACCATTCAAAAAACAAAAGTTTGCTATTTCATAGGCAAATTTTTTTCCACTCATTTGCAGGGGCAAGATATCTGGTGTTTCAACAATTAAATCTAGCAAATCTTTTCCTCTTCTAAAATTAAAAAAAGCGTACTTTCACGCTCTACAGTTTGGGGATGTGCCAGCCTTTTGTTTCTAATAGTAGCTATTCTTAATTTTTTTTCTTCCATCTTAATAAAGCCTCTTTCTTATATTTTCTCTTGTTTTTATTCGCAAAATTATGCAACACAGATACAGAAAATGTGGTGGAGTTACATAAAATTTCCTAATAGTTTGCAAAGAGCTCTATTTAAAAATTAAATACTGAGGTTGCCTTATACATGCAGCATAATCAAAGGCAAAACAAAGTGTATAAGGTTGGTATTATAACATATAAGTAGGAACTGGGTACCAAGTTTGAGACATTTTAGCACATTGCTGAACATTAACGTTTCCTCCAGAGGAACAACCAATATTTGTAAAAACAACATACCTATTTTACTTTTTCCTACAGGCTCACATGAGTCTAGGGTACATACAGTGGCTTGATCCTTACTACATTTCATGAGCAAAGCAGAACAGTCCATGCCATTATCTGGTGGGTAAGATTTCATAAATTGTGCGATATTTGAAGGAGGAAGAATCTCATTCATGTGTGTTAAGATTGCAGAAGCCACTGCTCTTCCATGAAATGCTTCATCAACCATGATAGCTATACAATTTGTTACTTTTTAGATTGAAAGGGTAATTTTTGTAATTGTAAACATGATAGCTAATTTTTGGTTTATTGACGTAGAAAAAAAGAAGAGACAATTGACAAATATATCCTCTAATATTCAAAGCATATACAGTACATGTGAAGGGATAAACAGTCATTCTTGAGCCATTGTTAAGAAGGCAGACAAAGCCCTAAAAAATATTCCCTCCACATCAACAGCCATCTCAGCAAAGCCATGACACGTGACAATGTTATGGAACACACTTAGTTTTTATCTAGATGTTAGATATTATAATACTAAGATTTACAAAAGAAAAGAGGAGGAACTTCGGTCTTCCCCTTCTTTAACATTTTATTAATATTCTTAGGTTTTACTTTATTTTTAGTTTACCAAATTATATAAAACACTCCATTCATTTTCATTGTAGGACTATTATTACATTTTTCAAGCTTTAGAGAAACTTTGTTATGAAGATGGGGGAGGAAGGATGGGAAAGTTGGAAAGGTATTTTGGGGCTATTACTACATATTTTTATTGGCATTAGGTAGTACACATTTATAGAGAGATGTTATTGGTGCAAAGCAACTACTATACCAAAATAAATTTTTTTTGGTTGTATAATGAATACAAGCCAGTAAAATCACGGTATTAATCAATGTGTATATACATTTCCACTAACAAAATCCATTGAAAATTAATTTTATGAAAAATGTATAGTTATGGGATGATAAGAATTATTGAGTTCTTTTATAGAAGTAATTTGATTTGATAATAGGAAAGTAAAGATTTTTTTTTTATGTATTTATACAATTATATGATGAATAGAAAATGCTATTGTATGAACATCTTCTGAAATATTAAACAGTGAAAATTAATTTTGAGAAATGAAAAATGTTCATAAAAATTCAAATATGTCTAATCTAAAAGAATTATTATAATCTGTATAACAAAAAATCACTTGTGACAAATATGAACTTAGAAAAATATTAAATGTAACAATATAAATGGGACATACATATCTATGATTAGATGTTAATAACAAATTAATAGTAGTTGTAATGTAGTTATACACGTATTATTGTTTATCATCTTGTTACACTTCCATTTAATATCACCTAATTATCACCTGTTTAGTCCATCACATTTGATCGAAATGAAACATTTGCATTCCTAATAAATGCAAAACTCTCCATTTTGTTAGTTAATGAGATTCGACCAAATTTGTTTGGAACTATCAGTATCATTTCATTAATTTGATACAAAGGTCTGTTAGTCATTTTAAGTTATAGACTAAAAGTACGTTAATCAAAGGAAATTAATTTCCGTTTCTTTCTTTTAATTTTTTTTTTTTAAAATAAGGGTATTGTTCTATTCATTTTTTTTTTTTTTACATACTTATGATTCACCATTTCAAATGCTGCGCCAATTTAAAGGTGTGCCATTTGAAATATCACACCTTTCAAATGGCTCACCTTCATATTTGTAAGAATTATAAATTTAGTCTCTTAAATATTTTTAAAATTCCAAGATAGGCCTTCAAGATTTTTTTTGAACTTTTTGATCCCTCAAGTTTTTTAGTTATATCAAGTTAGTCACCCAGTTGAATTTTTCGATGAGAACATGACATGACTAGCACACATGATTGAGGGTAAAACTGTCATTCCCTAAAGTTTGCTCACCCCTTCTCAAAATGACACTCTATCTTCCTCCTATTTCAACTATCCGGTACATCCCTAATCATCAAGGCCTTCACCCTACCTCCATCCACCATCGTTGCATTCCAAAGTTCCATCCACCATCGCTACATTCCAAAGTCCAAACCATCTCACCTCTTCAAAATACGCAACACCTACTGGTAAACATCAATTAGCCCAAAAAAAATGCTACAAGAACAAAATTGAATAAAACATTCCTTCAAAGAAAAAGTACTAATGCTGAATAAAACAAACATGTGGACCTTTTTCATATTCTAGTGTGTTCCATTGCTCCTCCAACTACTCCTCCGTTACCCCAAACTTTTTGATGTGGGATTCTTCGGCACCATTTCAGCCAATACCATCTCCAGTATCACCAATTCACAAACACTGATCAATGGAATCTTTATCTACAGTACAATATTTTTAGTAAGCTGTTTACTGATTTTTTCTTATCTCCTACAAAATCTGACCGTGTATCTAAAAATCAAGAGGTTGTTGATTCCATATAATTTTACCACATACATTGGTTTTTGACAAATACATACTTGATTTTGACAAATAGTCACAAATTTGTAGCTTAGTAAATCATTTTCTTGAAATTAATTTATAAACAAGCATATATGGTACATTTGAGCTGAGGAATTGCTTATCTATTTATTTATTTATTTATGCTATTATTAAAATATGAGTGGTATTTTTTCTTAAAGTGTTTCTTCCTTTTTTGATCTACCTAAATCACCACCTAAGTCAAATAATATTCTTTTTTTGATCTACTTAAATTGTTTGTAAGCCGAACATAATTTAGTGTATGCTATTGGGCAAATATATGTCATTATGTTTTAATTTTATCCAGACATTATGCAAGAGTCTAACATGTAAGTAATTTTTAAAATTTAGAACTACGTAACTAATTTGACTTGGACTATATAACAATTAGAGTTTTATCCAAATACTATGTACGAGTCCAACATTTAACTTACTTGTAGCATAGACACAAGTTATACAACATCATCTACTCGTAAATCATACAAAACATCTACCAGGCAATTGGAACATATAATAACCAAACTAGCACTATAATAAGTTGTATACTATCAAAATGAACAACAAATAAGTTGTATACTATCAAAATGAACAACAATTTTCCTTTCTTAGAAGTAGGATTGTAAATATTTAGTTTGTAATTAAAGTAATTTTGAAAAGTTAATGGGTGAATTTAGTAATTAAAAAAAATTACAGTGCACATATGCACTACGCAAAGGCAGCGCATGTGCGCTGTGGACAGAATCAAAATGTAATCAGTGCAATAGCAACGCGTGTACACGCGCTCCTGACCGTTGGAAAACATAAAACGAGTAAAATAGAAAGAGTTGCAACTTTTGATTCAGGAGGTATGTTCCATAGATTCAAAAGGTGTATTCCAATGCTTTCTCCTACACTTACACCTTTATAAAAGGAGACATTAACAACAACATTATTAAAAAATCTATCTCTCCATATACATTATTCTTGGGAAGATTTCTGATTTTTGCTATTGGAAATCTTCAAGAATTTGTTGTATCCTAGAGATAGATTGCTATTAATCTAAGAGAAAACTTGGGTATAGTGGGGGCAATCAAAACCTTAAAGAAAATGATATACACACCTCAAATTCTATTGGTTTTGATATCCTCAAATTTCATTAAGAACAAACACTTGTTTCCTACTCCATATTTGCCATACTTATTTATCAACAATCTTAAGGTTTTTTAGATTGTGAGTAACCATGAAAACAAGTGTTGAGTTTACCTTCAAAGTAATGAATCAAGATTTTGTCAAGTTGGATTGCCTTGATGGTAGCGGAACAAATTTCAACCAGCGGAAAGACAAAATGATGTTTTTCCTCACTGCATTAAAAGTTGCATATGTCTTGGAGCCTGTATTGCCTGAAATTCCTACACAAATTGTAGGTGATTCAGAGGAACTCAAGGCACAATGCAAGAAAAGAAAGGAGTATGAGATTGCTTGTAGAGGTCATATTCTCAATACTCGTTCTAACCGTCCTTATAATCTTTTCACAACGGTCAAGTCACCAAGATAAATTTGGGCTGCCTTGGAATACAAATATGCTACACAAAAATAAGGTGCAGACAAATTTCTTATTCAAATGTATTTTGAATTTCGTATTATTGACTCTTCTTCTATTTTAGATCAATTTCATGACCTTCAAATTATTGTTTCAAAATTAAAAGATTTTGGTATTGAAATTTCAAATGAAATGATCATTACAAGTGGGGGCAATTATTGCAAAATTGCCTTCTAGTTGGAATGATTATCAAAAGAACATGCTTCATACTACTGAAATTTTGACTATTGATCAAGTTTTGAAACATATGAGAATTGAAGAAAGATACTAAAAATCTTCATAAGAAGGATTTAGAACTTGTTTCAAAAGTGAATTTTGTTGATGAGAATAAGAGTCAAATCACAAATTCTAAAAGAAAGTTTTCTGAAAATACTAATTCTAAGAACAAGTTCAAAAAGAATAGAATTTGTTACAATTGCGGCAAGAAAAGGCATTATAAGAATAAGTGCAAGAAAAATAATGCCCCTAAAGCAAATCTTATTGAAAGAGATGCTAAAATTATTGCAATGGTAATTCATTGTCACATTGGTATGATTTCTGAATTAAATGTGGTACTTTCACCCAAATCAAATTATTGGTGGTATGACCCTAGTGCAACCGTGCACATTTGCAACGATAAGTCACAATTCAAGACTTATGGAAGATATTCCTGATGGCTATGAAGTACTCATGTGTAATCATGCTTCAGCCAAAGTTCATAGCAGGGGAAGTGTGGAGTTGAAATTCACTTCCGGCAAGAAGCTTGTGTTAATGAATGTACTATATTCCAGAAATTAGGAGAAATCTTGTATCAAACGATGTATTGAATAAGAAAGGGCTGAAAGTTGTACTAGAGTCAAACAAGGTTATCTTATCCAAGAATAGTGTATTTTTAGGAAATGGTTACTCTTGTAATGACATGTTTAAATTAAGTACCAATAAAGACAACATTTCTATTTATATTGTGGATTTTTCTTATTCTTTATGGCATGGTAGATTAGGGCATGTTAATCATGAAGTACTTCATTTTATGTCTAAACATGGGTTAATTTCTATCAAAGATAATTTTGAGAAGAAATGTGAAACATGCATTCAAGCAAAGATCACTAAGTTGCCCTTTTCTAAAATTGAAAGAAATACACAATTATTATAACTTGTGCATTCGGATGTTTGCGAATTAAATGATTTTCTAACAAGAGGTGGTAATAGATATTTCATTACTTTCATTGATGATTGCACTACATATGTGCATGTTTATTTGATGAAAGCAAAAGATGAAGCATTTGATATGTTTAAATCTTATAAATCTCTTGTAAAAAATCAATTGGGTAAGAAGATCAATATTGAAGAGTGATAGAGGTGGTGAATATTTTTCTACCGAATTCTCAATATTTTGTGAACAAAATGGTATTATACACCAAACAAGTGCACCATCATACACTCCACAACAAAATGGTTTGGCTTAAAGAAAGAATAGAACTTTGGTGGACATGGTTAACACCATGATTCTAAGTTCTGGTTTGCCAAAGAATTTGTGGAGAGAAGCTTTATTGGCTACTTGTCATTTACATAATCGATTTCCATATCTCAAGACTAAAGTGTCACCATATGAAATATGGAAAGTGAGAAAACCAAACTTAATTTATCTTAAAGTTTGGGGAATGTATAGCCTATTATATCAAAAGGATAAACTTGGGATCTAGAGTACTTAAAGGGTATTTGTTGGCTATGCGGAGAATTCTAAAGCCTATAGATTACTTGATATTAATTCTAATATCATTATTGAATCAAGAGATGTTAAATTTTTTGAGAATAAATTTCTTAAAGATTCAACTGTGGACGTGGATCCAATTAAAGTACAAGAACCAACTCCAAATGTTGATCCTTCTTCTAATAATAAAGGAAGGAAATTGATCTTCCTTCTGACTTTAGAAGAAGTCAAAGACAAAGGAAAGAAAAATATTTATCTTCTGATTTTATATCTTCACAAACCATTGTTTTCTTAGTTGAAGATAATAGAGATTATTTATTTAATAAGATATCAATTTTATTAAATGTAGAAGATGATTCCGAATCATTTAGTGAAGTTATGTCATCAGGGATGCAATATTTTCGAGAAATACTGTAAATGATGAGACGGACTCAATATTATCAAATAATACTTAGGTCATTCTAGTGGATTTACCTCCTAGTTCTAAACCTATCAGTTGTAAATGGATGTTTAGAAGGAAATATGCTAATGATGGATCCATATTAACATATAAAGCAAGACTTGTAATTAAAGATTTTAGACAAAAGAAAGGAATTGATTATTTTGACACTTATGCACCTATTGCTAGGATTACATCCATTAGTGTGCTATTGTCATTAGCTTTCATTTATAATCTGTGTATGCATCAAATGGACGTTAAAACAGTCTTTTTAAATAGTGACTTGAATGAAGAGCTATATATAGAACAACCAAAAGGTTTTACATTACCAGGAAATGAAAATAAAGTTTATAAGTTAGTTAAATCTCTATATAGTTTAAAACAAGCACCCAAACAATGGCATGAAAAGTTTGAATTAGCTTTACTCTCTAATGGATTTAGATATAATAATGCTGATAAAAAAATTATTCTAAAGTTATTGAAGAGTATGGTGTGATTATTTGTCTGTATGTAGATGAAATGCTAATTGTTAGTACTTCTTACAAAGGTATACTTGAAACTAAAAAATATCTATCTTCTCAATTCAAAATGAAGGATCATGGTGAAATAGATACTATTTTAGTTAAAAGCATAGTGGAGGTTATGCTTTATGTCAAACACATTACATTGAGAAAATCTTGAACAAGTATTAACATTTAAATGTGAAAGAAGCAAATACTCCTTTTGACCCTAACTTTAAATCAAGTGAGAATACTGGCAAACCTATTGCTCAACTTGAATATGCAAGTGTAATAGGGAGTTTCATGTATGCAATGAGTTGCACAAGACCAGATATTTCTTTTGCCAAGTGTAAATTATCTAGATATACTAAAAATCCTGGTAGTGATCATTGGAAAGCAATTGAGAAAGTTCTTGGTTATCTTAAAAGAACTAAAGATTTAGGACTTTTCTACAATAGTTTTTCAACTGTGCTTGAAGGGTACTCTGATGCTAGTTAGTTTACTAGTATTAGTGATAAAAACTCCTACAAGCGGGTGGATTTTTATGTTAGTTAGAAGAGCAGTTTCATGGGTTTCATAGAAACATACTGTGATTGCTCATTCCACAATAGAAGCTAAATTCATAACTTTGGCCTTAACTTGGAAAGAAGTGGAATGGCTGAGAGACTTGTTGTTAGACATCAAGTTGTGGTCTTAACCAATGCCCACCATTGCTTTGAATTGTGATGGTGAAGTCACAATGTCTAGAGTATTGAATAGAATATAAAATGATAAATCTAGACATATAAGTCTAAGGCATACGTATATTAGACAGTTATTAAATGATAGCGTCGTAACTGTTGTGTATGTAAAAAAATACAATAATTTAGTGGATCCGTTGACTAAATCTCTTGCGAGAGACTTGGTGAAATCGACGTTATTGGGAATGGGATTGAAACCTTTATCTAAAACTACTGGCAATGGTAACCTAACATTTCTTCTAGTACTACCACTAGATTTAAAGGTTTAAAGGATAAAAACAAATTACACATCTAATAATAAGTAGTTATGAGCATTAAAATTATATGTATACCATTCCATGTTGTTAGTGAAAATGGTAACCCTTAAGTGGGAAAATTGAGTATATAAATATTTATACTCTTAATGAAATCATTTTATTGTACTTTTAATTTCAAAAGTTTGAAAAAATTTCACTTATATGATCATTAGAAGTGGTGACGCTTTAACAAAAATTTAGGATTCTCTTTTGTATATGATAATGAATTAGGATAGAGCACATGGGCGGTAATAGTGCTAAAATATTTTGGTAAACATATGTATAAGTTTAACAAGTACATGTGTATGATAATTCTAATCTAATTTTAAATCATGGTTGAAGCAATCATGCCACCTTAATTTAATTAGATCTAGTGAGTTATTTACACTAAGGAAAAGTTTAAGACGATAGGCACTTTTCTTTATGTATGATGTTAATAAAGAGATAGTGTGTTGTTGTATATATTACAAACTAAGTGGGGGAATGTAAATATTTAGTTTGCACATTAATATAAAGTAATTTTGAAAAGTTAATGGGTGAATGTTGTAATTAAAATAAAAAAATTGCAACGCACATGCGCTATACAAAGGCAGCGCATGTGAGCTCTGGATAGAATCAAAATGTAATCAGCGCACATGCACTGCTATTGTGCAGCGTATGTACACACGCTCCTAACCATTGAAAAACATAAAACGGGCAAAATAGAAGGAGTTGCAACTTTAGATTTAGGTAGTGTGTTTCATGGATTCAAGAGATGTATTCTAATGGTTTCTCCTACACTTCCAGTTTTATAGAAGGAGACATTCCCACTATTTCAAATAACAACAACATTATTAAAAAATCTATCTCTCCATATACATTATTTTTGGAAAGATTTCTAGTTTTTGCTATTGGAAATCTTCAAGAATTTGTTGTATCCTAGACGTAAATTGCTATTAACCCAAGAGCAAATTATTGAGTATAGTGGGGGCAATCAAAACCTTAAGAAAAGTTATATACACATCTCAAATTAAATTTATTAGTTTTGATATCCCCAAATTTCATTAAGAACAAACACTCGTTTTCTACTCCAAATTTGTCGTACTTATTTTTCAAGAAGAATGAGATAAACTCCCTTCCTCATAACAAAATTCAATTGTCATTACTTAAAGCTGCAGCTTAAGTAATGAAAAAAGTATATACGAGAAACTAATACATTTGGACTATTATGAGAAAATCCTAATATACCAAAACGCAATTATATTAGGACTCTTGCTAGGAATTCCTATTATCCTAGAACACTTTTTTTTTTAAAAAAAATTCTTTCAAGAATAAATTACTGGAGTTGGCAAATTTGATGTATCTGTATTCTTTCTATAAACCTTGCTGATTCCACCTCTATTGCCCTTTATTGATTCTTAAGTTATGTAGTGATCTCCATAGTTCAATAACTAATATTCTTACTTATGTAGTATTTGATTATTTTGTGTGTGTGTGTGTGTGTGTGTTTTTTTTTTTTTTTGTCATATTAAGTTAAATTATATACTTGAAAATAATGCTATGTTGTTCTTCAATACATTTACTATTCTTTTACATTAATCATTACTTTTTTTTTATGCCCAGAAAGTGATGGCCTTTCATTCTTACCAACAAAAAAAAAAATGGTTTGATTTTTGTCTATATCACAATGTGAAACCTTATTTGGTCATTTAACACTTAGATACATATTAATAGTCTATAGAAGGCTCAATTAATAATTGCCTTTTGGAGCTTCTCAACTTTTCATGGTTTAAGAATGATAATCCACATAGTTTTCCATTAAAATAGTATTAGATTAATAAGAATCAAACAGATAGATAATCTTTAACTTCGTAGAATTTAAGTTGGAAAGATTATGTCACCAAAAAGTTAATGAAATTGTAATGTTGTAATACCTTTGCTTTAAGTATATTTAATCGTATATATTAACTTTTTTCAAAACATTAAAAAATACTAGCAATAATCAGCGAAAGATTGTTCCCTAATCCTATTATAACTAAGAATAAATAAGATAAACCAAGAACGGCAGGGCTATGTCTCCCGGAGAAGTTCCGATTCAAATCAGAATTTATGATAGGAAAGAAATTGAGAGTAAAATGAGAGATTGAATTGGCAAAGTGTGAAATTGAGAGAAAGAAAATTAGAATCTTTTTGTTTACCTTCCAACTTACTATTTACACTCTTCCAGAATGGGTTTGAATAGTTCATGGGATTAGGAATAATTGCTGGCCCATGTGGGCCTTGAATATATTGAATATCTTCATAGTTTGATTTTAAATGAAAACCTCTAAAATATCCTCCTGTATGTTTGACTGCTTTGACTTACTAGCCACGCATCCACAAATTATTGGATAATATTTTTAGGTATCTTCAATTCTTTCTCGCTCCAAAAAAATTGTCATGCGATGAAAATAACACGAAAAGTTGCCATAAGGGTTGGAAAACATGGGTTGTTATTTTTATATCACAATGGTATAGTACTATAGTTAGCTAGGATTTTTTAAGCAATCCTGGTTTTGGCCTTAACCAAATATTAAGGGACAAAGAATCAAACTTTTTGTGTGTTTAATCTCATGTAATCAATATATATGCACGAACTTTTTTTTAAAAAGGGCTTATTCTATTTTGTACCCTTTAATTGATACTCGATTCTCACTTTGCATTTTATACTTGTTTATTGAACATGTTGCATTCTAAACTGTTAGATTTATCCAATTTCAGCCAATTACTAAAGTTAATGGATATTCAAACCATGCACACCATACACTTAAAGTAGAATATTCATCAATTTTTTTAACACTATTAATAATTGGATAAAAGTGAGACAAATTTAAGACTTAGGGGTACACTGGACTAAATCTAAGAGTTTAGGATATAATATGTTAAAAAAATAAGTATAAGGTGTAAAGTGAAAATCGGGTACAAATTAGGGAATGTAAAGTGGAATATGGCCTTGTTTTAATTGAATATGTGTTTTGGTGCTCCATACTTGTATATTTGTTTGATTGACTTGAGATTGGAATGAGCCACAGTTAGAGATGATACAAAAGGATTATGGAGCATAAAGTTGTCTCTCTCTCTTTTTCTTTTTCTTTTTTTTTTTTTTCTTTTTTTGTGATTTTTCGTTGAGAAAAAAATTAATACAAAACGCTCACCGTGCTTTTTATTGAATTCTTTTGTTTTATATTAGCATAGTTGATTAAAGCATTGATAGAAAGAAATGAAGAAGGGGATTCTAATTTATATGTATTGTTTTCTATACAACCTATATTAGAGTATCTAAATTCCTTTACCTGCTTTTTCCCAGAAAGCTGCTAATTACTTATGACTTCGTAATCTTGCATTGCAAAATAAGAAGAAATTTAATAATGAGAAAGGAAAGAAGGGGAGAGAAGGTCGCCTTTGAGGGATTTGCAGATGGTAAGAACTTTTGAATTTTGGACACTTAGAACATATGAATAACAATTGTTTTGATAATGACATACAATTCAAAATCTTTAATTTTTTTTGTTATCCTTGTCGATATTTGCTAGCTATTGCAAGCTAGGGACATTCGTACATGCTAAAATTAAAATTCTATATATAATGAAATACGATTTAGGTGATAAAACGTTTCTTCTATGACTTATTTGTTATAAATTCAAGTCACTAAAGTATAGATGGGAAGGGTGAATTTAAATATATATATATATATATATATATGTGTGTGTGTGTGTGTGTGTAATTGAGATGTAGTGTAAGCAACCTTAGTAGCCATTTAAAGCTTAATCAATTAAATCATAGTCTACTCTGGCATTAGAGGAAACTAAGTGTTGATGCTGAAATTTACTAATGGTAAAATTCAAGCGTAATCCACTTCAAAGTTAAAGTTAAGTAACACGTATAGTATTTACGTCCAGAACACTTGAGGAAAAAAAAAAGGTAAGACTTTGTCTATCAAGGTAGACTCTGATACTCAAGTCAGTATTTCGACCAAAGAATAAAATTCACTAAAAATTCATAACTTAATTAATTAAGAAAGTAATTCATGAACCTGTCCTACCATTCTAATATTTATACATTGAATTGTTGGATTGGATACAGGTTTGGATCAATATTTAATACTTCACCCATTTGAACTTATTCTGAATTGAGCCTGATTTAATTGTATTAAGCTTTAAATAGCTCCAAAGGTTGAAATCAAGTTTAATATTTTTTAGTGTTATTTTGCCGTCATCATTAAGAAAATTGACATCTTATAACATCTAGATGTGTATAAGAGACAACTGAATAATTGCAAGTTTTTTACCAAAATAAAATTATTCCTGAAAATAGAAAATTATTCTCTCTGTAAGAAACTACATAACTTAAGAATCTTATATTAGGGCAATAAAGATAATTAGATTACCAATTAACTAAAAAACATAATAATAAATTCTAAATCCAGCAAATAATGTTAATTAACAAGAGAAGAATTATTATTGAATAAACATTCAAGGTACACATACTATGTTCAAAGAAAAAAACCTTCATTGAATAACTTAATATGCCTAATCATTATTGTTAAGAGATAATTATATTCTATATTTAAAAAAATACAGTAAACTTATAATATGTTAATGAACTGAAAAAGATTATTAAATTTATATGAAATTCTTATATAGAATGAATAATTGTTTGTGGGTTAGTACCGAGTAGGAAGTTTTTTAAATTAAAGGTTTAACGCTTTTATTTTTATGAACAATAATTACAATATTTTAGAAGAAATATTTTTATTACTACCTTTTAAAGATTTAGAAGATTTAAATAATTTAAAACAAGTTTTTATTAATATAAGATCAAATAGTAGATTAAATATAAGAAATTTATCAAATAGAATAGACTTAGAACAGTACGAAGTTTATTACTAGTAGAAAAGAAGAAGAAAACAAGATCCAACTTAGTAATTTAGTTTTACAATATATAGATCTTAAAATACAAAGAATAGAATTAAGAAGAAATCAAAATAGAAATAATACGTATAGATTAGAATTAAGATTAGATTTAAACAATCCAGGACTAAGAGGTAATCTAGTATATCTGGAATACCCAAAAGCGCCAGATGTGTAGAAGAATCTAGTTGGCCCGAGGTGTTTTTAACAACGCCACGTACTAAGATTATTTTTAATAACAAACATCACAAATATATGGTATCAGAGCTTTTTCCTTCTTTTCTAGATTTTAATGCTAGATCTTAAACAGATCTAGATGTGTATAAGAGACAGGTTCATAGAGAATACTTGTATAAGTCAACTAAATATACATAAAGAAGAAAGAGATAAGATTTTAGAAATAATTGAAGAAATTAAAAATTTTAAAGAAAAATTTTAGTATATAAAGGAGATCCGAAGACTTAGATTGTTATCTATACACATTCTAAGATTTAGATATTAGAATAAATTCATATTCTAAAATAAGAGCTTTTGAAAATAATCAGATTAAGTGTAGAGATATTAATCATACACACTCGTTATATTCAGAAAATTCACAAGTAAATTTATTAGTAGATTTAGTAATAAATTTAGGAGAAAAGTTAGAATTTAAAGAAAAAGAAATAAGAGAAGAACTAAAACAGAAAGATTTAATTATTAAAAACATAATTAAAAATCAAAATAGAATTCTAGAAAATTTAGACTATATTAAAAATCAACATATAGAAAAAGTAAAACAAAAAGATATGAAGATAGTAAAAGAACTTATAGTTATGGTAATTATCCTAGACAACCTATACCTTTACAACAAATTCCAATTCTCGATTCGGAACAAATTAGACCAAGAGGAAAAAGATTACCAATAGAAGAATATACAATTTCAAGAAGCAGGTAAAGGAATGATACTTAATATAGCAGCACATGATCCTCAAAATTGGAATAATGTTATAGATGTTTGGAAAAATCTAGTAGCAGCAGATTTTATAAAAAACTTTTCAGATTCCAGTGTAGAAGAAATGTATAAATATTTAGAAACATTTTTAGGACCAAGTACTAGAGCTTTATGGGAAAATTGGAAAATGAATTTAGATATTCTCAAATTACCAGGAGCTTTAGGAAGAGAAATAGAAAAACATTGGGAATTATATAATAATAAAATTATAAAATATTCGATAGGACATAGAATTCAGTTTATTATGGAAAAATTAAAAGAAAAATGTACAAATATTCAGATTCAAAATCAGCTTAAAAAAGGAGATTATGATTTCTGTAAGAAAATTATTTATACTCCACAAAGATATGAAGAAAGAAAGCAAGATAAAAGAAAAAATAAATTAGCACTAATAATAATATAATAAAGAAAAATGAGGTCTTAAAAGGCCTCATTATAGCTCTCAGATTTGATATACAATTAAATTTAGAATCTTTAAAAAAGGTATTATTGAATTCCATTAGAATAGTTTTACTTGCGGAAATACAGATCATTTAGCAAGAACTTGTCCAAAAAGAATTAATAATAGAGATAGAAATTCTTTATTAGAGAAATGACACAAGAAGACTTAATAAATGTAGATGAATATATTTCAGATACAGAATCAATTTATTCTATAATCTTAGTATACATCTAGATATTTATAAGACACAGGTTCATAGTGATAATGATAAGATATATCTGTTCTTAGACTTGGGCTTATAAACATCTAGTATGTGTCTTCAGAGACACTATCTGTTCTAATTGTAATTGAAAAGATTTTAAAAATTTAGAATTAATGAATATTGTAGAAAATATAGAATGTAATCATAATTGGAAAATTAATACAGATCGAAAATAAATCTTGTTACATTTGTAATTGGTATCCACTAAAGAAAAAGAGCAAAATGTTTAGAATGTTTTAAAGAAGCATGTATAAAATGCATAGAATTAAAATATAATATGTTACTAATAAAAGATGATTATAAATTTCAAACTTCTACAATAGAATTAAGAATTCTAGAAAGGAAAGTATTAAATTTAGAAGATAAAATAATTCTATTAGAAGATAGAATAAATAATTTAGAAAAATTAAAACAAAATATAATAATTAATGATAAAAATCAAGATTTTCTTCATTACTAAATTATGAAAAAGATTACTTATGTAATGAAGATAAAACTATAACAAGTATACAAGTAGCCTGTAAAATAAGAATAGATAATGAGTATGAAATAGAGTGTTTAGCAGATCTAGATGAGATTATAACTACTTATAGAATCTAAAAAACTTACCATTGATCTGATTTCTTTATTATTAATTTATTCTTATAAGATGTCTCTTATACACATCTAGATGTGTATAAGAGACAGATGTGTATCTTAGAGAATAGTAGATTTGTATTTTAATGATTTTTACTGGGTCTGGATATCAGAAACTGTTCTNAAAAGATATAGATGAAATTCTTTTAAAACTTGATAAATTAGAAATAATGGGTGATAATCCTTTAAAATATTGGGAAAATAATAAGATCTATGCTTACTCTAGACATTCAAAATTCAGAACATATAATTAAAACGCAAATATAGAAGCTTCAAATCAAGATATAGAAGATTTTCAAATGCATATAAAAGAATTATTAAAATTAGGAGTTATTAGAAAATCGATTCGAACATAGATCGACTTTTATAGTAAGAAATCATAATGAAATAGTTAGAGGAAAATCAAGAATGGTTATAAACTATAAAAGGTTAAATGATAATACTAGAACAGATGCATATAATATTCCTAATGTGTATGAATTAAGAAACTAAACTACTATTAGACTACAAGAACATATTTCTAAAAAGTTTTAGAAATGCCGATAAATTAGAAGGCATAAAGAAATCCAAAAATTTTTAGGATTAGTAAATTATGTTAGACCTTTTATTAAAGATCTAGGTAAAATAGCAGACCTCTATACTCAAAAACGGAAAAAATGGTCGAAGTTTTTAATCAAGAAGATATAAAAATAGTACAAAGATTAAAGAATTAGTTAAAAACTACGATTTAAATTTACCATTAGATTCGATTATATTATAATAGAAACAGATGGATGTGAAAAG
Source organism: Cinchona pubescens (assembly GCA_025175665.1). Classification (NCBI taxonomy): domain Eukaryota; kingdom Viridiplantae; phylum Streptophyta; class Magnoliopsida; order Gentianales; family Rubiaceae; genus Cinchona; species Cinchona pubescens. The sequence continues at coordinate 49,805 of JANKKI010000267.1, read as the reverse complement.
GTTGGGGAGTTTTAAAAGCTAAACCCAATAAATATTTAGATAAAAAGAAGAAGTAATTTGTGGTTATTCAAGTGGAAAATTTAGAGAAAAGGAAAAATTTCTACAATAGATGCGAAATGTTAGCAAGAATTTATGGATTAAATTCATTTAAGTTATCAATAATCTCTAAGAAAGAATTTACAGAAGAACGGATTGTGAAGCAATAGTAAGATTTTATAATAAATTAAAAGATAAAAGATGTAATAGAAGAAGATGGTTAAACTAACTAAAATACCCTAGATGTGTATAAGAGACAGCCTTTAATATGCTCAAGGAAAAGATAATAGTTTAGCGGATCAGTTGAGTAGATCAATATTTCTTTTAATTTTTCCATAATAAACTTTTATTCTATGTCTGTCTGAGGCCAACAGATCGAGAGCTCAAATGAGGCCTTTTAGACCTCAAGGTTCTTCTAGTCAAGGTAATAATCCAAGTAGTTCGTAATAATTATATAGAACAAATGTATTCGCCTTCTTTTAGAATCACCTTTATTGATGATTTCAGTAGAAAGACTGTCTCTTATAACTTATTTCTTTTCCACGTTGTAATATATCTTTTAAAATTTCGCCGCATATTTCGGTAGATAAAGAACAGAAGTGTCTAAGAGACAGCATTTCTATTGCATTTAAAATTTTTAAAGAGACAGGAGTAGAGTTAGTAAAGCCTCTACAAAAGCAAGTAAAAATTTGGGTGAGACGAGTGAAAATTCCTCTCTGAATTTCAAAAAACCTTCTGAAGTAGGTGAAACTTCAGCTAGTCCAGCTCAAACGGTAGCTGGTAAAAACGAATCAAGTCCGTTGAAGGCTGGGAATTTGCCAAAAATTCCAATTGAATCGAAATTCTAGACTATAATGAATATATTAGATTTTGGAATTAATTAGAAAAGGAAAATTAAAGCAAGAAGAACAGTCTTTAATAGATTTAGATACTCCGTACCTCAAAAGAAAGGAGTAAAATTAGACAAGAAAAAGAAAAAGAAAAATTTGAAAAAGAATCAAAATAGAAGAGATGTTGAAAAATTTTAAAGAATACTTTGAAAAGAATAATATAAAAGAAGAAAGCAGAGAAAGTAGTAGTAAAGAAGGTCCAAATAATATAAATTCAGATAGTGGAATGTCATTTGATTCTATAGCCAGACATAATTTAGATACCTAAGTAGAAAGGATAAAGATTTTCAGAATATTAAAGATTCTTTGAAGATAAGGCTCTGTCAGAAATAAAGAAGATTTGCAGTCATAGCATTCAAGAAGAAAGTGGAGTAATCAGATAATAAAAGTCAAGAAAGAGGCTGATAATTCAAGATAAAAAAGTAACTAAATCCTTGAATCTGATAAATGTCTAAGGAGGAGGTATTTAAGTGGATCTAGTGTCCCACTTCTTTCTGGTTTATCAAGAAATGACCTTCTGGTTACAAGTAAAAGCCTGTCTCTTATACACATCTTTGAACACTTTTGCAAAAACATTCTTGTTTTTGCTGAGTGTTCAAAAGTCAATAGAAGACAAAATCAAAGAAAAATGGCCGACAAAGAAGTCAATAGAAGACAAAATCAGCAAAAAGGCACAAGAAGTCAATGGAAGACAAAATCAAAGAAAAATGGCAGACAAGAGTACTCGGAAGTCAATAAAATCACGTGAAGATAAAAGATTCCTTCGAAGTTTTGAAGTCGGATTTTGAAGTCAGCACTCTCCTATAAATAGAGTAGTTTAGCTTATTCAGGATCATCGAAAAACATGTCGAGAGCAAACCTTCTATAAATTCTGTCTTTTCTAAATTTGAATAAATATCCTTTGTGTAAAATATTTTAATTTTCCTTTGTAAAAATCCAAGAAGCCTTTGGGCATAGCATTTAGACCTCCTGCCCATTTTTGGATTTCCCCAAACTCTTGTTCATATATGTAAGTTTCTCATAAACTATGTAATCTTTTCAGTTCAATAATATATGTAAATTTTTCTACTCTATGGTTATTATTATAAGTATTATGCTTTAGTAATTAAATACTTATTAAAGCTGTTATAAAACCCAGATGCTTGTTATTTTTGTATGAGTGACCCTATAGTTAGTCCGTTTATGGCATGTAAAGCCTATTGAGGACAGAAAACAGAAGGGGAAAATACAGTAAAAGGAATAACAAGAGACTTTTAGGTGTCGTAACAGTCTTTAATGTAAAAATACGTATTTAATTATTACTGAGTAATCTTTTTGGATTAATAGCTTCTATAATTAAAACCATAGTTAATGTTTGATAAACTAAATTATTCTAAAAAAATTACTTATATAGAATGAATAATTGTTTGTGGGTTAGTCTTGAGTAGGAAGTTTTTAAATTAAAGGTTTAACGCTTTTATTTTTATGAACAATAATTACAATATTTTAGAAGAAATCTTTTTATTACTACCTTTTAAAGATTTAGAAGATTTAAATAATTTAAAACAAGTTTTTATTAATATAAGATCAAATAGTAGATTAAATTAAGAAATTTATCAAATAGAATAGATTATAGAATCTTACTACTGTCTCTTATACTAAATCTAGAAGTTGGAAAAAAGTTTTCTACTTCTTTCTTTAGTTTTACAATCTATATATGTGTAAAATATAAACATCTACTATTAAGAAGAAATCAAAATAGAAATAATACGATAGATTAGAATTAAGATTAGATTTAAACAATCCGGACTAAGAGGTAATCTAGTATATCGGTGGAATACCCTCAAGCGCGATATTCTATCTAATCTAGTTGTGATGTTTGTTATTTAATCACGTACTAAGATTATTTTTGTCATAACAAACATCACAAATATATGGTATCGCGCTTGAGGGTATTCCAGCCGATATACTAGATTACCTCTTAGTCTGGATTGTTTAAATCTAATCTTAATTCTAATCTATCTGTATTATTTCTATTTTGATTTCTTCTTAATTCTATTCTTTGTATTTTATGATCTATATATTGTAAAACTAAATTACTAAGTTGGATCTTGTTTTCTTCTTCTTTTCTACTATAATAAACTTCGTACTGTTCTAAGTCTATTCTATTTGATAAATTTCTTATATTTAATCTACTATTATCTTATATAATTAAAAACTTGTATTAAATTATTTAAATCTTTTAAAAGGAGAATTAATAATTATAGTTTAAAAAATAATTCTTATAAACATGACAGATGAAGTAGAAAAGATATAGAGCTCAAATGAGGCCTTTTAGTTTCCCTTTAGAGCTGTCTGTTATACACATCTAGATGTGTATAAGAGACAGAATCTGAAGAAAAGAACTGTCTCTTATACACATCTAGATGTGTGTTAATTAACGGAAAATCTCTTATCACATCTAGATGTGTATAAGAGACAGGGAATACCGTATTTTCCTTCTGTTTTCTCGTCCTCAATAGGCTTTACATGCCATAAACGGACTAACTATAGGGTCACTCATACAAAAATAAGGACATTTAAAGATTGTATTTTTAGAATTTAATAAGTATTTAATTACTAAAGCATAATACTTATAATAATAACCATAGAGTAGAAAAATTTACATATATTATTGAACTGAAAAGATTACATAGTTTATGAAGAAACTTATATATATGATAAGAGATGGGGTGTTCCTTCTAAACCCCGTATAAGAGACAGCTCCTATACCGACTGCCCAAAATCACAAAAATCATCATCAAAATATTGCACACTCGTCTCACCCAAATTTTTACTTGCTTGGGAGACATTTTCTTGTCTTTTATACACAGCTAGATGTGTTTTCGATGATCCCTGAATAAGCTAAACTACTCTATTTATAGGAATGTGGACTTCAAAATCCGGACTTCAAAACTTCTGAAGGAATCTTTTATCTTCACGTGATTTTTATTGACTTCTGAGTACTCTTGTCTGCCATTTTTTCTTTGCTGATTTTGTCTTCCATTGACTTCTTTGTGTGCCATTAGCTGATTTTGTCTTCTAGATAGTATAAAATGGAAAGCTTTTACTTGTCCCTTTTGTCTTCTATTGACTTTTGAACACTTTTGTCTGTCATTCTTGTTTTTGCTGATTTCTTCTTATCTTTCACGTGATTGTTTTTAAAAGTAACCATCTTGTCTATCTTGATAAACCAGGAAAGAAGGTGGGACACTAGATCCACTTAAATACCTCCTCCTTAGACATTTATCAGATTCAAGGATTTAGTTACTTTTTTATCTTGAATTATCAGCCTAATTCAAATGACTAATTTATTATCTGATTACTCTTATTTCTTCTTGATGTGTATAAGAGACAGGATGCATATTTATTTCGATGAGCCTTATCTTCAAAAATCTTTAATATTCGAAAATCTTTATCCTTTCTACTTAGGTATCTAAATTATGTCTGCTCATTTGATTCTATAGCCCTGTCAAATAATATACATTCAGATACTGGAATGTCTATGATACTTATACTAGATCTAGATGTGTATAAGAGACAGTACTAGAACACTAGTCAAGTTTCACCTACTTGAAGGTTTTGAAATTCAGAGAGGAATTTCACTGTCTCACCCAAATTTTTACTTGCTTGGGAACAAGACTTATTATAGGCATTCTTATAAGAATCTCTCTCAATATTTAATTTTTGTATTTCTTTTCTAAATCGAAATTTTTCTATCAAAACACTCTTTTCTCCCTCAATTATATCACAATGCTCATTAGTCTTTTTATGGTCTGGGCTAAAATTTGGCAATGGTCGCAAAAAAGAATTTTTTCTGAATCATGGACTACTCGTATAAGAGACAATATTCGAAAGAGCGTTCATGCTAGCTAAAAATATTTTTGATCTTTCGAGGTTTATTAAATGCAATCCAAAGATTATCTAAAAGACACTTCTTCTTTATCTTAGGTGGAACATTTTTTAAAGACATATTACAACTTGGAAAAGAAATAAGTTCTATATTACCAAACTTTATCTTTTCTTCTTGAAAATTAGTTCTAAAAGAAGACGAATACATTTGTTCTATATAATTATTACGAACTACTTGGATTATTACCTTGACTAGAAGAACCTTGAGGTCTAAAAGGCCTCATTTGAGCTCTCGATCTGTTGGTGGCCTCATTCGCATATTTAAAAATTAGTTTTTGAACTAGATTCTAATATTGATCTACTCAACCGATCTCGCTAAACTATTATCTTTTCAAAGAAATCAAAATAGAAATCTTTTCAGATTCAATAATATATGTAATAGATTTAAACAATCTATGGTTATTATTATAATTAGAATGCTTTAGTTGCTTGTACCTTATACTTATTCTTATACACAATCTGAAGCATGCTTGTTATTTTTGTATGAGTGACCCTATAGTTAGTCTTACCTTCTCCTATTCTTATTCCTAAAAATTTATATATCCTTTACATAATTCCATCTTTTTCTTACTAATTATTATTCCATTTTTATAATGAATATATTAGATTTTTGGAATTAATAAGTGTTCTTGTATAGTTAAACTAAAAACTAAAATATCAGTATGTATACTATAACAAAATTTTTATATTTTAAAAATATATCATCCATTTTTCTTTGAAAAATAGATGGAGCATTCTTTATTCCAAATGGCATAACCAACCATTCGAGAAGTCACGATCTATGTTCGAATCGATTTTCTAATAACTCCTAATTTTAATAATTCTTTTATATGCATTTGAAAATCTTCTATATCTTGATTTGAAGCTTCTATATTTGCGCTTTAATTATATGTTCTGGATTTTTAATGTCTAAGTAAGCATAGATCTTATTATTTTCCCAATATTTTAAAGGATTATCACCCATTATTTCTAATTTATCAAGTTTTAAAAGAATTTCATCTATATCTTTTGATTCTTAATTAATCCTATATTTAAATAAGCTTTGTTTAAATTTATAAACTCATAATCTATTTCTTGCTCTTTTTCTATATATATATATTCTTCCATATATGTTTCAATATTATCAAAATCTACTAAATAAGGGTCTATGTATTCCTCCATTTCAAAAATTTCTTCTTGTAAAGAAGAAATATCTTTTTTACAACAAGTATTATTATCTATACATTTTTCACAACATTTATTATTTATTATTTGTTTTTGTAAATATAATTCTATAGAATCTCTCATAATTTAGATGTGTATAAGAGTAGCTTAATACAGGATCTACAAAATAAATTATAGGATTATTTGTGTTCTTATAATATTTTTCTGGAATTATCTTACTATTTATTACACACTTAGTAGATTCTGAATAAATTAATGCTAATGTAGTATTTCATACTGTGATATAGAATATAATAATAATTTAGTAAATCTTGATTTTTATCATTAATTATTATATTTTGTTTTAATTTTTCTAAATTATTTATTCTATCTTCTAATAGAATTATTTTATCTTCTAAATTTAATACTTTCCTTTCTAGAATTCTTAATTCTATTGTAGAAGTTTGAAATTTATAATCATCTTTTATTAGTAACATATTATATTTTAATTCTATGCATTTTATACATGCTTCTTTAAAACATTCTAAACATTTTGCTCTTTTTCTTGTAGCTGGATACCAATTACAAATGTAACAAGATTTATTTTCTGATCCTGTATTAATTTTCCAATTATGATTACATTCTATATTTTCTATAATATTCATTAATTCTAAATTTTTAAAATCTTTTGTAGAAATTATATAATAATATTTTATAATTTTATTATTATATAATTCCCAATGTTTTTCTATTTCTCTTCCTAAAGTCTATGCTCCTGGTAATTTTCTAAATAATTTTTCTCCTATTGCTTCATCATAAGCATTAGGTGATATACAAGTTCTTATACAAATAATCTGTTAAAAATGGTTTTATAAAATTCCAATTAAATATTATAAAAGCATTCTTATCAGACATCGCATCTCTTTGTATTCCTATTGTTCCCGAATTAGGATCATTTCTGTCTTATACACATCTAGATGTGTATAAGAGACAGCTCCAGTACCTCACTCTTGGTCTAATTTGTTCTTATCAATTGGAATTTGTTGTAAAGGTATAGGTTGTCTAGGATAATTACCATAACTATAAGTTCTTTTAATGCTGTCTCTTATCTTGGATCTAGATGTGTATAGTCTGACTTTGACTTCTATTTGGATTTGTACTTCCTATATTTTGATTAGCATTTGAACTTTCTGCTTCCATATATTCTTTAACTAGATTGTGTATAAGAGACAGATTTCTAATATTACTTTCCAATTCTTCAATCTTATTTTTCTTTTATATATCTATTAATCCATAATATTCTAATTTTTATCTAATTTTTCTTCTACTAAATCTTCTGATATTGCAATAATATTTCTATTATTATCATAAATTAAAACTTCATAATCTTCTATTTGTTTTTGTAAATATAAATGATCTCCTAAATCTGACAATTCTCTTTTATTTAAATTTATACCTAATTCTACTGGATAAATTATTCTATATTGATTTTTATCTAAATCTTCTTTTATCATAAATAGAAAATCTTTATCTTTAATTTCTTCTATTTCACATAGTTCTAAATTCTCATAATTTTCTTCATTAACATTAACTATGGTTTTAATTATATATTCATTAAATCTAATTGAAACTTCTCCTTTATTGTTTGTATACATTAAACTCGATTTGGCTGAAAAATTTGTTTATCTTTTTAAATTTTTCTAAATTCCAATATAAAATCTGCATATTCTTCTAGACTTATTTTTTTTGGTTTTAATAACTTTAGGCCCTCTATTATCCCATTAATTCTACTACATTTTCTATTTTTACCTTAAATCTAGTATTACTTTTTTCCGTAAGTTTTCCTAAAAATCCTATACAAATTAATAAATTATTACCTATCATTTCTTCATATCCTTTAGTCTGAATTCCTATCTTTATGTGTTTTCCAAATTCTTCTGTATTAATTATAAAATCTGGACTACAGTAAAATATACCTCCATTTAATGACATATCTATTTCAGTAACTCCTATTATAGATTTCTTTGTATCTGACCATCTATCATCATATATTACTAATAATACTTTAATTCCTAAAAACTTTCTTGTTAATCCTTTAACTCCTATAACTATTAATCCCATTTGCATTAAACTTAATTGAAGACTTTTAAAAAGTCTAAAATTAAATTTGATCTATTAAATTTATTTTTAATTCTTGATCTTTTATACAACTTATCTGTTGCTCTCTATAGTGTTTATATAGTTTTGCTTTTTCTATATGTTGATTTTTAATATAGTCTAAATTTTCTAGAATTCTATTTTGATTTTTAATTATGTTTTTAATAATTAAATCTTTCTGTTTTAGTTCTTCTCTTATTTCTTTTTCTTTAAATTCTAACTTTTCTCCTAAATTTATTACTAAATCTACTAATAAATTTAATGGAGGTATATTTTACTGAATATAACGAGTCTGTATGATTAATATCTCTACACTTAATCTGATTATTTTCAAAAGCTCTTATTTTAGAATATGAATTTATTCTAAGATCTAAATATTCTAACCGTGAATAATCTATGCCTGCTAATGATGATAATTCACTATTATCTATTTTTATATTATTTTTTATAAAATTAATATTTTCTTCTTCTTCTTTTAATCTTAATATTAATTCTTTAAAATAATCTGTTTTAGTGTATAGATAACAATCTAAGTCTTCAGGATCTCCTTTATATACTAAAAATAATTCTATTAGAAATATTTTAAATAATTCAATTATTTATAAAATCTTAATGTCTTTCTTCTTTATGTATTTTAGTTGACATAGTATGTGTTAGATCTGTGTCTTATTCAACATCTAGATATGTCTAAGAGACAGTCTAGTGCATTACAAAAGAAGGAAAAGCTCGATACCATATATTTGTGATGTTTGTTATTAAAAATAATCTTAGTACGTGGCGTTGTTAAAAACACCTCGGGCCAACTAGATTAGATCTAGAATACTGGCGCTTGAATAAACATTCAAGGTACACATACTATGTTCAAAGAAAAAACCTTCATTGAATAACTTATACATTAATATGCCTAATCATTATTGTTAAGAGATAATTATATTCTATATTTAAAAAAATACAGTAAACAAATTTTGTTTTATCACAACTAATACACATTTGAAGTACAGAAACTCGATACATGGATTCACACGTGTATCAGACATGCATCTTACTAGTACCAAATACGACCAAGCAAAAGTGTAAACAATAAATGGAACAAAAAGTAACCCTGGGATCGTCATGGCTGCATTTAGTCATTTAGGATAAGGGAAAGATTTAGATAGATCTGATCTATGATTCCACTTGTAGACTCTACAATATAGATTAAATGTTATGAAATCTGTGACATCAACTGATGTAATCAAGATTTTATAAGATTTAATTTTGATCGCAAGATTTACAAATAAAGTCCAAGACCGAATTTATAATAGTATTTTCCTTAGAATAATGGCTTCCATAATACTTGGGACCGTACCTCTCAGGATTTCCGCTTACCTGATACCCCCAGTGTACCTAACCCAAATAATGCATACTAATGGAAACTGAAAAGGAAGACAGTAGGCAGGAGAGGAACCCGGAAATTTCACAGGTTGTAAACTTTATTGAGCTCATCAAACAAAGCAAGGAAAAATGTGTCATTGCATTATATGCATCACAGTATAAATGGCAAAAGAATATTACATAAGCAAGGACATAATAATGGATCATATATACATTTATGTATTTTTCAAGCACAACGGCTTGAAAGAAACTATGTAATATAAGTCCGGAGCCACTTAGCCAAGCTTTGATTGAAACTATTGTAAGATGTATTGCGCCACTTAGGCAAGCTTCCTTTCTTGCTCAATGTCGCCCTGAGGTTGCATCTGCACAAGAAGTTCGAACACTAAGCATGTATAGAAAATTGAGCGCGAAGATTAATATGTACACGCTCATATGTGCAAATAAAACTACAGAGAGTACTCTCGACTTTCCTTAACAAGCAAATCCAATTAAACTAATCTAGTTTAAACAAGAAAAAAGGAAAAAGCATGTCCAAACTCCAGCCAAAATAGAGAAATACTGCAAAGACAAGAAATCAAATGGACATAGACTCCCATTGAAATAATGCTTAATTTACCCCAGAATCATTTTGGTTTGGTGCAGATGCAGCCTAATAAGGCAAGGTAAGATGGTAAGTTTGCAGTATGAGACCAAATTGACAAAGAAATAAATCATAAAGAACTCTGGATGATTACAGTGCCAAGAAAAAAACCTATTCTTTGCAAATAAACAATTTGTACTCGTACATATTAACCCCCCCTTCAGCTATTTATTAGCAGGAAACAGCAGCAATAACTTTCCCCCAATAAATTAAAAGCTCCCTAGCAAAATTGGAGAAGATGACAACATCTTGTTCAAATTTTGCAGCAAATGATTAAGAAGGAATCAAGGAAATACCAGACCCAGAGCTTCAGTCACACTTCTACGTGTATCTTCACCACATGTCCTAATGAGCATGTTCAACAGAACTTCTCTTTGATCCACATTTAATTGTTTCTGTGCAAGTCCTCGTGCAACCATTTCCATCTCATAAGCAGAAGTTCTAGATAAACACATTTAAGAAAGATCAAGATTGATTAAATCCCTTGACCATTGATAAATATGGATAAATACACTGCTGTATAATTGGATAAAGAGGATTTTCACACGCTCTTACAGTTACAAACAAGACAGAAAAGATAAAACCTAAAACTGGTGGGATATGAAAAAACATCCAGGGTACTAAGGCAAGAAGCCATAACTGATGATGGCTTTATAAAGATCACAAAATATCGGCGACTAAGCCTACCAGTCCAAGTTAAAAAGATATCAAAACAACAAAATTAGATATGGGCTTCCATCCACGTGGCTTCATTTTCTAAATTTTCAAACTATATACCACGATCAGCAAAGTTTGCATGTCTCTCTCTATGCCAAAAGTTCAAAAAGTAATATGGTAACCCCTTTTTATGAGCTTCAAATCTTGTCTTTGTAGGCAATCCATTTACACACTAAATGACCATGGACGAACTTTTTGTTTGAGCTCCAAATATAAGTATACTTTTTCGTGTGTGCACAGCGCTGTGTTAAAATATTATGCTGAAAGCCAACACCCAAGCCAAGGGGTGATCCAATACCCTAGGGCGAAAGAAGCAATTCCTTCTCCCCAGACCTAGCATAAGAGAAAATAAAAGAAAGAGACATGGATGAAAGTATTTCAAAGTCAGTGGCTGTTGCCTCTGATCCTAGTGCACAGAAGTGGGATACTTTAAAGTAAGGATCGACTAGCTTTGAGCTATCACATGGTGCAGGTTAAATCAGTTTCCTTTGATTCAGTAATTTCCTACACTTTTTCATAGGACCAAGGCAGATTCAATGGAGGAATTGATAAAGAGTCAGTTGACATGAAAAGTCTGAAACTTGGAAAACACTGGTTTCTTACAAAAAGAAAGAATGGAAATTCCTGGCAAGGAAAATCAGCAAAACACTTTGTTGTTCTGAATGTCTGTAATTACTTAAATCGTTCTGATGAGAAGAAGACTAGAATTTTAAACTGTCTGTACTGCATGGGTAGGCAATACTGGTTATGATTGGATAAGTAGCCATTCAATGTAGAATATCATAGCTCAAGTTAGTCCTAATTGAAAGCCTCCAGTGAACAAGTTATCGTACATGGTTTCACAATCAAATATCCAATGCAAACTGCAAAATGTGAAACATAACAAACAGAAAAAGTCCAATAAGAATTAAATCTCTCGGTGAATTCTCATGCGTACTTAAAACATGCAGCACCATAAATTTTTGACACCTGCATAATTGGCAAAGCTAAATCCTATGGTTCATTTCACCGCATCTCCTTGTTCCAAAATATTGTCATATTTCATACTCATATTTCATAATTCTACTACAAAATTAATCACATTTACTGGAGTTCCTAACGTTTATTACGCAATAGATAATGTAATCCTTATTGCTAACTCAAGGGTAAATCCGTAAAATACAAAATCACAGGATGCAAATGAGCTAAACTGGCTAGTTTTGAACCTACTCAAGTTTAGCTTGGTGAAATAAGATATTGCACGAGATTGATTATCTTTTTGCAAGCCTTGGATAAATCCTGAGAGATTGATCAAATTTCTATTGGAAGCTTGGGCTCAAGATGAAGCCAAGCTTAGAGTTCAGAGACTATAATAAATCAGCAAACATCATCATGTTCTTCCAATGCACTAGTGGAAAACATGATTGTCATGCCAACCAGCCTATAAGTGAAGTATATACGGTAATGATAAATAGACAAACTTATGCTTCATTTCACTGATGCATGTGATTCACTTGACCCACTAAAGCCCAAAAAGGCCTTTGAGCCGCACTTCACTTTGCGCCTGTAACTACTAGCTATGACAGGATTTCTCCCTTGATCGTAACACTTGATAGGAAATAGTGAAGTTAAAGTCTACCTATATAGTAAAAGGCATTCAAAAACATTCTATTATAACAATTTTCAAGTATCCTTCTTCCCAGGCTCAATTTTGGACAGGGAGCAAGAAATAAGCTTGCCTAGAAGTGTGCTGCTGCTTACAATCTAGTTTAAATCAAAGCTTGGCTAAGTGGCTCCGGATATTATCTCTTATACAGAGTACTCAACTGATTAGGATCGTGAACTCTTGCCTCATCAAATTCCCACTTTCCACACCAGCTTGGCATCTTTTTCAGTTTTCATTTTCTTTTAGGCAGATCTCCCGAGTCCCCAACTCTGTTCTACTATTCTACTTATTTTGTGCACATTAGTGGGTGAAGATGAAGCTTTCGGTTGGCATTAGGCAACCACAAGTTTCCATATTTTTAGCTGTTCACAAAATGAACTTTAGAACTTTCCTCCTACATGTGAAATTGGCAGTTTTGAAATAGTGGTTTGGTAATATGAACATGCAAATGCATGTAATGCTCTACCATTTGATGACATAAGATGTTAGGACAAAAGATTGATTTAGTCCTGTCTGCTTATACACATCTCTCGTCAGGATGAAATATCCTGTGAATGAGGCATATCTTTAATAGTTCAGCAACTGCTTCAGAATGATTACCTTGTATTTGCAGGGCCTGAAATAAATAAATTCATACAGTATATCAACCAATCAGCAACTCAAAGCATCAGTCTAACATTGCACATGTAGCTTGTATAAGAGACAGTGACAGTTGACATACAACAATTCAGACTGTCACACAAGCTAGTAAAATCTCTTGAAGCTGTAAGAGCACATCAGTAATTTTGGAACAATATCCTAATCTCATGACACCTACATGATCACATGAAGCGATTCTCAAACCTGAAGAAGCTTTTGAATCTAATGATGGTTGATCATCTTGTCAAAGAGAAAACAAACAACATATTGCTTACCCACGCCTGCAAAAACTGAGAACGTGTGCGGGCAGCCACAGCTGCAGACACCATTCTTGCAGCACGACTACTCTGAAGACCAATGTTTTCGGCAAGCCCAGCAACGAAATGTCGGACATCAGCTCACCATCAATGTTAACGAAAGCAGATTGATTTTCTATTCTGCAAAAGAGAGCAGTGGTCATAAGCAGACGTAATTTATAAATGGTTTGTAATTTACGATAGCAGGAAAACTTCACGTCTTCCATTGAAGTACACTAAAAAGTCAAAAAAGAAAATGAAAAATGCGTCTTCTTCATTTTTCCATGTCAATAAATCAGCAATTATCAACAGCTGAAAGTTATACCATCTGAATACCTACATACCTTTCACAACACTTCAAAACAAAGTCAACTGATGCACGATAAAATGAATCTCGGGCATTTTCTGTCTCAATGGAAACCCTCACACCAGATATCCGGCATATACGGCGCAACTGCCATATTTGGGAACAAATATCTCATCAATATGAACTAAAATTGCAGATTTTGCAGACATTCTGGAATATAATGACAAAATCACAGTCGAAAGAACATTGCTAATGGAGCAGGAAAGGAATCGCTCAACTTCATATCAAGTTTATCATTGATGGCTAGGAATGTTTACCACATAGCATATGTACTTTTGCAGAATTACCACTCAGCCCATGTTCATGAAATTAATGAAGAGTTAACATCCATTCGGCCAAAAGCAGAATAGTATGTACAAGCTATAAAATCCAAAAGTGGTACTCATGCACAATACAGTGTAGCTAATTTCAACAATAAGGGAACTACATAACAGCATGGTTAAAGACTTGAAAATATACAGCAGAGTGGAATCATGCATAATTTCATGCGCACCATCAGAAATCAATATTTCTTTTGATACAACAGCTTGCAGTGGCTGGGAATCAGTTGCAGTTAGGAAGCATAAAACAGAGACCGCCTTGTGATGTTAAGAAAATTTACAATAATTATTTATCAAGCTGCTTGTAAGATTTAGTTATATGCATGTGTTGTATTTCAAACATGTTTCCAAATCTTATGGTGGCAGTTAAGTCTAAATAAATCTGTTTCCTGGATTTTCTAGATCTCATTGATTGGTTGAGGAGGATTTACAAGACCTGGAATTATAACTCTGATGTTTCCTTCTCTATAAAATGATTCATAGCTCCTTCGGGACTCATTATTTTTATATTAATTTATGGCAGTTTACTTGGGCAACGGACTCCCTTAAACAACTTATTTTAATTCCTAAAAGTTGAATTGGATAGCTCAAGCATTTTGTACGAAACTAATATATTCTTCAACTTACCACCATTCTTTTTGAGCATTGAAATACAAGATCCCCAATTTGTTGTACTTATCTTAACCTGCATATCTTGGTAAGCATACCTTGTAACAGAGAAGGGTAATATTGTGACCAGATAGCATATTACTACGACAGAGATTATTATTATTATTTTTTCTGGATATATACTACTAAAAATACTATGCCGTGACGAAACCAAGACCTTTGCTCAGGGTTGGAGAAATTATGTCTACTTCAATTTTCAAAATAAGGCTCAACATTTGCTATAAGTTCCAAGTTAAGAAGCACTTGAATTCTTACTCTAGTGGACTAAAACTCATACAAATAATAATGGCAAAAACTGCAGCAATCAATAAGAAAACTAATCCAAACATATCTCAGCATTTTCAAGCTCTTATTTGTAAAATTAACTAAAACTCAATTACTGTTAAATGCTAACAAAGCAAGAAAAGAAGTTTGAGAAATGAGAAAGTTGATGAACAAATAAGTACTAATATCTTCCACATGTCAATCAAATCTTTTAAGTTAGTTGGGATGGAAAAGACTAAAATAAATTGAGTCTAGAAACAAAAGAAAATCCATAAATTTTACAAGTTAAATATTGCATATGAAAGGCCACTTCAGTGCAATCCAAAAGGATTAGTAAAAATTGTTGTTAGTTTGAAAAATTGAATCTTACTATAGATGAACAAACAACTTCATTTGAGTTTTTATTTTCCATCTTAAGATTGACTCACAAATTAGCTCTAGAGTCTCAAATTTTTCATTTGAGTTTTCTTTTTCCATCTTAAGACTGACTCAATCTTTCCTGCTTAAGTGGAGTTATTTTCAAATTTTACAAATATGAGGATTTGCTGTTGATAGTTTTAATTGAATAATTTCAAAGAATCCACAAATTTAAGCAACCGCAACCCCTTCCCCATGGTAGTTAAAGGCGCAAAGTGAAGGGTGCAAAGGCCTTCCAGGCCTTGAGCACAAAAGCAAAGCACGCAAGCATTTTTATGCAAAGCGCATTGTTATATATACCATACATTATCTGTAGTTATAGGTTTTTGTCTTAGAATTATGCCATAATAACATAAGCAAACTTTTTAAAAACAAAATATGCATAATAAAAATAATATTCTAACACAAAAAATTGCAAATAAGTGCATCCTACCACATTTGATACATCCGAATGGTTGAAAAATAAAATAAAAAGAGATCCAACCGTTAAAAAAAAAAAAAAAAAATACAGCTAACGTACAAAGTAAAAAAAAAATGAAAAAGCTTGCTTTGCTTTTGCACTTGTTTGCACATTAGCATCCTCGCTCACTTCAAGACACAAAAAAGCATCCTACTTGCACTTTGCCTCGCTTTGCACTTTTTTGCAATTTTTGTCGCTTTTGACTAGTATGCCCCTCCCCTTTTCTTCCTATCCTCTCTAACAAGAGCAAGTTGAATCAGTAAGGATAAGAACTGAAGTCCAATGAATCATAAAACTACCAGTTGTAGTGATCTTATTTAAAGATAAAGGAAAATGTGCAAAATGAAGGTTTTACAGCATCTAATAACTCTTTGCATTATATTGGATTCTGAAGCACCCATGATGCAGTCAACAAAGGGTTCAAGGAAATCTATAATTAACGATTTTCATGATTTTCTCCAGCTTCAATTAGTCGCAATTGTGTTTCTATGACTTTTAGTAAGATCTCAGATTTTTAGGCCTTAAGAGGCATTTTAGTCTTTTATATTGTCACAGGAAACACATTTAATTATTTGATTATATTAGAGGTTTATTAGAGTTGTAGTTGTTATAGGGGTAGTCCTAGAAGTTTTTTGCAATATCTATGACTAGGGAGTAGGAATTCTTTTCATAATAGAATTCTATCTTTTAGATAGTTTATGAGTCTATTGTTAAGGAGTTATGTTGTGGAATTATTTAGATCTAGAGATTTGATGAATAAAATTTTCAATTATTGCTTTTAGTTTATCTTGTTCCTCTTCCCAAGATAAACCCCTTCTTCAGTGTGCCTCCCCACCCCCACCCTCCACAATTTACTGTTCAACATGCAGTGGAAATGATCAATGCAACAATTTTTTACACAATGAAGAGTCAAAATTTTCAATTGCATATATGTGCAGAGTTATTGATGTCTGTGAGTCTATCATACTTAAAACATGTACAAGAGGATTCATCCACTTGAAACAAAAGCAAAAATATAATGAAATCTAATGCAATATAAACTTACTAACTTGAATTATATCATCCATTGAAATGTCTTCCCCTCTGATTCTTTTGTCCATGATTGCTGGAAAGTAAATTTGTGAGTTGTAATTTGAAGAGAAATGCATACCCACAACATTGGAAATTTGAGAAATTTAGGTTGTTACCTACATCAAAGACAGACATCCAATTATGAAACCAGATAAGTCAGGTCATTCAGTTACACAATGATGAAAGGACTATTTTCCATACCAATAAAACCTGTTTCGTTATTTTCTTTATAGGGTTTTTGATAAGTGAAAAACCCAATAGCATGCTATTAATAAGCTACGGACAAATCAAATGCCTATACCCTGTCCCACAATGCTAGCCTCAAATATTTGACATTAACTTCTGTACTCCAGTCTGAACTCTTGGAAATGGAATGGTATATTATAGTGCAGGCAACATTTGATACTTTGCCATAATGAATGATATGTTATTCCCAGGTTCTGTGAACTATTAAATGTGGAAGAGCCATGAATGAAATAAAAATCAAAGCCTCTTTTTCAAACATAACAATCACTGGATAGCATATCCAGAGTACCTAACACAAACATTATCCACTTCTTCCAGGTCTTGAATATTATTATCTAAACTTCCCAAAAAAGAAACCTTTGACATCCTCCATAAGATATGCAGAGAGTAAACATATCAAGAATATAAATATGAGATTTATGCATGATCAGCATGAAAATCTCTTAACAACAACAAAATGAAATTTTTGTTCCCAGACAAATCCTGTTACATGGGGATGAAAGATATAAAGAAACCAGTTAGCAAGAGAAGTGATGGAAAGCTACTCACAAGAAGGGGAATGAGTTATAATAGTGTAGATCCATGACTCTAAAGTTCTTTATGGGATGGTGGCAAAAATATAGCTCTGAGAAAACTTTAGCAGGGGAAAGCTAATTTTTTATGATGGTGACATCTGATAAAGTCAATTCTTCAATGGAAATTGAGTAATTTTTAATGCTTTGAATCCATCCTTCAAAAGATATGTCATTGGTTATAATGGCTTGGTTAGGGCGTTTAAAAAAACTTCAAAAATTAAACAAAAGTAGTTTTCTATGAGATTAAGTAATAGTTGATGCAAGACACATATAACGGCATTTTGGGAATTCTGCTTACTTGGTGGAGAAGGTGGTCCTTGCATTATTTTTTTATGACACCTTTGATGTTGTTTTTACTTAATGCTCTGCACTAGTAGTTTGATAGTGTTTCAGTGGGATATAAAACTCAAGGTTGTTTTGGCAAATGGTCGTGTTATTTTGCTTAGGCTACAAGATCTATTAGTCCCCAAGTTAAGTAAAACCACAAGATAGAGTTCAGGAAAATGTGGAAACTGTTTTATGCATTACAAGGATTGCCAACCCAAAACTCATGTTTTATCTTAAGTTTGGTAAAATAAAACAGTCCATAAAGTAAATTGTACATTTGACTCATCTTGGCTAAGAATTGATTTTTTTTCAGGAAAAAAAAAATAAATGAGAGCTGGTGTTTTCTTTTCAGCTTTATTTTACATGTAAATCTGAGACTACACTGGAAAGTTGTGTGTCAATGGATTCGGGGTAGCCCAGGTGACAAATGGCAGTGAGAGGCTAGCTATTTTGGTCACTATAAGTTCATTATAAAACTAAATGCATTCATTTGATTCAAACAGATTGCTACTGAATCAGTAATTTTCAGCTTAATAACAGAACAATTATGAATCAGTTTACTTTGAGTTTTGGAGGAGTTAATTATTGAGATCACTTGGCCTGCAAGTTGTGCATGTCAAAATATGCCACCACTGCTACACATGGTCAAGTATAATAGCTTAGTTCAATGTGGAGAAAAATGCAAATTTTGTTTTAGGGCTTGTATATCCACTTTAATTGGTATAACAATGTGGTTATGCACCTTCAATTTCAGTACTAAAATTCTGAAGGCTTTTAGTTCAAACTTCGAAATAAACTAGACTCCCATTAAAAATATAATCGTTAGATAACTATTTAAAACTCAAAAAACAAACTACTGAAAATTCTTATGAACAAAGAAAAGACTAAAATACCCTTGAGGCTTGACACTGGCCGAAGCGTGAGAGACAGCGACTTAACTTTGATCCATGGTCGACGATAGGTTTTTACTGGGAAAACCTATCGTCGACCATTATTTAGCCAACACCCAAAATAGTTCTACAAGAACTCAATTAACATTAAGAACTTTTCATACAGGCGGAGTACTGAAAGAAACAATGTTTCAAATAAATATCAAAAGCTGTATTACAATTGATGCTAAAGTGGCCATTTATAGAAGTCTAATCCCTAACTAGAATCCTAATATACTAAAAGTTATTTGTCTTCTAATCCATATCTCCAAAGTCCTAATCCTAATCTTTAGAAGCCTTAATCATAGTTAAATACTAATCTGATGAGTACCTGTCTTTTGAACTCATATTTATCCTATTTCACTAGAATCTGTCCTGCATCAATCCTCCTTGGGTTGGAGAAAACTTATCCTCAAGTCTGTATTGTGCTTGCCACAATCAAAAGGATTTCCAACCAAGCCTTCCATTGTCTTGAGGCCCTTTTCCAAAATCAGCAAACATTTAACTGAAATGTCGATGTCTTCTTAGGGTCTAAAATGGCTGGTTCAATCTTACTGCCAACTCCATTGATGGACAAAACTGTATTGGATATTTTAGGACAATCTTTGAACACCGCTAAACAGCCCAAAATTGAATCTTCAAACAGAGAACTAGTCTTCAAACTGTCATGGTCTGATGTAGTATCAAACTTATGTGAGAGGTCCTTACTTCTGAGAACCACAACAATCCTTGGGCTTTTATCAAATACTTGGTGGTCAAGATTATTGTATAATGAATATTGATTTGATATTTGCAGCATGCTGAAATTAATTTCATCATTACTCGGATACGCATCGTAGATTGGAGGAGAGTTCCAATTTGGAATATTCTCCCAGGGATCAATCTCCAACTCCTCTGAAAACAACCTCTCTCCATAACTACCTTCCGGTATGCTGAAGACTTGTGGCTGCCATCTTGAATCTCCTCATGAGCTTTCAAATTTTCCTGATTCATGAGTTGATCAAGCCTCTTAAACAACCATTCAAGTTGTTGCTTGACTTCTGCCAATTCCTGCTGCCATGTTAAGGACTGCATGTGGCTCTGATACCAAATGATGCCGGCAGAAGTGTGAGAAATACGAAATTTACTTTGATCCATGATCAAAGATACGTTTTTAGGGAAAACCAGTATAAAACCTTAATTAGGGGGTTTATTTAGCCAACACCCAAAATAGTTCTACAAGAAGAACGGAAAGAAACAATATTTCAAATAAATATCAAAAGCTGTATTACAATTGATGCTAAACTGACCATTTATAGAAGTCTAATTCCTAACTAGAATCCTAATATAATAAGAGTTTTATTTATCTCTCTAATCCTTGTCTCCAAAGTTCTAATCCTAATCTTTAGAAGCCTTATCATACTTAAATACTAACCTAATGAGCACTATCTTTTTATCTTTATCCTATTTCACTGGAATATGTCCTGCATCAAGGCTAAATTCAAAACAAATGGGCTTGTAAGGATGGCATTATTTGGAGTAATCCAATTATTTCCTTTACTATTCACATTATTTGCTGCATTAATCCAAATAGTTGTTTGATTAGCCTAACATATTTTTGTCTTTCTCTATTCATCAATATGCATTATTTCAGCCATTCACATTATTAATTCATCTATTCACTATTATTCACTCTATTCATGTCTTTTTACAATTCATGCTCATTTGCATCAATTTTTTCAAACTGGTCATCACAATTCACCTGTGTCAATTTTTTTCCAGCATGGAAAAAAACGGCATTGTAGGTTCAGACGTCCGAACCTCTTTTTGAGAGTTCGAACTATGGCAGGAAAGTGGAGTTTAAAACAATTATAAGATTCGGACTTCCAAACTTGATGAATCGTCCAATGGTGTGAGCCAGGACTACGGGTGGGAATGTAGAGTTTAACACGCTCATGAGGTTTGGGCGTAACTTGATTGCTCGTCCAATCACGTGCATACAATCTATTTCTATAAAACTTGGCCCAAGTTCAGACCAATAGGTCTCATATGCACGTTTATAGGATCGGAAGACTGCCATGGCTAAAGTATGGCGAGGCACCTCAATAACAACAAACAAACCAAGCCTTAATCTCACTAAGTAGGGTTGGTTGCATGAATCCTGCTACGCCATTGCGCTCTGTCATGAACCATATCCTCCTCAATTCCTAGATGAGCTATATCTTTCTTACAAGTTACCCACCAAGTTTTTTTCGGTCTTTCCTTGCCCCTCTTATGTTGACTACTCTCTCTAAAATCTACTTGTGAACTTCTACTGGTCATCTTAACACATGACCTAACCACCTTAAGCATGTTTCTCTCATCTTCTCATCAATAGATGCTACTCCAATCTTCTCACGAATATGTTCATTGCACATTTTGTCCATCCTAGTGTACCTACACATCCATCTTAACATTCGCATTTCTGCTACTCTCAACTTTTGCTCGTGTGTAATTCATTGTCCAACACTCAGACTTATAAAGCATCGCTGGCCTAATTGCCGTTCTATTAGCAAAATTAACCCTTAAGTCGTAAGGGAATTTTGCGGTCGCATAATATTCTCGATGCCATTCTCCATTTAGTCCAACCCACTTATA
Organism: Cinchona pubescens; assembly: GCA_025175665.1. Lineage (NCBI taxonomy): Eukaryota > Viridiplantae > Streptophyta > Magnoliopsida > Gentianales > Rubiaceae > Cinchona > Cinchona pubescens. The sequence goes on along the minus strand of JANKKI010000267.1, from coordinate 28,074 downwards.
TCCGATATGTAGCATCTCGATCTATGCCACCATCACTCTTAAGAACTGATCCTAAATACTTAAAATTTTTACTTATGGGTATCTCTTGATCTCCGATACTAACCCCTATTCCATTCCCATGAATTGAAGAGGTAGACTGATATAGTCAATAAAGAATTCAAAGAAAGTTTAAAATTAAACATTTTCATAATTTTGCGCAAGCTTCTGTTAGGAATCCATTGAAGATTAGCTGCATGTTTTGGATCCATTGAAGACTAGCAGTCTGTTTCGGAGTTTGTTGATATACTGTCTTAGTAGGAGTCTGATGAAGATTAATGACACCTGCTCTTCAATTCATGCGAGGCACCTCAATACATGGGAATAATGAGTAAGATTTGGCATGCAGTTACGTACAAACAATTTACAGATCTATTCCTGTTTTTTCCTAAATTTTAAAAAGTATTTTTCATTTTTGTTAAAGAAATACATGTTTAGCACGCATACGCGCGTATCTCGCTTTCAAGATTCGGATTTTGAACAACGAGCAGGTGTCATTAATCTCATTAATCTTCAACAGACTCCTACTAAGACAGTATATCAACAAACTCCAAAACAGGCTGCTAGTCTTCAATGGATCCAAAACAGGCAACTAATCTTCAATGGATTCCTAACAGAAGCTTGAGCAAAATTATGAAAATGTTTAATTTTAAACTTTCTTTGAATTCTTTATTGACTGCGTCAGTCTACCTCTTCAATTCAGCATCTTGTTTGATCTTTAAGCAACAATTGATGATTGATTAGTTCCTTATTCGCACTCCTTGATGCAATGTCCAATCCCAAATTGGTGTTTGGTAAAGTTTGGTATTACCCCCCAAAGAGCGCTCCAGGAAACTAAATTGGGGATTCTCATTTCCAAGTATAATATTTCTGTAATATTCCACCGTTGCTTGCATCAAGCATGCACTTGAAGATAATTAGCTCAAGGCACAAATTTCTTCGTTAAGTCCAAATAGGCATACCATCTTCATAAAACTTGCGTTTTATTTTGCCACAAAGTCATAATTTACTAAATTTAGAATTCAGTTCTGCCTTTCTTTTAACCACTAAATCACTTAGATTACTAAAGAAAGTCCAAATAGACGTATTGTCCTCATAAAACTTGTATTTTACTTTGCCACAGTTATAATTTACTAAATTTATAATTCAGTGCTATCTTTCTTTTAACCACTAAATTACTTACATTACTAAATAAAATAAAAAATATAAAAAGTACAAATAGACATATTGTCTTCATAAAACTTGTGTTTCATTTTGCCAACATTTAGAAATTTAGAATTCATGAAGGCTTCTTTAACCACTATTTGACTTGTATTACAAAAAGAAGTCTTCAAATAGACGTATTGCCTTCATAAAACTTGTGTTTCATTTTGCCAGAGTGTCATTTAATAAATTACTTGGATTACTAAAAATTCAACAAGTGTCATACGAGTAACATTTCTTTACAAATTTAATACATCTACCCAACAAATGCTTGTCCAAATCATTGAAGAAAAATAAGAAACAACATACACTGTCTCTTACAGCTCTGAACTAGCAATATGGAAGAAGACAATGACAATTAGCATACGCATATAAGAAATTTAAAAGGGATTGAAAAGCAAAGTATGATTCAATTCTTATCTTATATGATTTCCTTTCCGGGTTTCAAATTATTAAGAAGGTAGTACCACAGGGCACAGGCACAATATTCCAAAGACTGGAAGAAAAAACAGGGACACAGATTAATCCAAGTGAAGGTCAAACATGAGATAGCACTAGTCTGTGAGTCAAGAATAGTAATATTATCTGCACACAAAATCCATAGGTTTAATGTTATCAACTGAATATTCCAGAAAGTTTCTGAGATCGATATTACAAATATTGAGAGATTTTCACTTCCTTTTCAGACTTGACTCCAGCCCCTGTATACAAAGCCTAATTTTGTCAACAGCACTTGCACACAACTTCACAATTTATATTTATGCAAATTTCTTATAATGACTATCCCTTATTACCACTTTAATTGCTAAAAAATGTCTAAAATAGTTGATCCTCAGTTTATATAAACTCCACATATGTCAATTGTACTCATCCCTTTATTGTGTTCTCTTTCCAACTGAATCACATCAGCAGAATCTAGAACTTTAGAAAATGCCCAAATTCAAAATGAAAAATCACAAATTGCCACAAAATGCTACTAAATCAAAACATAACATAAAAAAATAAAATGAAATAAAATCCACAAACAAAAATAGTTAGATAAAAACAATGCGAACCTCTAATCAATCTGTTAGCCATCATCTGATACTCCTCTCTATTCTCCACCGGCAAACCTGGCCCCAGACCTGGACCTGAAACTGGCCACCATTGAGGCAATTTCTCAGCTGATCTCTTCTTAATCTCCTCTCCCAAAACGGTTTCTTCATCTCATTTTCACTCTCAAACATCAGCATTAACATGTCGTTTTCGCTTTTCTGTCTATTTTTGTGTCTGTTTTTGTTTAAATCTGTATCTGTTTTCCCTACAGCAACTAATTTTCCACCCAAACTCCTATCCCTCTTATAAATTACTCCGCTATTGTTATCACTAAACCTATTACTATTTCCAATTAACAATTTAACAAAAACCCTACAAATGGCAACAATCACCACACAGGAAACGAGAACAAACCCTAGAAACTGAACCGTGGACCTCCGGCATGAGAAGACGACTCGTTTGGTAGTTCCATCCACAGTGACGAGAGTACGAAGGTCTTCGAACGCTTCCTCGGCGGCATGGATCAATTGATTGAGCTTCGACTGAGATGAGTCGACGAGTTCAGTTATGTAAGTTACTGGTTTGGTGGTTGAAAGCCGGTCGACGTTTAGGATAATCTGGAGGTTTTGATCGGACGGCGGAGTCTAAGAGAAGTGGTCGGTGTTGGGGTGGTGTTTGAGGAGACGGCGGCGGTGGTGGCGACGGCGCGAAAGGGAGCAAGAAATTGCTCTGGATGGGGTGAAATGATGTAGCTGATGATGGTGAAGGAACCGACATCGTTTAGGTACATAATTGTTATTATAGTGAACGGAGAAAGAGACCAGGTATATGGGAGAGAATGGTTCATCAGAGATGGAAAGTAGAGAGTAGAGTGGAATTGCCAGAGCTGAGCTTCCAATGTTGAGTTGCAAATCATTGCGCGTCCCCACTTAAGATTTGCTAATATTTAGCACGTCAGAACAAAAGGCAAATTGCTAAAATAGTCCCCTACATTTCTTAAAAATTATATTTTTATACCCTTGCATTTCTCCCCGGAAATTATTGACCACGGTTGAAGAGTGTAAACATCTGCAAAGTACTACCAGTAATTCTTAGACTACCACAGATTACATTCAATTAGTTTCATTGATTCATTATTCCACAATGAATTCCTTTGCTCATTTTTTTCCAACTAGAAAGAGAAATTAATTGTCATTTTCTTCATCTATGGTGCCCAAACCAGATCTCCACCTCTAGAGATATTGTCGGATATCTGCCTAACTCTCGCCAGAACTAAATAAGTAAAATTACACCTGTAATAAAACGGTTGACATCCCAAATTTATTGTACAAATAACTCAAATCAGTTTTTACGCAAAGCACAAGCCATCTGCGCTTCCAAAATACAAGCAAATTACTGCCATAATGCTTATGCAATATACATCCAACTGATAACTATACAGTAATAAAATTACAAACAACAAACCACTAACTATAAACAACATAAACAAACTGTCAAAGAAAACTCCTATTTGCAACCTAATCTCTTCACATAATTCTCGCGTCTGTAAAAAAAATAATTTTTTAAAGATACAATGAGTTTTTTCCTAGTGAGATTCACAAGTTCGAAAATAGATTCATGTTAATCATATATTGGACGTGCATTCAATCAAAGAATCAACACAAATAATAATAGAGTGGACACAGAACAAATAAAGTACACATAAGAGTGGATACAGTTGGCCATAAATGAAAGCCAATTAGATGCCATATCTCCTTATTTGTCAAGATAATAAAATACTCCAATATTCACATATCAAATCCTCCATGTAGCTACAACTTTCTAGCTAATAAATAGTTCCCTTGTCATACACATCTCAACTCTAAATGGCCACTGCATAATTGGTAAAGTCAAGATTGCTGATATAAAATTACACACCCAAATATTGATGATCATTCCATCTAAAGTGGTTGGATTGTGTAGCGATAGTAAATAGACCATTTTGACCAAGTTCGATACTGGCTCGGCGTATTAGAGCAACACATGGCATGGATCCAATTCTCCTTGATGTAATAAAACACACAACCGAGTACAAACACGCACACTTCACATATATGTAAATGAATCACTTTCAAGGAATTCAAACATAATCTAGTCACTCTAACATTGAGGTATCACATTGTGATAGTCCATTTATTTATTTGAAGATTACATAAAAATGTCACTTAAAATATCAATAATGTTATAAAATTCACCAGTAAAATCTTTGCTAAAAACAAAAGTTACAACACTCACTACTCATATAATAATTTTCGCAAAAATATTTTTATTTCTTTTCTTTAATCTGTTCAATTAACCAAAATTATCTAATTTATTTATTTTCACTAAGAAGAAAAGAAAGAAAATAATGACCATGTATAAAAATTTTAACATGAAATGATATACTTATGTTCATGTATATTAAGTAAACATCCAATCCTTAAAATTAACTATTATTTAATATTGTTGATGCTTGTTTGTTTCAACTTTATCAAGCTTTAAGAACAATATTTATAGTAGATTGGTGACATATAAAAGTTAGTTCATCTTTGAATCTGGCTACTAAAATAAGTCAATGATGTATAGTCAAGTGAAGAAATGAGAATTTTTATGTGTACTAGTTTGTTGGTTTAAAATCACCACATAGACTAATTATGCATTGGGGTTAAATCATCCCTGATATTATATATACTTGCAGCTCCTATCACATTTAATACTTTAGTTCATTCCTTTAAAGTCAATATCCAAAAGTTTTGGATCCAAGAATCTCATACTACAAATTTATCATCACATCTCCAACAAAGGTATAACCAAAGAATTATAGATTATTTACATATTAAAAGGAATGACACCTTTGATAATTTAGGATAGCCAAATATTTTTAAAAAATTAGCATGTTTCAATACTGCTAGTGCAAAGAAAAGTAGTATATAGACAAGCAATCAAATTTTAGTAAAATGTTTCTATCTCAAAGGTTAAATATTTAATTGTATAAGTGAATCCAATAACTTGTAGGAGACTTAATTTAAGATATACATCTTGCATATGCCTACACATCTAGATGTGTATAAGAGACAGAGTTTGTTATTGGGGTTCTTTTTTCGGAGGCATATGCAATCGTTCTTCTCTTACATTACTACACAACCTAAACTTTCTTTAAAAGCATACACTACAAAGTTTCCTTTTCTCATTTGATAATGACAATATTGGGCGGTAGTCAAATATTTCTTTAATTCTTGCAAATTGGCTTCACTTTTATCATCCCAAATAAATTTGACTTGCTTCTAGGCTTATTTAGTTAAGGACTAGCAATTTTTGAAAAATCTTTCACGAATCTGTGATAATATCCAACTAGTTCTAAAAAGCTTTGTACCTTAGTTATATCCTCTTATTGTTTCCAAGTCACTGTTGCCTTAACCTTCGATGGGTATACTACAATGCCTTCAACCAAAAATCGACCTTGCTAAATTTATATGACCTAAAAAATAATACCTTTTTTCAACCAGAACTAGAACTTGCTAAATTTAGCATATAGATTGTGTTTCTTTGAGATTTGTAACACCACCCTTAAGTGTTCTTCATGCTCCTCTTATGATTTAGAGCAATGGACTAACAAGAATGTCATCTATAAATATCACCACAAAGTGATCCAAATAGGGTATAAAAATTTGGTGTATTAAATCCATGGAAGCTAAAAGGACATTGGTTAAACCAAATGGCATGACAATAAACTCATAGCGTCCATATTGACTATTGTCATGCCATCTTAGCTTAACAATGTTTTGATACTGTCTCTTATACACATCTAGATGTGTATAAGAGACAGCTAACTCTTGTTTTTAACAAATTTCACTTTCCAATGGTAAAGAGGTTAATTTTTTAGGGAAAACATCAAGATAGTTCTTCACCACAAGTACTTTCTCAATTTTAACCTTATCTATTGGCTAATTAATTATGTAAAACAGATAACACTCAACTCCTTTCCACAATAGTTTTCTAACATGAATACTCAAAATAAGTGTCATAGAAGTTATCATTCTTTGTGTATCCAAAATTAGTCCACAAAATACACAAAATTTAATAGTTCTTGTTCTACAGTCTAATTGAGCATGATTTAGACAACCAATTTATCCCTAATATCCTATACTGCTAAAGATATTATCTACAACCTTACAATCAAGAATAATGCAACATTTACAAAATAAAATACATGATCCTCGAACCTATCCCTATCTTAAGAGTCATCCAAAAATATCGAAAGTGTTTCTCAAATAATCCCGATCAAAAGCTATCAATACCTACACCAACCCCAAAATAACTCTATTTTTTTTAACTATGATATTATATCACTCAAACATCACCTCTAGATAATCTAGTAGGTCCAGTTATTTTGAACCAACGCTAGATTCTATTTTAAAAGATTTTCCTCGTAACTAGTATTTGATAACTCAACTTCGTCTACTTGTTGGCCAGCTTGCTTACTTCTTGCAACTAGAATGAAAATCTTATATGCTGGTCCTAATCTCATTAGTGGCACGACTAAAACGTCATTTAATATCATGTAACTCTTGATCCTTTCTCCCACCGTTAGAGTCTTCCTTTGTTCTTCTAATTCAAGTTTCCTTATTTACTCGCATAATTACATAAGCTCACTTTGTAAATCTGCAATAATTTGACAGGTGGTGGCAAGAGACAGCATCCAACAAGTTTATTCATTTCCCTCATTATTGTTGAAACAACTCGATCAGGGTAAGAATACATCTACCGACACAAACAGATATATCAACCCAGAGACAGGTTGTAGAGTTATGGCCAAATAAATTTGTAAGGAACTCTTTGTTGATATATCAATAATCAGTTACCTTACGGTTGATAATAAAACTGTCTCTTATACACAGTTGATGTGGCCACTTTAAACAGAAGTTTACAATACCATAAGTATAACTTGATTTTACGCACAAGTCCAAACATACATGTGTGATGTATATAAGAGACAGTAATTATTTTAGAAACATTTGGTTATCCCTTTGTTGGACCAAATTTTGATACTACCTATGACGCCCCAACCAATCCTCCATCTCTAGAGACCTAGTCGAACGCCTATCTAAATCTCGTCAGGATTGAGTAAGTATAATCACACCTACAATAAAACGGTTAACATCCCAAATCTATTGTATATATATCTCAAACCAACTTTCATACAAAGTACAAGCTATCTACCCTTACAAAACACAAGCAAGTTACAGCCATAGTACTTATGCAAATATACATCCAACCAATAACTATATAATAAAAAGATTACAAACAACAAACCAGCAACTACAAACAACATAAACAAATTGCGACCAGTCAAAGAAAACCCTTATTTTTGCGCAACTCGGTCTCTTTACATAATTGTTGCATCTATAAAGGAAAACAAATTTAAAAAAAAAAAACTATGAGCCTTTATCCAATGAGGTCCATACATTCAAAAAGTAGTTTCATTTTAATCATATATTAGACATGCTAATTCAATTATAAGAACTAACAAGTAGTAACAAAGTGAACATATAAAACAAATAAAGTACACATAAAGGTGAACACAATTGGCCTTAAATGGAAGCCGTAAGATGTTATGTCTCCTTATTTTCCAAGATAATGAAAGAACCCCAATACTCATATATCAAATCCTCCAAGTAGATACAATCGTTCAGATAATAAATAGTTCTCTAGTCATACACATCTTAGTTCTAAGTGCCCATCACAGAGTAGGTAAACTTGAGATTATGGTATAAAAACATAACTCTCAGGGTTAAATAATCCCATCTAAAGTGATTGGGTTGCATGACCATGGTAGATAGACTGTTTCGACCAAATGTGATACTAGCCCGGCGTTTAGATCCAACCTTGGCATGGGTCTAGTTCTCTACTGCAATAGACAGTTATGTGGATGTACAAACATACACATTCAACTTTACATTTAAGTAGATGAATCACTTTCAAGGAATCCAAAAATAATCTAGTCACTCCAACATTTAGGTACCACATTATGTGCATCATTTATTTATACTAATATTACACAAAAGTCACTTAAAATATCAATAATGTTATAAAAATTTACTTTAAAAATATTTGTTAAAAACAAGAGTTAGGAACACTCACTACTCATATAATAGTCTTCATAAAAACGTCTTTTCTTTAACCTGTTCAATTAACCAAAATTAACCAATTTATGTTATTTTCACTTAAAAGAAAATAGAGAAAATATTGAGCATGTATAAAAATTTTAACATGAAATAATATACTTATATTCATGTATATTAAGCAAATATCCAATTTTTAAAATTAACTATTATTTAATATTGTTGATGCTTGTTTATTTTAATTTTATCAAGATTTAACCAAGAACTATACTTATAATTGTTTTAGAAAAGTGATATGGAAAATTAGTCCATCTTTGAATTTGGCCGTTAGAATATGTTAGATATTGTATAACCAAATGAGAAATGAGAATTTCTACGTGTATTGGTTGGTTTAAAGTCATCTTGTAGTATTTATACATTGGGATCAAACTATCCTTTATTTTATGTTCACTAGGAGCTCCTATCACATTTAATGCTAGTTCATGATATAAAGTCAATGTGTAAAGTTTAGAGTTTTAGAAACTCATACTTAAAAATTTATGATTTCAAGGAGTTGAAGGGTACAATTAGGGAATTATAGATTATTTACATATCAAAAGGAATGACACATCTGATAATCAAGGATGGCTAGACATTCTTCAAAAATTAGCATATTTCAATACTATTAATGCATAGAAAGATAGTATATAGACAAGCAATCAAATTTAGGTAAAATGTAATTGTCTCCAAGGTTGACTATTTTAAAGATATGCATATGTAAATGCACTAAGAATATGACTTAATCCTTGTACATAAATACAAGTTCTAAGAAGAAATTAAAAGTTTGAATTACCTCTTAGATAACTTTCACACTCAAATTTCTCTCTATTTTTCCTTTTGTCACTTTTTTTTTTTGAATTTTGTTTGCTTCTTTTGTTCCTACCTGAGTGGTATAGAACTCACATGGATTGCTTTTTAAATTAAAAAACAATTTAAGAGACTTTGTCATTTAGGCGTTTTGCTGAGGGCATGACACCTCATACTTGGTTATTAACTTATCATTTCCATCTCTATTTTTTTTTTTTTTACTAAACTGAAACTATTGTAGTTTGGTCTCCAAGGTTCTTAAAATTATTTGCTCAAACCCCTAATATTTAGTTTGTATTCACTCACTAAATTCAATTATGAAAACAATTTATACCAGGGAAATTCAAATAATCACACATAAAAAAGATAATATCCAATAAAATCAAATTATTTTTATACAAGTCCTCACATCATCTAGAAAGAGATAATTAATTATCAAGTGTTGTAGTGTGTTGTTTTGTTTTCACGTAGCTACTGTGTATTTTTATTTGGAGGAAATAAAAATGATGTTGTTGGTGAGAATAGATGTGATGCATTATAATGGATTTAGAGCTTTGTAGTTGTACGATGAGACGATCCAGGAAGATGTGAATGTCGTTCTTAATGGTCATCATTGCTGTCCTCATTGAGATTACACTAGCTTACTCATCTCATTAATTATTTTTTCCTTCACACATGCATTCGTTGTCCACAAATACTTCCCCTATTTCGTGCAGATAATTCCCTTAAAGAGTCCCTATATATATATATATATATCCTTTAGAAGATGCTTCTTGATATTGTTATTGATCGTCTCTCAACCTTTGTCACTACCGGAGATGTTGCATTGCTGCAAGTGGTGGCGGTGATTGTTGTTGGACTGATTTTTCTGTTAGTGGCGGGTTTGTTAAGTTTTGAAATTTGTAGTAGATCTGCAAACTTTAGGGGTTTAGGGGTATTTTATAAATTGCATGTAATTTTTTGATGCCATTATGATGATTAGAGGGTCAATATGAGTTGATTCACGAAATGTGGTGATTGTTATAAATTTAAGATAATTAAGTGGTATATGTTATTTTCCCATATTTAAAATTTGTTTTGTTGTTTGGTCAAACTTTGGAGAGGTGAATATAATTAACTATAAAATTGTTATACCAATATTGTTTGTTAATATATTGTGCATGTAAGGAATAATGATATAATGGAGGTTGTTATTGGAGTTGTATTTAGCAAATTGTTTAGTGCTGCTTAATTTAAAAATTCAACATTTAAAAGATAAAGGTGTAAATCATTTTTTTTAAAGTAGTAAATTTAAAATGTGCAAAAATATTGCAATGGTCAATCTAAAAATTAAAGATTGTATAGTGCATTACTAAATCTAATTTATCAAATGAATTTATAGTTTATTGTTTATAATGTCTAACTTAATTTTGAATTTGAATATTGTGAAGGTTCTATCTCTACATTTTTATTTGTTTAATTGTTTTATTTTGTAAATTAAAAAAAAAACAAACAAACAAACAAATAAACCATCCCTAAGAACTATTATTGTCTAGCGGTTTGCCTTCTATAGTATTACTTGAAGCTTTAGAGTTATATTGCCCAATATATTTAACTGAAAAGACAATAATAGCCTAATTAAAATTGTGTTTCTTAATAAAAAATATTTTTTCTTTTCTTACATTTTTCAATCTTTCTTTCTTTTCACCGATGATGCAACATCCCAAATGTTAATGCTACAATGTTTAGGTTGTAGAATACCATAATACACTTGTCTCCAATTGAATATTTCTTAGCAGATAAGGATATTATGGTAATTTCATAATCCAAATATTGTGGTATTAGCATTTTGGTTGTGGCAATATTATCGGCCTTCCTTTTCTTTACTTAGATGTGCCTTGTTTCTAGCATACCACCACCACCACCACCATTACCACCACCACCACCACCTTAGCACCTCCACCATACCAATAGACAAAGAGGAACAAAGCCATTAAAATCCATAAGAAAATGAAAAATCCATCAAATTTATATATGTACAACACAACTTCCTTGAACAATAAAATCCATATGATGAATCTTACCGCTCATCTTTAGCGCCCAATTTCCAACTTATATCAAACTCTCAAACCATTCTTATGCCAAGAAGGTAGCAAGAGAAAAAAAATCACACAAATCACAAGTACATACATGTAATACTTGTTGGTTTGGCATTAAGTAATAAGAGACGACAAGGATTAAGTCATATTCCTGTCTCTTATACACATCTAGATGTGTATAAGAGATTTTAAATTTATCTTTCCTTATTTCTTTGAGTCAAACAGAAATAAGGATGATGAATTTAAAATAAAAAAAAAGGAATAAAATAAGAGTTAGATTCTAGGTGATGCCAAAGAATGCGGGAAAGGGGCCAAGAGGAGGAAAGAGGTGGAGGAAATCTAGGTTGAGGATGAATGGGAAGACTCAAGTGTGGGGATTGTAGGAAAGACATAAAGAGGAGAGGTGAGCATTTTCAGGGATGTGTATTCCTAACAGGGCAAAATTGTCATTGCAACTTCTTTCTATAAAATTTGAAAATTGTACTTGAAATTAATAGTACAAGTGTAAATTTAAATTAATTTATGTACATCAAAGGGGTTTAACTGCTAATTAGTGATAGTTGAAGGGAAGAATTTGCAAACAATAACTCATGAGTAACATTTGATGTGGTCAACTTAATTTTATGTTATAGGTGTATATTCAGACATCTTTAAGATTTCCTCTGAATAAAAATACACAGTAGCTATCAATGTAGATAAGTTTTCAATGGTTTTTAGCTGTCTATGGATGAAAGGAAGATGGTTTTGTTGGAATACCAAATTAACTTTAATATCATGACAACCAACGTTATCATAATCCGGATCCTTCATGTTTAATCATCAAGAATATAAATTAAATACTAAATGCGAAAGCATACCTGAATCCATAAGAATTGATTGTATGTGATTCTTGAATATTCAAATGTGATTCTTGAGTTGCGGATTTGATTCTTGAATATTGTGGTTATTGATCCTTCAAATTACTATGTATGTATTTTAGAGAATAGGGTTATCACTTTTCTGATGATGGGATGTCAAGAAAAGTAACACAACATAGAATTTGGGGACCATAACTCTATATATATATATATATATATATACTTTCCTTAATCCCTTAAGTTTTACCCATCATAAAACATGAAATAAGATTTTAGGGTATCTACACATAAAAGCCCATACTAATTAGATGACTTAAACCCATTTATCTTAAACTATAATAGATCACTTTATATTGGACCAATTAATTATGATAGCATATATTACACAATTAATATGTATGTGAATGTCCAAAATCCAACATTCTCCCACTTGGACTAATATATATTATTGTATAAAACCTTATAAGCTCAAAACATTTGGCTATCATGACCTAGTCATCTTAATCATGTCAATATAGGATCAAGATGATTTTAAGACATTAATCATAACTAAACTCATTCTTGGTCACGCATTTCAACACAACCAAATGACATAGATCAAGTATGGATGTGTAGTATGAAAATTACATGCAATGTGATTTTAAACATGCCTATTTCCAACTGGTCCAACTTTATTCTTTATAGAGATCAAACTAAAAATGAAGTCAGAGTGAAACATAAACTGAAAACTTTATTTCTAAAACTGAATTCTTTATTTCTGCAGAAAATATTCATAAATATAAGATGTGTCTTAAAAGATAAAAGTATATAAACTGAATACAAATTCTCACTAATCTTTAATATCCTCAAATGACATAACACCCATATGAGCGGTGTGCTCATGAAAGACCTTAAGTGGTAATCCTTTAGTAAGCGGATCCGTAATCATAGAGTTTGTGCCAATATACTCTATAGACACCTGACCACTCTGAACTCTTTCTTTAACAACTAGAAACTTGATGTCTATGTGTTTAGATTTCGTTGCACTCCTATTATTGTTAGAATATAATATTGCTCATTTATTGTCACAAAATAACTTAAGTAGTCTTTCAATACCATCTACAATTCCCAGCCCTGTGACAAAATTTTGCAACCATATTCCATATTGGATGCCTCATAACATGCTATAAATTCATCTGCCATGGTGGAAGGAACTATGAGTGTTTGTTTAACACTTTTCCAAGATATAGCTCCACTAGCAAGCAAATAAATATAGCCCGAAGTGGATTTATGACTGTTTAAAATAGGTGTTGACCGTTTTCAAGTCCAATTTCTTTTTCATTTGGCCTATAAGGCCTTGCCTCAACTGGACAACCCCAAATGTGTAAACGCTTCATACTAGACTTTTTACCAGTCCATAGTTCATAAGGGGTTTTGGTCGTTGCCTTAGTTGGAACTCTATTAAGGATATAAGTTGCAGTCTTTAATGCCTCTCCCCAGAGTGAATCCGGTAAAATTGTATGACTAATCATTTATCGGTACTTCTCACCATATCCTTTAAAATTCTATTTCGTCTCTCAACAACACCATTCATGCTAAGAGATCTCGACATGATGTACTGTGGGACGATTCCATACTCTTCTAGGAATTTAGCAAAAGGTTCTGGACATTGTTCATCTGATCCGTCATATTTGCCATAGTATTCACCACCACGGTCAGATCTGATAGCCTTAATTGTTTTACTAATTTGGTTTTCAACTTCAGCTTTAAAAGTCTTGAACATGTCCAATGACTGAGATTTCTCATGAATTAGATAAGGTAGTCATAACGAGAAAAATCGTCTATGAATGTAATAAAATATTCTTGACCATTCTAAGAAGCCGTAGGGAATGGCCCGCAAATGTTCGTACGTATTACTTCTAAAACGTCCGAAGATCTATTGGTTCCTAATCTCTTTATATTTGTTTGTTTCCCTTTTATACATTCAACGCAGATTTGAAGGTATGACAAATTAAGGGGATCAAGAATTTTATCTGACACAAGTTTTTCAATTTTTTGTTTAGACATATGATCTAAACACTTATGCCAAAGTGAAGCAGAATTCTCATTGATTAATTTGCATTTAGTACCACGTAAACTTATATGCAAGGTTTTATTATATGAAACAATAGTTTCGATTAAATAAAGGTTATCATGAGAAGACAAAAAATCAGTACCAATAATATTTGAATTCAGAAAAAGACTAAACTGACTATTTCTAAATGAACAAAAGTAATCGGATTTGTCCAAAACAGTAATAGAAACCAAATTTTGTCTAAAAGAAGGTACAATATATATATCTCTTTCAAATCCAATTAATAACCAATTTTTAATAATAACCTAAAAGTTCCTATTACTTCAACTTTAACTAGTTTGCCATGACCCACATAGATGAATCTTTCAGTATCATTCGGCTTTCAGCAATTCAGGCAACCTTGCATGGACACACTTATGTGAGTAGTAGCACCGAAATCTATCCATCAAGTGTGTCTAGGTACTAAAGCTAAATTAACACCTCAGAACAAACCAAAACGAGAAGTGTACCTTTCTTTGCACGCCAAGCGTGATATTTGGTACAATTCTTTTTTAGGTGTCCAGAATTCTTACAAAAGTAACAACCAAATTCCTCAATTTGTTTCTTTTGTTGTTTCTTTTGAAGTAGGCCACCTCTGTCTTTATACACATTTAGATGTTTCTTATTTTTGTCCTTCAAGGTACTTACCAAGTAAGCACTTTCAATCTTTTCTTGCGTCAATCTTTCTTCTTCTTGCACACAATGAGAAATGAGCTCATTTAGAGACCATTTATCCTTTTGACAGTTATAACTGACTTTAAATTGACTGAATTGTGCAGTCAAGAGATTAAAAAAACATGTCTAGTACACATGCTAGAGAGCTCATTTCTAACTTTAGTGCCTTAAGCTTTGAAGTGAGACATCTCTAGAATGTACTCCCTTATATTTCCTTTTCCTTTATACCCCATTGAAATCAAGTTCGATAGAATCGTACTTGTTTCTGCCTTATCGTTTTTTACAAAGTGCTTTTCAGTTTCCATAAGGAACTATTTGGCAGTTGCCTTTTCGGAAACATCGCCCCTGAATGTTTCCTAAATGTGTACGTATCATGATCATCTTAATTCATATAATTTGACAGGATCTAGACTCATATTGGATAAGGACTTCTACGGAAATATCTCTTGTAAGATAATATATGTGTGTTCAATCCTTAGTGCAAGGTCTAGATCCATGCAACCAAGAACAATCATCACGTTCTCTATCCATTTCTTAAAATTTGTTCCATTCAACATAGTGATGGAATTGATATTGACAGATATCATAAAAGCAGATGTATTAACTGAAAACTAGAACATTTTCATCTATAGTCACATAAGTTTCAAATCTTGAATGCGCCTTCAAATAATGGTAGGCCCATCACAAGATACCTAGCACAACATTAATATTTAATTTTTGGATAGCTATATTAACTTGTAAGTGGCACTCTTGGTGTAGTAATCAAATATTGACAATAAATCCTGTCAAATAATAAGTCTATCTTTGGACTAACTTATTATTCACATGGAATACCAAATAATTGTCACATATTTATTACCATAGGTGTATATATAATTCGACCAAATATTAACTTTCTTTTGGGTCGATAAATATCCGCATGAATTACAAATACACAATCATTTTAATATTCCAAAATAAATTGACCTAACAGAGGGGCTATTTTGATAGCATGTTGTGTCAATCAATGTATTTTTAAACATTAGACATCCTTAATTAATTAACCAAAATTTGAATTTAATTATTTTACCAAATCTTTATGTGTAAAAAGGGAGCTCTTTAAGTTTATAAACATCTATTTCAGGTCATGAACTAATGTTCATGACCGTACCGTAAGTCCTCCCATAGCTTCCAACAATTCTTATACCAAACAAATTCAAAAAGGAAAAATAAAAATAAAATCAAAATTTTGAATCCAATAATTTAATCCGAATAAATATAAAAATTATTGGACCCAAAACCTTAAATTTAAAATATAACCACAATTATTCTTAAATACAACAAATTAAATCACATAAAAAATTTGTTGAATTCAAGAACTTAATCCATATGAATCACATAATAAATCAATTAAAAAAAACTTATACACATCTGATGTGTGATTCAACAGGTGATTCAGATGCTCTTCATGTCTTGAATATTGTGGTTATTGATCTTCCAAATTACTAAGTATGTATTTTAGAGAATAGGGTTCTCACTTTCTGATGATGGGATGTCAAGAAAAGTAACACAACTTAGAATTTGGGGACCATAACTTTTATATATATATATATATACTTTCCTTATTTCCTTAGGTTTTGCCCATCATAAAACAGAAATAAGATTTTAGGTATTTACACATTTAATCGAAACTAATTAGATAACTTAACAGTATTTATGTGTTCACTATAATATATCACTTTATATTGTGTCAATTAATTATGATAGCATATATTACACAATTAATATGTATGTGGATGTCCAAAACCCAACAGGGTTTAGTGTGTGAAGAACTAGGAGGGATGAGCCAAGTGTGTCGAAGGAAAAAAAGGATACTCCTAAGTCAGACTGGGAAAGAAATGTTGCTTAAATCTTTGATCTTAGCACCGTCCAAATATCCTTAGGCCTGCTTGAATCTAGACAAAAAATTGCAGAATATATTAACAACTCGTGGCTAGTGTATAAGAGACAGGACTAGCACCAGTGTGGTTTGATTTGTCAAAGCTAGAAGAGAACCATGAAGGAAAAGAAGAAGGGGGCTTGGGATTCAAAACAAGCACAATTTTAGAAATTTTTCTATCTGTCTCTTATACAAGCTAAGCCATGTTATAGTGCTCTATACCCTCTGTCTCTTATACACATCTAGATGTGTATAAGAGACAGGAGAATTGCTCGGACTAGCACCAGTGTGGTTTGATTTGTTTAAAAAAAAAAAAATTTACCAGACTCGCATTCACCGAATGCGAGGTCTAGAAATTTAAAAAAAAAAAAAAAAAACTGATTCGGTTAAGGGGAACAACTACTGAAGATTCCTTGTGATGTGATCCGTCTACAACTATAGTTGTAGACCAAGGGGAACAACTGCAAGGTTCAGTAGCTTGTCTTATACACATCTTGTATGACCTCGCATTGGTGAATGCGAGGTCATACAACGATTTTGAAAAAAAAATAGTGTTAGATCTCGCATTTGCTAAATGCGATGTCAGAATATATATATTTTTTTAAATAATAACTGGCCAAATGCGACTTGTTGATATCCCTGTATTCATGGTTCTACCGGCATTTTAAAAGAATAAGCTTGATAACGAGCATAGTTTTAGAAATTTCTCAAACAAGTTTGGAGATTGATAACTCATCCAAACTTGTTAGGAAGAAAGGTACTTAAAAGCAAAGTATTTTAAGAACAAAGATACTTTCTCAACTGAGTTACTCAAGAATGCCTCCTAAATTTGGCAGAGTACGATGAGCTTAAGATGACTAATTTAGGGAGGAACTAGGAAAAAGGTTGGGAAGGATAAAAGTATCCATATCTGGACTGATAGATGGAGACCATTTGATGGTGATGGGAAAGTGGTAACTATGAAACCAACTGATTGCTCCTAAAATAAAGTGGAGGAACTAATAACTAACTTCATGCGGAAAAAGATGTTATAATGAGAACCTTCAATTTGGAGGATTTTTTTTTAAAAATAAAAAAAATAAAAAATACTACAGATCTCCATCAGTATGGCTGGGAGAGAGGATGGTCGCTATTGGAAACATAACAATGATGGGGTTTACTCTGTCAATTATTGGTTTAAGACAAACAAAGAAATAGAAAGGAAATTACAAGAAGATGAAAGCAACAGGCAAGAATCAAGTGATAGCAGGATCAATCACAAATTGGAGGAACCTCTAGAAACTGAATATCAAGCACAAACTAAAACACTTTATTTCGAGATGTTTCGATCAAGTTGTAATGCAGAGAGCCGTAGAAGGATTGAGAAAGGAGATCCCTGGTGCAAAAACTATGGAGAGGAAGCTGAAACCTTAACATATTTTTTTTTTCTTGCCCAAGATCCGAAGCTATACGGAACGTAGCATGTATACAATGGGATGGAATCAAGGAGCTTAAGAGGGAAATCCAACAGGTGGCAGGAAAATGTGGTGGAAGCTATGAAGAGAACAGATGAGGAAAGGCACATTGCACTGACTGTCGACAATATCCTATGGCAATTGTGGAAAGGAAGGAATTTTATGTCAGTTCGAACATAGCAATAGAGACTTCAAGCAACTACCCAACCAAGCTGTGCGAAGAATGGCTGGAGTACGAGACAAGGATTTGATCAAAATAGAACATTTGATCCAGGCATCAACTTAAAGAGAGCAGAGGGAGAGGAGGAAATAGAGGACTAAGAAGCTTATCTACTACTATCAAGATCCCAGAAGAAGGCATCAAGACAGGTTTCGGAGTAATTGCTGAGAAACAAAATGACAGGGTGCTAGGACAGAGGCGAAGCTACATAATTGCCCTCCCTCAACTTTAGAAAAATTGCATAATAGTCTAGAAAATTTAAAATTTTTTATAGTTGTCTTTCAATTGAACCCCCTAAAATTTTTTAAAATTGGTCTTTTTTTAAGCATTGACCTCAAAACTTAAGATATGTTTAATTCCCCCTTTATCACAGAACAATTATAAATTTTTCGTGCACAAAAAATGTTAATTGATCAGGCTATTAATGAAATATGTATTCACAATTACTATAATCGATATTTATTATAACTTCTTTTACAATAAATTTATTTAAGTTATGAGACATCAAATTTATCCATTTATATTTTTATTTAAGTATTAACATAATTTTTGCCCCAACTCCAAGTCAACTTTTTTGCTCCATTGACCTTAGGATCCTGGCTTCATCCCTGCCCTGGGTGCATGGGCATTAGTGTAGGGCAGAAGACTGAACAAGGTCATTGATGAAGCTGAGGCAGTGATATTTGCAATGATTAATTACAGGAAGGGTGGAAGGAAGGGATCATCAGCTCCAGTTGCAAAAGACTACCTGATAAATTAGTCAGTAATAGTGTCAATGATGTTTTGATTGGTACTTGTTTAGATGATATACTGAACATGGTTAAATATTTTGATAACTGCTATTTTTGTCTAGAACACAATGCTATTTTTATTTTGATAGCCACCTCGGTTTTGAGCTCATATCATGATTTAGTTTGGAGGCAATCGCCTCCCACTGTGGCTTCACATTGTATACTGGTTTGGCAATGAAAGTAGTTGACATTTTGGCCACCAAAAAAAAAAAAAAAAAAGCAAAGGCTACAGAGAATAATAATAAAGAAAATAAGATAGGAAAAGGATGGCACTGTCATTCTCAAAATTGGGGAGACAATTATGTCAGCAAATATTTTCCACCTCTTGCATTTACATACAGCAGTATCAAAGTCAACACATCTAAGATGCTAGAGTGTTGAATTTGACAAATCAAACCACACTGGTGCTAGTCCGAGCAATTCTAGAATGAGCTTCTTCAAGATCATGTAGAAACCTGCATGCACACAGATCAACATATTATTACATTTGATGATCAGGAAGACAAAAATATGTGAATTGTATCATAAATAATGGAAGTCTAGTACTTTGATCAATATAGCTTAACTAAAATGGGTAAACCACAAATACCCAATATCAACAAGTTTTTAGGCCAACAAAAGCAATAACTAATAGGCTCAAGCAAATAAGGAAAAATGTAATAAGTCAGCATGCCTGTCTAATGCACAAAAAGGCCCAATTATTGCAACAATATAACCATTGATCTAGATGTATGTGCAACGCACAGGTTGCATGGCAGTAACATGATTTTCGTGGACCCAAACTGAACAAATGCTCCCCTGGAAGTATTTGTAAGACTCACTGACCTCTTAGAATTGAGAAGTGCAGAACCGCCGAGTATGAAACGAATACCAGAATTTGTAGAATTTTGAAGAGCAACTGAACGTGATTCTTCATATGTTGTCCCACCAACAATGAATATAACCACTTCCTATGGCCTGAGAGATGTGGGCACTGAAGTTGATCAACAATTCATGACTCCCATAAGTGTTAATCTAATTTCTTATACAGTCTTTGAGAAAAATAAGAAACTTGACCATGATCATATAACTGGGTGTAAAAACAGATGCTGTAATATCAAAAGCAAAAAACAACGATGGAGAGAGAGAGACAGTTGAGAGAGAGTCTGAGAGAGCAACATAGTAAAGAACTGTGGCATACACATGACTGTCACAAGATAAATATCTTCCAGCATTCTGAGTTAATCAGGGCCTACAGCTACTTCACTAAGTACCATCTCTGAGCACAGAAAAAGCGCAATCACACCTTGCAGGCCAATCACTTGTTTATAATGCACCATGAAACAAGCACACAACACAAAATGAGGAAAGAATTGAAAGACTAACCTCCCTTGCTGAAAGTGATTCCCAACAAAAGGATAGTCCACATCTCTTAGTCGCCCTTTGCTAATGCTCTCCATTATTTGAAATAACAGCGGCTGATGCTGGGTGTACACATTCTCAACCCCCTACAACAAACAGTGACAATTTCTAGTGCCTACAACTATATAACTTTGAAGGAACACAACACGAAAAAAATATCTTACATCCCTTGAGCCCAATTAGCCTTATTAAAGCTTGCTTTAATAAGAATTGCACAAGCTACAAATGCATAGAAGATCATTTAATAGGATCGGGTTCAATCCTAACGTCGAGATTCAACAGAAAAAAACAATAATAATGCATATCTTCCAGCAGAATTGATGCTACAAACCAAAAAACCCTCAAAAAGAAGGAAAAATCGTGTTCCAAAGACGAGGAAGAGATAGCACAAATGGCAAGACATGAATAAGCAATAGAAATCAGCAGTAGCAAACAGTCTGATAAAAGCTTCTTAGTCTTGCCTCTTACCCCAGGCTTATACTCGGGAGATCGGGATGCCAATTTGTTAAATAACTGCATCAGTTGAGCAGGACTATCCTTTTCATAGCGCAAAGCATAAAGCATAACGAGACGTAGACGGTCAATGTAAGAGATACTGTCGTTGTTTAAAAGATTTGTCACAGCCTGTAAAGAAAGGTAGTAGGAAACAAGTCAACTCAAGTTCATATACACTAAAAGTTGATAGTTTCTAACTTACTAACAAAACTCCAAGGCCACATCAATCCTTACAATTAATTACATACTAGTTCCCAAATATGCTTATCATAAACATAAATTGTAGAAAGACAAATGATTACCCACATCAAAATTCACTCCGGGAAAGCAAAAGGCGGATAAGAAAAGAAAAAACTGAACTTTGATAATTAAGTGACTAATTCAGGAACATACCAAATTCCCCGCCAAACTTTATAACCCACAATTTAAGACCTTGATTGGGTGAACAAGAAAATAGATAAATTTAAGCATTTTCACCATTTATCAAAATTAAGAAGTCAACTATTACTCTCTCTTGGCAAGAATCTGAAAGAAAAAATTAAAAATTCATATGATGAAACAAAATGCAATCTTCTAAATAACATTGTACATGTCTAAATATAAAATAATCCAAAAATTAGCCAGGGAATAATAAGGTACAAAGTCCCTCCTCTGTATATGGAAATATATACTCCCTCCATCCCATTTTATTTGTCATGGTCAACTTATTATGCCCATAGTTTAAGAAAAACTGATGTTTCGCCAAGTAGCAAAATACTCTTTCAATGATTACCCCTCAATTTAAATTCAAAATTTGTTAATTGCTTTTGAAGTTCTAAATTTTGAAATGGTTTGTTACTTAATACCATTTTACTGTACTGTGATATGGAGTTAAAAGTTCTTTTGGGATAGTATGACGGGTAAAATTGGAATGATGGTCTTTTTCTGTTTACCATTTTAGATCATGATAAACAATTTGGGACATACAAAAATAGAAATCATAACTAATAAAATGGGATGGAGGGAGTATTAAAAGGGGTTTCTAACTTTTTTATTAGCCCCATACGGTTCTGCATTCTGCTATTCTAATCTTCCAGGGGCTTTTAATCTTTGATAAAACCGACATGAAATTAATGAATAACTTAAAAACTATTTATGGTGCAGATTTTAACAGATATAAAAATTATTGAAAAAAAATAAACTAAAGAAGAAGAACAATCTGAGTCCAAAACTTAGGACTTGGTATGATGTCAAAGAGGCCAAGCTAAGATTTCTGCTAGTCTGGTTTTACGTATTTGATGCAAGCGGTAGCGCAAGCAAGAGGGTAGCTTCTTTGATTCATGATCAAAGTCTAGGTCTTGAGGGAAAACCAAGAGGAAACCTTGATAAGGGCTAACTTTGCGCAAACTCTAAAGTTCTACAAGTCAAATCAAAGAAGAAGTCATTTCTTTAATCTTCAAACCAGAATTATATTCATAGTACAAGCTGGAAAGCTAGGTTTATGGAAATCCAACACCAAACTAGTCTAGTTCGAATTCTAGCACTCTTAAAAACCAATATAACACTCATGTCCTATGAAGTTTTCCCATATCAAATCTTGACAGTCTCCATGACCAGAAGGAAACTCACTGCTGCAAATATTTCATGGCCTAACAACACTCTCGTGGTTATATTCATTGTTTTATATAGGAGATTGTGACACCCTTAAACTGCTGGAAACTGAACCTACAAAAAGACCACTGAGCCTTTAAATCATCACAGTCAGACCTTGTGTCAAACATAAGGGGAACATTATTACTTTTTGTTTATTGAATATCCCTTTTGACTTTTTGTCGCGTGGTGTAGTTTATTATCTAAAGAAGATCTAAAAGCCAGCTGCATCATGTCCAAACCTTTGTCTTCACTATCGTCTGGATAAACATCATAGTTTGGAGGAGAATTCAAGATTTCTTGAATCACCAATGGACGATTCATTGAACATTGAATCATCAACAGTTGATTAATGGAACCTTTTCTCCGCTCTACCTTCTAGCATGTGGATTTCCAATATTTTGTGGCTGCCTTGCTCCTTAGTACAACTTTCCATGGCTTCTAACTTAATATATCCAACTGTTTGGATACCCACTCAAGATGTTCTTCAATCTCTTTTAACCTATGCTGCCTAACATCTTGAGTGGGTATCCAAACAGTCCTGGATCCTGTCTCTTATACACATCTAGACATAATAGGATAGGCACTGTCTCTTATGCACTTAGATTTGTAGAAGTGAAAGCCAAATATAGTCTAATTGGGATCTTGCTATCCAAGAAACCAATATAAAAGGTAACTAAAGAATCTAATATCCTAAATAACCAAGGAGCCGAAATAATAAAATAACCAAGGAAATAATAAAACAATCCTAAAATACCTAAAGACCATACTGCTACGGTACCTAGTGACTAGTGACTAGTTACTTTTAAACCGTAACATGCTGCATAAGTATCAAAATATTACCAAGAGAATAACAAAAGTAAATAGAGGTAGCTGAAAATGTTTCTAGTCATATTGCTGCTCTTTCACTAGACATATTCTTGTCTTTATATGGACTGATTTTGGAGCTCGTACTATGTCTCTATTTCTCAGCGTTTTTGTCATCCCTACTTGTTTAGCATCTGGCATTGCTGCATGATTGCAAGTAAACATGAACTTCCTTCAATGCAGTGTAAGCAATGATTTGTGGTTTGCAGTTAAACATGGTAAGGCCTTTGTGCTTCTGACCCCTTCAGCTTCTCATTACTATTTTCGCCGAAAGTGTTTGTGTTGTATATTGCACTACTTACCAGAGAGTAACAGTTGACAAATTCTAAGCCAAAGTGAATTCAAGGTCAATTCTGTCATTCACCACGCCACCAACTACAATATGTAAATTTACTCCAGGTACAGTATGCCACTCTCTAACCACTGATTGTTTATCTGAGGCATTAATTGAGCTCTAACCTTCTGTGCTCAAAATTCATAATCTGTATCTGACTTGATTACCACACCTGCATGTTAGGTCAGAACATTTAGCTCTTACTGATTAGATGTGATTGCCATTTATGCGAGGAAAAGGAATGACACCCACTCAACAAGGACAATTATCAAAGATCGTCCGATATTTTCTTACTCACCATCCATCTAGAAACTTCAATTTCCTAGATTTTCACCTTTTCAGCTTGCAATCAGGTAAAAAAAAACGTTACTTACTGTTTGTTTTCTTTAAACTTTTAACTCCATATCACAGTACCAGTAAAAAGGTAAGAAAGACCACATTTTTCTGCATCTAGTACTTATAGCAAGACCAAAGTGCCATTACATTCCAGTTTCCAGATGAACCAAATCGACCAAGTTTTACTCATTCCAGCAGCCTAGATGTGTATAAGAGACAGGTGTTGGTAGTTGCAGTTTACATACTGTAGAACTCTGTCTCTTATACACTGTCTAGATAATTGTATAAGTTGGAGATTGAAGATATACTTCTTCATGCAATGATCTCTCATCGCACTTTAACAGATTATTGCTGGCAGTCCTCGTATAAGAGACAGATAAGGTGAATATCATTATAGTCTACTAACTCCTTAGGGCCACAGTCCAAGAAAAGATTCTCTATGTCAAAATTTAGCAGTGTCAGATGCCTTTTTGTCTCCTTAGGGCCACAGTCCAAGAAAAGACTCTCTATGAACATATAAATAACAAAATTTAGCAGTTTCAGATGCCTTTTTCTCTCTCTCTTTTTTCTCGACTATCCTAGTTTTTATAACCCTACACCCAACAAAATACTTCAAGAATAGGAAATCCCCTAATTGAATAGAGTAGTAATATCTCTATCAAATATTTTGCATACCACAAGACAAAGAAAAGTGCTCTGAGGATGAAGTATACCTAGTTCCCATACACATTTGAAAACTACAATTATCAAAAGAGGCAAAGATGAGCCAAATTTGAAGTATTGCTGCCCCTTGATGTTGGATTTCCCAATTCCTGCTCTGTTTCTGAAACTAACATAAGCTTTCTTTCTTCGACCATTTTGCTCATTTCCGTTACCAGGGTCACGTGCTTAGATACATTACCATGCATTTTTCTGTACTGTGGGTAATTGTCAACAAACTTTGCCATATCCTATGAAAGAAATACGGCGCCAACTGGTGTCACAAGATAATGGTGTTGCAAATGCTAAATTGACACATTCATCAAAATAAAATTCTCCTTCACTAAAGTAAAGAAGTTTTCCAAACACAAACCTACAGTCTGTATGTTCTGGTTGCTCTTTGCAATTTGTTGGAAATCATCCACCATTTTTTTGATATTCATTCCAATATCTCCAAAATTTTCATACATATTGGCTTTGAAGAAGGCATCTTGCTCAGACGACAATACAACCTCCTAAATGCAAAAATTTTAAATATAAAATTCATAATAAATGTCAGGTAAAAGAAAGCATTTATAGCAACAGAAAATAATCCCAACCTGTTGATCCTTGGGAAACTTCCCAATATTTCCCAAGTTTACTTTGTTGTCTTTAATGCCTATCAACTCATGGACCATTGCCTATTCCCCATGACAGATTTAGAGAAAGAATCAGCATTAACCAATTTAGGTTGCAACCACATGAACATGAAGAGGGTAAAAGAGAGGTGCTTCAGATGAAGTAGCCTTCATGAACAACTTGAGAAAGTAAGGCCACCTGATATGTCCATTGATGGAGCAATGAAGTAACAGGGTCATCCCTCCTATCAACCACTAACAACAGAGGAGAAACTTCTGTACGTCTGAAATCAAAAAGACCACTTTCCTGTTGGTACATCAGCTTCTGCCATATCCAGCAGAAAGGGAAAAAATAAACTCTTTGAATAGTTCAATCTCTACAGGAATTAGACTATTATCATCTCTATACGACAAACAGACGTGACAAAATTATGAGTAAATGTTAGAAACCAACCAGAAATATGAAAATTATATGATTATTCAGTTCCTAACATAGTCATAACTCATAAGTATTAAAAACTCCATCTATCAGCAGTTTTGCTTACCGCTGCCTCTTGTGCTATTCTTTTTGAAGATATCAGATGTTCTTGAATACCGAATAACAGGTCTTCTTTTCAAGGTCAAAAATAAAGCAGCAATTCCATCAACAACTCGGTCACAGAACTGTTGCAGACTTGTTGGATCAACAACTGCTGGGAGCATGTACATGTGGTTGGATAGATGTGTATATTCAAAGTGAAGTGAAAAGGGTCTGATGCAACAAAGTCAGCATGCTGTCTCCTATATGTTTGATGTGTATTTTTTCGGGGGAAATTGCACCATTTAAAGTAAGGATTCTAATAAATAAAAATTCGCCGTGCACTAATGGGTGAATAAATATTTTGATAAATATAGGAGGTCGTTGTAACTAAAACAGAGAGCAAATTATCAAAATATAGTTTTAAGAACTGATACGAGTTGTTCAATGTTTACACTACTATTTTAAAAAAGTCATGGGAGGTCAACGTGATTTATCCTTTATTTCATTTTTGAAATTTCTAGTTGTTACCTTAAACTCTTAATGCTTGGGAGTATAGCAAACTAAGATGAAAAATTTTTCCTGTAAAAGCTTTCAAGCACTATCCGCACACAAAAGGTACAAAGTTACCTGCACTTGGTGAACAATCTCATGTGCATCTGAATCAGCTAAAATATGGAGCTGGGTATCTTTCAACATGTTGGAAAAAACTGCAAAGATCATCACATAAAAAATATGGCATCAATTAATATCTCAATTAATCCCCATGGAATTTGAATGTGGTTTAGCAACTTAGTTATAATCTGAAACCGGTCCTATAATTATCTATACTATATATAAAGCAAGAGTTCCATTTGGTGTGAAATGTCATTTTATATTCTTCCAATTGCACCTTTCAAGATAAGCTATTCTATTAAAAAATCAATAACCCATTACAACTTCTAATACCTTCCACTTTTTTTCTTATATATATATATAGATATATATATGTATATATATATATATATATATATATATATATTAATTACCACACACATCGTGTGTGCCTTACCCACTAGTTACAATAAGTGTAAATCAAATTCAAATTCTCTAGCATCAAACAAATTGTGTTAACATGCAAAAGGTGCTCCTAAAAGTTCCAAAACTCCTCCAATAATGAAATCATGAAATCAAAGTACCCTATATCCTCATTGAATGGCTGAGAACTTACAAAGGTGATACTCGCCAAATCGAGGTTTTGCCAGTTGGCGCCTAGATGCTGTATAAGAGACAGACGTTGGTAAGGAGGATGTCTAAAGGTATACTTCAATGTGACATGGGTTCTTTTGACATGGATATAGAATCTACCAATTAAAAGACTATTCTGAAGTAGCTCTGATTGAGAATATACAACGCTTACGATGCTAACCTGCAACTCATCGATAAACACACAATAATCCATGTCAAAATAATTTCTCTCCTTAAACACACATTCTTAAACTGAAATCCTGTTACTGAACTCCACCAAACAATTCAAGCAACTACAAAAAAATCAAAATGCAAAAAGTAATGGATTATCTGCTTATTTAACACACATCCTAAAAACAAGAAACATGTACTAGTGTCATTGTAGTTAGACAAAATTTCCATTTTTGTCCAATATCATCAGCTAGAGGTGGCAATTTGGATCCAAATCCAGTTATTATCCATAACCATCTAAAATTAAATGGATATGGTTGATACTGAAAAGTGTAACAGATATAAATTGATCAAATGTTATATCCCACAATTTAATGGATAATCCTCCAAATCCATGTTAATCCATTTAACTACAAGGAAAAAATATAAAGTATGG